>OW388306.1:24846605-27299105 GCA_936450465.1 Gibbula magus
TGTATTCTTGATATTCATTGTCGCTTACCACATTTAACAAAAAAAATTACACAAAAACATAAGGTACATAAAAAATCAAATGTTGGCACAAATAGCCTCCCACAATTTTCCATTCGTTTCGAAAAACTTTTTCCGAGTCAAAATGGTGTTTCATGTCACTGAGACGAATGGAAGACGATTCCATCAATAACATCAGCTACTGACTCAAACCATATATTGTAACACGAACGCGATTGCGTTTGTAATGTGCAATAATCAGTCTCAATATTCATCCAACACTTACGACATGTGGTTTAAAGGGGCAGTAGCACTTTTTTTGCAAATTTTATTTTTTTCAAATTTCCCATTTATAGTGATAGTTAATGTCATTTATATTTACCGTTAAAGGGTAAAACATCTTATTACACAAAACAAATATCCTTAGTGCCAATAACGGTGTTGCGTATAAAGCAAAAATTGCATGGCCGCCATTTTATTGCGAACACAATTTATTATTTTGAATGACAAAAACGATTCTCATGGCTTTACGGAACCATGTACACTCATTTGTTAACTTGATTTCCTGAAGAGAGAAAGGTGTTTTACTATTGGTGACATATATTATTCAAATACATTTCAACGACCTATTTCAGGGATAAAAACGTGCTACTGCCCCTTTAAATGAAATACATGCAGATACATTCTGCTCCAAGTCAATGATCATCTGCCTGATACGACATCCGTCTAGTTAATATAGTCTAGCACTCAAGTTAGTACAAAGTGTGGTCTAATGCGTCATGAACCGACGTTGTAATTTCACACAAGTGAAGTTTGAACACTAATACTATGTGCAGAGAAACTTCAAATGTAATTTAACTGAAGACAATTCTCGAAGTAAAAAACAACATATTCCAAAGATTGTAAAAAAAGGTTGAAATTGTGCATTTACACTAACTTGTCAACCATTCTGAAGACGGATAGCTCTGGTGAAACAGTCTCCGTCCGTCGAGTCGGGTCAAACAGTCGCTGCATATTAATCGGCTATGAATTAGGTGTTGTACTTGTTAGTGGTCAATGATTCAACCTCCAACATGTCTTTATGATATTGGACATTAACGTGGTTGAAATAAATAATGATTCATTTATCTATTTAGAAAACACACTGTGCCGGAATTATTTTAGAAAATGATATATAAGAAGCCATGTTAACCAAAATTGAACTGCAACTGCAATTGAAACATGTATAATGATGATATACGGTATGATTAGACAGTGCTTAATATTGGCAGAGTGGGGGAATTTGAGGGTTTTCATATAGTTAGACTCTGAACAAGTATGAACATATCAATTTTATTATATATTGAAACAGACCCTCTGGTAATCCCATTTAGCATAGGTTCCTTTTCAATATTTAATAAAATGGAGACATTTAACGAATATATATATATTTTTCACAGTCTGAGTGCTTAGTGTTTTCATTGATTTCAGTGTTTTTAAAGGGACATAATCATGTTGGTGAGGTCACAGATATATATGTCCAATGTTATAACTGCTGTTATTGAAATTAGAGGTATCAACTTCAACCGAAAATAACCAGTTTAAAGTCAATCAGTTCGGTATAACGAAATACAACCATTCAAAGTCGTGGTCATGATCTAAAACCGGACAATGGACAGGTTTGCTTCTAAAGCGTTAAATATACGTCTTATAAGGAGTACATACGTGAGAAAGAGCCATAATTTCGGCTTCTTCATATGTATGAGACCGTTCCTTGGTTTTCATTGAAACAGCACCTTTGGTAAAATGATACAATTGAGAACCAAATAAAATACCATGTAAAAGTGACCATGCAGGGAGGGACTTTAGGGACTTTTTCAGAGCCAAGACTTCCATGAGCTTACTTTTCAGGAGTTGTTGTAGCAAAGGTCTTCGGTAATCACCTTTTATCTGCTTTTATTGTATGGTACTATTATACTTTACACATATAGTTTAAAGTTTCATTTGAAAACAATATTAAACAATTAATTGTTCAAATCTCTGTATTATCATCTCTGTATGAATCGAAAAGTCATGATCCACTGTTCCAAAGAATTGACAAATGGACAACTGGACAAGGAGGGATGACGACATCTTGTCCATCTGGGAGAATACATACATGTATATATATTAATGACATATACAAGATAAGCCTCTTGTATGAATTATAGACCGACGTGAATAACTATAGCCCGACATGACATAAGCCATCAACTCTCGCCTGGGATCAAACAGTTTTTAGATAAACCCGGATCAGACACTGATATTCCCTCTCTACAAGGTCTGTGATTTCTTCCTGGAGATCAAAGACGCGTAATTCGTTTGAACCTCGCGTTTGCCCTTTACTCTTGAAGACAAACACAAGATATGGACGTGATGAAAGACCAGTGATATTTATGTATCATTTGTCTATATTTCATATTGATCTTTATGAAATTGCTGTTTCTTAACGTAAGGAAAGGCAGATAAATGTAAATGATGATAGAGGTGTATTCTGGCTGGAATATTTATTCCCGAATAAAGTGCAATGTTGTATTTGAAAGTGAAGTTTTAGAAATATACATACCATACAGTGATTATACAATTTAGTAGGAGCATACATATGTTTAAAAGGATAACTGTAAAAAACACAATTCTAATCAGTAAGTTGACCAAAACAAAACAAGGATTGGTTTAGAAACATCCTGATTTGCAGAGAAAAGCAAGGTTTATGGATAACTCATTCTTAAGATGAGAAAACAGGGAAAACATGTGGAAAAACACGTTCCTGATTACTCCCTCAACTAAGATAGCAATGAAATTCCCCCCGTTTTTCAAATTAAAGATGTTATAAAACTATTCCTTTTCTTATGGTCGTATTTTAAAAATACTCTGCAAAGATTTGGTCATTAGTTTTTTAATTCATAGACTCTTCATTTGAATTTGAAATACCAAAATTAGAATGTATTGGTATAGGGGCGTATTCAAGAAACTAGTTAAGTTCAAGAAACTCTATGCATAGATCGTCATTCATAATATTCAAAATACGAGTATAATGTTACATGTATTTAGAACACCACATACGAAATATGACTTCAGATGGAGCACAGTTGTGTAGCAGTTAACATGCCTGCATGCTACTGACCCCAAATTTGAGATCTGGGTCTCATATACTGTCTTGTGTCCCAGGGCAAGGCACTTCATCCATATCGCGCTCAATCCACCCAGCTGTTTAAATGGGTACCTAAACACGGAAAGTAAAGATCTGGACTACATGGTCGCGCAAAGCGCATAGCAGCAACATTGATAGTCTTACATTCAGACTATGAAAAAAGTATTTATTCTGAAAATATCACCATTTGAATAAATATTGAAAAGGAGACTGTAAGAAATGGAATTTCTATTAAAAAGGCTCCTTTTGAATATTTGTTTTTTTAGAGTCTAAGTGTTAGACAGCAACATTGACAATACACTACGTATATGTGAGTATCACCTACAGCAAGCATGTGTACTTGGCAGAGTGTACCCGCGGCATTGTTAATAGAAGCGTTTTGTTTGTGTATATTTCACTTTTGATTTCCTCTTGCAGGTAGATCAACAGATCGCCCTCATGAGACGAGCAATAGACCTCAAGAGGACGAGTCACAGAGCCTCTATAGTGAGTGTCGCCATCTGTTGATTTGTGATAATTAGCATGATTACCATGTTTCATTTATAACAGTATTCCACTGAAAGAAGTGTGTTTAATCAATGCTGTTTATTATCAAGAAGGTGTTTCATTTTTCTATTTGATCATTTCAGAAATTATTGTCGACATTGAAGACACAATAGACAGTGTTAATTACGCACACATTAATGAAGCACAATGCAGTGTTATTATTCAAATAATCATCAATGACAATTACTTTAATTGGTGGAGCAATATTTTGTAGTGCATGTACTTTTATTTTATATTTATAAACGTTTATTGTTGTTGTATAATTTATAGGACAGAGTTCCGGACATTCTGAAGGCATGGCGAATAGAAGAGAACTTTCTCCTTCCTCTCCAAACAGCAATAGAGATGAGTCAACTACCGGAAGAAATCAAGTGAGCTCTTTTTCACTTTCCTTCATCTCATCGTTGTATTTCTTCTTCATATCACAGAGGCTGTGCTGAACTGATCATTCGGAGACGTTATATGTCAAGTCAGAGTTACGGGATTTAACATGGCAGCACATTTTAACAAGATCCATATGGTACCGTGAACGATTGTGGTAGCATTCATAAAAAAGTCCAATCTCATTAAAATCAGATTACGTAAAGTAGTGCCGTTAATTTACGATACGATTTTAATGAGATTGAAAAACCTTCAACTATTTTCGTCCAGACTGTTTGCATGTTTTCAGGTGTTTTCTAACAGTCTAACCTTCGTCCACAGAGATCTTATCCTGGTAAAAGCGCGGGAGACTTTACCCCGCATCATTTCAGCCTTCCGTAGACTTCATAACTTCATTGAAGTGGTGAGTAGGATTCTGATCTCGAGCATAATTTATACGTAACCATCTGCAAACCTAACAATATGAAAAATATAATTTTAACCTTTCATTTTCATATTTAAATAATATTTAATTATTTATTCTTATATGATAAATATTATCTTAATTATTTCTTGAAAAAATTTTTTTTTAATTAAATATTGGAAATAAGCCTCACGGAAATGGATGTCTTCAAACCCCAAATCTAGACTTGCTTTTCAAAAAGGGATACATGTTCGGGCTAGGGTTTAAACACTATGATCTGTAGTCTATGTGTGAGATTATATTGACATGTAGCTATCAATTGTCTGCAATCCTAACAGTATGTGCCGCTATGTCTACTAACTAGACATCTTGCCGGGACAGTTCAGGAAACTGGACGAACAGAAGACGGGATTGTGTGAACTAAATAACTACTTTATTTTGGAAAACGGTGGCGTTTCTGTATCTATTATACATGCTAAGCGGAGAGAGACTGTTAAAGTGAGAAAACTGTTATCACCACTGCAGTATGATTCTGGATAATGAATGCAACTTCATCTTGGTGTCTAATTATATCAAATGTAGCAATATTACCTTGCGGATTAAATATATGACATATTTTCTTTAATTCGTGTTAATACATTTACTTTAACAGACGTAGTGAGTTTCTGTATCTGTAACATCATCTGAATTCGCCCTTCATTCCAGTCCTATGTTTCACATTGTGTTCTCCAAGACCATGACATTAACAGTATCAGATGCAGGTGTCTTCTGTAAAGCTAGATCATTGTATACTGGAACTCATTCAGACTGTCCGCCATTTTGATTTACAACAAAGCCTGGAGTGTCAAAGTAAGGAGCCAATTTCACCTTTGACCTCTCCTCACGTCAAACACGAGTCCCCCCTAACAGTCACTGTCAATGATATCCTCTTATAAGAAGCCCTACTGGAAGATGCGCGTATTTTCGGCACCGTTCTTACCCTTCGAGGCAGGATTTCAAAGACACCGGAAGTGGTACTTGACATTTAAGCATGACCGGAAGTACTATTATGCCATTCTTAAGTAGAATATCATTGTACGAGGCTTGCAATTAGTTCACTCAGAAAATGTTTAAAAGGTCGATGTGATTGATTATTTTCAGACTTTCGAGATTTTTTTTAGCCTTATGGCTCCTTGAAGATTCACGGCTCCATTTGGATCCGTTAACGCGCCTCGTTGTACACATCCAGTAGCAGAAAATGACAGGAGGAGAAGTCCAATATAAAGCTTTCTTATGGTGTAATTAGGACATTAATGCCCGATCATTTCACAGATACAGAGTGCCATAGACTTACAGAAGACCCAGCAACATAATTTGATTTTCTTAGAGAGGCATTTAGAAGTCGGAATGAGGGAACGAATGATAACCACTTCAAAATCTTAATCAAAACGTCGCACATGATTAATGAATATGTTGTTCTCCAAGTAGTTCTCTCCAGTACAGGATTTGACTCAACCATGACTACTTAAGATGACGAATGGCTAGTGTAGCAATAGGAGTAGTAGTAGCAGTAGTAGAATTAGTATTAGTATTAGTATTATTATTATTATTAGTAGTAGTAGTAGTAGTAATAGTAGCAGTGGTAGTAATAGTAACAGCAGTAGTATTATAAGTAGTAGTAGTAGTAGTAGTAGTAACAGCAGCAGCAGTAGTAGTAGTAGCAGTGGTAGTATTAGAAGTAGTAGTAGTAGTAGTAACAGCAGCAGCAGTAGTAGTAATAGTAGCAGTGGTAGTAATAGTAACAGTAGTAGTATTAGAAGTAGTAGTAGTAGTAGTAGTAGTAGTAACAGCAGCAGCAGTAGTAGTAATAGTAACAGTAGTAGTAGTAGCAGCAGTAGTAGTAGTAGTAGTAGCAGCAGCAGCAGCAGCAGTAGTAGTAGTAGTAGTAGTAGTAGTAGTAGTAGTAGTAGTAGTAGTAGTAGTAGTAGTAGTTAGCTAAAATTTAGTCTATGGAATTTTTATAGTTACTGTACCTTCATCCTTTTGATCATATATTTTCATTCAAAGTTTGCATTCAATTGATCTTGATTTGCTGAATAAAAATCTAGACTGTTTTAAAGGTTCTTAACTTTACACAGTCATGGAGCAGGACTATAGTAGTAGTAGCAGTAGCAGTAGTAGTAGTAGCAGTAGTAGTAGTAGCATTAGTAGTAGTATTAACAGTAGTAGTAGTAGTAGTAGTAGCATTAGTAGTAGTAACAGAGTAGTAGCAGCAGCAATAGTAGTAGCATTAGTAGTAGTATTAACAGTAGTAGTAGTAGTAGTAGTAGTAGTATCAGTAGTAGTAACAGAGTAGTAGCAGCAGCAATAGTAGTAGCATTAGTAGTAGTAGTAGTAGTAGTAGTAGTAGTAGAAGCAGCAACAGCAGTAGTAGTAGTAGTAGTAGTAGTAGAAATAGTATAAGCAGTTGTAGTCGTGAGAGAAGCAGTAGCAAATAAACATTATTAGAAGAAGAAGTAGTAGTAGTAGTGGTATAAGTAGTATCAATGATGGTAAAAGTATTGACATTGTTAGTAGCACTAGTAGTAGCAGTATTGGTACTAGCAATGTTCCTATATTTGTATTATTACTCTTATTTACATGTGTGTCCAAGTAGTATGTCATGGACATTCTGTATACAGAAACATGGCATGAGCTGCAGTATTACAATTTCTTAGTCTAGTTCATGCTTTCAATTTTGTAAAAATCCAACAACATAATAAATTATCATTACAGTCAAAGACTCGCAAAGTTAATTAATCTTTTAGATTTGAAAGTCGAGGTTAGGTAAAATTAATGGTTTTAACTTTGAAAACCGATCTGGGGTCAAGCCAGCGCTAGAGCTCAGCGGATGAGGGATTCCGATTGAGTGCTTTCGTGTTTTCATTTCTGTAAACCGCGGAACGGAAGTTTTTCTATTTCATGTTAGAAAGCATTGATCTTGCATCTTGAAAGGACATATTTCATATCATGTACTTGCTTTTGTTAATCAAAGTATCACATCACAAATAGAAAAGAGTAACTTCACTCAGAGGACAGACGTTGTTAGTTTCCATATTGGAATTTGCCAGTGCTTAGCTTGCCTGTTATAGATGAAAGCAGTTTATTGTTCTGCTTTCAATGAGATACGGCAGATATTCAGTCACAGCATAATAGCTTTAATCATACAAACCAGCTGCTATAAAACATATTTACTAGAAATTGGAACTAGGCTTGTGTTGTGTTAGGCATCATGTTTGATAGAATGTTTCTAAAAGGGACTATATATGTTGGTATACTGGCGGAGCATAATAGTATGTGAATATAATTTCATTGGCATTTATATGTATTAAATAATGTACTTTGATACATATATGTTGAATAGTTTAAATATTTAACAAAAAATAATTTAAACAGTTAGGTATTCATTCATTGCTTTTATAATCCAAAAAATATTGTTTTTAACGGTTGCAACCATAAACACTCGAAGAATAAATGGGGTATTCTCCAAACTC
Source organism: Gibbula magus (assembly GCA_936450465.1). NCBI lineage: Eukaryota > Metazoa > Mollusca > Gastropoda > Trochida > Trochidae > Gibbula > Gibbula magus. The sequence goes on from OW388306.1 coordinate 24,854,614, forward strand.
GTTAAACTACTTTACTACGTTAAATCTGTCCAAAGGTGTCTGACTCTGAGGATGTTCCTTCTTATCCTACAATGGACGCGTCTCGAAACTGATACTTAGACACTTTTTAACACCTTCTCATCCAAAATATAATATTGTTACCTTTGTTCCAGGATTACATGAAGGCAACGCGTCCAGTAGAGGGCGTACATTCCCTGTCCAAAGGGAACCAGTTCTACCGAGCGTGTCTCAAATGGTACCTGGGGTATGATATCTCACCTGAAGATATATTTGAGCTCGGGGTCAAGGAAGTTGACAGAATCGAAAGACAGATGAAACGGGTAAGATTGAAGTTATTATGGGGTCTTTCATCTGAATAATAGTAAAATATATTCTAGGAAATAACATATCTTCGAAAGGATATATGTTGTACTGATGTTAATTTGTCTGCCCTTCTGTCATACCAAACATGAATGCAACTATTCATAATACACTGTCGACCAAAAGAAACGCCTACCAGATATCTTATCAGATTTCGTAAAAACTATAATGAATAGTTTACAATATTATAAGATTATGAATAATGATTTCTGCATAATATATTTAAATTTCAGAAGTTCTCAGAGAATTAATTTTTCAGTTTTCGATCAGTGCCTCATCAGAAAAACATTTGAAACATACAACCACAAAGAACAATACAGGCACGCATTCCCATTAAAGTCGCGATGACGCCTCAGATGTACGTTGTAACGGTGCGCAAGTGAATCAACCGGAAATAGCTGTCTTCATTTGGTCTGGTTCTCTTGACTGTTATTGACTCGAATAACAGTTTGTCAGGATTTCAATGGATTTTGATATTTATTATTGTTTCAGTATGACGTGGAGACTACCATTAATTATATTTCATTAATGATTTCATCTTTCATTTAAGGAAAACCAAGTAGGCGTTTCTTTTGGCCGACAGTGTAATGTTCAAACGCGTCGAGAGCCATTAACCTCGAATCTTTATACACGCTCACCTCAGAATCAAATAACACTATTGATCTCAGTTGTTGTATTATAAACGTCCATGGATTTGACCCAACTGCTATGATACCTCATGGTACCCAGCTTGAGAGGGGACCCTGGTGCTTCACACACCTAAAGATGCACCCACTTAATACTTGGAAATAAAGGTTATACGTAGCCCATTGGCAGGTGTTTCATAGGGACTCCTAGAAGTTCAAATACTTCAAGTATTGGCCAGCCATGTGGCCGAGGTAAACACAGATGGTCATTTTGGACCAAGTGACCAGCGGCCATTCTTGGACCACCCTCTTACCATTTCGCCGGGGGAGGGAGTCTTCATAAGAAGCATATTTGGAAAATAAAAACTCGCAGATCTCACAACATGGCCCCGAGACATTATAACAGAGTTGATCAGATCCAGACAGATGGGACGTGTGGGGATCTCTTCATATGTTCACATTTAAACAATATTCCCCGGCTTAAACACCAGGGTCTGGTTTATGTTATATATGCGCCTATCTGATTTTGGCAAGTATTTGTTGTGGCTTCAGCAATATTTGTCTGTTAAATCTATGTAAACTACGATGTACCTTTGGGGAACAAAACCGATGAGGAAGTAAATTTTGACATTCATATTAGAAGTTTACGAAGCATGACTCTCCAAGTTAAGGAAGTTAAGAGTTAAGGCTATTCACAGTGCACAAACGTATATTAACATAGTCTGTTGAGCAAACCAAACGTTCAGTCTCAGAAACGATAATTATGGACGATATTTTCTAAATCTTAGAAATGAAAAACTCAATCTTTGATATTTATGAGTTGATTAAAGATGACTAATCATTGAGTTATAAGTACCATCGGTGTATTTGAGGTTCAATTAAAGGTCTCTTCAACGCATGATACATTGTACATTGTATTCATCAGAATTACCATTTTTTTGCCGTGTGGTAAGCTGTTGGTACAGTCAATGCTGGTGATAGTTGCCTTACTCTGAGGGTGTGGGTTTGAATCCCGCATGGGACTCTGCCCGAAAAAGTACAATAATGTGTACTATTAGAGGTAGTGTTATCCCAAATATAACCATGTTATATTTGTTCACTATCTAAATGGCAAGTATTTCTTATACTTACACTGTAAGACGTTGGTGTACGACCGGGTAATGACATATTCCATTGTTTATTTTCTTTTGTTACGAACTGTTCTTTTTCACGGATATAATTAATCAACCTGATGGTTTGCAATTTGTCAAAGCTATAAAAACACCAAACATGTGCAGCAGGAAAAAATGGAATCTTACCTCCTAATTAGAAATAAATAATTTTACAACATCTTCATTTCGATGTTTTACCTTCTGCATCAATCTTCTGTTATGTGATTTATTTACAGGCAAAACACACCAAAAATACACATCCAGCATAAAAAAATCTCCTAATTACTGTGAAAGAAAGCCACACAAATCTAAGATGCAAATTACATTTTGTCTTTTTTATTTGGTACAAAAACCTTATTTATGATCAACTAGTGAGAGTCAAATGATATAACGAAACATGGCCTCAAAGTCCCCGTTCTTGTGTAGAAATAAAGCTATTGATTCATTAACTAAAGAGAAAATATATCCTAACCACGTGTCTTCCCTCATATACAGAATCATACCGCCAGGTTCTCATCGACTAATTATTAAAAAAAATCACAACAACGACTTCTTTTCGCTTCCTTACCTTCTCAATTACATTTCTCGTCCATCAAGCGTGAATGTAGCGTTTCTACCTGTCAGGTAAGATCGCAAAGGTAAGCTTGTTAACAGGTAAATAGTTGATCTATTTCAGATATACATTCAGAGAAAGTGATACCTAGTTTACGCAGATAAAACTGTCCTTTTTTTGCCACGCTGTCAATGAAAGGTTTAGCTTGGAGTGGTGTTCTGTATCCTCGTTTGTCAAGGAAAAGTAGAGATGTTACTGAGTTTCAAGAACAACATTAGCCAGTTAACTTTCATTTCTGAGTTCCCTTTGATCGTTAATTTATTTATACCATAGAAACTTTGGATTATTTTAAAATAAAAAGTAACATTTTCGAGTATTGCAGGTAAGCTCACAGCTTGTTAAGCCGATAAGTAAATAAGAAAAGAATCCTATCTCCTTATATACAAAAACAGTTAAAACTGGTGTTCAAATTGATTATCAAGCTCTTATTGAAAATGATTTATTTCAGATAAGGTAATGCATAATATGCGGCGCATAAATGATACAAGTCAATAACTCATAATTTTAACAAAATACTATGTTTTGCATAATATGCATTAAAGCAATTTCCTTGAAAACTCTCAGAAAATACGTTTGGGTGTTCACCCAGGTAGTCGTTTTGCCTTTGCACTTTCAAACCACCCTCGAACATGAACAGGATTGCTTAAACACTGTATTACCAAGACACGTACTTTCAGCATCTCATGCCAAACCTTTTCATTTGATAATAATCCACTACAGTCCAACGTCTTATTGTCAGCTACATCGCTGGTTCTCTCTCTGTACACTGCCCAAATGATATGGGTGTTTTCTTTGCAAATGAAATATCTTATCTTATCTTATCTTATCTTATCTTATCTTATCTTATCATACCGTATCTGAAACAAAGAAAACAATTTTTCAAAAATATATCTGTGATTAAAAGCAATTTATTAGAACATCAAGCAGCACTGCAGTATCTTGCTATAGAGGAATGTAAAAAACTATCTTTGATATGTTTTAACAGAAGTAATATTCAACATATGCGTCCAGCCGCTCACGTGCAAGATTGTGTTGAAAGGCATCAGTACACACATGTATCGTGTAATTCTAAAGGAAAGGTTTGACAAAGAGCTGGGGTTCTGTTAGAAACATACATTTACATGTGTTCTACTGATTGCTGACAGGTGTGAAGAATATGGGCGTGTTATCTAGACTTACTTTAAAACTCTTTTGATATTATACTCAGGGTAGAGAAGGCCGAATATGTTCATGGCAGTTGGTTAGGAAACAAATTATATTCCGAATGAATAATGACAGTTAAAGGATGTTTTAAATGATATATTAGAACATAATCACGATACATGTTGGTGTTAGACACTGCTGACTTTTGGGTCATTCTTTATTTTCAAATTTTCTCATATCTTTGGTAAGAAAAGATGAATTTGGGACGTCCATAGGCATACATTTATCTCAACTTTTAAACATTTCGACATAACCTACTAAGTGGTGTAAAACTATTACACATTTCTTAATAATTACTACTTATATGAAGAAAAATATTTGAAAGACTTTAATCAGGGTTACTGTTGGGATTCAAATCTCAAGTTAAGTTAAATGAGTCCTTCAATCTTCAATATTTAACTCTGAATAACTTCCCGAGTTTAAAATTAACTTGGCTGGTTGACCATCACAATATATATAAGCCCTCCTGGTTTTATCATAATACTAACGTTTATTACAGCACGCATAAACATTTTCCCAAAACGTCTCAGATAATATTTCAGTAGGAGACTGTAAGAAAGGCTAGACTTGTTGGTCATCTACTGTATACATTCCAAGTCTTCCCTATAATGACCCGCAGATGTGCACATGTGTTCTTGTTTCCTCTGGAAGTGTGTTTTGCCCTGTCTGTCCGATCTAGAAACAATACAGGCGGTAATGCTATAGCATTGTTGACTTTCCTCAAGTGTACAGTGTGCACGTAAAGGAAACCGTCAAGCCCTAATGTTTGTATGGAGTTTTTAACTTCATGTATTGGGAACGGATTGTAACTCAAATGTCGCTTGAAGAAAGACGTTAATGCCTAAACAGGGTTTGCTATGTTTCAATTTTAGGAACATCATTTACAGTCGTCTTTGAGTAATTTGTTAGAAAAAAATTAAAGGCGTCGTGCCGAGTAAACAATTGTCGAAGAATTTTGAAGTGAAATTGTGAATAAAGAAAGACTTTTACCCTGAGACGATATTACATTATTTAACATGTTTAATAACGATTAAAAGGAAAGCGCTTGTTGAGAAGGATTTAAACACATTTTACAGAAAATAAACGTTTTGATACATGAGGCCCAGCACGCCTGGACGATGGTTTGGAATTGTTGGACATTAGTAACATGTTTTGGTGAAGTTTGGAGGGAAATATTTTAGAAAAAATATTCGATGATTAGAAACATTCGAAACGAAATAAAAGACTTACATTTAATAGATGAATTACGGCTGTTACCTACAACCATTCAGACACTCGTTTGGACGGGAACCTTTGAACTGTATGTTCGTGCATTACGTGATTATATATATAACGAGGAGGAGCGTTTTTATTTTACTCAATCTAATTAGAACTAGATGTAATGTTATACGCCCCTGACTTAGGGGACGTATAACATATCAGAGAGTTTTAACTAGATTGTTATTTTACTGTTATGTTGTACCCTTAAAATGGTTTTCGCACGCGCATACAAAACTAATGATATTTTAACACTTCATCACACAACTCTTACTGTTATTTATACGAATTCAACGTTAGCAAGACCTATTTAAAAAATTTAGATGAACGATATATAGCACGGATATTAAACTGAAGCTGACATGATTAATAAGGATAGACTTAATTTTTGGTCAAAGAATATTTCTTTCTTTAAATAATACAAGTTTTCCACACTTTTTTTATTCTCGCGAGCATGCAATTTAGTGTTTGTTAACTTAGTAGACTAAAATTTCTTGCGAAGTGACAACTTGGCAGACTAAAACGTTATGGCCAGCTTGGTGCTCTTGACATCTTGGCAGACTAAACCGTTATGGTCAAAATATTCTTACATTCTTATCAACTTGGTGGACTAAATGCCAAAGGTTTCACATGCATTTCAATATAAATGTGTCATCTCCGAAATGTTAATATTATATATAGAAGATAGTAACCCAACAAACATAGAAGACCCACAGGAGAGACAACACACAATCATACATTTCCAGATCTATGAAGTGTAGGCCTAGGTTTTGCTGACAATACCTCATCATAAAGTTGATTTATTCCTCGCAGTTGTCGACCTATGACCCGTACATATGATTCCGTCCATCAAACTTGTCATAGTTTCCAACGGATGGCTGATTCTGTTGAAACAGGTGCGGAGAGTGGGCAGATGCAACTCTGCAAATGTCTGGCGCATTCTTATCAGATAGAACAAACTATTGACACAAACAATTTCACAAACGAATGGTTAAAAATTATAATGTTACGATTATTATGTTACGATAAAAAAAAAGAAAACAATATGTAAATTTTATTTGTTGCGTCTTTCATGTGCTTATCAAGTGCACGTTTATAAAAACATATCACTGTCTATTACTCAGTCTTTGGATGTGTCTGAAATGTACTGTATGGTAAACTATTTCATACTAATCATACTAATAAATGTAAACTTTTTTGTAAGTGGTGATTGTGTTTTCAATGATACAGCACATTAGTGTGTTGTTACTGTATAATCAAAAGTAATTAATAGATTTACATTATTTTTAGAGTATAACTGAACTTATTTATGGAAAATATGTCAAATGTTTTAGTAAAATTGATTATCCTGCCTACACTTATTAATCATGTAATCGTTTTAATTAGCCTTGATTTAAGAACAAATACGTGTATTTTGTTTTCAGGTAACGGTGAATATATTAAAAGTAATGTATTTATCGTTTACTAATAAACCTATTTTGTTTTCAGGTAACGGTGAATATATTAAATGTAATGTATTTATCATTTACTAATAAACATATTTTTTGTTTCAGGTAATGGCAAGTGTAGACTTCCACGGGGATCTCAAATCATTTTTTCAATACGTCAAATACATTCCAAAGTTTTATAACCATTCAAAGGTAGGTGATATTGCTACATTATAGATATGACCTTGTGTCAACATAAACAATCGCTTGACTAACTGATAACGTTTTAATTTTTAATTTTTATTTTTAAATTTTGGCTAAAGTTAAAAATCGTAAGAAACCTACATCGAGAAAACGCTGGACTATCTGGTGATTTTAGGACGCTTCGTGTGTGAGATTTTATGCGACTTCAGCGGGTGTCATTTAGATAAAGTGTTTGTTAAACTGTATATATGCTGAAATTATATCATTCTTATGTAGAACATGTAAATAATTTAATGTTTACTCACGATATCGTTTTTCTTTCACCTCATTGATTGTAAAAATTTATATCTCAGATAATTAAATTGTCTCTGAATTTTAAAATATACACTTCACAATGTACTATACATAATAGTGATAGAAATGCCAGTATTTCTCAGTTCCTTTATACAATTTAAACCTGGATGTTTGTTATTTGTTAACAGGAACAGCTATTAGAAAAGTACAAGTATATGATCTCAAACAAGATTCAACCCAGACTGTCCTTTATGTTCAGGAATATCACACTACCGCATATAACGTAAGTAAAGATCTACATGTAAGTATAGATCTACATGTGAATCAATCTTCTCGGCGTTTAATGTGACTTACATTAACCAGAGACCACATCAGACACTTATAAATATTATATAATTTATACTTATGTAATTTACTTATGTATTTCAATTAGAAAATGTGTCCATTCATATTCATAAAGCGTTCATGCTCAGACAGAATTTGCTACCAGCTTAACGTATAACTATAATATGTACTTCAGGCCTGTGGCCTTTAAGTATGAAATAAAGATCGATTGATTGATTGATAAACTGACTCACACAGATACATGGGTTGTGAAACTTGTGGTGAAAGGTGCAAGTGACCCTATTGAAAATGTGCCTCTGTACACAAAGCAGTTTAAGTGGATACCTGGTATGGAAGTGAAGACAATGTGACATTGGTCCTTCATATTCGCTTAGACCGGTAACTATGTAAAACTGAGGAAACAAAGGAAATAATATAAAGGCAAGTTCTGACACCCTATTGCAGGATAGTTCCAGTCGATGTAGATGGACCCTGGGGATCGTATGGACAAAACGTGTTTTATGCGAACTTAAAGGAACCACATAAGAGGTAGGTATTATAGACACTATTCAATTTGATAATAATTATTACATCTGATGTAATAATGTTTTTTTTTCTCTCACTAGAATGAGAAATGACTGTCGTACAAAGCAATGTACCCCATGGATGTGTACAAATAAGAGCCTTTAATACAGTCTTACTTTCTTATTCCTTCTTTTTTCTTATTCAGCAAGACTTGACAAACTAAATACATATGGAAATAAAAACTTATAGAAATAAATTCATAGGGATAAAGATACAGTAATTATAAAGTTCCATACACCGAAATTTAGTCAAGAAGTGCCATTACAATACCTCTACAAAATCATTCTGAAACTTTCTTTAGCGTACATCATATACACTCACGGTAATGTGAAAAGAACAATTCTAACATCTCTATCCCCGCTAGACTAACATTTAGTCTCAGAAATATATTTTTTCTTATCAGCAACATTTTACAAACAATTCAAATAGTTATACCAAATGGAGCCTTAATTTCTAGATTTGAATAATCTAGACTTGTTATTACTTTCTAGACTGGGTTGGTCGTCAATTGAATATTTTGCTCTAGGGTCTGGATGACAGACTATATCCCCTTTTGCAGTACAAGTCTTTCAGTCTTCTAGCGTGATGCTGCCCAAGTGAGGTGAAAGCATTATTAACAAGTTACCGTCGCAGCGTATGGATAAACAATCGTGTATCTTGATGTGGTCTGTAGGTCTGTGTCCATGATGTATGTATCGTACACACAGAGCTTAACCGCAAGCCATCACCTGTGTCTGGGTGCATGTTACAGGTCAACGTTCATGATGCTGCCCCTCGCCCTCCACGAGACTGACCCCGGCCATCACTTCCAGGACGCTTACGCCAGTCTCTACAACATCCCCGAGTACAGGTTCAAAACCATGAACAGCAAACTCTACTCCGTGCCATTCCACTTCCCAATCTACAGTGCTTATGCTGAGGTAGGTCCATCTCCTCGGCACCTCCAATTGCGATTTTATGTCAGTGAAATGTATGTAAAAACCCGACACCCTGTTTTTACCTACGTTTTATCTACAATTTATTTACGATATCGTGCTCCTGTGTTGAGACAATGTTCCTATGTACCGTATGTGACTGACCTGACTGTTATGTTCCAGGGTTGGGCTCTATATGCGGAGTACCTCGGAGAGGAGATGGGTCTCTACGAGTCTCCTTATGATCTGTAAGTGTACAAAGACCATGACGTCATGGGATGAACGTTTTGCTAAAATATAGCAGTACGCGTGATTTTGGATTCAGTAAACCACTTATATCGATACTTTCGTTCCTAATGACAATACGAACACAACACAAATATAATGGGGTCTTTTCTCCCATCTTTATAAGTGCTTTAATCGATTTGCTTTTACACATCTTAAATCAGGATACTTGGCTTAGAAACTGTGAACTGTTTTGTGAAATGACTAACAGTTGTGGTAAACATCATTGCATAGTACTTCTAGTAGTTTTCATAGTTTCACAGCAAATGAAATGTTCAAAATAAAGGCTGTGTGTGGTATTATGTATATTTGTTTCGACAAAGTGTAAATCCAGTGAATAATATCAATCTAAATGTTTGATCCATGTTACAGCTTCGGCAGATACTGTTCGGAAATCTTCAGAGCGTGTCGCCTTGTCGTGGATACTGGCATCCACGCATTTGGGTATGTATTGAACATGACCTGGTGCTGTACAACCAGTACGTTTATAGCGAGATTTGCAGTTGGAAATCACGGGAAGTTATCTAGTTACACCAACATACATATATTATGATGGTTTTCTATTAAAGGGGCAGAATTGTGAAGCAGTTCGGGTTCTTCAACATGTAAAAGTGTTCTGGTAACTTTCCAAACTACCCCCTGCCCTCTACCCTCTACCCTCTACCTCTACCCCCTACCCCCTACCCTCTACCCCTACCCCCTACCCTCTACCTCTACCCCCTACCCTCTACCCCTACCCGCTATCCCTACCCTCTACCCCTACCCCCTACCCTCTACCCTTACCCCCTACCCTCTACCTCTACCCTCTACCCCTACCCCCTACCCCTACCCCTACCCTCTTCCCCCTACCCTCTACCCCTACCCCCTACCCTCTACCCCTACCCTCTAGCCCTACCCTCTACCACTACCCCCTAACCTCTACCCTCTACCCCTACCCCCTACCCTCTACCCTCTACCCCTATTATGATGGTTTTCTATTAAAGGGGCAGAATTGTGAAGCAGTTCGGGTTCTTCAACATGTAAAAGTGTTCTGGTAACTTTCCAAACTACCCCCTGCCCTCTACCCTCTACCCTCTACCCTCTACCCTCTACCCTCTACCTCTACCCCCTACCCCCTACCCTCTACCCCTACCCCCTACCCTCTACCTCTACCCCCTACCCTCTACCCCTACCCGCTATCCCTACCCTCTACCCCTACCCCCTACCCTCTACCCTTACCCCCTACCCTCTACCTCTACCCTCTACCCCTACCCCCTACCCCTACCCCTACCCTCTTCCCCCTACCCTCTACCCCTACCCCCTACCCCTACCCCTACCCCCTACCCTCTACCCCTACCCTCTAGCCCTACCCTCTACCACTACCCCCTAACCTCTACCCTCTACCCCTACCCCCTACCCTCTACCCCTACCCCCTACCCTCTACCCAACAGGTTGTATCCGCCCCTGTGGAGTTGATTGAATAATACAAGCAATCCATTGCATGTATTGTGATAGACTAAAATTAAGCCTATGAACTTTTTTTTATAATTACTGTACCTTCGTCCTTTTTATTATATTTTTAAATACTTTCAGTTCCCTAAGCGTATTCAGTTGATCTAGAAATGCTGAATAAAGATCTAGACTGTATTAAAGGCTCTTACCTTTTACACAGTCATGGGGCAGGACTATCATTATGGAAGTTTTCGAAAATCCTAAATGTTCAACTTACCTTCTTTCAGATGGACACGTGAGCGAGCTATCCGCTTCCTGTCCAACTACAGCGACTTCCCTCAGAGTCAGATCGAGGCTGAGATAGACCGCTACATCACGTGGCCAGGGCAGGCAGTCTCGTACAAGGTCGGCGAGATCAAGATCAAGAAACTTCGTCAGGAGGCCGAGATACTTCTAGGTAGGTGGGAGAATTCAACACTGAACAGGGCCGTGTCCATAACAGCGAGCGCTTATAATCGCTCATTGATTGCTCAATGTAGCGCTCAAGTAGCGCTCAATTAGCGCTTATTCTCTCCTGAACGACACGGTGAAAAACCTAAAAGTTCGATCGCTTTGCTTCGTAGCGCTACATTGAGCGATTGCTTTGAAACCTCTCTTGAACACGGCCCAGATTCAGTTGTAACAGAAATTGTTTGAAACCAAATCTTCACACGATAAAGCATCTCTAAGATATAGTCTTGATTCTTGCTCTCTCAAACAAACAATAATAAGTTAGAAACCCATCTTACGGTGGTGTGTGTGGCATGTATCCTAATAAAGGATTATATAGACATGTATCGTTTGTAATAGAATAATTTACATGGCCGACGACCTTCTAATAATGCCACTTTATTCTCCCTTACAAGGGCACATAACTCCCACAATGGAGGTAATCAGAACACAAGCAACGTTACATAAATAAACTGAAGTACAAAAGAGGACCACCCCCATACCACAGATTCAACAAGCGTTCAAACAGGAGACGTGGTAACTTATCCCCGATCATTGCCATTACACGTCTTACCTTTTGAATGAGAAGATTGTCTTTGCCTATATTGACTGATTAATTGGGTCAAACGTACATTTATGGGAGTCAGAACAGAGACTCTATCCTTTCCAAAGGTGTAAATTTCAAAATCTAGCCCCTGTCGACAATGGCTGAAACTTTAAGTGTTATGTCGAAACATCACTCCATCTGTGATTGGTATGTCTGAATATGGTTCAGGAATGATATCAAATATTACAAACTATTGAAATATTAAGAACAGAAAGATTTTCTGGATAACAACTTCTTGAATACACGACGCTTCGGAGTATATATTCACTCCTTCATCAGGTGGAATGTATAAGGACATAACAAAATAATGATGCATTAATATGTACGTATTTTCCTCACCGTTGTTTTGTTTGCTATATAAATGTATCATATTGTGTTATGAGACTATAATATTTCTTCCAGGGAACAAGTTCAACATCAGGGAGTTCCACCACGTGGTGTTGCGTCTAGGCAGCGTCCCATTGGATATTCTAGAAGAGGAGGTACACGATTGGATAACCGAGTGCCTCTCTCCTCGCCAGCAAATCGGATCAACGATCTCAGTTTTATCAACAGCGGCAGCAAAAACATATAACTTATTCCTAACGACAATTATAGTGACGTTTTTATTACTCGTCATCAAGTAGACGATATGAATGTGTGTTGATGACTGGTGGTCTGTGTGTAGCCTGTCTGGTTGAAACTTTGCTGTCCCCCTAAGTCCCCCAGCACAGACTCCATATCAAGGGGAACATCGTTGTCCAGTGTCACAACGATTCCAAATGCTATGGCTCGAGTCCTCGTATTACTACGTTTGAATAATTATAAGCTGTTTAGTGACTTAAAATTTATACTTATACTGCTCTTTTAAATAATAATAGGATAAAAAGCATATATAAGATTACACAATATATGTCAAGTTCTCAAATAGGACTGAATCCGGCATTTCCCAATTCTCTGGTTCTCGAGTCATATCGAACCTAATCCTGCATTCCTGGGACGGACTCGTAATTTTCTAGATGGATTGGATAATAGGTAAAGCTTTCAACTCAACTCAAATCATGTTCATAAGATATGAGAGTTTACCTACGGCACTTTACGCAACAGCAAAGTTTGAGCTACACTGGTATTTGTATCTGATGTAAATAAATATTTTTTTCCGTTGTGTACATATTTTTGTATCATGTCGTATGTTTTGGAAATAAAGTAAAGGACTAGTCCTCAGTAACTAACCACATCTTCTGTCCTGTTTCTGAGTTTGGTCCTTGGTTTCTAGTTACTGGTGTATTGAGATTAAAAGAAAGCCAGAGATATAATCCCTCTGTAAAGTTATATTCAAATGGAGGCAAGGGAAACGAGGGATTCAAATTAACTGTCAACTATGGTATACACTATCGTATACTAAACTGAATTCATATTCAGCATTTCCTCTCGTCAGAGTTTACTCAACTCATTTCTTCTCACGTAACCTCTTCACAAATGGAGCAAAATGTTGTTACACATGGAACATCCTGATTGGTTACAATCAAAGTTAACTGTGCAATGAGCAACGTTATTTTAAACAGAGCATTCTGCCTGATAGTGCAATGACTAGCGTTCCTTCTCGTATGCGATGCGCACAAAACTTTTATTTCACGGAGATGTTATGTTGTGTTTGATTGACTAGAAATAAAGACGCCATCAGTGTAACAAACTTTCACCGCTAGGGGATTTGACGATAAGCGCGCCATCCGTCCAAATGGTAACAAAGGTTGCATTGGAAGAAATGACTTGAGCAACCTCCGTGGAGACATTCTGTGATTCAGAGGCATCATGCACCCAGTTGATGACTGGGCTCCGACTCAGTCTGAGTGACATCGCAGACTCAAACTGGTTTTACTTCGGTATTTCAACCAACCGATGATCTTATACACCAAGGGGTAAAGGAAACGAAACCAAATGTTCAACAAAGTCAAACACAAAACATGAGCCGGCTAAAGACTAGTTTGAATATCTGTGACGATGATAATATATCGTAAAGAAATATACAAAATGTCATTCATGAGAGTTTGGACTTTATGTTTTATTTCTGTTCAAACACACACAGGGTGCTGAAATTGTTATTTCAAAGGGGGTTTCTGGACATAATGTTTGGTGAGTGAGTGAGTGAGTGAGTTGGGGTTCAATGCCGCTTTCAAGAGTATTTCACTTATATCGCGGCTGCTAGTATTATGGCAGGGAGAAAGCCCGCAACGCCATGTGGCTATGCACTGCTGTGAAACCTGCGAGCAGCGGCTGGAACTAGCGAACCATGGGTGGTACTACCCTGAAATTCAGTGTAGCATTGCACCCGCATAATGTTTGGTATTTAAGATAAACATTGGTGAAATATTGAAATTATGTTAATATAGAATGCTATCTGCATAATGCACCATCTAGGTCTTACATTTTATTTTATTTTATTTTATTTTATTACACATAAAACATGCAAAAAGCAATTTTTGATCATCCTTTTTCGTCTAGTTAAGAATATTCGAAAAAGTGTTCGCATTTACATAAAGGTGGGCCATCAATATTTCTACATACATGTATATGTATTTTGTACCAAAATGAAAAGCCATGAACCCGCAAAGTAAATTCTCACAAAAAATTAATATTAAGCATATTTTACCAATCTAACTATACTAGACAAAATAATTTAGGGATTCTTTCATTTTGGGATTGTTTAAAACTGATATTTCATCAGTGTGTAGCTGATAGAATGAATATATATTTATAATTTTAAAATTACATGTACGTCCAGTCTGATCAGCATTTACTCATGACACATTATACGATGTGCCCTTTTAAGTAAAAACAAGTTAACATGTACAAATACAATTGATTATATTGTTCATGTGTGATTCTGTTATTTGAAATGATTTATTCCAGTTCTCTGAGTTTGTATGAAAAGAAACATCGTCATCATCAAATGTCAAAATGAAATTTAAAATATGCAACGTGATTAAATAAAACGGATATCCAATACATTATAAAATCCAAAATAATTTATCTGAACAAAAACATTGGTTACATAAACTACCGGGCAAAGTACTGTGCAATTGGTTACGATAAATTCAATATTCAATAAGAAAAAGATGCATTAATTTTTTTTATCATGGCACGATTACAATAACACATATCGGCAGTTGGCGATTGGTTAGTTTTTAGTTTAACTATCTTTCTTTGATGTAGACAGGGATAAGAAATGAAATGTACACCAACATCGCCCCTACCATGTTTAAAATGTTGTAAATGTGTGAAGAATGAGACACATTGATTGATTTTCACATAGAAAATGTCTTATATGTCGCTGAACAGTTTTATCCAAAATCACTTCGGAAGAATTTATAAATTTAAAATTTAATTTTGTTTAAATATTAAAAAATCACATAGAAGTATTCTTTGACTGATGACAAAACTCCTGGTCAATTCAGTTTTAAAGTACGAAATCGAAAACTTAATATATTTGTAACTAAAAACTATACATACATTCAGTTTGCTTTGATGATAGATTTTGTAACGTTTTTGATCGAGGAAGTCGTGTGACACAATGAACTAGTAAGTGTCTAGACGTCTCTGTAACAATGAAGACATGGCACAGTACTAGTATTTTTAGCCATACGTTTCAGTAACTAATAAGAGACCGGAGATCGATAAATGCTATGTTTGAGCAACAGAGTATCGATAATAGAATGGATATTAAGATACAGACGAGGTTGACATATTTACTGCACCTGTGGGGAAAATATCGCAACACACTAATTTCGAATTTACGTGTTGGTGCTGAAATTTTAACACATGGACACGTGATGGTGCTGAAGTTTTAACATATGGACACGTGATGGTGCTGAAGTTTTAACACATGGACACGTGATGGTGTTGAAGTTTTAACACATGGACACGTGATGGTGCTGAAATTTTAACACATGAAAACGTGATGGTGCTGAAGTTTTAACACATGGACACGTGATGGTGTAGAAATTTTAACACGTGGACACGTGATGGAACTGAAGTTTTAACACATGAACATCTGATGGTACTGACTTATTACCTGCATCGTTTGGCTGAGGCTACACGACAAAGGTGTCATATATCATACAAAAACAATGATATTTCTAAGCTTAAATGGGCAGTAGCACGTATTTTGCTTAAATAAGTCAATGAAATGTAAATGTATTGGAAAAAATAATGTCACCAATAAGAAAGCACCCTTCTCTCTTCGGAAATCCAAGTTAAAACATGAGTGTACATGGTTCCGTAAAGCCATGGGAATTGTTTTTTGTCATTCAAAATAATAAAATGTGTACACAATAAAATGGCCGCAATGCAATTTTTGCTTTACACGCAACACAGCTATTACCACTACGCATAATTATTTTGTGTAATAAGATGTTTTACCCTCTAAAGTAAATACAAATGACGTAAACTATCATTATAAATGGGAAATTTGAAAGAATAAATTTTGCAAAAAACGTGCCACTGTCCCTTTAAAGTCACTTCAACACATGTAGCCTAATGTTTTATCATGTATTATAAGGAACTAGCAAGCTTTTTAAGCCTTCATTGTCAAAATGTTATAATCAAATGGTTATGGGATACATTTGGGATTCCCATCTATTAAACGCACACTTCTCATACACGTGCATGTGCAGTACCTGCACAAAGTTAGAGGTCAAATGAAGATCAGAAGAGATCAGCTAAACAACGAAGCTTGAAGTTCATTACTCAAAGCCCAAAGGTCAAAAGGTTCTACTACATGTACGGACATCAATTCAAACATGTGGATTAAACAGTTTATCAAAAACTGATTTTCAAAAACTATGGCGACTCTCCAACCTTGAAAAGCAAATATGACTATCAACAATGAAACATGTGACTGATTTATTTGTGTTGTGGTTAGTTATTTGTTGAATCTTTAAATAGTACCGAAATATCATAATAAGTACCGAAATATCATAATAAGTGCCGAAATATCATAATAAGCTGGCAAAAAGAGTAAAATAAAACACAAATTCTCAGGATTGACAGATTTAGAACATTTCTGTGTCATGTTTTATGCTGAAAAACAATAAATAAAAGCATCGGTACAAAAGAATTATCATTAATTACAAATGGTTTAGTTGTCCCCTGACCTAATGACATTTGATTAATGATCTATCACCATTATTTGAGTTCAGAAAACATCGCTGCGATAAAAGGGTAATAAAATCACTTATTAATCGTTGAAAAACGTTGTGACACACTTATAGACAGGAGTTTATTGGTTCTCATTAATTAATGGAATAACTGTTTTATATCCATGGTAAAAGCTATATAAAGCTGTTGCCTCGCCACACAGACACAACTCAACTAAAGGTGACCATGAAGTCGTCTAATCAGCTAACCTTTCTCGCGATTCTACTTCAAGGTATGGTTGCAGCCGTTTCTTCAAGTTTCTCATAATATGTTCATTTATTATCATTGATGAAGATACAAATGTATAGGACAAACGTATATGTCAAGGAGATGTTCAGTAAGTAAAATGATATTTCAAACGATGGTGCAACATATTCTTTATGGATTTAGACACTCTGCTTTGGGAGGAAAAATTCTTTTATTTTACGATTTCAATATATAGAGGATATCTGTCTTTTCTTGACTAATACCATGTTTATCTCATCGAGTGAGGTAGAAAGGTTATATTTTCACAAGTGGCGCAGCCACGACTGAAAATATATAACTTTTCTACCTCACGAGATAAACATAGTATTTGTAAAAAATTGACGGATATTCTATTCATTATATGATGTTATCCTTGTAATTACGTCCGAAAAGGGTCGTGTTCACGCAGAGCGGCCGCAAGGAACAGTCTGTCACCACAGTAACACTGTGACGTCATAAGCCAAATCGCTGCGTCAGACCATTGTTTTATGACGTCAAGTTATATCAGTCACTGGTCGCAGTAAAAATATAAGTTATTTTCACTGTAGCTTGAAAGTTTATTTCACTGATAAATCTCGGTATTTCATTGGTCGTCATGATTATTATCAGGGCAAATGTCAAAATCGAACAAAGAGACATGTATATAGAGTATATGATACAAATTGATATTATTTCCCTGCAGGTGTTGTTGCTCCCGATCCGTTCAACCAGTTCATGAGACAGCATTATAACACACGAGGTCTACAGACTCTGGGTACATCTGGCTTGTCATACACCCAGTATGCAGCTCCAAGCAACACGATCATATCTGCAGTCGGCACATCACAGCAAGCTACAAGGCCACAAACGAATTCAGTATCCAATTCACAACCCATGTATCCCGGAAACACTCTAACACATGGATTTGAAACACCAACAACAGGGTTTCAAGCTGATCCAATATCTGGACCCAAACTACTTTCTCTTCAAGCATCTGCTCCAAATAACAACCTGATAACTGGAGTCGGAACACCAGGCCAGACAACATTATTTCAACAAAATTACAAACCTAGCTCACAAGCTCTGTCTCCCTTGGGTTCTGATCTAAAGAAAGCTTTGACACCCTCAGGGCCTCAAGTGCTGATGTCCAACCAGCCAACCTCCGGTAATGCACCACCACAGAGATCCAACCAACCGCCATCAGGTCTACCACAATTACCCCTTGGTTCTGCTGCACCACAAACGGTGAATCAACCACAATTTATGAGATCCTTTCTGAAGCTGACAAATCAACCACATACCCATGGTTCAGGACAGCTTGTGCAATCACTCTCCGGGTCATCTCCCCTTCTGCAAGCCAGCCTTCCGTCACAGAATCCTAATATTGCTGCTAAACCCTCACCTGGACTTGCTCCTCTGACTAACCAAGTGTCAACAGGAACACAGTCATTGCCCACAAGAACACAACCATTGTCCACAGGAAAGCAACTACTTCTGTCTGGTGCTGCGCTCATAGGGACACCTTCACACCCTACTAATGCACTGATATCTAATGTCATGCGAAAGATGGCTATGCCAATGAATCAGATGCCTCACACAAACTTACAACAATCTCCTCAGAGCGGTCTAGATTTCCAAACAGGTTCCAGCTTCTTCCTTCCTCCTCTTCAGCCAGCCAGTATTCATCTTCCAATAGGAGCAGCTAAACCTTTATCTCAGACCCCTGTTATTAGCCAGCAAATTAACACAGTTGGGCAAGCTCTACCGGGTTTCAGCTCACCACCCCTGACTTATAACCCTTCACGACTGGAGCAATGGGCGATCAGGAGCTACACTGATGATTCAGTTGCCAAGTCCAGGACTCTCGGGAGGAAGTCCAAACTTCAACTTATCGCCAAGAGACACATAGCTCTGGCAAACCGGCAACTATCTCAAGCTCTCTTGATTCAACCAGCTGGCAACAATGCACGTTTAGGGCTCGACCGCGTGATGCCAGATTTCCTCACACTGAACGCGGCCCGAGACCTGGATTGTGAAACCATACCGGAAGTGATGGGTCTGAACGTGCCCAAGTATCAGCCAATGGGATGTGATGATGACAAGTGTCCTCCTGGGAAGGAATGCAGAACTCTTCGCGGGGTTGGGATGTGCTGTCCACCTTCAGGTCAGTTGTAGATATATTGTTTAACATATTGACAGTAACATGCCAAGGCATTTAGTATATAAACTACAACCCGCTGTCCTTGTAGAATAGGACGCCTCTGTATTATCATTACATATCCTGAAGCAGGGAATCATGACACTTTATTAATCGAACACATACATTTCCAAATTTCCTTCGTTGTAAATGTCTATTATGTTTCACTACATATTTGTTTCAGTGACAAGTCAAGCTATCAGATCAAAGAGCAATGTAGGACGGTATGAATATCTGGGATTGTTCTGAGCTGCCGGGACACAATATTGGAATTCAACATGTCCTCGTTCTGCTATCAATGGACTATAGTTTGTCAGCAATATTATATGCAATTCTTTTATGACCGCTTCAGTCAATATTTGCAGTGAGTAATGTACTGATTTTATTTTAACTTCGGCTGATTACAATATACAATGAACTTATTGTATAGTATTGACACTTTTGTTGTAACTTCTCAAT
Organism: Gibbula magus; assembly: GCA_936450465.1. Lineage (NCBI taxonomy): Eukaryota > Metazoa > Mollusca > Gastropoda > Trochida > Trochidae > Gibbula > Gibbula magus. The sequence continues at coordinate 24,874,440 of OW388306.1, forward strand.
GAACTAATGAGACACACATCATCTACAGTCATAAATCTAAAGCAAGGCAGATACGTTGATATGTTTTTAACAATGCTTTTGTGGTAGATTCAAGTTTTTTGTTATAAAAACGTGTCCTGATTGTTCATGTGTACAGCGGCTTTAGCTTATTGGATGCATTTTCTTCTTTATCATAGACCATATACCAGTGAATCTGTCATGTTTGTACGTCTGTTTGTTATATACCCATTATGTAATCTTGGTGGACACTCACTTATATTGTGATTTGTTTTGCTCTTGAATAAAAAGATGAGAACTATGTGCAAACTTGTATTCTGAATACAAACCTCAAAGTGAAAACAGTCAATCTTGTTTAATAGTATATCGATGATAATCAAAATGTCAACCATATGAAGAACTCGTTTATCCGCTTGATATGTTCTAGATGACGTAAAGTAACACAATAAAAAAAGAACAAAGTGAATGAATCACTATGTATGAAACAAATAACACAAATCATTATCATTTAGACATCTTATCTAAGCACATGTATTTGAGAATTTATTGTCAGTTTGTGTGTTTGCAATGGGTATTGAACGATGTCAGTATCATCTCTCTATATCATCTCTCTATAACACCTCTCTGTATCGTCTCTCTGTATCATGTCTCTGTATCATATCTCTATATCTTCTCTCTATATCGCTTCTCTGTATTATCTCTCTGTATCACCTCTCTGTAACACCTCTCTGTAACACCTCTCTGTAACACCTCTCTGCATCAGCTCTCTATATCATCTCTCTCTATATCATCACTCTGCATCACCTCTCTATATCATCTCTCTATAACATATCTCTGTATCGTCTCTCTATATCACTTTTCTGTGTATTCTCTCTATATCATCTCTCTATATCACCTTTCTGTATCATCTCTCTGTATCATGTCTCTGTATCATATCTCTATATCTTCTCTCTATATCGCTTCTCTGTATTATCTCTCTATATCACCTCTCTATATCATCTCTCTATATCATCTCTCTATATCATCACTCTGTAACACCTCTCTGTAACACCTCTCTGTAACATCTCTCTGCATCAGCTCTCTATATCATCTCTCTGTATCACCTCTCTGTAACACCTCTCTGCATCACCTCTCTACATCACCTCTCTGCATCAGCTCTCTGTATCATCTCTCTATTTCATCTCTCTGTAACACCTCTCTGTAACACCTCTCTGCATCAGCTCTCTATATCATCTCTCTGCATCAGCTCTCTATATCATCTCTCTGCATCAGCTCTCTATTTCATCTCTCTATATCATCTCTCTGTAACACCTCTCTGCATCAGCTCTCTATATCATCTCTCTGTATCACCTCTCTGTAACACCTCTCTGTAACACCTCTCTGCATCAGCTCTCTATATCATCTCTCTGTATCACCTCTCTGTATCACCTCTCTGTATCACCTCTCTGTAACACCTCTCTATATCATCTCTCTATATCATCACTCTGCATCACCTCTCTATATCATCTCTCTATAACACCTCTCTGTATCGTCTCTCTTTATCACTTCTCTGTGTATTCTCTCTATATCATCTCTCTATATCACCTTTCTGTATCATCTCTCTGTATCATGTCTCTGTATCATCTCTCTATATCTTCTCTCTATATCGCTTCTCTGTATTATCTCTCTGTATCACCTCTCTGTATCACCTCTCTGCATCAGCTCTCTATATCATCTCTCTATATCATCACTCTGCATCACCTCTCTGCATCAGCTCTCTGTATCATCTCTCTATATCATCTCTCGGCATCATCTCTTTATATCATCTCTATCCATCATCTCTTTATATCATCTTTCTGCATCACCTCTCTGTATCATCTCTCGGTATCATCTCTATATATCATATCTCTGCATCACCTCTCTCTATCATCTCTCTACATCACCTCTCTGTATCATACCTATATATCATCTCTCTATATTACCTCTCTGTATCATACCTATATATCATCTCTCTATATCACCTCTCTATATCATCTCTCTGTATCACGTTTCTGTATCATCTCTTTATATCACTTGTCTGTATGATCTCTTTCTATTATCTCTCTGTATCACCTCTCTGTATCACCTCTCTATATCACCTCTCTTTATCATCTTCTATATCACCTCTCTACATTATCTCTCTATATCACCCTTCTTTATCATCTCTTTATATGACCTCTCTGTATCACCTCTCTATATCTTCTCTCTATATCACTTCTCTGCATCATCTCTCTATAGTATCTCTCTCTATCACCTCTCTGTAACACCTATAACTTCTCTCTATATCACCTCTTTGTATCATCTCTCTATGTCACCTCTTTGTAACACCTCTCTGCCTCATCTATCTATATCACCTCTCTGTATCACCTCTCTGTATCACCTCTCTGTATCAGTTCTCTATATCATCTCTCTATAACACCTCTCTAAATCATCTCTCTGTATCACCTCTTTATATCACCTCTCTCTATCATCTCTCTATATCACCTCTCTGTATCATATCTCTATATCACCTCTCTATATCACCTCTCTGTATCATATCTCTCTATCATCTCTCTATATCACCTCTCTGTATCATATCTCTATAACACCTCTCTAAATCATCTCTCTGTATCACCTCTCTCTATCATCTCTCTATATCACCTCTCTGTATCATCTCTCTGTATGATCTCTCAAAATCACCTTTCTGTACCATCTTTCTATATTATCTCTCTGTATCATCTCTCTGTAACACCTCTCTGCATCATCTCTCTATATCATCTCTCTATATCATCTCTCTATATCATCGTTCTATATTATCTCTCTATATCATCTCTCTGCATCACCTCGCTACATCACTTCTCTGTATCATCTCTCGGCATCATCTCTTTATATCATCTCTATCCATCACCTCTCTCTCTATCATCTCTCTATATAACCTCTCTATATCATCTCTCTGTATCACCTTTCTGCTTCATCTCGTTATATCACCTCTCTGTATCACCTCTCTATATCATCTTTCTGTATCACCTCTCTATATGTTCTCTCTATATCACTTGTCTGTATCACCACACTATATTATCTCTCTATATCACCTCTCTGTAACACCTCTCTGTAACACCTCTCTATATCACCTCTCTGTAACACCTCTCTGCCTCATCTCTCTATATCACCTCTCTGTATCATCTCTCTATATCATCACTCTGCATCACCTCTCTATATCATCTCTCTATAACACCTCTCTGTATCGTCTCTCTATATCACTTCTCTGTGTATTCTCTCTATATCATCTCTCTATATCACCTTTCTGTATCATCTCTCTGTATCATGTCTCTGTATCATCTCTCTATATCTTCTCTCTATATCGCTTCTCTGTATTATCTCTCTGTATCACCTCTCTGCATCAGCTCTCTATATCATCTCTCTATATCACCTCTCTGTTTCACCTCTCTGTTTCACCTCTCTGTATCATCTCTCTATATTATCTATCTGTGTCATCTCTCTATATCATCTCTCTATATCACCTCTCTGTATCATCTCTCTATATCATCTCTCTATATCATCTCTCTATATCATCTCTCTATATCATCTCTCTATAACATCTCTCTATATCATCTCTCTATATCATCTCTCTGTATCACCTCTCTATATCATCTCTCTATATCATCTCTCTATATCACCTCTCTATATCACCTCTCTATATCATCTCTCTATATCATCTCTCTATATCACCTCTCTGTATCATCTCTCTATATCATCTCTCTATATCATCTCTCTATATCATCTCTCTATATCATCTCTCTGTATCACCTCTCTATATCATCTCTCTATATCATCTCTCTATATCACCTCTCTATATCACCTCTCTGTATCATATCTCTATATCACCTCTCTATATCATCTCTCTGTATCATCTCTCTATATCACCTCTCTATATCATCTCTCTATATCATCTCTCTATATCATGTCTCTATATCACCTCTCTATATCATCTCTCTGTATCATCTCTCTATATCATCTCTCTGTATCATCTCTCTATATCATCTCTCTATATCATCTCTCTATATCACCTCTCTATATCACCTCTCTATATCATCTCTCTGTATCATCTCTCTATATCATCTCTCTGTATCATCTCTCTATATCATCTCTCTATATCATCTCTCTGTATCATCTCTCTATATCATCTCTCTGTATCATCTCTCTGTATCATCTCTCTATATCATCTCTCTATATCATCTCTCTGTATCATCTCTCTATATCATCTCTCTATATCACCTCTCTATATCATCTCTCTGTATCATCTCTCTATATCATCTCTCTATATCATCTCTCTATATCATCTCTCTGTATCACCTCTCTATATCATCTCTCTATATCATCTCTCTATATCACCTCTCTATATCATCTCTCTATATCACCTCTCTATATCACCTCTCTGTATCATCTCTCTATATCACCTCTCTATATCATCTCTCTGTATCATATCTCTATATCACCTCTCTATATCATCTCTCTGTATCATCTCTCTGTATCATCTCTCTATATCATCTCTCTATATCACCTCTCTATATCATCTCTCTATATCATCTCTCTATATCACCTCTCTATATCATCTCTCTGTATCATCTCTCTATATCACCTCTCTATATCATCTCTCTGTATCACCTCTCTATATCATCTCTCTGTATCATCTCTCTATATCACCTCTCTGTATCATCTCTCTGTATCATCTCTCTATATCACCTCTCTGTATCATCTCTCTATATCATCTCTCTATATCACCTCTCTATATCATCTCTCTATATCATCTCTCTATATCACCTCTCTGTATCATCTCTCTATATCATCTCTCTATATCACCTCTCTATATCATCTCTCTATATCATCTCTCTATATCACCTCTCTATATCATCTCTCTATATCACCTCTCTATATCATCTCTCTGTATCACCTCTCTATATCACCTCTCTATATCATCTCTCTATATCACCTCTCTATATCATCTCTCTGTATCACCTCTCTATATCATCTCTCTATATCATCTCTCTATATCACCTCTCTATATCATCTCTCTATATCACCTCTCTATATCATCTCTCTGTATCACCTCTCTATATCACCTCTCTATATCATCTCTCTATATCACCTCTCTATATCATCTCTCTGTATCACCTCTCTATATCACCTCTCTATATCATCTCTCTGTATCACCTCTCTATATCATCTCTCTGTATCATCTCTCTATATCACCTCTCTGTATCATCTCTCTGTATCATCTCTCTATATCACCTCTCTGTATCATCTCTCTATATCATCTCTCTATATCATCTCTCTATATCATCTCTCTATATCACCTCTCTATATCACCTCTCTATATCATCTCTCTGTATCACCTCTCTATATCATCTCTCTGTATCATCTCTTTATATCACCTCTCTGTATCATCTCTCTATATCATCTCTCTGTATCATCTCTCTATATCATCTCTCTATATCACCTCTCTATATCATCTCTCTGTATCATCTCTCTATATCATCTCTCTATATCATCTCTCTATATCATCTCTCTGTATCACCTCTCTATATCATCTCTCTATATCATCTCTCTATATCACCTCTCTATATCATCTCTCTATATCACCTCTCTATATCACCTCTCTGTATCATCTCTCTATATCACCTCTCTATATCATCTCTCTGTATCATATCTCTATATCACCTCTCTATATCATCTCTCTGTATCATCTCTCTGTATCATCTCTCTATATCATCTCTCTATATCACCTCTCTATATCATCTCTCTATATCATCTCTCTATATCACCTCTCTATATCATCTCTCTGTATCATCTCTCTATATCACCTCTCTATATCATCTCTCTGTATCACCTCTCTATATCATCTCTCTGTATCATCTCTCTATATCACCTCTCTGTATCATCTCTCTGTATCATCTCTCTATATCACCTCTCTGTATCATCTCTCTATATCATCTCTCTATATCACCTCTCTATATCATCTCTCTATATCATCTCTCTATATCACCTCTCTGTATCATCTCTCTATATCATCTCTCTATATCACCTCTCTATATCATCTCTCTATATCATCTCTCTATATCACCTCTCTATATCATCTCTCTATATCACCTCTCTATATCATCTCTCTGTATCACCTCTCTATATCACCTCTCTATATCATCTCTCTATATCACCTCTCTATATCATCTCTCTGTATCACCTCTCTATATCATCTCTCTATATCATCTCTCTATATCACCTCTCTATATCATCTCTCTATATCACCTCTCTATATCATCTCTCTGTATCACCTCTCTATATCACCTCTCTATATCATCTCTCTATATCACCTCTCTATATCATCTCTCTGTATCACCTCTCTATATCACCTCTCTATATCATCTCTCTGTATCACCTCTCTATATCATCTCTCTGTATCATCTCTCTATATCACCTCTCTGTATCATCTCTCTGTATCATCTCTCTATATCACCTCTCTGTATCATCTCTCTATATCATCTCTCTATATCATCTCTCTATATCATCTCTCTATATCACCTCTCTATATCACCTCTCTATATCATCTCTCTGTATCACCTCTCTATATCATCTCTCTGTATCATCTCTCTATATCACCTCTCTGTATCATCTCTCTGTATCATCTCTCTATATCACCTCTCTGTATCATCTCTCTATATCATCTCTCTATATCATCTCTCTATATCATCTCTCTATATCACCTCTCTATATCACCTCTCTATATCATATCTCTATATCATCTCTCTATATCACCTCTCTGTATCATCTCTCTATATCATCTCTCTGTATCATCTCTTTATATCATCTATCTGTGTCACCTCTCTGTATCATCTCTCTGTATCATCTCTCTGTATCATCTCTTTATATCATCTATCTGTATCACCTCTCTGTATCACCTCTCTGTATCACCTCTCTGTATTATATCTCTGTATCATCTCTCTGTATCATCTCTCTGTATCATCTCTCTGTATCATCTCTCTGTATCACCTCTCCATCACCCAACTGTATCACCTCAATCTCGGTCAATACTCTGAAACAATTTTTGTCGTAAACGAAATTGATAATCATATTATATCGTATATTTATTCATTTTTAGTTTAAAAAAATAGTTACATAGAAAGTAGGCAATTTATTGGAAAAATACTTTATAATTCCAGAATAATTGCACTTAGGGTCAATCATCTATTAAATATTTTCATGCAACAATATTTGATTATCAATGATATCCATGTTTTAGGCGGTTCCTTCTGAACAGCTGCCTCAGTTGTGAAAGTAAATTGATTTATTTTCTTTGATCCCGATATTGAGCAGGGATTAGTATCGTTTTGAAAGGAGAACGTGTCAGGCTTAGTTCTTTTACTTATACATGATATCTCATTAGGTTTTCGTGTTTCTGTTTATCCCTCTCTGTCGTTAAGGGACGAACGGGTCACTATGAATTGATACTATTTGCCTGACAACGTGTACATGTTCAAGTTCATGTATGCTGTGAAACTCTTTACATTTGGATTTTATAGCGTATTTGAAGGTAGGATACATAATGATATTTGATGATATTCTAATAATTAATTTCATATATGACGTTTTAAATTCAAATGTATTAGCGACATGTTTCCTTCATTTGATTATAAATATTTTAAAGTATATTTTTTTCCCACTAGTTTCCATCAAGTTGTCAGTCTGTCTGTATTGCCTTCAGAAGAGCATATCGAAACAGAAACCGCTAGTCTATCCAGACAGTAGCTTATACTAATGTATACATTGTAATATCTACCCTAATAATTATGAAAATGAAGCAACCCCATCTCTTAAAGGCACTGTAACACGTTTCTCTCACTTAAATAATGTTCTCTCTCAAAAATATGAATTAGTGATACCAATGGCTAAATAATACTCCTAAATCAATAAAAAAAATAGTTCCATACGAGTCAATTTTCCACCAAGCGGTCATTTTAATGTGTTCACATTAAAATGGTCGCTCGAAGGTAGTTCAACTGATCAGACTTCTTGCTGTCTGAACTCTCAAATTCGCATGACACCTACAAATCTACCTCTCAGTCCAACACCACTGTCGGTTTATACGTCGTACCATTTTCTTTGAATACGGATAGTCGTTTCTATGGATACGGCTTATCCGGCCGTGTAATGAGATGTTTTGCCCATTAACGTAAACACATATTGTATAAACTTTAATATTAAATGTCAAATTTGAGAAAACATGATATGCAAAAAACGTTCTACAGCGCCTTTAATAGCGAGGCCTGAGTGAGACCCTTGACTATCAGTGATGAAGAGAAGCTCTACCAACAGAGCTACATCCCGGTCATTTAGCAGTATTGAGCATAAAGACACACCATATAGCCTAGGAGAATCGTAAGTGATGGTAATCTGTTAATTCAAAGTTTTACACTCAATTTAGTTTCAGACAAAGATGAAAGTCAAAATTATCAAGCATAATCTCATATCAGCTCTACTACTGCTTAACGTGGGGTGTTCCGATATCTACTTCTTGAAAACCAAGCGCTTCACTGTGAAGGAGCCCCAGGGTGTGTTCAGAGTGTCTAGTGACCTGATGTGTGTTGTAAAATGTGTCCACCTGACCGGCTGTCAAGGCGCAATCTTTTCTAACAATACGTGTGTTATTGGTGAAATACTCCCAGTTAGGACGAATAGTATACAAGTTCACCAGAAGAACATTTGGATACAGAAATCGGTGATTAATAGGTATGACAAAGATGGATATCTTAAAAGTAAGTTGTTTTTGTACCACTTTATTTGTTTTTTTACTTTACATACAGAAATCGACGTTCAAAAAATATATTTAAACATTTTTAAAAGTTTTACAAGTATAAATTAAAAAATATTCAAAAGTAAAAAAAGACACAGAGTCATTTTTACTCCAACGTGTTTCATTGGTATCATCAGGGAGTATGACAGTTATGACGGTACGATATCACAATGATAGTGACGTAACAATGGTATAATGGTATAATATAATATAATATAATATAATGGTAATATAGGATATTTGTCTTTTCTTTGTTATTACAGTAGATAGGCTTGATGTACAAATATTGAGTAGAAGCCAGAGAGAATGATTAACAGTGTTTATACAGTTGTTATGGAGATTAAATTTAGGTTGATGTACACAGCTTGTTAAGGATATTGATTGATTTAACAACATGATTATCGGGGGTAATTAGGAGGGTACACAGCAATATGGTGAGTGTAGATGAGGTAAATATGAATATGAGTTGATTGACGTAGCAAGTGATGGTAGGAGTTTGGGATGTAGTATCCTTCATCTCTGTTCAGGGCTGAGGCTATGTTCTTAATGTGGATGGCTTCGAGTAATTTTCCTTACTGTGTAGTTGGCCTGGTTCTTTTCTAGGACCTTGATGAACCAGGCCAACTACACTTACTTCTAGAATGCCCATCAAAGATGCAGATAATACCTGTGAAACATTGTCTGTTTATAAAGCCGAGGCCTCAGAGACATCCACTTTGAAAACTACAATAGGAACAACTAGTTTGCAAAAAGTTCCGAAACAAGGTAGGAATTATACACGCCATTGCCTCGATACTGACACCTGTAAAACTTCTTATGCACTCCCCTGTTACTTCCAAACTCGATTACTGTAACTCCTTGTATGTGAACCTCCCTTCTTAATCCATCCAGAAAGTACAGAGAATCCAAAATGCCGCTGCCAGATGTATCACTCACACTCCCCGATTTGACCATATCACTCCAGTACTGCATTCTCTACACTGGCTGCCCATCTCCTCCCGCATTGTCTTCAAAATTCTTGTCTTGACTCACAACTGCCTCCACAACGCTAACTTTCCAGACTCAGCCAGCTCGTCCCTGTGTATGTTCCCCAGCGAAGTCTCCGATCCTGCTCTGACACTCTCCTCACCACACTCAGATCCCCAACCAACTCATAGATCGACCCTTCTCCTTTGCGAGTCCTATTAACTGTGGAATTATCCCCCAAAAGAACTGAGAAGCATCCCATCAATTGAAACTTTTAAAAGTGTTCTTAAAACGTATCTGTTTATTGCTACATATTAGACTCTCACTGGAAACTTTTTATTTTCTTGTCATAGCGCCACTGAGCATCTTGATATTAGGCGCTCTATAAATGAATTATTATTAAAACATGAGACATCCTTCACCGTATGGATATTGTGTCTCAATCTGATAAAAATCGACCTTGTTCCGAGGAATAAAATTTGCAAAATTTTGCATCTACCGGGATACGAACAGGTTCTGTAGATTCCTAGCCACAAGGTCGGTTTGGCGTGGAAACCTACGAACGATACTAGTTCGTATCTCGGTAGATGCACTATTTTGCAAATTTTTTTTCAACGAAAAACCTTCGATTTTAATCAGACTGATTGTGTCTTATTATGGTTTCAGTGGTCAATTGTCCACGGAACTACGTGTATCTAGAGGATGCTAGCGGTTGCTTCATGGTCACCACGATAACGTACACCTATGATCTAGCAGTGAATCACTGTGGAAAGGATAAAGGGAGTCGCCTAGCTGTACTGACAGACGGGAAGAAGCGGAAAGCTGTCAAGGCATATATGGATGCAGAAAAGCTCACACAAGGTAATTCTGAGAGGTTGTCCTTGTGGGTGTCCTTATAATGTATCTTTTCTCTAGTTGGAGGATATAGTTGTACCAGCTGTTAATGTTGTTTTTGAAGAATATATCTTGCGATTTGTTCTTTGAGTTAGAGTTATACTGAGAATGTTTGCCGTTAAGTCGTTGAAGGTATTGGTTGACGTGATGAAGCATCTGACATGTACAGCCTAACTAACCTAGCTCATGGCAAGAACTGTACATACCCATGTACGTTACACTACTCCTAAAGCAACGTAGTGTTGATAAAGAGTGATTCAACTAAATGTTTCTGAATTAAACATTAAACTGTCTAACAGTTGACCATCCGTATTCTCTATAACACCAAACTCTAAAAATGCCTCTCGAACAGTGTAGTAAACCTAATTTGAGAACAGACACATGAAGCAAAAGAATATCCAAGTAAAATACTAACATTGTGAAGACTACAGACAATCTTCTCTAAACTAAACGCCTGACCGCCAATTTAGTAAGTTCAAGGTCGGTTGAATAAAGTACCCCCCAATGGGCCAATGGGGATTATAAATTTAAGATTTAGTTAATCTGTGACCTTTAATAAGGGCCACAGAGATCATGACCTAAATATTTATTTTCATTTTCTTCTCTAGAACCACTGAACTCAAGAATGAATACACTCATTGACCAGTGGGGATTGTAAATTGTAGCTTTGGTGAATCTTCTTGCCCAGTACGGAAAGTCACAGAAAGCTTAAATGTGTTGGTCAGGCTCGCTAACCAATAGGAGTTATAAGTTTGTGTGACCCTGCGAACCTGAATGAGGGTCACAAGAGCAACGATCTAAGAAAAACCTGTTTTCTAGGGGGAGATAGATAGCTAAATTGTTTCATACATATTCCTTAGCCAAAGAGGATTATAAATTGTCGATTTGGTGATCATATGGAACCATTCCTTTTTTTAAAAAATAATTAAAGCTTTAAAAAGATGAAAGCAGGCGACTTGACCATTGTTGGTTATAATTTGTAGAAACTTGATGAGCTACAGAGCCACGTCCTCTAACTGTTAGGTCTGCTCCGGAAAGGGAAAGTTTGAGTTGCGATTCCATGGAAATGGAGGACAAAGAAGGAAGGAAGAAACTAAACATACAATAGGCGCATCTACACATGGTGATAGTTCCACATAACAAGTTTCGTTGAGCTACGATTTATGTTTTTTTTTTTAAATTCTTTCGTTTTCATTGAAACGTGGAAAAACAAATGTGAAGAAGTCGAAACTACCAAAAAGCACATCTACACATGATGATTGTTCAACATAACAAGTTTCTTTGAGCTATGCCTTGTGGGTTTTTTTAGTTCTATTTCGGCAATGAAAGTCCAAGTTGCATTTCCATGGAAAATGAAAAAGTTAAAGAATCTTTTCGTTGAGCTGTACGTGTTTTAGTTCTGCTCCGGTTTCCGACTCGACGTACGAACAGAGCTCATTACATTACTTCGTTGGTCGTGGATAACTTACAACAAATACTTTTAAGGTGTGTTACCTTTCCTTTCGCACCAGGTTATGCTTTTAAGCGGCTTTCTTTTAAAATAATATAGCACAGGGATAGCACAGTGGTTAGTGCCCAAAAGGTTCTTGGTTCGAATCCCGCCAGGGGCTCGCGGTTCTGTAGTTCTTGCAGTAAGGTTTTGGTGCAATGCTAGACTGAATTTCAGGGCAGTATAGTACCACCCATGGTTCGCTAGTTCCAGCCGATGCTCGCATAGCCACACTAGTGTTGTGGGTGTTCTCCTTGCGATCATACTAGCAGCCGTGATATAAGTGAAATACTCTTGAAAGCGACGTTACACCCCAATTTACCTCACCTCTTTAAAACAATAATGTATTTATATTACGAATATTTCTTATCTTTTTTTTTGTCGTAGCAATTGGAACCTACATGCGAGTGGGAGGGCGACAGAGGGGAGAAAGTTTAGAGTTTCTGTGGGAGGACGGACAGGTGTGGTCGTGGGGAGACCCCACACCCTGGTGCTCCTACTACCACCCCGCCACCCCCCTCGACTGCGCGTGCTTCTACCTCCCCGGGGACTGTATCATGTCTGCTTCCTGCAAAGCTTATCAAGCCTTCGTCTGTGAAATTCCTGTGTGATTTTGAGGATGATATAAACAGGGAATTAATCAAGAAAATACAGATATCCTCTATGTACTAATGTTAATGAATTAATCAAGAAAATATAGAAATCCTCTATGTACTAATGTTAATGAATTAATCAAGAAAATATAGATATCCTCTATGTAATAATGGTAATGAATGAATGAAGGGTCATATTCGGTGAGTTTGCTGTCTATATTATAACAACATAAGATAGAGAAAGAGTGGTTCTTTATCAGAGGCATTTTATATCAACCTTTTTGTCATTAGCCCCGTACTATGATAACACTCACTTTAAATGACAGCTTCAGTGTTGTTCCTAGGTTCTCTCTAGGGGGGGGGGGGGGGGGGGGGGGGGGGTCAATTAGCCATTTCTGAACAAGTGGTAAAAGTATCCTACACCTAGCCAAAAAGGTGGGCAAATGTCCACAGGACACCCTCTATAGAAACAACACTGCAGCTTAGATGCAGATACAGGGTTAGACGGTTTGAGGTTTTCCAACTTCAGTATCTCAAATACGTCAAATATATGATGTTTGATAAATGAAAGCATCAACGTAAGTAAAGTAAGTAAATACAAAATTTAATACAGTTGTAGATGGTTGCTACAGGTCCTTGTCAATCAAACCGACTCGGAAATACTCTCATGCTCAGTATGGGGAAAATAATGTTCGTTAATGGGAAATGGTTCGTATATAGCGGTCATTGGTCTGTGTTTTGTCAACAGTGTCCTAGGAACTACGACTGTTTCTATGGTTTACAATTTACAAAGCAAAGAAACACAAATTAATATTTTATTGATCTCGACAAAAGCACATACATATACATGTAAAGTCTACAAAGCGCATGTCGCATGTTACCATGGGGATAAACAATGATACCATGTGACCTTGGGTCATCAACAAAGGTAACATTGATTTCTTTGTCATTGCCCAACATTATGACGCACAGGTGGAATGAATATCTGAAATAAAAGATTTAAGTTATCAGAACAAAATATCAAAAAAATATGTACGTGAGGACTTGATAGGGAAACAAACACTTTTCTACCCTTGGTTTCTTGTGTGCAGATTTGACACTATATTGGCTCTTACCAGTTGAAGTCATCATTTATGGTTCACGATATTTTACGAGCGTGTTTTAGTGTTTGGTTGAATGTTAGATTCTAACAAAATATTATAACTATAGTGTCAGATGTCCGTGTTATCTCTGTTATAGTACGAGAGTGCATGTTCATCAAAGCATCATTGAAATTACGATCTTTTTAAAAAATGTTGACAATATTCTCTCTTTAAATTATGTCGAACACTTCTCACATTAGGATTTGATGAAAAGTCCTATTTGTGGCATTTATGTGTAGTATGGGCATGACATTCTAATAACTCGTAACATGATTATTTCTCTGGGAATTATATTAATAACACAAACAATTCTATAAATTAACCCCATTAGTAGCAAATCAAATCACACACCACCTTTAAATGGGTGAGCTCATTGGTTCTTACTGTAATGGCTTCTTAAATGAATAATATGGTGTGAACATATATTTGAGTCAGTTTCATAAAAATTGTCAAAGAGTAATATGCCATAGAGTAATATAGTAACAACCCCTACCATTGATAACATGCTTTTCGGAGATTATCGACTGTTATCTTACCAATAGCCCACTCTGTTTCATTCTGGCTGCTGAAACTAAAATGGTGGAAATCGGTACTTCCGGTCGCCCTGATGAAGGGCAGGTAACCCTCTTCCAGACCATGACCAATGCTTACGATACCTTCGGATAGGGAAACCCAGAATATACTCATCTCCCCACACTGTAGAGGATTTCCTTCGAAATGAGCTTCAGTCTCGTCTGTCATGACATCAGACCAGAAGTGACCTTCCCGATATTCGCCGATATTAACCCTTGTCACGCCCTCGGCCAGCGCCCAGTCCCGTGCCATGACGATCTGACCCCCATAGCATGTGGTGAGGTTTAGGATCATGTAGCTGGTACACTGGAGAGGCCCGACACGGAGGGGGTCGTCTCCAGGTTTCGTCTCGAACTCCTCGTGGTATATGTCCTCTGTCTGGTACATTGCTGGGTTGTTGCCGTAGGACACTGGGAATTATTTATATGAACAGTTCAATTCAATGAGATGAGATCGTACTTTATTCTCATTTCATATACTTTATCGTAGTGGGGATCTCTGTTAATTGACATGTTGGAATACTGTCATTCACTATTATCATAAACAAACAATCACTATATATTATATGGCACAATTATAGACATATGGACCAAAAGGAGACAACCTTGGCAACTGGGGATGCCCACTAATTGATGAAAGACCTTAGGTATCGTTCTTAGGTATCGTTCAGGTACCACATTAAACAAATGGATGGACTGAATGCAATGTGAATGAAATACATTGCCCGGGAACTGAATACAGTATGAGACCCAGGTCACAGTTGGTACATTGTAACATCTATAATTATCATTAGATATCTTTCATGTCTCATGTATGTCGCAGATATGGGGGAATTAAGTGAGATAACATATATTCACTATATGAATAATATGTTGATCAATTATGATAATGTTATAATTGCATCTAAAACCTGTGTTAGTTGTCCAGGAATGTCGATTAGCAAAACGATATAATATTATAAAGTAACTTACGATATTATTTCAGACTATTAGGTTGCCAAAGCTTTAAGTATTTAAAGGCGAAACTAATTTCATGACAAAGCTTTTGTAACGCTTTACATTTAACTTTCCCAATTACACATCCAAAACAATTACCTGAAGATTAAACAGATTTGACATTTCCTTAATGCACTATTCGAATAAAAATACACTATAACTTACCTCCCAAAACCATTAATAGCAAAATCAGCATGTTCATTAGAAGGCTCAGAAGGTTTTTTTAAATGAGCGTCAAAGTAGCCGTGTCTGATCGCTCAGTTCAGAATGATTTCTAAATACGACTTCAAGCATCAGATTCTAAACTGTTTACACATGTTACCAGCACCTATCATTTATCAACTGACTTATCTTGTAAATCAATTATCCTGACTTTTTAGCTTGACTTATGATATGACTTTAATTTGATGAATGTGTTCATTAAATCACCTATTTGGAGTAAAAAATATGCATTAACACACTGGTTCAACTAACGATTGTCAACATTTAATAAAATAATATTAGTAATCTTAACCCGTATCTACATATACACTGGCAGAAGTTTATACATAATAGTAAATAGACAGGTGTTGCTGTTTTCTTCGTGTACAACTGTAATTAAACTGTGAAAAATAACTCCGGTACAAAAGAAAACGTTCCATCGAATTTAGGTATAATAGGGTTAACGCTGTGTTTCAGGGCATTGTCATTTGTAGAAGCCACGGTTTTCCTCAACTTGCCTCCTTCGTCGGGCAGTTAATTGAAGATATTAGGCTTCAACATGTGACAATGCCCTGGAAAAAAAACAGCGTTACCCCTATACTATACTCGAAGAAGTATATATGGCTACTTTGGACTTGATCCCCCAAGTAGAAATATTTCTCGCCCCCTTCAGAATATAATCTTCTCCATTGCTGCTGTTTTAACACTCGATTGAATTGCTATTGTTTTTTCTATTGAACAAGATGTAAAAGTAATTATTACATTGATTAAACAAATTTGCATGACTAAAGACTTTGTTATATATTTTGGTTCAGTTTGCAATTTGTTGTTTGCACACCTTGCTTTAAGTATTTAATTAAGGGAGAAATATATATGATAAAGATCATTGAAAAGGGACTTGTACTTATTTTCTTATACAATTATTTGACAAAATTACTATTATCTTTCAATAGAAACCATTGTATATTAAACAAACACCAATGATTGAGATGCTCAGCGCCATGAACATGTTGTAAGGAATATACCGAGGGGCAAAAGCAACGATAGCAGATTTTAAAGAGTCAAACACAAACTATGTCTGCAAGAAGACAATTTGAATGTCTGTGATGAGGATAGATCTCGTAAAGAGATGTAAAAAATGTTATTTAATGGAAGTTTGACACTAAATGTTGCATATCTGTTCAAAGCACATCGGATGTTGAAATTGCTATTTCAAAAGGGGTTTCTGGACATATTATTTGGTATAATTTAAGATAAAATTTTGTGAAATACGGAAAACGTCGGCATAATGTACTTTCTTGGACTTTCGAAAGATTCGAAAAAGACTATTTCTTAAAACAAGTGTTTCTTAGATATATGAAGAGAGTATTGCTTCAATCTCAAATTTACACTGACATTTAAAACTCTACTCCAGCCAGAAAAATATCTATCGATACTCACATGTACAGATTTAAGGTATAGTTTGATTAGATTTAGACTAGGATTATTAAAGTTAATGGTAAATGAAGGAAGAAAGATGTCAATTGAAAGAAACCAAAGACTTTGTCCATTATGCAAAGGAGCAGTTGAAAACGAAATTCATTTCCTTTTTATTTGTAAACCATATTATGAAATACGAAAGAAATACAAATCTGATTATTACCTGTCAAAATCCCCGGAAGTGGCCTTTAAGTCATTAGTTTCATCATGCGATGAAAGAAATATTAGAAATTTGTCTTTGTATATAAAACATGCTGTTAAATTAAGAGATGAATTGTTAAAAGAATAATTATACATTGTCAATTATTGTACAAATCCTTATGTATAACTCTGTAAACTGTATATGGGCCGGAGGCCTCGAATACAATAAACTTCTTGTCTTGTCTTGTCACTGTCGGCCAAAAGAAACGCCTACCAGATATCTTATCAGATTTCGTAAAAACTATTATGATAACTTTAGCAATATTATAGCATAATGTAGATGCACCATTTCTGCATGATATATCTAAAATTCAGAAGTTGTCATGTCACAAAAGAATGGCGATTGTTGAAATGAGGCAAAATAATTGTTCAGTTTTCGATCAGTGCTTGATCAGAAAAATATCTGAAACCGATTTTCATACAAGCACGAGCAACAATACAGGCACGCATTTGCATTAAAATGGTGATGACACTACCGATGTACGTGGGTACGGTGCGCAAGTGAATCAACCGGAAATAGCGGTATTCATCGGGCTTAGTTTACATGAATATTATTAACTCGATTCAGTTTTTCCAAGGTTTAAATCGACTTACATATCAATTTGTGTTCAGCATAACTTGGAGACCACCATTGATTATATTTCAGAAATTAGTTCATCTTTCCTTTTTAGAAAAATCAAGTAGGCGTTTCTTTTGGCCGGCAGTGTAGTTTAGTTGGCTTCTGAAGACATAATGCAACTCTATTTAAGTCGCATGTATAGTTCGTGGATTGACATATGTTTTATTTAGTATGGTATAGTTTCTATTGCCTTTGGTTATAGTGAGAATTTTTTTAACATGTGTATATCCATAAGAATATACCATGTGCCACTGTGAGTTGTTTCGGTGATTAAATGTACTGTATGTAAATGTATAAACTTTAACTTGAATGTTGTAAAACTTTCTTCAGCCTAACGATTTTCCCATGATCTGGTCGTTTCCAAAAACGATAAACTCAAATATGTACTGTTCAAAAATCGAAACTTGACACTGACTCAAAATTTGATATAAAAACAAGTTTTTGGAGAGATGACACAGATATCATCACTAAAACCTCGTTTTAGGATCCAAACACAAAATGCTGCAAACATTAATCGTGTCGCCCAGCCAGAGAGTTAACTTCACAGGGGTATAGGAAATGCCAATCCGGCCTCCATCAATCTCTTACGTACTGTTTGATCTGAAATTCGGCGTAGCCCAGGGATCTGCGTACGTGTAGACGCCGCAGTTGTAGTGTGGTCTGATCTATTGATCTTGTGCTGCAGTTGTCTCCCTTGGTTTCCCTGACCTTGGTCTGTCTTCAACGTTTTTGGTATGGTAGTATCGGTCCAAAATGCAGAGATTGTCTGTCGGGATTCGTCTAAATGCCTGGCCACATCTTGCTGAGTTGCTCCACTTGCAATCTGCCATTGGCGTTGTAACGTTGAGCTCTATTCAGTCTTGGCAATCTGAAATTGCGTCTACTGCCGTTATAGGGTATATGTGAACACCCGTTGATGTCACGTTTCATACCCTTTGACCAACGGTTCCTTCATGCACAAATGCAGGATCGTGTGATGCAAGTTTTGACAGTCCGTTGCATTTTGGGCGATTGGTAAATTGTTCTCCAAACGCTACGTCTTTTTGCTTAATTCATTGTCCTTTTTGCATCAAATATTTGGTGGAAAGTGGTTTGATACTATGCCAAGTTTCTTTTTATCCCACCGGTATGTAATACCGTGGGATATAGTCATCATCCTGGCCGTCTGTCCGTCTGTCCGTACGTACGTCCGTCTGTCCGTCCGTAATCATTTCGTTTCCGGAGCAGAACTCGAAAACCGTTCATGATATCTTTCTGTAACTTTCCATGTGTATTACCCACCAACTGAAGTGGTGCCTTTTGATATTTTCAGATTTCTGAAAAATTTATTTTTCGTCGTTTCCATAGAAACTTGTTGAATTTGGACTTTGTTCAGAGACAGGTTCGTTTCCGGAGCACAGCTCCAAAACCGTTCATTATATCTTCCTGAAACTTTGCATGTGTATTACCCACTAACTGAAGTGGTGCCTTTTGATATTGTCAGATTTCTGAAAATTTTATTTTTGGTCGCTTCCATAGAAACATGTTGAAATTTGACTTTGTTCAGAGACAGGTTCGTTTCCGGAGCAGAACTCGAAAAACGTTCATGATATCTTTCTGAAACTTTCCATGTGTATTACCCACTAACTGAAGTGGTGCCTTTTGATATTTTCAGATTTCTGAAAATTTTATTTTTTTTCGTTTCCATAGTAACTTGTTTAATTTGGACTTTGTTTAGAAACAGGTTCGTTTCCGAAACACAGCTCCAAAACCGTTCACCAAATCTTCCTGAAACTTTGCATATGTATTACCCACTAACTGAAGTGGTGCCTTTTGATATTTTCAGATTTCTGAAATTTTTTTTTTTTTTTCGTTTCCATAGTAACTTGTTGAATTTGGACTTTGTTCAGAAACAGGTTCATTTTCGGAGCACAGCTCCAAAACCGTTCATCATATCTTCCTGAAACTTTGCATGTGTATTACCCACTAACTGAAGTGGTGCCTTTTGATATTGTCAGATTTCTGAAAATTTTATTTTTGGTCGCTTCCATAGAAACATGTTGAAATTTGACTTTGTGCAGAGACAGGTTCGTTTCCGGAGCAGAACTCGAAAAACGTTCATGATATCTTTCTGAAACTTTCCATGTGTATTACCCACTAACTGAAGTGGTGCCTTTTGATATTTTCAGATTTCTGAAAATTTTATTTTTTTTCGTTTCCATAGTTACTTGTTGAATTTGGACTTTGTTCAGAGACAGGTTCGTTTCCGAAACACAGCTCCACAACCGTTCATCAAATCTTCCTGAAACTTTGCATATGTATTACCCACTAACCCACCCACTAAGTGGTGCCTTTTGATATTTTCAGATTTTTAGTAGTAGTAGTAGTAGATACACAAGTATCTGTCAAAGATGTTTTTTTACAAATTAAGTGGAACCGGTGGGATATGTCATCTTCTGATGACTCTTGTTTTAAGAGTATATTAGGTGGGATATGCTTTTAACAGATTTTGAATCAAACTGGCACATTGTGCTTTACGTCTATATCATAACTTGAAAGATGTTTAACTTCTCGTTTTTCAATATAAATTCATGCATAGTCATTTACGCTCAGGGGAAAACGCATGTTCTGAAACCGCACAGGTTTTACTCGTTAATTCCTAAAGTAAAAATTACAAATATATGATTTGGTTCGATGATCTACATAAATATGCATCTCTACGCTAGTTACGGCTAATTGTGCCTAATTTGCTTATAGCCGGTGGGGGGGGGGGGGGGGGGGGGATTAAAGGAATAATATAAATGGTGAATGACGTGAAAATGTGGGATCGGTGCAAATATTCTATATTTCATACATATCATGTTACCTGCAACAAATAGAATCATTATGAGAATGTTTTTCATGGACAAGTTCGTCTCTAAAACAAGGGTGACCTGATTTTTTTCTCAGTCTGCCTACTCTTTTATTTTGACTGTAGGCAGAGTGAGATGTAGGCAGAGTGAGAGTAAACCGTGAGAGAAGCCATGCGGATACAAATATCATGATGGACGTAAAGAGCAGGGTGAACTACCATTTATGGAGAGAACAAAACAAAGAGCCAGGAAAACAAGAAGTCGCTTTAGATTTTATTTTGAAGATTGCTCGGTGATTTAATAGCTAACACCTTGGTTCGCCGACTATTGTGGTGGAGGTTAAACCTGGAAACTTGATTGGACGAAGATTTAACTGCTCATGTTGTCCATCTTCAGGATCACATCTGAAACAGACGAAGTGTTAAATCTTAAATTGTATTCAACAACAAAATATTGCAAAAAAGGGTACCACATATTCTAATTTAGACTTTGTTTATGAAAATAGATGTCGACAAAATTCACAAAACATTGCAGCTATAAATGAAAAAATGAATTACCATTTTTAAATCAAGTTCGTGAGATACGAGAACATTTATTTATATTCACGGTGTATATATCATTTTCAAAAAGTTGTTTCACGACAGAAATACTTTAATCCGATTTTAATTTCATAATTATACAATTCGCCAGACATGGTGAACGTCAATGAACTAAGTTCAAATTTTCAATTCACTACGTCCAAGTACATTCAACTACGTTTCATAAAACGTAGTTAAAGAAAGCTAAACGTTGAACATGTTCAAAAGTTAAATCACACACTACTTTTTTCTCACGTCAATGTCTACGTTTTGAATACGGATAACCAAGGTTAACTACGGATTACTAGGCTACAGTTAACTACGTTAAGCTACGTTCTGCATCATTACGTTAACTAACGTAAGCGTGACTGGGGCTTTAACGACCATTACGTACCGATATCCCAGTCTGCTGTAGTCTGACTGGCTAGAAGCAAGAAGTTGATTGGATCGGAGAATATACCCTGGATAAACGGGTCAACCCCGACAGTTGATCCGTAACCAACAAAGATGGTCATGTTTTCCCACGTTACCCAGAAGTCTTTGTAAACATGGCAGTCAACGTGGAGTCCCTGCAGTTCGATGTAGGAGACGGGAGTGATCAGGTAGCTAATCCAGCTGATTGAATTCAAGGAGCTGATGGTGACGTTGGTTGTGACGTCAGTGACCTCAGGTGTGCTCGAGAACAGCATATGCAGGCCTGTGCACGCTCTTGCACTGACGAGAATGGGAGGTGACGCTATGGGACCGACGACGGTGACGTTTTGACCTGGTTCCGTGGTGACGTTGACGTTGCAATGCTCTCCATGCGTCACTGCATGCATGACATGGTAACACGCCACACCTGAGACATGACAAGGTCAAGACAATATTATAAGGGAAACGTTTATTTAACCCCTTTGGCGCAAGTCTGTATGCATATGCACGCCATTGAGGTGCTGGTGTGTACATGTTTAGAAGCAACTAGGGTATATCACAATCTGCAGATTGTGAGCTCAAAATAGGAATTCTTCCTCATTCCTAGATTGTTAAAACAATCTGCAGATGGTTCGACCCTAACAACCTGAGAATACTCACAATCTAGGAATCTGTTTATCAGGTTATCTGTGGGTTGTTTTTTTTTAAAAACTTCTGGGTCGATTCCTACATTATGAAGGGTTATGATAGTTCGTATATCGACTAGAGGGGTCTATTCCTAGATTGTGAAGGAGTATGATATTTCATCTACCGACCATGGGGGTCGATTCCTAGATTGTGAAGGGTTATGCTATTCATCTACAGACTACAGGGGTCGTTTCCTACATACATGTACATGCAAATCTCACGACATACCCCATTTTGATTAAATATCATGTTGTATAAGATTTTTTTAGAAATGCGTTGCATACGAATTTTACGAATAGTTAGATTTGTATTTCATAACCCGAGTGACTGTTTCGTAGTTTGTGAACATCGATATCTTACGCCACACACACTCGCTCGTGTGATATTTTTGTTTTACTCATTAACATATTTTTATGATGTTTGCACCAGAACACATATCATAAAGTTAACACACAAACAATGTCATACACATACATGTAGGAAAACGACACTGCAAAGGTTTAATCCCTTGTTAACATTAATTGTTAAATTTGAAACGGTATGACAATTTTACAATTAGTTGTTTGAACCGTGAATACCCGTTATAATATTTTAAATCTCACCGTTGATGAGTACGAATAGCAACGTTGTGAAGCAGAACATGTTGGCAGTAGAACAGGTAACAGAACTGAATGCTTTGATTAGGGCCATTTGGAATCCAAACGTAAATCCAAGGGCGACAGATGGTTTATCACCTTGTTTGTGAGATTTATATCTTCTGGCGCTGAATTGAACCCTATATACAACTCTCCCAGTGATATATGATGATATCACATTTAGATCTACTATCAGCTGCAGTTTATGTGTGATGAAGTCCCATTTGTAAATTTAAGCTAAACATGTATACATGACTTGTAGACTTCCATATATTCAACAGAATGCTAGGGCCAATGAAAGTGTTTTAACAGTCCTGGAGAAATTGTGTAACTTTTTTTTAAATTACTCATGAACTACAAGGTCTTTCGTTTCTGTTGTTGTCGATTCTTTTGATTTGGATGTAATACATTTGCAGACTCTTTGGACATTCATGTCACATACATGTAGTCATTTTTCATTCCAACAGTTCACTCACCGCATCTGCTCTCATTTACATGTATATGAATAATTTTGTTTAAAATCACCTTTTTTTGTAAACGGTAGTTTTATATGTTCATGACAACTTTTCAAGTCTAATGATTTCGGAAACCGTAATCGTATATTTCAAAATGCAAGAGTTGTACAGTTTTCTTTGTCATTCGTGTAAAATTAGAACATACACATATCTTGGAAGTTTTGGAAGGAGTTAATCAATCATTGTTGTTTCATTTCATTTAAATTTAGAATTAATATGTTATATTTATCCAGTGCTCTATGACAGATAGTGAAATGAGTGAAACTTCCTCAATCACAAGTTGAAGGAACATGAAAACATATTTTGTTTTTATGACCTAAGGGACCTGTGATCCAGCACTTGAAACATGAAAGGTGTACCTGTCATCTTCAAAACATTAAGGTTTTTCTTATATCCAAATAGCAGCTCATTAAACATTAAGATTTTTCTTATATCCAATTAGCAGCTCATTATCTTAAATGTACATATTGTTTGTTCGTTTAGCAAAAGATAAGGCGTTGATTATACTTTTGAAAAAAAAAAATTCGCAAAATTATTTTGAAAAAAATAATTGAAACATATCTTAGATAACTTTATTGTATAAACCATACCATGCATTAAACCGTCAAAATTAGAATGTTTTCATATTTGTACATATATATATCTCAACTTCTCTTGTATATATCCTATCCCCCTGTCTGTCTGTCTGTCTGTCCGTCTCTTGTTGTACACGATGTGAGAGGAATCATACACTCGAGAGGATTTTACTTGTAGACCTATCCTTTTCTTGAATGAAGAAAACATGTTATATGCTTTCCTCTTCCACTTGGTAGAAACCTTTTCTCGTGGGAAACAAGTGCGTAATGGCAATATTCACGGTACCAATAAACTGTATTGTTAATGTGTTTTGTCACAGAAAGCATGATGTTCTCAACATAGTTACACGTTTTTTCTACAGTTGTTGCACTACTACTTTTAATAATGCTTGTTTAATACGACTTATTTTGCTTCTATTATTCAAATGATATTACCAATATTGCCTTTGCTGCTACTTCTACTAATGCATCTTATGTGGCTATTACTGCTACCTATATCCACTAGTACTGCTACTTCTACTACAACTTCTGCTGTTACATGTACTATTAGTAGTTGTACCAATGTTGATATTGTTCCTACTGTCTATTAATGGCCTGTAAGTATAATACTACACAACTAATACTGCAACTGAACGTTACTGTTACTACTGTTACTACTACTACTTCCTTCACTGCTACTGCTTCTACTAAAACTAGTATTCGTACTACTACTAATACTACTAATACTAAGACTACGATTAATAGTACTGCTAAGAATAATAATCCAATATCAACTGTAAATATTACTACTACCAATTAAGTACTGCAACTACTACTTCTACTACCTCTACTACTGCTGCTACTACTACTACTACTACTACTACTACTTCTACTACTGCTACTACTACTGCTACTAATACTTCTACTACTGCTGCTACTACTACTGTTACTACTACTACTACTTCTACTACTACTACTGTTACTACTACTACTGCTACTACTACTACTTCTGCTACTACTGCTACTACTACTGCTACTAATACTTCTACTACTGCTGCTACTACTACTGTTACTACTACTACTACTTCTACTTCTACTACTGTTACTACTACTACTGCTACTACTACTACTTCTGCTACTACTACTACTACTACTACTTCTACTACTACTACTACTACTACTACTACTACTGCTACTACTGCTACTACTACTACTACTACTACTACTACTACTGCTGCTACTACTACTACTACTGCTACTACTACTACTACTACTACTACTACTACTGCTGCTGCTACTACTACTACTACTACTACTACTTCTACTACTATTACTGCTGCTACTACTGCTACTACTGCTGCTGCTACTACTACTACTGCTGCTGCTGCTGCTGCTACTACTACTTCTACTACTGCTGCTGCTGCTGCTACTACTACTACTACTACTATTACTATAAATACTACTATTGCTATTTTTTCTTCTACTACTTTATTATTACTACTTCTATTCCTTCTATTGGTACTATCACTACGTAGTAATACTACTAATATTAAGTGTGGTCGTGTGGTAAGCTGTTGGTACAATCAATGCTGGCGGTAGTTGCCTTACTCTGAGGGCGTGAGTTCGAATCCCTCATGGGAGGAATGTGTACTATTGAAGATAGTGTTATCCCAAATATAACCATGTTATTCTTGATGTGATGCCATATACACTTCCAGATTATGGCTTGCCCAAACGGTAGTGCACGACTCTACATCGCTATCTAGTACACACGCACTTTAAGTTTATAAATATGTCCCTGAATATCAAGATTTTAATCCAGATTTGTCAAAAAACAATATGTTCGTGTTTATGTTAATTAACAACGCCCAAATATTCGTCGTGTTTGTAAGAAATAAATATACTATTGGCACGGGCTCGAGAGGCAAGACGACTAGTGCTCCCTGCGAAGATCTCTCACAAACATCTCACCTACACACGGGACTTCTTGTATATTTATTTTCGGTTGAAAATTTGTTGCATGAAAATGAGAGGGGGGCAACTTTTGATATTTCTCGCCATTGTGGTCGTTCTTGAAGTTGCCATGGTTACAGGGACCACTGATAAAGACAGATGGACAGGTAAAATATTCCTCATTTTTTATTGAAATTGAAAACTAAAAAAACAATTAATCATGAAAGGGTTAGTTGCTTATCTTTTTCGCTATATGATTGTGCACCGATTTTAATTGATTACTTAAGTATTTTAGATAATGTCCTAGACCACAAAGTCACCGACTTTGATGAATAATGACACTATGTCTGTTTCCCAGTAGGTTTATTCACAAGGAAACAAGGAAATTACAAGTTAGGGAGGGATCATCAATGTGAAGACGTTGGACTTAAATTAACTTTTTATCTTGTTGAATTAGAATGATTATGATAAAATCCTTGAAAAAATAGTTAATGAATTGAGAAACTATATGAACACAACTGAATATTTGAACAAAGAAAGAAGGAGAATCACTGAATGTGTTTGTCCGATACAGCCCTGCTGATCAACTGCACGGATGTGGGGAGCAAGTGCGCCTTCATGACCAGGCTGGGCTACTGCAGACTGGCTCCGGGCCCCATGTCCAAGATATGTATGAAGTCGTGTGGCCTCTGTAAGTACAATACATACTGACCATAAGCTGGCCGTCATTCAACTCTCCTACGCAAGGCATAGCTCTTGCTAGTCTCCATAACTGGCTGAAGTAAGCCTTGCAGCATTTCCCTCGCTATTCCGTGTTAAGATAGTGGAGCGCTGCACCTGAAATACATTGCGGGCTCTAATTTCCTATACCACGGAAACCTTAAGGAAATGCGGCAAGGTCAATCAGCCATGGATGTAGACTGGGAAGCGTAGGGAAGTTGGTCATCATTGAGATCTCGTTGACTGACGTGTTGATAAAAAAAAAGTTATCAATAATGTTCATAACTTGAGTTGAAGTCCTTATGATGAAGTCGTTGTGTGTGTACATAATTGATTCATCAGCTCGTATTATTGTGTTATTACTTATTACTTATGTGATGGCACGTGGTCCTGTGCTCAGGCGACCGCTATCAGTTGGTGGGTTACCTGCTTCATTGCTGAAGTAACTGAGAGTTTGAAGGGTGATTCCCTGCTCCACACTGAGACATGAGTGGAAAGACTTATGGTGTCACCCTGGGTAAGTGACTTTATTCAACGAGTGCCTTAACCAGCAGTAACTTGGTACCTGGGCCGTGTTCAAGATAAGTGATCGTAATCGCTCAATGAGCGATTACTTTTAAACCTCTCTTGAACGCGATTGCTCAATGTAGCGCTACGTTGCAAGGCGAGCAAACTTCGAGGAATGTGCACTGTGTCGTTCAAGAGAGAAGAAGCGCTCATTGAGCGCTACATTGAGCGATCAATGAGCGCTATGAAGCGCTTCATTTTGTTGAACCGCCGGCTGGTGTATGATGTGGAAGAGGTGACCTTTTAAAGCGCTTTGCGGCAGCTTACCAAAGTAATAATGTTGAAAGCGCCCTGAGTCACACAAAGTCATTCTCTGTCATACGATGGTCACATTTTTAATATGCTGCACTTGTGTTGTTTAATTAACAGTTACAGTTTTATTAATCATCGATATTTGAATGAAAATACACGCATTCGTAGCTGAGATGATTCCAAATAAATTCGATATTTACTTAATTTATAAAATGTATTCTTATTAATATAAATTCAATAACAAGATCGATAACGGAAGTTACGGGACTACACATATAGTTCGAACTTTGGATAGCCTTTTCCCCATTTTAGGTAAAAAGTCAGTACCTACACATTTTCCCTCACAATTTCATAAATTTTGCATATGGTGGATTTGTATTTCAGTGAATGAGTCGCTAAATTACCAATTGTTATGTATGGGTGATAAAATCGTTCAATTTATCCTAACAATCACGCAGAGCCATATTTCAGTTTACAAACTAGGATGTTGCTGAATTCATTTCCAGGTGTATATATGGGACAACATTATATGCAATTCGTTCTCTGTAATGTTGGCACAATTAAAACAAAATCTATGGTTAAAATGGAGGTTCTCGTAGCACCCTGTTTCAACCCTCAGTTGTGCTAGACCACACCTTAACACCTTATCTGGGCTGTGAGATTAGGGTGTAGTGAGAGCTCGTTATCACGGATTTAAGTCGTCATTGTTTTATCGGTGAGCTCCGACAACGACTCACAAGTTAAGTGACTGGGATAAGCCTGGCATAAATCAACTAACGGTGGATCGCCCCCAGGAACGTATGAAAATAGCTCTGAAAAATCGTAAACTAAATCTAGTAAGAAAAGATCACTTATTTGTCTGGCCACCGTTGAAACAACCTGCCAAATATATCATGTTTATTACCACCTCCGAAGTAGAACACTACTCACCCAATCCAGATGTATTATTATCGAAGTATTAGTGTGGCAAACGTATTTTCGTCCCTAGTGCTGATGTAGAATACTTATGTTTGCATAAAACAACACTCAAACTGCAGTAGGATCTTCAAAAAGTAAAAATTATCAAATATGAAGTTTCATTTTCTTACATACGTGTATTAAGTGATTTCAAGTCTATAGTGTAATTTACATTTTTGAAATTCACTGCTTAAGTCTCATTGAAGAAAAAATATTCCAGGTCTCATTGAATATTGTCCATTTGGGCTTGGTGTGAATATATAGTTACCAATCTGAAATATGTACGGAAAAGACATTGATGGTTTCACTTGTGCTAACTGTGTCGTGTATTTGAAATGTGGTATGTTGAAAGGTATTTAATAGACTGTGGATAATAGTTTTCTTCATACCGTTAGAACAAAATTGAAAGTTATGTTCAGATAATTCAGAAGCAACAAAACTAAACTATTTTCCAAACCTACTTAAAGAAAACTTAGCCGTTTTCTGATACATTGAATAAGCTTAGGTGTGAAAATTGTGTTCCATGTAAAACTTGGCATTACACTTTTACGCATATCGATTTTTTGTTTAATTTTGCTAATATTATTTTGTAATCGTATTATCATTGAGATTTTGTTTTACTTTAATTCTGATGATTTTACTTTTCCTCATTTATTATATATGGCATTGTGTATCAATGAAATTTCACATACATGTATCCCAATAACAGGCGGTCTTATGTTGAAATGCATTGGATAAACAATGATTTTCCCTTACGTTTTAAAAAATCTGCAGCTGTTAGTATAAGTTTACATATTTTTTAGGATATTAAGCAAGAAATAACCGATGATCTAAATACTTTAATATTGGAGTAAAGATCGGACAAGAATGTAAGAAATTCAAATATTCCCAAACAATTTTCTGTTGCCAGGTGGAAAGAAGAAGGTTTACAACGGCTGGAACATCCACATGAAATATCAAGGTGTGTTATTTGAACAATGTGTTGTATTATATCACATACCATAATTCCTGGGTCAAGGTCAATAAGGGGTCCAAACCATATGCCATGAGCACCCATATAAGATATTGTTTTTATGCATTTGTATCATTGAACTCATGGTGGTGTTATGTTGCATTTGTTTGTTTGTCTTCAGAACCCAATGAAGTCCTGTAAAGATGACAGACATCGCCATGGAGGGACGGGCCTCCACGAACAACAATTCTCTTAACATTGTTGCCGTGACATCTTTCAGTTAATAAACACAGTTTCAAAATCATATACATATAATTTTTAGCTCTGGTATCGAAGTGCAACTGGGTGAATGTTCGATGAAAAGCGACCAGGTTCTCTGTTGACTACATGATGAAGAGTTTTGTAGTTGAATTTGACAAGATTGATGAGTACGTTGTAGCAGATGTTTCATTTCGAGGGCACTTTCATCCGGGTTCATCTACAATGGAGTGATCATTAAGCCGTCATTACATGTAGGTTAAGTTCAGCAAGGATGGGTGCGGTGGTATATATTTATATATATATATATATATATATATATATATTCTTTCTGCACGGGCAGTTTGTAATTTTGACCCCTGTGGTAAGAAGTGCCAAGAGCTTGATATGAAATCGCTAAATTCCACCACCAGTAAACCTGACATTAGGTCCAGCACGTGAAATTGCAGTTTACTAGACCCGTTAGACGTCACATTAATTGCTTCTACGCCTGTGTAGTATCAAAACAAATACGCAACCATAGACAACTTTTTTAAAATTAGTTTTCAATATTAAAAGTATGTTCCTGTAACGTCAGATAATGATTAATATGCCCATAAAAAGAAAAGGTCAGAAATTTAAATAAGTAAGATTATGAGAAGATTCATCATAAGATGACACATCTCGGCGATCCCACATAACACATGTACATCTTGAATGCTTGTATATCTTTTAAGTTCTGTTTCAAGTGGGTAATGCACATACAGAGTTTCAGGTACATCGGTGTAACCTGCCTATAATAAAATGCATAATATCTGTCAATGATAAACATTCCAATGATGAAGGTTTTCGGAGTTTGCTCCGGAACGAACCTATCCCTGAACAAAATCAAAATCAAACGCGTTTCTAAGGAAATGTTAGATAATTTTCAGAAATCTGAAAACATCAAAAGACACCACTCCATGCAGTAAGGTGGGTGAAACAAATGGAAAGTTTCAGAAAGATATCATGAACGGTTTTAAGTCAAGCTTCGGAAATGAAACGATTACGGACGGATGGACGGATAGATAGACGGAAAGGGCGATAACTCTATCCCTCAGTATTACAAACCGCTGAGTCCCAAAAGTTCGGTAGACGAATATTGTTGCGTTATCAACATATTTGAATAGTTGGCCATGAAGGGGCGTTTCTCTCAAAATTGACAACAAGCAGCTTTACCTTACCGAGGTGACAACGTCACTTGTTGTATAAGTGGTCACTTGACGTCACTAGTTGTATAAGTGGTATATTGACGTCACTGCCAGACGCCTTCGGCTATGGAGCATGATATTTCTGATGTTGTCAGTAAAAACTAAACAGCCTTGGCCTTGCTTTTCATAATGTTTTGAAGAGAATGTTAACTAATCGGATTGACAGACAAATACAGTATTTGAGCATAATGTGTTTTATTTCATTGACGTGTTCATCGATGTGGTTTCAGATAAACACAGATAGCCCTCACACTCGTACGAAGTTGTATAAGGTATAAATAATATTTTCAAACAGCATTGTTCTAAATGCCGAGGCCCCGTGATCGTGTGGTAAGCTGTCGGTATGGTCAGTGCTGGCGATAGGTGCCTGACTCTGAGGGTGTGGGTTCGAATCCAGCAAGGGACTCGACCAGAATATCAGCAATTTGTACTATTGAAGGTAGTGCTATCCCATATGTAACTATGTTAGCATGGTTTTACCTATGGTTGTAGCATCATCTGTGATAAATATACCACCTTGACAGTTTACAATCTTTAAAGATTATTGAAAATAAAGCTATGCCAACACACACAGTCGTGCTTGGTTTAAAGGGGCAGTAGCACGTTTTTTGCACATTTTATTTTTTTCAAGTTTCCCATTTATAATGATAGTTTATGTCATTTATGCTAACTTTAGAGGGTAAAACATCATATTATATAAACCAATAATGCGCAGTGGTAATAATGGTGTTGCGTATTTAGCAAAAATTGCATGGCGGCCATTTTATTGTGAACACATTTTATTATTTTGAATGACAAAAACTATTCCCATGGCTTTATTGAACCATGTACACACATTTTTAACTTGATTTTCCGAATGGGTGAAGGGTGTTTTACTATTAGTAACATTATTTTTCAAATAGATTTCATCAAGTTATTTGAGCGAAAAAACGTGCTACTGCCCCTTTAATACATGAATCAAGTGAGGTAAGGGTATTGTTCTGCCTGCGGTTCAATTTGAGCTACAAACTCCAATCCTTTTTTTTCAAAATTTTAAAAAGTTTTGTACATTGTAACTTCGAAGTGACATTAAATTCAACTGTGTTGTAACGTTAATGAACTGCAGCTTCAAAGGTTAAACGCGAAA
Source organism: Gibbula magus (assembly GCA_936450465.1). Classification (NCBI taxonomy): domain Eukaryota; kingdom Metazoa; phylum Mollusca; class Gastropoda; order Trochida; family Trochidae; genus Gibbula; species Gibbula magus. The sequence continues at coordinate 24,906,659 of OW388306.1, forward strand.
GATTGTTGAAAAACAATGCAATTCATTTGATATTTTTGGAAAGACAGACGTTCAGTCACCATAAAACTGGAGTAAGTCTTCACTGTACTGGATAAGCAATGCGTCGGGGAAATGTCACATTCGCCATCATTGATGTTATTTATCGTCAATCATGTCACCTGAAATGGAGTAACTGTCACACACGTGATTGGCGTTACCCTGTACAGAGGTTTTTTGGTCATGAACTTTTACGGAACATCTAAATTAACCTGAGGTTGGCTGGTCCTTATCCAAGCGAGGTGATTTCGACGAATCCACCTTTCGGTTAACCCTGTTTCGAGGGACTATGCGACAGTATTCGTAAAAGGAGGATAAAAAGACATGCTTATTTCTTTACCTGTTTGTCTACTCCTGTTACTGGGTACCTCCCATTGTATGAGGAGTCATGACGGAGTCGACCATTTTGGTGTCTTTGAAGCTCAGTTTGAAGGGGTAAGTGTGTACATGGAGCAATGTCATATGGGTCCTGACATGATGAAATCCACCTTAGCATTAAGCTAGAGATGTGGTAGATGAAAAACTGTCACATATTTGATTTCTGTCTTATATGTGCAGCTGCCTTGAATACGTCTTCTAAATGATACTGCGTATAAATATACTATTTTTGTCTGGCGATTTATTACGTAAGATTGGCTATTCTGATATAAATGTCATTATATATTGACTAAACGCAATATGGTTATTTGTCATCACACTATCTGTTATAATAAAAACATATTTTATTTATTTTATGAAGTTACGGTTGAGCTTGTTTGCCTTTCATCGTATTCGCGAACGTAGCATGGTGTCGAGTGCGTGGTTTTGAATCTCACGAAGGACAAGCACTAAATCGTGTATAGTCTGTCATCTAGACATTTAATTTTTTAAAGAGCCGAGGCAAGTCTACAACAAGGCACGTCTACGGAGATCAGTAACACATCTCAGACGCACTTTATTATTATTATTTTATTTTTTTTTAAATTTTTAAATTTTACAAAAACGTAATTTCAGAAACTATATGTTAGCCTAGATCGGGTGTTAGATGAAAGCGGCCTGTTGCATTTTTTATTTAAGCATGTATACCCTGTGAATATTTTTAAAATATGATCCAGATATATTTTGTAAACACAACCTTTCAGATCGTAGTGGATTGTCTTTTGCTCGGAACATTTCCAGCCCGAGATCTAGTGCGACTTAACATACAGAACTGGAATATTGATAAGTTAATTAAGAACATATTTAAAGTTATGCAAAATATTACATATTAAAAACAATAGTCTGTGCTGTTTTCAAAATTAATAATACAAAAGTATAAATTCTAGTTTATTCTGACGCAATTTCTCAAGAGTATTTCAATTAATTAATGTTAATGTCAATGATTAAGTGGTTATAAATATCTTATGTATTAGACAATATCAGTAACGTTTGTGAGAAATATAGATACGCTTTATGCTTGTCTAAGGGGATTAAAGCTGACATAGGTACGAGTTTTAGATTGAGTAGAGACAGCTGTTCTTTGAAGTAAACTGTCAACGATACACGATAACAATCAAATATCTTCTTTAGAAAAAGGATGGATGACTGTTTTCATCTTTTGTATTCATAGAATATGTTGGTTCCGCTCTTTTCATTTCTGTCCTGTCCCATTTTTTTAAAACAATGTTAACAGAACAGTTAAAGTATACCTCTGAAATTTATCCATTTCGTAATTACATGTGTACACCATAATGATATCAAACATTGCGTCATGTATTAACAGTCTACGTCACATTGACGTATAGTAAAAGGGAGCGTGGCAAGTGTCTAATGTTTCGCTGATATAACTATTGAATCACTTCATGACGGAAAACGAAGGTCTATGGATAGTCACTTATTTATTGTATTGATGACGGCGTGTCGATACTAACACTGTAATCAATAACTTATTTGTGGTGGCACGTGGTCCTGTGCATAGCACAGCTATCATATTTATCATAGCTATCAGTTAAGTTCAGCAACACCGGGCGTGGCTCGCTGGATGGGTGTGTTACCCGCCTCATTGCTGGATAAAAACTGAGAGTTTGAAGGGTGATTCCCTGCCCCACACTGAGACATGAGTTGAGAGGCTCGTGGTGTCACCTTGGGCAAGGGACTTTATTCAAAATGTGCCTCTGTTCACTCAGCAGTACTATTGAGTACCTGGTTTGGAAGTGAAGGCAATGTGACAGATAACCTTCGAGCACCTTAATTGGTAGCTCAGGTTGCATACTCCAAGAGGAGTTGAGAATGAAAAAGGAATGATGTTGGTCCTTATAACAGGGTAATAATGTATGTAGCGCTTTGAGCATGGCCCTTAGTGTTGTGGATTTAGCGCCAATAGAAGTATCCTCATTAATAAAAACATTTAATTAAAGTTTCAATAGATCATGGTTTTCTTTCATCCCAACTACTTCTAAAATGCGTCTAAATGTAATTTCTCGACAGACATATTTTTGTGTAAATGTTACAAGAGTTACAACAAGCTTTATCTGACTAACGTATCATTCGAAAATAGTTCAAAATACGCACTGAAATAATGCTTTGACGTATATATGCATTGTCAGAAGCGCTTTGGTTACATGTGTGGCTCTCTTATATAGGAACCACAATGCACGTGTAAACAAAACTGAATATCAAAGTTGCATGGTTTTTCAATCTGATATATAATAATTGGTGTAAATCAGATTTAATTATTCAAATATGTTTATGTTATGTTATTTTCTCAGCAATTGTTTGCAATAAAAGTACTTGATCGAGGTTCATGTAATTGGGGTCAATGTTTGTTACGTTGCTATTTGGCAATTTGCTCAAAGTAACCATAATGTAAACAAAGATGTTCATTGTATAGCATTTGAATCAAGCTCAATTCAAACCCTTCTATCAGTTCCCTTTCTCCAATGTTTGAGTTACCTTTCTCATAACAGAAAATGATTTCCGAGTTGCCCTTCTCCAACTTGAATATTTTAAACACGTGTATTTACACTCTCTTGCAAAGATTCCAAGGTGAGAACCCAATACGTGCTCATCAATAACAATGCAGGAAAATATCCTAGACTAGATCTGAAATCTTGAAAGAAACTTGCGATCAGCCAATTTTGCTTTAGTCGCAATTTTCGGACTGTTATGGGGGTGATTGTGTATACGTTTTAGCAAAAATGAATACCAAAGCTTCATGTATATTCGATTGGATTTATAATAAATGGAAATATATCCAACATAGTGTTACCCATGTCCTAGTGAGTTTTTCTTTATTTCTGTTTTTGCTGCATATCAGAATAAGTTCATGTCAACATTTCATTATAATTGTTCACTCTTTAAGCTCATTAAGTCATGTTAATCGCTGAACTTCAGACAATGGGTGATACTCGTCGTGCAGAAATAGATCAGCAATATTCTTCTTTTTTTTTTTAAATGTTAGGCAATTTATAAATTACCAGACTGTAAAGGGCTTATCCATATGCTTCACCATTCAATATAATTGTAATATAAGGACGGTGATCCGTTATATATTTTCTAAAACATGGTACACATACCTTTGGACAAAAACAACGTTGCATGATTGGCATGTATTAACAGCCCTGTGAACAAGTCGCCTTGTACAATGTATGCTCCGGGCATTAAGGTAAATAAAGCCGAGACTATGTCGTTATCCTCCGTACGTCAGGTCTAAACTTATGAAATGTTGCTTAAGGCTCGTAATTTTTATTGTTAAAGTTGACTGAGGAATAAATTAAAGAGCTACATGTAAATTGCGAGAACAAAAGTACAAGTTCTAGTTATCGAAATTGCAAACGTAATGCTAACCATAAGGATATTAGTAGATTTCCAATGTAATACCAATATTTTCAGTCTGTCTGTATACTTAGCCTGTCACGAATTTGATAAAACGGTATTACACGGATCAAGTTTACTAATCTGTATGATGACGTTTTTAACATTGTGATGTCACGGTTATGAGATGTACAGAATTATAATAATGGTACTAGAATAGTACATTTTAACGTATGTATATGGGTACATTTTTTTCATAATTTCATATGATGGCTCCATAGATGGTCACTTATATGACACTTAATTAAGCCTAACAACGTTAAAAATGTAAACATCATTATTTTACTGCTAAACGTTAAATCTGTACGAATTGTTTATTAGGGACAATGTAATAACAATCAAAGTACATGTATAACATTACACAAAGTTTTATATAGATTGGTTTAATAGTCAAGCAAAACATAATTCTCTACCAAAGGCGTTTTTACCATTGAGCAAATGGTCATAAACTGTCATCGTCCTGACATATACAGATTTGTGTCATCAATCGGAAGGATTTGCTCTGTTTGTCATTAAAGACTTCACTTGTCTTCAAAGATTAATTTTATGACTACTGTTGTTAGCAAGGGTAAGGGGTTCAAATATTTTAGGTTCGAGTATGCACCCTTGTCTAACCCCGATCGATCAATTAAGATAGTCAATGCAATATGTCGACTAAACTAGATTACAACAGTCGAGAAATGTTACATACTTTGGCCAAAACTTTTCTGATGTAAGCTTTAAATTCTTTGAGTTTTATGGATACTTTGCATCATATTTCGTTTTAAATTTCAATTTCCGTTATGTGTATATTTTTTAAATTTATTTTTTTAAAGTCATTTTAATTGAAAGGCTTACACTGAAAAAACCGAAGCCTGCTATTTGTAAAACAAGCTTGGGTCCTCATGTTGAATTCATGACGTTCTCCATTTTAATGGCTGACCTTGTTATGGTTTCTTATTGAAAAGTTATGAATTTGAATATGTTCACAACTTGGTAACATTACTGCATATAACATAAACAACATAAAATAGCACGTCGAATGTAAATTATTCTACATTTCCAATCGAAACTGGTGATGACGATAGTTACGATAAGAAACAATATTTTCGGAATTTCAGTCGATAGGGCAAATCGCAAAATTCGCGAAATATATATTCTGTTTTGTCACATCTAAAAAAAGCCTTTTTATTTCGTTTTCTTTTGCCAAAATGTGCATTGATACCGGGTATTATTTAAAAATTAATGTTCAATCAATAACATACTACCTATATCTAACAATGAAATCGACAAAGTGTCAAAATGAGTGATTGAAAAAATTACATATGTTGACACCTGTCAAATGCTGCATTTATCATTTCACTTGAATTAACCGTTACGCATGCCCCAGAATCATAATTCATTTTAACATTTATTGTGATTGAAAGTTATTTTCAAGACACATACGTTTAAATTATATTTCAGAGGAATGATCTTACGGAATTGGAACTATTTTCAAAATGTTTTGAAGTATTAATCTTGAGACAAACCTAATTGACGCGATATAAAATATATTTCTGGATATTTTTTCCCCATTACTTCACTTTTATTGACATTTAGGATGCTGCGTTAGAGTGCAATCCATCTGGCCCAAGGGTCATGAAATACAATGCAAACTTAAGTCTAAAATTTGCTTAAATCTTAAATTTTAATCTTTCGTAAAAAAAACATTGTTTTAAATCCGGGATCAAGTACATTTTTAGTCTTAAAACTAAAGACTAAGATCGGTTTTTTACTTAAATCCTGAGACTTAGTCTGTCATGGCGGACGTTCATAAACTTCATAAACTTGCATCACTGACTTGACTATCACACAGTTTGAGGATGATTATTGTACACATGGATATAGGATGATTCTATGGAAGCGTATTAGTATGGAAGCGATTCTTTGTCTTTGTAACTGATGTGATTTAATTGACGTCACTAGAGAAGGCAAATTTACATGATATTTGCACTAAGATACACGCGTATGTAAAAAACAAAAACATTTTGTATATTACGAGGGATGTATATGTGTAAGTATTATGTACATGTATGTAGGTAGGTATGTAAGTACACGTAGGTACAGTTGTATGTAGTTAGGTTGGTATGTGCATGTAGGAAGGTATGTAGGTATTTTCAAGTCTCACAAGAAATATTTCTGCTATTCAAGGGGATCTATGAAGATTTGCCGGGCGCATTCGGTGATGGAGAATTCATTGGTGACCCTTACATGCATTATGATTACCACGTGCTTGACCCCCACATGCTACAACCGGAAGGGCCTGTGACAAGACCTTATGACTTTACAGATCAAAGGTCAGAGGTAGCACCTCCGCCAAGATCGACGGGTATCAATGAGAATGCAGGTCAGAAGTCAGGGAGCATTGGACCAGAAACTAAGGAGAGGTATACACCTCAGGCTTCTAAATCTACGCCAAGTTCTGTGCAGAAACGGCAGGTAGACCTTACAGACCCAAACTGCAATACAACAACAACAACAACAACAACTTCGACAAGGATTCCACAAGAAGAGAGCACGAAAGTTCCTCGCGGAAATCCTGCTCAGGAATCAAGGTCTAACAACAGACCTTCATTTAAGAAATCTGAGCCAGAAAGAAATACAGAATATGTCAACACCCGCCTCGGACTAGATCGTACAGAGAGGCGGAGAATGCCGAGCAATCTACGAAAATCTATTCGGAATTCACAAGTTGCCAGAAGGCCAAGGCCCCCACCAGATGATCGTCCAACAAGACCTTCTCCTCACTCTCCAAGAAACCCTCCATCTCCCGTTAGCCATCGACACCTAGGAGTGCCTCCAAAGTCCACGACACGTCAACCAATAGTGCGACCTCTGTCTCCAGCCAGCGTAAAAACGTCTCGTGTTCTCAATGGAAAGCCTTCTGTTTTGGCAAGACCTCCTCAAACTCTTACAAGACCTCAACCTAAGGGTTCTGGTTTTGTTCGATCTCGACCTGATGATCCTGGGCCCGCTGCCCCAGGAACCTTCGATGAGCTTCCTAACCAATACAAAACAGGTCTGTCTAACCTGCTACAACTGTTGTCAGTTCATGAATCTGGCAGACAGATTCTTGTCAAGCTGAACATCCTGGAGCGCCAGCTTGTGTCCAACAGGCAGCAGAGTTCAGAGAGGATGTCCTTGACCCCGAGGAAGGCCGATCGTCTGCTTCGCCTGCTGTCCAGCATGAAAGCGTCTAAGTCCGGGAAGGGTCTACTTTATCAGCTGGACCTAGCTGACTTCATGAACCTCCCGAAGCTTCCCCCGAGGGTTGATGCTTCCGGGAAGCGAATCATGAACCATGAGGTCCCAACTAGCCTTGACTTCACGGCCTACAACTACAATGGGGGAGGGGGTTGTGTCGATGAGCTGATGAGGGATACCATGAAGAAATACAGGCAGCCTCGCAGGTTCCCAGGTAAGATTATGAAATAGACTTTCTGCGTCTAAATGTAAATCAAAGGGGGTAATTTTCAATCGGGATCAAATATTTTCGTTTATATGTCATTGAATTTGACAATACAATGACGATACCTCCAGTCACTAGACCATTATAATTGCGACATTGTTATTTATTTGACGATGCCGGGAAGATTTTTTCGATATATTTTTGTCTTGTCTTAACTGCAACTCATTTCTCCTCTGCTGAGAATCTTCATAGTTGCCCCATATAATGTGAGGAAAGTAATTGTTTTCAACTGTTCAATTCTTTATCCCCCTTCCCCAAACAGATCCAATAGACGAGCTGTTCAGCAGGACACCTGGTTTTCTGACCACTGAGATGGACATGGTTCTGACCGGGCAACAGTGGAGAGATTTTTACGGTAGCATGCCGTAAGTAACAAGAACTCAAACGTCATATTTTATAAAAGCGTGTTTCGTTCAATTATCTTGTCATTATGTTTCGCTATATTCAGTTCAGTTCGTTTATATTGCATTTTATGAATATCAAACATTATTTCTCAATTCCTGTTCACCTGCAGTGCACCACGAGGTCGTAGAGCTAAGCGCGCTATGGATGGAGCGCTGGCGAGGAGCAAGAGGAAAGCCATCAAGGAGGCGCGGTACTACTGGCCGGATAAAACCGTACCCTATATCCTGGACGACAATGAGTTCAGTACGTATATATAAATTTAATACATTACATATCATATGAAGAAAATACCAATGTTATATCAATTATAATCAATCAATCGCATATACCAGACCAACATTAATTTCATAAATTTATGTTTAAACATGCACTTCAACGACGGTATGACAACTTCGATAGATGTTCTGTCCAACGGAGAAGGGACAACGTTGAGGCAAGTTTACAGTAGATTGACGACTACATCTACTCAGTATACTCTGGACTCATGCATGGCTCGGCCCGATAACTTTATTACCTCCCTTGACTTATATTTCATCCAATCAGCGGTCTACGCTAGAAAGTTGAACGTACCAATCAAATTTTTTTAATGAGATTGAGCGACCTTGATGGTGTATTTTTTCGCTTTAGCGTCGAAAAATGTATTAAATTACACTTACACTGCTTTATTGTTCAATATAAGATACCCACGGCAATAAAACACAGGCGATCAATGGGACCGACAGCATGCTTTATGAGACAATAAAACATGCTCCTGATTTCAGAACTCAGTTAGAGCGTCGCTTAGCAAATGACGTCATATTTTACGTCACGTTGATTGTTCAATGCTAGCGAATGTGTTCTACGACGGGAGACATTCATATTTTTGTTCAATGTTTTTTAGACACAAAATATCTCTACGTTTTTTTTATATAAAAGCTAGTATATGTTTAAGGGCATCTCATATAAGAAATAGAAGACTCGTTGTTGTGCTGCGCCCTTCGTGTTTTATGCTCCCTGCTATGTTTTATTCAAGTTCGTGAACGATAAAGTACGCCTCGTCTTCTATTTCTTAATCAAAACTTTGAAAATATATAGTTACCAAGGTACAGAAAAAGCGTGTCATCGTTTCGGCCGGAAGGTTTATTTTACAATTGACCTACCGAAGGGGTTGTTTACATGTGAGCTCATTCAACTGAATGGTATGTTGCTAGGGTCCTGAGGCCTATGTCACAGATAAACGGTCTTATAACTCAGATTTGTTATTATCCTGATCTGACGTTTGTACCGGATAGGATTGTGTCATTAACCTGGTCTGGAGTTTCTTCCTGCATCGTAGTTTTGATTATATTTGTTATCTTAATTATCTTCAATGTTGGCATATCGGATCCCTTTGTTGGAGTTCGCTCAATCAAAATAAATTTCAGTTCGAACATTTAATGCCGAATGCCAATCTGTCTACACGATTCCCTTCCTAAATATGTTGACACTGAAAGATGCACCCGGTTGGCTGGTGAGAAAAGGCAGGTTAGCCAAGGGAGGTAATAAAGTTATCGGGCCGAGCCATGGATGGGTCCAGAGTATACTGAGTAGTTTGATCGTATTATCGTAGCTGTTTAGGAATCGTGAATAAGATATATATGAAAATGTTATAGAATATTGGAAATATATATCGGTATCGTGTTGATCTCAAGACTGGAGTGACATCATGCTGTTTGAGCGGGCCATGTACGAGTGGGAGCAGTCCACGTGTGTCCGATTCAAGCTGGCGTCTCCTACCGACGTCAACAAGATCCGCTTCCGCAGCGGGATGGGGTACGTGCAGTATATATAAAGGGTAATACATGAGTATCCATGAAACAGGGATCAAATGAATGATTTAATCACTGATATCTTCAACAAGTTAGTACTACATGTATTTGATACAAAGCTAAACTAGAGTAAAATCGCAGAACTGCATCAGAGCGTGACAAGGAAGAAGCTGATGTGAACAAGGAAATGTTCTAACAGGGTAGATGCTGTCAATCTATGTTCCAGGTGCAGCTCCCATGTTGGAATGATAGGCGGGACACAGAACATCACTTTACAAGGGCCATGTAGAATTGTAAGTTGATATTGAAATTGTATTTATATAGATATACGTCCGTATACATCAACACATACACTTTACAGGGTACGTGATACCACAACGTAATGGGTCGCTCTGTGCAGTACACCGAGCTCTGTATGAGGGCCGGTCAAACAGTTTTAGGCCTTCATTACTTCTTGAGATTTTGATGAAGATTTTCGAAGGTCCCTTAGAGCGATGATTCTCGTAATCTCAAAGGTAGCCAATTGTAATCTCAAAGGTAGCCAATTCTGACTTTGTCGTAGGCCAATTTTGAAACAATCGTAAGCAACATATCTTAGCTGAGATCATCAGTATATCTGTCGTAAGATAGACTGCGCGCACGTGTCTCTCATCAAAGATGGCAGCGTTCATGGTTATAGTCATGTATCAAGATTCTCTTAACGGTTGTCATAACATCTTACGACCTGTCTTAGTTACGAGGACTTCGAAAATCTAGGACCTGATTTTGGATAGTATTTTAGGTTGATAGATCAATGGTATCATCACGATTTGAGGTATTTCATTTCATTCCATCAGTAAGTGCGAACGATCCAAGTCCCTGCGGAATCTAGAGGTCTACTGTAGCAGAAGAGATGGGGCGCCGTGTTGTTATCAAGGGTTTTACTCGGAGAGGTTGTCTTCCATAGGAGGTGCATGCTCATTCTCATGCATCTTAATCTCCCTGATTGAGTTTCCTCACCATTGTTTTTTTTTTGCAATATAAATGTATCACATTTTGTCATTTCCTTACATTCCATCTGATGAAGGAGTGAGTATATACTCCGAAACGTCGTGTATTTTCACATTAAAGAAGTTGTTATCCAGAAAATCTTCCTGTTCTATACCATTTCTAAATGCCCTTCAAAGACCTTTATCAATTATATTATGATTTATTGAGAACAAAACTAATGCTTGTTCATTATAGCGATACTATATATCAGGATAAAAGTCGTGTTTTTTTATCCAAAAACGGACAATGGACCGCGACTGGTGCGCGCCAAATAGTGAAACCTTTTTTATTAAAAGAATCTATAACAAATTTCAGAGGGCGAGGGAAAATTAAGAACCCGCATTAACAATTGAAAACTAGGCATCTGAAGTAATCTGTTTTTCCCCACAGCGGAGGATTGTCCTGCACGAAATCGGTCACTCCCTGGGTCTGGTCCACGAGCACCAGAGACCGGATAGAGATAACTACATACAGATCCTGTACGCCAACGCCAGACCGGGCACCGACTGGGACTTCGAGAAGAGGACGTGGGGGACGGTGGTGAACCACACTGTGGGGTACGACTACATGTCGGTCATGCACTACGGTCCCAAGGTGAGTCCGTCATGAAGTATCTTCCCACGGTGTAGGCGATATCTTCATGCCAAGTTTCATGCATCCCCTTGCCATATTTCTAACGAAAAGCTTTGCCTTGATCCTCCACGGTATTGAACATATGGTGGCAACTTACTTTCGGAAGGCATAACTCTTGCCAGTGTCCTCCACTGGCTGAATTAAGGTTTGCCGTATTTGCTCAAGGTTTCCATGTTAGGAAATCAGAGCTCACTGTGCATTTCAGGTGCAACGCTCCACTATCTTAGCACATAAGAGTGATGTAAATACTGCAAGGTTTAAATCAGTCGTTCATAGAGACTGGTAAGTGTTATGCCTTGCGTAGCTAAGTTGCCCGGGTTGTAGAAAATGTTCCTAACCACATTTCACTGAGCTACGAGCTGTTGCCGACCGAAAATATCGGTAAGTCGTCAGTGAGTTGTCAGTGACTCGTAATGAGGCGTGTCTGAGTCCCCTTAAGTTGGCTTGAAGCGTAGATAAGGTCAAATTAGTCGGGAGTTGGCTTTTGAACATATTCAAAACCTCAGTTGTGATCTAGTCGTAAGTGGCTCGTATCTGATTCTTATTAGGTCGTATTAGGTCGTCTTGTCAGTCGTGTTTAGTCGTATCCAGTCGTGTTTAGTCGTATCCAGTCGTATTAAATCGTGGTGTTCGTGAAAAAGGTCTTCCCTCTTGAATACCTGCAGACTCACTCCCGACTAATGCCAACTCACGTTCGACTATTCAATACTCAAAGACGACCAGTGACGACCCGTTCCAGACTAAACACTGTCACGACACACGACAATAAGGCCAACTAACTCGTATGTGATTCGTATGAGATTCGTATGTGACTCGCAAGAGAGTTGTGTCTCTGTAGTGATGCGTCGTCGTGTTCGTGAACGAGTCGTAAAGAAGTCATAATGAGTCATGAGTGGGTCGGGAATGAATCCTTGTCAGAGTCGTGGTGGCGGATTAGTGTCGGGAACAAGTTGGCAGTTAGTCGTGAACGGGTCAGGAGTTCCTCCTAACTATGGCGTAAGTCGTAAGTAACTCATAGAAAATTCAAATTTCACAATTTGACCCCAAGTGTTCCCCGACTGATGCCGACAAAGTCCTAGCCAAAAATTTGGGATGAGTCGGGAAAAGTCGTCAAATTTTTTGGAAGTCGTAGCTCATTGAAATGGGGGTATAAGCAAAGGCCCCTTTGAAAATATTCAAATCTGACCAAGCACACACTTCGTTTGTAGATTCGTGTTCTTATCTTTTAAATAAGAAAATACAGGTTTATTAAAATAGATCCTGAATGTTCATAAAAAAATGTCAGCAACACGTGAGCATATATCACTTGAAACATAACCTTTCATTAAAAAGTCCTGAGGCGAGTCCGATTTTGCGTGGTTCAAAACTATTGACTCATAAACAGTTTATTTTATTAGATTGGACTACATGTATTTGTTTACTGTTAGCCATGCAATGACTGCTAGAGCAAGGGTTTACATTTTATTAGTAAATGCAACAGGGCCAGCTACGATAGTTCTACTAGCAAAGGCTTAATCATAGTCGTTCTGTCTCAAGATTTCAAGTGATTTTCTTTATCAAATTGTATTCATTTATCCGGATCCCGTATTCTCACATTCGCACACTGTAACCGATCGTGCGGATAAAACGGGGTATGTATTTGATACGTTATGGCCATCTTCCCACGGCAAGGTGAAAATGTATCGAGATCTCTCCATTTTTTACCATGCCTTCAACCTAGGCAAAAGTGATGAAACAAATCAGCGACACCCATTGTGATCACGAGTTACATCCCTTACCAACTGCTACCATACAGCCAATGAAATCGCCGTTTACATTCGGAACCAATTCAAAATAAGCGACTATCGACACAGTCACAGCGGCAATACAACTGTCTTCTGATTGGCTTATCCGATTAGCCTGCAGTACGCTAAAATCTTAGCACAGAAAATGCGAGGGTTGAGGTCAAGGGCGGAATGAGAAGATATGGAAATCTTTTCGTTAAGCCTGTTACGTTATGGTATGGTTAATAATAATGGAAAATAGGAAGAACTCGATGGGATTGTTATGTCTGAATGAAATTGTGTAATACGGTTGAAGAAATGTCTCTCCTTCGTCAGGCCTTCTCGATGGACCAGCAGAAACCAACCATCCTAACACGGGATTCCAAGTACCAGGACAGTATAGGCAAGGTGACCGAGCTCTCCTTCAACGACAAGAAACTCGTCAATATGATGTATAAGTGTGCCGGTATGTATCTAGAATCAAGAACAGTTACATTACTGATCTAGTCAATACTAGTATACTGTAATTTGGAGATTTTACGAGCGCTTCCTACGACAAGAAACTCGTCAATATGATGTATAAGTGCGCCGGTATGTATCTAGAATCAAGAAAAAGTTTCATCACTGATCTAGTCAATACTAGTATACTGTAATTTGGAGATTTTACGAGCGCTTCCTACGGCAAGAAACTCGTCAATATGATGTATGAGTGCCCCGGTATGTATCTAGAATCTAGAACATTACTGATCTAGTCAATACTAGTATACTGTAATTTGGAGATTTTACGAGCGCTTCCAGCGGAGCTTGTCTCACACTGTTACATGGGCCTTCTGATAGTAATTGTCAATATCAGTTAAAGGTGCGACGATTGTTGTATAAGCCTGTCGTGGTTCAATACAACATACCGACCGGATACTCGACCAATACGGACATATTATTGATGACAATTTTTTTTTATAGATTGGCACCTTATCAATTTATCAATAAGAAATTAGCCGTATAGCCGTATGTACTTTATATTACTCTCTTTACAGCACAGTGCCCGAAAACAGTGGTTTGCCAACATGGCGGCTATGTCAACAAGGACTGCAAGTGCGCCTGTCCGTCCACCCATCCGAACTGCCAGGTGCGAGAAACTAAAGTGGAGCGTCCAGAACCAGCCCAGACAGACAACAGTTGGATGAGTCTCTTCCAGGCTTTCTCCTGGAATGCACTGAATGCCCTCGGACTGGGCAACAGCTTATTTCCTCCCCGTGTGGCCACGCCCCGTGTGACCCCGCCCCGTGCGCCCGTCATCGACCACATGAACCATCTGATGGACATGCTTGACTCTCCCTCCAGAAATCGTCAACGTCAGTTGCTGTCGCCGCTGGCACAAAGTCCTCTAAATAGGCTCGGAAGACACAGGTTGCAGCCCCAAGTTAATATTCAGCACGTGTTCCATCGGCGGATTAAGCGTGAGAGTGGCGCTACGCCTCTAACACGTGTGAAGCGTTTTATTGGGATTCGAGCCAGGCCCCGCGTTAGGTCAAGGAATTCGTACATTCGACGGCGTCCTGTGTACCGGCGGCGCAAAGTTAGCAGACGGAACAAGTTGCCCCGGCTCAGTCGGAAATATTTCCAGTCTATTAGTGAGAATGATAAAGAAGCTCGAAGGAAAGAAATTAGATACAACAGTCGGAGGAGGCGCTACGAGAAGGAAAATAAAAGGTCTCGATATTATTGGAAATAATTTAGAATGCTCAGTTTGAAGAAAAATACGGTACATTAAAGTTCATGTATAGCCATGAATATACTCTGAAACATTAAGTTGTCTATGTACTTAATAACTTTTCCATGATGTGAAGCCCATTTATTTTATTTCGATTTGAATATCAGAATACTATATTCAGCGAAACTCTATTATATTCTTTTCAGTTCGATTCATTTTTTTTCGATTTTTGTTGTTAACCATGATTCCCAAAAACGGCTTTAAATATATCATGATTTGAATTTAGTTAAAATACCTTGTAACATTATGAAATGTTCCAATACAGGTGTATGGCATGTTTTGTAAAATTGTTTCAATTTGTTATTTATCGTATCAAGATGCTTCATAGAATCCTACCCAATGCTACAAGCAGTGTCCAATGACTGTGTATATAATAGTCTTTAACACAGTCTACACGAACCGATTGCACAAAGAAATAAAATCACATTGATGAAGGTAGAGTAATTTTTATATTTCATTGACGAAATTTTAGTCTAGCGAAGTGCGACGGAAGTACTTCGGTGAAAATGATAATCGATGGGATACGCCCGTCTGTGTGTTCATGTTGATTTATCACGATATAAACACAATCTATTGCGTTGCTTATAAGCATTACTAAACTAAATGCACAAAAGGGATAGTCCACTCTAAAGTCGTTTCCACAACATCACTGGACAGCGGTTGTACCATTCTCTCCCCCAGGTGACTTCCTTCAGAGTTCCTATCTTAACTTTTTAATTAGGATCGGTCTGATATATGAAGGGGGTAACCTGTGGGGAGAGAATACGGCTGTACGTCGTGTAATGTGCCGATACACATTTGCAGAAAGTGTTAGGGCAAACTGACCTAGGCTCGGACACCATCCAAAGTCGCCCGAACTTCGGACACTTTCAATATACAGCTGACACAAAAACAAAGCAAATTGTAACATTTTGTGATATTTTCTATGTCCAATGTTTTCTGAGGCTAAAAAATTACAGTTATCTGCCCCTTACTTTTGAAAGCCTAGAAAAAAAAGACCTGAGGCGTGGGTTTGAAACTGATGCGGGCGGAAACCAGAAACAAATTCTTCTTCTTTTTTGTTGGGCCTTACAACGTTTGACTCAATGGCTCTTTGACTGCTTCCCACACTTCCGCCATCTACGACCACAGGAACTCGATATTCTAATTAAAACGTAAAACGTAGGTAAAAAAAAAACCCTACCCCCTATATAACTTAGAGTTTGTAATATAGGGGTAGGTTCTTTTTCAGAAGGGATCCTCCTTGGGGTACTTATTGCATAAAATCCTTGATTTTTGATATATGACAGGTTGTAACTATATTTTCCACTTCAAATTAGTTAAAAAACTAAAAAAAACGTACTTTGGGTCACCCCTTTCGAGCCCCACCCCTTACGGTTGTCATGCAACCAGGGGCGGATAACTCTAATCTCACCACTTTTCATCCTGTCATTGATCTGACAAGACGCACAAAGTTTTTTCACGAAGTTTTTTCGCTGAGTTACGTACGATCGAAAGAAAATGGCCCACAACAAAGCTGTATGTGTGGTAACTTCTACCTTTTCTACAGTAGGGTCGAATGGCTTATCGGTTTTAGTAGTAAATTTTGTGTATTTGTAACTTGCTTTCTCGCGTAGGGCTGGAAAGTCGACCCAAGATGGCGGCCATTTTTTCTCGATCAATTTGTTTTGATCGTGGAATTTGGTCAAATCTGGGCTTTCCACATCTTTATATTATCATATTTGGGTTCTAGATTCGTTTTCGGTGAGTTTTTCGAATCGCCCTCTGGCCTGCAAGCAAATTATTCATATTTCATGTTCTATTTGTTTCAGTGATGTTAGGGGTGTGGCCATGCTTGTTTACATTTTACTTCGCATTTTGCCAATCGCCTCTGCTCATGTTTTTTACATGCATGTTTACAAAAACATTTACATTGCAATTCCCCCATGTATTTAGTATATATATATTTTTAAAATATTTATATATATACACATGTTGCATGTGCACGTCTTGATTTGGCTATTTTGCTTCTAGCCTTTCAAGCCTTGTGCCCAATGTAAAGGGCCGGTGTCTATCACCGACACCCATGATGAGTGTCTCAAGTGCTTGGCTTCCGACTTTCATCACCCACTCGACTGTGGGATTTGTCAGGCTTTTACCCCCAAGGCCAGGTCCAGGAGGGATATGGACTTGAAGTTCTTCTCCGAGGCTTTGGAGAACGGACAAGACATCACCAAGCTTGACCCCCCGTCTAAAGCTAAAAAGGTGAGGAAGTCACCGGTTAAGAAAAGCGGTAAGAAGGTTAAGGCTTCGGCCTCCGCTACGGTGTCCTCGGCCAGGTCGGGTCTCGATGATTCGTCATCCGAGCCCGACTCAGTCGAGGACCAGCGGGGGTCCTCAGCCGGGGATTTCATCCACCCTCCCTCCCCTCAACAACCTAACTTACAAAATGCTAACATTAACCCAGTTGATATGTCGCATTTCACGCAAATCATTACACAGCAAATGAAGGTCATGATTGACTCGGCGGTCTCGGGGCTCCGTACGGAGTTCCGGGCCTCGAGTCATGAATCCGATGCAGCTCATGGTACCAGGGGAGATTTCGGTGTCGGACTCGTCCGAGGCACGGGGTCTCCTCGGGGCGCTCAGCTTCCGGCCTTATCGCTGCGGAGTATGGAGCCCCAGGTTACCATAACACAAACACATCAGTCCCCTCAGACACCTGGCTTCGGGCAGGTCTCGTCTGGGGGATCGCTGGCCCCGCCGAACCTGGTGCCGCTCGTTGGAGTAGGTTCCCAGGGTAAGGCATCTACCTCAGGTTACGAGGCGCCGCCTGTGCTCCAGGTGCAGCGTCCTCGGACACCTGCCCCGTGCTCCGAGACCGTCGTCCCAGTGACAATGCAGTCCGGGCCGCACGCAGGAACCACGAGCACCCTCGAGACCCAGGTCTCGGGGGGCCCACTCGAGGTCGATCCTCGGGCTGGGGGCTCGGGACAGCCAGTGGTAGCTGACGTCTTCTCTCGCTCTCTTGTCCACGCCCGTGACTCTTTCCTAGACGACTCCGAGTTGGCCTCACGCCTCTCGGGGAGATCCGGGATCGAGTCCATGGACGTGGATGAGGTTCGGGAGGATTCGGGCCCTTTATCAGCTGCCACTGCCATCAGGAGTCTTTGCGGCTTAATCGCCGAGGCTATTCCTGGTGTTGCTGCCCCGGTCCCCGAGCCAGAGGAATCGGACTACCGCTTGTCGGGGGAGGCCTTCGCTCGAAGCAAGGCTCCCGTAGTGGGGCTCCGCATTCTCCCTTCACTGGTCGACGATCTGATCGCTCCTCTCCTAGCTGATACTCGTTCACTGGCCGATCTAGGCTTCCTATCTAAGAGATATCAGCTGGGGGAGGAAGGTCTTTTTGACATTCCGGTGGTGGGAGACTGTGTCTATACCGCGGTTTCCTTGCAACGACCGAAGGTTACACCTTCGGTCGGGCGACAAGGTCGGCGGCTGCCTCCCTTCACTGCTGGTGCAGCTGATCTGAAGTCCTCGTATCGGTCCTTCGAGGACCAGTACCGAAATACGGGACAACAGCTTCAGCTTGCAATCCATCTGGCGTATCTGGCCTCCATGCAGGTCCAGTTATTGCAGAAGGTGGAGATCCCTGGAGATTCCTCCTCGGAGCTCCTCGGGCAGCTAACCGCGGTTGGCGGTCATTTGGCGCGGGACTCAATAAGGAGTGCGGCTAACCAAATGATGAGCGCAGTTGTGGGGATGCGCCGGCTGTGGTTGTCGGTGTCCACTTGGATGCCTTCAACACAGAGGTCCCTGCTGAACCTCCCCTTTCGGATTGGCCCAGTGCTTTTCCCAGGGGCTCAGCAGGTACTGAAGGACACTGCGGATGTCGTCACGACCTGCCGGGAGACCTCTAGGGTTCTTACCGTGCAGGATCCAGACATCAAGCGCGCACGCATGTCCAACCCTCCCGCTGCTCGTTCCTCCGCGCCTACAGGGAAGGCAACCTGGATGTCAGCTAGTCTGCATCAGGCTGGGAGCAGGGGCAAGGGTCCCAAAAAGCGAGGCGGGAAATTCCAGCAGCCTTCGGGCAAGCAGGGGTTTCGGGGGCGCGGGAAACCAAACCAGGGTTCCTAGCTCCTCCCGTACCGCTAGGGGTGTCCAAAAATCCGGGGGCCGGAGTGCCGCCGGAGACGGACACCTTTTGCTTGTTGGGGCAGATCCCTGTAGGCGGCCGATTGACAAGGTTCATAGACGCTTGGGCGAAAGCCACGTCGAACACCTGGGTCCTGTCCACGCTCAGGGACGGCCATATGCCTCAGTGGAAGCGCGGTCCACCTTCATTTACCGGGGTGCGGCACACGAAGGTGCCCTCCGCGCCGGAGAAGGTGGACATCCTCCGCTCAGAAATCAAAGCGTTGCTGAGCAAGGCTGCGATAGAGCTAGTGCCTGTGGGCCAGGAAGAGAGCGGATACTATTCCACATACTTCCTGGTGACCAAGAAGGGCGGAGGGTTCAGACCCATCTTGAATCTAAAGATCATGAACAAACTCATAGAGGTCGCATCGTTCAAGATGGAGACTCTAAGGGCTGTGATCTCGTCAGTGCAGGTCGGAGAATGGCTATCCTCCATCGACCTCAAAGACGCTTACCTTCATGTTCCGATGCACCCAGAATTCAGACAATTTCTGAGGTTTGCATTCGACGGGAAGTGTTACCAATTCAGGGTGTTACCCTTCGGAATCTCAACGGCTCCGAGGGTATTCACCAAGCTTATGCTGGTAGCAGCTCAGGTCGCCATGTCTCAGGGCAGGTGTTGTCATCCCTACCTGGACGACTGGCTCATCAGAGCGCTGTCCCAGCTTCAGAACCACGAATCCACCCAGGCCATGCTACACACGTTAGTTTCGCTGGGTTGGATCGTGAACCTCAAAAAGTCTCTCTTTTGTTGTTACGGGGGAGGTAAGCAGGGCTTACCTGCTTCTACGCAGACTATATCAAGATGGATTGTCTCGGCGATCTGTCTGGCTTATGTTCACAAGGGCCGTGAGCCCCCAGGTGACCTCAAGGCTCATTCGGTTAGGGCAGTTGCGACGTCTAAGGCGTACGCAGCGGCCCTGCCCATCGAAGAGATCTGCTCCGCTGCTATCTGGAGCCAGCCTAGCACGTTCATTCGTCATTACCAACTCGACAGGCTCTCGGCGGAGCGTGCTCGGTTTGGTCAGACAGTTCTCTCCGGTTGGCAGAGTCGTCAACCCCCTAGCTGAATGAGCAGAGGAGGGTTGTGCGTTCTGTTTTTAAATGTTACTAATGCCACTAATATCACGTTGATACTAAGGGCCTAAGTCCTTTTTTCCCACGGTGACCTCCCTGGCTGAGGTCCCCCGCGGGGAGTTTTTTATATGGTACCTTCTTTGCCCTCGTTCTCTCTTTTGACAAAAAAAAAGGGGGGGGGGGGTATTTTGACCAGTAAGGCGACTGCGAGTGCGCCAGGTAATCCCCAGGTCAATGTTGGTTCTCCTCCATGGTGGATTCACAAGGTACTTTGGGTGAGTTAACTTTGTATATTCATATATTCTGTGCGCCTTTGGGTGCAGTCTGAATGCCACTGCCTTAGATTCAATCTTTGGGAGTCTGTCTTATGCAATAAGTACCCAAAGGAGGATCCCTTCTGAAAAAGAATCGAACTAACCTGTATAGGTTTCAGATTCTTTGAAGAGGATCCTCCTTGGGGTAGGGCCACCCACTCCCCTTCATTCAGCCTGCATGACTGGATGGAAAAGTGGTGAGATTAGAGTTATCCGCCCCTGGTTGCATGACAACCGTAAGGGGTGGGGCTCGAAAGGGGTGACCCGAAGTACGGTTTTTTAGTTTTTTAACTAATTTTAAGTGGAAATATAGTTACAACCTGTCATATATAAAAAATCAAGGATTTTATGCAATAAGTACCCCAAGGAGGATCCTCTTCAAAGAATCTGAAACCTATACAGGTTAGTTCGAGTTTTTTTTATCTACGTTTTACCTACGTTTTAATTAGGATATCGAGTTCCTGTGTCTAAAACACATCAAACAACATCGATCTGTTATCGTCATTTTTGTTCTAATCCACAATCCATATCCCGGGATCATAAAGTGACGATGAAAATGAAGTTCTAATATTCTAAAAAGCATACATTTAATCATTTTAATTAACAATCATTGGAAAAATGCTGTCATAAAGGAAATCAACTTATTTACGCAATGCATTACTCTTACAGTCTCTTTCACTGGTTGATCGCGGCTGATAGTATTATGGCAGATAGAAAGCCCGCAACGCCATGTGGCTATGCATTGCAACCTGCGAGCAACGGCTGGAACTAGCGAACCATGGGTGGTACTACTCTGAAATTCAGTTTAGCACCCAAACTTTACTGCGTGTAGAACA
Source organism: Gibbula magus (assembly GCA_936450465.1). Classification (NCBI taxonomy): domain Eukaryota; kingdom Metazoa; phylum Mollusca; class Gastropoda; order Trochida; family Trochidae; genus Gibbula; species Gibbula magus. Next base: position 24,927,807 of record OW388306.1, read on the forward strand.
GTTCTCTACTGCAGACAAAGTTGCCGTGACCCTGGCGGGATTCGAACCCCTCTTGATCCGAAGCCGAACGCGCTAACCACTGCGCTATCCCGCCCTCCGTGCTAAGATAATAGCGGTGCACCTGACATGCATAGTTGGCTCTAATTTGCTAGCACGGAAACCTTAAGGAAATGCGGCAAGGTTTAAATCAGCCAGTGATGGAGACTGGCAAGAGTTATGCCTGACGTTGGGAAGTTGAAAAGAAATGTGCCCAGCTTCGATCTCTTCGTGACCCCGAGATTGGTTTCGATGTGTGTCAGAGACCGGCGTCTAGTAGAGGAAACATTCACCAAAAATAATTTGAGGTATACCTTCATATAGGTAAATTGTATTCGCTTATCCGGATCCCGTATTTACACTGTAAGCAAATCGTGTGGATAAAACGGGGTCTGGCTGTATCTTTTACGTTATGATATGGTTATGGCAATAGGAATATTGTAACAACTTGATGTTATTTCTGAATGAAATTGTGTCGTGAAGTTGCGAAATGTCTCTCCTTCACCAGGTCTTCTCAACGGAAAGCCACCATCTTTGATCTTAACATGGGAAACCAAGTACCAGGACAGTATGAGCACCTGTTGAAATACCTGCAGTAATCAATGAACAATTGCCTGATGCACGTACGCAAACACATATAAGTATCCTTCTTTGATGTATTTTTATTTCACGAATCCAGCTTGTAAAGTTCATGTAAGTTCAAGGAAAATATCTTGCTACATTTTCGCTAACTACAAATAGACCTTTACACATTTTTGGGCACCTTTAACAAAATCAATGTTCTCTACGGTGCGTTGTAGGTGTTTGACGCCTGTAGGCACTCAGAAATGTTCTTTTGGGCACCTTTGGGCACAAAGAAGCGTCGCTTGCTGACACTCAGAGGCACACGTGAAACGTTCAGTGCCATCCTTGAAGTTGCATCTTCTTAGCTCCTCACAGCGATAGAAGTAGTCCCAGCATCCTTTGGTGCAGTCGACTTCCGGCCCTGTATGCGCAGTAGCGGTGAAAAACATTGCGCAAAGGAACATGAGTGCCAGTCCGTTCATGATCTGTAGAGAAAGTTTATAATTAGACTAACATTAAGTCTCAGAAATATTTTTTTGTCACCAACAATATTTTACAAACAATTCAAATATATATCCAAAATGGATCCCTAAAGATGCCTTAATTTCTGAGAGTTGAATCTAGACTTGCTATAATGTTCTGGACTGGGTTGGTCTTTAATTGAATATTTTGCTCTAGGGTCTGGCTGACAGACTAGTTTATAATAAGTGTTACGACAATCTCTATTTGGAATCAAACTGTATCTGCAATATTTAGTACAAATTGTAGTTTTTTTGGGGACGAATCCTTGCGTAATTGAAACCCACATCCTCAGGAGGAGGCTAAAACTCACCAGTCCCGAATGTCTTTATAGCTTACCCACTAAGCTATCGGGATCTCGACAAATACGACACATATTTTAAATTACATCCAACATCCCATGAAACTCGTCCCGAAAAACATCAAGAATGTGTACTATTGCAGATAGTGCTATCCGAAATGTAAAAATGATACATTTGTTCACTATCTAAATGGCATGCGCACATGTAATACAAAATTATAACCTATTTGAGTAACAGTGTAACAACAATAACAGCATCGCGTCAAACAGGCCTTAAAGGGGCAGCAGCACGTTTTTTCGCTCAAATAAGTGATGAAATGTATTTGAAAAATAATGTCATCAATAGTAAAACACCCTGCTCTCTTCGGAAAATCAAGTTAAAAATGAGTTTACATTGTTCAGTAAAGCCGTGGGAATCGTTCATGTAATTCGAAATAATGAATTGTGTTTACAGTAAAATGGCCGCCATGCAATTTTTGGTCTATACGCAGCATCGTTATAACGGATAACTGGTTTGTGTAATAAGATGTTTTACCCTCTAAGGTTAATTCAAATGACATAAACTATCATTATATATGGGAAATTTGGAGGAAAAAAATCTGCAAAAAGTGTGAATACATTAATACAATCATGTATAATTAAGAAGAAGCTGGAAAGTATCATTAATGACAGATGTGTGATTAATTGCAACGGCAAGTGTTAGTTCACTCAGCAAAGCCTTTGGACTTCATACCAGAAATGAATTTAATATTTCAAAGGACGTTGAAAGATAAACATGTTTGATAAGTATGAGTTAAAAAAGGAAAATTATTCCTCCTTTTGAATCCAATCATGGTAATCTTTTTTATGTGAAAACAGTAGGCTACATATCATTCTCGTTGGGGTTTTTAGCGGGTTTTTTTGTGTGTGTTTTTGTTTTGTTTTGGTTGTTGTTTTTATCTATTTTATGAAATATATCACATCATGCTAACATGTTTCCATCATGCTAGTACCCTTTCATTGAATGATCATCTTCCCCTGTGACGCTTGGGAGCGGGACAGCGCAGTGGTTAGCGCGTTTGGCTTAAAAGTTTGTCGGATCGAGAGGCCGGTGGTTCGAATCCCTGGCGCGACAACTTTGTCTGCAGTAGAGAACTGTTCTACACGCAGTAATTTTTGGGTGCAATACTACACTGAATTTCAGTGTAGTACCACCGATGGTTCGCTAGGTCCAGTTCGAAGGTTTCACCGCAATACATAGCACCATGCTGTTGCGGGCTTTCTCCCTGCCATAATACTAGCAGCCGTGATAAGTGAAATAATCTTGAAAGCGGCGTAAAAACCCTAAAATCACCTCATCTCACCCCCGTGATGCTTTTTAGCAACATGTATTTATTTATTTTTTTAAATCCACTTGTTGACATTTTGTGTCCGATCTTTAACACGGAAGTTATATGGGACGATATGTTACAACATCTATGACGAATATATGATGATTTTGTTGTCACGTAACTGTCACTTATTTAAACTCCAGCAAATTTAATTGTTTTTTTGTTTTTTTATGAAAACATACATATAACCAAAGTGAAATTTGTGAAACATCTGCAGCATGTATACGTCCGGGCAAAAGAAAGTCACCGGAGTCAACAGAGATATATTGCTGTCGGAGAAAGTCGATTTTGAATGTCTTTGATAGGCATCCATTTTTAAGGAGTACTCACAACTTCATTCATCGAGATGTGATACTTTTCAGTCTCATTAAAGGGGCAGTAGCACGTTTTTTCGCTGAAGTTTTTTTAAAATAAAAATAACGTCACCAATAGTAAAACACCATTCTCTCTTATGAAAATCAAGTTAAAAATGAGTGTACATGATTCGGTAAAGCCATCGGAATCGTTTTTGTCATTCGACATAATAAAATGTGTTCACAATAAAATGGCCGCCATGTAAGTTTTGCTTTATACGCAACACCAACTACGGATAAATGGTTTGTGTAATAAGATGGTTTACCCTTTAAAGTAAATATAAATGACATAAACTATCATTATAAATGTGAAATTTGAAAAAAAAATGTTTGAAAAAAACGTGCTACTGCCCCTTTAAAATCAGACCGTAATTAGTTGCACTACGTTACACAATATGTAGTGGAACTTAATTACTATCTGATTTTAATGAGATTGGATACTTTCATTGTTCACATCTGTTCAAACCATAGGAACTCAATATCGTACTTAAAACGTTGATAACATAGGTTTAAAAACAACTACACTCTTCATCAAATAGAGTAAAGGAGCAAGGGCAGACACATTGCCGATCTAAGAGTCCATTCAACATTAGGTCAAAAGTTACGCTAAGAATTGGTGACAATCATAAATGAACGCAGGTACCTATCAACTATTCATTTATCCGCATAACCCGGCTGATTTCCGATATAACTATAACAGCTCTTCTTATTTGAACATCGACCAAAAACCTCTCCTGTGAACGTTACCCCGCACACGATACCCATTCAAACACACATGAGGTGCTGAAATTGCTATTTCAGCTAGTATTTTCGGCATAATGTTTGACATTTAAACTACACATTTATGAACAATGAGTTAATAAAAGTGTTGTCGACATACTTCTTTGACTTGAATTCCTTGACGCATCATTACTGTAGGATGTCATAAACAAAACCAAAAGAACATATAATGTTTCAAATAAATTTAATTTGACTTCTCGAGATATGACGTGACTTTTTTTCAGTCGTGTTTATCGTATTTATCAAATATCTTGGATTTGTTTTGGTGACTCCTTTTGTTTTGCCCGTGTACAAATTAATTTCTTAAATGTGCATCTTTGAAAGGCATCGTGTTTTACTGACTTTGCTACGCTACGCTAATTTCGATGACCGTAGCGCAGCGCAGCCAAAGACCCGTGACGGGGCGACAATGGCCAAGTGTCATAGTACGTCACTACTCTGTGACGTCAAAAGAACGTCACGTGATAGCATTGTCGTTGCCAAGTGCCGCGGCTGTGAATGTAAACAATGACGCTTTGAGGATGCGCCAGCAGGGAATGCTCTGCGGCAAAAATGTTACCGAAGCTCAACAATATGGACTTTGGATCTTATATCAGCTATACAAAAGCGGGAAGGTAGGACTTTAAATATTTAAGCAACCATATAATGTCTCTGATCGGTGAAATTCATTCACATAAGCCGCTAGCTGCACCTTTAGCGCTAACTTTTATGATGGCAGATAATATTTGTTTAGTTTATTCGAATTTCAGTTCATCAATTTCTACATTACAAAGTTACCGTAAATCCTTGAATAATCGCCTGCCTTGAATAACCGCAGGGTTAAATTTAGCAAATGTAAACAAACTAGTGGGTATCTCCTTTTCAACATAATTCCGACATGTAGTTATATATATGCATGTGCAATGATAAACAGAATGACATGCATTGTTTACAATAGCTACATTATAAGTCAATGAAGATTTTGTTTTATTTATTTTTTTAAATTATATACATATGTTGCCCCGAATGATAGCCCGCCTTGAATAATCGTCGGGTCAAATAGAAAAATTTACGTAAATCACTTTGATATAGATGTCTCGTATATGATAGATACAATACCTTGACAAACGAGAGTCCCAATAAGAGATGAAACGTTCCCATAGACGTAGTTCTACATGTTAATTAACCTTTAAAGAATAATTGACATAATTTGAGTAGAAGTTATTTTGTTATTTTGAAGACAGCTCCAAATTGAATAGAAAATTATTTATTTTCAACCGAGACGACTTCCAAGCATACAGATACATTGGGAGAGCAATTCGACAGAAACTCATTTTAAGTATTCTTGTTACAGTTAGTTAATAGCAATGAATGGTTATTGAGGACTCACTTATGACCAGATACTGTTGATTATCTTGAATATATATTTACATAGATAAAGATACTATATATAAAAATAGGTTTTCGATCGGATTCCTACATTTCACTTGCAATGAAACACAATGATACCGCGGGAAAAATTATACACTTCTACCACAGGCTGGGGAGGAAATATGGATATGGGTATACTATAGGCCTATAGTATACCCATGTCCATATCAGGTTTTTTTCGAACGAATGAGTTTGAATTGTTGTCCTAACCCCAAATTATTGTCCATGTTGCTACTTATGCGTTGTATTACATGTATGTTACACATTTGCTTATATGTTGTCAAAACACGGTTGGGAAATTTAGAACTTCTTCCCTAACTTTCATAATTTTATAGCATTAATAATTGAAAGAGCCAACCTATTTCATTAATTTTTATTGATGTCATTGCGGTCAAACCAAAGTTCATGTTTTTGTAGGCGCATATGAATATCAGCACGCCGATACATGTGTCAATACTGTTAAATGGCGTCAAATGATCGGTTACATAAATGAATCTTCTGCAGACTTTACATCTACCGGGTTTTACACTATATACCAAATTGAAATGATTTCGTGTTGCAAACTTAAAAGGCATACTTGAGAAAAGGAATTTCATTTATTAGGTTTATTAAAAAGTAATACATCATCAAATTTGGATTTTTATTATGAGAGTTTAGCAACCCACGATTCTGTCCAGTGTGTTTTAATATTTTACGAACGCTTCAGTTTTGTTTTTCAATAAAGACGTTTCCATTTCATGCACAAATTAGAGATGGACCGTATGACATCGTACATTTCGCTTGTCGAGTTTAAAGAAAGTTATTTAATCAATGATTTTCTATAAAAAAAAATATATATATATATATATATACATTTTTAGAACATATTTGATTTGGGCTTATCACTAAGTCAATTATCCCACTATAAGCCAACCAGATGCCCAACATACATGTATAACACAATATATGTTTATAGTTTATAAGTTTAAAAACTTTTCGAATAGTGTTGCGATGAGGGCTTATCACTAAGTCAATTATCCCTCTGTAAGCCCACCAGATGCCCAATATATAACACAAGATATGTTTATAGTTTATAAGTTTAAAAAACTGTTCGAATATATTTGCGACGAGAGCGCTAACGGTATCATTTTCAAAAAGCTAATTGACAGTTTATAGCAGTAGTGGGACGATTCGGTGAAGATACTGTCGTAACATCGTCATCAAGAAAGTTCTACTTTTTTTTATCAACGTGGTTGCAAACAAAAACAGTAGGCCTAATGTAAACAAGTATGAAATTATGTCTTAATTTAAAGCTATTATTATCTCTTTACATGCCGCTCATTTGCCAACTTCCCTCGCAAGTCATAGCTATACATAACTGGCTAATTCAGCTCTTGCTACATTTCGATTATGTGTATGCTAGCGTAGCAGCAAGTACTTTTCATTTTCTGCTACGCTAGCACGGAAAATGTAACGAAATGCGCCACGGCTTAAATTAGCCAGTGATGGGGGCATGGGATCATTTGTGAACTCGGCATGTTTACCTTATTGTTATTCTCTGATGTGTTCACATGCATATGTTGAATAATATAGATATGTTAGACAGGTTATGTAAGATATGGAGGTAGCAACATTGAACTAATAGGCCTATATACTGCATACAATGTGAAATAGTATAATTTCAGAAGTGACGGTTTAATGTTCAATAACATAATTCTTCTTTGAAGTTACCGGGATCAAAAATTAGTTTTGTTCTCCAATATTTCTTGTATTTGTTAACCATTTGTTTTATAATTAGTAAGACGATACGGACAATTAGTTCCAAAATTGAGGCAGCGGACTTTAAAAAGTCTGACCTCTGTATATTTCATCATGACAGCGTGCCTGCACCCCTGAAGCGACCATCACATGATACGCTTGAGGCTGACAAGACCACGTGAACAAAGGAATGTATTTTACATGCAGCCAGTGCAGTGAAGGAAAGTCATATAGTATTTGGATGAAATACCTACATGCAAGTACACTCAAGAACACAGACAAAATGCAGGTGAACAAACTTTCGAAAAGCAGATGTACATGTAATTAGTAATGACTTGATTAAAGCTATTATCATTTTAGCTCCAAATGTATGTTTGTCATTTACGCAACGAAAGCTAAGTATATTCCTCTTTCAACAGCTTAGGCCTACAATTCCGAAGTGACGGTCACTCTGTTGAAGTTGAAGCCTGCCCCGACATACCTGGGGGAACTAACAGTTCAAGGTCAGCAAGAGCGCTCACTAAACCAGCGACCTATATCAAATACCCATGGCAACACCAAAAGAAAAGATAGAGGGTTGAAACAAGGATTTGAAGGAAGGTTGTTGGAAATAACGGCAGTGATTATGGCTGTCGTAATTGTGAAGATTGAGGTGGTCACATTAAGGGCGATCTTTGTTATTGCAAAGAAGATGTTGATAGTGATGGTTTTGATGTGATGAGAGCGAGAATGATGAAGAGGACTTTGGTGATTTATGTGTACAAAGAAAGTACGAAAAGAATGAATGGACGGGTGAAGTGTTCGTTAGAGGACGGCAGCTGGTGAAAGTGAAAGAGATTGTGATATGAAAGGGGCGTGGATGTGAAAGTGGTTGTGGTGTTGAAATCTGTATGAACATAGTGGTGTTGAAGAGAGCTGGTGATGGTGGTGATGATGTGTTCGTGGTAATGGTGAATACTATTGTCATTGTTGTAGTGATGATTGTTGCGATGGTGGGATTGTTTGTTATGGTGATGACTTCATTGTAACGATGGTGGAGATTGAGAATATACATGTGTGATGTCTGTAATGATACGTGCGCAGTAGAGGCTTTGATGGTGATGGCGTTGCTTTTGGTGACGGCGGATAGTGTGATGGTGATGATTTGAGTGATGCTGATAAAAAAAAGTGATGCTGCTATAGGAAGAGGGTAACGGTATACGTGGCGGTGAGGATGTGATGGCGGTCGATTGGATCGACGGCACCTGTGAAGAGGAAGAAGTGAAAATGGCCACAAGACTAATTCAAGGGTAGATAACTCAACCGTAAATGTCAAACTCCAAGCAGCGATGTGCGCATGTCAAGCCAGGCTCAACACTGAAAGCTGACGAAGGAGGAAGTCCGGAGTGTGCAGACCGCCTGCGTGGAGGATGCGTAAATGTGACAACCTCGTTTCCATGCTCGACAGTCTAATATATTCCTGATTTTTGCAAGACTGCGGAATCCGGAGAGAAATGGACATTTTCTTGGACGTCTTCAATTAAGGCACAACGTCTCCCTGGCGAACAAAACAGTAACTGCTCGAAATATTGGATGGAGAGTAGCTCAAGATACATCTGGGGATGAAGAAGAAAGGAGAGGTAGATAATATATGTTCATATATGAATACAATCTGTGTATATTCTGTAAATGTGAAACTATGCTCGTAAATATGTACAGGGCTTATATTTCTGGGGAATCTTCTGAATATATGTACGCCCTTGGAGTTATATATAAGCATAAATGTGTATACTGGCAACTACTTATACCTGGGGTACCATGTGAACACGCCTTGGCTATCTTTTTTTATATCTGTGTACACAGCTGTATATATCTGAGACATACTTAAGGTGTATATAAATATAAACGTGTCAACGACTATATGATATTCCTGAGGCACCCTATGGCTGTGAATACGTTGATATGCAAATGTACCCTGAATACCTCACGTATCGGCTCATATATGACGTTATATCTACTGTCATTTATAGACTTACAGTTTCTACACTTCTACTCCTATTGAAGGTGTTACATCATGTTTACGCTCCATTGGATCTTCCATTATCAATTTACAACTTACTGCCGAGACTGTCTCTTTAAAATGTCAAATTAACGTACCTTTGTAACTTAACAAAACTGCATACATGTACAGCCACATACAGGGTGTTTCGAAATGTAATTAGAATTTAACAAGCCAAAAAACTATTCATTTTCTTATCAATGATAATAACTTTGAAACTAAATTAGCCTAGAATCCAAAAATTCTATCATTACATTCAACCTAATTTTTCTGTGAATACTCCCACTGTTGATATGAACGGCATTGAACTCAATACTCGTGCTTCCATTCCCGTTTTCGCATTTCGCACAAGAGATGAACCGTCCCCTCAATATGCCGACAAACATGATTGTAACGTGACTTCGGTGTGTCCTTGGCTCGCTCTGTCCCGATGTTGATTGAAAGTGAATACCCGCAAATTGGACATGGCGACTCACCGCGAACTGATACTTTATGAATATATTCGGTTTGATTTAGGATTTATTTTTTCTGTTTTTCCTAATATTCGTGACAAACATTCTATCATAACTTGTTGGTGAGAACGTTCATATGATTGGTTGGATTTGGCATGCACTCGTTTGAACGGCTCAAGATTGAAATCATATAAACTGCCAGGCAAAAGAAAGTACACACCTCATTTGGTTTCGATTTATTCAATATGATATTCATTCCATTGTGGCACTATAAAACACAACATATCTGCAGTTGTGTGAATGAATTAATTGGTGATTGGTTATTTTTAGTAACAATATCTTTGTTTAATGTCGACAGGGTTTTAAAAAATTTGAGTTAGGGTTAGGGTTATTTTCACACCAAATTAACACCAACATGACCCCTACCATGTTTAAAATGTTGTAAATATGTTATATTTATATTAATAATTTATGTGTCTATGAACGGTCGCCAGTTATCCACACTAATTTTTCATTTTTTATTTTATTTTAAAAGTTCATTAAAAAAATAAAATAAAAACTACGTAGAAGTATTTTTTGACTGATGACTAAAGGCCTGCACTTTTCAGATTTAGACTACGTCGTCGAAAACTCAAAATATCATAGAAAATCATACATTATGATAAAGCCAGCGAATGTGTATACTTTCTTTTGCCTGGTAGTTAATAAAGGCCATGCTAAAATGTAACGATACAAAAAAATATAAGCTACTTTGAAAAAGGTTTCATTGACATGTGTTGCAAACATTTGTACATGTATCACTTTACTCAACGGTCAGAAATGGTGCGGTAAAATGACAATATGATAAAAGACATTTTACATTTCATAGAACGATACATATTTCGTAAAAGTGTGTTTATTTACACACATTTTACTTGTTTATAAAATTCTACATAATTCCAAAATATTACATATATACATATTATATATTCTTCAAACAAAACAAGATTTTCCTTTTTTTGTTAAATAAAATACATGAAAATAATCCCTCGAGATATAGAGTTTAATATGCATATATCATTCAAATACAAAATGATGTTTTCTTTTTTATAAAGATATGTTTTACGTAGCTAAAAGGAAGTGATGACATAAAAATGGATCTCTTCCATCAAAATATATTTAAATATCGTTTACTTTTTATAGAGAATTAAAAAAAATGTTATTGCTTTATAAAGAAAAGATACCATAATCACACAAACGAAAATGTCTCCTTTAAAAAGATATAAAATTAGTTTATTCTTTATTATGTCAATCACTCTTTCTTTTTATACAATTGGAAAATAAACATGTTTTTGCTTCATATAAAATAAAAGAATGACATTGTCATAAAAAATGCATATACTTTGAAAATATATAAAAATGTTTGCCTTTAAGAGAATAAACTAAATGATTTCTTAAACAAATAGATATATAAGATATATATAAGATAAATACTTTGAAATATATGTCAATATTTTCTCTTTCATAGAAAAAAGAAAATAGTTCAACTAAAATACACATGTTCATGCAAAATTTAAATAAAAATTGTTTGCGTTTTATAGAAAAGAAAAAATAAACATGTTTATGTTTGACAGAGAAAAGAAACGATAATCCCATAAAAATATACATATCCTTTGAAAATATATAAAGAAGAAAATGTTCCCTTTCATAGAAAAAAGAAAATGGTTCCACAAAAATAGACATGTTCTTGCAAAATTTAAATAAAGAATATTTACGTTTTATAGAAAGAAAAAAAATAAGATGTTTGTGTTTGACAGAGAAAAAAAACGATTATCCCATAAAAATATACATATCAATTGAAAATATTTAAAGAAAAATATGTTCCCTTTCATAGAAAAAAGCAAATGGTTCCACAAAAATAGACATGTTCTTGCAAAATGTAAACAAAGAATTTTTATGTTTTATAGAAAAGGAAAAAAAAATAAACATGTTTATGTTTGACAGAGAAAAGAAACGATAATCACATTAAAATATACATATACTTTGAAAATACATAAATATATGTTACCTTTATAGAAAGAAAAAACAAATTTTCAACAAAAATAGACATGTTCTTGCAAAATTTAAATAAACATTGTTTCCGTTTTATAGGAAAGAAAAAATAAACATGTTTTTATTTGACTGAGAAAAGAAACGATAATCCCATAAAAATAAACATATCCTTTCAAAGTACATAAAAATATGTTCCCTTTCATAGAAAAAAAAATGGTTCAACAAAATAGACCTGTTCTTGCAAAATTTAAATAAAAATTGTTTGCGTTTTATAGAAAGAAAAAAATAAACATGTTTCTGTTTGACTGAGAAAAGAAACGATAATCCCATAAAAATATACATATCCTTTGAAAATTCATAAATATATGTTACCTTTTATAGAAAAAAAAAATTTTCAACAAAAATAGACATGTTCTTGAAAAATTTAAATAAAAATTGTTTCCGTTTTATAGAAAAGAAAAAATAAACATGTTTATGTTTGACAGAGAATAGAAACGATAATCCCATAAAAATATACATATCCTTTCAAAATACATAAAAATATGTTCTCTTTCATAGAAAAAAGAAAATGGTTCAACAAAAAAGGCATGTTCTTGCAAAATTTATATAAAGAATTTTTACGTTTTATAGAAAAGAAACAAATAAAGATGTTTATGTTTGACAGAGAAAAGAAACGATAATCCCATAAAAATATACATATCCTTTGAAAATGTATAACAAATATGTTACCTTTCATAGAAAAAAGAAAATGGTTCAACAAAAATAGACATGTTCTTGCAAAATTGAAATAAAAATTGTTTACGTTTTATAGAAAAGAAAAAATTAACATGTATATGTTTGACAGAGAATAGAAACGATAATCCCATAAAAATATACATATACTTTGAAAAATATATAAAAATATGTTCCCTTTTATAGAAAAAAAAATGTGTTCAACAAAAATAGACATGTTCTTGCTAAATTTAAATAAAAATTGTTTGCGTTTTATAGAAAAGAAAATAATGAACATGTTTATGTTTGACTGAGAAAAGAAACGATAATCCCATAAAAATATACATATCCTTTGAAAATTCATAAATATATATTACCTTTTATAGAAAAAAAAATTGTTCAACAAAAAAGACATGTTCTTGCAAAATTTAAATAAAAATTGTTTGCGATTTATAGAAAAGAAAAAATAAACATGTTTATGTTTATGTTTGACAGAGAATAGAAACGATAATCCCATAAAAATATACATATCATTTGAAAATATATAAAACGTATGTTACCTTTCATAGAAAAAAAGAAAATGGTTCCACAAAAATAGACATGTTTTTGCAAAATTTAAATAAAGAATGTTTACGTTTTATAGAAAAGAAAAAAATAAACATGTTTATGTTTGACAGAGAAAAGAAACGATAATCCCATAAAAATATACATATCCTTTGAAAATATATAAAAAAATATGTTACCTTTCATAGAAAAAAGAAAATGGTCCAACAAAAATAGACATGTTCTTGCAAAATTTAAATAAAAATTGTTTGCGTTTTATAGAAAAGAAAAATAAACATGTTTATGATTGACTGAGAAAAGAAACGATAATCCCATAAAAATATACATATCCTTTGAACATACATAAATATATGTTGCCTTTTATGGAAAAAAATCAAATTGTTCAACAAAAAAGGCATGTTCTTGCTAAATTTATATAAAGAATTTTTTTATGTTTTATAGAAAAGAAAAAATTAACATGTATATGTTTGACAGAGAATAGAAACGATAATCCCATAAAAATGTACATATCCTTTGAAAAATATATAAAAATATGTTACCTTTCATAGAAAAAAAGAAAATGGTTCCACAAAAATAGACATGTTCTTGCAAAATTTAAATAAAGAATGTCTACGTTTTATAGAAAAGAAAAAAATAAAGATGTTTATGTTTGACTGAGAAGAGAAACGATAATCCCATAAAAATATACATATCCTTTGGAAATATATAAAAGTATGTTACTTTTCATAGAAAAAGAAAATGGTTCAACAAAAAAGGCATGTTCTTGCAAAATTTATATAAAGAATTTTTACGTTTTATAGAAAAGAAAAAATAAACATGTATATGTTTGACAGAGAATAGAAACGATAATCCCATAAAAATATACATATCCTTTGAAAATGTATAAAAATATGTTACCTTTCATAGAAAAAAGAAAATGGTTCCACAAAAATAGACATGTTCTTGCAAAATTCAAATAAAGATTCTTTACGTTTTATAGAAAAGAAAAAAATAAACATGTTTTTGTTTGACAGAGAAAAGAAACGGTTATCCCATAAAAAATATACATATCCTTTGAAAATACATAAATATATGTTACCTTTCATAGAAAAAACAAAATGGTTCCACAAAAATAGACATGTTCTTGCAAAATTTAAATAAAGAATGTTTACGTTTTATAGAAAAGAAAAAAATAAACATGTTTATGTTTGACAGAGAAAAGAAACGATAATCCCATAAAAATATACATATCCTTTGAAAATATATAAAAAATATGTTACCTTTCATAGAAAAAAGAAAATGGTCCAACAAAAATAGACATGTTCTTGCAAAATTTAAATAAAAATTGTTTGCGTTTTATAGAAAAGAAAAATAAACATGTTTATGATTGACTGAGAAAAGAAACGATAATCCCATAAAAATATACATATCCTTTGAACATACATAAATATATGTTGCCTTTTATGGAAAAAAATCAAATTGTTCAACAAAAAAGGCATGTTCTTGCAAAATTTATATAAAGAATTTTGTTATGTTTTATAGAAAAGAAAAAATTAACATGTATATGTTTGACAGAGAATAGAAACGATAATCCCATAAAAATGTACATATCCTTTGAAAAATATATAAAAATATGTTACCTTTCATAGAAAAAAAGAAAATGGTTCCACAAAAATAGACATGTTCTTGCAAAATTTAAATAAAGAAAGTTTACGTTTTATAGAAAAGAAAAAAATAAAGATGTTTATGTTTGACAGAGAAAAGAAACGATAATCCCATAAAAATATACATATCCTTTGAAAAATATATAAAAATATGTTCCCTTTTATAGAAAAAAAAAATTGTTCAACAAAAATAGACATGTTCTTGCAAAATTTAAACAAAAATTGTTTGCGTTTTATAGAAAAGAAAAAAATAAACATGTTTATGTTTGACTGAGAAAAGAAACGATAATCCCATAAAAATATACATATCCTTTGAAAATTCATAAATATATGTTACCTTTTATAGAAAAAAAAATTGTTCAACAAAAAAAGACATGTTCTTGCAAAATTTAAATAAAAATTGTTTCCGATTTATAGAAAAGAAAAAATAAACATGTTTATGTTTATGTTTGACAGAGAATAGAAACGATAATCCCATAAAAATATACATATCATTTGAAAATATATAAAAAAAATATGTTACCTTTCATAGAAAAAAAGAAAATGGTTCCACAAAAATAGACATGTTCTTGCAAAATTTAAATAAAGAATGTTAACGTTTTATAGAAAAGAAAAAAATAAAGATGTTTATGTTTGACTGAGAAGAGAAACGATAATCCCATAAAAATATACATATCCTTTGGAAATATATAAAAGTATGTTACTTTTCATAGAAAAAAGAAAATGGTTCAACAAAAAAGGCATGTTCTTGCAAAATTTATATAAAGAATTTTTACGTTTTATAGAAAAGAAAAAATAAACATGTATATGTTTGACAGAGAATAGAAACGATAATCCCATAAAAATATACATATCCTTTGAAAATGTATAAAAATATGTTACCTTTCATAGAAAAAAGAAAATGGTTCCACAAAAATAGACATGTTCTTGCAAAATTCAAATAAAGATTCTTTACGTTTTATAGAAAAGAAAAAATAAACATGTTTTTGTTTGACAGAGAAAAGAAACGGTTATCCCATAAAAATTTACATATCCTTTGAAAATACATAAATATATGTTACCTTTCATAGAAAAAAAGAAAATGGTTCCACAGAAATAGACATGTTCATGCAAAATTTAAATAAAGAATGTTTACGTTTTATAGAAAAGAAAAAAATAAACATGTTTATGTTTGACAGAGAAAAGAAACGATAATCCCATAAAAATATACATATCCTTTGAAAATATATAAAAAATATGTTACCTTTCATAGAAAAAAGAAAATGGTCCAACAAAAATAGACATGTTCTTGCAAAATTTAAATAAAAAATGTTTGCGTTTTATAGAAAAGAAAAAATAAACATGTTTATGATTGACTGAGAAAAGAAACGATAATCCCATAAAAATATACATATCATTTGAACATACATAAATATATGTTGCCTTTTATGGAAAAAAATCAAATTGTTCAACAAAAAAGGCATGTTCTTGCTAAATTTATATAAAGAATTTTTTTATGTTTTATAGAAAAGAAAAAATTAACATGTATATGTTTGACAGAGAATAGAAACGATAATCCCATAAAAATGTACATATCCTTTGAAAAATATATAAAAATATGTTACCTTTCATAGAAAAAAAGAAAATGGTTCCACTAAAATAGACATGTTCTTGCCAAATTTAAATAAAGAAAGTTTACGTTTTATAGAAAAGAAAAAAATAAAGATGTTTATGTTTGACAGAGAAAAGAAACGATAATCCCATAAAAATATACATATCCTTTGAAAATATATAACAAATATGTTACCTTTCATAGAAAAAAGAAAATGGATCCACAAAAATAGACATGTTCTTGCGAAATTTAAATAAAGAATGTTTACGTTTTATAGAAAAGAAAAAAATAAAGATGTTTATGTTTGACTGAGAAGAGAAACGATAATCCCATAAAAATATACATATCCTTTGGAAATATATAAAAGTATGTTACTTTTCATAGAAAAAAGAAAATGGTTCAACAAAAAAGGCATGTTCTTGCAAAATTTATATAAAGAATTTTTACGTTTTATAGAAAAGAAAAAATAAACATGTATATGTTTGACAGAGAATAGAAACGATAATCCCATAAAAATATACATATCCTTTGAAAAGGTATAAAAATATGTTACCTTTCATAGAAAAAAGAAAATGGTTCCACAAAAATAGACATGTTCTTGCAAAATTCAAATAAAGATTCTTTACGTTTTATAGAAAAGAAAAAATAAACATGTTTTTGTTTGACAGAGAAAAGAAACGGTTATCCCATAAAAATTTACATATCCTTTGAAAATACATAAATATATGTTACCTTTCATAGAAAAAAAGAAAATGGTTCCACAAAAATAGACATGTTCATGCAAAATTTAAATAAAGAATGTTTACGTTTTATAGAAAAGAAAAAATAAACATGTATATGTTTGACAGAGAATAGAAACGATAATCCCATAAAAATATACATATCCTTTGAAAAGGTATAAAAATATGTTACCTTTCATAGAAAAAAGAAAATGGTTCCACAAAAATAGACATGTTCTTGCAAAATTCAAATAAAGATTCTTTACGTTTTATAGAAAAGAAAAAATAAACATGTTTTTGTTTGACAGAGAAAAGAAACGGTTATCCCATAAAAATTTACATATCCTTTGAAAATACATAAATATATGTTACCTTTCATAGAAAAAAAGAAAATGGTTCCACAAAAATAGACATGTTCATGCAAAATTTAAATAAAGAATGTTTACGTTTTATAGAAAAGAAAAAAATAAACATGTTTATGTTTGACAGAGAAAAGAAACGATAATCCCATAAAAATATACATATCCTTTGAAAATATATAAAAAATATGTTACCTTTCATAGAAAAAAGAAAATGGTCCAACAAAAATAGACATGTTCTTGCAAAATTTAAATAAAAAATTTTTGCGTTTTATAGAAAAGAAAAAATAAACATGTTTATGATTGACTGAGAAAAGAAACGATAATCCCATAAAAATATACATATCCTTTGAAAATGTATAAAAATATGTTACCTTTCATAGAAAAAAGAAAATGGTTCCACAAAAATAGACATGTTCTTGCAAAATTCATATAAAGATTATTTACGTTTTATAGAAAAGAAAAAATAAACATGTTTTTGTTTGACAGAGAAAAGAAACGGTTATCCCATAAAAAATATACATATCCTTTGAAAATACATAAATATATGTTACCTTTCATAGAAAAAAACAAAATGGTTCCACAAAAATAGACATGTTCTTGCAAAATTTAAATAAAGAATGTTTACGTTTTATAGAAAAGAAAAAAATAAACATGTTTATGTTTGACAGAGAAAAGAAACGATAATCCCATAAAAATATACATATCCTTTGAAAATATATAAAAAATATGTTACCTTTCATAGAAAAAAGAAAATGGTCCAACAAAAATAGACATGTTCTTGCAAAATTTAAATAAAAATTGTTTCCGATTTATAGAAAAGAAAAAATAAACATGTTTATGTTTATGTTTGACAGAGAATAGAAACGATAATCCCATAAAAATATACATATCCTTTGAAAAATATATAAAAATATGTTCCCTTTTATAGAAAAAAAAAATTGTTCAACAAAAATAGACATGTTCTTGCAAAATTTAAACAAAAATTGTTTGCGTTTTATAGAAAAGAAAAAAATAAACATGTTTATGTTTGACTGAGAAAAGAAACGATAATCCCATAAAAATATACATATCCTTTGAAAATTCATAAATATATGTTACCTTTTATAGAAAAAAAAATTGTTCAACAAAAAAAGACATGTTCTTGCAAAATTTAAATAAAAATTGTTTCCGATTTATAGAAAAGAAAAAATAAACATGTTTATGTTTATGTTTGACAGAGAATAGAAACGATAATCCCATAAAAATATACATATCATTTGAAAATATATAAAAAAATATGTTACCTTTCATAGAAAAAAAGAAAATGGTTCCACAAAAATAGACATGTTCTTGCAAAATTTAAATAAAGAATGTTTACGTTTTATAGAAAAGAAAAAAATAAAGATGTTTATGTTTGACTGAGAAGAGAAACGATAATCCCATAAAAATATACATATCCTTTGGAAATATATAAAAGTATGTTACTTTTCATAGAAAAAAGAAAATGGTTCAACAAAAAAGGCATGTTCTTGCAAAATTTATATAAAGAATTTTTACGTTTTATAGAAAAGAAAAAATAAACATGTATATGTTTGACAGAGAATAGAAACGATAATCCCATAAAAATATACATATCCTTTGAAAATGTATAAAAATATGTTACCTTTCATAGAAAAAAGAAAATGGTTCCACAAAAATAGACATGTTCTTGCAAAATTCAAATAAAGATTCTTTACGTTTTATAGAAAAGAAAAAATAAACATGTTTTTGTTTGACAGAGAAAAGAAACGGTTATCCCATAAAAATTTACATATCCTTTGAAAATACATAAATATATGTTACCTTTCATAGAAAAAAAGAAAATGGTTCCACAGAAATAGACATGTTCATGCAAAATTTAAATAAAGAATGTTTACGTTTTATAGAAAAGAAAAAAATAAACATGTTTATGTTTGACAGAGAAAAGAAACGATAATCCCATAAAAATATACATATCCTTTGAAAATATATAAAAAATATGTTACCTTTCATAGAAAAAAGAAAAGGGTCCAACAAAAATAGACATGTTCTTGCAAAATTTAAATAAAAAATGTTTGCGTTTTATAGAAAAGAAAAAATAAACATGTTTATGATTGACTGAGAAAAGAAACGATAATCCCATAAAAATATACATATCATTTGAACATACATAAATATATGTTGCCTTTTATGGAAAAAAATCAAATTGTTCAACAAAAAAGGCATGTTCTTGCTAAATTTATATAAAGAATTTTTTTTATGTTTTATAGAAAAGAAAAAATTAACATGTATATGTTTGACAGAGAATAGAAACGATAATCCCATAAAAATGTACATATCCTTTGAAAAATATATAAAAATATGTTACCTTTCATAGAAAAAAAGAAAATGGTTCCACTAAAATAGACATGTTCTTGCCAAATTTAAATAAAGAAAGTTTACGTTTTATAGAAAAGAAAAAAATAAAGATGTTTATGTTTGACAGAGAAAAGAAACGATAATCCCATAAAAATATACATATCCTTTGAAAATATATAACAAATATGTTACCTTTCATAGAAAAAAGAAAATGGATCCACAAAAATAGACATGTTCTTGCGAAATTTAAATAAAGAATGTTTACGTTTTATAGAAAAGAAAAAAATAAAGATGTTTATGTTTGACTGAGAAGAGAAACGATAATCCCATAAAAATATACATATCCTTTGGAAATATATAAAAGTGTGTTACTTTTCATAGAAAAAAGAAAATGGTTCAACAAAAAAGGCATGTTCTTGCAAAATTTATATAAAGAATTTTTACGTTTTATAGAAAAGAAAAAATAAACATGTATATGTTTGACAGAGAATAGAAACGATAATCCCATAAAAATATACATATCCTTTGAAAATGTATAAAAAATATGTTACCTTTCATAGAAAAAAGAAAATGGTTCCACAAAAATAGACATGTTCTTGCAAAATTCAAATAAAGATTCTTTACGTTTTATAGAAAAGAAAAAATAAACATGTTTTTGTTTGACAGAGAAAAGAAACGGTTATCCCATAAAAATTTACATAACCTTTGAAAATACATAAATATATGTTACCTTTCATAGAAAAAAAGAAAATGGTTCCACAGAAATAGACATGTTCATGCAAAATTTAAATAAAGAATGTTTACGTTTTATAGAAAAGAAAAAAATAAACATGTTTATGTTTGACAGAGAAAAGAAACGATAATCCCATAAAAATATACATATCCTTTGAAAATATATAAAAAATATGTTACCTTTCATAGAAAAAAGAAAATGGTCCAACAAAAATAGACATGTTCTTGCAAAATTTAAATAAAAAATGTTTGCGTTTTATAGAAAAGAAAAAATAAACATGTTTATGATTGACTGAGAAAAGAAACGATAATCCCATAAAAATAAACATATCATTTGAACATACATAAATATATGTTGCCTTTTATGGAAAAAAATCAAATTGTTCAACAAAAAAGGCATGTTCTTGCTAAATTTATATTAAGAATTTTTTTATGTTTTATAGAAAAGAAAAAATTAACATGTATATGTTTGACAGAGAATAGAAACGATAATCCCATAAAAATGTACATATCCTTTGAAAAATATATAAAAATATGTTACCTTTCATAGAAAAAAAGAAAATGGTTCCACTAAAATAGACATGTTCTTGCCAAATTTAAATAAAGAAAGTTTACGTTTTATAGAAAAGAAAAAATAAAGATGTTTATGTTTGACAGAGAAAAGAAACGATAATCCCATAAAAATATACATATCCTTTGAAAATATATAACAAATATGTTACCTTTCATAGAAAAAAGAAAATGGATCCACAAAAATAGACATGTTCTTGCGAAATTTAAATAAAGAATGTTTACGTTTTATAGAAAAGAAAAAAATAAAGATGTTTATGTTTGACTGAGAAGAGAAACGATAATCCCATAAAAATATACATATCCTTTGGAAATATATAAAAGTATGTTACTTTTCATAGAAAAAAGAAAATGGTTCAACAAAAAAGGCATGTTCTTGCAAAATTTATATAAAGAATTTTTACGTTTTATAGAAAAGAAAAAATAAACATGTATATGTTTGACAGAGAATAGAAACGATAATCCCATAAAAATATACATATCCTTTGAAAAGGTATACAAATATGTTACCTTTCATAGAAAAAAGAAAATGGTTCAACAAAAATAGACATGTTCTTGCAAAATTCAAATAAAGATTCTTTACGTTTTATAGAAAAGAAAAAATAAACATGTTTTTGTTTGACAGAGAAAAGAAACGGTTATCCCATAAAAATTTACATATCCTTTGAAAATACATAAATATATGTTACCTTTCATAGAAAAAAAGAAAATGGTTCCACAAAAATAGACATGTTCATGCAAAATTTAAATAAAGAATGTTTACGTTTTATAGAAAAGAAAAAATAAACATGTATATGTTTGACAGAGAATAGAAACGATAATCCCATAAAAATATACATATCCTTTGAAAAGGTATAAAAATATGTTACCTTTCATAGAAAAAAGAAAATGGTTCCACAAAAATAGACATGTTCTTGCAAAATTCAAATAAAGATTCTTTACGTTTTATAGAAAAGAAAAAATAAACATGTTTTTGTTTGACAGAGAAAAGAAACGGTTATCCCATAAAAATTTACATATCCTTTGAAAATACATAAATATATGTTACCTTTCATAGAAAAAAAGAAAATGGTTCCACAAAAATAGACATGTTCATGCAAAATTTAAATAAAGAATGTTTACGTTTTATAGAAAAGAAAAAAATAAACATGTTTATGTTTGACAGAGAAAAGAAACGATAATCCCATAAAAAAATATACATATCCTTTGAAAATATATAAAAAATATGTTACCTTTCATAGAAAAAAGAAAATGGTCCAACAAAAATAGACATGTTCTTGCAAAATTTAAATAACAAATTTTTGCGTTTTATAGAAAAGAAAAAATAAACATGTTTATGATTGACTGAGAAAAGAAACGATAATCCCATAAAAATATACATATCCTTTGAAAATGTATAAAAATATGTTACCTTTCATAGAAAAAAGAAAATGGTTCCACAAAAATAGACATGTTCTTGCAAAATTCATATAAAGATTCTTTACGTTTTATAGAAAAGAAAAAATAAACATGTTTTTGTTTGACAGAGAAAAGAAACGGTTATCCCATAAAAAATATACATATCCTTTGAAAATACATAAATATATGTTACCTTTCATAGAAAAAAAGAAAATGGTTCCACAAAAATAGACATGTTCTTGCAAAATTTAAATAAAGAATGTTTACGTTTTATAGAAAAGAAAAAAATAAACATGTTTATATTTTTGACTGAGAAGAGAAACGATAATCCCATAAAAATATACATATCCTTTGGAAATATATAAAAGTATGTTACTTTTCATAGAAAAAAGAAAATGGTTCAACAAAAAAGGCATGTTCTTGCAAAATTTATATAAAGAATTTTTACGTTTTATAGAAAAGAAAAAATAAACATGTATATGTTTGACAGAGAATAGAAACGATAATCCCATAAAAATATACATATCCTTTGAAAATGTATAAAAATATGTTACCTTTCATAGAAAAAAGAAAATGGTTCCACAAAAATAGACATGTTCTTGCAAAATTCAAATAAAGATTCTTTACGTTTTATAGAAAAGAAAAAATAAACATGTTTTTGTTTGACAGAGAAAAGAAACGGTTATCCCATAAAAAATTACATATCCTTTGAAAATACATAAATATATGTTACCTTTCATAGAAAAAAAGAAAATGGTTCCACAGAAATAGACATGTTCATGCAAAATTTAAATAAAGAATGTTTACGTTTTATAGAAAAGAAAAAAATAAACATGTTTATGTTTGACAGAGAAAAGAAACGATAATCCCATAAAAATATACATATCCTTTGAAAATATATAAAAAATATGTTACCTTTCATAGAAAAAAGAAAATGGTCCAACAAAAATAGACATGTTCTTGCAAAATTTAAATAAAAAATGTTTGCGTTTTATAGAAAAGAAAAAATAAACATGTTTATGATTGACTGAGAAAAGAAACGATAATCCCATAAAAATATACATATCATTTGAACATACATAAATATATGTTGCCTTTTATGGAAAAAAATCAAATTGTTCAACAAAAAAGGCATGTTCTTGCAAAATTTATATAAAGAATTTTTTTATGTTTTATAGAAAAGAAAAAATTAACATGTATATGTTTGACAGAGAATAGAAACGATAATCCCATAAAAATGTACATATCCTTTGAAAAATATATAAAAATATGTTACCTTTCATAGAAAAAAAGAAAATGGTTCCACTAAAATAGACATGTTCTTGCCAAATTTAAATAAAGAAAGTTTACGTTTTATAGAAAAGAAAAAAATAAAGATGTTTATGTTTGACAGAGAAAAGAAACGATAATCCCATAAAAATATACATATCCTTTGAAAATATATAACAAATATGTTACCTTTCATAGAAAAAAGAAAATGGATCCACAAAAATAGACATGTTCTTGCGAAATTTAAATAAAGAATGTTTACGTTTTATAGAAAAGAAAAAAATAAAGATGTTTATGTTTGACTGAGAAGAGAAACGATAATCCCATAAAAATATACATATCCTTTGGAAATATATAAAAGTATGTTACTTTTCATAGAAAAAAGAAAATGGTTCAACAAAAAAGGCATGTTCTTGCAAAATTTATATAAAGAATTTTTACGTTTTATAGAAAAGAAAAAATAAACATGTATATGTTTGACAGAGAATAGAAACGATAATCCCATAAAAATATACATATCCTTTGAAAAGGTATACAAATATGTTACCTTTCATAGAAAAAAGAAAATGGTTCAACAAAAATAGACATGTTCTTGCAAAATTCAAATAAAGATTCTTTACGTTTTATAGAAAAGAAAAAATAAACATGTTTTTGTTTGACAGAGAAAAGAAACGGTTATCCCATAAAAATTTACATATCCTTTGAAAATACATAAATATATGTTACCTTTCATAGAAAAAAAGAAAATGGTTCCACAAAAATAGACATGTTCATGCAAAATTTAAATAAAGAATGTTTACGTTTTATAGAAAAGAAAAAATAAACATGTATATGTTTGACAGAGAATAGAAACGATAATCCCATAAAAATATACATATCCTTTGAAAAGGTATAAAAATATGTTACCTTTCATAGAAAAAAGAAAATGGTTCCACAAAAATAGACATGTTCTTGCAAAATTCAAATAAAGATTCTTTACGTTTTATAGAAAAGAAAAAATAAACATGTTTTTGTTTGACAGAGAAAAGAAACGGTTATCCCATAAAAATTTACATATCCTTTGAAAATACATAAATATATGTTACCTTTCATAGAAAAAAAGAAAATGGTTCCACAAAAATAGACATGTTCATGCAAAATTTAAATAAAGAATGTTTACGTTTTATAGAAAAGAAAAAAATAAACATGTTTATGTTTGACAGAGAAAAGAAACGATAATCCCATAAAAAATATACATATCCTTTGAAAATATATAAAAAATATGTTACCTTTCATAGAAAAAAGAAAATGGTCCAACAAAAATAGACATGTTCTTGCAAAATTTAAATAACAAATTTTTGCGTTTTATAGAAAAGAAAAAATAAACATGTTTATGATTGACTGAGAAAAGAAACGATAATCCCATAAAAATATACATATCCTTTGAAAATGTATAAAAATATGTTACCTTTCATAGAAAAAAGAAAATGGTTCCACAAAAATAGACATGTTCTTGCAAAATTCATATAAAGATTCTTTACGTTTTATAGAAAAGAAAAAATAAACATGTTTTTGTTTGACAGAGAAAAGAAACGGTTATCCCATAAAAAATATACATATCCTTTGAAAATACATAAATATATGTTACCTTTCATAGAAAAAAAGAAAATGGTTCCACAAAAATAGACATGTTCTTGCAAAATTTAAATAAAGAATGTTTACGTTTTATAGAAAAGAAAAAAATAAACATGTTTATGTTTGACAGAGAAAAGAAACGATAATCCCATAAAAAATATACATATCCTTTGAAAATATATAAAAAATATGTTACCTTTCATAGAAAAAAGAAAATGGTCCAACAAAAATAGACATGTTCTTGCAAAATTTAAATAACAAATTTTTGCGTTTTATAGAAAAGAAAAAATAAACATGTTTATGATTGACTGAGAAAAGAAACGATAATCCCATAAAAATATACATATCCTTTGAAAATGTATAAAAATATGTTACCTTTCATAGAAAAAAGAAAATGGTTCCACAAAAATAGACATGTTCTTGCAAAATTCATATAAAGATTCTTTACGTTTTATAGAAAAGAAAAAATAAACATGTTTTTGTTTGACAGAGAAAAGAAACGGTTATCCCATAAAAAATATACATATCCTTTGAAAATACATAAATATATGTTACCTTTCATAGAAAAAAAGAAAATGGTTCCACAAAAATAGACATGTTCTTGCAAAATTTAAATAAAGAATGTTTACGTTTTATAGAAAAGAAAAAAATAAACATGTTTATATTTTTGACTGAGAAGAGAAACGATAATCCCATAAAAATATACATATCCTTTGGAAATATATAAAAGTATGTTACTTTTCATAGAAAAAAGAAAATGGTTCAACAAAAAAGGCATGTTCTTGCAAAATTTATATAAAGAATTTTTACGTTTTATAGAAAAGAAAAAATAAACATGTATATGTTTGACAGAGAATAGAAACGATAATCCCATAAAAATATACATATCCTTTGAAAATGTATAAAAATATGTTACCTTTCATAGAAAAAAGAAAATGGTTCCACAAAAATAGACATGTTCTTGCAAAATTCAAATAAAGATTCTTTACGTTTTATAGAAAAGAAAAAATAAACATGTTTTTGTTTGACAGAGAAAAGAAACGGTTATCCCATAAAAAATTACATATCCTTTGAAAATACATAAATATATGTTACCTTTCATAGAAAAAAAGAAAATGGTTCCACAGAAATAGACATATTCATGCAAAATTTAAATAAAGAATGTTTACGTTTTATAGAAAAGAAAAAAATAAACATGTTTATGTTTGACAGAGAAAAGAAACGATAATCCCATAAAAATATACATATCCTTTGAAAATATATAAAAAATATGTTACCTTTCATAGAAAAAAGAAAATGGTCCAACAAAAATAGACATGTTCTTGCAAAATTTAAATAAAAAATGTTTGCGTTTTATAGAAAAGAAAAAATAAACATGTTTATGATTGACTGAGAAAAGAAACGATAATCCCATAAAAATATACATATCATTTGAACATACATAAATATATGTTGCCTTTTATGGAAAAAAATCAAATTGTTCAACAAAAAAGGCATGTTCTTGCAAAATTTATATAAAGAATTTTTTTATGTTTTATAGAAAAGAAAAAATTAACATGTATATGTTTGACAGAGAATAGAAACGATAATCCCATAAAAATGTACATATCCTTTGAAAAATATATAAAAATATGTTACCTTTCATAGAAAAAAAGAAAATGGTTCCACTAAAATAGACATGTTCTTGCCAAATTTAAATAAAGAAAGTTTACGTTTTATAGAAAAGAAAAAAATAAAGATGTTTATGTTTGACAGAGAAAAGAAACGATAATCCCATAAAAATATACATATCCTTTGAAAATATATAACAAATATGTTACCTTTCATAGAAAAAAGAAAATGGATCCACAAAAATAGACATGTTCTTGCGAAATTTAAATAAAGAATGTTTACGTTTTATAGAAAAGAAAAAAATAAAGATGTTTATGTTTGACTGAGAAGAGAAACGATAATCCCATAAAAATATACATATCCTTTGGAAATATATAAAAGTATGTTACTTTTCATAGAAAAAAGAAAATGGTTCAACAAAAAAGGCATGTTCTTGCAAAATTTATATAAAGAATTTTTACGTTTTATAGAAAAGAAAAAATAAACATGTATATGTTTGACAGAGAATAGAAACGATAATCCCATAAAAATATACATATCCTTTGAAAATGTATAAAAAAATATGTTACCTTTCATAGAAAAAAGAAAATGGTTCCACAAAAATAGACATGTTCTTGCAAAATTCAAATAAAGATTCTTTACGTTTTATAGAAAAGAAAAAATAAACATGTTTTTGTTTGACAGAGAAAAGAAACGGTTATCCCATAAAAATTTACATATCCTTTGAAAATACATAAATATATGTTACCTTTCATAGAAAAAAAGAAAATGGTTCCACAGAAATAGACATGTTCATGCAAAATTTAAATAAAGAATGTTTACGTTTTATAGAAAAGAAAAAAATAAACATGTTTATGTTTGACAGAGAAAAGAAACGATAATCCCATAAAAATATACATATCCTTTGAAAATATATAAAAAATATGTTACCTTTCATAGAAAAAAGAAAATGGTCCAACAAAAATAGACATGTTCTTGCAAAATTTAAATAAAAAATGTTTGCGTTTTATAGAAAAGAAAAAATAAACATGTTTATGATTGACTGAGAAAAGAAACGATAATCCCATAAAAATATACATATCATTTGAACATACATAAATATATGTTGCCTTTTATGGAAAAAAATCAAATTGTTCAACAAAAAAGGCATGTTCTTGCAAAATTTATATAAAGAATTTTTTTATGTTTTATAGAAAAGAAAAAATTAACATGTATATGTTTGACAGAGAATAGAAACGATAATCCCATAAAAATGTACATATCCTTTGAAAAATATATAAAAATATGTTACCTTTCATAGAAAAAAAGAAAATGGTTCCACTAAAATAGACATGTTCTTGCCAAATTTAAATAAAGAAAGTTTACGTTTTATAGAAAAGAAAAAAATAAAGATGTTTATGTTTGACAGAGAAAAGAAACGATAATCCCATAAAAATATACATATCCTTTGAAAATATATAACAAATATGTTACCTTTCATAGAAAAAAGAAAATGGATCCACAAAAATAGACATGTTCTTGCGAAATTTAAATAAAGAATGTTTACGTTTTATAGAAAAGAAAAAAATAAAGATGTTTATGTTTGACTGAGAAGAGAAACGATAATCCCATAAAAATATACATATCCTTTGGAAATATATAAAAGTATGTTACTTTTCATAGAAAAAAGAAAATGGTTCAACAAAAAAGGCATGTTCTTGCAAAATTTATATAAAGAATTTTTACGTTTTATAGAAAAGAAAAAATAAACATGTATATGTTTGACAGAGAATAGAAACGATAATCCCATAAAAATATACATATCCTTTGAAAATGTATAAAAAATATGTTACCTTTCATAGAAAAAAGAAAATGGTTCCACAAAAATAGACATGTTCTTGCAAAATTCAAATAAAGATTCTTTACGTTTTATAGAAAAGAAAAAATAAACATGTTTTTGTTTGACAGAGAAAAGAAACGGTTATCCCATAAAAATTTACATATCCTTTGAAAATACATAAATATATGTTACCTTTCATAGAAAAAAAGAAAATGGTTCCACAGAAATAGACATGTTCATGCAAAATTTAAATAAAGAATGTTTACGTTTTATAGAAAAGAAAAAAATAAACATGTTTATGTTTGACAGAGAAAAGAAACGATAATCCCATAAAAATATACATATCCTTTGAAAATATATAAAAAATATGTTACCTTTCATAGAAAAAAGAAAATGGTCCAACAAAAATAGACATGTTCTTGCAAAATTTAAATATAAAATGTTTGCGTTTTATAGAAAAGAAAAAATAAACATGTTTATGATTGACTGAGAAAAGAAACGATAATCCCATAAAAATAAACATATCATTTGAACATACATAAATATATGTTGCCTTTTATGGAAAAAAATCAAATTGTTCAACAAAAAAGGCATGTTCTTGCTAAATTTATATAAAGAATTTTTTTATGTTTTATAGAAAAGAAAAAATTAACATGTATATGTTTGACAGAGAATAGAAACGATAATCCCATAAAAATGTACATATCCTTTGAAAAATATATAAAAATATGTTACCTTTCATAGAAAAAAAGAAAATGGTTCCACTAAAATAGACATGTTCTTGCCAAATTTAAATAAAGAAAGTTTACGTTTTATAGAAAAGAAAAAAATAAAGATGTTTATGTTTGACAGAGAAAAGAAACGATAATCCCATAAAAATATACATATCCTTTGAAAATATATAACAAATATGTTACCTTTCATAGAAAAAAGAAAATGGATCCACAAAAATAGACATGTTCTTGCGAAATTTAAATAAAGAATGTTTACGTTTTATAGAAAAGAAAAAAATAAAGATGTTTATGTTTGACTGAGAAGAGAAACGATAATCCCATAAAAATATACATATCCTTTGGAAATATATAAAAGTATGTTACTTTTCATAGAAAAAAGAAAATGGTTCAACAAAAAAGGCATGTTCTTGCAAAATTTATATAAAGAATTTTTACGTTTTATAGAAAAGAAAAAATAA
This sequence comes from Gibbula magus, assembly GCA_936450465.1. Taxonomy (NCBI): domain Eukaryota; kingdom Metazoa; phylum Mollusca; class Gastropoda; order Trochida; family Trochidae; genus Gibbula; species Gibbula magus. The sequence continues at coordinate 24,957,548 of OW388306.1, forward strand.
ACATGTATATGTTTGACAGAGAATAGAAACGATAATCCCATAAAAATATACATATCCTTTGAAAAGGTATAAAAATATGTTACCTTTCATAGAAAAAAGAAAATGGTTCCACAAAAATAGACATGTTCTTGCAAAATTCAAATAAAGATTCTTTACGTTTTATAGAAAAGAAAAAATAAACATGTTTTTGTTTGACAGAGAAAAGAAACGGTTATCCCATAAAAATTTACATATCCTTTGAAAATACATAAATATATGTTACCTTTCATAGAAAAAAAGAAAATGGTTCCACAAAAATAGACATGTTCATGCAAAATTTAAATAAAGAATGTTTACGTTTTATAGAAAAGAAAAAATAAACATGTATATGTTTGACAGAGAATAGAAACGATAATCCCATAAAAATATACATATCCTTTGAAAAGGTATAAAAATATGTTACCTTTCATAGAAAAAAGAAAATGGTTCCACAAAAATAGACATGTTCTTGCAAAATTCAAATAAAGATTTTTTATGTTTTATAGAAAAGAAAAAATAAACATGTTTTTGTTTGACAGAGAAAAGAAACGGTTATCCCATAAAAATTTACATATCCTTTGAAAATACATAAATATATGTTACCTTTCATAGAAAAAAAGAAAATGGTTCCACAAAAATAGACATGTTCATGCAAAATTTAAATAAAGAATGTTTACGTTTTATAGAAAAGAAAAAAATAAACATGTTTATGTTTGACAGAGAAAAGAAACGATAATCCCATAAAAATATACATATCCTTTGAAAATATATAAAAAATATGTTACCTTTCATAGAAAAAAGAAAATGGTCCAACAAAAATAGACATGTTCTTGCAAAATTTAAATAAAAAAATTTTGCGTTTTATAGAAAAGAAAAAATAAACATGTTTATGATTGACTGAGAAAAGAAACGATAATCCCATAAAAATATACATATCCTTTGAAAATGTATAAAAATATGTTACCTTTCATAGAAAAAAGAAAATGGTTCCACAAAAATAGACATGTTCTTGCAAAATTCATATAAAGATTCTTTACGTTTTATAGAAAAGAAAAAATAAACATGTTTTTGTTTGACAGAGAAAAGAAACGGTTATCCCATAAAAAATATACATATCCTTTGAAAATACATAAATATATGTTACCTTTCATAGAAAAAAAGAAAATGGTTCCACAAAAATAGACATGTTCTTGCAAAATTTAAATAAAGAATGTTTACGTTTTATAGAAAAGAAAAAAATAAACATGTTTATGTTTGACAGAGAAAAGAAACGATAATCCCATAAAAATATACATATCCTTTGAAAATATATAAAAAATATGTTACCTTTCATAGAAAAAAGAAAATGGTCCAACAAAAATAGACATGTTCTTGCAAAATTTAAATAAAAATTGTTTGCGTTTTATAGAAAAGAAAAAATAAACATGTTTATGATTGACTGAGAAAAGAAACGATAATCCCATAAAAATATACATATCCTTTGAACATACATAAATATATGTTGCCTTTTATGGAAAAAAATCAAATTGTTCAACAAAAAAGGCATGTTCTTGCTAAATTTATATAAAGAATTTTTTTATGTTTTATAGAAAAGAAAAAATTAACATGTATATGTTTGACAGAGAATAGAAACGATAATCCCATAAAAATAAACATATCCTTTGAAAAATATATAAAAATATGTTACCTTTCATAGAAAAAAAGAAAATGGTTCCACTAAAATAGACATGTTCTTGCCAAATTTAAATAAAGAAAGTTTACGTTTTATAGAAAAGAAAAAAATCAAGATGTTTATGTTTGACAGAGAAAAGAAACGATAATCCCATAAAAATATACATATCCTTTGAAAATATATAACAAATATGTTACCTTTCATAGAAAAAAGAAAATGGATCCACAAAAATAGACATGTTCTTGCGAAATTTAAATAAAGAATGTTTACGTTTTATAGAAAAGAAAAAAATAAAGATGTTTATGTTTGACTGAGAAGAGAAACGATAATCCCATAAAAATATACATATCCTTTGGAAATATATAAAAGTATGTTACTTTTCATAGAAAAAAGAAAATGGTTCAACAAAAAAGGCATGTTCTTGCAAAATTTATATAAAGAATTTTTACGTTTTATAGAAAGAAAAAATAAACATGTATATGTTTGACAGAGAATAGAAACGATAATCCCATAAAAATATACATATCCTTTGAAAAGGTATAAAAATATGTTACCTTTCATAGAAAAAAGAAAATGGTTCCACAAAAATAGACATGTTCTTGCAAAATTCAAATAAAGATTCTTTACGTTTTATAGAAAAGAAAAAATAAACATGTTTTTGTTTGACAGAGAAAAGAAACGGTTATCCCATAAAAATTTACATATCCTTTGAAAATACATAAATATATGTTACCTTTCATAGAAAAAAAGAAAATGGTTCCACAAAAATAGACATGTTCATGCAAAATTTAAATAAAGAATGTTTACGTTTTATAGAAAAGAAAAAATAAACATGTATATGTTTGACAGAGAATAGAAACGATAATCCCATAAAAATATACATATCCTTTGAAAAGGTATAAAAATATGTTACCTTTCATAGAAAAAAGAAAATGGTTCCACAAAAATAGACATGTTCTTGCAAAATTCAAATAAAGATTTTTTATGTTTTATAGAAAAGAAAAAATAAACATGTTTTTGTTTGACAGAGAAAAGAAACGGTTATCCCATAAAAATTTACATATCCTTTGAAAATACATAAATATATGTTACCTTTCATAGAAAAAAAGAAAATGGTTCCACAAAAATAGACATGTTCATGCAAAATTTAAATAAAGAATGTTTACGTTTTATAGAAAAGAAAAAAATAAACATGTTTATGTTTGACAGAGAAAAGAAACGATAATCCCATAAAAATATACATATCCTTTGAAAATATATAAAAAATATGTTACCTTTCATAGAAAAAAGAAAATGGTCCAACAAAAATAGACATGTTCTTGCAAAATTTAAATAAAAAAATTTTGCGTTTTATAGAAAAGAAAAAATAAACATGTTTATGATTGACTGAGAAAAGAAACGATAATCCCATAAAAATATACATATCCTTTGAAAATGTATAAAAATATGTTACCTTTCATAGAAAAAAGAAAATGGTTCCACAAAAATAGACATGTTCTTGCAAAATTCATATAAAGATTCTTTACGTTTTATAGAAAAGAAAAAATAAACATGTTTTTGTTTGACAGAGAAAAGAAACGGTTATCCCATAAAAAATATACATATCCTTTGAAAATACATAAATATATGTTACCTTTCATAGAAAAAAAGAAAATGGTTCCACAAAAATAGACATGTTCTTGCAAAATTTAAATAAAGAATGTTTACGTTTTATAGAAAAGAAAAAAATAAACATGTTTATGTTTGACAGAGAAAAGAAACGATAATCCCATAAAAATATACATATCCTTTGAAAATATATAAAAAATATGTTACCTTTCATAGAAAAAAGAAAATGGTCCAACAAAAATAGACATGTTCTTGCAAAATTTAAATAAAAATTGTTTGCGTTTTATAGAAAAGAAAAAATAAACATGTTTATGATTGACTGAGAAAAGAAACGATAATCCCATAAAAATATACATATCCTTTGAACATACATAAATATATGTTGCCTTTTATGGAAAAAAATCAAATTGTTCAACAAAAAAGGCATGTTCTTGCTAAATTTATATAAAGAATTTTTTTATGTTTTATAGAAAAGAAAAAATTAACATGTATATGTTTGACAGAGAATAGAAACGATAATCCCATAAAAATAAACATATCCTTTGAAAAATATATAAAAATATGTTACCTTTCATAGAAAAAAAGAAAATGGTTCCACTAAAATAGACATGTTCTTGCCAAATTTAAATAAAGAAAGTTTACGTTTTATAGAAAAGAAAAAAATCAAGATGTTTATGTTTGACAGAGAAAAGAAACGATAATCCCATAAAAATATACATATCCTTTGAAAATATATAACAAATATGTTACCTTTCATAGAAAAAAGAAAATGGATCCACAAAAATAGACATGTTCTTGCGAAATTTAAATAAAGAATGTTTACGTTTTATAGAAAAGAAAAAAATAAAGATGTTTATGTTTGACTGAGAAGAGAAACGATAATCCCATAAAAATATACATATCCTTTGGAAATATATAAAAGTATGTTACTTTTCATAGAAAAAAGAAAATGGTTCAACAAAAAAGGCATGTTCTTGCAAAATTTATATAAAGAATTTTTACGTTTTATAGAAAGAAAAAATAAACATGTATATGTTTGACAGAGAATAGAAACGATAATCCCATAAAAATATACATATCCTTTGAAAAGGTATAAAAATATGTTACCTTTCATAGAAAAAAGAAAATGGTTCCACAAAAATAGACATGTTCTTGCAAAATTCAAATAAAGATTCTTTACGTTTTATAGAAAAGAAAAAATAAACATGTTTTTGTTTGACAGAGAAAAGAAACGGTTATCCCATAAAAATTTACATATCCTTTGAAAATACATAAATATATGTTACCTTTCATAGAAAAAAAGAAAATGGTTCCACAAAAATAGACATGTTCATGCAAAATTTAAATAAAGAATGTTTACGTTTTATAGAAAAGAAAAAAATAAACATGTTTATGTTTGACAGAGAAAAGAAACGATAATCCCATAAAAATATACATATCCTTTGAAAATATATAAAAAAATATGTTACCTTTCATAGAAAAAAGAAAATGGTCCAACAAAAATAGACATGTTCTTGCAAAATTTAAATAAAAATTGTTTGCGTTTTATAGAAAAGAAAAAATAAACATGTTTATGATTGACTGAGAAAAGAAACGATAATCCCATAAAAATATACATATCCTTTGAACATACATAAATATATGTTGCCTTTTATGGAAAAAAATCAAATTGTTCAACAAAAAAGGCATGTTCTTGCAAAATTTATATAAAGAATTTTTTTATGTTTTATAGAAAAGAAAAAATTAACATGTATATGTTTGACAGAGAATAGAAACGATAATCCCATAAAAATGTACATATCCTTTGAAAAATATATAAAAATATGTTACCTTTCATAGAAAAAAAGAAAATGGTTCCACTAAAATAGACATGTTCTTGCCAAATTTAAATAAAGAAAGTTTACGTTTTATAGAAAAGAAAAAATAAACATGTTTATGATTGACTGAGAAAAGAAACGATAATCCCATAAAAATATACATATCCTTTGAAAATGTATAAAAATATGTTACCTTTCATAGAAAAAAGAAAATGGTTCCACAAAAATAGACATGTTCTTGCAAAATTCATATAAAGATTCTTTACGTTTTATAGAAAAGAAAAAATAAACATGTTTTTGTTTGACAGAGAAAAGAAACGGTTATCCCATAAAAAATATACATATCCTTTGAAAATACATAAATATATGTTACCTTTCATAGAAAAAAAGAAAATGGTTCCACAAAAATAGACATGTTCTTGCAAAATTTAAATAAAGAATGTTTACGTTTTATAGAAAAGAAAAAAATAAACATGTTTATGTTTGACAGAGAAAAGAAACGATAATCCCATAAAAATATACATATCCTTTGAAAATATATAAAAAATATGTTACCTTTCATAGAAAAAAGAAAATGGTCCAACAAAAATAGACATGTTCTTGCAAAATTTCAATAAAAATTGTTTGCGTTTTATAGAAAAGAAAAAATAAACATGTTTATGATTGACTGAGAAAAGAAACGATAATCCCATAAAAATATACATATCCTTTGAACATACATAAATATATGTTGCCTTTTATGGAAAAAAATCAAATTGTTCAACAAAAAAGGCATGTTCTTGCTAAATTTATATAAAGAATTTTTTTATGTTTTATAGAAAAGAAAAAATTAACATGTATATGTTTGACAGAGAATAGAAACGATAATCCCATAAAAATAAACATATCCTTTGAAAAATATATAAAAATATGTTACCTTTCATAGAAAAAAATAAAATGGTTCCACTAAAATAGACATGTTCTTGCCAAATTTAAATAAAGAAAGTTTACGTTTTATAGAAAAGAAAAAAATCAAGATGTTTATGTTTGACGGAGAAAAGAAACGATAATCCCATAAAAATATACATATCCTTTGAAAATATATAACAAATATGTTACCTTTCATAGAAAAAAGAAAATGGATCCACAAAAATAGACATGTTCTTGCGAAATTTAAATAAAGAATGTTTACGTTTTATAGAAAAGAAAAAAATAAAGATGTTTATGTTTGACTGAGAAGAGAAACGATAATCCCATAAAAATATACATATCCTTTGGAAATATATAAAAGTATGTTACTTTTCATAGAAAAAAGAAAATGGTTCAACAAAAAAGGCATGTTCTTGCAAAATTTATATAAAGAATTTTTACGTTTTATAGAAAAGAAAAAATAAACATGTATATGTTTGACAGAGAATAGAAACGATAATCCCATAAAAATATACATATCCTTTGAAAATGTATAAAAATATGTTACCTTTCATAGAAAAAAGAAAATGGTTCCACAAAAATAGACATGTTCTTGCAAAATTCATATAAAGATTCTTTACGTTTTATAGAAAAGAAAAAATAAACATGTTTTTGTTTGACAGAGAAAAGAAACGGTTATCCCATAAAAAATATACATATCCTTTGAAAATACATAAATATATGTTACCTTTCATAGAAAAAAAGAAAATGGTTCCACAAAAATAGACATGTTCTTGCAAAATTTAAATAAAGAATGTTTACGTTTTATAGAAAAGAAAAAAATAAACATGTTTATGTTTGACAGAGAAAAGAAACGATAATCCCATAAAAATGTACATATCCTTTGAAAATATATAAAAAATATGTTACCTTTCATAGAAAAAAGAAAATGGTCCAACAAAAATAGACATGTTCTTGCAAAATTTAAATAAAAATTGTTTGCGTTTTATAGAAAAGAAAAAATAAACATGTTTATGATTGACTGAGAAAAGAAACGATAATCCCATAAAAATATACATATCCTTTGAACATACATAAATATATGTTGCCTTTTATGGAAAAAAATCAAATTGTTCAACAAAAAAGGCATGTTCTTGCAAAATTTATATAAAGAATTTTTTTATGTTTTATAGAAAAGAAAAAATTAACATGTATATGTTTGACAGAGAATAGAAACGATAATCCCATAAAAATATACATATCCTTTGAAAAATATATAAAAATATGTTACCTTTCATAGAAAAAAAGAAAATGGTTCCACTAAAATAGACATGTTCTTGCCAAATTTAAATAAAGAAAGTTTACGTTTTATAGAAAAGAAAAAAATAAAGATGTTTATGTTTGACAGAGAAAAGAAACGATAATCCCATAAAAATATACATATCATTTGAAAATATATAACAAATATGTTACCTTTCATAGAAAAAAGAAAATGGATCCACAAAAATAGACATGTTCTTTCAAAATTTAAATAAAGAATGTTTACGTTTAATAGAAAAGAAAAAAATAAAGATGTTTATGTTTGACTGAGAAGAGAAACGATAATCCCATAAAAATATACATATCCTTTGGAAATATATAAAAGTATGTTACTTTTCATAGAAAAAAGAAAATGGTTTAACAAAAAAGGCATGTTCTTGCAAAATTTATATAAAGAATTTTTACGTTTTATAGAAAAGAACAAATAAACATGTATATGTTTGACAGAGAATAGAAACGATAATCCCATAAAAATATACATATCCTTTGAAAATGTATAAAAATATGTTACCTTTCATAGAAAAAAGAAAATGGTTCCACAAAAATAGACATGTTCTTGCAAAATTCATATAAAGATTCTTTACGTTTTATAGAAAAGAAAAAATAAACATGTTTTTGTTTGACAGAGAAAAGAAACGGTTATCCCATAAAAAAAATATACATATCCTTTGAAAATACATAAATATATGTTACCTTTCATAGAAAAAAAGAAAATGGTTCCACAAAAATAGACATGTTCTTGCAAAATTTAAATAAAGAATGTTAACGTTTTATAGAAAAGAAAAAAATAAACATGTTTATGTTTGACAGAGAAAAGAAACGATAATCCCATCAAAATATACATATCCTTTGAAAATGTATAAAAAATATGTTACCTTTCATAGAAAAAAGAAAATGGTCCAACAAAAATAGACATGTTCTTGCAAAATTTAAATAAAAATTGTTTGCGTTTTATAGAAAAGAAAAAATAAACATGTTTATGATTGACTGAGAAAAGAAACGATAATCCCATAAAAATATACATATCCTTTGAACATACATAAATATATGTTGCCTTTCATAGAAAAAAAAATTGTTCAACAAAAATAGACATGTTCTTGCAAAATTTAAATAAAAATTTTTTGCGTTTTATAGAAAAGAAAAAAATAAACATGTTTATGATTGACAGAGAAAAGAAACGGTTATCCCATAAAAAATATACATATCCTTTGAAAATACATAAAAATATGTTACCTTTCATAGAAAAAAAGAAAATGGTCCAACAAAAATAGACATGTTCTTGCAAAATTTAAATAAAAATTGTTTGCGTTTTATAGAAAAGAAAAAAATAAACATGTTTATGTTTGACTGAGAAAAGAAACGATAATCCCATAAAAATATACATATCCTTTGAAAATTCATAAATATATGTTACCTTTTATAGAAAAAAAAATTGTTCAACAAAAAAAGACATGTTCTTGCAAAATTTAAATAAAATTTTTTTCCGATTTATAGAAAAGAAAAAATAAACATATTTATGTTTATGTTTGACAGAGAATAGAAACGATAATCCCATAAAAATATACGTATCATTTGAAAATATATAAAAAAATATGTTACCTTTCATAGAAAAAAAGAAAATGGTTCCACAAAAATAGACATGTTCTTGCAAAATTTAAATAAAGAATGTTTACGTTTTATAGAAAAGAAAAAAAATAAAGATGTTTATGTTTGACTGAGAAGAGAAACGATAATCCCATAAAAATATACATATCCTTTGAAAATATATAAAAAATATGTTACCTTTCATAGAAAAAAGAAAATGGTCCAACAAAAATAGACATGTTCTTGCAAAATTTAAATAAAAATTGTTTGCGTTTTATAGAAAAGAAAAAATAAACATGTTTATGATTGACTGAGAAAAGAAACGATAATCCCATAAAAATATACATATCCTTTGAACATACATAAATATATGTTGCCTTTTATGGAAAAAAATCAAATTGTTCAACAAAAAAGGCATGTTCTTGCTAAATTTATATAAAGAATTTTTTTATGTTTTATAGAAAAGAAAAAATTAACATGTATATGTTTGACAGAGAATAGAAACGATAATCCCATAAAAATAAACATATCCTTTGAAAAATATATAAAAATATGTTACCTTTCATAGAAAAAAATAAAATGGTTCCACTAAAATAGACATGTTCTTGCCAAATTTAAATAAAGAAAGTTTACGTTTTATAGAAAAGAAAAAAATCAAGATGTTTATGTTTGACGGAGAAAAGAAACGATAATCCCATAAAAATATACATATCCTTTGAAAATATATAACAAATATGTTACCTTTCATAGAAAAAAGAAAATGGATCCACAAAAATAGACATGTTCTTGCGAAATTTAAATAAAGAATGTTTACGTTTTATAGAAAAGAAAAAAATAAAGATGTTTATGGTTGACTGAGAAGAGAAACGATAATCCCATAAAAATATACATATCCTTTGGAAATATATAAAAGTATGTTACTTTTCATTGAAAAAAGAAAATGGTTCAACAAAAAAGGCATGTTCTTGCAAAATTTATATAAAGAATTTTTACGTTTTATAGAAAAGAAAAAATAAACATGTATATGTTTGACAGAGAATAGAAACGATAATCCCATAAAAATATACATATCCTTTGAAAATGTATAAAAATATGTTACCTTTCATAGAAAAAAGAAAATGGTTCCACAAAAATAGACATGTTCTTGCAAAATTCATATAAAGATTCTTTACGTTTTATAGAAAAGAAAAAATAAACATGTTTTTGTTTGACAGAGAAAAGAAACGGTTATCCCATAAAAAATATACATATCCTTTGAAAATACATAAATATATGTTACCTTTCATAGAAAAAAAGAAAATGGTTCCACAAAAATAGACATGTTCTTGCAAAATTTAAATAAAGAATGTTTACGTTTTATAGAAAAGAAAAAAATAAACATGTTTATGTTTGACAGAGAAAAGAAACGATAATCCCATAAAAATGTACATATCCTTTGAAAATATATAAAAAATATGTTACCTTTCATAGAAAAAAGAAAATGGTCCAACAAAAATAGACATGTTCTTGCAAAATTTAAATAAAAATTGTTTGCGTTTTATAGAAAAGAAAAAATAAACATGTTTATGATTGACTGAGAAAAGAAACGATAATCCCATAAAAATATACATATCCTTTGAACATACATAAATATATGTTGCCTTTTATGGAAAAAAATCAAATTGTTCAACAAAAAAGGCATGTTCTTGCAAAATTTATATAAAGAATTTTTTTATGTTTTATAGAAAAGAAAAAATTAACATGTATATGTTTGACAGAGAATAGAAACGATAATCCCATAAAAATATACATATCCTTTGAAAAATATATAAAAATATGTTACCTTTCATAGAAAAAAAGAAAATGGTTCCACTAAAATAGACATGTTCTTGCCAAATTTAAATAAAGAAAGTTTACGTTTTATAGAAAAGAAAAAAATAAAGATGTTTATGTTTGACAGAGAAAAGAAACGATAATCCCATAAAAATATACATATCATTTGAAAATATATAACAAATATGTTACCTTTCATAGAAAAAAGAAAATGGATCCACAAAAATAGACATGTTCTTTCAAAATTTAAATAAAGAATGTTTACGTTTAATAGAAAAGAAAAAAATAAAGATGTTTATGTTTGACTGAGAAGAGAAACGATAATCCCATAAAAATATACATATCCTTTGGAAATATATAAAAGTATGTTACTTTTCATAGAAAAAAGAAAATGGTTCAACAAAAAAGGCATGTTCTTGCAAAATTTATATAAAGAATTTTTACGTTTTATAGAAAAGAACAAATAAACATGTATATGTTTGACAGAGAATAGAAACGATAATCCCATAAAAATATACATATCCTTTGAAAATGTATAAAAATATGTTACCTTTCATAGAAAAAAGAAAATGGTTCCACAAAAATAGACATGTTCTTGCAAAATTCATATAAAGATTCTTTACGTTTTATAGAAAAGAAAAAATAAACATGTTTTTGTTTGACAGAGAAAAGAAACGGTTATCCCATAAAAAAAATATACATATCCTTTGAAAATACATAAATATATGTTACCTTTCATAGAAAAAAAGAAAATGGTTCCACAAAAATAGACATGTTCTTGCAAAATTTAAATAAAGAATGTTAACGTTTTATAGAAAAGAAAAAAATAAACATGTTTATGTTTGACAGAGAAAAGAAACGATAATCCCATAAAAATATACATATCCTTTGAAAATGTATAAAAAAATATGTTACCTTTCATAGAAAAAAGAAAATGGTCCAACAAAAATAGACATGTTCTTGCAAAATTTAAATAAAAATTGTTTGCGTTTTATAGAAAAGAAAAAATAAACATGTTTATGATTGACTGAGAAAAGAAACGATAATCCCATAAAAATATACATATCCTTTGAACATACATAAATATATGTTGCCTTTCATAGAAAAAAAAATTGTTCAACAAAAATAGACATGTTCTTGCAAAATTTAAATAAAAATTTTTTGCGTTTTATAGAAAAGAAAAAAATAAACATGTTTATGATTGACAGAGAAAAGAAACGGTTATCCCATAAAAAATATACATATCCTTTGAAAATACATAAAAATATGTTACCTTTCATAGAAAAAAGAAAATGGTCCAACAAAAATAGACATGTTCTTGCAAAATTTAAATAAAAATTGTTTGCGTTTTATAGAAAAGAAAAAAATAAACATGTTTATGTTTGACTGAGAAAAGAAACGATAATCCCATAAAAATATACATATCCTTTGAAAATTCATAAATATATGTTACCTTTTATAGAAAAAAAAATTGTTCAACAAAAAAAGACATGTTCTTGCAAAATTTAAATAAAAAATTTTTCCGATTTATAGAAAAGAAAAAATAAACATATTTATGTTTATGTTTGACAGAGAATAGAAACGATAATCCCATAAAAATATACGTATCATTTGAAAATATATAAAAAAATATGTTACCTTTCATAGAAAAAAAGAAAATGGTTCCACAAAAATAGACATGTTCTTGCAAAATTTAAATAAAGAATGTTTACGTTTTATAGAAAAGAAAAAAAATAAAGATGTTTATGTTTGACTGAGAAGAGAAACGATAATCCCATAAAAATATACATATCCTTTGGAAATATATAAAAGTATGTTACTTTTCATAGAAAAAAGAAAATGGTTCAACAAAAAAGGCATGTTCTTGCAAAATTTATATAAAGAATTTTTACGTTTTATAGAAAAGAACAAATAAACATGTATATGTTTGACAGAGAATAGAAACGATAATCCCATAAAAATATACATATCCTTTGAAAATATATAAAAAAAATATGTTACCTTTCATAGAAAAAAGAAAATGGTCCAACAAAAATAGACATGTTCTTGCAAAATTTAAATAAAAATTGTTTGCGTTTTATAGAAAAGAAAAAATAAACATGTTTATGATTGACTGAGAAAAGAAACGATAATCCCATAAAAATATACATATCCTTTGAACATACATAAATATATGTTGCCTTTTATGGAAAAATAATCAAATTGTTCAACAAAAAAGGCATGTTCTTGCAAAATTTATATAAAGAATTTTTTTATGTTTTATAGAAAAGAAAAAATTAACATGTATATGTTTGACAGAGAATAGAAACGATAATCCCATGAAAATGTACATATCCTTTGAAAAATATATAAAAATATGTTACCTTTCATAGAAAAAAAGAAAATGGTTCCACTAAAATAGACGTGTTCTTGCCAAATTTAAATAAAGAAAGTTTACGTTTTATAGAAAAGAAAAAAATAAAGATGTTTATGTTTGACAGAGAAAAGAAACGATAATCCCATAAAAATATACATATCCTTTGAAAATATATAACAAATATGTTACCTTTCATAGAAAAAAGAAAATGGATCCACAAAAATAGACATGTTCTTGCAAAATTTAAATAAAGAATGTTTACGTTTTATAGAAAAGAAAAAAATAAAGATGTTTATGTTTGACTGAGAAGAGAAACGATAATCCCATAAAAATATACATATCCTTTGGAAATATATAAAAGTATGTTACCTTTCATAGAAAAAAGAAAATGGTTCAACAAAAAAGGCATGTTCTTGCAAAATTTATATAAAGAATTTTTACGTTTTATAGAAAAGAAAAAATAAACATGTATATGTTTGACAGAGAATAGAAACGATAATCCCATAAAAATATACATATCCTTTGAAAATGTATAAAGATATGTTACCTTTCATAGAAAAAAGAAAATGGTTCCACAAAAATAGACATGTTCTTGCAAAATTCAAATAAAGATTCTTTATGTTTTATAGAAAAGAAAAAATAAACATGTTTTTGTTTGACAGAGAAAAGAAACGGTTATCCCATAAAAAATATACATATCCTTTGAAAATACATAAATATATGTTACCTTTCATAGAAAAAAAGAAAATGGTTCCACAAAAATAGACATGTTCTTGCAAAATTTAAATAAAGAATGTTAACGTTTTATAGAAAAGAAAAAAATAAACATGTATATGTTTGACAGAGAAAAGAAACGATAATCCCATAAAAATATACATATCCTTTGAAAATATATAAAAAATATGTTACCTTTTATAGAAAAAAGAAAATGGTCCAACAAAAATAGACATGTTCTTGCAAAATTTAAATAAAAATTGTTTGCGTTTTATAGAAAAGAAAAAATAAACATGTTTATGATTGACTGTGAAAAGAAACGATAATCCCATAAAAATATACATATCCTTTGAACATACATAAATATATGTTGCCTTTTATGGAAAAAAATCAAATTGTTTAACAAAAAAGGCATGTTCTTGCAAAATTTATATAAAGAATTTTTTTATGTTTTATAGAAAAGAAAAAATTAACATGTATATGTTTGACAGAGAATAGAAACGATAATCCCATAAAAATATACATATCCTTTGAAAAAAATATAAAAATATGTTACCTTTCATAGAAAAAAAGAAAATGGTTCCACTAAAATAGACATGTTCTTGCCAAATTTAAATAAAGAAAGTTTACGTTTTATAGAAAAGAAAAAAATAAAGATGTTTATGTTTGACAGAGAAAAGAAACGATAATTCCATAAAAATATACATATCCTTTGAAAATATATAACAAATATGTTACCTTTCATAGAAAAAAGAAAATGGATCCACAAAAATAGACATGTTCTTGCAAAATTTAAATAAAGAATGTTTACGTTTTATAGAAAAGAAAAAAATAAAGATGTTTATGTTTGACCGAGAAGAGAAACGATAATCCCATAAAAATATACATATCCTTTGGAAATATATAAAAGTATGTTACTTTTCATAGAAAAAATAAAATGGTTCAACAAAAAAGGCATGTTCTTGCAAAATTTATTTTAAGAATTTTTACGTTTTATAGAAAAGAAAAAATAAACATGTATATGTTTGACAGAGAATAGAAACGATAATCCCATAAAAATATACATATCCTTTGAAAATGTATAAAAATATGTTAACTTTCATAGAAAAAAAGAAAATTGTTCAACAAAAATAGACATGTTCTTGCAAAATTTAAATAAAAATTGTTTGCGTTTTATAGAAAAGAAAAAATAAACATGTATATGTTTGACAGAGAATAGAAACGATAATCCCATAAAAATATACATATCCTTTGAAAAATATATAAAAATATGTTAACTTTCATAGAAAAAAAGAAAATGGTTCCACAAAAATATACATGTTCTTGCAAAATTTAAATAAAGAAAGTTTACGTTTTATAGAAAAGAAAAAAATAAAGATGTTTATGTTTGACAGAGAAAAGAAACGATAATCCCATAAAAATATACATATCCTTTGAAAATGTATAACAAATATGTTACTTTTCATAGAAAAAAGAAAATGGTTCAACAAAAATAGACATGTTCTTGCAAAATTTAAATAAAAATTGTTTCCGTTTTATAGAAAAGAAAAAATTAACATGTATATGTTTGACAGAGAATAGAAACGATAATCCCATAAAAATTTACATATCCTTTGAAAAATATATAAAAATATGTTCCCTTTTATAGAAAAAAATAAAAAATTGTTCAACAAAAATAGACATGTTCTTGCAAAATTTAAATAAAAATTGTTTCCGTTTTATAGAAAAGAAAAAAATAAACATGTTTATGTTTGACTGAGAAAAGAAACGATAATCCCATAAAAATATACATATCCTTTGAAAATTCATAAATATATGTTCCCTTTTATAGAAAAAAAAATTGTTCAACAAAAATAGACATGTTCTTGCAAAATTTAAAAAAAAATTGTTTGCGTTTTATAGAAAAGAAAAAATAAACATGTATATGTTTGACAGAGAATAGAAACGATAATCCCATAAAAATATACATATCCTTTGAAAAAAAAATAAAAATATGTTACCTTTCATAGAAAAAAAGAAAATGGTTCCACAAAAATAGACATGTTCTTGCAAAATTTAAATAAAAATTGTTTCCGTTTTATAGAAAAGAAAAAATAAACATGTTTATGTTTGACAGAGAATAGAAACGATAATCCCATAAAAATATACATATCCTTTCAAAATACATAAAAATATGTTCTCTTTCATAGAAAAAAGAAAATGGTTCAACAAAAAAGGCATGTTCTTGCAAAATTTATATAAAGAATTTTTACGTTTTATAGAAAAGAAAAAAATAAAGATGTTTATGTTTGACAGAGAAAAGAAACGATAATCCCATAAAAATATACATATCCTTTGAAAATGTATAACAAATATGTTACCTTTCATAGAAAAAAGAAAATGGTTCAACAAAAATAGACATGTTCTTGCAAAATTTAAATAAAAATTGTTTACGTTTTATAGAAAAGAAAAAATTAACATGTATATGTTTGACAGAGAATAGAAACGATAATCCCATAAAAATATACATATCCTTTGAAAAATATATAAAAATATGTTCCCTTTTATAGAAAAAAAAAATTGTTCAACAAAAATAGACATGTTCTTGCAAAATTTAAATACAAATTGTTTGCGTTTTACAGAAAAGAAAAAAATAAACATGTTTATGTTTGAGTGAGAAAAGAAACGATAATCCCATAAAAATATACATATCCTTTGGAAATATATAAAAGTATGTTACTTTTCATAGAAAAAGAAAATGGTTCAACAAAAAAGGCATGTTCTTGCAAAATTTATATAAAGAATTTTTACGTTTTATAGAAAAGAAAAAATAAACATGTATATGTTTGACAGAGAATAGAAACGATAATCCCATAAAAATATACATACCATTTGAAAATATATAAAACATATGTTACCTTTCATAGAAAAAAAGAAAATGGTTCCACAAAAATAGACATGTTTTTGCAAAATTTAAATAAAGAAAGTTTACGTTTTATTGAAAAGAAAAAAATAAAGATGTTTATGTTTGACAGAGAAAAGAAACGATAATCCCATAAAAATATACATATCCTTTGAAAATGTATAACAAATATGTTACTTTTCATAGAAAAAAGAAAATGGTTCAACAAAAATAGACATGTTCTTGCAAAATTTAAATAAAAATTGTTTCCGTTTTATAGAAAAGAAAAAATTAACATGTATATGTTTGACAGAGAATAGAAACGATAATCCCATAAAAATTTACATATCCTTTGAAAAATATATAAAAATATGTTCCCTTTTATAGAAAAAAAAAAAAATTGTTCAACAAAAATAGACATGTTCTTGCAAAATTTAAATAAAAATTGTTTCCGTTTTATAGAAAAGAAAAAAATAAACATGTTTATGTTTGACTGAGAAAAGAAACGATAATCCCATAAAAATATACATATCCTTTGAAAATTCATAAATATATGTTCCCTTTTATAGAAAAAAAAATTGTTCAACAAAAATAGACATGTTCTTGCAAAATTTAAAAAAAAATTGTTTGCGTTTTATAGAAAAGAAAAAATAAACATGTATATGTTTGACAGAGAATAGAAACGATAATCCCATAAAAATATACATATCCTTTGAAAAAAAAATAAAAATATGTTACCTTTCATAGAAAAAAAGAAAATGGTTCCACAAAAATAGACATGTTCTTGCAAAATTTAAATAAAAATTGTTTCCGTTTTATAGAAAAGAAAAAATAAACATGTTTATGTTTGACAGAGAATAGAAACGATAATCCCATAAAAATATACATATCCTTTCAAAATACATAAAAATATGTTCTCTTTCATAGAAAAAAGAAAATGGTTCAACAAAAAAGGCATGTTCTTGCAAAATTTATATAAAGAATTTTTACGTTTTATAGAAAAGAAAAAAATAAAGATGTTTATGTTTGACAGAGAAAAGAAACGATAATCCCATAAAAATATACATATCCTTTGAAAATGTATAACAAATATGTTACCTTTCATAGAAAAAAGAAAATGGTTCAACAAAAATAGACATGTTCTTGCAAAATTTAAATAAAAATTGTTTACGTTTTATAGAAAAGAAAAAATTAACATGTATATGTTTGACAGAGAATAGAAACGATAATCCCATAAAAATATACATATCCTTTGAAAAATATATAAAAATATGTTCCCTTTTATAGAAAAAAAAAATTGTTCAACAAAAATAGACATGTTCTTGCAAAATTTAAATACAAATTGTTTGCGTTTTACAGAAAAGAAAAAAATAAACATGTTTATGTTTGAGTGAGAAAAGAAACGATAATCCCATAAAAATATACATATCCTTTGGAAATATATAAAAGTATGTTACTTTTCATAGAAAAAGAAAATGGTTCAACAAAAAAGGCATGTTCTTGCAAAATTTATATAAAGAATTTTTACGTTTTATAGAAAAGAAAAAATAAACATGTATATGTTTGACAGAGAATAGAAACGATAATCCCATAAAAATATACATACCATTTGAAAATATATAAAACATATGTTACCTTTCATAGAAAAAAAGAAAATGGTTCCACAAAAATAGACATGTTTTTGCAAAATTTAAATAAAGAAAGTTTACGTTTTATTGAAAAGAAAAAAATAAAGATGTTTATGTTTGACAGAGAAAAGAAACGATAATCCCATAAAAATATACATATCCTTTGAAAATGTATAACAAATATGTTACTTTTCATAGAAAAAAGAAAATGGTTCAACAAAAATAGACATGTTCTTGCAAAATTTAAATAAAAATTGTTTCCGTTTTATAGAAAAGAAAAAATTAACATGTATATGTTTGACAGAGAATAGAAACGATAATCCCATAAAAATTTACATATCCTTTGAAAAATATATAAAAATATGTTCCCTTTTATAGAAAAAAAAAAAAATTGTTCAACAAAAATAGACATGTTCTTGCAAAATTTAAATAAAAATTGTTTCCGTTTTATAGAAAAGAAAAAAATAAACATGTTTATGTTTGACTGAGAAAAGAAACGATAATCCCATAAAAATATACATATCCTTTGAAAATTCATAAATATATGTTCCCTTTTATAGAAAAAAAAATTGTTCAACAAAAATAGACATGTTCTTGCAAAATTTAAAAAAAAATTGTTTGCGTTTTATAGAAAAGAAAAAATAAACATGTATATGTTTGACAGAGAATAGAAACGATAATCCCATAAAAATATACATATCCTTTGAAAAAAAAATAAAAATATGTTACCTTTCATAGAAAAAAAGAAAATGGTTCCACAAAAATAGACATGTTCTTGCAAAATTTAAATAAAAATTGTTTCCGTTTTATAGAAAAGAAAAAATAAACATGTTTATGTTTGACAGAGAATAGAAACGATAATCCCATAAAAATATACATATCCTTTCAAAATACATAAAAATATGTTCTCTTTCATAGAAAAAAGAAAATGGTTCAACAAAAAAGGCATGTTCTTGCAAAATTTATATAAAGAATTTTTACGTTTTATAGAAAAGAAAAAAATAAAGATGTTTATGTTTGACAGAGAAAAGAAACGATAATCCCATAAAAATATACATATCCTTTGAAAATGTATAACAAATATGTTACCTTTCATAGAAAAAAGAAAATGGTTCAACAAAAATAGACATGTTCTTGCAAAATTTAAATAAAAATTGTTTACGTTTTATAGAAAAGAAAAAATTAACATGTATATGTTTGACAGAGAATAGAAACGATAATCCCATAAAAATATACATATCCTTTGAAAAATATATAAAAATATGTTCCCTTTTATAGAAAAAAAAAATTGTTCAACAAAAATAGACATGTTCTTGCAAAATTTAAATACAAATTGTTTGCGTTTTACAGAAAAGAAAAAAATAAACATGTTTATGTTTGACTGAGAAAAGAAACGATAATCCCATAAAAATATACATATCCTTTGGAAATATATAAAAGTATGTTACTTTTCATAGAAAAAGAAAATGGTTCAACAAAAAAGGCATGTTCTTGCAAAATTTATATAAAGAATTTTTACGTTTTATAGAAAAGACAAAATAAACATGTATATGTTTGACAGAGAATAGAAACGATAATCCCATAAAAATATACATACCATTTGAAAATATATAAAACATATGTTACCTTTCATAGAAAAAAAGAAAATGGTTCCACAAAAATAGACATGTTTTTGCAAAATTTAAATAAAGAAAGTTTACGTTTTATTGAAAAGAAAAAAATAAAGATGTTTATGTTTGACAGAGAAAAGAAACGATAATCCCATAAAAATATACATATCCTTTGAAAATGTATAACAAATATGTTACTTTTCATAGAAAAAAGAAAATGGTTCAACAAAAATAGACATGTTCTTGCAAAATTTAAATAAAAATTGTTTCCGTTTTATAGAAAAGAAAAAATTAACATGTATATGTTTGACAGAGAATAGAAACGAAAATCCCATAAAAATTTACATATCCTTTGAAAAATATATAAAAATATGTTCCCTTTTATAGAAAAAAAAAAAAATTGTTCAACAAAAATAGACATGTTCTTGCAAAATTTAAATAAAAATTGTTTCCGTTTTATAGAAAAGAAAAAAATAAACATGTTTATGTTTGACTGAGAAAAGAAACGATAATCCCATAAAAATATACATATCCTTTGAAAATTCATAAATATATGTTCCCTTTTATAGAAAAAAAAATTGTTCAACAAAAATAGACATGTTCTTGCAAAATTTAAAAAAAAATTGTTTGCGTTTTATAGAAAAGAAAAAATAAACATGTATATGTTTGACAGAGAATAGAAACGATAATCCCATAAAAATATACATATCCTTTGAAAAAAAAATAAAAATATGTTACCTTTCATAGAAAAAAAGAAAATGGTTCCACAAAAATAGACATGTTCTTGCAAAATTTAAATAAAAATTGTTTCCGTTTTATAGAAAAGAAAAAATAAACATGTTTATGTTTGACAGAGAATAGAAACGATAATCCCATAAAAATATACATATCCTTTCAAAATACATAAAAATATGTTCTCTTTCATAGAAAAAAGAAAATGGTTCAACAAAAAAGGCATGTTCTTGCAAAATTTATATAAAGAATTTTTACGTTTTATAGAAAAGAAAAAAATAAAGATGTTTATGTTTGACAGAGAAAAGAAACGATAATCCCATAAAAATATACATATCCTTTGAAAATGTATAACAAATATGTTACCTTTCATAGAAAAAAGAAAATGGTTCAACAAAAATAGACATGTTCTTGCAAAATTTAAATAAAAATTGTTTACGTTTTATAGAAAAGAAAAAATTAACATGTATATGTTTGACAGAGAATAGAAACGATAATCCCATAAAAATATACATACCATTTGAAAATATATAAAACATATGTTACCTTTCATAGAAAAAAAGAAAATGGTTCCACAAAAATAGACATGTTTTTGCAAAATTTAAATAAAGAATGTTTACGTTTTATAGAAAAGAAAAAAATAAAGATGTTTATGTTTGACAGAGAATAGAAACGATAATCCCATAAAAATATACATATCATTTGAAAATATATAAAACATATGTTACCTTTCATAGAAAAAAAGAAAATGGTTCCACAAAAATAGACATGTTTTTGCAAAATGTAAATAAAGAATGTTTACGTTTTATAGAAAAGAAAAAAATAAAGATGTTTATGTTTGACTGAGAAGAGAAACGATAATCCCATAAAAATATACATATCCTTTGGAAATATATAAAAGTATGTTACTTTTCATAGAAAAAAGAAAATTGTTCAACAAAAAAGGCATGTTCTTGCAAAAATTATATATAAAGAATTTTTACGTTTTATAGAAAAGAAAAAATAAACATGTATATGTTTGACAGAGAATAGAAACGATAATCCCATAAAAATATAAATATCCTTTGAAAATGTATAAAAATATGTTACCTTTCATAGAAAAAAGAAAATGGTTCCACAAAAATAGACATGTTCTTGCAAAATTCAAATAAAGATTCTTTACGTTTTATAGAAAAGAAAAAATAAACATGTTTTTGTTTGACAGAGAAAAGAAACGGTTATCCCATAAAAATTTACATATCCTTTGAAAATACATAAATATATGTTACCTTTCATAGAAAAAAAGAAAATGGTTCCACAAAAATAGACATGTTCTTGCCAAATTTAAATAAAGAATTTTTACGTTTTATAGAAAAGAAAAAATAAACATGTATATGTTTGACAGAGAATAGAAACGATAATCCCATAAAAATATAAATATCCTTTGAAAATGTATAAAAATATGTTACCTTTCATAGAAAAAAGAAAATGGTTCCACAAAAATAGACATGTTCTTGCAAAATTCAAATAAAGATTCTTTACGTTTTATAGAAAAGAAAAAATAAACATGTTTTTGTTTGACAGAGAAAAGAAACGGTTATCCCATAAAAATTTACATATCCTTTGAAAATACATAAATATATGTTACCTTTCATAGAAAAAAAGAAAATGGTTCCACAAAAATAGACATGTTCTTGCAAAATTTAAATAAAGAATGTTTACGTTTTATAGAAAAGAAAAAAATAAACATGTTTATGTTTGACAGAGAAAAGAAACGATAATCCCATAAAAATATACATATCCTTTGAACATACATAAATATATGTTGCCTTTTATGGAAAAAAATCAAATTGTTCAACAAAAAAGGCATGTTCTTGCTAAATTTATATAAAGAATTTTTTTGTGTTTTATAGAAAAGAAAAAAATTAACATGTATATGTTTGACAGAGAATAGAAACGATAATCCAATAAAAATATACATATCCTTTGAAAAATATATAAAAATATGTTACCTTTCATAGAAAAAAAGAAAATGGTTCCACTAAAATAGACATGTTCTTGCCAAATTTAAATAAAGAAAGTTTACGTTTTATAGAAAAGAAAAAAATAAAGATGTTTATGTTTGACAGAGAAAAGAAACGATAATCCCATAAAAATATACATATCCTTTGAAAATATATAACAAATATGTTACCTTTCATAAAAAAAAAGAAAATGGATTCACAAAAATAGACATGTTCTTTCAAAATTTATATAAAGAATGTTTACGTTTTATAGAAAAGAAAAAAATTCAGATGTTTATGTTTGACTGAGAAGAGAAACGATAATCCCATACAAATATACATATCCTTTGGAAATATATAAAAGTATGTTACTTTTCATAGAAAAAAGAAAATGGTTCAACAAAAAAGGCATGTTCTTGCAAAATTTATATAAAGAATTTTTACGTTTTATAGAAAAGAAAAAATAAACATATATATGTTTGACAGAGAAAAGAAACGATAATCCCATAAAAATATACATATCATTTGAAAATATATAAAAAAATATGTTACCTTTCATAGAAAAAAAAATGGTTCCACAAAAATAGACATGTTCTTGCAAAATTTAAATAAAGAATGTTTACGTTTTATAGAAAAGAAAAAAATAAACATGTTTATGTTTGACAGAGAAAAGAAACGATAATCCCATAAAAATATACATATCCTTTGAAAATATATAAAAAATATGTTACCGTTCATAGAAAAAAGAAAATGGTCCAACAAAAATAGACATGTTCTTGCAAAATTTAAATAAAAATTGTTTGCGTTTTATAGAAAAGAAAAAATAAACATGTTTATGATTGACTGAGAAAAGAAACGATAATCCCATAAAAATATACATATCCTTTGAACATACATAAATATATGTTGCCTTTTATGGAAAAAAATCAAATTGTTCAACAAAAAAGGCATGTTCTTGCAAAATTTATATAAAGAATTTTTTTATGTTTTATAGAAAATAAAAAATTAACATGTATATGTTTTACAGAGAATAGAAACGATAATCCCATAAAAATATACATATCCTTTGAAAAATATATAAAAATATGTTACCTTTCATAGAAAAAAATAAAATGGTTCCACTAAAATAGACATGTTCTTGCCAAATTTAAATAAAGAAAGTTTACGTTTTATAGAAAAGAAAAAAATAAAGATGTTTATGTTTGACAGAGAAAAGAAACGATAATCCCATAAAAATATACATATCCTTTGAAAATATATAACAAATATGTTACCTTTCATAGAAAAAAGAAAATGGTTCAACAAAAATAGACATGTTCTTGCAAAATTTAAATAAAAATTGTTTGCATTTTATAGAAAAGAAAAAATTAACATGTATATGTTTGACAGAGAATAGAAACGATAATCCCATAAAAATATACATATCCTTTGAAAAATATATAAAAATATGTTCCCTTTTATAGAAAAAAAGAAAATGGTTCCACAAAAATAGACATGTTCTTGCAAAATTTAAATAAAGAATGTTTACATTTTATAGAAAAGAGAAAATAAAGATGTTTATGTTTGAATGAGAAGAGAAACGATAATCCCATAAAAATATACATATCCTTTGGAAATATATAAAAGTATGTTACCTTTCATAGAAAAAATAAAAATTGTTCAACAAAAATAGACATGTTCTTGCAAAATTTAAATAAAAATTGTTTCCGTTTGATAGAAAAGAAAAAAATAAAGATGTTTATGTTTGACTGAGAAAAGAAACGATAATCCCATAAAAATATACATATCCTTTGAAAATTCATAAATATATGTTACCTTTTATAGAAAAAAAAATTGTTCAACAAAAAAAGACATGTTCTTGCAAAATTTAAATAAAAATTGTTTCCGATTTATAGAAAAGAAAAAATAAACATGTTTATGTTTATGTTTGACAGAGAATAGAAACGATAATCCCATAAAAATATACATATCATTTGAAAATATATAAAAAATATGTTACCTTTTATAGAAAAAAAGAAAATGGTTCCACAAAAATAGACATGTTCTTGCAAAATTTAAATAAAGAATGTTTACATTTTATAGAAAAGAGAAAATAAACATGTTTATGTTTGACTGAGAAGAGAAACGATAATCCCATAAAAATATACATATCCTTTGGAAATATATAAAAGTATGTTACCTTTCATAGAAAAAAGAAAATGGTTCCACAAAAATAGACATGTTCTTGCAAAATTTAAATAAAGATTCTTTACGTTTTATAGAAAAGAAAAAATAAACATGTTTTTGTTTGACAGAGAAAAGAAACGGTTATCCCATGGAAAATATACATATCCTTTGAAAATACATAAATATATGTTACCTTTCATAGAAAAAAAAAATGGTTCCACAAAAATAGACATGTTCTTGCAAAATTTAAATAAAGAATGTTTACGTTTTATAGAAAAGAAAAAAATAAACATGTTTATGTTTGACAGAGAAAAGAAACGATAATCCCATAAAAATATACATATCCTTTGAAAATATATAAAAAATATGTTACCTTTCATAGAAAAAAAGAAAATGGTTCCACTAAAATAGACTTGTTCTTGCAAAATTTAAATAAAAATTGTTTGCGTTTTATAGAAAAGAAAAAATAAACATGTTTATGATTGACTGAGAAAAGAAACGATAATCCCATAAAAATATACATATCCTTTGAACATACATAAATATATGTTGCCTTTTATGGAAAAAAATCAAATTGTTCAACAAAAAAGGCATGTTCTTGCAAAATTTATATAAAGAATTTTTTTATGTTTTATAGAAAAGAAAAAATTAACATGTATATGTTTGACAGAGAATAGAAACGATAATCCCATAAAAATATACATATCCTTTGAAAAATATATAAAAATATGTTACCTTTCATAGAAAAAAAGAAAATGGTTCCACTAAAATAGACATGTTCTTGCCAAATTTAAATAAAGAAAGTTTACGTTTTATAGAAAAGAAAAAAATAAAGATGTTTATGTTTGACAGAGAAAAGAAACGATAATCCCATAAAAATATACATATCCTTTGAAAATATATAACAAATATGTTACCTTTCATGGAAAAAAGAAAATGGTTCAACAAAAATAGACATGTTCTTGCAAAATTTAAATAAAAATTGTTTGCATTTTTTAGAAAAGAAAAAATTAACATGTATATGTTTGACAGAGAATAGAAACGATAATCCCATAAAAATATACATATCCTTTGAAAAATATATAAAAATATGTTCCCTTTCATAGAAAAAAAATAAAAATTGTTCAACAAAAATAGATAGTTCTTGCAAAATTTAAATAAAAATTGTTTCCGTTTTATAGAAAAGAAAAAAATAAACATGTTTATGTTTGACTGAGAAAAGAAACGATAATCCCATAAAAATATACATATCCTTTGAAAATTCATAAATATATGTTACCTTTCATAGAAAAAACAATTGTTCAACAAAAAAAGACATGTTCTTGCAAAATTTAAATAAAAATTGTTTCCGATTTATAGAAAAGAAAAAATAAACATGTTTATGTTTATGTTTGACAGAGAATAGAAACGATAATCCCATAAAAATATACATATCATTTGAAAATATATAAAAAAATATGTTACCTTTTATAGAAAAAAAGAAAATGGTTCCACAAAAATAGACATGTTCTTGCAAAATTTAAATAAAGAATGTTTACATTTTACAGAAAAGAGAAAATAAACATGTTTATGTTTGACTGAGAAGAGAAACGATAATCCCATAAAAATATACATATCCTTTGGAAATATATAAAAGTATGTTACCTTTCATAGAAAAAAAAAATTGTTCAACAAAAATAGACATGTTCTTGCAAAATTTAAATAAAAATTGTTTCCGATTTATAGAAAAGAAAAAATAAACATGTTTATGTTTATGTTTGACAGAGAATAGAAACGATAATCCCATAAAAATATACATATCATTTGAAAATATATAAAAAATATGTTACCTTTTATAGAAAAAAAGAAAATGGTTCCACAAAAATAGACATGTTCTTGCAAAATTTAAATAAAGAATGTTTACATTTTATAGAAAAGAGAAAATAAAGATGTTTATGTTTGACTGAGAAGAGAAACGATAATCCCATAAAAATATACATATCCTTTGGAAATATATAAAAGTATGTTACCTTTCATAGAAAAAAGAAAATGGTTCCACAAAAATAGACATGTTCTTGCAAAATTTAAATAAAGATTCTTTACGTTTTATAGAAAAGAAAAAATAAACATGTTTTTGTTTGACAGAGAAAAGAAACGGTTATCCCATGGAAAATATACATATCCTTTGAAAATACATAAATATATGTTACCTTTCATAGATAAAAAAAATGGTTCCACAAAAATAGACATGTTCTTGCAAAATTTAAATAAAGAATGTTTACGTTTTATAGAAAAGAAAAAAATAAACATGTTTATGTTTGACAGAGAAAAGAAACGATAATCCCATAAAAATATACATATCCTTTGAAAATATATAAAAAAAATATGTTACCTTTCATAGAAAAAAAGAAACTGGTTCCTCTAAAATAGACATGTTCTTGCAAAATTTAAATAAAAATTGTTTGCGTTTTATAGAAAAGAAAAAATAAACATGTTTATGATTGACTGAGAAAAGAAACGATAATCCCATAAAAATATACATAACATTTGAAAAATATATAAAAATATGTTACCTTTCATAGAAAAAAAGAAAATGGTTCCACTAAAATAGACATGTTCTTGCCAAATTTAAATAAAGAAAGTTTACGTTTTATAGAAAAGAAAAAAATAAAGATGTTTATGTTTGACAGAGAAAAGAAACGATAATCCCATAAAAATATACATATCCTTTGAAAATATATAACAAATATGTTACCTTTCATAGAAAAAAGAAAATGGTTCAACAAAAATAGACATGTTCTTGCACAATTTAAATAAAAATTGTTTGCATTTTTTAGAAAAGAAAAAATTAACATGTATATTGTTTGACAGAGAATAGAAACGATAATCCCATAAAAATATACATATCATTTGAAAATATATAAAAAAATATGTTACCTTTTATAGAAAAAAAGAAAATGGTTCCACAAAAATAGACATGTTCTTGCAAAATTTAAATAAAGAATGTTTACATTTTATAGAAAAGAGAAAATAAACATGTTTATGTTTGACTGAGAAGAGAAACGATAATCCCATAAAAATATACATATCCTTTGGAAATATATAAAAGTATGTTACCTTTCATAGAAAAAAAAATTGTTCAACAAAAATAGACATGTTCTTGCAAAATTTAAATAAAAATTGTTTCCGTTTTATAGAAAAGAAAAAAATAAACATGTTTATGTTTGACTGAGAAAAGAAACGATAATCCCATAAAAATATACATATCCTTTGAAAATTCATAAATATATGTTACCTTTTATAGAAAAAAAAATTGTTCAACAAAAAAAGACATGTTCTTGCAAAATTTAAATAAAAATTGTTTCCGATTTATAGAAAAGAAAAAATAAACATGTTTATGTTTATGTTTGACAGAGAATAGAAACGATAATCCCATAAAAATATACATATCATTTGAAAATATATAAAAAAATATGTTACCTTTTATAGAAAAAAAGAAAATGGTTCCACAAAAATAGACATGTTCTTGCAAAATTTAAATAAAGAATGTTTACATTTTACAGAAAAGAGAAAATAAACATGTTTATGTTTGACTGAGAAGAGAAACGATAATCCCATAAAAATATACATATCCTTTGGAAATATATAAAAGTATGTTACCTTTCATAGAAAAAAAAAATTGTTCAACAAAAATAGACATGTTCTTGCAAAATTTAAATAAAAATTGTTTCCGATTTATAGAAAAGAAAAAATAAACATGTTTATGTTTATGTTTGACAGAGAATAGAAACGATAATCCCATAGAAATATACATATCATTTGAAAATATATAAAAAATATGTTACCTTTTATAGAAAAAAAGAAATCGGTTCCACAAAAATAGACATGTTCTTGCAAAATTTAAATAAAGAATGTTTACATTTTATAGAAAAGAGAAAATAAACATGTTTATGTTTGACTGAGAAGAGAAACGATAATCCCATAAAAATATACATATCCTTTGGAAATATATAAAAGTATGTTACCTTTCATAGAAAAAAGAAAATGGTTCCACAAAAATAGACATGTTCTTGCAAAATTTAAATAAAGATTCTTTACGTTTTATAGAAAAGAAAAAATAAACATGTTTTTGTTTGACAGAGAAAAGAAACGGTTATCCCATGGAAAATATACATATCCTTTGAAAATACATAAATATATGTTACCTTTCATAGAAAAAAAAAATGGTTCCACAAAAATAGACATGTTCTTGCAAAATTTAAATAAAGAATGTTTACGTTTTATAGAAAAGAAAAAAATAAACATGTTTATGTTTGACAGAGAAAAGAAACGATAATCCCATAAAAATATACATATCCTTTGAAAATATATAAAAAAATATGTTACCTTTCATAGAAAAAAGAAAATGGTTCAACAAAAATAGACATGTTCTTGCAAAATTTAAATAAAAATTGTTTGCATTTTTTAGAAAAGAAAAAATTAACATGTATATTGTTTGACAGAGAATAGAAACGATAATCCCATAAAAATATACATATTATTTGAAAATATATAAAAAAATATGTTACCTTTTATAGAAAAAAAGAAAATGGTTCCACAAAAATAGACATGTTCTTGCAAAATTTAAATAAAGAATGTTTACATTTTACAGAAAAGAGAAAATAAACATGTTTATGTTTGACTGAGAAGAGAAACGATAATCCCATAAAAATATACATATCCTTTGGAAATATATAAAAGTATGTTACCTTTCATAGAAAAAAAAATTGTTCAACAAAAATAGACATGTTCTTGCAAAATTTAAATAAAAATTGTTTCCGTTTTATAGAAAAGAAAAAAATAAACATGTTTATGTTTGACTGAGAAAAGAAACGATAATCCCATAAAAATATACATATCCTTTGAAAATTCATAAATATATGTTACCTTTTATAGAAAAAAAAATTGTTCAACAAAAAAAGACATGTTCTTGCAAAATTTAAATAAAAATTGTTTCCGATTTATAGAAAAGAAAAAATAAACATGTTTATGTTTATGTTTGACAGAGAATAGAAACGATAATCCCATAAAAATATACATATCATTTGAAAATATATAAAAAATATGTTACCTTTTATAGAAAAAAAGAAAATGGTTCCACAAAAATAGACATGTTCTTGCAAAATTTAAATAAAGAATGTTTACATTTTATAGAACAGAGAAAATAAACATGTTTATGTTTGACTGAGAAGAGAAACGATAATCCCATAAAAATATACATATCCTTTGGAAATATATAAAAGTATGTTACCTTTCATAGAAAAAAGAAAATGGTTCCACAAAAATAGACATGTTCTTGCAAAATTTAAATAAAGATTCTTTACGTTTTATAGAAAAGAAAAAATAAACATGTTTTTGTTTGACAGAGAAAAGAAACGGTTATCCCATGGAAAATATACATATCCTTTGAAAATACATAAATATATGTTACCTTTCATAGAAAAAAAAATGGTTCCACAAAAATAGACATGTTCTTGCAAAATTTAAATAAAGAATGTTTACGTTTTATAGAAAAGAAAAAAATAAACATGTTTATGTTTGACAGAGAAAAGAAACGATAATCCCATAAAAATATACATATCCTTTGAAAATATATAAAAAATATGTTACCTTTCATAGAAAAAAGAAAATGGTCCAACAAAAATAGACATGTTCTTGCAAAATTTAAATAAAAATTGTTTGCGTTTTATAGAAAAGAAAAAATAAACATGTTTATGATTGACTGAGAAAAGAAACGATAATCCCATAAAAATATACATATCCTTTGAACATACATAAATATATGTTGCCTTTTATGGAAAAAAATCAAATTGTTCAACAAAAAAGGCATGTTCTTGCAAAATTTATATAAAGAATTTTTTTATGTTTTATAGAAAAGAAAAAATTAACATGTATATGTTTGACAGAGAATAGAAACGATAATCCCATAAAAATATACATATCCTTTGAAAAATATATAAAAATATGTTACCTTTCATAGAAAAAAGAAAATGGTTCCACAAAAATAGACATGTTCTTGCAAAATTTAAATAAAGATTCTTTACGTTTTATAGAAAAGAAAAAATAAACATGTTTTTGTTTGACAGAGAAAAGAAACGGTTATCCCATAGAAAATATACATATCCTTTGAAAATACATAAATATATGTTACCTTTCATAGAAAAAAAGAAAATGGTTCCACAAAAATAGACATGTTCTTGCAAAATTTAAATAAAGAATGTTTACGTTTTATAGAAAAGAAAAAAATAAACATGTTTATGTTTGACAGAGAAAAGAAACGATAATCCCATAAAAATATACATATCCTTTGAAAATATATAAAAAATATGTTACCTTTCATAGAAAAAAGAAAATGGTCCAACAAAAATAGACATGTTCTTGCAAAATTTAAATAAAAATTGTTTGCGTTTTATAGAAAAGAAAAAATAAACATGTTTATGATTGACTGAGAAAAGAAACGATAATCCCATTAAAATATACATATCCTTTGAACATACATAAATATATGTTGCCTTTTATGGAAAAAAATCAAATTGTTCAACAAAAAAGGCATGTTCTTGCAAAATTTATATAAAGAATTTTTTTATGTTTTATAGAAAAGAAAAAATTAACATGTATATGTTTGACAGAGAATAGAAACGATAATCCCATAAAAATATACATATCCTTTGAAAAATATATAAAAATATGTTACCTTTCATAGAAAAAAAGAAAATGGTTCCACTAAAATAGACATGTTCTTGCCAAATTTAAATAAAGAAAGTTTACGTTTTATAGAAAAGAAAAAAATAAAGATGTTTATGTTTGACAGAGAAAAGAAACGATAATCCCATAAAAATATACATATCCTTTGAAAATATATAACAAATATGTTACCTTTCATAGAAAAAAGAAAATGGTTCAACAAAAATAGACATGTTCTTGCAAAATTTAAATAAAAATTGTTTGCATTTTTTAGAAAAGAAAAACTTAACATGTATATGTTTGACAGAGAATAGAAACGATAATCCCATAAAAATATACATATCATTTGAAAATATATAACAAAAATATGTTACCTTTTATAGAAAAAAAGAAAATGGTTCCACAAAAATAGACATGTTCTTGCAAAATTTAAATAAAGAATGTTTACATTTTATAGAAAAGAGAAAATAAACATGTTTATGTTTGACTGAGAAGAGAAACGATAATCCCATAAAAATATACATATCCTTTGGAAATATATAAAAGTATGTTACCTTTCATAGAAAAAAAAAATTGTTCAACAAAAATAGACATGTTCTTGCAAAATTTAAATAAAAATTGTTTCCGTTTTATAGAAAAGAAAAAAATAAACATGTTTATGTTTGACTGAGAAAAGAAACGATAATCCCATAAAAATATACATATCCTTTGAAAATTCATAAATATATGTTACCTTTTATAGAAAAAAAAAATTTTCAACAAAAAAAGACATGTTCTTGCAAAATTTAAATAAAAATTGTTTCCGATTTATAGAAAAGAAAAAATAAACATGTTTATGTTTATGTTTGACAGAGAATAGAAACGATAATCCCATAAAAATATACATATCATTTGAAAATATATAAAAAATATGTTACCTTTTATAGAAAAAAAGAAAATGGTTCCACAAAAATAGACATGTTCTTGCAAAATTTAAATAAAGAATGTTTACATTTTATAGAACAGAGAAAATAAACATGTTTATGTTTGACTGAGAAGAGAAACGATAATCCCATAAAAATATACATATCCTTTGGAAATATATAAAAGTATGTTACCTTTCATAGAAAAAAGAAAATGGTTCCACAAAAATAGACATGTTCTTGCAAAATTTAAATAAAGATTCTTTACGTTTTATAGAAAAGAAAAAATAAACATGTTTTTGTTTGACAGAGAAAAGAAACGGTTATCCCATGGAAAATATACATATCCTTTGAAAATACATAAATATATGTTACCTTTCATAGAAAAAAAAATGGTTCCACAAAAATAGACATGTTCTTGCAAAATTTAAATAAAGAATGTTTACGTTTTATAGAAAAGAAAAAAATTAACATGTTTATGTTTGACAGAGAAAAGAAACGATAATCCCATAAAAATATACATATCCTTTGAAAATATATAAAAAATATGTTACCTTTCATAGAAAAAAGAAAATGGTCCAACAAAAATAGACATGTTCTTGCAAAATTTAAATAAAAATTGTTTGCGTTTTATAGAAAAGAAAAAATAAACATGTTTATGATTGACTGAGAAAAGAAACGATAATCCCATAAAAATATACATATCCTTTGAACATACATAAATATATGTTGCCTTTTATGGAAAAAAATCAAATTGTTCAACAAAAAAGGCATGTTCTTGCAAAATTTATATAAAGAATTTTTTTATGTTTTATAGAAAAGAAAAAATTAACATGTATATGTTTGACAGAGAATAGAAACGATAATCCCATAAAAATATACATATCCTTTGAAAAATATATAAAAATATGTTACCTTTCATAGAAAAAAGAAAATGGTTCCACAAAAATAGACATGTTCTTGCAAAATTTAAATAAAGATTCTTTACGTTTTATAGAAAAGAAAAAATAAACATGTTTTTGTTTGACAGAGAAAAGAAACGGTTATCCCATAGAAAATATACATATCCTTTGAAAATACATAAATATATGTTACCTTTCATAGAAAAAAAGAAAATGGTTCCACAAAAATAGACATGTTCTTGCAAAATTTAAATAAAGAATGTTTACGTTTTATAGAAAAGAAAAAAATAAACATGTTTATGTTTGACAGAGAAAAGAAACGATAATCCCATAAAAATATACATATCCTTTGAAAATATATAAAAAATATGTTACCTTTCATAGAAAAAAGAAAATGGTCCAACAAAAATAGACATGTTGTTGCAAAATTTAAATAAAAATTGTTTGCGTTTTATAGAAAAGAAAAAATAAACATGTTTATGATTGACTGAGAAAAGAAACGATAATCCCATTAAAATATACATATCCTTTGAACATACATAAATATATGTTGCCTTTTATGGAAAAAAATCAAATTGTTCAACAAAAAAGGCATGTTCTTGCAAAATTTATATAAAGAATTTTTTTATGTCTTATAGAAAAGAAAAAATTAACATGTATATGTTTGACAGAGAATAGAAACGATAATCCCATAAAAATATACATATCCTTTGAAAAATATATAAAAATATGTTACCTTTCATAGAAAAAAATAAAATGGTTCCACTAAAATAGACATGTTCTTGCCAAATTTAAATAAAGAAAGTGTACGTTTTATAGAAAAGAAAAAAATAAAGATGTTTATGTTTGACAGAGAAAAGAAACGATAATCCCATAAAAATATACATATCCTTTGAAAATATATAAAAAATATGTTACCTTTCATAGAAAAAAGAAAATGGTTCCACAAAAATAGACATGTTCTTGCAAAATTTATATAAAGAAATGTTACGTTTCATAGAAAAGAAAAAATGAACATGTATATGTTTGACAGAGAATAGAAACGATAATCCCATAAAAATATACATATCCTTTGAAAATATATAAAAATATGTTCCCTTTCATAGAAAAAAGAAAATGGTTCCACAAAAATAGACATGTTCTTGCAAAATTTAAATAAAAATTGTTTGCGTTTTATAGAAAAGAAAAAATAAACATGTTTATGATTGACTGAGAAAAGAAACGATAATCCCATTAAAATATACATATCCTTTGAAAAATATATAAAAATATGTTACCTTTCATAGAAAAAAATAAAATGGTTCCACTAAAATAGACATGTTCTTGCCAAATTTAAATAAAGAAAGTGTACGTTTTATAGAAAAGAAAAAAATAAAGATGTTTATGTTTGACAGAGAAAAGAAACGATAATCCCATAAAAATATACATATCCTTTGAAAATATATAACAAATATGTTACCTTTCATAGAAAAAAGAAAATGGTTCCACAAAAATAGACATGTTCTTGCAAAATTTATATAAAGAAATGTTACGTTTCATAGAAAAGAAAAAATGAACATGTATATGTTTGACAGAGAATAGAAACGATAATCCCATAAAAATATACATATCCTTTGAAAATATATAAAAATATGTTCCCTTTCATAGAAAAAAGAAAATGGTTCCACAAAAATAGACATGTTCTTGCAAAATTTAAATAAAAATTGTTTGCGTTTTATAGAAAAGAAAAAATAAACATGTTTATGTTTGACAGAGAAAAGAAACGATAATCCCATAAAAATATACATATCCTTTGAAAATTCATAAATATATGTTACCTTTTATAGAAAAAAAATTGTTCAACAAAAATAGACATGTTCTTGCAAAAGTTAAATAAAAATTGTTTGCGTTTTATAGAAAAGAAAAAATAAACATGTTAATGTTTGACAGAGAATAGAAACGATAATCCCATAAAAATATACATATCCTTTCAAAATATATAAGAAATATGTTACCTTTCATAGAAAAAAAGAAAATGGTTCCACAAAAGTAGACATGTTCTTGCAAAATTTATATAAAAAAATTTTACGTTTTATAGAAAAGTAAAAATAAACATGTTTATTTTTGACAGAGAATAGAAACGATAATCCCATAAAAAATATGCATATCCTTTCAAAATATATAACAATATGTTACCTTTCATAGAAAAAAAGAAAATGGTTCCACAAAAATAGACATGTTCTTGCAAAATTTATATAAAGAGTTTTTACGTTTTATAGAAAAGTAAAAATAAACATGTTTATGTTTGAC
The DNA here is from genome assembly GCA_936450465.1 of Gibbula magus. NCBI lineage: Eukaryota > Metazoa > Mollusca > Gastropoda > Trochida > Trochidae > Gibbula > Gibbula magus. The sequence continues at coordinate 24,993,131 of OW388306.1, forward strand.
AGAGAATAGAAACGATAATCCCATAAAAATATACATATCCTTTCAAAATTCATAAATATATATTACCTTTTATAGAAAAAAGAAAATGGTTCCACAAAAATAGACATGTTCTTGCAAAATTTAAATAAAAATTGTTTGCGTTTTATAGAAAAGAAAAAATAAACATGTTTATGTTTGACTGAGAAAAGAAACGATAATCCCATAAAAATATACATATTCTTTGAAAATTCATAAATATATGTTACCTTTTATAGAAAAAAAAATTGTTCAACAAAAATAGACATGTTCTTGCAAAAGTTAAATAAAAATTGTTTGCGTTTTATAGAAAAGAAAAAATAAACATGTTAATGTTTGACAGAGAATAGAAACGATAATCCCATAAAAATATACATATCCTTTCAAAATATATAAGAAATATGTTACCTTTCATAGAAAAAAAGAAAATGGTTCCACAAAAGTAGACATGTTCTTGCAAAATTTATATAAAAAATTTTTACCTTTTATAGAAAAGTAAAAATAAACATGTTTATTTTTGACAGAGAATAGAAACGATAATCCCATAAAAAATATGCATATCCTTTCAAAATATATAACAATATGTTACCTTTCATAGAAAAAAAGAAAATGGTTCCACAAAAATAGACATGTTCTTGCAAAATTTATATAAAGAGTTTTTACGTTTTATAGAAAAGTAAAAATAAACATGTTTATGTTTGACAGAGAATAGAAACGATAATCCCATAAAAATATACACATCCTTTCAAAATTCATAAATATATATTACCTTTTATAGAAAAAAAAAATTGTTCAACAAAAATAGACATGTTCTTGCAAAATTTAAATAAAAATTGTTTCCGTTTTATAGAAAAGAAGAAATACACATGTTTATGTTTGACTGTGAAAAGAAACGATATTCCCATAAAAATATACATATCCTTTGAAAATTCATAAATATATGTTACCTTTTATAGAAAAAAGAAAATGGTTCAACAAAAAAGGCATATTCTTGCAAAATTTTAATAAAGAATGTTTGCGTTTTATAGAAAAGAAAAAATAAACATGTTTATGTTTGACAGAAAATAGAAATGATAATCCCATAAAAATATACATATCCTTTGAAAATACATTAATATATGTTACCTTTTATAGAAATAAAATAAAATTGTTCAACAAAATTAGACATGTTCTCGCAAAATTTAAATAAAAATTGTTTGCGTTTTATAGAAAAGAAAAAAATTAAGATGTTTATTTTTGACAGAGAAAAGAAACGATAATCCCATAAAAATATACATATCCTTTCAAAATATATAAGAAATATGTTACCTTTCATAGAAAAAAAGAAAATGGTTCCACAAAAATAGACATGTTCTTGCTAAATTTATATAAAGTATTTTTACGTTTTATAGAAAAGTAAAAATAAACATGTTCATGTTTGACAGAGAATAGAAACGATACTCCCATAAAAATGTACATATCCTTTTTCAAAATAAATAAAAATATGTTCTCTTTCATAGAAAAAAGAAAATAGTTCAACAAAAAATGCATGTTCTTGCAAAATGTATATACAGAATTTTTACGTTTTATAGAAAAGAAAAAAATAAAGATGTTTATTTTTGACAGAGTAAGAAACGATAATCCCATTAAAATATACATATCCTTTTTCAAAATACATAAAAATATGTTCTCTTTCATAGAAAAAAGAAAATGGTTCAACAAAAAAGGCATGTTCTTGCAAAATGTATATAAATACTTTTTACGTTTTATAGGAAAGAAAACAATAAAGATGTTTATTTTTGACAGAGAAAAGAAACGATAATCCCATAAAAATATACATATCCTTTGAAAATATATAAAAAATATGTTACCTTTCATAGAAAAAAGAAAATGGTCCAACAAAAATAGACATGTTCTTGCAAAATTTAAATAAAAATTGTTTGCGTTTTATAGAAAAGAAAAAATAAACATGTTTATGGTTGACTGAGAAAAGAAACGATAATCCCATAAAAATATACATATCCTTTGAACATACATAAATATATGTTGCCTTTTATGGAAAAAAGAAAATGGTCCAACAAAAATAGACATGTTCTTGCAAAATTTAAATAAAAATTGTTTGCGTTTTATAGAAAAGAAAAAATAAACATGTTTATGATTGACTGAGAAAAGAAACGATAATCCCATAAAAATTTACATATCCTTTCAAAATATATAAAAAATATGTTACCTTTCATAGAAAAAAGAAAATGGTCCAACAAAAATAGACATGTTCATGCAAAATTTAAATAAAAATTGTTTGCGTTTTATAGAAAAGAAAAAATAAACATGTTTATGATTGACTGAGAAAAGAAACGATAATCCCATAAAAATTTACATATCCTTTCAAAATACATAAAAAATATGTTCCCTTTCATAGAAAAAAGAAAATGGTTCCACAAAAACAGACATGTTCTTGCAAAATTTATAAAAAAAAGTATTTTTACGTTTTATAGAAAAGTAAAAATAAACATGTTTATGTTTGACAGAGAATAGAAACGATAATCCCATAAAAATATACATATCCTTTCAAAATACATAAAAATATGTTCTCTTTCATAGAAAAAAGAAAATAGTTCAACAATAATGCATGTTCTTGCAAAATGTATATACAGAATTTTTACGTTTTATAGAAAAGAAAAAATTAAAATGTTTATTTTTGACAGAGAAAAGAAACGATAATCCAATAAAAATTTACATATCCTTTCAAAATACATAAAAAAATATGTTCCCTTTCATAGAAAAAAGAAAATTGTTCAACAAAAAGGCATGTTCTTGCAAAATTTATATAAAGAATTTTTACGTTTCATAGAAAAGAAAAAATGAACATGTATATGTTTGACAGAGAATAGAAACGATAATCCCATAAAAAATATACATATCCTTTGAAAATATATAAAAAATATGTTCCCTTTCATAGAAAAAAGAAAATTGTTCAACAAAATTAGCCATGTTCTTGCAAAATTTAAATAAAAATTGTTTGCGTTTTATAGAAAAGAAAAAATAAACATGTATATGTTTGACATAGAATAGAAATGATAATCCCATAAAAATATACATATACTTTGACAATATGTAAAAATATGTTCCCTTTCATTGAAAAAAAATTTGTTCAACAAAAATAGACATGTTCTTGCAAAATTTAAATACAGTATTTTTACATTTTGTAGAAAAGAAAAAATAAACATGTTTATGTTTGACAGAGAAAAGAAACGATAATCCCATAAAAATATACATACCCTTTGAAATTATATAAACATGTTTCCCCTTTAATAGAAAAAGAAAACGATTCGAAAAAATAGACATGTTTTTGCAAATAAAATAAAGATTGTGTATGTCTTTCAGAAAAGAAAATATAAACATGCCGAAAAGAACGATTATCCAATAAAAATATACATATCATTAAAATATATAATAAAAAATTCCCTTTCATAGAAAATAGAAAATGGTTCCACTAAAATAGACATGTTCTTGCGAATAAAATAAAAAATGTTACGTTTTATAGAAAAGAAAAGGTAAACATGTCGATGTTTGACAGAGAAAAGAAACGATAATCCCATAAAAAATATACATATCCTTTGAAAATATATAAAAATATGTTCCCATTCATAGAAACAAGAAAATTGTCCACAAAAAGAGACATGTTCTTGCAAATAAAATAAAGAATGTGTACGTTTAATAGAAAAGAAATAATAAACATGTTTATGTTTGACAGAGAAAAGAAACGATAACCACATAATAATGTCCATTTGCTTTGAAAATATATTTTTTCAAAATGTGTTTCCTTTAATAAAAAAAATTAAAAAAAAAAAAAATGATTTCTTAAAAATGGATATATTCTTGCAAATATTTTTTTTTAATCGTTTTATAGAAAAGAACAAATAAACATGTTTATGTTCGACAGAAAAGAAACGATAATCCTTTAAAAAATATACATATTCTTTGAAAATATATTTTTTTATAAATATTTTCCCTTTCATGGATAAAAATCAAATGGTTCAACAACAAAAAACAGGCATATTCTTGCAAAGGAAATAACGAATTATCTAGAAAAGAAAAAATAAACATATTTATCTTTGACAGAAAAAAAGAAAAGATAATCCCATTGAAATTTACATATCCTTTGAACATATATATAAATGGTTGTCCTTTCATGGTGAAAAGAAAATGGTTCCACACAAAATCACAGACATATTCTTGCAAATATAATAAAATATTTTAGGTTTGATAGAGAAGAAATAATAAACATGTTTATGTTTGACAGAAGAGAAACGATAATCCCATAAAAAAAAACCTGTACATATCCTTTGAAAATATATACAAATATGTTTTCCCTTCCATAGAAAAACGAAATTGATTCCATAAAAATAGATTCATCCTTGCAAATAGGTATAAACATTTTTTACTTTCAATCGACATGAAGAAAAAAACATATTTTTTTTATACAGAAAAAGAATGATTGTGACGCCATGTCTCTACAAACCATCTAACTACACTCTTCCAGCTGCATGTATAAGACAACTCGATTCTTTTTACTATAATGTTTAGAACATGCATATTCGCCATTGCTTTACTCCGTAATTGATAGGCTGAATAGGAGTTTTGTACGTGTCATAAACAATTGGAGAACAGTGATGACATCATACTTCTATTGGTGGAAAATAAAAAGGCAAATTAAATTTCTTTGTTTGTGATATTCATAAAATCTCATATCGCATCTGACTATGGCGGGTGACTTCAACCAGTACGCAGAGTGAAATATGTTGCTCATTTCAAACGTCCTTTGACGACTGCATGCCAATTGTACTAATCCTCAATTGATATTTTGGCAATCATAAATTCCAATTTCAAAACCTTGGTGCATTAATTGATGTCTCAATGTATCCTTAATTGCTTTTCTCAAAACAACTCGACATCAAATGGCACTGAGACAGTTCAAATGCGTAGCTGGAGGCGGCTTGCGTGTGTAGGCGCGTTTGAGTTTTGTTTGATGGCATGCGAATTCAACATCTCGTGTTTTGTCCGTAGGATAACAGATATGCATGATTGATACAATATCAGCCTGTAATAACCACCCACTACCGGGGCCTCCTCGATTTACGTGCATCCGTATTTTGTATAAACCATGCGTATCTTCATGTATCTGTTGTATCAAAAGTAGAGGGAATGGTAGAGTAAGTAGTGCGACTGTTCATGCCTTGTGTTCAACGCGAAAAAATGCGAGTCAACATATTAATTCACGTGCATATTGAGAGTGGGGGATTTTACGTCGCTTCCTAGGATAAATTTAGGTTATGACAGAGACTTTCTTAGTCTTACAATCAGACTCTGAACAGAAGTATGTATTCATGAAATATCACTAAGTTATAAAATATTGAAAAAGAGCCTTAGAAAAATCGGATTATAGGTTATGGCAGGGAGTTTCTTAGTCTTACAATCAGACAAAAAGTATTTATTCATGAAATATATTATATTATATATATTATTAAATATTGAAAATAAGCCTATAATTAATGTGATTTTCAGAGAGGCTTCTTTTCAATATTTAAAAAAGTGATAATTTCGAAATGAATATTTGTTCAGAGTAAGGACTTTCTAATTAATTTATTTTATTGAGTCCCTGGTAGCGGGTAAAGTTTGTTTGTTTTTTTGTGTAATATGCTATTGATGTAATGTTAATAATTGTTATGACGATTTTTCATAATATATTTCGATTGACTGGATGTTAATGTGTTTTTACAAACATGATTATAAAATGAAGGAGAAAGATAAAGGAGTAATATTGCTTTTGTGTACTGTAGGTTATTTGAACATTTCACTAAATCGATATCTGGAAATCCATCATTTAAATGTGATGTACATGTACAACGTAACAAAGATAATAATATGTAACAAGTATCAATGTCGGATATATTTTGAGTTTAATGTAAATATACACATGTATAAACGCCCTATGAATATGTAAACAGGAATGTGTACGTGTCATTAAAACATGTATACAACGTAAATGTAAATGATGTATGCTTTGTATATATGGTTATGTGAACACCTTTTTGTCGATTTTTGTAAATGATTTACCAATTTAAAAATATGTTTTTAAAAAATCAATTATGTTCTAAATGCAGAAACTATTCGTTTGTTGTTTTGTCAAATAAATATTTATAAAAATGGTCAAGTTTTATTATTACCAGGGGCTCTCTAATTAGATGTTTATATAGAGAGTCTCTGAGTGAGAAGATCATTCAAGATTGTTGGGTATCTGACGTAATAGAGATTGTGAGCTTCGCGTCTGATTGATTGGCCCGATGTCATGATGGCGGGATACCTTTGCCATTCAAAGGAAAAGAAATAATTTCGCTCAACAGAAGTCAAAATATGACAGAATTTAGCCAGCGGGGACCAAACAAATGCAGCAGCGAGTTCTTTATTCAACCGTCCACGTTGGACGAGTCCATTACGTTATGCTGTCACTCGCAAAGAGTTAATTTACCCCTATTTATTCAATTTAGAGATTTCATGAGCGCTTCCAGTGGAGCAGACTTCACAAATGAAAATCAGCCATTTTGAGACCCTCCACTACAGACAGCTGCATCCTGAAAGTTTGTTCACCTACTTAGTGTAGAGATGTACAGCTGCTCAACAAAAGTTTGTTTAAATGTTCCCCCATTCTCTTCCCACATAGGTTACTCCGTTCAGATTTCCGATCCTACCCGAGAATGCTGTTCCCCCATCCAGTGCAAATATCATGTAATTCTATGTTCATTTAAGTTTGATATATTTCTTAAATATTCCCGCAAAAGTTATGAATCTTTGTTTAGACATAGCAAAATCATTTCTGTATCATATACTTAAAGAGGATACTAATATGTCTACAGGAGCAAATATGGCAAGCATTTATATAACACCAGGGTCCAAAATTCCCAAACTCAAAAATTTATATTATTTTTTTTATAAAATTGTCATTTTTTAATCATTTAGGGAAAAAACATAATTCCTATCATCGCATTGACCAATATTTTCTATTACTGCCGAAATTTTATCTTTTTTGTCTTAGTGTAGAGATGTACATTTAGTTTGGGATGTCTTTGGAGGATCGTATCAACGCGAGAAATATTCAGATAGATTTGCAGTTTGGCTTAATAATGAAATTTTTCATAACTTGAAGTAATTGTATCCCTCATCGTAAAGTGTTACAGTTTTGGCAGCTCTCTACAGTGAACAGGGGTCAAACTTTCAAAAACTAGTGACCAACTGAGTCAAACATTCGTCATGTATTTCCTCGTATACTCATTCAGTGTATTTGTGATGAATTTGTTCTAATTTAATTGTTATGGAATTTTTTATTCGAAAATTAATCAAATTTAAACTTTTACGATTCCACAATTCACATTCACAATGATCCCTTCTGTCACACATGGATAAAGGATATTATTGTCTTAGTATTTTTTTGTAATTCTCTTGATGTTACAACGGAATCCAATTTACGTGATATTTGTACTAATATACGCCACTATATAGATGAACATACTTTAGGGATGAAGCTGAACAGAGGAACAATAATCTTCATCTGGTTCTAACAGTATTTAGTACCCATATGGTTGAACATAACCGAGTTAATATTTTCGATACGAGCACATGTGCACATATCACGTTTGCCTAGCAACCATTGTTTCACCGCGACTTCTAGTAGTTCGTCGTCTGTGACGTCATAAAACGAGTGTTCATGACGTCATTGTAGCTTGCCGTCGCAAGAGAAGTGGGTTGTTGGAGTGATTTCAACGGTAAACGTACAACTTTCGCCAGCTGACAATATGACGTCATAGCATTGTCCCGATGACGTCACAAGAGTGGAGATAAAGTTTATCGTCACTCAGTAGACTGTAGCTTGATAGAGGGATTATTTCACTGATAGAGCCGAGTATATCACTGATCATTATGTAATAAAGCCCAGTCTCGCATCGTTTAGCACATAATAAAACGTTTTATCGCCACTCCAAATTATATAATAAACGGATGTATATGCACAAAGCGACAATAATACAATCAGAAACAATCGTTTTTGAGGAGACCAAATTAGACTTCATATCCGACAGTGAGCCTGCATTGTCATGTGAGCGAAATCTAAATGAATGGGACGATTAAGTGAATGAATGAATGAATGCATGAATGGGTGGAAAGAATTATTGAATAAGTTGTTGGGTGAATAAATAAGTGAATCCATGGATGAACAAATGATGAATGATACATAAATGGCAAATGAATACGTGAATGAATCAGTACAACAACAACAAAATATATTCTTAGCGAATGAATGACTCGATATGACTGTAGTATAAGTATATCTTCTGAATGAATGAAGGAGGGAATGCATATATGTATATATATATATACCATTGTGATAGTCTCGACCGAATGAATGAATGAAGAAACTAAACTCCCCTGAGTCGATGGAGTGTTGACCATATATTTAGGTCGATTGAAAGAATACATGATGTCAAAGTCAATCTCCTACATGAAAAAACGAACGAACATAAGTCAGTCTTGAAAAAAAAATGTACACAGATTCCCGAACTTCTATTGGTTGAGAGCACACTCACTTACTTCACAAGAGTTTGAATATCGTTCTGACATCGCAAACACACAAACTGACATTATATGAATAACTTACTATCGGAGCCAATTTCCATTTGAGAAGATATATTCATAAGGAGCCAATTTCTCATCAAAACTGTGTGCCACCTGCATGGTAAAGGCGTTAAACCTACACAGAAATCCTATCAATCCAAATAAACAGCTGCTTCTGTTACTTACTTTCTTCTAAAATCTCCTACTATTCATTATGTAACATTACAGTCAGTTCATTCACACTTACTGTAAAATCATTTATTTTCGCTGGGTGTAATTTTATCTGGGTTTAATTGACCAGTGCTGAAATAGATATTTTCTCATATATGAATGAAAGAATGAATTAATGACGAATTGATGGCTGGCTGTATGTATGAATGAATGAATGAATGAATGAATGAATGAATGAATGACTGGTAAATGAAAACATATCAGTATGGAAATCACTTCTTCTGGTTTAATTGGAGTGGTTATGCTGTATAGGAATGCATTTTGAGGTAAATGTCTGCTAATGTAAATGATGCTATTAACACACTATTAAAACAGGTTGTTTCAAACACACTACTAACGGTAACATTATGTTAAATGTTAGTAACATCGTAAATGCACAAGAGGTGAGATTTAAGTTTCCACCAATATACACCCTCTCTCTGCCTCCTGAACAATGTATCTAAGCCAATACTCACGGGTGTGCTCAACGATCCTGTTCACAGCGTAGTCTGCAAGCAAATGGTTAAAAAAGCCAGCAAATGTTCAATTATGCAAATTAGGATAATGATTAACAATGTCGAATTTTAAGCATCCGGTTATGTACACGTATCAATTTCTTCTAACTAGTTTATTTAGAAGGTTAGTAGTTACATTATACCTATACATTAACCACCAAACTTCCGTCTTATCTGATAACACAGCGTTTACTAAAGTACTGATCCCTCGTTCATCTATATACAGTTTCACTGTCCCACTGACGTTAAACACTGCTGATTATTGTATTGTCCTGGTTTCACTCCTTTATATAGTCAAATCTGACAGTTTTACGAATATATTATTTTATCACCACAGAGGCTGCTAATTATATATAAAGGTATAGTTCCGTCGAAAGAAATGACTTTAATAGCCTCTGTGGGGGGAGAATGATGATGCGGATGAAGAAAGACATACCTCTCATCTAAAATAGTAAGCATGTGCTGTTATGTTTTTTCTTCAAAATCGGAAGTCGAAGCTCAGGGACCACGAACCGCAGGTGAAAACTGGTCATTTCATCTCTGTTGCGTTGTCATTTATTCCAACATTTACGATACCAAATGTTAATAGGCTTTAGTTTTAGTCAAATATTTATGCACACATAAGCTAACTTAACTTAACTAACTTAAGCTGACCTTGGTTAGTTAGGGAAGAAACAAATTACAATATACATGTACAAGACACCGTTATGATAACTGTTTTTTTTCAGAACTATATACTATCCATAGTGAGAATATCTAGAAAAATGAATTTAAATGATTTTTTAAAAAAAGTGCATTATACATTAACTACATTATACATCGAGGTGTATTACATATTTTCTGGCTTCGATATATCGTTTTGGTATTTTAGATGTACAAATGTACCAACTACATAATATGTAGCACATCAAAAACGAAATCGCTGAAATTTATAGTAAGTAAACAAACAATATGCATGTTTAACAAATAGTACCCAACTTTGTTATCACCAGAAGTTGCATTAACTTTGCTCGAAAGATAAACGACTTTTACAAAAATTTAAAGATAATTTTGTTATCTGCGGGCATACCATGAAACAATTGTTAATTCTTTTTTTAAAATACACTAAAATACTTTTGAACAGTGTACGGTTGTAATGTCAAATCATCTTTACTAATCAAAATAAATTTTTAAAATATCGAAATGAAGTGGTGAAATAAACACTCCTTACCATATCGCATTGATTTCATAATGTACATACAGCGATGTTCGAAGCTCAAGTCAATTAAATTCTCCTTAGGCGATTAAGCGGTATGTCGCACCCTATTATACCATTATTGGTCCCATGGGAGGTGGGATAAAATTACATGTCACGTGACGTCAGATGGCTATCGCGTCGAGGAATGACGTTAAATTAGCTGATAACTCGTGTGTCAAAATTAATTGCAATTTTGAAAGGTTAATCGCTTGTAAGATCATATGATGTAAAGTTAATAATTTCATGATGGATGACTTAAACAGTAAATGTTATAAATTCGTTTCTGTGAATCAAAACTTGTATTCTTACAAAATATCAATCTCCAAAATATAACTTGATCCTTTAAAAATCGTAAAATCAACAGCAAATTTTAATCAACTTTTTATTTTATTTCAGAAGTCCCTATTCCATTTAGGGTCTCCAACTCATGGTAGTCGGAGTCCCATCGAATTAAAAAAAAACTGAGAAATATTTAGGTTTATATAAATTATGTGTGTTAGTCTGTCCTCTTAGGTTCTACGTTGTAAACGTATTTGAATTGTTTGTAAAATAATGTTGTTGATAAGGAAAAACTTTATTTCTGAAACTAAATGTTAGTCTACGTGTGTGTTTTGTTTACATATTCACGCTTCGTACACATGAGAATAGTTCAAAGAGACAGTATTAGAAGTCTGATACAATTCAAATATAACTTTGTATCCAACAAAATAATTTTTTTTTAACTCTAACATAGGATCTGCATTAGACAAGTTGAAATAACGTGAGATTATTGCTTTTCGTTTGCCATAGCATTATGTAATAACACAATTCAATTTCCTTATTCGGTATAAAGGCCATAGGCCCAACTACAAATAATATGCATGCTATGTCGGATTGATTCTAACATTTCTCAAATATAGTGCTTCTCGAAGAAACTTTGCAATATTTAACAAAATATTGTCCACAATGCATGCTAATAGTATATTGAAATCATTCATATTAGGTTAATCTGATGTCAGAGGTGTGTATATAATGGACCCTCTGGAAGGAATAATTGATACTCATCTTCAATACAACCTAAGGTACAACATGTACCTACATAATCATTCTATCACACCATGCAATACCACCTCCTCGGCCAATATTGATCATTACATGACAAAAAAACTAAATTTTGGCATGACAAAATATTAAGCGACAAGATGCACTGGTTAGCGTGTTCAGTTTCAGATAAGGCCCTGGGTTCGAATCCCGCTAAAGTATTACAGTAATGAGTACATTGTTCTTGAAAGCGTTGTGAAACACCGTCTCATCTCACCAAACTTATATGAAATAACTATATAGTATCACTAAGGAATGTTTTTTTTCAAAGACTAAAACATAACTGCATCCTGTCACAGTTGTTTATCTTCTTCTTTGTTTCTCTCAAAACAAACATGTCACCGGGTCTCTCTATCATGTCTTTATTTCATATGTTTCCATCATATCTGACCATTTTTTAAACAGTTTAGGTTGAGCATTCCATTATTAGAACAACATACAATATACCAAGATGCTGAATGTTTGAGTTCCACTCTTCAGGGTGTGATCACAGGCAATTCAAATAAACTTTCCCTTTTTAAATATATCTAGCAGTATATTGCTATACGAAAATCGTATTGCAATATGCGTATTGCACGACTCTGTATTGCAATATATTGGTATTGCAGCCTTAGCCGTTAGATTACTAATTTTAATAGACATTTCAAATCAAATCTAACCTTGAGTACATGTCTTTCACACGAAGAATCGCAACTTACGGGAGTCTTTCGTAAGAAACTATTAACATCATACACGGAAAATTACATAAAGCGATATGAGGTATATCCAGAGGCATTAATTAATAGTCGGCTAATTACGGGAGCTCCCTACCCGGTGTTGAGATTTATGACCCTCCCACTCCCCAACTCGTTGGATAAAAACCCCGACTGGCCAAGTCTCGGCACATTCACCGTGGTCAGTTGATCTAGAGACATGGCTCGTACAATCAGCATCGCAGTCGTAGTTGTGTTGGCCCTGGCCGCTCACGTCAACGCTCAGTGGTTCAACTTCGCCGGTCAGTCAGGCTCGGGCATGAACAATAGGTTCAACTTCGCCGGTCAGTCGGGCTCGGGCATGGACAGTAGACAGAACGCAGGTGGTCAGTCTGGTAACATCTGGTCAAATCTGGGCAACATGAATAGGCCACAATGGTCCGGGTCATCACTTCCTCGGGACAACAACCAGTACTTGACCTGCACCGGAAGGAATACTGACGGCGACGATCTGAGAGTGACCTTCACACAGGAGAATAACGCTGACCCAATGGCCAGAATGTGGGGTCGCCAAGGCAACCTGAAGGTTAACGCCGTCGTGTCTCTCAGCCCAACCTCGACGCTCCGGGGTCAGGTCGAATTAGTTGTGACAACCGGATCTCGATCGGAAGAGGTTTGTCTCAGTCGTGCTCTCGGAGAAATCCTTGACGAAAGATCATTTTGGTCCCGATCTGACAAACCAAGCGGTATTGTCTCGAATCCTATCCACATTCGCCCCGGTCATTCCGCAACCGTCTCCGAGCATGTGACCTCTGTTAACTTCCGTCAGCTTGTCGGACGTGGCATGGCGCTCTGTCCTTCCAGCCACGTCCGCGGGACCACCTGTGTTGACGTCATTCCGCTCTGCTGCAAGATCGGTTACGACAGTCAGCCGGCAACTACACCTTTCACAATGCCGGGACAAATATTCGGACGCAGTGGGTCTTCTTCCAACTCCCAGTTCTCACAGAATATCTTCAGCGCACAGAATTCACTCGGGCAGTTCGGCAAGGCTCCACTTTCAGGACAGACACAGCAGAGTTCCCTCGGCCAGTTCCAACAGGGGTCCGCCTCCAGTCCGTTCCAATCAGCACCAGCTTCCGGTCCATTCCAGTCGGCACCAAGTTCCGGACAGTTTCAACCAGGAATGGTTGACCAAGGTATGCAGTTCGGCATGCAGGCTAGCAACAACAACAACGGGCCCATGATGGCTGATCAAGGTTTCGGTGGAATGAGCCAAGGTCAAGGATTCGCCCCACAAGGTCAAGGATTCGCCTCACAAGGTCAAGGATTCGCTCCACAAGATCAAGGTTTTGCGCCACAAGATCAAGGTTTTGCTCCACAAGATCAGGGATTCGGCCCTCAAGGTCAAGGATTCGCCCCTCAAGGTCAAGGATTCGCCCCTCAAGGTCAAGGATTCGCTCCCCAAGGTCAAGGATTCGCATCCCAAGGTCAAGGTGTTCCACAGGTCGACATGGGACTCCCTTCAATGAACGCTCAGGGGCCAGCTATCAACAATGATCCAACAAACGGTGGAATCGTAAACGGCATGAATGGGCAATTCCAACCAAACAACGGCGCCCAACAACCATTGGCTTTCTAAGAGCTTCGGTCTGGCAGCAAAAAGCAGTTTGGCGATGAATACAGGACATAATCGTACTTCTGAGGACAACATGCGTTAAGAGTTGGAACTAACTTTTGTAGAAAAACAGTAAATCATCAGTATCATCAAAGTGACACAGGGACAATGTTCCGAAAAAACATAATCAAGAAATCTATGTCTTGGGTTGGGGTTGAATGAATGTATTTATTGTGTGTTTTGTGGTTTGGACATCGTTTTTACAAAATAAAGATTTTGAATTTTACAGCATCTTGTCTATTCTTTGGATTTTGGTACTATTCATCTACTGTTATTGTATCCATCCTCCTCCTTAACCTTTATTCTATGGGGTTATGTCATCAAAATGAAATCGGTTCGTCAACTATAATATATCCTGCATATCAGTAAAATAGCTATTACATATTACCAATATACTGACAGTATACTAAGTATCAGTTGCTTTCATGACAAAAGATTATAACGTTTAGAAGCAACATTTTAATTAAGTCTAATTAATTGTTATACGTTGAGACTAGAACATAATCGCCAAGGACTGGTTCAATCGTCTATCATCTGCGAATATCAAGATGCCATAACGAAGATATGCTTAATTACAATTATCAACCCTATGTGTGAAAAACACAACCAAGCATAACATTAAGTCCATATCTATTGAGCCAAAAATCCAATCACCAAGTGGTTGGTCACAGCCGCTGAGCAGAGAGCGCTCATAGCATTAGCTGATTGATTGTACCAGTACATTTGACTAAGACAATGTTCCATGCCTAGATTTACCTTGTTTATATCGACACACTATTACTATAAAAATTAATAAAATAAATATTATATTGATAATAATTGTTAGGATACACATACTTCATTAATATTTTACATATTTAATATTTAAGACTACGACTGTCATTGGTCAGTTTATTAACGCGGTTGGCATTTTATTAAATCGAATTCAGAATCGACACCATCATGAACAACTGTGGAATTGTGTGTTGTGGATGTGACATGATTAACAACTGTGTAAAACCGGGTATTTGTGGGATAAGCATTTTACGCAATTTCAGGATATCAGGAATTTCAGAAATTAAAAGTTATAAATAATACTAAATCACATCAAAACCAAACTTTCTTGTTTTCTTTCTACTAAATGAGTCCACTTTGACATCATAGGGGTGACGTTTGTTTATCTTCAGTAATCAACAGACCATGACATGTTCTTTTATAAGACTGTAGGCGAATCGGGATGTAGGCGATAAGAGAACATGCCATAGAAACTGTTTGTCCATGCGCACTGAATCATGCAATTTTGTACATTTGGCCATGTGACCACGAATACGATTAAAGTGTTTTCTTCTTCTTCTCTCACCTGTATTTTGATATATAAGATACCCACGGCAATAAAACACAGGCGGTCAATGGGAGCGACATCGTGCTTTATGAGACAATAAAACATGCTCGTGATTTAGGTCGTCAGTTAGAGCGTTGCTTAGTTTTACGTCACTTTGATTGTTCATTTGCTGCTAAAAGTGTTCTACGACGTTCTATAGTTTATACAAATAACATAATATCACAATTTTTTTTATATAAAGCTAGTAATTGTTTAAGGTCACCTCATATAAGGAATATAAGACTCGTTGTTGTGCTTTATCGTAGCGTAATGACATTGTTTCGTTGTATTGCATACTGGTATTACAACACAACGCCATACTATAGTAAGAAATAACTAACAGTGATATTCAACAACTTTAATCAATTAAATAGCTTATGTCATAACAAAGTCATTTATGTCTTAAAGACGGTAAGAATAACAATGAATGATGTGGGATATATAAGAATGAATCATAAAAGAATCAACGCAGCAACACATTTTATAATAGACGTCGCAAGGCACAAGTAAAGGGGTTTAGAAAAATATATCAGGTATTGCCAGCATATCGTAGAACAAGTAAAAGCAAAATGACCACAGCCGCTTCTAAAATATATATAGCCATAAAGAAATTAAAGTCTTTGAAAAATAAATACTTAGTAAGAAAGAACTTGAAGACAAATATTGCTGAAATATAACGCAGGTGAGAATTGCACTTTGTGGGATTGATACCGTAACTGACATAATTAGCAAAAATATACCCAAACCTTTTTTGGATGTAATTTTTGAAGGGGCGTTATTTCAACGGATCGCTGTTATTTGGTGTGTTCTTTTTTTTTAGAGATCCTCTAAACACTGCCGCTGTATCCAATATACATGTATCCAAGTCGAGACGATATGAATATTCCAACCAACGAGGGCTGCATGGTTAGCTAAGAGTGATATTTATAATGTAGAATTCGATTTATCTTATATAAGCAATACATTCTGTGGAAGCCAGTTTGAGATGCCAATTGTTTTCTAAAAGGTGTATACCAGGGTTATATTTGCTATAAGGTACAGTAGTTCCTCGTTAAGAACAGACGCCGCTAAAGTGTCCAGATTTAGAGTTATTGTCGAGATATTACTTGACTGCATGTTTAAGAGAGGGGTGCTAATGATGTCAATTACGGTAGACAGCGGGAGAAGGCACAATGATTCAACACAGAAACAACACATTATGACAGACTTTGATTATACACACTCTCATTATTGAATAAATTATGTCCTGGTATGTTTGGCTAGTTTTAAATCGTTTGATCGAACCTGAACGATTTTTAAATTTGTTTTTTGTTTTTAAATAAATATTTAAAGGACAGTCCTAATATTTCCCAATATAGCTGAAAGACAAAGTTTGAGGACCAAGCATTGTAGGTTTTACAAACAATGAAAATTGATGCTAAGGAATACTGCGAACTAATCGAGTGGAGTTTTCAAATTTATGTAAATTCCGTCAGTCGGCAATGATATTCTGTATCCTGCAAATGCAAACAGAACAGCTGATCAAACTAGTTATGAATCATACACAATTACATCTAGTTTAACTAGATTGAATAGCTGAACTATTTTCTATTTTGATATAGTACAGTTAATGAAATCATCAACAATTTTACAATCGAGGCCGTTGCAAGCAACGATCACCGACCAACTTTCGGGACCATCTGCCATTTTGAAGTCTCTGAAAATATTTGACTCATTTGACCACGATTCTTCTTCACTATCCGCCTTGCAGCGGAAGTAAGAGCCCGCGGCGGAGCGACGGGAGCTTTTGGGAAGTTATCTCCGTCATGGATCATACGCGATATCCGGTTCCCCCGATCTAGGTTGGCCATGTCTTGGCCTGATGACGTCACTCTGGGAGCCGGACGACTAGAATTAGGCTGTTTACCGTAATCGTTGAAGATTTTCCCCATTCTTTTTCCCTCGGCAAGATCAGCGTTGTCCTTGGCTTCCGGTTTGACCCTAGGCACCCCTCTCATCGACCTGGGAGTTTGACCATATTTACACATGACTTTGTTCATCTGCGAGCCGGCACCAAGTTGAGCGTTCTCCGAAGCATCGGCTTTAACCCTCGGGGCCATTTTTGGCGTTTCCGGAAGTTCTTTAGGATTATGTAGAAGACTGCTCATCCGGCCGCCCATGTCCATGGACGCGCTGACTTGAGCTTCATCTTTTACCCTTGGACCCGGCCGAGCTGAAGACGGGAGGTTACCATAGCTGTTGAAAAGAGCGGCTGTGCTCTTACCCTTGTGATGATCGGCGATGTTGGACGCTTCAGGTTTTACCCTGGCATTCGGACATGCGCCAGGGTCGGGGCGGGCAGTGGCATTTCCTCCCATTATGCCACGGATACTTCCGGTCCGTCCAAGATTGTAGTTCTGTTGCGCATCGTACGTTCCGCATCTGGGAGGTGGCGGAGGTGCCTGTGCTGGTCCCGAGTCGCGATCGTTCTGTGCGAACAGGTTAATGGAACCTTTGTGTTTCCGGGCAACCTCTTCCGCTTCCGGTCGGACTCTTGGTGCTTGTCGCGGGGTTGCGTAGTTCCCTGTCTCGTCAAAGCCCGGGTATGGGGCAGTGGGCTGGGCCGGCATTATGAAACTGCAACGGAAATTGAATTGTCAGTTAGTGGCATTATTTTATATCGGATGCCAAATGGCTTTTAAGTAGGCATACTAATTCATGCACATATAAAATTGAGAAAGATCACTCATTCAGGCAAATATTAAGTAAGAGTATTCAGCGACTTCAAGCAAATATTTTGTAAGCTTTTTTTTATTAGTTGGTTTACGGATTTTTTCCCCCATAAAACTTGAAGTCGGTCGTCGAAAATAAATATAATTGGCTTTTCCTCTACTGAAAAATTATAAAACAAATCACAGTCGAAAGGCATAAAAAAATGTGTGCCAGTCCAGTTTCATTGTTCTGAATAATACAGGGGCCAAAAGTTAAAGCTGACAGATACACATACAATTGACAAGGGAAGTAACTGCTGTGACATTAGAATATAACGAATAACAGTGGAATCATCGGGGTGACGGGTATTGCATTGCGTATTTTCGATTAATTATTTTTGGATTATTATGACAAATGTTAGCTTTTACATGTGTCAATGTTTCAGTTAAAAAACCCTCAATTTATAATCAAATTGGTTCAAAGTCGTGTGGTTGGCTACTCCCTACATATGGACTCAACTTTAGAGAGAGATGACTGAAGAGGTTATTGATGTTTTTTTTCTGCTGTCGTATATTAGAACCATATGAGGTATGTTTCAAAATATCATTTAACATCAAGAATGATAAGTTTGCATAAATGTTACATTTCAAAATTAATAGAATTATTCATCTGTCATTTTTTATGGTTGTAAAGTTGATATTCTATTTGAAAGTCCCGATACCGGTTCAGAAAAAAGTTGACAGAGAAACTTAGTATCCTAATTTGAGTTTTACAAAGTCGACTAGTTCACTTCTGCTAGCCTTATTTGGAATCAATAAATTATTTCACTGATTATTTTATCGATATTTATTCTCTTTACACTCTGCGGTAATAAAAAAAAATGCTGTTATGAGAATTATATTTATTTTCAGTAATTCAGATTTTTAGGGTCGGCGGATCCGTAAAACAGCTTATAATAAAATGCCTTACTAAATCGTTAAGCTAGCCTACAATATCGAAATAATAAGCTCATAATTCGCTTTGAATTAGTAAGGTTGCCAACTTCCGTCAAGTCATAACTCGTGCCATACAATCTCCATTACTGGCTAATATAAGTTGAAAGCTGCCTAAATCATGTCGTAAACTTACTAATTCAGTCGATTTAGTAGGCTTATCCATACTGATTCATTTAGTAAGCTTACTAAAAAGCGATTAAAATCCCATTAATCCCACAAACTTTCCCACAATACATGTATTTGAAAGTTAAGTTTTCTGTGATCAGGGAGATTTCAAATATACTATAAGTGTGACCACATTGCGTTTCCTTGTAGAAGTAAACTAGGTGACAGTAAATGAGTGAAAGACACCTGAAATTAGTCAGTCTGAAAGTGTAATTTGATTAAAGATAAAAATAAAAAAAAAGACATAGCAAATCGGTAGTTTGCTATCTATTCCCTAGAGAAGTCTAGTTCGTTTTATCATATATCATGTCAAATATTTAAAAGTAAATTCTCCGCATAAATTGGTGCCAGTCTAGCAGACAGGGAGGCATAGATAGCTCGGTAGTAAATTTAAATAGCAGTTGGCCAGTTGAAAGTTAAACACATCAATCTGGCCTTGTTTGCATATAAAATTGGAATTGCATAAGCGGTATGTATCCGCTGCTAAATTTAAATGAGGTTTTTTTTAATATATGAAAGTAGAAAACGACAATAACTTTAAAATTCTTAATTATGTAAAGACGAGCATTTATCATGTATGCTACG
Organism: Gibbula magus; assembly: GCA_936450465.1. NCBI lineage: Eukaryota > Metazoa > Mollusca > Gastropoda > Trochida > Trochidae > Gibbula > Gibbula magus. The sequence goes on from OW388306.1 coordinate 25,012,997, forward strand.
CGCACAGGAACTCGATATCGTAATTAAAACGTAGGTAAAACGTAGGTAAAAAATACCTACATCCTGTATGATATATATAATATACTCTATGTTATATAGGGTGTAGGTTATTTACCTACGTTTTAATTACGATATCGAGTTTCTGTGGCTACGCGTTAATTGTAGCTAAAGCCTCTGTATGTTTCGTTGGTGATTAGATTTGACGTGTAATTAGTAGATTGACAAATAGACAAATCGATCATTTTCAGTTGGGGGGGGCAAGACAGATATTTTACTCCTCTTCTATCAAGTAAGGGAGGTTACTCGTACACCCAAAGAAACTTAGATCACGTAAAATGAGCTTATAGAAGGAATAAGTGACAGGTGTTAAGTCTACATTTGTCTACATAATATTTTGTACAGAAAAATTATACGTCGTTTGAATTTTTTCAAGAGAGTTTCATCAAATCAAATCAATTCAAGTCAACTGTTTATGGTTTTCAAGGCTATTTGACCCACAATATTTGATTCAATAATACAATTTTCATGAAAATTGTAAGGATGATTTTTTTTCATCAAATCAATATTAAACTAAAAGCTCAAAAGCAACAAAATCCTTAAAACCGCTGTATTAATAGGATATTGAGATTAATAAGTCTGTTGAATATTAAAATGTATATATATATAAATTACATGGACGTAGCGTAGACATGATCTGATGTAATATACCTGGTGCGTCCATTCCATTGCGTTGTTAGGGCCACATATCGAGAAGTACTGACTTTTGTCGAAAATTACCATTTTGATAATAGTCGACTCGATTTTAATTATAATATATATCATATATTTATATAAGTATATAATATTTATCATCAAAATGGTAATTTATTGGACACTCAAATATTTGGCGATTGGGGATGAACAAAACAAAATGGTTGAAATTATTTGAACCGAAATCAGCACGTATGATATGTTGGTACTTATTAAAACCATATATAAAAAAATATGAAACACATCTTTAGAACTACAAGTAAGCTTCACATACAGGTCTACGTCAATATTTCATTGAGGATACCGATTCATTTGAAGGCATATTTATTTTCACATTAAACTTTGAAATTTACTTTTTACAAAATTTGTTTCAAACTGTTTTTGTAAGTCAAAATTAATACGTTTCCGATGCAAGCTACAGTAAGCAAATGAACTGTACTGTAAGATCACGTAAATAATTCAGTATGTCTAAAATTTTGTAAAAACAATATTTTATGGGTTAATCCAAAAACTTGAAATGAGTTTAGGGTTCTGTCGCCATCTTGGATATTTTGCATTACGTGAAATGAAAACACGCTATATTGTACTAAATTTTGCAACTTTTTGATAACTAAAGACCTACACTGATAGAGTATTTACATAGTTACAAATAACTTGTACTAAAACTAATAAACAATTTGCTGTTATGCTGTAGCGAAGATTTCCCGACCCGCAGCGCCGATGTTTCAGTTCTCATTGTTTTATTTTTCAACATATGTGCGCTTGTGTTTATCAAGTTTTGAAATATAAAGTCATCAAAATGTTACCTTCATTAGTATCTTTCAATTTCACTGTGTTTTAATCATGTATTAATAACATATATGTGCAAATAGGAATATCCTCCGGAATTTCGTTTCCACAAAAATACCCCTCCTTTTAAGTTAACTTAGTGTTTCCAGTCTTTACATCTTTTGGTCGAAACAATGTTGTAGTTTCTCACTTCTGACACATTATAATGTTGCTAAAGATGTTGAAAATATCTTCAGCATGCTGACCAGTAAAAAGGTAAAGTTATATAGGCCTATATAATGTTCATGATGATTATGTAATTAATCTACATGGCCAAGATTGAACTTTGTTTTAGTTATTTCAACATATGTTAATTATAATTAGTCCTACATGTGATATAGATAAATAAACGCCATAAAGCCATTTTATTTCCGTAAGTACTTTATTTTGCTTAGGCTAATCCATGCAAGCAAACGACTCCATCTCGAGTCTATTTATAGATTTATTTTAGAATAAACACAGGGCTGAGGGCTCTTAATTCAAATCCTAAGCTATTCTATATCGTCACTTATTGAGAAAACTAGAAATTTACATTATTCAACATGTGGTTTGTAAACATGATTTAACATTTGATAACAAAAACCAGCAATAAATGGTCTCACCTTGTCAACGCACCTGTGCAATGGGACAATCACTGACGAATGAGCAAGGTTGATCGTCTTTACGGTTATCAAGGAAAACCGTCTTGATAAAAACCTGTTAAATTCTAAACACAACCATTAAGCAAACACGTGATTCATTATTTGTGTACGCCTTATGCTCGAAAATTGATTAAATTAACGAAAATGCGTTCGTAGTTACGGTAAACAAACCAACTTCCCTATCAGCCTCGTTTTCGACTCACTTCCGGTGTGGAGGGAAATAACTGAAACTTGTCGAGTTGAATCTTTTTAATCGCGGGATTAACTGAAAAGGATTTACTGGTTTAATCCAAGGCTGAGCATCAGCAAGGAGTGCCACAATAGTGAGTATATAGACCTAGAAGTATATATGAATAGTGTCAATCTAAATAAAATGTCATTAGTTTATTCGCATCACGTTCGCCGGTTCCAAACCCATGCTTCGGTCCGTTCGGAGGATTTCATTGTCCTCGCCTCTTCACGAGTTTGACAGCTGCCAGTGAGAGTTGGAGAAAGCAAAGGACAGCAGCCACTTTGTCATCTTCATGAGTGTTTTCACAAATTCGTATATCTTATGGTCGACAACAGTTCATGGTCGATTTTATTGAAGTCATGCTTTACACTCGATCATAGCCAATGCAGTTTGTGAAAAAAATCAATTATCTATTCTAAAAATATCACCATTTTAAGTTAGTTCATATTGAAAAGGAGACAATGAGAAATTGGATTTTTCAGACTGACACTGAATATTTATTTCAATATTTTGTTCGGAGTGTGACCGAGCTTCTGTTTAATAGTGTTTATAGATAACCACGACAGGACCTTATGTTGTGAGGAGTGTAGACTTGCTGAAGGTTCCTCCAGAATAAAAAAAATAAACAATAAAACATGTCAAATACAAACTAGCAAGTCAATGCTATTTATATCCAAGGGTTGTGAATATATTATTATAGTACTATATTTTAGTGATTAATGTTAATACTGGTATCTAAGATTTAAGATATTTCTTAGAAATAGGCGTGTAGATAATACTCATAATAGGCCTACATCCAACATATTATAGTTACAGGCCCTATGTTTAATAATTTAATTTGTGAAAATCGTCTTCGACCAATCAAACAATTTCACAATGCTTATTATTTAAAAATAGTTTTATCACGGTAAATAATATGTGTACGTAATGCCGTTAGTTTTAAATATCACAGCATGTGTCACGTGTGTGAACAAATTTAAGATCGTGTTAAAATAATATTTGTATTTATAAACTAAAACATGAATGCTGTATAGGGCCTAGTATTACTGTATTTCCTGATAAAATTCATTGTCTCAAAACATCATATTGTAACATTAAACACACGCCCGGAGGAGAGCAGTTGCCCGGACAACTCCTTCTTATAACGTTGATGTCACTAACAAGCACTGGCAAAGACGGACAATCTGGGCAAGCACCTGTTTGTCTTATTGTAACTTACATCACCTCCCAACACGGACGTACTCGTCCCACATACTACAAGAAACAACACATAGTGAATGGGTTGAGCTGTACTCCAGATTCAAGGTGTATTTGTCCGGTAATTACCGTCTTGGTTGAAAACAGCACTCCTAGAGTTTCAGGAATCTCGGCTTGCTTCTTATTTCTCAGATTCGTGTGATAACCTCAGACCCTGCTGAGATTCCGAGCTTTACTTTACGTAAACAGCATCAACGTGTGTCATTCCTGGAACCGACTTCACCTGAAAGGTTTCCTAGACCTAATTTAAACGTTTCCTTGGTTGCGAAACTACATCCGGTGGGAAAACGTTTGTGGTGGGGATAAGCTTTCCATTTTGAAGTAGTCACTCCATGCAGCACCAAACCCTTCTTCCCAACGCATACTAATTATAAGCGATATCTGCATACGAATTATTCATATATCCTTAGAATTACCACTTTACTATGATGTTTCCATTTTTCATGATAGACGAAGAGGATCTTTTATTCCTCCAAATGAAAACTGAAGAGTATATATGTAAAAAGTGAACAGAATAATAGCTATACAGTTATTGTAGATGAACTTTGAAATCGTACCCCATTGAGATGATCAACCTAGTTTCAAACTCATGCAATTTACCAGAATATACTTTTGAACATCATGGTGATCTATTTTATGCATATATTGAGGAGAATTCATTTGAATCATCTTTGGCCTAAAGAACAATCTTACAGATGGATATTTCGATAGATGTAATATGGACTTTCGGAATGTATATGACACAGCAGCTATGTTTGTTTAAACTAGGTGTATTCATACGAACCCCAAACCAGGTCGACAGTGACTATTTTTTTAACAAACCCATTAATTATGTGTAAAACAACCATGAAAAGAGTCAATAAGAAATGTATCTTGCATTATATTTAATAAATTAAGCTATTGGCTCTAACTCAAAATCAAATTGATCATGATGTACGTGTATATGTATACTTATGAATCAGTATGAGTTACAGGTATAGAAAAGGATGACACACATAAAACCCTTGCTATCACTGTTTATTTTGCCTTTTAGCTAAGTTAGCAAAGTATAACATGATATCATCAATATTATTTTTCTATATACATACCCATATAAAGTACCCCGAGGGCAGTTCCAACGCTTCATTGGTATGTGTGTGATGTTTTTAAGAGACAGTTTACACAACTTCCTATAGCCCTGATTTCACGATAGCCTATTGGCACAAAACTTAATAAAAACGTATCTTAAATCCCCGGATGGGATGCTACAAGGTTGCTGTATACAACCCTATGAATTCCTCATTTGCTACAAGGAAGAGTAGTCCTACTACATAAACCTTAAAGGGGCAGTAGCACGTTTTTTCGCTCAAATAAGTCGATAAAATGTATTTGAAACATAGTGTCACCAACAGTAAAACATCATTCTCTCTTCGGAAAATCAAATTATAAATGAGTGTTGATGGTTCGGTAAAGCTATGGCAATCGTTTTTTGTCATTAGAAATAATAAAATGTGTTCACAATAAAATGGCCGCCATGCATTTTTTCTTTATACACAACACCGGTATTACCACTACGGATAATTGGATGGTTTAATAAGATGTAATACCCTCTAAAGTAAATATAAATGACATAAACCATTATTCTAAATGGGAAATTTAAAAAAATAAAATTTGCGAAAAACGTGCTACTGCCCCTTTAAAAGGCTTTGATTTATCACAAATCTTATTCTGAACGGGAAAATGAACTTTGAAATAAATTAATATTTTCGTAATAAATGTATGCATGAGTTACAATTCGTCTACAAATGGACACAGACGTAACGTGGCCTCTTTGATATATCCAGTAACCTTTTACGTAAGTAATGTCGATGTCACACAAAAACTATGCAAGTCATGACCTGCTTTAAACGAGTGTAAATATCACGAGCCTCTTCAAAGGGAAGCTCATGATGAGTCTCTTTGTAATAATTGCGTCACGTAATCCCATGTTTGAAGTTACTTCATGCTAGCAGGGACCGGTTTTTTATTTGGCAACCAGTAGCGCAACTGTGACAGAACACCAGTTTGAGGAAGAGTAACTGCGCATGTCTAATAATACCACTAGCACAGTATAAATGGTATCCTGTCAAAACGCAGAACTGCAAAACGCAGAACTGCTAAAACAACAACATGTATGGTTGGTTGCACACACCTGAACCCTCATAATATAATGGAATGGCCCGCAAAGAAATGAAGACAAAATAGAGGTTGTTGTGTAAACATGTATTGTGCATGTTTTTGAATCATATGTTTCTTGGATTTCTTGGATTTTTTAATCATTTTGATGTATTCTATCATAGTGTGATCATAGCAATTTGTACATTATGTATCTCTTCATATATAATATGATTCTGACATCATATCAATAACTTACAATAACTTACAATAACTTATTTACAATAATTTACAACATTGGTTATCATTGTTCATTGTTCAATATCTGCTTTCATTCACATCTTCATCATCATGAGAGGTCCGACTGCATCCAGGAACTGCATTGGTGACTTCTCACCATGGCGAAGCTGATCCTTCAGACGAGCCAGGCGCTTCTCCATCTCTTTGTAGATGGCTTTCTTGGGTGCTGGTGCAGCTCCAAAGTTGATATGGATGACCTTTGCTTTCTCTCCGTTTTCAATGTTCTTGATCAGTTCGATGAACCTGTAGACGTTGGGGTGTCTGTGCTGCAGTGTCTTGCCGATCCGAGAGTGAAACCCTTCAAGGTTGTTGTTGGTGCGGGGTCCTTGTGCGCCCCAGAGTCGGGGAGGGAACCTGGCATCGTCATCCACCCACGTCGCGACGATGTAGTCGTTGAAGGCATCAGCGGTCAGAAGGCGCGAGCGGTCTGTTGAGGGTCTGCTGCACGTGAGTCTTCAGTAAGTTGAACAGTCTGGTGTAGGTAGCTCTCGTGCGGTCCTGGAGTATGGCGAAGACCAGTGGGTACATGGTCGATCCTGACATGGCATGTATGATGTACACCTGGTTCCAGAGAGCCAGAGTCTCCATCCGCAAACAGTAAGAATCTTCTGCCATCTTGAGTTGTGGTCCACTGGTCCTGAAGGTCCCCCACAGCTCTTGATGCAGGCAGTGGACGGATGTTGTGGCATCTGTGACGGTACATGGCGCTGCTCACGCTGGGGAAAGACGGCAGGTGGGCTAGAAGATCTTCCTCCTGATGGTTCACCTCGTTGTTGTAGATCTGCTGCATTGGCGTCGTTTCTTCTCTAGCTCTCTTCCTCAGCGTGCTGACAAACTTCAGGGCCCGGTCGTCACTAGGTGGATGGCTGTGTTGTGTTGTTATCTTCACGAAGTCTGTGACGGTGGTACACTTGCCAGTGCATGACCTATCAACACACCGCCAGTAAACAGTGTCCCCCTTATCCTTGTTCTTAGCATACAAGTATCCGTCAAGTAACACTTGTGGAGCACCCTTCTGAGACATTACATATTCTACTTTCCGTAACCCAGCCATTGTGGAATTGGAATGTCTATCCCATGTTTCTAACACCTATATATGTGGACAAAGATTGTATTGGAGAAGGAAGTATGAGATGAAAGTTAAATGGTTTACTCTAAACGAAAAAAGGGATATATTGTTCAAATTTGTTGTAACAATGCGTTACTACTCCGTATTTACTTACAAACACATGTACCTGGGAGGATTATACTGTTTTGATAGAGTGTTGAATATATTGTTACAGTGTGTTACTACTCAGTATTTATTTACATGTAAACATATACCGTGAGGATCATACTGTTAAACATTGACCTGTTGATTCAGTGATCTGCTGATTTGACTGTGTCGCTCCACTCAATGTCAGAGTGGACCAGTCCATTACTTGAATAGGTGTTACCTGCCTGACAATGAACTTTTCATTTCTGCTAATTGGGAATTCTGCGTTTTGTAGTTCGGCGTTTTGACAGGTAACCGTATAAATGAAAGGGCCGTGTTGTTGTAATGTTAGATCCGATACCTCTCACAGAAATATATCGAAAGATCTGAAGCTTGCATATCCTACCTGTGCCGAGTATATATACGTCAAATCAACCAATGAAATTGAATATAAAGGATTCAACGAATCTGTCACCATGATTATTTTAACTTATCAAATTTCCGAAAAGTAAAGCTGGAAACGACGTCAATAAGTGTTTCATAAAAGAAACTGCCATTGGGAAAAATCTCGTTCAATACAATTCTTAAACAAGTTATTTTTATCAATTTGAAATATCCCGATACTGCCTCTGAAAATTCATTGTGTAAACCAAAGGTGATACTTATTCCGTTAATAGTTTCTCCAGGGCGATCCTTGTATAAGTTGCGACATCATACTATCATACACCAGAGCCTGTTTTGTCGAAACATAAATAATGTTATACAATATTCTCTGTGTCGATATTGTGATCTTCATTTGCATCCATGATGATTAGATGACAATAGCACCAAGTCGCTGTCGACCATACACAGCATGCACCATGCATTTACGGTTGATGGCGCGGAACCAAAGTACAGAACATTCCATTGTTTTAAATCGATAGCACCTGATCAATGGTGTATAATTTATGTACCCAGGTTTCTTCCGTGCGTTCGTCTAAGAGGTAAGCTTCCAGTATTGTATTCTGTGTTGAGGTCAAGCGTTAAAATACATTTGAATTGACCGAATGGCACCTTTATTTGTTTCTGGAGATTTGGTGATGGTCAACATGTAATCTTGGAAAGTTGTTGCGAGAAAAATGGCATTTCGGAAATATATTCCAAGGGGTGAATCTTCATAGAAGGAATCATATATATTAGCCAATACATGTAGGCCATCATTGACATGAAGGGGTCGGAATTATCACCCAAAGATATTAGACATGTACACGGGCTAACCTTAGCATGTCGGAAACCACCAGTCCGAACTCATGCCATGCAGCTACACCCCGAAAACATCTACAAGATTATATCATCTCTGAATTTAAACTAACCCTTTGGACACGGTCGTCACATTGTCGTTACATCATTTCCCCCTAATCAATATACCGAGCTCATTAGTGCCAATGTATAACCCTATAAGCGCACATAGCATTGACTAGTGAATGTTGCGCTAAATAAATGCACCTTTATTATTATTATAACCCTTCATACATTAAGGTGAAGTAAATCGATGATTAAAAGGTGAAATCGTAGTTCAATATTAATTTTCATAATCAATAAATTCTCACTTCAATTCAATGTTTGCGTAACACACTGGCGTTAGAAACTAAAGATAAACAGTTTTTGCTGTTGCAAATATGTGGAGTTGGACAAGGCATGCTACTACACGATGTATTGTTCAATAATAACATCATAAAGTACACTCAATTGTAAATCAACCAACGAATAAGACCTGTGTGTGTATTTCATCCATGGAACGTTGTTTTAGCAACTTAGCAGCGCAAAGGATAAAGTCATTACATTACAACATATCCATATACTGAATATGAATACAATTGATACGAAGTCCTGGCTGCTGGCCCCTATATATATATATATGTTACAATTTACAACCAAGGTTTCTCCTATAGGTGGTCAGCGTAGGGTGTCATTGTGTTAAATTTTGAACAGATGGGACCCTTTTCAGTGGCAAAACTATCCTTCTTAGCTTAATGTTAACGGACACCAAGCCAACGTATGTCCACATTTCCCCAAGACCCCTATGGCGGTGGTGTCGTATTGAATAATGTTTTTCAGTTTAATTTCATCATTATGAACCAGAATGGACTACACGTGTTCCGGTAAGTACAAAACGTCGCACAACTATATTTAAGTGTCCCCTAGTATTGTCATCTTGTATATATATATGCTGAGTAACGAATTCTCATGTAGAAGTTTGATATTTATCTGACTTCTATACATTTTCCCTTTTTTCGGTACTTCCACGCAGACTAACTTCCACAGTAACCTGTGATGTAAACAAACTGATAGTACAAGCAATATGTACTGTTAGCGATTAAGGCTGGATTCGTTTTTATTACCACGTGCTCTGATTTGAGCCAATATTTGGTACACAGACTTTGTAAGATTCAATATGGGCTGCCGAGGTTATTGGTACTTTTATCAACGAGTGTTGATATATTGGATACCAGAAGACGAGAGATAGTCCTGCTCAATGACTATGAAATAAGAACCTTGTATACAGCAAAGTTGATCTCTATAGACATACGGAATTATAATACCAAGAGATTAACAAAAAGCGTTAATTGCGATATTTTGAAATAAATATTTTATAAATTTTAGTGGTTACACGAAAGTGAAATTTTATTTATCATCCTTCATTATTCCAATGATAAAAGTACATTTTGAACTCAGCACTGTAAGTTCCAGGACATTGTGTTTTTATATTTATAATAGTGGATAGAATAGTGTCTTTACTCGACTGTCAAACAGGTAGCACACACATGGGATATCTCATGTGGAACCCAGTTGTGGAATAAATAGTACATATTACACCTTGGCCAATGGGAATTATAAATTGTAGATTTGGTGAATCTGTGACCCTAAATATGTGTCACAGGGATCATGACCTAAAATGCTCTAGAAATAGGCAACATTGTGTACAGACTTCTTGCCAATGGGGATTCTAAGTTGAAGATTTGATGACCATGTGACCCCAAATATGGGCCACAGGAGTCATGACCTAAAGAGCTATTTTCATCTTGTTCTACAGTAAGGTGAATGTTGTGTAGGCCTACAGACTTCTATGGGGCACAGGGGCCACGAATTAAAAACCTATACATGAGAAACGTATTTACTTTATTGCCTGATAGCCTGATGAGCTACAGAGCCAATGGTTCTATGTTTAAGATTATGGTTTGTGTGTATGATAATGTCGTTTTTCATACATTACGTGACTTGCCATATTCAATGAATGCTAAATAAATCATGAACAGTTTATAGTTGAGGTCATTTTAAAATATGTGTATAAGCCCTCAAGTAACCTCAAAAACGTATATAAATATAAATATATGTAAACTCATAAAACTGTGTAGACACTGAAGTCCTGTGAACATCAGAGGTAGCACATTACAAAAAGCGAGTTTATCGTACATGTAGTAACTTTGTTCCCGATTCAACAACTTCCTCTGTCGTCTGTTAACAATCTTTTTTCAAGTTGAATATATTATTTATGTTGTATGACTCTGTCAAATAAAGCCACATCTCCGATAGGCCCATTAACAATATTTTTTAACATTGAATACAATTTACATAATCTGACCCATGACTGAAAGCACATCTATCGTCTGCATATGTGGCGATCCAAGCACGTCTCTCATCACATGACCATGACGTCATTATAGCAGACGACTACTTTCTTCTGTCTATAAACGCAAAGTGAACATGTGGATTTGAGTCCTTTGTGGATTAACAGTAGGGAATAGCTCGGTGGAGGCGAGAAGAGGACGGCGAACCTGTTTGAACGCCGTACAAGGATTGTGACATCGTCACCATAGTCTAGTTGAACGACGTCATAAAGGAGCAATACTAGTTTGAACGATTCGCTGAAGACTATCCAGAGGAAAGGTGTGTTACTGTTAGTGTTACAGTCGAATATAGTTGATTTCATCTCTCAGGTAGGGAAATTTTATATGTCAGTGGTTCATTTTATCGTTTCATATATTCCTTTCCATCCCAGAATAACTATGAAATGCTGTAACCTGCATTTAAGTATTATGTATGAATTATATTGCCGCTGTGGTTTTAAAAACGACAGGCACGTAACTCGTTGTAATTAAAACTTCGTGGAAGTATATGGGCTGCATGTTGATAACAATTAACTTCCAACTTGTACGCCTACGATCTTGCCTCTTGTGGATGTCTTATTGTCGTTGGTTATCAGTTGTCTGTGAGTTTCATAACAATCATTACATCCCTTCAGGGATAAAGTATGTGTATTCAGCTTATCTAGACTTACTGAATAAGGACCTAGACTTACTAAAGGCTCTTATGTTGTACACAGTCATGTAGCAGATCTTTCCACCATGGAATTTTGTTGCAAGTGTTGTGGCAAATTAATACTGAACGAAGCTTTGAGTTGATTCATTTCCCCAAAACCGATTAACGCATCTTTGATATTTAAAGAGATATGTTTTGACATTGAAGGAGGGTCTATTTGCTCCCTCTCCAGGATGCGACCGCCCAGAGCAAGTAATTAGAGCCCTTGGTGCATTCCGCTGTGTCCTGTGTTTTATGCCCTCCGCATCTGGGATATATCATTTTTAACACACGGCACCGTGGCGTCATTACTCGAACATCAAATCAAATGAGACTTGGGCGTGTCTTTGAAGAAGTTTCGTGATGTATTATTGGGACCGAACATCTTGTTAGAATAATGCGAGTTAATGTTGATGTAGCTGAATTAACCCATCGGTTGAGATAAGATCAGAGTTTATTTGCACAGATTCTTTACATATATAAGCGTGTCATAGTTATAACATTGGGTGTTGCTAATATAATTGCAAGTCAGCAAGCGTTTAAACAATGGTAGATGAGATAAAGTTGTTATGTTTCATGTGGTTGATGAAACTTGTACAGACTACAAAATATTAAAGGGACACCGCGTCGAGGATAAAAATGAGATCAGATTTATCTGGCTATGCTGATAAGCCTGTCTGGTAAGGAGTTACGCTTCGCTTCACTGTTAACATGCAGTAGTTTGTATTAGCAATTACTTCAATTGTCTAAAATTTGGGGTCTGTGACTCGTTAGCAGACACCTTAATTAGCATAGGTAGGAAAAACTGATCTCATATTCATCTTCGACGCAGTGTCCCTTTAAGCTTAAGCGTACAGAACGATGCATTTCTAAGTTGGGATACCATCGTGACATCGGGGTCTTATCTTAAGACTCTCGCAAAGTTCCAGCAAAAAAAAACCCTAAACTATAGTGAGTATTTTTGTTGGTTAACTTTCACCTTTCACAACACTGATGGCTATTGTCCGAGGAGTATGTAATGTCAAGTTTAGGGGGATAACATAGTTTCGTGTCCTCATTTTCTTCTGAATAGTTTAGGAACATCTGTGAGAAAATACGAGCTCGTAGGCCTCTGATTAGGTCACACGTTCGTTGTTTTCGTCTGGATGTCTAAGAAAGCGATCTTTTTACTCTACGGTATAAGGAGAACACTGTAATCTAATCTTTGCGGAATAAACTGGGACGTTATTTCTTTTGTGTGTACGACCTTGCTCCTTTGTCGGGCAGGTTTTAAACACTGCAGTTATAATCATCGGTGAAACTATGATATAGTTTAAACGTATTTATTTTCAGGAATTTTACATGAAATTGGATTGGTCAACAAGCTAAGAAAGCTTATTTAAAGACCGCTCCATTGAACATACATAAATAAATACATCATCATGACAAGAAGTACATGAATAAACTAAGTAACCTAATATGACATTTGGTGGATAATCAAATCAAATCTTGGAGATGTAATCAAGTAATCAAGTATGATGGTTAAGTACATTTATGATACACTATGATATGCCAGATGCCTCCATGTATGTCATACTTGTCAATAGGACTGACAGAAGCGTATATATGGAAGTTGTAAAACTAAATTCAAATGCTTTTTGACGTTTTGAAATTATCAATATTATCACAAAGGGACACACAGAAAATTTCCCCCGTCAGGCATAACTTTCGCCACTACTACTGGTTAGTTGATGTTTTTCAGTCTTCTTTTCTTTGACAGCGTTCTGCCACTGTACTTGGCAGTTCAAACAGAAATCTAGTACAGAAAATGCGATGGCTTAAAGCAAGGCTTAAATTAGCCAGTGACAGAAACTGACGTGAGTAATATCTTGCAGGGTTAGTTGACATACATGTAAAGTTGTAAGACAACCATATATTTTCATAATTATCGAAGTGTTTGATTTTTATTAATAAGAAGTAACCGACCCTTGGATTTCAAAGAAAAAAACAGACACAATGTAAATCAACCATACAATTCTGTCATAATTCTCAAGGCCCTAAAACGCTTATAAATACTTGTTAATCAAAATTACATAATATTTACACTACTTTGAGAACTACCACATTATGTAATATTATGTAACGAGAGTACATGTAACTAGAGTGTATCGCTTGTTACTACTACCTCGCTGTTTGGACAGGCGAGTGATGATAGCAGTCAACTGAACTATTGTTATTTGCGGCTACATATCTGGGGCCACAGCTATGTAAACAAACGGGCATTGTTATCTGAATCAACTGTTTTATTAGCGTTTAACAGGTAGGCAATCGTTGTGCATATATAAGAACGTATTACAACCTTCACTTAACCCAAATGATGTTGTAACAGTTTACCCATTGTGATCCATAGCATCGCGGCGGTGGTCTGTTTAGTTCTTTAAATGTCTCAAGAGCAAGTGGGTTAAAACTGCCGAGGTAGGACTGTCGCGACAGGGAGTAATTCGCAGCTTGTGTCTTTAGAGCAACGTATTTCTGCAGGTAAGACTTGTTATTAAACCAATGATGATAGTCTATAAAACTTCGGCAGCAAGGAGGTTAAAGCTGTAACTTATCGTTACATGAACAGGGAGGTGAAAACCTGTAATACATTGTATTTGAAGCAAGGTCGATAACATTTTCGGTGACAAGGGGTTAATCTCGTAGGGAGGTTGAGTTCTCTGTAACCGTAGAGTAGTTAAAACCACGTTTGCTGTCTGAGCAACAGTGTGGTAAAAGTATGCACTGGACGGATATTCACTAATGAAGTTAAATGAGAACAAAACACCTACGTACAGAGTCTCTGTGTCGATGATAAAACAACAAAGTCTGCATACAGAATCTCGTCAGCAAGGTGGTTAACCGGTACCGAGCCAAGACTCACTCCCCGCTGTGTGCGACTGAGGCAGTGAATGCATGGCGTTTGTCCGGTAAACTTGCTACGGTAGACTGGTCCCCGAGTGTTATAGCCCATTCGGCGTATGTATCTGTGGTGTATAGAGGATCATCTAGTGACAGTAGGATTTTGGACCGAGGTATGTATATATTTACTGTTACTCTTCTGTTTTATGGCCGTGAGATGGCGCAGGCTTTTTGAAAAGTGGAAAGTTATGTTTGAAGTTTGCGTTTGTAAAGGTGTCATTGATGGGAGGGCATTTGTCTCCTACTATACTCACAATATTTGTCCAGATGTTTAATTCATGCCAGGCAAAACTGACTAAGTTTCCGTATACATGCATGACAAAGCTCGATTTAGGATTGCCATTCATTGCCTTAACCGCAAATATTTAAGAAAGTTTTAATTCACATCTCTCTATGAAATACTGAATTCAATAAACGTAAGTCCCTATTTCTACCGTTATTGGATATTGTTTTCAAAGATTACTTTTACTCGTCATATTAATATTAATGAAGAAAAAACGCGTCTACGAACCTGTCCTGTCTACGAAACCTGGTACCTTTAAAGGGACACTGTAGTCTTACACTCAGACCCCGAAAAAAGTATTAATTCTGAAAATATCACCATTTTATCATATATTATAAAGGAGACTGTAAGAAATGGTATTTTAAAAAGAGGCTCCTTTTCAATAGTCTAAGTGTTAGAGTAGGGACACCGCGTCGAGGATAAATATGAGATCAAATTTATCAACCTCTTTGTTGATGGCGTGTCTTGTAACGAGTCACAAACCCCTAATCTCAGACACCTTGAAGAAATTTTTAATAAAAAGTGTGACTCGTTAGCAGACAAACTATTATTTAATATAACCATAAATAATACCATCGTGAGCATACGGACATGTATTTGAAATAGTTTATTGCTATCTCCCTGTTATGACCAAAGTATGAGTCTGCATGTTATCGTCAGTACAGACTATTCTACTTTGACATCGGATCTCATTGAACAAGTAGGCTACCGTGAGTTGCCCACTCGCTCCACTGAGAGTAAGCCCTGTGATAATCTAGTTATCAAGGACAGGGGGTTGGATTACAGCCATTACAGCACCCTGTTCTCTGCTTGCAAATCATATATACACCTACCTGGATGTCATAGTGTATAATTCGGAATTTTGGAAGATGACCAAAGGTTGGATTGACCTACATGATGAGGTGATGGAGTTTTTATTTATATAACTCTTCTCTGCTTACATCGTTGAAACAGGTATGAATGAATGATGTGTTTTGATGTCAGTGACCTGTTAACCCCATGCGCCGATCGGATAATGATATACAATTGCAGCATGCAAGATAAGATGTCGTTGACGTTCTATGAAATTCAAAATGACGTCATAACGTCAAATCAACATCAGCAAAGACAGGAGTTTTGCATTAAACAACTTCATGGGAGTGTTTTCACAAGTTCCAATTGCATTTAAAAGCACAGTGGACCCTTCATCATCTGAACAGGAATGTCGCTGTTTTCCCAGAGAATGACTATTGAACAAGATAATGCTCTACAGAAGTTCTACAGCAGTATTAACTTTTCGTTATGTCTGCATGCTGTTCAACGCGTTGATATTAACATCGTGTCAACAAAATTTGAATGCTCTGATATTATAAAGTTTTTGAATACAGCGTAATCAGTATTTACGAAATTGATACAGTGGACTTGCGTTTCTTTTGCTGTTCAGTATATATTTACCTATTAATCGACATATAGAAAATGGATTGGGAAGACACCTTCTACTGAAAATCTGGGATAATGTAATGCTTGACAACCAAAACGTTTTCTGAAGATAATTAATGTTAGAATGTTTAGCAATTTAATTTCGCCATGAATACTGGTATTCGGTCTGATGAGTCATATACTTTCTGCTTGAGAAGACTTTAGGTGGTATTTTTGTCACAAAAGATACTGACAAGTCAACAGTATGCGGTTTAGCCGCTATGTATAGCAGGACATTCACATCTCCCCAAAGTGATTCACTCAGCGGTGATATATGCAGTTTCCCAACAGTTAGGATGACAGGTATCAACGAGAATCAGCTGGATTTCTAATACGATGTCCTTTTGAAGGCGAATACACATACATTTAACAGGTTTAGTCGATATTTTTTATAGCAATTCATTCATAGGTTCCAAAAGTGATTCACCCAACGGTTTTTACATCTCATTGTGTTGTTTTTGGCTACACAAGGTTCGCTAGCTACTGTTACATCATGATGAAGTTTCACAGTATTGTTTTGTCACATAGACGTTGCTTTCTTTCTCCCTACAACACTATTAGGTCTAGCTACCATTACTTCTGAAAGCGACATTAAGCCTCAATTATTAGTGTCACTTAATCAGTGGTGTATGGTGTTTTGCGTGTTGGCACCAATAGGGTTAATTTCTCCTGAACTGACTTGAAAAGGTATAACAGTTTCCCCTTGTCGAAATAAACGTTATGATGATTCGATAAACAGACCTTCGCATTCTTATCCCTGGCGACCCACTGCGTCAAATATATTCATTGTCGGGTTAGTGTGGCTTTTAAATAGCAACTTCAGAATGCAAATGTTCTTTGTTATCGTTACATCAAGTTCAAGACGAGCTTATCATCATGTTTGTAAAGGTCTTGTGAGTGGTTAGTGTTGATATGATTTGAACATGATTAATACGTTCTGTGTCATGCTTGAAAACCAAATGGCCGATCTGTCAAACCCTCTACCACGGACAACGATTGTAGTATAAGCTTTTGCTCCAAGACGATACATCATTGACAATATGTAAATATAGGTTTACGTTATGACTTCTCAATGGTTGATTCATGAACAGATGGCGATAACTGTTAGCCTATATGCATGAATGGAGGGAATATTCGTGTATTTTTCATGGTGACGGTCATTCAGTGAACGCCGAGGCACAATACACGTTCTATAGGCGGTTTACGTGTAGGGACCTGACCAGCTTCTAACATAGGTTACACCACGTTGAACAATTAAAAAGGTTAAAGAACGTGTTTATTCAGCCGGCCTGTCTGTATTTGAGTTCTGAAGAGCCACGTGCCGCTTATTTGTACGTGATGTAGTTGTATCATTTGAACTAATTTGAGGGAGAAACCAGTTGTCACAAAATTTCCTTCAGTACACAAACGAAGGCAGACGATACGACACGACTATAGGCCAAGCTGTTGTTGTTGCTTTTCTTGATCAAAGACCTGTTGAAAGTCCACATGCTTCTTTTTACAACGTGTTGACATTAGTTCATTGTCTCCAACAATTCATTGACGAACCCATTTGACCAATTGGCAGGTATGTCGTCTGCTTGTTTGCAATGTCGAATACATCGCTGACGGTTTCTGGCATTCAGTTTGCCGTCGTCATTCGTCGCGTGTGCCATATTTACAGACGAATTAGACAATTTTATTTATTTTTACCTTGGTTGTGTGTGGATAAGCCATTTCTTGAATTCCTGAGAGTTTTGTGGAGTGGAAGATGACAGAACGAGCTGAGCACTAAAAACATATGGCTCGAGTAAGGGACCGTATTTTATTGCAAAATGACGTCTGCCAAAATTATAAGAAAGTCACTGAATTTTATTACGATTGTTACGCTCTGTTTATTCTACTGGAAGAAATTATACTCTTATTTATATTTATAAGCTTGTGATGTATGAATTAGCAAGTGTCTGTGAAGTGGGTCGCACATAACGGGGCTGCTTGGACTGAAGATTTGTTTTGCTTTTCAAGTATCCTGCTCTGTCTGCTTGTTCTTCGTGAGGTTACGATTTGGAAAAAAAAACCATTATTCTTACGGAGGAGGATAATTCAAATGTTAATTATATATTCGACATTTTATTTACCCGTATTTAAGAAGCTGTACATATTAAACAGCTGGATAAACATTAAGTGTTTTGTTATAAGACCATGTTTCATATTTCTTGTTTTTCAGTGTTACAAGTAACAAGTTTAGATTTAAGGACTACTTTCTTTGAAATATGAGTCCGCAGAAACTGTCAGTTTATTCTAGACTTTAGATTTGGTATATATTATTTTTCAGAAAAAATGATTTCTGGAGACACAAATGGAGAATAATTCAAAAGACAGGGATATCATAAAGGCTTAATTTTAGGCATGTGATGCAGTTATTGAGAAAATCACTCTCACAGCCTCTCAAGCCATGATTTACAATTAGTACTGAGAATAATTTAGAATATCTATCATGTCATTGGACAAGGAAGAAAGGGGTTCAAAAGAAGTCCCTTCAGTATTCACTAAAGGGCATACATGATCTGCCATCTTGTTTTTTTTTGCATGACAGTAATTTACATGAAATGAAAACATTCTATTTCACAAGGGCGTGTATGTCTTAGAAACAGCGTTTGAAAGACATATACCTATATAGACCCTTCCCTATTACTATATAAAAGGAGTAATAGGGTAGGGTCTATATATATAGGTATATGTCTTTCAAACGCTGTTTCTAAGCGATACACGCCCCTGTGCTCTATTTTACCTAAGTGTACAACCTTTTCATAATAAAAGACATACACTGATATAATATTCACAAAGTAACAAATGACGTAACATAGAACAGTCACTAAATCACAATATGCTGTTAACGTTATGCCCTAGCGAAGTTTTCCCGACTCATAGCGCCAATGAATGACTTCAGTTCTGATTGTTTTTATTTTTCAACAAATGTGGTGAAATATTAGATCATCGAAATATTACCTTCATTAATAGCTTTCAATTTGACTGTGTTTTAATGTTAACTCTTTACCTGTTGATGCAGTATTATTTTAAGAACCGGTAAGATCTTCACAGGCACCAGACCTATACATATATATATATTTTACTGAAATGGTTAAATTGGTTTGCTGGCTCAAATACACTAAGTAAAATTCGTAGACTGATCCAAGTTTTCATTTCCAGTCTCATTGCAGGATCAACCTGTCCCAAATTCTTTATATGTTATATAGGTAGGTAGGGATTAGGAACGTCATGATACACCGATGCACCGGTGCATCGCCGTGGTTCAGTTCACGATACGATACAGTAAAATAAATCACGATCCAAATTTTAGTGTATATCGATAAATGTTTTAGTGTTTATTAATCCAATAAAAAAAATAAAACTTACCATCATAATCATTATTTATTTCAGAAACGCAGTTCTTGAAATTGCTAGATTTCTGACTTTTTGTTCATGTTCAAGTTGGAAAACTATTAAAATATGAGATTCGTGATCAAGTTGGCTTGTATTTGTTTTTAACTGTTGTTCACTATCTTGTTAGAAATGTTGTATTGAGATCCTGAAATGGTATCTCTCCGCAAGATTGTCGCATTTACTGTATCGTGATATGTATCGAATCGTCACCTCAGTATCGTGATATGTATCGTATCGTGAGGTACCTGTATCGTGACATCCCTAGTAGGGATATGTGTATTTAGGGTCTGGCACCCATGGGTAGGTTATCATTTGGTTCTGGTGAAACCTTGGTTATGCCCTCTGTTGAGTAAAGTCAGTCTGATTAAAATTGACGGTTTTCCGAGGAATAAAAATGGCAAAATACTGAAAATAGTGTATCTACTATCATTCAGAAGTTTCCTCCCGGTAGATGCATTATTTTGCAAATTTTATTCCTCGGAACAAGGTCAATTTTAATCAGACTGGAATAAACGTCGACAACCACTCCTGAAAATCAGCACTCAAGAATGGTGAAGCACATTTGTAACCGGAAGTTTTGAGTAAGGACAAATATATTCAACCGGTAAGAAATGACAGATCTTGGTGACAGGCCTTTCATTGTGAAAACACCATGCCCCAGTGGACATGTTTACTCTCCAGTGTATATGTTTACTCCTTTATCATGTGGATTGTGGGAAATATAGGGGGATATTTGGCTCAAAGGGAAAAGGGGATGATACAGATGACCGAAACAATCTTTGGATGAAAACAGCCCCCTGGTGGGCCGGTAGATGGACAAAGGTCATGAAAGGTCAAGCAGGAACTGTTTCTGAGCTGAGCAACCGGAGCTGCAATGAGCTGTGAAGATGACATGTGTTGTAGGAGTTAATGTGTAGATAACGTGCTACTGCCCCTTTAATGTGTAGATAGCGTGCTCAACATACTAGATCTCACACAGATTTGTAAAATAAACATTCCATGTTTTCATAACAGTGCCACACATACCAGTTACAAGGGCGGATCCAGGATTTTTGAAAGGGGGGGAGGTCCCCAAAAAAAAAATTTCCACTCAGTGGGGGGGGGGGGGGGTCAGGACCCAAATCTTATACATGGATTTGAAAAGGGGGGGGTCCGGACCCCCTGGATCCGCTAGTGCAGTTATGAAGATGTGTAAAACCTAAAGAAGCTACTTTATCAGAGGCTGCAGATTTGCCATGATAACTTTCACTGTGATACTGTTGTCCTCATCATTTTTTGGTACAATAAAGGATATTAAATCCATGTTCAGTTTAGGGAAAAGCATTGAGATATTACCATTGAGATTTTAATTTCCTACCTCAATGGAAACCCTTATATGTCATATGTATGTAATGTACGAAATAAGCTGCCAAACCCCTACAGTGGCAGATTCAGGGGGAATTCCTGGATCGTTCTATGCCTAGCAGATAGGATAAAGAGAGTCAACAGGTTATATACTAGAAATTTAACTCCTCATTTTCATGCAATTATTCCGTCTGCGTAACAAACTGGTTTATTGTCCACGGTGAGCGAGTGCAGCCTGTTTCTAGGTGCTGATTACATCATCAGCTTTATGTTGGCTCCTTGTATCCTCCAATCACTTTCTGATCTCTGTAATACAAAGTGATTTTATGACCCTTGCTGATCCAATTATAATATTCACTTGAAGTAGCTGGCTCAGACCTAAACTGTGTACCCTGTATACTTCACTTGTGTAACTGGGCCACTATATTAGTCCTTGGTATGTATTTCTTTTTTCTACACCTTGCAGTCTTGATATATTTGATGTTTTGTCAAACGCTTTTTCAGGTTTATAGGTTTATTTGAATATTCATGTTAAACTTCATCAGATTTTAAAGACTTGTTTTATGTTCTTATATATAGAGTTATGTTTATCTTCACAGGGAAATATGCATTATATGGTCACTACCTTTTTGGATGTTTCGATACTTTTTCAATTGCAGAGTGTCTTAAATGCTTAGAATGGGTTGAATGACCCCAAGCAGTTGATCAGCACTTTAATAATGATATCATTGTGCTTTACAGTGCAGAATTTGTTAATATGCAATGAGCATTATTATCTTGGTATGCATCAAAGGTATCTCCTTTTGTTTACTTGGACATACATAGGTTTATTACCCATATGGTTGAAAATAACCGAGTTAATATTATTGATATGAGCACATGTGCACATATCACATTTGCCTAGCAACCATTGTTTCACCGCAACTTCCCGTCTGTGACGTCATAAAACGATTGTTCGTGACATCACTGTAGCTTGCCACCGCAAGAGAAGTGGGTCGTTTCCTGGCTAATTTTACGCGATTCTAATGGAATAAAATGGGTAATAAAGAAATTATTACACTCGAAATTGTGTCATATGGCTTTTATGAAACTCGTGCAAATTTATTTGGTTTCTCCTGGACAAAAGTAACAACTATCTCATAATCTGATAGCTAGCCAGCAAGCTGAACACGAAAGCAGATCAAACTGTTGAATTTTATACATGTTTTCAAAGCCTGCCACAAATTTTAAGGAATACATTTCCTTGAATAGAGTGCAAGGTAGAGAAACAAGCGTCTATAGGTTTGAAGTATACTCTTGTTAATACGTTTGATGTAGTCCCCATTAGGGTTGGGTGACCAGTTTGCTTTGTCCCCCCATTATGAGACTGGCTGGTTGCTGGAGGGAAAGAATGGTGGGTGCGATGAGGCGTGGGAGGGGGAGGGATATGTTCGTAGAAGATAAAGGATGTAGGACTATAAAACTAGTTGACCACAGCAGTGTATGTACTACAGTAGGTTTATTTCAATTGATGAGACTGTTGATGATACGAGCAAAGTGAGTATCGTGGTTTCTAGTTGTTTTATGTGCCATTAGACAATCTGTTTTTGCGTATCATTGAAGAATTTTTTGTGTATGTACATTACAGAAATTTGGGATTTTGTTTGACAAAATGTTTGTTGACTACAGCATATGAAAACAGTTAAATTATCAACATTTGTACAGATTGTGGTTGCTAACAGTTTGTTGATCATGTCGTTTAGTCTTCAGAGATTCATAAATGTTATAGGAAATTTGTATCAATAAAGTCTCTTTTTGCCTTTTTGTCAAATAGTCCCTAATAAATAATGACAAGTCCAGAACAGGCCTCAAAGTCAACATTTATTGCAAGGAGCACATCTAAAATACGATTGCTAAAACAACATCTATATGAATGAATATATGCAAAAACTGTAAGCTAGCTAATGTTCAATACCATTGTGTAGCAAATTGAGATGGATAATGCATGGTTATATTTTTAGTGGACCCCAATTTTGTCAAGGAGCATGTGTGCTCCTAACTCAAAATTACAGGGAGCAAACTGAAAAATTAGGGAGAAAATGCTCCTGAATCTGTAACTGTATAAAACTTGAAGGTCCGCAATGGTCCGCATGAGACAATATTATTCAAGAGTACATCTTCAATATGTAAATGAGCAGTTTGTAACAATGAGGTATGGAGATCATACCGTTTAAGGTCAGTGCAGCTTTACGAGAGGGGAAGGTTTGTGGGAGACTACAGAACAGTTAACACAACAAACAGAACCTTGTCAAACAGGTGTGGACAACTGGAAGAGTTCGAGGAATTCACCCATTGTCCACTGTCTTCAGGTGACCATGAAATAACTCCTGACCAATTGTCCTGGTTCGGCATGGCTTCGAACAGATTTGGATCCCATTCTCTTAATATACCACTCCCTACATATTTTCCATCTTAAAAGGAGGGTTCTATCAGGATATTTTTTGTGGAAACGAAATTCGAGAGGATATTCCCGTTTACACATATATTCTATTAATATAAGATTAAAACACAGTCAAATTGAAAGATATTACCAGTAATGAAGTTAATACTTAGATGACTTTTCATTTCACAACTTGGTAACATATTTTCAGTCTTAATAGATACTCTGAAGGGAGTAATCTCTGTGGTAAGATGCAGGAATTTTCAAGGGAGGATTCACATATTACATGCAAACTTTTCAAAAGTGGGGAGAGGTTGGTGTTCGCATCCCCTAAATCTCTGAATCTGCCACTGAAATTATATTATATGTTTTAGTCCGTGTTTGAGACGGAGAGATTTTGTGGAAATTTAATTGAAAGAGAGATACCTGTACTATTGATGATGAAAATACATACCATTCAATTTATGTGGTTATAATTGTAGGTTAGTGACATTAGGTTTTGAATAAAAGGAGATAGCTGTTTATATTCATTCATCTATGTATGTATACATATATATACATATACATGCTATTAAATTAATGATCAAAATGTATATCATTTCACTTCATATCATAATACATATCATTTGTTTAAAATATTATTTCAATACTGTTAGGTTGGTGACATTAGGCTGACTAGCTGAAAGTAACACAGATTCCTGCAATCTACTGTGATGTCATTCATTGGTGTGAACTCCTAGTTGAGGGATTGCACATCATTTGTACTTTGTTTCTTTTGTAAATATATTTTTGTATGGGGTGAGACTTGTAATAAAATATCTGTCTGTCTGTCTATAAGAATCATCCATGTGTGCAACCAAAGCACAATCAACCAAGGCAGTAAGGATTTGAAAGATACAATGTGAGTAAGCTTATTTAAAGATTTCATTGTAAGGCATACATTTTAACCGAAAATTAACTTGAAAATTGAGGGGGTACCTCAAATTTAAAGCAAAATTATTCACCCCTGTAACCCCTTTGGATCCGCCACTGTTTGTGTTGAGTCTTAACTACTCAGAAATTCCCATTTCTCAGTATCTCCTTTGTAGTATTTAAAACGGTAATTTTTTAAGAATTAATATTTTTTTTAAAGTCTTCATGGTGGGTCACCTTGACCTATGGTAAAAAAGATCAAGTGGGCTATAATCTAATGAGACTGAACCTTATCTACGATTGAAACATGATCAAAGCGCTTATAAACCAAAGTAGGTTGTCGTGTGAGTTAAGTAATCCTAACAGCGTGTTTAGAGCATTATACAAGTTGTTAACTCCTGATTGGGAAAGAAGGATTAGCACATAGGTCGAGATGATTAAGTGGACGTGGTGGCATAAGTTTTGGGCAGAGGATTGCCCAAGCTAAAGGTTTGATGTTACGTGATTGATTACCGATGGGACGTTTGTCACAGTGCGATAATATGATTGACATGCGGTCCCGGGAACGACATGCCTTGATGGATCAGCCAATGAGGAGTGAAGCCTACAGGATTTACATATAAGCAATCACTCACGCTTTCACTGGTTCAGAAACTACTCTCGGTGTAAAGCAGAAGGTCTTGAGTGAAAGGTAGGGACCATTTCATTTTCAGTGTCGTTCCAAGAGGGGGTCATTGGCTTATCTGCCCACCTTTTGGGCTTTTCCCTTAAAGTTTGAGAAGTAGGATACTTTTACCATCGAATAACTCTCGTCTGTTCAAAATTGGTAAAGTATTGATTACCTACAACACTGATTTAATTCAGGTGGGCCAGGTTTAACTTTTAGATGACAAACGTAACATTGAAGCAATCACTGGTACTATTTGTTCTGCCTCATGACTGTAACATTTAAGCGCCTTTAATACAGTCTACTCTAAATCCTTATTCAGCAAGTCTAGATTCAGATATGAATATGGAACTAAAGTATTAAAAACTATTTTCACAAGGATGAAGGTACATTAATTTTTAAATTTCATAGACTAAATTTTAAGCTTTGATTCTATACCAGGTGCATGTTGTCAATGGACTTTGTAGATAAAACATTAGAAAGTTGTGGCGAGTGTGAGAGATGATTTTGTACCATTTAAATAGATTATTAATAAGGTGAAACAATCAGCAATCACTGTATACCTTGATCAAATCAGTCCCAGGGTAGAGAAACAGAAAATCCAAGTTAGAGGTAGTGAATTTTCCTTTAATTGATGAACTAGTTTTAGATGGCAATATTGAGACAATTAAGAAATCATCTACTCTATATCTGGTTCAACTGGATTCTGGATGAAAGGCTGGAAAGATGTCTATCCAAACTGGACCAGCTATAAGCAAAGAACTTGATGTTGTTCCTGCTTCAGATTGTTGTAAAGTGGATGTTTAGGAAAAGATTGCACTTCTATGTCACTCGTGAAATCTTAAAAAAAATATTCAACCTTTAGTGAATTATTTTGGAGATTTTATTATCTTTATTTTTTATTTCACATTCATCACTTGTTACAGTAAAGGTAGGTCCTACTAGATTCATCAGCACTCGACTAACAGTATATTCACATCTTATCATCCTTTTTAGACGAAACGACTCATGCAAATATCAAAACTTGCCCTGCAGCCTTTATGAAATGTTAATAGTTATGATCAAGCTCAGAACTGCACATGATCACCTCTTCACCACACTGACTGCATCTGAACTCTTCACAAGACTTCACAGTGAAAGTGGTATTGTATTGAACCGTGTACACGTACCGCTCTATCACACCTCCTCCACTATTGTCCATGAGAAACCTTCACGTTCAGTGATCCCACACTTACAGAACAAACCACAGCAAGCAGGCTGTGAATATCTTACAGACAATTAGACTAATAGCTGTATTCACTCAACCAGATGCCTCGGGCTCAAATAAATTAGAGATACTTCTACAAATGAGTTAATTGATCAAGGTGATTCAACACCTGGATGTAAGATTTTGCTGATAAACTTTGACCTGTGCACCAGGATGTCGTTGTACAAAACACCAGGATAGCCTTAGTGCAATGATGGAAGGAAGGCTCTTGGTGTTAAGCTTGTTTTGTGCAACGACCCCCTGACAATTATTGTTTAAAAACTTAACTTGGATAATCTATTGATCTGTACTGATTTTTATTAGGCATAAAAAATATTACCAGTTTATTGGTTTGTCAAGGTTCAGGTTGTTGTAACATCAAGTTTTGGGTTTAACCCTTTCACCACTAAGAAACCAGAATGCTATTAAATACGTTTTCTGGCCTCTGTAGAGGCCTGTAGGGGTGAAAGGATTAAAGTGCAAGAAAATGCACTTATGTGGAATCTATACCATTTACATGAGAGAGATTTACCTGATCAAAGAGGAAAGATGTAAATAATCTGGACAGGTACTTCACTATAAGGGCGTTAACGTCGCCCAGGTATCTTGTATTTCACTTATATTTCTCTTGTATTTCTCTTGTATTTCTCTTGTATTTCTCTTGTTTTCACTTACAAGTGGTGATAAGTGTTTTCAAATGTACTTTAAAAATATTTAATTTCCATGTTTTCTTTTTAAGTGATGATATTTCGTACCAATATATTTTCACACTAAATATTTGTATCACATATCCTGAACGTTGCAGGTAGATATTGTGAATCTTCTGTTTTGACATTTATTACATCAGAAAGGGCTTCAAAGGCAAGTTCGCGATTAAATGTTAAAGTTTTTTAAATGTATATCCCCGCTAATGGCTGTGATACTGCCGAAGCAGCGTTAAACAATAAGTCACTCACATTGGATGTATATGGACTTTCCTCAGTGCAGGGTAGAAACTTTCGGGTTAACTTCAATCGTATGCCCTTGGGCAATCCTTAGTTGATGTTTGGTCTTCTTGGCTTATTAATTTACATGGTTGTGTATCTTACATAATAGCTTTTGTAGATATACCTGCATAGTTAATCCTAAAGTAGGCACTTTGTGTAATCATCTGGGTGTTAAAATGCTTTATGACCCCCGTATATAAAGCAACAGGCGATGCATGATCCCCATGTGTTGAGAGCTAAAACGATTTCTCCTGAAACCTTACTTGAACAAAACCTGACTGTTCCTCTCAGCATTTTCTAAGCTGGATTGTAAAAACAAATTGTCTGCTCTTCATTAGTTTTAAATTAACAGAAATAACAAATTCTGTCTCTTATTTCAAACAAATTTGATTACCGGTAACTTCGCTTATTAGTAAGAGACAAGTCATTGGACTTTCTAGTGCTTTTTTTCACAAGATCGAAGGTAAAAACTCCTTTTAATCACTGTTAATTTTTCATGATTTTAAATGATTTCCTTCTCTCCACAGGATCCCATCATTACATTCCTGTAAGGCACGCTATGGTAGAGAGCTGTAACTGAACTATACACACCAACAAAATGTCCGTCAACGGAGACTCCGAGTATACCCCTTCCCCGCGCCCCCATCCTCGCCTTCGTCCAGAGGCCATGGACAATGCTGCTCGTAATCGCGGAGGCATGGAGAAGTGGTTCGACTACTCCGACAACATCAACAACTACAACTCGGCCCGACCTGTCGCAAGAACAAAGGGCGAAGAGGCGCAGAAGATCGCGGAGACCAATAAGGGATGTATGAACGATATGATGCAGGGTTACCCTGATCCGGTTCCAACCAGAACCATCCACCCTCGAGCAGTCAAAGGAGAGGCGGCAGAAATCGCAGAGTCAAACAAAGGTGGTGGGATGAGAAACCTTATAGACAACTATGGTAACCTTGACATTTCAGACCGACCTCCAGTGAAGGTCAAGGGCAGTGATGCTGAGGAATATGCAATGAGGAATAATGGTACTGTGAACAATGTGATGAACAATTACGGGAACCATGCGCTCTCCCCTGCCCCTCAGCCAAAGCTAGGTCTGGGTGGGGAAGAGGTCGCAGTTAAACACAAGGGCAACGGGATGGGTCCCCTGCTCAGGATGGAGGAGAAGAGGTCACCGCGGGATGTCAAGGTTGGAGCACTGCATCAGGAATCTGAAGGGTGAGTCCATGAAATAAGTTTTCCCAGGTTTTCCCCAGGTATTGTACATATGTTTCCAGGGTTAAAAAGTCTCTGATCCAAGCCGACTTACCCCAAAATAACAACAAAATTTTTATGATTTGCTATTTCAGAATTTTACAAAAATGGCAGACTTTCATACAGAGATCTGTGCTGTTTGCAAAACCCTTTGTAAGTCTGACATGGAAAGATTTGGAACTCCTGGTTGGTTACCTGAGTGTAAGTCCTAAAGCTTCTTGTGAACAGAGCTGTAAATGATACATTTCAATTCAAAACCCTTAAGGGTCATTGGATCTAAAATCTTGCAGGAGGAACTGTTTCACATGTTACTATTGAAATTTGCACATAGGTACTTGAAGAAATCATTACCATCTGTCCAATTTGTTTGTTGACCTCAAAGGAGCAGTAAATTAAACGTGTACAAAAAGCTTCACGTAGCAACTCTGCCTCTAGTGTAACAGGAATGTTGAAGGAAACTGGTGTACAAAACTGCAGAGTAACATGAGGCAATCTTTAACAGCTATCTGAGTTGGCTACAGTTACCAGGCATTGTGATGGTAGATCTGATGATATCTACCTGTGATAGAAAGAGAAAAGTTACAGGTGGAATGAAATCTGACCCCTCCTCTAATGTGCGTCATTGTGTCAGGTGTAGAAAGATGTGTGAACTGCCCCTCCCATTTCTGATGACCTCACTCAGTCCTATATATTTCGTATTTCTAGGTTGTCTCTCATCTGACCTAAATTTTGGTTTAAACTCAACATGTCCTTCGCTCTGGGTCCCTAAAGATAACAAATCTTTAGCTATAGTGGTCTGTCTCTGAGTTTTTCTTTTGGTAACGATTTGTGATAATTTTAAAATGGCAGCTCAGAATAGTTTTAAATTAATTCCAAACCAATTTTTTTTAGTTCCATCTTCAATTATTTTTCCTCTTCTAGATTATTTACTTATTTGTTACGCAACTTCCAGATAAACAGTTCTTTGTGTTGGGAGTAATCTAATCAAAATGTCAACACATGTGTCAGGTGATGAGGTGATAACTGTTTTGTTTAAGGAACTTGATCCTATACTTGTACCTCTAGTGAAAAAAAAACTAAAGAAAATACTAATAATAACAGCACTAGTAAAACTTATCATGAAAATGTAAGATGAAGTTGGATCCAATCAACACAGGCTGAATTTAAATTTAATTAAGGATTTACAGAAATAAGTAAATCATAACTGCCTACACAGTCAGGTGTGTACATATATAGATGTGGACTGGTGGTTCATACCGGGCGACCTGACCCGACCCCATCCCGTGTTGACCCCTGACCTCTGACAATAGTTTAAAATATCTTAGTAACCATGTATACACAGGTCTCGTCTATCTGTAGGAGGATGGGTGCATTTGAATTCCTCCGTAGTGTCGCGTCATCTGTAAACAAACAGTTTTCTTTTATTTCTATACAGTGAAGTAAACCCTTTATCTGTTGGTTCAGTTATATTCTACAGTGTGTGAAAGGATACTTTTGTGTGAAAAGGGTTTATGTCCCCTTTAGGTCCAAAAAGGACACAACATGGTATGAAACCAAGGTAAAATATCTGTGGTGTCTCCGACGGGATTCGAACTCAGACCTTTGCCATGAAAGCCCAGAATACTAATGATAAACCACTGTGAGTCATGGCTTCCAACCAATGACAAAGATAGACTATAAGCAACTACTGCTTCTTTCCAATAATTTCTGGTTCAGAATGCCTTTTGTCTCAAACATGCATTCATTTTGAGTAATGATAAACAGTTTCAACTAATTCTTCTCAGAAACAAATTATTTCATAGGAAGAGTAATGCTTTGATATAAATAATGATACATGCGTTTCACATGAAATTCTTCAAAGAAGGGTCGAATTAGCCAAGAAACGTTTTGTGAACGAATACAGAAGTTCTCGTCCTTAAGATGTGTCTCTCTATATCTTAAAAATCGGGGCCGGGATAGCGTAGTGGTTAGCGCGTTCGGCTTCGAATCAAGAAGTTTGGGGTTCGAATCCCGCCAGGGGCACGGCAACTTTGTCTGAAGTAGAGAACTGTTCTACACGCAGTAAGGTTTGGATGCATTGCTACACTGAATTTCGCTAGTTCCATGTTTCACCGCAATGCATAGCTACATGGCATTGCGGGCTTTCTCCCTGGCATAATATATAGCAACCGCGATATAAGTGAAATACTCTTGAAAGCGGTGTTAAACCCCAACTCACCTCACCTCTTAAAAATCATGAGACGAAGTGACAGTCTGCATGTTTAAAATATGAAATCTTATCAATCAATGACTGCCATTGTTGCTCATCAAAATATCACCTCATCAATAATATGCAAATGTGTATTGGATTATCGAGCATGATATTTCTAGCGCTAAACTCTCCTCCATCAAATTTGTAACTATCTGCTGGAGCCACCAGTTGCGTTTATTGTCAAAATAACCATGACTGCTATTGGCATTATATGTCATTTTTTTTTCAATTTCATTTTTCGTAATATAAAAATCCATACCTATTCCTTTCATCTGATGAGTGCACTTTTATGATTGGGAGATTAAAATCTGTTGGTAAAAAGTTATAAAACAAGAAAGAGGCACACTAGAGATCATAAGAGATATTTTACACTTATAATATATATGATAACTTACACTGATATTTCAGATTGACAACATCTTCAAAATTAATCTGTATTACCGGTAATCTAATTAATAAGTGTAATGGTTATACCACAGATGTCACACACATATAAACAACACCCACAAAAATCACTGATCTGTCTCAACAATATCACTGACCCACTAACCATGACAACAAACATTATGCCTGTAGCATCATAGTTATGCCTATAGGCTGCAATGAAAGAGACAGGTTTATTGGCTATAACTTAGGAGGCAAGCAAGGTGCTCTTCTTCCTCCTTTTTTTTTACTACTAGACGCACACATTTCCTGATGAAGTGCCTGTGGCTAGGAAACCTGGTCGTTCAATCATTACTTTACATGACTGACATTATCAGGCATCAATCTGACATATATATTTTTGTGTTTTCATCAGTTGGGTTATTTTCAACAATCATTCTTTGTATCAAGCGTCAATATAATTTCACTATTCTGATTTTCGTTTTGTAAATTTATTCATTTACTCGTAAATAATTAATATAAATCTGTACATTTATTCTTTTTCTTTTTAATATAATTTCACTTTTGAAGTACCGGTATTCTGATTTTCGTTTTGTAAATTTATTCATTTACTCGTAAATAATTAATATAAATCTGTACATTTATTCATTTTTGCAGAGTTTTCATGAAAAACTCAAATATTATTATGAAATGTTTCATTTTTAGAGGGACAGAGGATAGTTTTTATTGAAACCATGGAGTATGGGGATATTCCTGTTTCATTTATACTATTATAAAAACACTTCTAATTGAAAATATGTAGTTGTCGTTTTTACAAACATAAATCCAATGAGAGTATTCTCCATTTTCAATCCCTTGGTTGCACTACTCCTTTAAGGACATCCATGTCATCTTGTGTGTTTAGGAGGAAAAGGAACACGGGACGTGATTTCCTCGCCAGTTCTCCCTTCATTCCGTGTTACTTTTGACCTCAACGTGCCTGCTATTGACCTGGCAAATCTTCAATATTTTCGTTTCTTGAAGAACAATGTTTCCCTGACATTGTCTAAGGTTTCCATGTCTGTTATATCAGTGATTCGCCCAAACTTGTCAAATATAATTTGTAAATGAAATTTGGGCAATGTTTGTACTCTTGCATTTTTTTCAATAGGGGATTCAGTTTCACCTTCCAATGTCAACATAGACATTTTCAGAGTTTAAACGTTATTTTACAAATCTAAAGAAAACTTGCGACATTTTCATTGAAATACAATCGAGGAAATAATTTCATGGCACTGAGGGATAAATAGAAAGATGTTTCTGTTTCACATAAAATACCTTATTGATAATCCTTTTTATATCAGTATATTATATATATTTTTCGAGCTTTTTTAAACATTCACAAACGCTCAGATTATATTTCAACTTTAAAAAAACATAATTTTAAGTGAATCCAGATTTTGTAAACCAAATAAATGTGAAATGTCAATGCTCTAAAACATTTCCTGGTTGTTAGTTAATTTCTCTTTAAAGATACAGAGTCTCAGCTGATGAAAGTAAATCGTTTAAGAAATTTTCACTAACATCCTTTCATGTGTCTGCTTCAGAGTATTATCAGACAAATATTCAAGATGTAATTGCTAGATTCAGAGAACAGTTACCATTGGTGTAGGAAATAGCCTTTCCGTCAATTTGAATTTTTCTTAAAGAGATTCACAGGACTTAATTACAAGAGTAATCTATTTTCTTGTGCACACGGACTGTTAACCCTAATTTATGTCAAACCATTCTTCTGTGTCATAGAAAATGTTGTACTTTAAAAATTCAAACTTCAAAATAGTTAAAATAACAAATATGTATGAAGACATGAGAATGTAGGAACTGACGGATAAATTCAACTGGCTGTTATGACCCTGGCGCAGCTCCAAGAACCAACAGGAAGTGGACAAGTTGAATTTATCTGTCATTTTGTTATTGAACTGTCACTGACGTTAGATTGACGGAGTATGGACGTGATATGAATGAACAGTTACATCTTAAACAGGCCAGACTGCAGACACGCAACGTCAGGAGCTGGCTGGCTGTCTCATTCTGTCTGTCTGATTGTCTGTCTTTGTGACAAGCGGAACAATGATAGAACACTTTTTGAAAATATTTTATTGAAATTGGAATGATAAATTTGAAAAAACAGTTACTTAAGAATCACAAGTTGCATTTCTTATGACTAAAAAAAAAAAAAAATTTCATTCAAAATTATTCTTTAAAAGTGATTTCATTAATTTAAACGACAAATGAATTAAGTTTGATTCATAGTGTTACAGTGTCTTTAACTTGTGAATGTTATGGCAATTATCTCCTTCGTAGCAGGGGTTAAACAATCTTATTAGTGTTGATAAGTTACTTACAGAATTATTTTTTACTATTTAACTTAATTGTCTAAAAAAATCTAGCTATTTGCTGTTTTAAAAAAAGGCCAAATCGTCTGACTTTTGGTGAATATTTGGTTGCGTCAAAGGTTAAATTTGTTAAGTCGGTGACCTTCAACATACAGAGTTTTTCAGGCCTAGCATTTTATTTCTCCCCTTCTCTTTTTCAGTCCCTCTTTCTTTCTCCCTCCCTTCTCAATCCCTCTTTCTTTTTCCCTCCCTTCTCAATCCCTCTTCCTCAATCCCTCTTTCTTTCTCCCTCTTTCTCAATCCCTCTTTCTTTCTCCCTCTCTTCTCAATCCCTCTTTCTTTTTCCCTCCCTTCTCAATCCCTCTTTCTTTCTCCCTCCCTTCTCAGTCCCTCTTCCTCAATCCCTCTTTCTTTCTCCTTCCTTTCTCAATCCCTCTTTCTTTCTCCCTCCCTTCTCAAACCCTCTTCCTCACACCCTCTTTCTTTCTCCCTCCCTTCTCAATCCCTGTGTCTTTCTCCCTCCCTTCTCAGTCCCTGTGTCTTTCTCCCTCCCTTCTCAATCCCTCTTCCTCAATCCCTCTTTCTTTCTCCCTCTTTCTTTCTCCCTCCCTTCTCAATCCCTCTTACTTTCTCCCTCTTTCTCAATCCCTCTTTCTTTCTCCCTCCCTTCTCCATCCCTCCCTACTCAATCCCTCTTTCTTTCTCCCTCCCTTCTCAAACCCTGTTTCTTTCTCAGTCCCTGTTTCTTTCTCCCTCCCTCTCTTGATTGAGTGTTAAAGTACATTTGTCACACTGCCACATCAAGTAAACCGCTGTCAATCACTCTCGGTTGTAGTAATCGTAGTAAGTAAACTATAACCCTAGGGTACAGTGACTACTCTGTGTGCTAGTCCTGTGGTCTCACCTGACAAAGGTGATTGATGGATTGCTGTGTTCGATCTCCCATGTAATTTTAATGGTACCTTGATTAGGAACTATGATGATGTGAATGTACGTCTAGCGAGTATCGATACTGGATCTAACAATATGTTGCATATCATGTCGATGTGATAATGTTTCTTATTACTAAACCGTGGTGAGATCACTCATTAGATAACAATGAGTTGGTTACACACATGTGTGATACCACCGCATGCTGCCGTAACGTCATAATCGGCGCGTGACGTCATAGTCGTTTTTAGTTGACGTCACAATGTTAGCCACGCGACTGCAATGGCAGGTGACCTTTTTGCAAGTAAGCGTCACTAAAAGCAATTTTCTTGCACTTCAGCGCTATTTACATCTTTGAGTAATAAATAAAATACTAAACTCGGTCCCGTTTTCGCTCGTTAAAATACCAATTAAAGCATCCACTCGTTTCATAAACATGTTATCAAACGGGACGTCGTTTAGTATTCTATATGTATCATGATAAGTATCGTTAACATTAAAATGGTTCATGAATTGTTTGTTAAATGTGGAAAAACTAAAAATAAGATTGAGATGAGAGTAGTGCTTAAACCGAGGGTTTCTGTTAGTTTTCAGAAAAAGGTTGAATTGTTTTATAATTTCAATCAGTTTTGGGCTTCAAATTTAATATTTGTTTTTAAAGATAAACAAAATTAGCTCCGAAAATATCCACGCCAGATACATGCTTCATCTTGATAGCACAGTCAGTTTGTTATCTCTGTGTTTTTACTTCAAACATTTTACTAGCCCAGCAATTTTTTCAATAGCTACCATTCGTTGATTTCGAACTCTGGCCTAAACCAAGGGCTCGGTTACTTTTCAGAAATCATGTGTTGAACTATTTCATCATTGCAATCAGTTTTGGGCTTCAATTTTAATTTTTGCAAGAAAACAAGGTTAGCTTAGAAGACATGCACACTTGTTACATGCTTCATCGAGATAACACAGTCAGGTTGTTATCTCTGTGAGTTCACCTCACAAGATGCATGTGCGAGCTTGGCTAAACACCAGACTCCTCTAATTGTCTGTATCAACACAAACATGTTTGTGGATGCTGTAAATCTGGCTGTTTAGATAAAGATATATACTCCTACACTGTACACAAAAGTCATTTGTTGTAAATTGCATCAGTTAAGTGACAAGCAAGACCAAGATCATTAAGTATTTGACAGGAGATGATGACATGATTTGATCCTCATAAATCTCAATATATTATCACCAGATTTGTAACAGTTGTTATTCTTTAAGGCCTGAATAAAGTCTAGATGCTGCATAAGATCCTGTTTCCATGTAAATAGTACTGTACTGCAGTAAGTCTTTGAAATGGAAAGATATACGAAATAAAGCAAAATTTCTGGATAACAACATCTTTTTGTGAACAATAAAAAAGTTATTAATTATTCACAAAATCTTGTTTCTTTAGTACAGTTGAAGCTATTTTGATTCGACTCATTATTGTGAACAATAGTTACTTTTATTGGCTTATTAGTAATGATATGAAGACTGAAACAAGTCTAGAAGATGCTTCATTTAGGAATATAGACAGCTACTGTTCTTTCAACTTCTAACTTCTTTAATGTATCGAGTAAGTTGAATGCAGGTATGTGCTTTCAAATTCTTTACTGTTTTGTAAGCTACGTATCAGTGAAAATACACCGTTATCAAGATCACTCCTTTCTCTCTGAGGATCTACACTGAAGTGTAGGTGTGTAGTCTCGGACAACACACAGCAATGGAGGATCAAGAAATCTTAAAAGGGGAGGGCGGTTAAGCTTTGGGGTCCATCAAATTGGTTTGGGGGGGGGTCCGATTGGGTTATCACGATTCACCCGATTTTCACTCGGCTGTCGTGGAGGGTCTGATTGAGACAATTACCTGACCTCTCTGTCATTCTGAGATAAGGCTTGATTCCAGGAATTTGAGGAAAGAGCTCAAATAATGTATTTTTGTAGGATTAAAAAAAAAGGAAAACTTCCAGGGTTGAGTATTTTCCACAGAATCACTGATTTTTGCGGATTTTGGTTTGTATTTTCTTGACCCAGAAGTTTGAATTATCATACACTTGAGTGACTTATGATTATCACTCGTTCCATGAATATATTTATCAGCAGATGCGAAGACAAGCTTGGCACATGTATATGACTGTAGTGATTATACTCTGAACCTCAGTAAACACATGGTACATGTATACATGCAGTAAGGTGCAATGCTATACTGAAATTAGTGTAGTACCTGCCGCAAGTTCCAGCTGTTGCTCGCAGGTTTCACTGCAATGCATAGCCACATGGCGTTGCAGGCTTTCTCCCTGCCGTAATACTAGCAGCCGCAATATAAGTGAAATACTGAAAGCGGCATAAATAACCCAACTCACCTCACCTCATTTATGTTCCAGGGGCTGGGATGAGATACCTCCACATCACAGAGTGCGTCCCGAGGCAGCAGACATCGCCTCCAAGAACTCTGCGGACAGCATGGGCGACATCATGTCTATGGGACCCGCCAACGGTACAAACGGAACTACGCCCAAACAGAAGGCTATACCCAAACACATGATGACCACACCCACCCCGTGAGTACATTGTTTATTATGTTGTCCAATGAAATACATCATCTGTAAGTATAAGTGCAATGACATGTAATTCTTCTAGGGAAATAGCACTTTAAAAAACATGACGTCGTTGTTGATGTCATATAACAATAGGATGACACTAGATGACCGTGGTTAAGCAAATTCAATCCTCATTTACGAAACTTTGCATTGTTTTTGGAAATATAATAAACAGAACATTTGACATTTCTCGTTGAATGCCATGTATATCTCGTCTCGTAGAGTAGAAATCAAGTGTCAACAAATGTAGCTTGGCCTTTGTGAAAATGCAA
Source organism: Gibbula magus (assembly GCA_936450465.1). Lineage (NCBI taxonomy): Eukaryota > Metazoa > Mollusca > Gastropoda > Trochida > Trochidae > Gibbula > Gibbula magus. Next base: position 25,050,438 of record OW388306.1, read on the forward strand.
ATTCTTTTCAGAAGGGATCCTCCTTGGATTTTTTTAATTATGACAGTTGAATTTAATATTTTTAATAAAATAACCGTAAAAAATAAGAAATTAATAACAAATAAACATAGGACCAAAAATAAGTGGGCCCCAACCCTGGCGATTGCTAACCAAGCCAAGGGCGGGTAACTCTCATCTCACCACTTATAAATCTGTCATTCAAGAATGCAGACATGTTGTAATTTGAGTTGTTCTTGCAGATTTCTAAGAAAATGGAACCTGGTCCCAATACTGTAGGAGTTGTAATGTAGCTTAGCCATTGTGAAATACAAAATTTGACTTTACTCGATGTACATGGTATTCGACGAGAAATATCAGTTCTCTTTTACGTATAACTTCGTCAATATACAAGTCATGAATTAATATGTAAATGAAAAATATATTTCTAAGGAAAAAGGACCTTTTTGTAAGCAAATTATTAAAGCAATAAATCACTCATTAATGAATTAAATGCCTTGATGTTGCCAGGCGTCCGAAGACGTCACCAGCACGAACCCGCCCAGAAGCGATGCAGTACTACCACAAGAACCAGACCAGCGACATGGCGGCCATTATGCGGGGAGAGCCTCAGATGTCGTCGCCCCAGCGTAAGAACATGAGGATGTTACAGAGGTCGGAGGATTGGTAGATTCAACACCAGCTCTCTCGGACTCTACGAGGAAAAGACTGAAATATTGTAGAAATATTGCAGATTCAGAGACACTAGCTTGAAAGGCTCCATAGAGACATTGCAAAGCTCAAAACTATAAATAGTCAAATACGTTGCTGATTTGATAGGAGCTGAAGAGAGACTTCTTTCTTCATACTCTGCAGACGATATGGTGTATTACCTTAGAGAGAGACTGGGGATATATTAGAAAATCACTTCTGTTGATGTTTTCATAATTGAATCTGAAAGTAGACAAAAGTCAAAATTTGCAAGGCAGTTTTGTTATGTCTCAAGATTTACCAAGGCAAGGGATGAATGTTTTATTGGTTTTGCAGTCACATATAGCAAAAGTTTTTATATTTATAGTATCTTGTGAAGTCACAGTTTCAGATTCAGTAGTTTGAAGACAAATCCCACCGATTTCCACTTATGTATAATTAATTTCAAATTAAATCAAATTAAAGTCACAATCTGGGATTTTAAAATCTATTTTTATGGAATTATTTTTAAGGTTTTAGATTTCATACTTGTGATATTACTATTTATCATTATTACATAACAATTTCTAATTTCTCATATTCTGGGGATGGTGAACTGTACATAGGGGATTGGGTTGAACAAACACAATGGACATATAGGTCACTGCCACATACCAGAAGTAGCTTATATATGTGCTTCATCATAGCATTTATAGTTATCTAAACTGATCTTCAATGTGAATTGTGCTCAGCTGTCAGGAGTTATGTCCCTTTATTTCATATTTGCAAGTGCCATTATACTGTATTTTTAACTTCTCCTATGAAATGTGCTTGCTTGAATAGATAAAGTTGTGAAATAAGGTCTGTTAATAACCATTGTGTGACCATATGACCCTGAATTTAAATCTTTTAGATTATCTATAAAATTTAAATTCATGGTCATATGGTCGACCTATATGCACAATAGTTACAATGCCTTAAGTTGCCAGAATGGCTTGATTTAAATAAATTTAAAGCAAAAAGTAGCAGATGTCACAACACTTTCACAAAGCATTCTTTGAAGTGACGGTATGAATGGTCAAGTATTGGCTTAAACTTTGTGTCACTTATATTAAGTCATGATCATGACACGATCGATGTACATATTTCAATAGGGTACATACATGCTTTCATGCTTACTAGTCCATATATTTTCACATGTCAAGATAACTTTGTTCAAGGTTTGTTTTCTAATCATCTGTCACACCGTCCCGGGAAAATTTGAAGCACTTCATAATTCTCAGATCTTGATTCTTGTCTCTTGATCAAATGAGATCAAATAACGGGAAACATCTTTGTTGCATTTTCAGATTCTCAGACTTTTTGCATTGATCAAAGTTCATTTAATCTCAGCAGTTTGAAAAGGAAGAGCGTCAAATAGAACTATTATCGAGAATGAAGACAACATTTATTGATATACAACTTCTTATTTCTGCACATTTAAAGATTAAGATAAAGAAATTGTATTTCCATAAATATCGTCTTCATTTTTCATCATATCAACTGCGAGAATATCAAGCCCATCAGTTTTTTAGAAGTTTTCATACTGGTAATTGAATGTTAAATTAGTCTACTGCCTTTCGAGCCTAAAAGTATAAATTTTGTTCACTGAATTGACACAATTGGATCGGCTTGTTTCATGCAATGAAGCAATCTCATTGGTTCCCTATTAATGATCACTTGATCCGTCTCGGTGTGACGATGTATGAATAACAAGAACCCCTCACTAGTTGCGCATGTCGCCAGATTGAGATTAGCGCGTCTAGCCTAGTCCTCTCCAAGTCATCCTCACTCGCAGAAAATATCTTTTAGTTTTAAAAATGTTTTCCAGGTTGTTGTTTTCTTGCCATTTTATTTTTATGCTCTGTATTTGGACTTAGCATAGTCTGTTATAATTTCTGCTTGGTGATTTGAATGTTGTTGTTTATCGTAAGAATCTGTTTTCATGAAGGACCAAGTGAGATGTTTTCATATTTTTAAAGAAGAAGAAGAAGGGTTTATTTCGTATAGAGGCCGTGAGACCCTCGTACAAAATGGTACAATGGATATTTTAAAATAGATTATTGAGTTCCATCAGCTGATTTGTTGTTCTTAAATACAGGATATTAACTTTGACAAAGTCCATGTTACTGTCTTATGTCTTGAAAACAAATCATTGGATGAAAGCCGATTTGTTTATTATTGACAGAATATTCCATCTTTAATTAATATAGCTCATTCTTGTACTTGATTTGTTCAGAGGTTGTGTGATGGTAGGGAAGATGGAATAATGAAGATTGTCTTTCTTAAATCTTGCACTGAAGACATCGACAATAAGCAATTGCTTTTGTTTGATAAAATGTCATGAATGTAGTGTGACGGATTCACAATTAATATAGTTTTTTTTCAAAGGCGTCAATTTCACTGTCATTTATTCACAAAATGATCATATCATGGTACGTATATACTCTCTGATTGTGACACGATGTTGTGATGATTGCTTATAAAAGCTACAATTGACTCAGTATTTGATATATATTTTGATCTATACAGTGCCTTCACAATGTGACGTCCATTTGTACACGAAATAAGATATTTATTTTCATGATTTTACACTGATCCGCCTCTATGCATATAAGTATGTCAGCTTTCTATAACATGAGTAATAACTCAAATATTATATATGTCGTGCATTTATAGATTTTCTTTTAGTTTTATACATGTACTCTCGAACTAAATGATAAATGTTCAGATTCATAAGATGAAAGTTGATTTAATTCTAAAAATTACGTGAAGCTGCTTATAATTATTTTGTCACTAAAAGTGTATCAATCAAGAGATTTTAACATTTGCTATATATTGTTGAATGCTTTTTAAGTGACTGCGGACTTGGTTGTGTACGATATACATTGTTGAATCACAATATCAAAATTAATAAATCTTTATAAAAGCTCAATTCTTTTCTGTTGTGATTCTTGCCAAATTACTTATATACCAAAGTAAGCAGAGAAGAAAAGTTGACCAGATTTATCATTTATATGCAAATTGTATTTGTAATTGAGTGAGGATGCATTGTTCGATAGATAGATTTACCCTAGAATATCAGACTGCTGGAACATATGCATATATGACACTATATGTTCATATTTTCAAAAGAAAATCACAGATTTAATCTTTGGTGAAATATTCTGATATTATATTCAGGGAAATTGTTAAAGCGGATCAACCGAGGATTGATGAATGATTGAACATAGTTGTATCCCAAGTAATATGTTTAAAGCTTCAGCAATAGGGGTTAGTGTTTTCTGCATCGGATCAAGAGTTCCGGGATTCGAATCCCGCATTGGGCTCAACAACTTTGTCTGCAGTAGAGGATTGTTGTACATATAGTAAGGTTTTGGATACAATGCTACCTTCAATTTCAGCACAGTACCACCTACGTAGTAAATAATGACCCGGTGCCGAGCGGTTATGGCATATAAACTCGTGAGGGCATCAGTTTATTGCCATAACGCGAGGCGATCGCCATTATTTGCCTTACACTCCCACGGAACACTATATTTAAAAAATAATTGTATATATATGCATTTTAAAGGAGTATTTTGTTGATTTATACGACATGATCAAAATATATCAGTAACACTCATCAGTATGGATCCTCAGTAGCTACATTGGTAAAGGCGCTGCTCGACGATATAGAGGTCTAGGGTTCGAATCCCACTTTTATTACTTACAAAATTTTCATGTCTCATTTGACAAAATTTCCAAAATTTGATAAGTCTATCTGTTTCCGTAGGTTGAATATCTCATAACCGACCATGGTGGTTATTAGATAACCAACCTGCGCAGATGGTGGTTATGGCATATAACCTGCAACTCAAACAAAAGAAATAACTTCCCAAGGGGTGTAAAGTTTGCTAGTTTCAGCCGATGCTCGCATGTTTCACCGCAATTCATAGCTTCACTGGTGTTGCAGGCTTTCTCCCTGCAATAGTACCGGCTAGCAGCCTAACTCACTTCAACTTGAGGCAAGTGAAGAACTCCATAGATTAGATTTAATTCCAAACAAGTGTTTGCCACTTACATGACAATGACGACGTTACAAGTGCTGAAAACGTTCACTGCAAGTCATCTTCCCATGGCAAGATGAAAATGTATCGAGATCTCTAAATTTTTTACCTTGCCTTCAGCCTAGGCAGAAGTGGTGAAACGAATCAGCGACACCTATTGTGGTAACGAGTTATGTCCCTTACCATCTGCTAACATACAGCCAATGAAATCACCGTTTACATTCGGAACCAATTCAAAATAGCGACATAGTTAAAATCTTAGCACTGAAAATGCGAGGCTTGAGGTCAAGGGCAGAAGGAGAAGATATGGAAATCTTTTCGTTACACCTGTGACGTTGTGAAGATGACTACAAGTGGGTTTTGCGAGAATTGTTAAATATGGCCCATAATCCATAGAGGTTAGGATGAAAGAACTGTGTGGAGTAACTAACCAGTGTGGGGAGAAGAATGCATTCAGGCAGAATAGAGGACAACAATCAGTGTTTCGCTCTCCAAGTAATGATGTTTTCCACACAATATTTGTCCATATGCTGTTACTTAATTAATTAAATACTTTTTACCATCAAAAACAAAACACAAAAGTTTTCAATATGTATTTCAAGGTTTATTGCAGTAAGTTTATACCACGATTGATGAGAGAGTTTACAGTAGATGAATTCACAATGTTACGACACTTGATGAGGGACGCAGGGAAATAAATAACGTTTTGTTTACAACACATGGGAATGAAAACAAAACATGTCACTGTACAAATGGGAGAATCATCATGACAGACAAATGATGGTCACAAAAAAATGGTTTTCTATTATAACAGAATCTTACTTCATTTTCATAATTAAATTCCATACAAAAGGTACCTCACGGAAGATATTATGAATGAGCCATACTGTTATCTACTTTTAGTGGTTGATGCATTCGGCTCTGAATGATAACAAGTTCAAATCTACGTTTAGTCAACAAATATTTGTATCTACTAATTCATTTACAATCTCATTAAAATCAAATCGTTGAATCGTTCTCTGTATTTTATTTGGCTGCCGACTGGTCACTCATCTACGTAGATGAGTGATAATAAAATGTAACCAAATAAAATAGAGAGAACAAATCAACAATTTGATTTTAATGAGATTGATTCATTTATTTCATGGAACAGCTCTAAGATACAAAATGTAGTCGAGATCTAATGGTAATATACCATGTCAATATTCTGACATTAATTTCATACAGCTAACAGTCTGCTTTGGAAACACATTAAATATACAATTTATATTCCATGATTCACTTTTCAACAAAAATAATTTTTATTTACATGATTTTTTGAAGATCTGAAGATATCTGGTCAAAGGGAGATTACTCCAGGTGCATTTCATAAATCTGTAAAGGGGAATAACTAAAAAACATGTCAGTTGACATCTAAATAACTTTGAATCTGAAATTCAAAGGCTTAGAATTTGTTGTGAGTATCTTACAGATAACAACTTTACTTTATTTAGTGAACAGACTGAATCATATATATTTCTGTTCACCATTATCAGTATTCACATGAAGAAGAGAAAAGAAGAAGCCCAGAAGCTTGAGAAGCAAAGTATTAAAGCAGTTGTTATCTGAAAGATTTGTCTGCGTAATTGATATCAATTTCACAATCCATGGTCCTATGCTGCCAATTTTACAAACTCTTGAAATGTATCCAGAAAATCTTCCTGTTCTCTTGAAATGTAATCAAGTAAACAATTCCCATGAAAATAACAAGGCAAAGAACCTTTTTTCACACTAAATTATCTTGAAAAGCTTATATTAATTTGGAATTGCACAACCCATGTAGAGTTGTAGCTTCAATTCAAGACTGAATTCAAACCCTATTATTCTCCTCAGACTAATTATTTTACACAATATTTTCCAAGTGTGACCTTGGTAATTTGGTTGGAACAAATTTTCAGGGCTGATAGTGATCGTCCAGTTTCTGCTAGTTTTCTTCATGCTATCACTTGTTCGGCCTTTCCGCCTAGATATATATATATCTATATATCAGTTGCAGTAAGGACTATTAGTATTAGAAACAAGCCCACCATACCTCTTCTCAGCTTTTGTCGACGCTGCTTCATCGACACCCAGGCAGGTTGTAACATGTACTCACTGTACTGACGCCAATTGCTGATGACAGGACCTGCCCCTCACAGTATAGCAGACTAAAGTGATCGACCATCTTTTCTCATTCTCAAGAGGGGGATAAACCGATCATCAGTGGATAGCAGAATTTTGTAGTTACATGTTACGGGAGTTATATCCCCTTCATTATTTCCTATCTCTGATTGCTCAGTACTGTTGTTGATACTGGTTATACTGCTGACCCTGAGGTCCGGCCATGCCACCACCACCGGACATCTGTCTCTGCAGCTGAGCAACAAGCTGAGCCGTCTGCTGTTGTTGCTGGGTTGGTATCGACGACTGAGCCATCTGTGGTTGTTGTTGCTGTTGCTGCATCTGCAACATCTGCTGTTGACGCATATAACGTTCCTGCTGCTGCTGTTGTTGTTGTTGCTGTTGCATGTAGGACTGGCCCTGGGGCTGACCGGTTGGTCCCATCTGGTTGTAGCCCGACATGTTGTTCATCCCTGTGTTCATGGACATGTTGCCTCCCATCGGCGGCTGCATCCTGTAATAGAGACGAGTCTGATTAGAGATTCGGAGATCACTAGTCTAGGTGACGAGTCTGATTAGAGATTCGGAGATCACTAGTCCAGGTGACAAGTCTAATTAGAGATTGGAAGATCACTAGTCTAGGTGACGAGTCTGATTAGAGATGTGGAGATCACTAGTCTAGGTGACGAGTCTGATTAGAGATTCGGAGATCACTAGTGTAGGTGACGAGTCTGATTAGAGATTCGGAGATCACTAGTGTAGGTGACAAGTCTGATTAGAGATGTGGAGATCACTAGTGTAGGTGACAAGTCTGATTAGAGATGTGGAGATCACTAGTGTAGGTGACAAGTCTGATTAGAGATGTGGAGATCACTAGTGTAGGTGACAAGTCTGATTAGAGATGTGGAGATCACTAGTGTAGGTGACAAGTCTGATTAGAGATGTGGAGATCACTAGTGTAGGTGACAAGTCTGATTAGAGATGTGGAGATCACTAGTCTAGGTGACAAGTCTGATTAGAGATGTGGAGATCACTAGTGTAGGTGACGAGTCTGATTAGAGATGTGGAGATCACTAGTGTAGGTGACGAGTCTGATTAGAGATGTGGAGATCACTAGTGTAGGTGACGAGTCTGATTAGAGATGTGGAGATCACTAGTGAAGGCGATTATGTGTGATCTCGGTATGTTGTTTTTATCCATGTTCAACAGCTTGATCTGGACTATACATGCTATGGTTGGAGGTGTTCATTTAGCCATTCAATTTAACAAAGCAACAATATTAGCAGAAAATTTGTCACCAAGCCTGAAGCAACCAGTATTTGTTGTATCCATTGTAAACACAATCATACTATCATATCAAGGTAATTATGTACTGACACTTGTAGAAACAGAAAGGTGATCGTATTACCTATGAGGGCAATCATATTCATATTTTTCATACGATGCCCTAGGGCAAAATATCACTTTGTCATGGTGACTTTTTTTAGCGTATTTTCATTAATTTCATGACTTCAGTAATAAACAGAATATTAGATTTTTGTCTATATCATACTATATTTCCGACACTCATGCCTGAATATCAGTATATCCCTTGCTCTCGCGCTCGGGGAATACTAATATTACAGCATTCAACATAGTATAACACAGACACTCATATAATATCCTCTATATCCTACCTCTTGTAGCACAATGACAGATTTATTGACGGTTAACAGAAAATGTACGAGCGAGATGTCTATCTTGCCTCTGTGAAAACATTTTGTGACAGTGTAATCAAAGACTAAAGAAGAAGCTCCTGTTACCTACCTCTGCGATTGGTTGTACTGGGGCTGCACTTGTTGCATCGACTGTTGGGTCATGTAGCGAGACTGCTGTCCCCCTTGGATCATGCCGCCACTCCCCACACCTCCTCCCCCGCCCCCCTGGTAAGATTGGTTGTACCCCTGAGTCATCATGCCACCTCCCATCTGATCCATCATGTGAGAGGGTGCCGCCGTTGGTTGTTGTTGCTGCTGCATTCCCCCGTAGTGGCTTCCCTGGTAGTTCTGGGGCATCCCACCTGTTGAGGGAGTTTGGACACCTATATTTTCAGGAAATTATCATAACTTAAAATTAGATAGGGTGTCAAAAGCCTAGCCTCTTAGTATCAAAACATCATAATAATGACTTAGCCTCGAACGAGCTCAGACAACTGAAAAAAGCTTATGAAATATTCATCTGTTGTTAACCCAAACAGATTCTGCCACAAACTGTAACAGCTTGAAGTGGTTTACTCCTTACAAGACAAGAAAATGATCAGCTGACCTTGCATTGGAGGCATGTTTCCGCCGGACATGGGGTACATATTGCGCTGGTTGTGTCGCTGTAGTATCTGCTGTCGGAGGTACTGATGCTGCTGCTGTTTCTGTATCATCATCGGGCTCATCGTACCCTGTTGTACCCCGTACGGGGACTGGGTCGGGTGAACCCGACTGCGCAACATTGAGCCCAGGATTTGTTTGGAGTCTCTGCCGTTGCTGAACCTTGGACGACTCGCTGTAAACATGATCTGTTGTGTGATTATGGTATCTAAGGGGTTAAATTATTGCTTAACTCCAGTGTTGGATATTCAAGCTGACACATGAAATCCCCAGCAGTGAAGTGCCAAGCTTTACAAGAGCTCAAGAAAGCATTATATTTGTCACTGCAAAACATCCTTGATCAAGAAAGTTTCTATTACAGATCATCAAGCACTAACATGTTGCGAAATCTTAAAAAGTTTCTTAGCAAAAAATAGAAAGTATACATGTATTCTGTGGACAAGAACACTTCCATTGCAAAAACCCGTAATAATGCAGTAATGATCTACAGTGTGATCTGGCACTGTGTGATCTGGAGACGGCTGAAAAGATGACTGACAAGATGGCTGACAAGATGGCTGACTTACGGAACTCCTGGCCCCGGCATGGGGGTGGAGTAGTAGTTGTGTTGTGGCTGGGGCGGGGTCAACCAGCTGGGGTGGGAGCTCCCCTGCCCATACATCTGATCCTGGTAGTACGGACGCACCGGCGGCTAGATAACAATCATTAATTCATAGAAATATGTCTCTATTGTCAATTACAGAATAGTTGTTGATGCATCTTGATATCATAGATTCAGTATACAGCCCTATCTATCCCAACTTCAATCTTGTAAAGCTTTAGAACTGACCATATTCAGGGCTTCATTTTTCACATCGTAAAAATCTTAGACATGTAAACTTTACGAATTTGCATCTTTCTCCTTGACTGTGAAGTCAACAAGGTTTATATGACAGTTTTATGTAACTGATCTAAGATATGAGGAGAAAAACATTGTTTCTGCAGACCTGCATTGTGGAAGGTTTGGGTTGCCGCCTCCTCCTCTGTGCCTTCTTCCCCTTGCCATCGTGTTTGCTGTTGTCGATTTGCTCCAGCTTTTCTTCCTGTTGCAATACAAAACATCCATCTCAGAAATAAGCATTCATACAAAATTCAGATTACCAGCCAATTTAGTTGTCATGCAAAGTTTTTTTTATTACCTGTAGAAATTTCATCTTAAAATCAATTTATCACAATAAAGAAATAGTATCATGAAATCTTAAAAATAAATTTGTGGGATATTTGTGCAATACGGACCACTTTCTCAGGAGGCGGTTCGAGATCTTCAGGCGGCAGGTTGGGAGGTTCGAGGTAGTAGCTGTTGGGTCGCTTCATGGAGTGGCTGTGGAACAGGTGTAATCTGCAGGGAGAAACATACAGTTATCTGTTATTATCATATATATATTCACTTCACGATTCCGAAAAATATTCTATAGCACCATACAGCTATCATTACTGCAATATTACCACTATTAAAACTGTTTGATTATCTTCAAAAGTTTTCTACATTCTAATTATCATCAATGACCATGAACACCATGAAAATATCATGTACAACAAATGCACTTAAACTTAATCACTTACTGTGAGAACTTTCAACAACAGATTTTACACCAATAACAAGAACAAAGACAGGGATGAATAGATGATACAACAGATACATAGGAAAAGAACAGATTAACAGATGGAAAGATGGGGGATTTTGAGAGAGAGAGAGAGAGAGAGAGAGAGAGAGAGAGAGAGAGAGAGAGAGAGAGAGAGAGAGAGAGAGAGAGAGAGAGAGAGAGAGAGAGAGAGAGAGAGAGAGAGAGACAGAGAGAGAGAGAGAGAGACTGAGAGAGACAGAGAGAGAGAGAGAGAGAGAGAGAGAGAGAGAGAGACAGAGAGAGAGAGAGAGAGACTGAGAGAGACAGAGAGAGAGAGAGAGAGAGACAGAGAGAGAGAGAGAGAGAGAGAGAGAGACAGAGAGAGAGAGAGAGAGAGAGAGAGAGACTGATAGAGACAGAGAGAGAGAGAGAGAGAGAGAGAGAGAGACAGAGAGAGAGAGAGAGAGAGAGAAAGAGAGAGAGAGAGAGAGAGAGAGACGAGAGTAGCTACCTGTGCTGCTCCTCATATTTGAGAGGTTTACGCTCCATCTTGACGGCAGAGAAGTAGGACCAGGAGATGGGAGCAGGGTTCTTGTGACCCTCTAGCACGTCCCACGGACTCAGCGTCACCTTCTGTGCCACCTGCAGACCCTGGCAAGTACACATAATAACAGTCATCATCAGTGAATGTCCTAACGGTGCCACTTGCATAAGTGACTAGCAAACCAATTACGCTTGTAGATTTTCCTGTCAATATATATATACGGTAACAGCAAGTTTGAGAATGGACGGCCGATGTTTCAAGTCTTAAATGCATTTTGTAAACTGAACATGATGACATACAGACTTCAAATGTGTAGCTATATAACATGCTGATGAGCAGATGGTCTTCTTCTCCGTCACCTGAAGATCTAAATCCAGAATTTATATTTGTCCAATAGGAAAGTCTGGTAAGCTTTATCAGTTTGCTGTATAACATAGATAAAGTGGTAACCTGTATGGTACTGTACAGAGACATAGATGAATTCATACAAAGGAAGAATAATGCATATGTCTTTATCTCAATAGTCTTGATTTATTATTTTCAGAGTGAATCAATACTCAAAGGTTTAACTTAGATAGAGTTAATATCAAAAAGACAGATATCCTCTATTTATTATAATTTGGAGTGAGATATTTGGTCTAACCTGTGAAATAAACTGTCTGAGTTAAACGTATATGCCAATTGTGTGATGTCATTAGGACAATGTTATCAATATGATGTCATAGTGTCGGCATGGGAAAGTTGTACGTTTACAACTCCATTTCAACATAAAACAGAAACAATGAATGATAAATATAATATTTGTTTTTTTCTTGACAAATGCAATGTTTATCTCATCTAGTTGTGCCACTCGTGAAATACAAACTCACTACCTCACCTGATGAGATAAATATGGTAATGGTAAGATAGATACCCTCTATATATTGAGTGATATACCAAGACTAGCTATAGACTACAAGAGGACAGTGTACCATAATCTACAGCTGATCGTCAACTCAGACACCAGGGATGCTACACTACTGGGTTTCTGGGATCTAAATATAATACTCATCAACAATCACAATCACAAAGGAGTCAGTATTCGGTCCAAATCACTCATAGTCCAAGCATGTCCGGATACAGTTTCAGCTGTACTGATACAATGTTAAAAAGAATGAGTAAGCTCTTTAAATGCTTTGTTGAACATGAACCGGGTCATGTTTTTAAAAAAGTCCTTATAATTTTTTAAACAGACAAATATATTTCATTTCAAAATAGAGTTTACACTGACCCAGAGAGATAGTATGTTCTCCATATATTTCTTTCAGACAATAAAATAAAGTTTTGAAAACATTTAAATGATACATATTTTTAAGAGTTCTTCTTCGGAAATGGAATAAAGCACAAAATTGAACAACATCACCAAATAGGTTACATCTATAAGAAATTTGAAGTTTCCATGTCATATAGTTTAAAGTTCTTCTCGGAAATGATTTCAGACACATGCACAGCGTGATACCCCCCTGAGTAAAATGTACTTGGGTTATAACTAATTTTCAAAATATATAAGGTATTAAGATATGGGGGGAAAGTCTACCGGGGAAAACTAATGAAGCGGTAAACTTTTCCAATGATCTCAAATGTGTTAGTTGACCAAGCTGTACAGATGAAGTGGAGAATCCCAGCATGCAACTGACCCAGAGAAATAACAAACAATCTACTCACAGTGTACAAACTAACTCTCAACTGAAAACATACAACATTGTACAACCCCAATCCTAGACTAAAATTTAGTCTATGAAATATATAATTTTTGAAATAAATAATTACATGCTTTTCAACATTTTTATTTCTAAGTCTAATTTCATAGACTAAACTTCTTTGCAGGCTTGTTATCAGGACAATCTTAATTGGATAATTGGACACATGTTTCTGTCACTTTTAGTTCCCAATAAATTGTTGAGGCCTTGACTTTATCTTGAATCTGTCAAAATGGCCAACCATGGAACCCATCATTATTCTCTCTCACCTACGGGCAGCTCTGCGAGAGGGGGTTAACTGGCAGTGGGGTCTCTTATAAGTATCATGTTTCACTCTCCTCTCCAGCTGAGAGCACCAGTGTCTTTCACTATCTCTGATATGGTAAAATCAGTTTGCTTGAAGACTTCACAAGCTATAGATTTGTGATCATTCTACAAGTGTCATGAGTGTGGTCAATGGCTTTTACCCCAGTTGGAGCACATAGAAAAACATCATTTCCTTGCATATAATTCTTGATCACGTTAACTTGGTGACTTCTTAAACTTTCAAATCCTAATTTGTCTTTTCCATAGCGTATTGCTTCTTCTATTTCACTAGCCATTTTGCGAGTACATGCTTATTTGGTAAACTTATGTATATATAATATGTGCTGGTAAGCAAAACAAAAGACATTATAAACCTCTTCCAAAAAGTAATCTGTACTTCCTTCTCAATTCCTTTGCCCTCTCTGGGCTGACCCCCACTAATCCCTGCCCCCCTCGGGGCATGCAGGTGACCTCTAACAAATTAGTCTTGACAGCTCTCTCATGGCTTGCAAATTCCTGATTCAAGATACCAGCTTGGTTGACCCACAAACGAATATACCTCTTGTGGGTCTGCAATAGAGTCTGGACTGTAAATTGCTGTAGCCTAGACTTGCTGAAGGAGAACCTAGACTGTATTAAAGGCTCCTTTTTATTTACAGTCCTGAAGCTGGACTACCCCAATCCTCACTGTCATTGTTAACATCACTTTTTAATACACACTCATCACCTATTTTCTCAGTGAATATTATAGTTCAATCTTGTTAAATATAAAGACATCATTGTCACTTCCTCACAATTCAGTCATTGTTCGTTTCAATTCTGAATAGCATTTGTCTGAAAAGTTTTGAGCTCAGCCAATGTTTACAGGACAATTAAAAATAAGTACTTGTCACTCGGTGACATCGCCTGCCGCAAATTATCAATTCAAAATTACAGAGAAACATGCAAGTAGTTGTTCAACAGAAACATGAATCAGAGTAATGTTCCTTAATATTTTTCAGTGTGGTTGTTGAAACTCAAAAATATTTTCTAAAATGACGACAGACTTGAAAACAATGTCAAGACCACACAGACAGGTTAAACATTCAAGTTCCCAATGTCATGGTTACCAAAATCCACGGCATCTGAGTTTATCACAATAATTAACTTGGGACAGGTAATCTGAAATTCCTTGTAATTTGCCTTTGTACACTAATAATAATAACATACGAAAATAGACAATACCTGTTTCTTGCCAATAGAGTCGAAGCCGGTGATCTTGTTGCCCTTACTGTCCACGAGCGTGCCATGAGACTCACAAGTGATCACCTCGTACATCTTCTTGGGTAGAGGAAGCAACAGGCGCAACGAATCTGTACAGTCAGTATGCTTGTCCGCAATCTCTTTCTGTTGAGAAAAACAAAATCAGTCAAGGCTTGGAATAAACTTTTCAGATTTTTTAAATTTTCAATACAGGCTTGCATGATGTTTGAAGATGAAATTTGGAAGGAAATGGAAGAAAATCATTCAAGGCTTATACACAACAGCCGAATAAAACAAATATGTTGTATCTTACCCTGAGTTTCTTGGTGAGAGTATTGTATGTTTTGGTGTTGTCGTCCGAGCCCTCTGGGAGCAGAGTTCCATGAATAAGTACAGACAACATGTCGATCACAGTCATGAACAGCTCACTGAAATAAGATGTCAAATTATTGTTAGCTGCCCTGGTAATATTTCAGAAACAAGAACAAGTTTAATCATTTTAAAGCTTATACTGGAAATAAGGCCAATCCTACAGCCCGTCCTACAGCCCATAACCTTGTTACCTTTGGTCCGGGCTTGTAACGTTCTGAGGTGGTTGCTTCATTTTAATATGAAAGTTGACAAAATCAGTTTTATCTGGTAACATTTCATTTCACTGCTAATAGACGAACTAAAGCAACATGACATGTCAAATCAGCTGATATGCTGATATACAGGACTGTAGGCCTTGGACACATAATTCCTATTGCATGTGTGTAGTCAATACCAATTTTGCAATCAGCCCAAGATCTATATATATGTCTATAATGTTTCCTATGATCACCTCTGATAAATTACAAAGGCATAACAAAACGTACAACCAAATCTTTAAATTGACATTTCAGAGATGATTTCCATAAACTGGAGATTCTTTCCTCAGAGATGAGCTGAGGTGAGGTGAGGTGAGGTGAGGTGAGGTGAGGTGAGGTGAGGTGAGGTGAGGTGAATTGGGGTTTAACACCGCTTTCAAGAGTATTTCACTTATATCACGGCTGCTAGTATTATGGCAGGGAGAAAGCCTACAACGCCTTGTGGCTATGTATTGCGGTGAAACCTGCGAGCATCGTCTGGAACTAGCGAACCATGAGTGGTTCTTTCCTCAGAGGAGCTAGCCCTCCCCTCCCACTGACTGACCTGTTAGTTTGGATGTCGACCACATCGTGGCTGATGAGTTGAACGAGGAGCAGGGCCCAGTCCGTGGTGTTGGTGTTGTTCCTCTGTATCGTGTCAAACATCCCTCCCACCTGGATCAAACACATATCGCTATCATTACTAGGACATTGTCAATTATGCATACTTAGTATTGCTTTGCCGTTGTGGTAGAGTACTTAAACAATGACATAGTATGCTATTACTTAAGAAATAGAAGATTCGTTTTCGTGCTTTATCGTTTAATAAAACATAGAGTCTTCTATTTTTTTATATGAGATGCCTTTAAACAGTTACTCGCTTTAATATAAAAAACGTGGAGATACATTATGTTTGTATAACGATATTTTGAAAATACTAATGCCTCCAGTCGTAGAACACATTCACTAGTATTGAACAATCAAAGTGACTTAAACTATGACGTCATTAGCTAAGCGACGCTCTAACTGACGTCTAAAATCATGAGCATGTTTTATTGTCTCATAAAGCATGCTGTTGGTCCCATTGATCGCCTGTGTTTTATTTCCGTGGGTATCCTATACTATACTATACTACTGCTGTGGGTATCCTCTCCTATACTATACTATACTATACTATACTATACTATACTATACTTTTTCTGTGGGTATGGTACGGTATACTATACTATACTATACTATACTATACTATACTATACTATACTATACTATACTATAGTTATACTATAGTTATACTATATGAATATATTGATCGTTTGTCCCTTTCCAACTTGGATTATTGTCTTTGTCACAAGGTAAAGACTCCTATAAACACTCAAGCACGTAGATGTGATATGACAACAATGGCTGTGGCACTAGGACATTCACTGTTGAGGTTGGTGAAGTGAGTTGTAGTTTAATGTCGCTTTCAAAAGTATTTCACTTACATCGCGTCTGCTAGTATTATCGCAGGGAGACATCCTCGGTTACCCAGGCAGGGGTAGACGCTCGCTGGAAATCTTTACTAGCCCGAAGTGCTCTTCGGGCTAGTGACATATGTTAATCTGTAGTGATACAAACAAATTTCACTAGCCCTTCGGAATTTTCAGCGGACTAGTGCGAGTGTCGATCCTTGCCAGGGTTTTATATATGCTCCGTTACTCTCCACTATATCACATTTGGGAAACCTTGTCAGAAAAATCTGTACTCAAATTACCCGCCCTTGGCCGGCGTGACGAAGTCAGTTACCAAAGAGAATACTCAATACGATAAGACGGAAATGGTCAAGGGAGATAACCGGTGACGGATGGCTAACAAAATGACCTCGCGTGCTTCGCAACGAAGTGATATGAATTGTCATTGGCTCGCAGGTCCAAGCTGCGTAGCGGTTTGATTGGCTCACGTTGGCCAAGGGCGGGTAATTTGAGTACAGATTTATCTGATGAAATAGTGGAGAGTAACAGAGCATATATAAAACCATGGGTAACCGAGGATGGCAGGGAGAAAGCCTGTGTGGTAATGCATTGCGGTGAAACGCTGGAACTAGCAAACCATAGGTGGTTCTGTGCTGACATTCAGATCAGCATTGCACCCAAACCTTACCGCGTGTAGAACAGTTCCCCACAGTAGACAAAGTTGCCAAGCCCCTTATTAAAGCTGTCTATGACAACTGCTAACTTGAAAATGCAACAGTAAACGGAACGCTGACAATTGCCACCTATTCAAAAGTCAGTCAAATCGGTATTAATAAATAAATGAGAGATGAAAAGCTTACCAAGGACAAGCGAAGCTGAAGAGACTCATGAATGTTCTGACGGATCTTGGTTTCATCTGGGTATTTATCCTGAGGACAGAAACACATAATCATTAGAAAGTGACAACTAACCAAGTACTTACATAAAACAAGAGGGTGACTAACACTTTAAGCTTTAAGCTATGATAAAGTATATTTCAAATGAAGTTTGCAAAATACTCTGAGAATCTGTTGACTGATCAGAAACCTGATGATATTCTTGAGGGTAATCTCAACCGAATTCAAGCTAAAAACTATTTAGTAGTGTAGGACTTCATTTAATACAGAATATGTATAGAGTTTGTTAGAGTTATAGAGGTATTGAAAGCTATAGCCACGAGGACCTCTCATGTGTGTTGAATATTTAGCAAAATGTCAGTGGTCACCGGAATTCTTTATATATCGAAAGGTTTATTTTACTTTATGCTAGGGTGATAAAGAGGAGTATAAAGTTAGAGAGTGATGAAGTGATGACTTATCTACTGACCAGGAGCTGACGTGTGTTGTTGAACATTTTGCAAACTGTGAGTAGAAACTGGAGCTCTTGATATCAAAATGTTTATAAAATGTTATTCTATACTGGTAAAGAAGAGCATAAAGTTAGCAAAGTGATGAGTTGTTCTTGACATTAAAATGTTTATTATATTTTATTTAATACTATGGCGATTGAGAAAGGCATAAAGGCAGCAAAGTGATAAAGTGATGAGTTGTTCACTGACCAGGAGTTCTCTGGTGTTGTTGATGAACTTCTCGAGCTGTGAGTGGAGAGAGTTGAGGAGCCCCTCCCTCTGTTCATCTTGACCCTTCAAGCATGTCAGCACCAGCGACAGGAACGGCTGATGGCCGAGGAGGGACTTGCTGTTGAAGAAATATGTACATAATTATTGAAAACTAAATCATGTATTGTGGTGAGTTATTAAATTGTAATCAAGCAAGCTATACATATTTTGGTACAAAGTTCAATTTCGGATTCAAGGGCCATAACTCCGTAAAAGATAATATTTCGGAAAAATTTTTCGAACACGATGAAGAGTATCATCTGGACTACCTCCATATTAGATTTCATTCACCTAGATGTAATAGTTTCCGAGAAAACTTGTCCCCATTGGAGCATCACAGTTCTTTTGGTACTAAGTTCAATTTCGGATTCAAGGGCCATAACTCCGTAAAAAATAATATTTCTGAACTGGTTTTCGAACTCGATAAAGAGTATCATCTGGACTACCTCCATATTAAATTTGATTCACCTAGATGTAATAGTTTCTGAGAAAACTTGTCCCCATTAGAGCATCACAGATCTTTTGGAACTAAGTTCAATTTCGGATTCAAGGGCCATAACTCCGTAAAAAATAATATGTCGGAACTGGTTTTCGAACTCAATAAAGAGTATCATCTGGACTACCTCCATATTAAATTTCATTCACCTAGATGTAATAGTTTCTGAGAAAACTTGTCCCCATTGGAGCATCACAGATCTTTTGGAACTAAGTTCAATTTCGGATTCAAGGGCCATAACTCTGTAAAAAATAATATTTCGGAACTGGTTTTCGAACTCGATAAAGAGTATCATCTGGACTACCTCCATATTAAATTTCATTCACCTAGATGTAATAGTTTCTGAGAAAACTTGTCCCCATTGGAGCATCACAGTTCTTCTTGTACGAAGTTCAATTTCGGTTTCAAGGGCCATAACTCCGTAAAAAATAATATTTTGGAACTGGTTTTCGAACTCGATAAAGAGTATGGTCATGAGTACTCACAACCAAAATTTCATTCACCTAGGTTGAACAGTATCCGAGAAAACTTGTCCCCATTGAACACAATAAAACTAAGTCCAAAAATGGACGTTTCCATGGAAACGACAAAAAATATCAATCTAATTGAAAATTGTCTGTGCCCGATCGGAAGAACATGGTTAACATCTGTACAAAGTTTGGTTGATGTACCTTTGACGTTTTTTGAGAAAATTGACCGGACGGAAGGACGGAAGGCCGGAGGGACGGAAGGACGGAAGGACGGACGGAATGACCGCTATATACCCCCGCTTACTTCGTAACGGGGGTATAATGATAGTTTATGTCATTTATATTTACTTTAGAGGGTAAAACATCTTATTACACAAACCAATTATCCGTAGTGAAAATAACGGTGTTGCGTATAAATAAAAAATTACATGGCGGCCATCTTATTGTGAACACATTTTATTATTTAGAAAGACAAAAACTATTCCCACGGCTTTAAGGAACCATGTACCCTAATTTTTAACTTGATTTTCCGAAGAGAAAACGGTGTTTTACTGTTGGTGACAATATTTTTCAAACACATTTCATCAACTTATTTCAGCGAAAAATGTGATACTGCCCCTTTAAGACAACAGCTTGTGATATTGTAACAGTGTCTTCAGGAAATGTGCATGATTGGGAGAGTAAATTGACCAAAAAAAACTTCATTTCATTTGAGAAGTCTGTATGTAATGTGGAAGTCTGAACTTGCAGCCAAATATAATACTGATGCTTTAACAAGCTCTTCAAATCCTCCCATTCTGACATCTATCAGGTGGCGACATTAAACAGTGTCACACAAAGACAAAGGAATGAAGACAGCTCTACTCTCTCTTACCTCTTCATTATAACTAAAGCTACTTTGTAAACGGGTAAAACAAGGGACAAAATTTTAAAACTTCTCTTACCTCTTCTGGTTCTTCTCCTTGTCCATCTTGCTCTTCATGGTGACGAAGTCATTTCCGCTTTCAAGCACCTGCCCCGCCAGCTTGAGTACTCTCCCTTGGATGGTGTTGGGCAGCTTCGAGATGAGAGGGGCAACCAGCCACACACTGTCTTTGTCTGCTTCTTGTCTAGGGCAAGATGGAGATTGTTACACTTAGCTTATCACTACACCTCTAGGTATCTTTCTCAAACCTTTTTTTAATATTGAGATCATGGTAATTTTTGTAGGTCCACAACCGCTCTCAAGAGTTTTATTACTGCTATAATGCTAAACTGTTATGGTTATGGCTTGAACAAGTGGTAGAATGGTGACACAATTAAGATCAATAATATGAACAAAACACTGAAAATAGTATGCTTTCAGTAAATAGCATTTTCCATCAAGTATGTTGGTTTTTTTTAAAAAAACTTTTTCTAAATATGAAAAACAGTTTATTGTTTTTTCTCACTTATTATTTTCCTGTGGTGATGACGCCCCAGCGAAGGAGCGACTGTACTCTGTCTGCTGGTGAAACAGATCGATAGTGCCTTTGGCGATGTTGTCAAGAATATTGTTGGTCTCCTGAAATCAAAATAAATATATATGTAAGCAATAAAGATGTAATTTCAAACACAAAAGGGTGATAAACAGCTTTACAAATCTGTCAAGATGAGGTGATGTGATTTGGGGTTTAATATTGTCAAGAATTTAAGTTGCAGCACAGCCACTATAGGGAAAAAGCCAGCAACACCATTCTATAAAACCTATTTTAGCTGGAACTATTGAAGAGTGAGTGGTATTGAATTTCAACATAGTAATGTACAGGATGACAGCCCTTATAGGATCATAACCATGGATAGAGGTAGTCAAATTGTTAACATTGCATTTCATCATGTTCAGTCAACTAACAAAAGCATAGTTAGCTTGCTCTCTGAAATGGATGGCTAATAAACAGAGATTATTACCAGAGGAAGTGTGTCATATGACTTTCATCATGTCATATCGCACCCTTTCAAGTGTAATGATTTCTTTATTACTCATTCTATTCCATTTGATTTGCGTAAAATAAGTCAGGAAATGACCCACTTCTCTTGCGACGACAAGCTACAGTGACGTTATGTACAAATGTTTTAAGACGTCACAGGCAACGAAATACGGGAAGTCGGGATGAAACAATGGCTGCTAGGCAAACATCATATGTGCACATGTGCTCAGAACAATAATATTAACTCGGTTATTTTTAAGCCTATGGGTAATAAAGTGTATTACAGTTGATCTCATGTGCTCAATGCACACGACCAGTGGGTAATTGCCCCGATGTAATGCAGGACGTGACATCTAAATAACGAGTTTGAGAGAGACTTACTGTTTGCGTTGTGGCCTGCTTGAACATGAGCTGTAGCTCCAGCCAGGACACTCTCAGAGACCACTGGTCCAGCGTCTGCGGGTGGTCAAATACATAGGTGACATTTCAAACATGATAATAGTGGCAACTGTACTCTGCGAATGTAGCAACTTCCATGTATTACATATGCCATACTACAAAGTTCAGTATCATTTGCTTGATAACGGTGTTAGTATCTACACCGAAACGTTGCATATCTTTGCAATAAAGAAGTTGTAAATCCATATATTTGTTAATTCTTCATGATAATAGTATACAGTGGATTTGTATTTCCACACTTGGATAGCATGCTCAAGCAGTGAAGATTTATCAATAGAAAGCTTGGTGGAAATGAGAAGTTCTGCTAGAGGTTAGATAGAAGTTAGAAGACGCTTGATAATGTCGGCAATATCGGGAAGATTGTTCCAGACAGTAGCTGCAGAAAATATTCTTTCCCCATAAAATAATAATAGTGAAACTACTTTGTGAGGAACACTAGGTATCCAGCTGTCGTAGGATAAGTTCTTTTGGCTCCAATTAAGAATGTATAAACAAATATTTGGTTTATTATAAAACTAACCTTGACTCGTAATAATTGGTACCGAACAAGGAATAAAGAACTCCGATGTAACATATGATGACTGGATTTCAATCCCAGACGTTCATTCTTACATTTCAAATATTCACACAAGTTTGATTATATCTCTTGAGCCAAATCATGAAAACTTGTGATAACTCACCTCAAGAATACGTAGGATGACATCTTTGTTATCTGTCTCACAGCCATCCACCTGATTCGGAACCCCTTTAGGGTAACATATCATTTGAAGCAGTTGCTGGGCCTAAGACAAAGACAGACAATATTAGTACACATAAAACTTGTTCAGCAATAACAAATATTATCGACTTTTGGACTATATCCGAGGTAGTGGATATTATATCTCTCAGTATTGAGACAGTGATTGAGGGATGAGGAGATTTGGAGTAAAACACCACTTTCAAGAATATACATCTTCTATTGCTAGTATGAAACCTATGAGCTGAAACTTGCTAATATCAGATGTAACTACACAGAATTTCACAACACACCAGTAGATAGATCAGGAATAGCTTTAAGAGACCTTTTAAATTAGTTGTCTATGAGATTATACACAGGAAATTGAAGCCATTTCACCTGTGAGGGTCAATACATATTGCATTTACTACTATTTTACCACTTGGCACGGTGTTACACAGAATACACAAAAAAAACCTACCTGTTTGTTAGTCAACATGGGGTCAATGAGGGTGTCCCCATCGAAGAGTCTCTCTGGATCTTTGAGGAACTTCTCCTGCACCCACGTCTGGTCACACATCTCCTTCAGGGCGTGCTTCGAGAACTCAGACAGACCTGCGCTTTCCATACCTGTCTTTGTACTCTTCGGGGCTCTGTGAATACATAAACACTGTTACAATGTTTTTCACAAACGAGGTGAAGTGTTTTGGGGTCTTTATCCAGTTTTCATAAACTTTTGATTAACATTTATATTTTGCATAAAAAAGCATCACCATTGTTATGCATCTTGGATCCCGTTTCACAAAGCAAACGTAGGGTCAATTGCAGCCGGTTCTTTTAACACAGGATACAATTGATTGAAATGCTGCCATAAATTGAAAGTGTTTTGAAGAACAACATCCTGATTAATCCCGCTGATTGAGTTTCCTCACCATTGTTTTGTTTGCTATATAAATATACCATATTTTGTTATTTCTTTACATTCCACCTGATGAAGGAGTGAGTATGTACTCCGAAAAGTTGTGTATTTTCACATTTAAGAAGTTGTTATCCAGAAAATCTCCATGTTCTTATTTAAACCACTTCTAAATGCCCATTCAAAGACCTGATCCTGAATCAAATGTTAATGTGATATTGTAACATGGCATCAAAAGGTAGCAGCAAGTTGAAAAGTTCTTTACTAAGGAAGAGTATGCATGTAAGATTATTTGTGAGGGTGGGGATCTACACGGTATCGATAATTCAATAATTGCACTGACCCTAAGACCATGCCCATGTCCATATCATCGTCAAGCCCACGCAGCCACTTCTGTATAATGTCCACTCCCTTGTCCTTCTGGTTCGAGTTGGAGGAAGATTTAGACTTGGACTCATCGTTGCATGAATCACCTGCAATATAGGCGAAAAATACATTTGAAACATGTATTAAATATATAAAGCTTAATTTCTGTAATGAATATAACCATTATTTAACAACAATACAAATATAAGACGTCACAAGGATTTGTGATGCTTCTTCAGAGA
Source organism: Gibbula magus (assembly GCA_936450465.1). Classification (NCBI taxonomy): domain Eukaryota; kingdom Metazoa; phylum Mollusca; class Gastropoda; order Trochida; family Trochidae; genus Gibbula; species Gibbula magus. Next base: position 25,074,452 of record OW388306.1, read on the forward strand.
TTTCTAGCAGGTGTTTGTTGCACGATGCTTGGATACCTGGTAGTGTGATGGACAACAGTATATCCATTTGGACTAGGTGGCTCTACTGTCAACTCACCTAACACAAGCATAGCCTTGAGCACAGCCATGACTGGACCAATGGTGATACTATCGTGGGAAGCTTCTAGTAGGTGCTTGTCACACGATGCTTTGATCATGGGGGGTATGCGCGACATGCCTCCGTAGCTGGGCTGGGGCTGCACGAGATCGTGAGTCTTGAACAATCTGAGCAGCAGGTGGCATGTCAGTCGTGCTCCCGGCTCAGCGTCCTGGTCACCTCCAGCTGTGGGCAAGAGAGGATACATTTACCAGTTTTTAAGGAAAAAACTGATTTTTGTATCATCAAATTTCTGTGAACACTGAAAAACCCATTTCTCTCAAAAATGTTACTCAAGTTAATTTCTTTCAAAGCAGCCTCAGTTGCAAATGGGGTAGTAATAGAGCATTCTGATTGGTTGCTTTCGAAGATAGTTGCGATTCAGCGACACCGTAGCAATTTGCCAATGACAGGTTACAATTTTGGAAACGGGAATTGTAGAATTGTGTGAAATGACTACAGAAAGCTCTTCCTTTGGTACGTCTGCACCAGTCAACACAAAGAAGTGACCTATACTTGTATTGAAGCAAGTCTAAAAGTGAGTGAGCAAATTTTCTGACGCTATAGTGACTGATATGTTGCAGACAGAGTCTACTCACCCGAGGGACAAGCGGCAAGGAGAGAGGGCAGAGCGACATGCACCACTAAGTCTTGTAGAGAGAAGCACTGACGTGCTATCAGAATTGCCGTGAACACCGCCAGAGAGTCGTGGATGGACATGTCACTCACCTGTTGATAGAAGTCATATTTCATTTACATTGTATATACACAAGACACTTTGAAACAAATTGATGAACTTATACACCAGCATAAAGTGTCAAGTCTTTGAGGGGCAATAAGAAGTGTAATACATAAGAAAACAAGATACCTTCTACATTGTGTAGATACACAACGTTTCGCAGTGATTAAGTAGTGGGCATATAGCACAGTATAGAAGTTGTTATCCAGAAAATCTTGTTAACATAAAGAGCCTTAGATCATCCCCACTTTTCAGGGGTTGTCCTGGTTGGGGTTATTCTCAAGTTATAGCCCACCCCCAACTTTGCCAGATGTTCCATGGATATACATTACATAAATTCATAATATGATTTCAAGTTAAGTGTCAAAAACCTAAAAAAAACTATTCTGACTGTCTGACACTCTCCATATGAATTTTCATTTGAGTTTGGGTCTCTCCTGTCTAAAAGCCCACCCCCATGTTTTCAAGATGTTTGTTTGCCTGGCCCCCTTGGTCTTACACCCGAGAGACTATGGTATGTACATTGCAATAAAGAAGTTGAAAATCAACAGAGTATTTCCTCCCTAACAACACTCCTACTCACATCTATCTGGGTGAGGATGTCGATGAAGCCACAGCTATGCATGGAGGAGCAGCAGAGAGCCTTGAGAACACCCAGCCACTCCGAGCTCAGAGAGTTACACCTCGCCGTCAGCTCTGCACACAGCAGCGAGATCTTGTTCAGCCTGAAACAACAAGACATAAAAATGTCTCACCTACTTTCTACAGTCCTGGATCCAGAGGAGGGTCCATCACGGTCAAATCCACCCCCTGCTCCTTTTGAACCGTTATTTTTAAAACATGTTTCGCACGCCCAGAACAGTGTTCAGAGCCAGTCCTGTGCGAGACAAACACCAGACAGAGAAAGAAGCAGCCCTTTGATGGCATCAGACTGAATTTTAAAGGGCCAGTAGCACGTTTTTTGCAAATTTTATTTTTTCAAATTTCCCATTTATAATGATAGTTTATGTCAATTATTTATTATATAGAGGGTAAAACATCTTATTACACAAACCAATTATCCGCAGTGGAAAAAACGGTGTTGCGTTAAAGGCAGAAATTACATGGCGGCCATTTTATTGTGAACACATTTTATTATTTCGAATAACAAAAACGATTCCCATGGCTTCTGTATTGAAGAACGGGAAGATTTTCTGTATTGAAGATTAGAATTCTTGGTGTTTATAGTAAAGTTTACTCTATTGTATGTTACATTTGATGTTTCTCATAACAATTGTCTTGGAATATAAAAACAACCCTTTCTGCAAAATGAATTCTTGAGTTGGTTAATTGTCGAGAAGGTACGATGGCATACATTGGAGAAGATGGGCTAGGATTTGTAGCCAGTGTTATGCCGAGTTTCGTACAGTTTGAACTCATCAGATCAAGTAATGTAATGAAGGTAATATTTCAATGATATCAAGTAAGGTAAGCAGCTGCTGACACTTACGTCTCAGGAACTTGAGAGTTGCAGATGTTCAGGATGGCATTGCAGACGAAGCTGTATCTGTTTGGCGGGTTTTCACTTAGTTGCTTCACCACGCCAGGGTCCGGCTGTGTCCTGTCAGACAGAAATACAGGTAAGTTCACATTATACTTAACGGCTCATTCTTAAACAACACTTTTAACAACAAAACTTCAAATGTAGTTCAATTAATGGTTGATAAGATTGACAACTGAGGTACATATTAAAAGTAGCAACAACAAATTGTGCTGTGAACATGTAATGTGAAGTAATTTGGTAATGAAGTTAAAACAACCCCTGAATGGTTGGCTTGTTAACAAAGGCGATTGGCCAATGACTAATGACATTACCCAGAACATCAGGTTGAACATTAGTTTCTGTTGGTTATAACTGTAAGGGGCAGTGTTCCTAGGTGATCAGCTGAGGGGGTCATTTTGGCTAATTCTGAACAGAGGGCCCTAGGCAATGAAAAAGGTATCCTACTTCTCCAAGTTTTGAGGGACACTTAGCCAGGATGGGAAAACTTCCCCTAGACCACTTCTACGAAGAACACTGAAGAGGTGTATTTCACATTCCTATGACATAGATTCAGTAAGTAATATTTAACCAGCTCTTCACTCACCTCTCCGTGCTGATCAGTTCAATCATGAAGGCTGGATCCCAGCGCAGGTTGGATGCGGAGGGCGTCACCGACACGTGGATTGTGGATTTCACTGTCGAGTAGGAGGAACTGAACATGTCCGAGAATCGAGACTAAAATACAAACAGAAGCTTGTCGTTAGATCATCGTCAGGTTTTATGTCAAAGAGTCGAAACTTAAATACAAACAGGAGCTTGCCGTTAGATCATAGTCATGTTTTATGTCCGAGAATCGAGACTAAAATACAAACAGAAGCTTGCCGTTATAGTCATGTTTTATGTCCAAGAATCGAGACTAAAATACAAACAGAAGCTTGCCGTTATAGTCATGTTTTATGTCCGAGAATCGAGACTAAAATACAAACAGAAGCTTGCCGTTATAGTCATGTTTTATGTCCAAGAATCGAGACTAAAATACAAACAGAAGCTTGCCGTTATAGTCATGTTTTATGTCCGAGAATCGAGACTAAAATACAAACAGAAGCTTGCCGTTATAGTCATGTTTTATGTCCAAGAATCGAGACTAAAATACAAACAGAAGCTTGCCGTTATAGTCATGTTTTATGTCCGAGAATCGAGACTAAAATACAAACAGAAGCTTGCCGTTATAGTCATGTTTTATGTCCAAGAATCGAGACTAAAATATAAACAGGAGCTTGCCGTTATAGTCATGTTTTATGTCCGAGAATCGAGACTAAAATACAAACAGAAGCTTGCCGTTATAGTCATGTTTTATGTCCAAGAATCGAGACTAAAATACAAACAGAAGCTTGCCGTTATAGTCATGTTTTATGTCCAAGAATCGAGACTAAAATACAAACAGAAGCTTGCCGTTATAGTCATGTTTTATGTCCGAGAATCGAGACTAAAATACAAACAGGAGCTTGCCGTTATAGTCATGTTTTATGTCCAAGAATCGAGACTAAAATACAAACAGAAGCTTGCCGTTATAGTCATGTTTTATGTCCGAGAATCGAGACTAAAATACAAACAGAAGCTTGCCGTTATAGTCATGTTTTATGTCCAAGAATCGAGACTAAAATACAAACAGAAGCTTGTCGTTAGATCATAGTAATGTTTTATGTCCGAGAATCGAGACTAAAATACAAACAGGAGCTTGCCGTTATAGTCATGTTTTATGTCCAAGAATCGAGACTAAAATACAAACAGTAGCTTTAGTAAGATCATAGTCATGGTTTTATGAACGAGAATCCAGACTAAAATACAAACAGGAGCTTGGAGCTTTTTGTCAGATTATAATAGTCATGGTTTTATGTCCGAAAATCGAAACTAAAATACAAACCGGAACTTTATAGTCATGGTTTTATGTCCGAGAATCAAGACTAAAATACAAACAGTAGCTTGCCTTTAGACTATAATAGTCACCGTTTTTATGTTCACACAACATTCTTAGAAATGGACGGAGACATCTAACAAGACTATGTAAGTCCTCACAAGCATAATACTGTCAGATACCTTAAGAGAATCAAGACTGAACAAGCATTGAGAATGTTAATAAGTTTTATAAGAAAATAAAGAGTTACGACAGCATCAAACCTTGAGGAAGGCGCAGGCGGAGTAGATGTCACACAGATAGGAGATACAGCAGCGCTTGGCGGACATACACTCCCCCAGGTTACTGGACTCCGCTGTCTTCCACAGCATGTACAGGCTGTAATCAAGAACAACAAAACAAGGGTTGTGTACAGATGGAATGTGCTTATCAGGAATAAGACAAGGTTGTGTGTTCATTGAATTACATCTGGAGAGATCCTACCCTCCACCGTAGATACGAATAAAGTCGAACTTTTATCAAAATTTTTTGAAAAATATGAACTTTGAGACTTAACCTCAAGGTGAGCTTTTTAATCGGAACATCATACTTGTGATTTATCAAATTCAAGCTCAAACCTAAGTTTTTCATGTCATCATAACTTACCTTACTGCCAGTGTTGTTAAAATAATTTTCTTAATATGGTTTATAACAAACATTTGGAGAAGTGTTGAGAGTCAATTACCATTCAAAGTAGTTACAATTCATACTAACAAGTCTTATAGACAAAAAACAAGTGAAAAGTTGAGATTTCAAAACTTGAAACCAATTGACAATTCTCCGATGCAAAGACTTTGAGAAGTGAAGCATGTACCCATACTTACAATTCAAACGCCTGAGAGGTGAGGTCCTGGGAGACTAGTAGGTACGTGTGATACTTGCGGAGTACGCTGACGACACACAGCGCCAGGGTCGACGTGAAGTTACCAGCTAACGATGACTTGTTCTTCTTCAATAATACCTCCACATCAGGCAAATCTTTCAACATCTGCAATAGCATTCAAACTAAGTCATGAAACTCTCACATGACAATGAGGACCTTTTTGGATTAAAGTCAAACAGGATATTTCAAAACTCAATTTTAGAATCAACTATCTCAATTCTTTTTTAAAACGAAATCAGGTGACCTGCTGATCATAACCACTGCACGTCATACATGAAAGAGTCAAAGAAAGATATCAACACATCGGCAACGTATGGTATGGTATGAAAGTTGGAAGTAACACACAACAAGACCGTCAAAATACAGTTACAGTTACATTCTGCTATGGATTCAAACATGAATATATACAGAAATATCACAGATGAATATTTCATGAGGTTAAAGAGAATGTACCTGACAAATGAACTCCATGAGACCGTTGATATTCAGCGAGTACTCCATGAGATCAAAGAGGAAGGAGATATTGTCTACTAAGGGCAGATAACTGGAGCTGCCCATCACAAAACTACTTATATGTTCCAGGACTGCAGCCAGACACTGTTCAGTCACAGAATGCTGGTCGTAGTAAGAAAGTTTTTGGAATTTCTGCAGTATGCCCTCGTAGTTATGTGTGACGACTGTTGTGGAGGCTGTACTGGCAGCTTCTCCCTCTTTCTCTTTCTTTTTCTTAACCTGAACAACACAACATGCGATTCACAATCAATTTAAATTAAAATATGATCGATTTACAAAACAGTTTGTCAAGACTATTACAAACAAAATATTCCTCTGATCACAATATTACCATATTCATTCAAGTTATTTTTTTATAAAGATATATCGACACAATCACCCACCTTTCCAAGATCACCGCTACTAATATCCACACAATTTCTCTTCCCATATAACTTGACAATTTCCTTGGATATTTTCTTGAGAACATGTCTGGCCTCGTCCCTCGCCTTTCCAACACCGTAAAGAACAATAAGTCGTTGGTTGCATTCGTGACTAGAGTACTCATCTTGGGGTATTGGGAAATGGGTCGCAAACAGCATGTGCCGGGATGGCCCCTTCGGAGGGGGCGGGGCAGTCTGTCCATCGGTCGTTGCTGCCATTGCTTGATCCTTCTCTGACTTTACTGATTTCACGGACGCTGAAATGTACAGAGAATGTCAAAGTGCCAGAGTCATAATTCTAAAAAGGTGTGTTTTATCCAACACATAGAGGATTAAAACTTGTGATCAAAGAACATATACACCATACAGTATGGAACTTTGAATTCTAACAAAATTACAAGTATTTTGTATATTTATGAATGAAACCTACCTCTAAACTTATCTGCATTTTCCTTGTTTGTTTACAAACATCAACAACAATAAAAAACTTAAACACAGTCTATACTAGACCTGTCAATCTTTTGAGTCTACACACTTCGCTCGTGCCGGCACGTGCACTTCGTGACCCATAATCCAACAGCTCTATCCTATCACTTTTCCTTGAATCAAGTCACACGATAGGCTGATAACCGTCCTGTGGGGAGGTCCGGGCGGGTTCCAAACTATAAGTTTAGAGGTAGGTATCATTCATAAATATACAAAATACTTGTAATTTTGTTAGATTTCTTTCATTCACTACCTCTAAACTTATCTGCAGAATCCCACAGATCGGCGGAGGGTAGGTAATCAGCGAGTGATTCAGCAGACTCAAAAGAGAAACGGCCTAAACCAAAGACAGAGGTCGCTAGAACGAAGTTCCTGCTAAACCAAGTAATGGTAGGCTGGCCTAAGCAGTCGTGGATTTATAACCGTTAACTGCTGTCGGCCAACATAGGATTTCTCAGCGAGAAGGAGGAACTCCGTCCTTACAACCTCTTTTTAAAAAAGAGTTGTAATTACCTATGTTACTGCTTGTCGGTCTGGACTGCCCCCGCTGCCACAAAGGGTCCCAGTTGATGTAGCCCCTGGAGATCCGTCTGGACATCCCTCAGGTAGTACGTGGAGAACGTCGTCGAAGAAGCCCAGTATCCCGCAGCGATGACGTCTTCGACCGAAGCAGAGTGCCACAGCGGAGCTGACGTAGCCCAAGCTCTGATTTCGTGAGCAGACACCTTACCATAAATCGGCGGAGAAGTCGCAGATTTATGGTAAGCTGCCTTAATCGTCTTTTTCAGCCAAGCTGAAACCGTGTTCTTCGTAATATCCTTATCTGAAGAAGGGAGACAAGGCAGAAAAAGCCTGTGTCTACCTCTTCTAAAGGATTTCGTCCTGGTCAGGTATTCTCTAAGAGAACGGACAGGGCAGAGAAGAAGGTCCTTTTCCATGCCGTCTGATAAAGCAGCGGACAGAGCCGGAACAGAAAAACATCTTCTTCCCAACGGGCCAGCTACCGTCTTCTGATTCTTAGCTACAAAGCCTGGTAAAGTAGACAAGGAAACCGACTGCCAGTTCTTAGAGTGCGTCATAGTAGCGTGGTCTAGCGCATGCAATTCAGATACCCTACTTGCCGAGGCCAGCGCCAACAGGAAAGCTGTCTTCCAAGATAAAAACGGTAAGGAAACGTCCTTAATGGGTTCAAACGGTTCCGCAAGCAGGGCAGATAGAACCACTGAAAGGTTCCATTTCAGCTGAAACTTGGGAGTCTTCAGATCTTCAAGCTGGAACGACCTGGACAAGCGATGAATGGCTTGGTCATTCGACAAATCGACCCCTTGCAAAGCCAAGGCAGAAGTTAACGCCGATTTGTAACCATCAATTGTCCCAGCTTTCAGCTTCTTGACCCTCCTTAGAAAGAGCAAGAACTCAGCGACGAGTGGAATGGAGATGACAGCATCAGGCTGGAATTGCTGCTTCCACTCGGTGAATTTACTGTATCTACAATCATAGAGGGCGGAAGTAGAAGATCTGAGGCCTCCCTTGACTGCTTCCGCAACTTCTTGGGAGAAACCACTTCTCCTGAGGTTACTCTGGATAACCTCCAAGCGTGTAGATGTAGTGACTCTGGGTTTCGATGGAATCTGTCGGACCTTGGCTGTTTCAGTAAGGTCGGAAACACTGGCAGCTCTACCGCCGGATGTGTTGACGCCATCAACAGATCTGGATACCAAGGACGATTGGGCCACGCTGGAGCAATCAGAATGATGATGCAGCTGTGACGTCTCGCCTTCTCCAAAACTGCTGGAACCAGCGCCGGTGGAGGAAAGGCGTAAGCGAGAAGACCGTCCCAGCTGATCGACATTGCGTCTACGGCGAAGGCCTGTGGATCCGGAACTGGACTGACGTAAACTGGGAGCTGAGTGTTGAGACTGGTCGCAAACAGATCTATCATCGGAGTTTCCCATAACTGAGACACCATCTTGAAGGAGGTGGGATGAAGAGTCCACTCTGTCGACTGAATCTGATTCGGACGCGACAAGCTGTCTGCCAGCACATTCAGATGCCCTGGAATGTGTCTGGCCCTGATCTGACAGCTGTGCTGGTCGATCCAATCGAACAGTTGAAGACAAATCTGCAACATTCCCTTTGACCTTGTTCCTCCTTGTCGATTTATGTATGACACCACTGTTGTGTTGTCTGAGGCTATCATCAGTCTTTTGCCTACTAGCTGATCCTGCCAAATCGCCAAGGCTTTCAGAATGGCCAACATCTCCAGCTGATTGATGTGAAGATGGACTTCGTCTAGAGACCAAGCTCCCTGCACCATCTGATCCTTGAAGTGTGCACCCCAGCCCACGTTTGACGCGTCCGTCACCAGTAGAACGTCCTGAACGAAGGGAACCAACTGAACTCCCTGCAGAACGTTCTGGTCTAGAAGCCACCAATGAAGCGTGCACAGGATCTCTTGCGGAGGACAGCACACGGTCGAAAGCTCGAGCGATCTCACGGAGTTGATCCAACACTGAAAGTGACGGAGTCTCAGTCTCCCCCTGTTGGTTAAATCCTGCATGCTTGTGAGCCTGCCCAACAGGGACATCCACTGCCTTAGGGTCTGAGGAGACTGGGACATGGACCGAATCAAATTCCGTGCGACCTCTACTCTGTCCTCTGGAGGTAGAACCTTCGAGATCTCTGTGTTGAAGATGGCTCCTATGTACTTCACTCTCTGGGACGGGATGAAGTCTGACTTCTCCGGGTGCACAATGAACCCGAGGTGTTCCAACGTAAAAACGGCAAGATCTCTGTTGGACTCCAGACAGTGATGAAGCCGGTCCGGTAGAAGGAAATCGTCCAGATATCCGTGGATCCTGATGGACCTGGAGTGGAGGAAACTCAGCACCGGTGCAGTGATTCTCGTGAACAGCCACGGAGCTATCGATATCCCGAACGGAAGAACCCTGAACTGGAATAGCCTGCCATTGACCGCAAAACGAAGATATTTCTGTGACGCTGGATGAATCGGGACATGGAGATACGCATCTCTGAGATCTAACGAGACCATCCAGTCCCCTGGACGTAGAGCCAGCTTCAGCGCCGATATCGATTCCATCCGGAAGTGAGGAGGTCTGCGCAGGAAATTCCGGTTCAGATTCTTCAGGTCTATTATCATCCGAAGCTCGTCCGTGTCCTTCTTGGGCACCAGGAATATGGGCGAGTAAAAGCCCCTGGTGACAGTGTGTGGGTCCAACTCCACGACTGCGTTCTTGACTAATAACTTCTGAATTGCCTCCTCTGCTGCCACCAGAGGAGGACCTGCCAGGAAGAAACGAGGACCCTCCGGCCAAAAGGTAGTCGGAGGAAGAACATCGAATGTCAAACGGTAGCCCTGACGAATTACTGACAAGATCCAGAGGTCGTCTGAAACAATTGGCCAATTGTCGGCAAATTGTTGCAGGCGACCCCCCACCTGACCAGGAACAACTTCCAACGGAAAAATCGGGGGGCACGCAAGATTCGTTATCTGAGGAGAAGAGATAGAAGGCTGGTCAAAAACGCTGTTGGCCTCTGCCACGGCCTCGGCCGGCACCCTTGCTAGGAGTCACGGGCTTCTGATACTGCCTGTCTTGGTTGCGCTTGGGAGTAGAGTAGTTCTGGTTCTGGTACTTCCCCGCATACTGTTTACGAGATGGTGTCGAGGGCTTGTTCTTAGGCGACTGACGAGTGCGACGAGGAGACACCGACAAGGCAAGGTTATGAAGATCTTCATTCCTCTTTCTTTCCAGTTCTTTGTCCCTCTGGGCAAGAGCTTCTCCTACAGCATCACCAAACAGAGTTCCCGAAAACAAAGGAGCAGAATACAACTTGTCCTTCATCTTCACCTCCGTAGCCTGAGGCAGTTGTTTTACATATGCTGACCGGCGCAAAAGAGTGAGCTGAGCCTCCATCCATAGAAGATGACGATCTAGGTCCAGCACCGCATCCCCTAGGGAGTCGAAAAAGGAGTTAGCCGTCGACAAGGCCGAAAAGGGAATAGTAGTAGATCCCTTCGGGTCTGCGTCTTCTGGGATGTTAGGTAGAAGTCTGGCCGCCGTGGCTGCAAACCAATGAATATAGGTTGAAGTCTGCATCGCCTTGTGAATTGAGGTCTCCACCTCCTTAAGTCTGGAATCGCTGACCCGGATCTGCTCAGACGGTGTGCCTTTTCCCATCAAATAGCGAAAGTTGTCGTCCAAGGGGGTCTCCTCTGGCTTGGTAAACTTGGCGTCATGTACTTTATACGGAAACCCCCTGTAGAAAGATGACCTGGAGGGCTGCTTATCAAAACCAAGCTGGCCCACCCTCTGGGAAAGTTGAGTCGCAAGTTGAGCCGTCGAGTCTGGAGGTGGAAGCGAATTCGTAGCAACAGGCGCTGGTTTCTGGGAGGCCCTGCTGATGTCATTATGAATCGGGGCCGACGGCGCGGGTGAACGTGTCAAGTCCGGGAAGTGTCGATAGACCTCATCAATTTTGTCGTACCACGACAAACCCGGAAAAGCAGGCTCTGTCTCCTTGACCTCCTTCCTAGCCTTCTTAGTAGTAGGCGCCCCGGATCCGTAGTAGGAGAGTTCAGGTGGATCTGCGGACCTCCGTTTCTCCCCCGCCCCCGTCGGAGGTATCGTCTCTTTAGCCTGACCCCGTGATGACTGTAGCCTCCGGTTCCTGTTCTGGTTATCCTGGGTGGAAGACGAGGACGATGACTTCTCGTATTCCACTATGGATCGTTGATGCCCGTCCCGTGGATGGTTCCCGTCGGATGACGTCACAGACGAGGAGGACGCGGACGAGGATGAGTTCTTTCCCGTGGATAGCCTCTTCCCCGCGGCCCCGTCCGTCGGAAGATGGATAGGAGTCATCCTGGAGCCCGGGAGTCCCGTAACGGTGGACGTCATGGCCGTGGTAGTCGCCGTCACCGTGCGCACCTGGGCCGTCGAGGACGAGGTAACGGCCGCCGCCGACTTCCGTACCGCATCCGCATTCTTGGTAGTTAGCCTGTGGACCTTCTTGGCTAGCCTGGGGTCCCTGGAGGCCGGTGTCTGCTTGGCCGATTCGATGGCCGACGGAGCCAGGAGGGAGATCGTGTCTTCGTTCTTCTCTTCAGCCCCCCTCGTATCAGTTATGTGGGAGACTAAGTCTCGCCCTGACCGAGGGGTGACCCTTTGTCCGTCCTGACAGGCTCCGCCGGAGAGATCGGGAATCTGCATAAGCCTGGTCATCAACGGCATCATCGACTCCGCCATCTTCTTGAACTTGGCTAGGTCCGTAGCCAAGTCCGACGTAGATGTAGCAGACAACGTAGAGGACTTCGAAGAGGCTTTCAGCAAACTTCTTTCCCTGGCCGCAACATAGGCCTGGAACATGGTGTTGTCTAGAACAGCACAGAACTCGCATCTTTCTTCCAGAAGACACGCCGAACCATAACATCGAGGACAGCATGGATGAGGGTCTGAGGCCGACATAAACTTATTGCAGCCCTCGCAACGTTTGGAGTTGTTCATCATGTAACTGTGAAAAGTTAAGGAAAATATTAACACACAGTCGACACAAAACAAACGTGAATAAACAGGTATTACACGATATGTATATGAAAATATACAAATCACATAGTAGAATATATAAGCCATAAAGCAACATATATAATATTCCATACACTATATGAATATAGAGTATAAATACAAAACCCGCAAGTAGATTTTTCCAAGAAAACAACTCGCGCAAATAAGGAATGAAACTTCCATAAGCAGAAATAAACAATAATATATAATTTCTGCATATAAAAACTTAACATATTCCAAATCCATACAAATTGGACAACATGTCTTAAGTATTGAATTAAATATACATGATATAAGTAATCAATACAAAGGAAAACTCGAGCGTAACTTACATACGCAAAGAGAAACAACGCAAATAAATAATGAAGCGTCGTAAAATAACCACTATACCACTGCCAGTCACAACTGTACACGCTATCAAGCGAGACAGCAATAAGACAGTAAACACACAACTCATCGATCAAACGAAAGTGGGCGGGGCTACCAAACCCCAAACACTCCATGAAATCGACAAAGGCAATAATTCAGAGCATAATACATATTTAGCTGAGTAAACATCGCTAAATAATGAAAATTATGAATACGAAACCTTAAACAAAGCATAGAAATAATATTATAATTTTTACCTTGTGCCGTGTGCAAAAGCGAAAGGTCGCCATTTTGGACAAGTGCCACGTATACCAACACGCGACAAAAGTCGAAATAACATGAAATTTTTACAAAAGTTACATGTAAAAGAAGGGTATGATAAACATAACAATACCAGGATACAGAATAATGAAGATATCTTCAGAAAAGGTAAGATTTCTCTCTGGTAGCGAATCACACGTCTTACGTGTGACCAACAACAAGGAAAAGTGATAGGATAGAGCTGTTGGATTATGGGTCACGAAGTGCACGTGCCGGCACGAGCGAAGTGTGTAGACTCAAAAGATTGACAGGTCTAGTATAGACTGTGTTTAAGTTTTTTATTGTTGTTGATGTTTGTAAACAAACAAGGAAAATGCAGATAAGTTTAGAGGTAGTGAATGAAAGAAATAACAGTATTGGAATGTAAATATTTCAAAAGAAGATGATCTCAATTTCACCTAACAATAACCTTAGTATGAGATCTAAACACACTTAAAATACCTCATAGTCAGTTCATATGACCTATGCTATCTCAACAGATTGGAAAAGGTGTTGGAGACTGATGCAGTTTGTTTGAAAGAAGGGGTGCACTTAAAATGCTCTCAGTTGGGTTTGTATCAGGCCCCAGGTGTGGGACATGTTGACAGACATGGTCTGGTAGACCCCAATCAAATCCCGTGAACAAGTCACATTTCCCTCTATCGCACTGACTATGAGGCAGAGCAACAGAGAATGGGAAAGGTAGGGGCCATGGGCCTTTTTGCACGTAGGATGAAGAAATGGCCCATTAAAATTTGAAATTTTACTATTGCTAAAAAGGGGAATGGCCCATTCAAATTTCTGAAAATGACTAAAAGCCCTTAAAATGGCCCATTGTCAAAGGAGTCTTTCCCAATGACTGGGGCAAGTATAAACATACGAGAGATAAACACTTCTGTTAGTACCTGGTGGTTCTGGGCTAGACTTCTGTTCGTCCTTAACGGTTGCAAATAAGCTGGTGAAGTCTGTGTCGATCATAGAGGTGATGTCCATGTCTACCTTGATGTCGTCTTGCGTCTGCAACGTCACCAATATCAGTCAGAAGATTATAAAGTGTAAGTGTTCATCTCGATAGTTACTTAATCAGAACACAGGATTGAACAAACTTCTTTGTGGTTGTTTTGGGGGTTTCAAGAATTTACGGAGATGAGATGTAACTGTTTTCCTCATGTGTTAACTCTTTCAGTATAAAAATGTGGAAAGTTTGATTCAGATGATAGTAGACTGAAGACTGTTAACTCTTTCAGTATAAAAATGTTGAAAGTTTGATTCAGATGATAGTAGACTGAAGACTGAAAGAAGGAACTACAATGCCCCTGCTTTTTGAGTTTCGAAAATCTTAGGGAGATGAGACTGTTTAACTCATTTGTTACTCTTTGAAAAGAAAATGTTGAAAGTTTGATTCAGATGATTATTCAAGACTGAAAGTAGGAACTACTATGCCCCCTGCTTTTTGAATTTTGAGAGTCTTAGCCAGATGAGACTGTTCACCTCATGTTTGATGCTCTCGTTCTGACTCTTGATGCTGGGAAGGTCAACGCTGTCAGCGGACGGCATGATGACTGCGGGGGAGGAGATGAGATCTCCGCGTGAGATAAGCGTGCACATGTATGCGTCGTGAGAGAAGACATCGTGACGGATCAGCTCCGAGAAAAGATGGATCAGGTTCCGGAATGCCTGCTTGTTCTCCTCTGTAGGGTTCTCGTCTGAACAAAGAAAATTCACAGCACATTGTTTATTAACATCTGACTTTAGCCACTAGGCTCTTACAGGAAATGAGTAAGTGATTTGAAATGTTCCTATAAATGATGAAAATGAGGTATAAATGACTGTAAATGTTCCTGTCATCTTAATTTGACAGTCACTAAACTGCCAATTACTATGACTAAATAACATCCTGTTCCATCAGGGTATTTAGTATCCATAAAATATTTTGTAACTGCTGAAATTCAGTGTAGCATTGCACCCAAACCTTACTGCATCTAGAACAGTTCTCTATTGCAGACAAAGTTGTCGTGTCCCTGGCTTCCTTGATCCTAAGCGGAACGCGCTAACCACCTGCCCCCTACCCTGATGGAGGTGAAGTGAGGTGAGTTAGGGTTTAACGCCGCTTTCAAGAGTATTTCACTTATATCACGGCTGCTAGTATTATTGCAGGGAGAAAGCCAGCAACGCCATGTGACAATGCATTGCAGGGAAACTTGCAAGCAACATGGGTGGTACTGCAATGAAATTCAGTGTAGCATTGCACCCAAACCGTACTATGTGTAGAACAGTTCTCTACTGCAGACAAAGTTGCCATGCCCCTGGCGGGATTTGAACCATGGACTTCTTGATCCAAAGCCGAACGCACTAACCACTGCGCAATCCCCCTCCCCCACCCTGATGGATCTTGATCCAGTATACCTAGTCTTTAACTCACAGGCAATAATTTATCACATCAATATGCAACAGCATCAACAATTCATCAAAATATAAGCGTTAAGAAAAAGAAAGTTACCAAGAATTGGAGCCTGTGTATCGAGAAACTCCATCAGAAGAGACTGAAATGCAGGCATCCCTGGAGGAATCATCGTGTCGGAACCCATGGAATCTTTATCATCCATCATCTCGGATTCTCCGTATTTCTAGAATAAAGTGCAAATCTGAATAAATCAAACTTTTAGCAATTAAACGGGCTGAATATTTCTTGGTTTTAGGATTCAAATTGACTTTAATTCAAACCTCATAGCTAGACAATTAAGAGTGGTCTCCAGTTTTCTGAATCCCTTTTTGAGAAGTTCCTTACCTCAGATCTAAGTTCGTTCTGCCTGCGCTCCATAAGTTTAGCTGTGACGACAGCACGATGATCTCCCGTCCTCTGCGTAGTTACTGCCCAGTCAATCAACAGGTTGATGATTGGTTCATCTCCAAGCAGGGGCTGTGTCAACAACAAGTTTTACATTTTATAGTATTATTTCATGTCTCCAAACAGACCGCGTCAGCAGCAAAGTTTATGATTAAAATTATCATGTTTAGAAAGTAAGGACTGTGTCAATATCAAATTTCATACTATTTTACATCACTTTTACAAAGTTTTCGACCAAGTCACATAATCACAGAAATGGATATTAGTTACAATCATGTATCTCAGGAAAAATGTCACTCATTTCTTTGGAGATGGAGTGGAGGGGTGAGATTATTGACCATTTGGAAATGTAACAGGGTTAATAGGTTCAATTTTTATTTTTTTATTTTTTGGGGGGTCTAATCTTTAATATAATAAATGCTTATTCAACAGTAAGCAAACCAAATTCTGCAGGCTGAATTCTTTGATATGATAATAGTAGCAAACTAGAAAGATAATTATAAATATGCGACTTCTGAACAGAACGTCAGTACATACATTACACATATTTTCTGTTCAGTCATCCATACCTCATTTCCATCTTTGGTCTGGTTAATTGAGTATATTTTCTGGTAAAGCTGATCGAAGGAGTTGTTAGCGTCCACTTTATCAAAGTGGTGTTTGTCGAGTGTGTCCAGCACGTGTAGTACCTTACTGATAACAAATCCTGAAAATATAGACTTAAAATGTGAAAAGAACACTGAGCAAAGGCAACAAATGGAATTCAACACTCTCCATGCTGATTAAATTAGTGCCAATCTTCTCTGAGTGGCCAATCAAAAGGAATCAAAGCTCATTAACAAAGGGAATAATCTTTTGTAATGCGATGGTCTTGTACAGCTTGAGCACCATGAAGCCTTTGTGAGATCAAAATAACATTTGGGAGTTAATTTGGAATAAAACCCTTTTCCAAGCCACTGACCTTTGGCGGACTGTTGACACTTGTCAGATGACCAGCGCACCTCTGCCGCTTTCCCTCGAAGCTTGATCTGGTGCTCAGACGCTCTGATGTGAGCGCGGATCTGTAACAAAAGTGAGTGAGTGAGTTATTGTTTAACGCCGCTCCGGCAGTATTGCAGCCATTAGCGGCGATCTGTAACAAGAGAAGTTTTCTCTTCTGTTCTGTTCTTCAAAGCATCATTATCAACAAACTTCTAATATTTTTCAGTAATTGCCAAACAGAATATTTTCACTTACAGCTCAACCACATGAATGATATGAAGCCTTATCTTGTGGTAGATGATTCTCTCCCGGATGACGGTAATAAAACAAAGCCTTACTCCCTGGGAGACCCATCATGCAAGCATCAAGAACAAAGTAAGAAAACAAGATGCATTTGTTAAACAACGATGGCCCAGGATATAACCATACTCCGGATTTATTTCAACGTGTTCACTCTGTATAAAGATACTCCCATCTTATGTGAATGATCCGGTTAAGAATTCATTTTTCAAAAGTTATGACCAAGGTGGAATGTGTTGGGAAAAGATCAAGGCAAGAACTTTACACCTCATCTATTAAGGGACACCACGTCAAGGATAATTATGAGATCAGATTAATCTTCCTATGCTGATTAGTGTGTCTGCTAAAGGGGCGTTCTCACGGTGCGATCTGTAGTAACAACATGTAGCTCGCTACACAATCGAGATGTGAGAACCCCGGCATCGCAACGATTCTCAGTCGTAAACGACTTGTAGGAACTGA
Source organism: Gibbula magus (assembly GCA_936450465.1). Classification (NCBI taxonomy): domain Eukaryota; kingdom Metazoa; phylum Mollusca; class Gastropoda; order Trochida; family Trochidae; genus Gibbula; species Gibbula magus. The sequence continues at coordinate 25,091,949 of OW388306.1, forward strand.
GTCGCTGAAATTAGAGCATGTCCTATTTCCTACGACAAATCGCATGCTCTCAGCCAATGAAATGCCTTGAATTGTTCAGCGCGAGCTACTTCCTTGTTCATCATGGAGACCAAAACAAAGTCGCGTTTGGATTTTCAGCGAGCTGAGACCGAGCTTTTCATTTCATACTATCTGTCACAGGAATGCTTGTGGAACTTGCAACATTCCAACTATTCCAAAAGGGAGAACAGGGTGGCTGCGCAATCCATGATTGCAAAGCAGATGGCCTGCCATGGTCGCGAGATGACAGGTACAGTTCGGCTATGTCAAAGTGACCTAGCAGACGACATGTGATTTTGTTGTCGACTTTCATTGTTTTGATTATCACTGTTGATAGTTAACGTAAATTACATAATAGCAATTATTTAATGTTTTACCTTATGCAGACTCTTTGTGCAAAAACATGACTTTTTTAGGCCTATATTTACTTGAAAGAGAAATCTGGCAATAAATTCTGGATAATCATATTATTAGGCTAGTCATTACACTAGCTGTCCTATTATTATGTTCGATTTGTTACAATTTATAAATAAGAAATAAATTGTTACAGGATTCGAATATAATAATAAATAATGTAATAAATACTGTACCGTAGGGATGTTTTAATCATTGTGTTATTTTTTACATATAATATTTATGACCAAATTACCAAAAATAACATTGTAAGACACCATAACTGCCTGATCTATAATTAATGTTATTCATATTTATAAATGTGATATTCAGACAATGTTATGATTTCATTTCCAATGTGTTTTCAAATTTTGTAAATCTGTAGTAGATCTAATCACTGTACATTGTTGACATTACATTAAGTTAGTACCTACCGTAAATCCTTGAATAAACGCCCGGCAATTATTAATTTCGAACCCTGATTTGACCCGGCGATTATTCAAGGCAGGCGATTATTCAAGTCATTTATTTTAGTTAAAATATGACTATTCCAGACAGGCGATTATTTATTTCAACTAGGGCTTAGACCCGGCGATTATTCAAGGCAGGCGATTATTCAAGGATTTACGGTATATGACTCCCCCTATTTTGTGTATGCATTTCAGTTGACCAAGTTGCAACAAAGATTGCAAGTTTACGAACATACTACGGACGGGAGCTGAGAAAGATAAATGCATCAGAGAAGAGTGGCGCAGGTGTGGATGAGGTGTACACTTCCACCTGGGAATTCTTCCCTCTCCTGGACCCTTTCCTAAGATGTCACGTCCAGCAGAGGCAGTCCTCAAGCAACATGGTAAATAAGGCATAATTTTCAAATATCAGAATTATAAGGCAGCAGAGTATATTATTCAAATACATCTACCTGTATCTTTTTTGATATTGAAGAAATTTTGATTCATTAGTTCATGGTGTAAAAAGACATCCATTTACACAGATCTATACAAAATAGACCTGACAGCCACCAATTACCTTTTACTTGTTGTGACACATCCTGGAAAAAAGTAGTTACTGTAGGGAAATTTGAATTTGTTGAAATTAGGAATAATGTTTTATTTCTTCATTTACAACATATGATATCAATATGAAAAATGCATAATTTCTTGCTAATTTTGCCCAGTATATATACTCAGTAGTTCCGTATTTCCTCCAGCATATGAAATATAATTTGTGTGTTTATTTCAGGTGAAGGCAGAAGCAGCATCCACCTCCTGCGAAGGCAGATCAGGCCTGGATGTGGAGCCGAAGGGTGATACGGATAACCCAGCTGCAGTGGTAAGCTATTAAGGCAAAAATATATTCATATCACTTTTCAATAAGACAAATTGGTCTCAGGGGTTAACAATTCAGTAAATCCAAGGTCACAACCAAAATTCACCTTTGATTCGCCTTAAAACTCCCTAAAAAGTCACCTTTGTTAATGTTGAACAAATTAACCACAAAATAAGCTGGACTTTAATAAATAGCTCTGTGACTTGCAAAAGCCTGCATCACTGGCATTGAAAATATTTGACCCCTGTGTAACAGTCTGCATGTAAATCTCCTTATTTCAAGTCATTTGATAATTATATTTAAAAAAATAACAACAGTAATCAACTCATATTAAATGTTTTTATTACAACCTATTTACTACACTTATACAATTGCATTACTATATAAAATTACAAGTTACAGTCTTATTGGCAACTCAAAATATAAGAATTCATCAAAGATATGAATTAAGGTTACCTTTTAACTCATCAAATTTTATAATATCAGTTACATAATATTTGAGGGAGTCTGGGTAACTTATTTCAAGCTGCTAATAAAGACACCTCCACCCCACCCCAAAGTAAATGACCTCATACCAAGGTTTGTTGTTAAAGCAGTATGAACCTTAAAAACCTCAAAATTAACAAATATCAAATTTCAAAAAGAAATACCTGGCCACTTTTAAACATCATGGCTTATCTTAAGAGAGGAGAGGTGTTTGATCAACACATTCCACTCAATAAATATCAAATTCATTCACAGATTTTAAGATTATATGCATTTGATCATTTATTGATGAAAAAAGTACTGAAAATTCATTGTCTTGCTACCCTCTTATCATCCATGTTAAACAAGGTTTCTCTGTTTGAATGTCAACTAGGGATCTAAACTGTTTATTTTTGAATAATCAAATCCAAATTTGAATGTGTAGTTTCTCCCATATGACAATAGTTATAATTGGCCAAATTTCAGTAGTCTCACATTTGTCCTCATATTTTCATTATTTTTGCATATTTGGGAACTTTAGTTCAATTAAATAGTAAATAAATAAGCAATTGTTATTTATGGATAGGCCAATAAACTAATTAATCAAAATATGTAAAGAGAAATAGAATTCATTTTCGAAAATAGGCGGTGCTTAAATAAGTTCTTTGTGCATATTTCAGGAACCCAGTCAGGAAATTGGAAATGCTTCGATTCAACCCAAGAAGCGAAAAGTGGAAGCAGGCGGGGACATAGAAAATGTGTTGGTCAGATCACTTCAAGCAATGGAGGAAAAGAACAAAACCAGGACCGATCGGCTTAATGATGCCGACTACCTGTTCGGTCAACAGATCGCCTTAGAACTTAAACAAATCAGTAATGACAGGAAAAAGCAGTTACTTAAACTGAAAGTTCATCAATTGATTTATGAATTTACCTGTGAAAATGAGCAGTAGATATAAATGTTCATTAACTTGTTAAAACTCACAAAAGTGGTACATCATAAGTTAACTGTTGTCATCAATTTGTTTTCTGCAATTTCAAATTTCTAGCCCATCAGGCCCGAAATCCGTGTCAATATTTCTTCCATAATTGATAAACATCCAGTGGGGGTATGTGAGTTTTGCTCGCTTTTTGCTTGTTTTACCTGCATGTAACTTTAATATTTAAACCCTGATGAGCTACAGAGCTTATGGCCCTATTTTTGCTATAATAAACTCTGATTAACATGTAAAAATAACATTCATTGCAATTTCTTTACATACAATGAGTGGTTGTAATTGTTGACAAGGAACAAAATTGGTAACATTACATTTTTCTCATAAATATTCACAAAATCTGGATTCTTTTTCCGCATAATTTTCCACTTGTACAAAATAATTTGAAAATAATTTATTTTACATGATTCATTTCACATATAAATCTATAATATATAGAGGTTATCTGTATTTTCATAATGAATTCAAATTATATCAGTCACCTTAAGCGGTGAAAGTATCATATATTTTCACTGTAGCAATATACCACAGTATTTCACCGGCAATTATCTAACAGGGTTCATAAAGATTTGAAAAGTGTTTGAATTTACCTTTGTCTAATGAAAAGGACTTGGATTTGACATTTCTCACTAATCACAAAGACCTTTAACAGTGCTATAATCTTTTATATTGCCCTTGAAAAGTCCTTGAAAATGGCTGATTTATCAATGTTGAAGTAATTTAAATTTTGGAAAGATCTTGAACTTTGGATTAATAATTATCAACAACAAAAAATAACAATTTCAAAATGTTTGATTTGGTTTGTTTCCTCATATAACAATGGTTTGATCAATCAAATCATTGTCTCTGCAAAGAAATTTATGAATTTATGTAATATAAAAAAATCAATACCAAAATTCAATAATTATAAATAAATTATGTCAGATATTTTTCTGTGGAAAAATACATATTTCCAAAAAACAATGAAATTAGTAAATTTAATAAAAAGTGGAAATCACTCATCCCAATTTTCAAGAAATAGTATGTTAATATGTTGTTTATATCAGATTCTACCTTGATTCTACCTTGTCAATTATTGACCAATGTACCCCCCAATCCATTGTACTCAGACTCTGAGACTTTGTAACCCTTTGGAACAAATTAAAAAAACAAACTTAAATAGTAAGGGTAGGCTGATCTAAAACTTAAATAATATTTTCAGTACATGTTGTTAGTTCCTGTACTTGATATCATCCCATAAAATATCATGAATATTGGCACAATAATTTGAAACATGTTATTCTTAATTTCTTTGGAACATTTTTTAGAAACGTTGCCTGAAAACACAACAAATGTCCATGACGAGTCCTTGAAAAGTCCTTATATTTGTCAGGCTAATGGCCATATGAACTCTGTAAAATAAAGTTTTTGTCTCAGGAAGATTCTGAAATGTACAGTATGTTATGTACAGTTTATAACAATGTAATAAACTATAAAAAATTAAATAAATTATTGTTATTCAAGTTTCTCTTTTCTTTTTTTTCTTTTTTCATCCATGAAATACAGTGTTTTCTTAAATTATTTGTTCAGTCATACACTGGTCTAAATGATTTTTGTTCTTATACATGTACAAAAAGGTTAAACAAGAGATATTACTTTCTCATGTGTCTATTGGTGTTGACTGGTACATATTTTCAACTTTCAATGACATATCAATCCATATCATTATACAACCATGTCCCATTGCCATGAGACCTGTCCATTTGTGATGAAATAATCAGATATTTCATCACGAATGTCCAGTGCACTGGTAGCATACCTGTTACCCCCCTGCTGGGCAATACCAGGTATGTTGGCCAGTGCTCCATCAGCATGCTCAACAGTGTCAGGCTGATGGTAGACAGCATCATTGCTGGTCTTCAGGAAATTGTGGAGGGAAATTGCAGCCATGATAACCTTTTCACCAACCTCTGGAGACACCTGTAGTGGCTTCCTGAAAATGCAAAAGCGACTGACAAGAATACCAAAAGCATTTTCTGAAACTCTTCTTGCCCGTGACAGCCTTTAATTGAAAATTCTCTTAGAATATGATAAATCTCTCAGAGGGAAGGGTTTCATGAGGTAAGTTTTCAGTGGGAAGGCATCATCGCCAACCACAACACAAGGAACAGGGTCGTGTCTTCCAGGTAGGGGGGTGGGGGAGGGCAGGTGCAGAGAGTTAGACTCCAAGGCATGCGACAAATCAGAATTGGCATATACAGCTGCATCACCTGCTCTGCCGTTGGCACCAACATCAACAAAAATAAATCTGCAGCTGGCATCAACAAGTGCTAACAAAATTATGCTAAAAAATTTCTTGTAGTTGTAATATGCCGATCCGCTGTTGTTAGGAGCTCGAACGGCAAAGTGCTTCCCATCTAGGGCTCCAATGCAGTTGGGAAACTGCCACTTCCTCTCAAAATCTTCCCTGACCTTGTCCCACTCGCCTTCAGTGCTTGGTACCTGTGGAATATATCAAATGTATATCTACCCTATTCATAAGAAATTAAATAACAATGGTAATTTATAAATCCGTACACAAGGGGTATGTTCAAAGCATTTAGAAATGTAAGAAGGTAATCATATTAATAACTAAGAAATAGAATTTAAAAGGACTAGCATACTGGGTAAATTAAAGCATAAAATATTCATAAAGGCCTATTCTAAGAATAAATTAGTAATTTAAACATGTATATTGACCTTTTGTAATTTTTCAATGAATACTTATTTCAATTCGTTATAATCATAATGACATTCATTAATTTTGAAAAGGAATTAAATTGATAATTGTGAATATATAGTGTAGGCTCTGTTTATAACTTACCTGGACATAGTCTTTGTGAAGGACTGAGGATATCGCAGCACACACTTCGGGAACAAACTGGCATATGGTGTTCTTCGGAATTCTGTATAGGAACTCCAACGATTGGTAGCTGTCACCTAAACAATTAGTTTGAAATCATTATGAAAAACAAGTCATTGCTTGTGTTATTTTGGGTATTTTATTGCGCTTCATTATCTCCCTTGATAATACGTCGGGACCAGACTTTGTTTACTGTTTTTACTTCCGGGTTTGTGCGATGAAAGTGTTGTTGGTCATAAATCATTTTTCTCACGCCTCTGAGTTACGGTAACGCTATGGTTTAAATGTTGCAAGCTTTAGAACAAACATTCAATATAGGTATCAGATAAACTATAGATTTGCATGCTTACCACTCGCTAGGTACCGAAGGGTAAGCGCAAGCTTCTCTCCAGCGGGGATGCTGTCTCTCATCGGGGTGCATCTTCTTTCTACGATGGGTCTGACCTATTATATAATATAGAAACAAATTATACAAGATTATCAAACAAGGAGAGCAAATTTCGAGCCGTATTTTAAGACATTAGATAAACCAGGGGGAATATGTATATATTATATCTTATCTTACCTTGTCCAGCAGAAAGTTGAAATTAGCCATATCCATTCTCAGAAAATTCTTCAGTGAACGCGGGTCTTCAGCCTCCAACTCCTTGAGTAGGGCATTGTATGCACCTGACTCGCCCCGTCTGCTAATCCAACCACGTACCCAAACAGATTTCCTCTTCCGTGTTTTTCTTTTCTTTCGTTGACCGACCACATACGCGTATGCACACAGTGCAACTAGCGTCTCTTCATCGCCTGACGAATCCATGTTGTCATTAGAGCCGCGATAATCTCGCGAGATAAGAGTCGTTACGATTGTTAAAATACCTATACTCGCGATTTTAGTCTCACTACAAATCGCAAGCTACATGTTGTTACTACACATCGCACCGTGAGAACGCCCCTTAATGAGTCACAGACCCCCAATCTTTGAGGGGTTGTCCCCCCGAGTTCGACCTTGGTGTCGACGAAGAAATCCTTTGAAGTTTGGTGTTGTGACAAAGGTGTTGTTTTAAGGGATTAACACACTGGTTTTCGATAAAATGTGGAACGCGTGAAATGTGTTCACTCAGGAAACGAAATAAGAGATGTTTGTTCTGTTCTGTTCTGAGATGGGCAAGTTCTTAGCAGTTGAACAGATGGCAGATGAACAGGCCATATATGAAGCAAAGATGCTCCAGGATATTACATACCAATGTATCTAAATCTAACATTTGTTAAATGTTAATTGTTATGAAATCTACAAGAAGCGATGATGAAGAGGAAAACAGATTGTAACATTGCTAAGTTTTCAGTTTCAGGTATTTCACGATTTCAATACAAAATTGTTTCCAGACCAAAACCATTTTTGTACTATAATGCGTCATTTCATATAAAGGAGTAGTGTGTACACACATAAGTAGATAATGTGTGATAAAGTTTCTCCATGATTTGACCCAAACGAACAGGACGGATCATTTGAAATATGTCTTTCAAGTTTGTGATCATTTAAATCACTACCGCCGAAACAAAACAGCTTCCAAAATTGAGATCAAATCCAAATAAGTATCCTAACTGGGTATTAAACTTTTTCAATCAATAATTTTTTAGATTTGTAGATTTTGTGTCATTTTGATGTCATTTTGTAATGCATTCCAAAGGTCTACTGTAAACAAAAATTGAAATAGCAGATGTTGAATAGGCAGGTGAGTTTCGCAATTCGTACGAATTGTTGGATGAAACACAGTCAGGGACGAGATTACATAAGTAATTCTGTGCTTTGCCGTTTATCTTTTTATGAAAAAGCATTGATTTTTGGACACGTGAACTAGTTATATTTTCTAGTGCTGTAACGATGTTCATTACTAAATAAATTGCCCATGTATATTTTTTAAAGTTTTAAACTAGTGTTATAACCATGTTAGTAGGAATTATATTGTCGATCTTTTATTTTGTTTACTTTCATTACTCATTTCTAGTGCTTTAAACGTGTTACAGGAAAGGATATGTATGTTTTGTATGCGCAAATCACTACATTGTCGTTTTGATAGATTGTAGTGATGTATGTATGTACTTATGTAAAGAAAAATAACATTTGCAGTCGGATCCTTGTTCTGTTCGTAACCGCGGTGAACAATTGAACATTAACCGCAAACTTGTAAAAGCATTAACAACCCTTTGTCGAGAACCAGTCGACCATACCGATAAAACCCTGCGTCTCGACCTGTGTGTTGTTACAATCCCTAAAAGGTAGAATTCGTGAGACCTTTGACACCTTGAAGTATTTAGTAATAAAAACAACTCCATGTAAACAGCTAGTTAGTACACACGCTAATCACCATCATCTGATCTCATAATTATCCTTGACGCGGTGTCCCTTAAAGTGTCATCACAAGAAACATCCAATGCAAAAAGATAAAACCAATGTACCAAGTTCATACAGCCAATCACTGACATTAAAACAAAGCAATATCCTTCAGATCAAGTCTCTATTTAAGAAATAGAAGACGAGTTGGCATGCTTTATCATTTAATAAAACATAGCAGGAAGCATAAAACACGAAGGGCGCAGCTATGTTTTATTCTATGATAAAACACAACGAGTCTTCTATTTCTTATATGAGATGCCCTTAAATACTTACTCGCTTTTATATAAAATCTGTTGAGATATAATGTTATTTGTTTAAACTATATTTTGAAAATATTAATGCCTCCCATCGTAGAACACATTAACTAGCAATTGAACAATCAAAGTGATGTAAAATATGACATCATTTGTTAAGCGACGGTCTAACTGACATCCAAAATCACGAGCATGTTTTATTGTCTCATAAAGCATGCTGTCGGTCCCATTGACCGCCTGTGTTGTATTGCCGTAGGTATCTTATATAAAGCTTTATAAATAACACTGCAAACCTGTTGGTTATTGGGTGCTGGAGGCATGGGGAGACTAGAGGGAGCACACAGGAGGTGGTCCAGCGGAGAGCCACACAGGAACGAGCTTATCTTCCCTTCTCCCAGGTTGTTCCACACCAGACCCGTCTCGCACTTCAATGTGATTCGCTGCAGGAGGGCCGACAGACTCAGAATGAGGCCACGATGTTGTGGACAGCTGCTGAACTCGGCGAACACCGCTGCTACTGATGTAGCCATGTACTGGTTGGTGCTGGTCGTTGTGATGTTCCTGCAACCGACACACGATGTCTATAACTGTGAAGTCAATTGTTATCAAATGCTCATTTGTCATAGGGCAAGTAAAAACATTGATTTCAGTTGCCCCAGTTTATGTACATTTCATTTGTATAAATAACTCTCATCATTCATTTTGCTTATCTCGTTTTCCCCCTTATTGTGTACTGTAACAACAATCTAATCACCATATACATCAACTAAATGACGTGTTCCAATTTATCAACATAAATAATTGTAAACCTCTATTTATATATTATATATATATATATTCCTCTTATAAATCATGTCCAGTATCGTTTGCTTGATAACCCCATTTGCAACATCAAAAATCCTTCAAATCCATTAAATCCTTCCCGATATATTACCAGCTCAAACAACCTAAGGACATGATTACCAGAATAGAGATTGATCAGGTTAACAGTCAAGATTTAAAGAAACTCCACCTACCCGTTTCCATTAGTGGTGAGCATGGGCGACTGTGTGCGAGGAGACGAACACCCAGACTCACTGCATAGAGACGCCAGTTTACGTCCGCAGAAATACGCCAGCTTTCTCGACAACAGCGCCGACATTGTAACATCATCCAGGTACTGCAACATATACATATGTTCATATTTATAGAAAACTGAGAATGTCAAACGCAACTTTAGGTATTAGAAAAAGAAAGTGTTTAAGGAATATGGGGGCAGTTGTGGGTTATACTGACAGGCAACAGTCACATGGCAGGATGAGTGGGAAGATCTCTGGTTATAAAATTATGTCACTATGTATATAAATCTTCAAGTAATGAAAGAATGGGTAATGTTTATCAGGGTCATAATTATGAATGTTTTTAGTCATCCAGTTGTATTATCACAATATTGAAATTAAATCAAATACTGGACTTACTCTTGTCTGCTGCGACGTTTCGCCCGATACCACCTTTGACGAGCTTATGACTGTGACTCAGTTGATTGGTCATTAGCTCGTCAAAGCCTGGTGGTATCAGGCGAAACGTCGCAACAGACTAAAGTAAGTGGAGTATTTGATTCAATTTCACTATTGTTTATTAGGGACAATCCAAGAAAATGTGGTACCATAGATACATGGCTTTCGAACACCAAAAGAAAGCAACAGAGAGAATTGGGTTCCATAATTTTTAAATGCAGCTGACAACATACCTCATTCTTTTGTTCATACCTCATTTCACATAATAAACTCAAAAGAATAAAAACATGTTCACAATACAATAATACCCTGGATGTGCCTGTCAGCATCTTCCTTTAATGCAGCTTAAGTTTAACACTAACTGATAGGGCAGCTAAAGGGTTAAGTCACCTGGTTGATCTGTGACAGTATGAGTTTCAGCACGGTGTCCTCGGTCTGCTTCACTTTGTCCAGCAGCTCGATGAGCCAGTTGAGGAACTCCTGGTGGTCCAACAGACCCTCCTACATACAAAGGAAGAGTGAGTTAGGGTTTAACGACGCTTTCAAGAGTATTTCACTTATATCGCAGATGCTAGTATTATGGCAGGGAGAAAGCCCGCAACGCCATGTGGCTATGTATTGTAGTGAAACCTGCGAGCAACGACTGGAACTAGCGAACCATGGGTGGTACTACGCTGAAATTCAGTGTAGCAATGCACCCAAACCTTACTGCATGTAGAACAGTTCTCTACTGCAGACAAAGTTGCCGTGCCCCTGGCAGGATTTACAAAGGAAGAAGATAAGTTAGTAACTTTACAAAATACAAGAGGCCTGCTCCTTTCGATTCAGGTACATGTGCAAAGTGAAAGGAGTGTCTCTGAACACTGTTCCCTTGAAAAAGGTGGTGCAAGCCGCACAGCAATTGAACATGTTCCGCACATCCAGGACAGTGTAAGGAGTCACCCCTTCCACTTCGCGCATGTACCAACACTCCGAACAAACTTCGGTAAATTGAAAAGCGCAGGCTTAAGTATTTTGTTTATTTATGAAATCTACCTCTAAACTTGAGTTTTCAGCCAAATTGTTTTTCACAAGAAGAGTGAAGGCCTTCAAGCTAGGGCATCATGGGATAGGAGTGTGTGAGGCAATGTGTGAATACATGCAGCCCCGGTTCAACAGTTTATACAGTCTAGTTCTAAGATTGATTTGTTGTTATATGTTGGACAAAAAAACAAGATGAATGCAGATTAGAGGTAGTGATTGAATGAAATGTACAGATTCAAGTGATGTCAATTCTCAGATATATAATTTCACAAACACGACATTGGAGGTCAAACAGACCCTCCTAGATTCATGGAAACGGGAGACGTCAGAAATCTTTCTACATTCATAGAAAGTAGTGACGTCAGTAATAAACAAATTCAAGGGATGCCAATTTTCATATAATTTCACAAACAGAGGAACTGATGGTCCAACAGACCCTCCCACATTCATAGCAACAGGAGACATCAAGTTTTCAATCTTATCTATAGTTTTTATTTGGCCTCTGATAAGCCTGTGAGAGACTCCTGTGGGAAACTTCAAATAAAAAAAAAATAGTATCACAAATATTTACAACACAAATTCTGCGGAAAAAAATGATCGCAAAACGTTGATTACTGAAAACATAAAATCAGACAGGCAAAAATTCTAAACGAGAAAACACCATGTGACAGAAAGTGTAGTGGCTTTGATCGGAACACAACCCATTTAAAGACAACTCACGTTGAACATATGTTTGGCGAGACGGCAGGTGTAGTGGAAGTACTTGAGAGCAGGTTCCAGGTCCACCTGTGAAGAGGTCTGTGTGGCGGTCAGGAAGCTCGTCGGAGGAGCTCCGCCCCCACTGTAAGCATCCTGGATCTTCTGCAGCTGCTCGTACATGAACCGAGTCACCGCCTGCGTCCACACTGTAAATAGAAGATAAAGGGGTGTCATAAGAGCCAAGTTTGGAGATGTTAATACCGAAATGTCTCTCTGAGGTCGGGTCATACAGATACATATGTTATGAATTGATTATGATTATTAGTTTATTACCCATATGGTTGATAATAACCAAGGTAATATTTTTTATACAAGCACTAGCACTTTTGCCTGGCAACCATTGTTTCAGCACAACTTCCTGTATTTTGTCGTCTGTGATGTCAAAAAACAATTGTTCGTGACATGACATGCATTCCATGAGAAACATTGTATGCATGTTCCCTTCTGTTTTGGGTTTATTATACACAGCAAAGGTCCTTGGTGCTTTTTGCTAAGAAAAAAACAAACATGTATAAAAAGCATGAAAACATAAAAAATATTTTTCAAACAGAAGTGCCTTGCTGTACCGAGAGAGAGATCCGGCGCCTGTTTCTTTCTGTTGCGAGTCTCATTGGAGGCCATAGTGTGTGCCGTTGTCATCTTGATGTACCAAGCGCCTCGAACCATCGGCACAGCGTACTCACACAAAGTAATGAACGTCTCCTCTCTTTTGTTGAAAGTCGGCACCTGCAGCAGATTGGGATTTTGTATTCAGGGGTGAACATTAACTGTATCAAAGCAGAGTCAGTCATTTTGTTGTGTTGTTTCTAGGTGACAAGCGGACAACTGCCATTTCGGGCTATTTTTCATTTCAACGGGTCTAGGTGTCAAAATTGAGACATATGGTCAAATTAACTGACATGACATCAGTTTTCTTACTGGTAAGTGAAGCAAGTGAACATTAACAACTGTTTTGAACACCATTGAACCATTGCTCCAGGCTGTTTTCAGTGTATGAAATAAGGCTTATATTTTTGGTCTGGACTGACAAACTTTCAGTGGTTTTTTTTAATCTTACCATTACAATTGACAAAAGAATATTTTAGGCTAGCTTCCTTTCAAGCTCATTTAATACACTGCTGTAGTACGGTACTGGAAATATTCTCATAACATAAAAAGATCTTTCAGGAATTAACCCATTATATGGGCTCTGGAAGATAGATTATCTTCAGCAAGTGATTGGTTCTATTTCTGTATATTTACCAAGCAGAATGATAAGACCCAAATTTGTTCAGCAGCTAACCTATTTTCAAACGTTTATGCATAGACAACACAGAAACCATCCTAACCTTTTTACTCAGATGAGCAAGTGGTTTGTTTCCAGCAAGATCTTTAAACCAGGCTTCCATGGCCACTTTGTTCCTGGCAGCCTGAAAATAATACAAAACATATCAGGACATGCAAACCTGTTATTTTATTTTTGAAGGGGGTCTAACTCCTGAAACATATAATTACACATATTCTCCTGCTCCTCCTCCTCCTCGTGCGGTTAACTTCATGTGTTTTGGTGGCTCCCTCCTCCTCTACTTTTCAACAAATGTGTGCTTGTCTTTACCAAGCTGTGCAATTTAACGCCATCAAAATATTACCTTCATAAAAATCTTTCAATTTGACTGTGTTTCAATCATGTATTAATAGGATGTATGTGTGAACGGTAATATCCTTTCGAATTTGATTTCCACAGAAAATACCCTGATAAATAAAAAAAGGTTTTTGTAACTTACTGGCCAGAAGTTGTCCTTCATGGGGGGTTGCTGTCTCTTCTTCGTGTCCTGTAGCGTGTGAAGCGTATTGAGCTCCAGTTTCTTGGTAATGATGGAACTGAACTGAGTTCCAAACTGAAAGATAGTGACAGAAGATCTTAGATGCATATTTATCTTGATTACATGAGTCACTATGTTTAAAGATGGAAATCAAATAAGGTCTAATATCAACTTGTTTTGACATTAACAGTAATTGTATTGTGCATCATATAAATGTTTGTCTATGTTTAAGAATCTTTACAGGTGACTTTTCAACAATACATTTACTCAGTCTTAAAGTAAGAATAAGTTTGCACTATTGAAATTTGAAAAACAGTGGAGAAAACGTCTTCAACAAAAAGAGACTTTATTTGTCACATACCTTGTCCAAAGTGATATCTGCATTTCTTTCAGAACCATACTGAAAAACAAAGAGTTCATGATTATGAATTTCTCAAATGAAAGTTAATAATTTCAAAAATTACAAATATCCTCATTTTGAAATAGGTTGAAATCAAGCTTGTTACATTATAAAAAAGTAAATTAATTAATTAAAGAAGATATCTAAATCTTATATGTTCATTAAAATATATTTACATGCTCATTGTACATAAATGTAACATTACCTCGTCTGCAAACGAAGATGGGTTGCTGAATCCATGTTTGACACTGATTTGATCAAGTTCATCCTGGAAGTAGACAATCCGTTGATTATTGCTCATTTATGAGTGACAGTCATGTTACCAATTTTTTACCATTTGTTCACTAATGTGTACTTGCTCCTAAAGAATTGTTTTCAGTGAAAAGAAGTAGTTAAAGCTGACGTTAAGCCAGTGTTCTAACACACCATCATCAAATTGTTTCTGATACACTTTCAAATTCAAATCAGATACCACTTGCCTTTTTTAATTGACATACGTTAACCGTAAATGTATGTTATCACCCCCTATTGTTTAACTGCTTTGAAATGCCAAAAGAAGAATTACATTTTGCATAAATTTTATAGTTTTTAAAATGATGAAACAGTTAAGCAATCATGAAACAGAAATAGCAAACAGAAATGATGAGATGTTGTATTTTTAAAATATTTTACAACTGACACATATTTATAAACATATTCTACACATTGAATTTTCACACATGTTTCCTAAATGATTCATTGAACACAATCTCAATATGTCAGATTAACTGCATTTTACTGGGCGCACATCGATCTTGTTAACTTAGTACTATCTCGTTGTTTCTCAACCCATGGATTCAAGTAAGACCGTCTTCTTTAGCCCTAGGAAATCTGGAGGCTATATCTTTGAGGGATAGTTTGTTTTGTGTGTTTTGTTACTTTGTATGTGAGTTCAGGGCACTTACACTATGACAAACAAGTCCGTTAAAGTTGAACGTATGTATTCATGGCGGGCTACATAAACAGGAAGCGACGTCACAATGACGTAATCATAATATGTGTACAAACAGGTCATGTGATAGATCATGTGATCTAAACTACTATCGTAACATCTTTCCTTTTTTGAGAAATTAAAGAGTTGAAGTATAAACAATAACTGGAATAATCACTCTGAGAAAACACATGCAATTTAGAGTCCATCAGCTTCTTCAGATATCTGGATCCGGAATGTTATGGATAAACTTACAGTTCATTTGAATAATTCCGTTGAATAAAATTATAAACTTTTCTTCAGACACATATTCACTTATGTTGAATTTCAATCATTCTGAAATATAGAATTAGAGTCCTTCCCTCCTCTGGAAGAGTTTCACTACACTGGCACTTCACTTGTAGAATAATGCAACTTTAAAATTAACACATTTACAGTCTTTGAATAAAACTCTTGAATTAACATTTTACAAATTACAGTCACTTCACATAATCCCTCAGGTAGTTGGGAGGTCTGGATACTCTTCCACTCTTCCTGGTTGTTGGCTGACTCAGAGGATTAGTTCCCCTGGCTGAAACAGAGGTCGTTAGTGACAGTTCCCTGGAAAGGTCAGGGTGACCTAGGTCGGCATGACCTGGATCACTTCTGGTTGTAGTTGAGGGGACATCTGGAGTGATTCTGAGATGTCTGCGATTTCGTCTCAAGACTTTACCATCTTCTGTCTCGACTTCATAAGATCGTATGTTGACCTGGTCTCTCACTACTCCTCTCTTCCATTCTTTTTCATGTGATCTGAGAGGCTGGATTCGAACCTGATGTCCGTCATGTAGGGGTTTAAGACTTCTAGCAGATTTGTTGTAGTTTTCGGCTTGACGCTTCTGCTTGATATTCTTCTTTTCCATGACCCTGGATGGTATTTGAGATGCGAGTAGAGTTTTAGAAGTTGGTAGGAGAGTTTTAGTTCGTCGGTTGAAT
Organism: Gibbula magus; assembly: GCA_936450465.1. Taxonomy (NCBI): domain Eukaryota; kingdom Metazoa; phylum Mollusca; class Gastropoda; order Trochida; family Trochidae; genus Gibbula; species Gibbula magus. Next base: position 25,108,116 of record OW388306.1, read on the forward strand.
AGACGCTGAGCCGGAGAAGTGTTGGTGGCTTCGGTTGGAGTGTTTCGGTAGTTTAGAAGCGCAAGGTAGGGGTCAGTTTGAGCTTTTTCCGCTTTCTTGATGATATTCTTGGCAATCTTTACCGCTGATTCCGCCTTTCCATTTGATTGGGGATAACCTGGTGAACTGGTTATGTGGTCGAATTCGTACTTCGCTGCAAATGCTTCAAAGTCATTCGAGCTGAATGGAGGGCCATTGTCCGATACAAGTGTGTCCGGAATTCCGTGGCGGGCCATATGACCTTTGAGTCTTCGAATTACTTCATTACCAGTCTTGTTCGTGATTTGGTCTATCTCAAAGTAGTCACTGAAGTAGTCAACCGTGACTAGGTAATCTTTTCGACCGTGTGTGAAGATGTCTGTTCCAATTTTCGACCATGGTCGCTCTGGAATGTCGTGGGAGATGAGAGGTTCCTTTGGTTGTTTCCTCTCAAAAGTGCTGCACACATCGCACTTGGAGATGAAATCGCTGATTTCAGAGTTCATGTTCGGCCAATAGATGCATTCTCGTGCCCTTCGTCTGCAAGATTCGATACCACTGTGAGAACTGTGGATCCGTTTGAGTATATCGGGTCTTAGCTTCTTCGGTACGACACATCGGGAACCATGGAAGATGATCCCATCTTGAACTGTTAGTTCGTCTTTCATGTGATAGTACGGAGATGCTAGGTTTGGCACTTCATGTTTTCTTTCAGGCCATCCGGACTGTATCAACGATTTGACAGATTGAAGTGTTTCATCCATTTCTGTTTCCACTTGAATGGCTTGAAGTCTCTCATCAGAGATAGGTAGATATTCCGCCATGTGGATCGACTGGATTTCTGTTTCTGCTGTAGACATGGTTACAGATAGCACTTCATTTCTTCTGTCATCGGGTTTGTCACACTCTGGTAGGTAGGCGCGTGACAATGTATCGGCAAGATACATTTCGACTCCTTTCTTGTAAACTATTTCATAGTCGTAATTCTGGAGCGCTAACAGCATTCTCTGCAGCCGCTTGGGTGCTGTTAGTAGAGGTTTCTTCTGGATCGAGACCAGTGGTTTGTGATCATTTTCAACGATCACTTTTCGTCCATAGAGGTACTGGTGAAACTTGTGAAAACCATACACAATGCTGAGGAGTTCCTTTTCAATCTGTGCATAGTTCTTTTCAGTTGGAGTAAGGGCTCTGCTTCCATATGCGACGGGCTGGCCTCCTTGTAGTAGAGTTGCACCAAGACCAGTGTCGGACGCATCGCATTGTAGAACTACTTCGTCTTGACTCTTGAAGTAGCGAAGTACGGGAGCTTCTGTCACAGCTTGCTGGATAGCTCCAAAAGCTCTGTCATGTTCATACGTCCAATTCCACATCACATCTTTCTTTGTGAGTTGTCGGAGAGGTTCGCAGATGTCGGAGAGATTCTTCAAGAATTTGGAGAGATAGTTGACTAGTCCGATCACCCGTTGGATACCTGGGACGTCAGTAGGTTTCGGCATCTCACGAATTGCTCTCACCTTGCTTGGGTCTGGTTTCAAACCTTCGTCCGTGAGAATGTGTCCGATGAAAGAGAGTTCTTTCTGTTTCAGTTCAAGTTTGTCTGGGTTAAGCTTGATTCCAGTCTGTTTACAGCGTTCAAGTAGTTTGATGAATCGCTCGTCGTGATTCTTCACTGCTTCTTCGTGAGTAGATCCTTCACCGATGATCAAGATGTCATCTGCAACTCTGAGTGTTCCTTCCAGATCTTGGAGAGCCTGGTCAATTCGGTACTGGAATATCTCGGGAGCAGGAGATATACCAAACGGGAGTCTCAGCCATCTGTAGCGGCCAAAGGGTGTACCAAAAGTAGTGAGAAAACTTGATTTCTCATCGAGAGCAACATGCCAGAACCCATGTCGAAGGTCGCACTTTAAGAATACCTTCGCTTGAGAGATGTCTGGAAGCAAGTCTTCTACGACTGGAAGAGGATAGTGACTTCTCTTGAGAGCCTTGTTGAGTGGTTTGGGGTCAATACAGATGCGGAGTTTTCCATTTGCTTTCTTCACAATCACCAGACTTGATACCCAATCAGTTGGTTCGTTGACTGGAGTGATGACACCTGTCTTCTTGAGATGATCAAGTTCAGATTTCAACTGATCCTTCAGAGCATGAGGTATTCTTCTGAGTGGTTGCTTGACCGGCGGAACTGTTTCATCAATTTCAAGTTTCTGTTCCCCTGAAAGTAGACCATTTTCCTCTCCAAATACATCCGTGAATTTTGACAAAATATCCTTCTTTGTGAGATTAGAGCCTGTTTCCCTGTGAGAGTGAGATTGAGATGAATCTTCTACTTCAAAGATATTTTCATAGAGTACCTTTAGAAAGTTCATTTGTTGCGCTGAGCGAGATCCTATCAGAGGGACTCTTTCCTCTGGAACAACTACAAATTTTCCTTTGTATCGTTTCGAGTTTCTTGGATTCGTTATTCTCAGTGTCGCTTCGCCAAGGTTTGGCATACTTGAGTTGTTATACATCCTGAGTTTTACACTGGTCGGTGTAATTTTGGCAGATTTAGGCAAATCCGATTTAGAGATGATATTGCAGGTAGCTCCACTGTCCACCTGAAATTTGGTAAGTTTCCCTTCTAGATTTAGTGTTGCAAAAATCTTGGATGCATACTTCTCATCTACAGTATTCACACACTCTTCATTTTCAGTTTCTACAGTCAGTAAATATTCTTCACAACTAGAGTCATCATCACTGGAGTGATCGGAGAGCTTGTTGACTTGTTTAGATTTGTACTTGTGTTTTCCTTTAGGAACGTGTGAACGACGTTGTCTGCATTGCTGTGCAAAGTGAGAGAGTAAACCACAGTTACTGCATGCTCTACCAAACGCTGGGCAGGACTCACGGTCAGGTGCATGCTTTCTTCCACAGAACTTGCAATCATATTTGAGAGTGTGATGTTGAGAGTGAGACTTCTGACCTGTACCCTGTTCACGAGACTTTGGTTTAGAGTAAGATGGCTTTGAGTATTTCTTAGATCCCTTGATGAAATGAATTTCGTCTCTGCCAGACATAGCTTTAAGTTGAGCTGATGTTGTTTCAGATGCACGACAGATATCAAGACATTTTTTCAAGGAAAGCTTGGATTCTTGTAGTAATTTCTTCCTAACAGAATTGTCACGAATACCACACACTATTCTGTCCCTAATCAGTTCGTCTGATAGACCCTGAAAATTGCAGGACTGAGCTAATGTACGGAGCTGAGTAGCGTATGTGTCAATGCTTTCATGTTCAAGTTGACTTCTGTTATTGAAGATGTATCTTTCATAGATAACGTTAGTTTCACCTAAACAGTGCTTTTCCATGAGAGTAAGAATTGTATCCATGTTCTTACGTTCATCATCATTGGTAAATGGTAAGCCATTGTAGATTTCAAGACCTTCATTGCCTATACATGTGACAAATGTAGCAACTCGATAGCTGTGATTTTGAGATTTAGTATTACCAACTATTTCAAAAGAATCCCAAAGTTGTCTCCATCTTTTCCAATTACTTGAGAGATTTCCTTTTATATCCAGTTTTGGTGGTAGTGGAATGTTGGAATGAAAGGAAGGGGTAGGTGGATTTTCAGCCATAATGTAGATAAATGCTTGTTCAGATAGTTTTGAGAGAGTTTGTGACAATTATTCACATATAAATTTCACACAAAATGTTATTTGGAAGTCTTCTATGCACTGAGTGAGAGAGTTAGAGAGCGTGTGCGTTTATTGAGAGTTTTACGGTAAATCTGGGAATTCACCGATGTTAGAGAGAGAGTGAGAGTCAATTTCCAAAATACATATGTGGAGTGTCAAGCATTCATAGAGAGAAGAAAGTTTCAAACATCTGGTCGATTGAAAGATTATAGTTATCACACTTTGGCGCGAGAAACGGCCTTATCAGATCACTACCATAAACAAATATGGCTGCAGCAGACGACAGATGTGAGAGCAAGCACCGAGAGAGTTTCAGAGAAAGTTCCATGATACATTACAGTTTTATCACTTGTGAAGGTTTGTTGACATGTAGAGGCGAGTATCGCCGACTTCTGACACCATGTTTTGTTACTTTGTATGTGAGTTCAGGGCACTTACACTATGACAAACAAGTCCGTTAAAGTTGAACGTATGTATTCATGGCGGGCTACATAAACAGGAAGCGACGTCACAATGACGTAATCATAATATGTGTACAAACAGGTCATGTGATAGATCATGTGATCTAAACTACTATCGTAACATTGTGTAAGGATTGGAAGTGCACTGATGTTGATAATTACTAGCGCCCGGTAAAGTGCCGCCTGCACTACTCCTGTCAGATTATGATGTGGAAGTTACAATTAAAAAAAAAAAAATTATTATAATTATTCTAAATATCATAGTTCATATTCATGGTTTAAAAATGGCATTTTTTAAGAAAGAATTTTAGGGCTATATTTACTTAAATAGTTTATATATAAATCGTTCAACATAGGTGTTTAAATATTTTTCAAAGATTCATAGTAGACAACAGACATAACTATCCACTCAATGACTATGTACAGATGATATATGACATGTTTTACAAAGTCAAACCAAAATAAATATTAGATTTGACAGCATATTTACAAAAGTTTCACATGAACATGAGCTATTAAACGTCGTTTAAACTTTACAAAATGATATATTCGTTTACATATGGATTTATTCTTACTTCTTTCTGCTTCACAACTTGGGGATAGACATCAGGAGGGCCTAGCCGCGGTTTCTTTATCGGCCGGTGCTCCTCGCTAGGATGAGAGGCCGCCATTTTGGCAGCTTTGATTGGGTTAGTCCGAATACTTGGAATGTAAAAGAAACGAAATGAGAGCGACTGAAGCTGAATGTAAAAGGGGGTCGACGATCTTAGATTTTCTTTTCAAAAGTGATCTCATCAGACCTTATCTCTGACTTTATATTCATATAATTGTAAAAGCGTTTAAAAACAGATTTTACATTGTATATGAATATAACAGGTTTTGTTTACGTATATTCTAATTTTAATGATATATGTATTGTTTTGCATAATGGATAAAATCAGATGCAGTAGTAATGAGTTTAACAACAAATAAAAATTAAGATTACTATTAATAAATTGTATTAAGTTATAACAAGGGGGAAAACAGTTTTACACAAAAACTGTAACACAGCAAAGAAGTTGAAAGTAACCAGAAACCTCCGTATTAGCCCTTATATTAATTTTAATTAATTAGTCTGAAAAGTTTTGTTTTTCTATGAAGAAAAATAAGACGATCAGAGACAGATGGCTTCCAATGTTGGTAGTAAAATTGGTAAAATTGGTAAAATGTATTTGTGCAATATTATCTAATATGAATAGATTATATAAGTGTTATATTCTGTTTATCTTGGTTATCGTTAGTTTATTATTGAATTTCGTTTCCATTCTAATTTCCTCTTTTTAAAACATTTCGTTCCAAACGTCATTAAAATACTCGATACCGTCGATGACCTCCCGGTTAGAAAGCTCCAACACAGCGCGTGCAACCAGCAACTCCAAATGATATGTAGTATCAACTCCGCACAGAGGCACACAAAACGAAATCGCAAAACAAGGCGACGTGAAGAGCCGGCAGCGCCGCCGCAATAAGAATAGTCTTGGAGTTGCAAACAAAAGCAAATGTTCGAAAACATTGTTCTTTAGACAGACAACACGACTGTCACCCAAAAGGTTTTCACAATTTCTTATCAAAGGTTGACAACAGTTCTTGATCGATTTCATTGAAATCATATGCTTTTTTTCTATTATCTGAGATCAACTTCCTAAATATTCGACCTCATTAAAATTATAGCCTTGCCAAAGGGTCTTCGCGAATAAAGGTCTTCAGTGTGACCAATGCCATTTATTTTCAATGATTATGGATAAATTGTGGCGTTAAACATTTCCAACTTGACAAAGAAACGTGCCTTTAAATCATATTATTTTTTTATTTTAACACTATGGTGTCAATTATTTTGTTGATAAATATATTTTCTAATAACCAAACACAAAGTTGCAGTGGATTTTTTTTACATTAATTCAACACAATGATTTTCAAAAGAATTCATGGTCAAGAACAAATTTCACTTACATTCGCTCAGACAAGTAATTATTCTGAAAAAAAATACCATTTTATTTTATATTGAAAAGGGGATTTTCTGAAACAGAGCGAGGTTCTTTTTCAATATTTAAAAAAAATATATTTTTGTTCAGAGTCTGAGTGATGGACAATGTAATTGCATACACTAGCCTGAATAATGAACAGTAGTATTAATGCAAAACAAGCAGGCCAGAAGAGACATTGAAGATTTTATGAATGCTTAAAATACTTTCTGTAACCTGTAAGAGATTTATTCATTAGGAGGGGGTCTGGTAAGGTTTGGTCATTCTGGAAACAAATTCAACAGTAACTTACAATTAATACGGACACTAGCATAAACAGAATTGTCTTGTGTTTGTCAGTCAGGGTAATTTTGCATGTTAATTTGATGAACAATATCTGACAACTAGATATACCGGTACAACACAAACACTTTTCTTGGTTGTCAGAATGTTTGTTGTGTTGTCAGAATGTTTGTTGTTCTATTTTGATGTCTCAGCTTCATTTCTCTCCAGAGTCATCGATCAGTTCCAAACAAAGCAAGCTGGATAGGATGATCTGGTTTCTGGAATGTCTGAATATGCATGTTTACAGCTCGACAGGTAAGCAGTTTGACCATTTGGCCATGTACCCGTAGTTGTCCACTCAATCAAGGTAATATTGTCTCTGTTGAAGGATAGCTATATTTTACTTGTCTTTTTCTAAATTAATTGAGTATTTTTCGGTAGGAATTTGATAATTGTTATAAAATCGTAACGAGTTTCCTTCCGTTCTGACCGACAGGATTCTGTTATTGCCGTTGAATACCCAAAACTACTGTGTTTGTTTTGAGATAAGGATTCGTTTTAATTCATCTGCTATGAGCATGTTTTTTTCAAATTTGGATGTTTTTCTTCAATATTGACTCCTTTTCTTCCATCAGCAGAGCCTGAACATAAAGAGATTTTGTAGCAATGGGTAGGTTGCATTAAAAAGGTTACCAGTAAATGTTTCCGGGGTACATTTTTTTTCAAAAGCGTCAAGGGAGCTAGGACTTTCTTGTAATTTTTTGTTTAAAAGAACAGTGATGAGGAAGGGGTACATTTTTAATTTTTTTCCAATCAAATTATAGAGTGGTAGAAGTATACAAAGTGGAAGCACATCACTTCATGCAAGCCCATATATTTGGTGGATCGATGGACTTGAGGTTTAGCAAAAATGATGATGCAAAATCTTAATTTAAAGGATAGATGAAATGACATATGGTCAATATCGGATTCATTGAAATGGGATGTCAATTTGACATAGCTCGATTTTAAATTTCTGAAATCAGTCCATAAATTACTTATATACAGCTTTTTAAAAAAACGCCTTATTTAGCCCCGGCGACCAGAATGAAAGTCTGAGGGGGTGTGGCCCCTGAAGGGATGACTTCTGTGACGTATCAGGAGGAATCTGATTTTCGGTGATAGTCATAATTCAACGTAATTTCGCAACATTTTGATTGTTAATTTCACAAAGAAATCTTCAATAAACCATCTTAAATTTCCCATATATCGAATGTTTAGATATCCAACTAGGTAATTCCGCAGATGACAACTACACAATTATTACATAAACATGTCTTTTTGGCGATGTAATACACCTCATAAATTCATTTAGCGGCAGTGATAATCATCATTAATTAATTATCGAGACTCGGCGGAGTAGCTGTCTAGCCGGCCCCGTCTGTCGCTTATCACAGTGAGCATTTACAAAATGAATCACCCAACTGATTGCACTAGTGTTAAAATGGGTGAATTAAAATCGTTTTAATTATCAATTGCAAGTGTATATTGTCTCGATTTTATGCTCAATTGATTCCGATGTACAATATACGTAGAGGTAATCATCTGTCATTCTTGAGAAAAATGCATTTCATCAGATCTTTAAGTTTTTAAATGGCAATAAAAAGTTGTCACATGCACAAATGAAAGTTGATGCCTGAAAACCAATTCATTTGTTTCATTGTGAAGCACCCATAAAATATAACATGGCCAGTAGTTTATTGTAATGTGACACCTTGTAATATATTACTGAAATACATTGATTAAAGCTTTCCATTATTATTACTCGCAATAGCTTTTAAAAAATCCTTTTCAATATTAACAAAACATTCAATGGATAATTTATTTGGTTTCATACTGTAGGAATGAGTAAATATTTTGGCTTAAAGAAAAACTAGCAAAAACATTTGTTTATAAACATTCTCATTTACCGGATATGAATGCAAATTAACTATATATGTCTCAGATTTGGTCGTCTCTTTATATCAGCATGTTTACAGTTAATATTTTTTACAAAATGAAACAGCGTTCGCTGTGGATCGCAAGTTGAAAGAGGAAACGTTTGTCCAACCATTCTGTTCCAAAAAATAACTTGCCATTGGCAAATCAGTCCCCCTTTAAACTGAATTCTAGATTCTCTTTTCTCAGCTAAGAACATGTTCTACTTGTAACAGAGGCTACTTGGGCCTTAAAAAGACAGTAGCACGTATTTCTCTCAAATAAGTCCATGAAATGTATTTGAAAAATAATGTCACAAACAGTAAAACACCCTTCTCTCTTCGGATGATCAAGTTAAAAAATGAGTGTGCATGGTTTGGTAAATAATAAAAGGTGTTCACATTAAAATGGCCGCCATGCAATTTTTGCTTAATACACAACACCGTTATTACAACTACAGATAATTGGTTTGTGTAATAATATGTTTTACCCTCTTAAGTAAATATAAATGAAATAAACTATCATTATAAATGGGAAAAACATTCATAGAAAATCTGTATTGCTGGTGATAATGACAAGGTAACCATGCTCTCGTTATGTATGTGTTGCACTAAGAATGAGTGAAAATATATGTATTTGCAAAAGGCACCGTGAATTTCACGGTTTCACGGCGTGAAACAAAGTGGTTGTCCTTCTTTCTGCACATGGATTTCAAATTTGGAATTGAGGGAGATAACTCTTCAGGAACTAAATGTAAGGCATCTCAGTTCAGTCTGGTAAGAGCCATTGTATTGTGAATTTGTCCACATTAGGATCTCTGTTAGTGTATTTGTATCCGTTGCACGATATCATGATCTCCTGAGGCCATGCAGACAACAGTTTTCTGTCTAACGACATCAGGGTAGTGTGCACCAGCAAAACTTATACACACTCACTGATGCAGCAGAATGATTAAGATTCTAACCAAATGATAACAATGTGTCATGATTCATCTTAAACGTTTGGGGACATTGCCATATTATCGTCAAATATTTGGATTTTAGATTTAACACAAGTTTGGCGACCTTATAGGGGCAATACGGTCCACAACCACAGTAGTTAAACTGCGGTATTTTGTTTTTGGTTCGGTGCACGGTATACCAACTTGATTTTTCGGTATATACAGAATATATAACTTAATTTAACAATAATGTATTGTTAACTCATTTTTAATTATATTTTCAATTGTACACTTTTAAAACCAAATGATTTCGACACCCTACAAAATAATTTTCAAGAAAAACGTGTGATTTGTAAGCATTATTGATTTTATTGAATCTCTTTTATTTACGAAGCTAATCTAAAACAACAGTAAATAGATATCTTACATCACTTAAGTGAAAAAAATGCCTATCCTTCATAAAATATTGAAACATAGCTGTATCTCTAATTAATTCAAAAGCACTTAGACATTAAAAGATTAAAAAAGCTTTTACTTGTTACTTACTGAATACAAGAATCGTAATTCCCTTCTTTCGTAATATGCCGTTGTGACGTGAGAGATCCATTAGGCCGTATCATTTCTTTCAAACTCTGACAGTTTGTCATTAGTTGTAAGTAAAGAATCATAGATTTAGGTAAAATATCCCACATGTTACACAAGATCATCAATATAATTACCTCCCTTTGAGCTGGGCTGTTCACCATTTATGAAAAAGATATTTTGTAATCATTAAAGCGAAATGAAGATCCAATGAAGAACAAAGATTTTCAAAATCTTACTGCTCGCTAATTACGTGATACACAATTAAATGATTATCTGTTTTTATGTAAATCAACTCAGTAATTGGTCTGTTTTATTTTAGTCTTCAGTAAATATGAATCTTTTGCGTCATTCATTATGGAATAAAAAAAAGATTTTTTTTCTAGATAATTAGGTGGCAGATAATCTGATTGATTTGGTTTTAAAAACTTTCAGCATTATAATTATTAAAACTTTAGGAAAACACAATTATTCAGATGGTTTATGGATCCTCCTATCATGGTTATGAAACATTTGAAGAAAGAAAATGCTACTCAGAATTCCTCCAAAAGGATTTTTGTTTCAAAATTTTCTCTCCCATTTAAAATGTTGCCAAATGTTTCTCACAACTCAAATAAGTGAAACATTTTAATTTTCCTATTCAATTCTTTGCCTGTTTTGCTTACCTAGACACTTTTCGTTTACACTCGAGCAAACTTTCTTTTTTTTCCTCCTTCCTTTAGAGTATTTTACTCCCAAAATATGTTAATCAAGTAAATATAATTAATATAATCTAATTATAAATTAATTATAAATAATTAATGTTAATCTATTGAATAAGCGTTAATGTTCCCATCATCATACTCTTTGTCCATGTTATATAACAATGTATGTATTCCATGTATTTATTATAAATGAATGTGTATAATTTTGTATTTATGCTCACTCAGTCGTGAAACAAATTCCCTAACGGGCAAGAAAGAATTATCTTATCTTATCTTATCTTATCATAAATTATTTTTGCCTAGCCTTCAGAGAAGTAAATTTATTGTAAATCTACAAATGTTCATTATATCCAAGGTTTATCTGCTCCCTTGCATTAATCTGAGATTTAAAAATAAGTCAGAAATTCATCATCATCGGGAAAATGGATAAATACAGTGCGTAAGGGTATTCCAGATGACAGGTATTCCGGATCACTCGGATGTCTATTTATAAGGAGGGTACGTTCTATTGGGGTATTTTTTGTGGAAACGAAATTCAAGAGGATATTCCTGTTTACACATATATGCTATTAAAGGGGCAGTAGCACGTTTTTTCGCTCAAATAAGTTGATGAAATGAATTTGAAAAATAATTTCACCAATAGTAAAACATCCTTCTCTCTTCGGAAATTAAAGTTCAAAATGAGTGTACATGTTTAGGTAAAGCCATGAGCATCGTTTTTGTAATACAAAATAATAAATTGTGTTCACAATAAAATGGCCGCCATGCAATTTTTGCTTTATACGCAACATAGTTTTTACCACTACAAATAATTGGTTTGTGTAATAAGATGTTTAACCCTCTAAAGTTACTTTAAATGACATAAACTATCATTATAAATGGGAAATTTGAAAAAATAAATTTTGCAAAAAACGTGCTACTGTCCTTTTAATACATGATTAAATCAGTCAAATTGAAATATATTAATGAAGTTAATAATTTGATGACTTAACATTTCACAACTTGATAAAGACATTTGTTGAAAAATTGAAGCCATTCATCGGCGCTGCGAAAGGGGGAAACTTCGATACGACCTAACAACATATTATTTATTAGTTTTATGATTTGCTATGTGTTACTTTGTGAATATGGTTTAAACATATTTTATTTCATGAAGAATTGGATTGGTAAACAAGCTATGAGCTTATATGAATACCGCGAATATTCTATCAGTGTATGTGTTTTATTATCACAAAAATTAAAATTTGGGTTAAATATAGCATGTTTTCATTTCCCAAAATGCCAAAAATCAAGATGGCGAAGCTGCCAATAGATCAGTGATAGAACTTTCCCTTTAAATGTAGGGAGTACAATCCTGGCTGGATTTCGTCACTCAATGCTTTATTTTAAAGCTGTGTCAATGTTCTTCAATTTTCACTTTTTGGGAGCTGGCAGTTTACTTGCGTACCCTGTAACGAGCATACCTATCATTGTGGTCAGCTGTCACTTGCACATCAGAAATAGGTCACTCACTGAGGACATCCCATTTTAAGAAACAATAAAATCAACATGCTAAATATTGACATTTATTTGCTTACCTTAACACTTCACCTGTAAATTACAATGCAAATGATTTTCATATCTGCCATATATTTAAAGAAATAAACAATTTATCAGACAACTTAGTTCAGGTAGTTCCAGATCAGCATAATTTAGGGATCGTTATAATATTTCCAACGGCCCCCAAACAATAATAACTGTTGAATTGACGAAATATATTAACAATGTTGTGTTATTTATTTATTTTTTATTAAATTATTATTGTAAATATCTACATATAATAATGTCTTTGTGGTCCAAGAACGCTATTTAGATCTACACGGCAGTAAATAATAAAAATTTTGACAAGGAATATATGCCATTTTGAATTGCAATGCTTGTAATTCGAAATATATACATCATAATAAATATTTCTCACGCATGTGTGAAATTAAACTAGTGTTTCTGTTTGACAATTACCCCTTTTTGTCCTAACAGGTATAATAGCCGGATGCGATCTCATTTTGTCACGTGATCTGGAATACCCTGAAATGATCGGCGGAGGATTTTATTTGTCAGTTTTCACTATTAAATCATGATCGCCTGGATCTCATATTTGATTTGAGTTAGATGAAAGATAGCTTATACAGAAATTGTCTTTAGATTTTATTAAAGTGTCTTTGCGTGTGCGCATGCAGAATCTCTTTCGTTAGTGATCCGGAATACGCTGATGTACTGTACTACGGTAATATTACTAAGTGTCAGTATCCCTGAAGCTAAATGTCTGGTACAAATCCAGAATCTAATTGTTTTCGAAGAGGGTCTCTAAAGTCATGTGTTAGCCTCACCATTTGTTCATTGGTTTAAAAAGATAGAGTCACAAGAGAAGCAGACTATATGCTGTATATTGGGGGCAAATAGCGCCATGGTTAGCACATTCGGCTTCGGATCAAGGGGGTCTGGGGTTCGAATCCCGCCAGGGGCACGGCAACTTTGTCTGCAGTAAAGAACTGTTCTACATGCAGTAAGGTTTAGGTGCAATGTTACACTGAATTTCAGCGTAGTACCACCCATGGTTCGCTAGTTCCAGCCGATGCTCACAGGTTTCACCGCAATGCATAGCCACATGGCCTTTCTCCCTGCCGTGTGTAAGTGAAATTCTCTGAAAGCGGAGGTAAACCCCACCTCGCCTATATGCTCTTAATTCCATTTTTTAATAAATAAATTGTAAGACATATCATAATATTCATATAGTGTCATGACTTTTAAGAAACCCTAGCAAATGTATGTGTAACTCACATTTTCACATGGTAAAAAATAAAATTGACACTCGTTTCGTATAAAAAATTTGATCTTTTTTTTACTAATATTCTCATTGTATGCCGTTGTCTCCTTATAAGTATATTATATTCTTGATTAGCCGGCTTGTTAAAGAAACTAGATACTCTCGGAAATGGTATTGTTAATTATAATGGTCCAGATATAGCACAGAGGCTATCTGTAACAGAGGTGCCTGCGTGGATGAAGTAAACCTTGCTCTCTCTGTTTGAGGATCTGATAGATGTTAAGGATCACACCATTGTTGGTGGTTAATTGGTAACGAGGTGAGGTGATATGGGGTTTAACATTGCTTTCAAGAGTATTTCACTTATATCATGGCTGCTAGTATTATGGATGTGGATGTAATAAACCTTGCTCTCTCTGTTTGAGGATCTGATAGATGTTAAAGATCACACCATTGTTGTTGGTTAATTGGTAACAAGGTGAGGTGATATGGGGTTTAACGTTGCTTTCAAGAGTATTTCACTTATATCACGGCTGCTAGTATTATGGATGTGGATGGAATAAACCTTGCTCTCTCTGTTTGAGGATCTGATAGATGTTAAAGATCACACTGTTGTAATTGGTGGTTAATTGGTAACGAGGTGAGGTGATATGGGGTTTAACGTTGCTTTCAAGAGTATTTCACTGATATCACGGCTGCTAGTATTATTGCAGGGAGAAAGCCTGCAACACCATGGTTGCTGTGAAACTAGTGATCCATGGATGGTACTGCGTGAGTGTAGCTTTGCCCTCAAACCTTATTATTATTATTGCAGGGAGAAAGCCCGCAATGCCATGGTGGCTATGCATTGCAGTAAAACCTGCGAGCATCGGCCAGAACTAGCGAACCATGGTTGGAACTGCACGGACATTCTATCCACCCTTGCACCCAAACCTCCCTAAATGTAGAACAGCTCTCCACAGCAGACAAAGTTGCCGATCCCCTGGCGGGATTCAAACCCGAAAGCAGAGTGAGATAACCACTGCGCTATCCCTCAGAAATGGTAATGAACAGGATCGATGAACTGAATAACCTATCATAAACCTTTGTGTGAAATATTTTAACAATTCCTTGAAAAAGTTAAAGGGAAATTCTGTCAATGATTTCTTAACCCATTTATGCATGACATCCCATAAGTGGGACGCTATTTCGATGATCTGGTACTTTCGTCATATATATGATAAAAAATTTTGATAAACATTTTTGTAATGTGAACATGTTATTCTAATAGGTTAACTAAGTTAAATACTTGTAGAATTTATTCCTTTTGAGTATGGCGATCTCTAAAGGAAGATATCCCGATTTGCCAATTCACCAAAGTTTGAAGTAAGAGTGAAAAAATATTTTTTCAAACTGACATTCTTTGGGTTAAGTATGATAATGTTTAATTGTTGACCTGAAACAAAATGTTGACGTTAGCTCTCTATTTTTCCGTTTCATCAAAGTAGCGTCCCACACATGGCACGACATGCAGGAAAGGGTACAGGTTTTTTGCTGACTCTCAGAAAAGATATTTGCTAAGAAAATTATTTTCAATTGTTCATTTATGTCAGAAATGATAAACTAAATGGAATTGGAGTACTAATACTTCAGTTTGAATGTCTGTAGGCTTGATATATGCTTAAATAAAATAGTTAAATAGTTGTCAGAGAGAAAATTTTCTTTCCACATCACTTATACAGTGTTACATTAGACAACAGATTGTCTTTTTGTCAGCTATCAAGCCTGATGTAGTCTCACTCTCCCGTCCAGTAAGGGAAGAACTACTGTTTACAATGACAGTGTGATCTAGATGATGACATCACAGCATCTATTGTCTCATCAACACGTGGGGCTTCCCAAACGTGAACAAAATGTCTTACCAAATGGCATTGAAGCAGAGGATGACATGTCTGTATGGAATTCTGACAAGGATTACACACCATCAAATGTGTTTGATGATGGAATCAGTTCATACCCCTGTGAAATGCCCAAACAATAAGTATTGCAGAGTGCAAAAGTCAGCGTCAAACTCAATGGAGGTGATTTGAAGTTGACTTTCGCCATTCTCCTCATATCTGGACATGCGTGTGTGTTACAGCAGTCATGAATTGGAATAGCCAGGAGGATACTTATAATGATGATGTATCCTCGATTGAGACATTTAACAGATTTGAGGATATCATCGATCAGCTCCTATACTGATAAGATAATGCCACACAATACATTCAGTAAACCTCGCCCTAACCTGTCCATTCTGAATGAACGGTATCTTCAGTTTTGCCAGAGACAATTTCAATCAATGTGGATGAACGGCTGATGCCATATTTTAGCTATCATAGCACTAAGACATTTATTAAAAGAATGCCCCGGTGAGATTTGGGTTCAAGTTTTGATACCTCAGTTCTCCACTGGTATACCTTGTGCAGTTAGAACTTTACCAAGGTGCAGGACCTGTACTGGACTTTGTATGTGAATTCTGTAGTTCTAGAACCATAGTGAACTACCATACAAAATGTACCATCGACAATCTCTTCACATCCATGGCCTTAACTGGAACTATAAGGTTGAATAAAACTACACAAATGCCCAATCACCAGCGCCAATGTCACAAAATGGTCGTAGAGAACTTCTATTGACTTCTATTGACTGCAGGGATTCCTAGTCAAACGTCATTGTTGGCAATTTGGTGGAAAACGGTATGATTATTTGTACCTCTACAGCAAAAGGAGTGTGATAGATACAAATGGTGCAAAGATGGTTGAGGTCTAAAACTCAGGAGGTCGAACTTCCAATGTCATAGTAATTATTATATATTTGGCGATTGGGGATGAATACTGTAAATCAGGAAATTAATGCGAGCATAATATTAATGCGAAAAATGCGACCCTTTTCCAATCGCATTAATATTATGCTCGCATTATA
Organism: Gibbula magus; assembly: GCA_936450465.1. Taxonomy (NCBI): domain Eukaryota; kingdom Metazoa; phylum Mollusca; class Gastropoda; order Trochida; family Trochidae; genus Gibbula; species Gibbula magus. The sequence goes on from OW388306.1 coordinate 25,124,485, forward strand.
TTATCAACAAAAAAAACAAGACATTTGTCACTCAGCACTACACAGTTTATTGAAAAATAATGACAACAAAACATCGTAACAATCATACACACAATATGGCGGTCCAATATGGCAGACAAGTGAATTTACGTGTCAGGAGACAATACACTGCTAAGTGTCACTGGTCAAAGGCGGTCAAAGCATAATCCCTACTCAGATAAAGAGTACTCACTAATTAGTCCAGATGTTAGATTGCACAATCCAACACAGCCTGACGCCACCCACGCAACACAGTGTCTTTGTTCTTCCCCACGGTATCAAAGGCCGACACGATCCATCGCGCATGAATGGGCTTCATCAGACTGATTCGAAGATCAACAGGCTTCTGATTGTCCTTCGACCCCAAGTTTGCTGACACTTGTTCGGCATACCAGTTTGTGAACTGCTGTCTCATGACGTTTTTGAAGTCGCCATTCACAGACAGATCCATTGGTTGAAGTTCACCCGTACACCCCGCTGGCACAACACAACTTTAACATGGTTGTCAAATGTTCATATGGTCAACTGGCCACTCGTAGGAAACTTTATACAAAACTTTGAGTTTAATTTGAGTTTATCCACTTTGTATTAAAAACACATTTAAATACCCACAAAGTGAACCGACAAAAGCCTTTAATAATGAGAGTTGTGTTTAGGAAAACACGATCATCTCTTCAGCCACGTATTTCTTTTGACAAACGAGAGCACTTACGTATCACTAATTAACATTTTATTGGCAATCTAATTAATCGGATTACTCGAGGAAAGACATTCCCTTCTCTCTTTCATGTTTTATTTTACAAATGAGGGTATTGTGCGATTGAAAAAATGAGGTGAGTAATGGACTGTCGCATTTATTTCATGCGCATAATATGTCAAGGAACTGGTGGTCGCATTATTTTGGTGACGCATTAATTTCCTGATTTACAGTATGCAAATTGAGTGAAATTATTTGAATTGATATCAGCACATATCGTATGTTGGCATGTATTCAAGCCAAATAAAATCGAGTAACATCATTATACTTGTGCAGAAACCGAAACTACACGTTCCATTTACATGCATGCACAGTAGTTATTAGACCTATTAAACATTATCAGCTCAAAGTTTTCTTATAGTCTGTTGTAAATAACTTTCCAAATTACGTTTAACTAATTGACACGCTACACGCGGTGCATTGTCCGGTTTTCGATCAGAAATCGATACTTTAACCTTTATGTCGTGCGTATAATGAGTCGACTTTAAGATCAAAATGACAGTTTCGGCAACTGTCATTTCTTCTCGATAAAATAACACAATTTATAATGTTTAGAATATGTGACCCCAAAACAACACAATGGATGTACCTTTAAAAAAGTATATGGTGACATCTGAGTATAAGTCATTCATAATCTCTCATATCAAGACCAAAGAGGAGATCAGCTTTCAAAGCAAGTACTGCCTGTAAATAATAGCTCACGATGTCTTCATGGGCCTGTAGAGTTATTATTGATGAAGATATTCTGTGAGTCCACCTCTCCTCTCCCTATTAGTAACGAGAGCCTGACTATGACAGCGACAATCATCTCCTCTGTCTGGCTTTAATCACTACCGGATAAATGGCCATGTTATGCCAGTGTTATTAGCAGGTCATTTCTTTCCTGATCTGAATGTTTCATAGGGAGGGTGGTCACGTCAACGAGGGAAAAACTAAGGGGGGTGTGGATGTGGTGGAGAGTTCTGGCCAATCTTTCCTCTGATTCCTCATCACTCCACTTTGAGCGTAATATTCAAGTATGGAAAAGCGCATTACCAATCCACTATTATTTTTATTATTATTTTAAAAATCCTATGACTAACCTTCTCTCGTAAAGTCTGTCATAGGCCAATGTAAAATTGACCCCCCCCCCCCCCCCCCCCAGCACAACTAAAATATATACCAAAACCATCTTTGAAACTTTCTGGGTTGGCCTTTATGTCCTTCTTATCTGAAGAAATGAGAGTGATAATATACTCATGTGCAAAAGAAACTACCCAATGTATTAAGAGAGTAAAAAGAATCCTAAGACTTAAACCTTCTCCTGTAAAGTCTCAGCCAAAGTAAAATTGACCCAGCCCCTTGGTGAGCACATCCACGTGCAAAAGAAACTTGCCAATGTATTAAGAGAGTATAAAATGAACTGAAGAAGGTATATGTTGAATGTATTTGATAGACACACGTGTTGTAAAGAAATATTCACAATTCACGATTTCATACATCAGTGAATGATACTTTTATTTTATATGTCTGTGTACATATACACTTGGGGTGCTGAAATCATGTTTTCAAGTGTGTTTTGGTCCAATGTTCAGTTGACTTCTGAAGAAAAAACAACCTTGGCTGAAGCAGGAAGATATCTCTTTCTGGCTCCAAATCAATAAAGGAAGCCATGAATGGCCAGGTGTAGGCAGACATGACACAACGTTCAACTCGTTCTTCTTCTGGCCTGAAGCAGTTAAAGAACTATTTGGCTTAAATCTGAAAGGAACGATTGCTTTAATAAGCTCTGGTATTTGTTGGAAGAAACTATTTATTCTCCATCTCAGTCCCTTTTTCAATCCAATGCACAACTCAGCTTCAAACAAATTTATAATTCTGAACTGAGTGGCTTAAATGACGATTTTGGATTGAATATCTTGGTTTTATAGTCTATGGTTCTTCAGGCTTTCCAAGAAGTCAATCACTTTTATTATACCCCTGACCAATGGTTGGGGGTATATAGTAATACCAACGATTCCGTCCGTCCTTCCGTGCGTCCGTCTGAAGACATTTTTTGTCTGATCGATAACAGAAAAACTATTCATCTCATCCTTTTCAAATTTGGCACATGTCTTCCTTACCACTTGAAGAGGTGCAGTGCGAAATTTAAACCGAATCTGTGAATTTTTAACTTAGTCATCTTCAGAGCTAGAATTGTCATTTGTTGACTTTATCAATTTCTTTTTCATGCAACTTTCATCAAAAGCTGCTTCTGTGTTCTTGTTGATTTTACTATTTTATATTTCCACTGGTTAGATTTTGGAAAATGTTTAAATTTCTTTCCTTTCAGTCATAAACTGCTGTACATCCCTCACTGTGCCTACAGGGGTGTGCTTCCATGTACCTGTTGTTTCAAGTCACTGGAATGAATCATTATGATGAATTGATTAAATAAATGAATAAATAAATAAAGTTGAAATCGTTGGTAATGGCAGTAGTGTATTATGTTATCCCTACCTTTTCAAGTTATTCTTACTCCTACTTTTCCAAAACCACCTAGTCATATTTCAGTTTTGGATCATATCTGGTCAGTTATGGTATTACAGGTTATAAGCTTCAATTCTAACAATGACATGTTCAAATCCTGTTGTGCAAAGACTTATTTTCCCCCGCCGCAACGCGGCACGGGGGACTATGTATTCAGCGGCGTCCGTCCGTACGTACGTCACATTTCTTGTTTACGCGATATCTCATGATGCCATTTTCTTCCCACAACAGTTACTCCACTTAATTCTACCATCTACCACTCTGTTGTACCGGAAACTGTCAATAGTTACATGTGAAGGTTTTTTTTAGGTTGGTTGATAGATGTAATCACTGATCCAGATGATGTATATGTCAAAATCACATGTTTATCTATCATATTATGTATACAGTATGTGACAAGTAAATAAAATATTTTTCTTCTCTTCCTCAGTGATAAACAAAACTTGTCTGTTCATTACATAGCTCTCTGTGCTATTAGTTTCTTTCCAGATAATTGTGAATTTACTGGGCACTTAATGAGTTACGCATGATGAAAAATGTAACCAATGTAACAAATGTCTGTCTTTTCTTGACTAATACAATGTTAACGAGTATATATATATATTTTCACGAGTGGCACAGATAAACATGATATTTGTCAAGAAATGAAAGATATTCTATTTATCATAATGATGCAGTCCTTGTGATTATGCCACAATAATTTTTATGTTGAGCTGCTATTCGGAACAGCCAGTCATCACAGTAACAATATGATGTCATAAGATAATTTGTTACATGTAAGACCATTGTGTTATGAGGTGAAACTCTTAATTAAGATAATTTGTTTTATTACTCGCCCGTGTAAGATACTGCAGTATAATATTTATACGGCAATATTAAACTAGTGTAATACCACCGCAAATATGACGTCACAATAGTTTGCGGTTATGACGTCACAATGGGAGTAACGTCACCACAATGGTATCGCACTTGCGGGAATCAAAGTTTCAGAGCCATTTCGGCTATTTCGCTGGATTATAGGTGGGCGAGTAATAAACAGAATACTAAACTTCCTTCTATTTAATACCATTTTTATTAAACTCGTGAATGATTTGGTATCAAACTCGCTTTCGCTCGTTTTATACAAAATCATGAACTCATTTAATAAAAATGGTATTAAATAGAAGGTCGTTTAGTATACTCTATATATATCAGACCATTGTATTATGAGGTGAAACTCTTAAACTTTAACCTTTTAGTAGTGATATATTATGTTAGTCACTGGTTGCAGTGAAAATATCACATATCTTCACTGTACCCTGACAGAAAGTCTATTTCACTGATATATCCCAGTATTTCATTGTTATGTATAATAAATATCATATATGCATCTGTGCACATATATATCACTTATGTCTATCACTCTTTAATATATAGTCTTTATAAATACAACTTGTTTCTCGTCTTCTGTGATGTCAAAACAATTGATTGTGACATCATTAAGCAATTGATCGTGATGTCAGAAAAACAATTGATCATGATATTTTTTTTATGTTACAATTGATTGTTACATTACTGCAATGGCAGTGCTGCATGTTTTCGGTGAATTATAAAAAAGTAAACAATTAGAATAAACTGTCACCCATGCGTCAATCAAATAATAGACAAAATTTAATCTTGTTTGTAAATGTCATATGAATTAAACTGTTTGAGGTTGCATGTTTCAGAATTCAAGGAAGTCAAGAATTAAAAATAAAGAAAGTTTAACCCTTTCTTGTGTTTCTAAAGTTATTGTCGCTGCATGTTTGTAGATAATGTTCATATGATATTTTCAGATATCAAGTAACAACAAATAGAAACAAATTAAAATATATTCGCCAGCGACAATAAAATAGATTCAGCCCGTGATTTCCTTTCTGTAGTCCTTGGAAGCAATATCCTTAACATTGTGAAATCCAAAATAGATGAGAAACGTTATCAGTGAGGGTGTAAGTGAGGCCTTAGAAGGCAATATACAGTTACTTTGGAGTCAAAAATGTAGGTGAAACGTTGATGGTGACGGGTGTTTTTGGCAGAAAAAGGTGTTTGTGAACTTTTCCTTTGCAATCTTGCAACAGAATTAAATATCACAATGTCTGAACTATCCAGATGAGAGGGAGTGCATGTTTAAAAGTTGAAATAGTGCGACAGTTGAAGTGGAAATTGCGTTATAGGAGCTTTCACACCCACCCGAGTAAAATTACTACAGAGTCGATTTGCTCGTTACTATGTCCATGTGATGAGGGCTACGTGCATTTTTGCATACATACATGCGTTTGGTATTGTCATAAGTTGAACATATCTTCATTCTTTATTTATGTAATTTTCTACCATTTCTCACGACCGCGAATGACTGTACGCGATCGATTTTATTTTTGATTCATGGACACTATATGCTTCTGTCTAGTAGTCCCGAAAATATCCTGCATCAAAACCTCCAGGTTTATGAAATATTTGCCTTTAAAGTTGGTACATTGTCACCAAACTTTGAATGGTTACTGTTAACAAAGTATTAGGAATTCACTCAAAACAGAACAAACTGTTTCAGATATATAAAAAAAAGATTCAGCTCTTAGGTACCAATATCTTCGGAGTGGTGTTTCCACAAAGGTACATGGGGTCAGACAATTTGAAAAGGTTGAAAAATCCAAGATGGCAGCTCAACCATGTGATTCACGACTTCACCGCAATTAACTTTTTTTCCTCGAAAGGTCATTGCGCATCTTTTGAAATTAGTTGCAAGTCTCTGGGTGCATTTTGTAGAAAAATCCCATGTTAAAAATCAAACTTTAGAATCGAACTGGACCTTTAATGGCTTGATTGATTGGGCCCAAAAGCTTCGCTGCAAAACTACATGGTAAGGGCTATCAGCTTGTAAAGTTTGGTTGCAATAGCTGCATTCCTTCTTGCAAAAGTCGTGTTTACAAGATCCATGGAAAAATAATAATAAAACACGCCAATCTCAATAAGGATTCTGCCCCAAAGGGCTGAATCCTTAATAAGATAATTAAACAAGGAGAGAACATTTCTAAGCATATCTTTAGGACATTAGATGAACTTCATGAAGGACAGCCTCAAAATTTAGCTTAAAAAATTATCAGTAACCCTTTACATGATTTACATGAATGTTTAAATTGTTACCCTCTGGCCGTTAGTATAATGTACAGACATGCAGAGCCAAACGCTATAAAATGTATTTTGTACCAATGTCAAATTCTCTATTGAATAAGTGTTAATGTCCAATCATCATACTCTTTGTCCATGTTATATAATCTTGTTTCCATGTATCTATTATAAATAAAAGTGTATAATTTTGTATTTATGCTCACTTAATTATGCTCACACAATAAAATGTTATTATTATTAGACCTGAAACAAATTCCCTAATGGTTAATAAAGAATTATCTTATCAACTTGATATCAGTGCTTTGTCTACTCCTCTGGGGGGGTGGGATAGCACAGTGGTTAGTGCGTTCGGCTTCAGATCAAGAGGTCCGGGGTTTGAATCCCGCCAGAGGCACGGCAACTTTGTCTGCAGTAGAGAACTGTTCTACACGCAGTAAGGTTTGGATGCAATGGTACACTGAATTTCAGCGTAGTACCACCCATGGTTTGTTAGTTCCAGCCGATGCTCGCAGGTTTCACCGCAATGCATACCCACATGGCGTTGCGGGCTTTCTCCCTGCCATAATACTAGCAGCCGCAATATAAGTGAAATACTCTTGAAAGCGGCGTTAAGCCCGACCTCACCTCACCTCTACTCCTCTGTTATCCTCAACTTGCTTCAATTCAATCACGTCCCAGGTTTCCTTTGACCAAGCAACATTTTCTAAAGATCTTTCAGAGGTTTTCGCCATCTTTTTTTTTACATTACATGAAATATGAAACACAATATTTTTTACTAATATTACAACTTTTTAATCATAAAACATAACCATTGATAGAATATCAACAAAGTAACAAATCTTATCTTTAAACTAATCACCAATGTCATGTTATGTCTCAGTGACGTTTTCCATACCCGTAGCACCAATGAATTCACTTCTCAATGTTTTTGCAGTATCTTTCGTCAAATTGTAAATTTTTAAGACCAAAACCCTCAGTAATTTGTTTAACTGAATCGTGTTTTAATCATGATATATAATATCGATGTACAGGAATGTCTCCTCAAGTTTCGTTTCAACAAAATATTCCCTGATAAGAGCTAGCCCTCCATTTAAATCCTATTTAACATTATGCAATGGTTACCTCAGTGTCTTATGATCACCTTAGTACTTTGTGCTGTTCTTCCGAGAATATCCTTCTTGTAGCAATCTGTACTTCCTCAGGAGAACCATTACTTGATTATGACAGAAAGAAAACTGAAAACATACTCTTAATTGAGTTATGTCAGAATTTCCAGTTTAGCACCATCTTGTAAATGTTAGTTGCTGTAAAAGGCACTCTATTGAATTATACAATGCATTTACTGCTGCTATTTTCAGGTGAGTGATGTGAACGATGACGTCAGTCAGAAGAGTTGCTACACTGTCACTTGGTTTCTTCATCTTTAGGGGGCGGGATAGCACAGTGGTTAGCGCGTTCGGCTTCGGATCAAGAGGTCCGTGGTTCGAATCCTGCCAGGGGTACGGCAACTTTGTCTGCAGTAGAGATCTGTTCTACACGCAGTAAGGTTTGGGTGCAATGCTGCACTGAATTTCATTGCAGTTCCACCCATGGTTCGCTAGTTCCAGCCGTTGCTCACAGGTTTCACCGCAATGCATAGCCACATCGTGTTGCGGGCTTTCTCCCTGCAATAATACTAGCAGCCGTGATATAAGTGAAATACTCTTGAAAGCAGCGTTAAACCTTAACTCACCTCACCTCTTCATCTTCAGGTAAAAGTCTGTACTAGCTTGATCTGCTGAATTAACCAGTGTCAAACCATTCTGGATGGTCTGGTTACAGGATTCACAGATTTTCACAATAATCCAGGATTGTCACTTGCCAGAGTTATCCCCAACTAAGACGGTGATGATGTTGCTGATAAATTGTGATTCCTTTAATCGTAAAGTTTAATGACGTTAATGATAAATTTTTCATAGAAGTAAAATAATCCAGGATTGTCACTTGCCAGAGTTATCCCCAACTAAGATGGTGATGATGTTGCTGATAAATTGTGATTCCTTTAATCGTAAAGTTTAATGACGTTAATGATAAATTTTTCATAGAAGTAAAATAATCCAGGATTGTCACTTGCCAGAGTTATCCCTAACTAAGACGGTGATGATGTTGCTGATAAATTGTGATTCCTTTAATCGTAAAGTTTAATGACGTTAATGATAAAAGTTGATGCTATTAATGATAATTTTTGATGATGTTAATGGTAATTTTGATGATGCTAAATTTGGATGCTGTTAATGATAAATTATGATGATGATAAATGATCGATGAAGTATGATGATGTTGATGATAAATAATAATGATGATGATGAATTATGATGATGTTAATGATAAATTATTATGATGATGTTAATGATAAATTATGATATTAATGATAAATTATGATTATTTTTAATAATAAAATGTGTTGAACATTGTGATAAATGATAAATCATGATAATGTTTGTGTTAAATTTAAATGATATTAATAATAAATGTTGATGATGTTAATGATAAATGTTGTTGATATTATTGATAAATTTTGATGTTTTTGATAAATGTTGATGAGGTTAATGATAAAGTTTTATTCTTGCAGTTCATTATTAACTCTTGTGTGGATTTATAAAAGTTCTGAAGATCTTTATATTGCTTGGTGAACGTTTTCTTGTGATCATTACGTAAATCCAAATTTCTTCTGATGAATGGAACTTTTTAAAGGGACACTGCGTCGAGGATAAAAATGAGTCTCATCTTTATCTAACTAAGCTGATTAGAGTGTCTGCTAACGAGTTACGCTTCACTTCACTGTCTACATGCAGTAGTTTTTATTACCAATTACGCCAATTGTCTGAAATTGGGTGTCTGTGACTTGTTAGAAGACATGTTAATTAGCATAGAAAGATACACATAATCTGATTTTTATCCTCGACGCGGTGTCCCTTTAATGTCTGTTTTTGTGACAAATTAGGGAGGGAAAAGAGCTGGGTTAATAACCTATTGCTTAACAGTCAGACATAGCAAAAACCGAATGGGACTGTTCGGGGTTCACCTCTGGGAATATGGTTGTCGTTTTACAAAAACAAAATATAAAAAAACACTTTTGGAGCTTAAACCAAAAACCTGGTTTATTCTTTTCCATCATTTCAAAGTACAAGTTTTGTACATTGTCATCCTGACATTGCATAATTATATTACCGAACCTCCACAGTCTGTATCGTTGTTTTCCAGTCCATTCTAGTTGTTTAGCCCGTCTGTATGTGACTGTTTTTCACTGATAATCATATTTAGGCATTGATACATTCAATTTGTGTTGCCAGTCTGGCCATGAAAAGAGGTTATATTTGATAGATTATGTTTTTTTGTAATCATTCATATCCTCTTGTCAGGGACTTCTTCATGGCTGGAGGTGAGTTTGGGTTTAACTTCACTTCAAGAGCATTTCACTTATATCACAGCTGCTAGTATTTTAGCTTGGAGAAACGCCTTGGTGACTATGCATTGCGTTGAAACCCACAAGCATTGACTGGAGTGAACAATGCATGGTACTCCATTGAAATTCAGTGTATCATTGCACCCAAACCTTACTGCATGTAGAACTGTTCTCCATGGCAGCAAAGTGGCAGAGCCCCTGCAGGATTTGAACCCGGACCTCTTGATCTGAAGCTAAACACACTAACCACTGCGCTATCCCGTCCCCTCATGGTTGAAGCTGTTAAAAACTGATACTAAGACCATGATTGTCTTCGTGGTGGCAAGTGGTTGTGGGGCAAGATAGCGGAGTGGTTAGCATGTTTGGCTTCGGATCAAGAGGTCCGTGGTTCGAATCCCGCCAGGGGCTCGGCAACTTTGTCTGTTGTAAAGAACCTTTCTACAAGCAGTATGGTTTGGGAGCAATGCTACACTGAATCTTTTTTATTGTACATCTTGTAAAACTAGTGGTCAAACCGAATTTTGCCCTTTATTAGTTTATGAGTCGTCATTCCTGTAAATTTGTCTCACAGAATGGGTTTGCACTAATTGATTCAATAGATAAAACAGCTGTGACGACTATATGATCTGGCTTCTCATTAACCAACCAATCTTACCTTCCGCCTTTATTTCTGACAAGGGGCGGAATAGCTATGGTGTCAGGTGCTCAGTATTCGGCTTCAGATCAAGATGTCGGGGGTTCGAATCCCACTAGGGGCTCGGCAACTTTATCTGCTGTAGAGAACAGTTATACAGGCAGTAAGGTTTGGGTGCAAGGCTACACTGAATTTCAGTACCACATATTGTTCACTAGTTCCAGTCGATGCTCATGGGTTACATTAACCACCAAGGCAGTACCACCCATGGTTCATTAGTTCTAGCCGATGCTCGCAGGTTTTACCCCAATACATAGCCACCATAGTATTGCTGGCTTTCTCCCTGCAATATACTAGCAGCCGTGATATAAGTTAAATAATCATGATAGCGGCATTAAATCCCAAATCACCTCACCTTTTTCCTGACTCGTGTTTATACGAGATACGATGGGAATACAGAGCAGGAATTGGGCCAGTATTGTAGCGAGTTGGGTGCTCGGTTTCATCAGTGGGATCTCATCCAGACCAAGTAGGACTACAGGAAGAGAGAGTGTTTATAGAGTGTTGAAGTACGGTGGTGGCGGTGTCTGTCAATGTTGCTATGTTGCCGGTGGTGGCACCGGATCTGACAACCCAGGGGATTCATTCATTCATTCATTCATTCATTCATTCATTCATTCATTCATTCATTCATTCATTCATTCATTCACTCATTCACTCATTCACTCATTCACTCATTCGCTCATTCACTCACTCACTCACTCGGATCCAGGGTGGGTTTTCTGGACTCCTCCTTTTAAATATTTTTGTATATGCTGATGCGGATCCATTGGTGGATCCACCACTGTTTATTCATTCATTCCAAAACATTGTTGAGCATAATTATGTTTCCAGAAAAAATCCATTTCACATCATTCTGTATAAGGAAACTGTTGACGTTGATGTTGCCAATTTGATTAATTTGAATAGATTGTTGTTTAGCGTGTGATCAATATGAAACAAGACTGTTGAGGAACGATCTTTTCATCCACTACATAATCACCAATAACTGATCGATCTTGCAGTGATTAAGTGGAAATCTTATTATAGCGGCACTACATCCTTTATTAGACGAGAAGATCTCTACTATTCAGTCAGCGGGTTGACACAATCCAAATGTAATGTTACATTGTATGTTTTTTAAATGCAGACTTGTATGGTTTTGTTCTTAATCGGTCCTGTTTGAACCAACAGAGTTGTCGCTATGAATAGATTGGTGACAGTTTGATTAATGTAACAGTTAGAAGTGGCATCCTCTGTGAGATTGATTGTGTGGCACCGTGTTGAAAAAGTTTTTGTTCGTGTGGTAGATTCCACAGATAGACTTTTGTAAATTGAAATTGTTTTGCAGTTGGCTAAAGGGATTCATTTTAATGTGTTTCAATTATATTCCATAATATAGCTGAATCTTGACGCGAAATGCATCATTTTAGATATAGAGATGTTTAATTTTCACCGTTATGTACAGTGAATATATACGAGGAAATTAACAGTGTTTATGTGTCCTAGCTGACTCAATATTATTTCACTTCTACTTAGAGACATTTCATTTTGATTAGGCTCCTTGAGAATTTGTTTTGCAAATGAATGATAATTATATTCCAATATAATTGGCTCATATGCAATGTCGCATTTAAACCTAATTGCAATTTTTAACATGTCAATTAAATTCTTGTACAGTCAAACCGCGATAGTCCGCCCCCGATAATCTGAATCTCGCAGTGTACGAACGGTAGCAAACTGTACCAAGCTAGTCTCTATATAAACTCATTACATGTTGATTCATTAATCTGTTGATTCCATTTCCGAATCCAAACGTCAATTAGCTGTAACGGATTAGTTAATTACAATTATATCTGCTTCATTAATCCGGTGGTTCATCAAAAGCATTCGGTTAATCCCAATGACAGTGGATTGACACAGGAGTTGAGCGTGTCAGTAGTTTGTGATTTTAATAAATTGTAATGTCTTACTTTGTGTCTCAGGAGTTTGTGATTGTGACAAATTGAAATTGATAGTTATAAATATCCAATGTGTCAAACTCATTTGATATTCTAAATAAATTCTTGTCTGTCTGTAGATTCAAAGGGGATTAACTCCATCATGTTTGGTTCATTTCAGTAGTCAAAACATTTCACTATCCGAACGTTTTTGATGAAAAACGGAAACGTTCTGATTATCGACGCCTGACTGTACCACTTAAAATTATTTCCAAATGCAAATTTGAAAAAGCAGGTAAAGTTTGGAGAATCTTGAAAGAAGACACTTAGCCTGCAGAATAACTTAACATTTCGAGAGGATTCCAATTTTCATATCTATCTATAGGCTGGTTACCTAAAGGTCATACCTCCCTCTTTCAATGGACGCCTCTGAGAAGGTTGTTGCGCTGTCAACCGAACTCGAGTCAAAATGGCGCAATTTAGCTGACGTTCCAACCATCCGCCCTTGCTGCTATTATTCTGTGAGCAGAAATTGCTGAGGACGTCCTTTTCCTTCTCAAAATCAATATTTTATGGGTCCGGTCGAACCGGATAATGTCCTCACACGACCACAGAAGACGTGGACATTATCCTGTCAGTGCCACTGGTTCAGATTAGTCAGCTATAGACCAGTCTTAGGAAAATGTCATTTCTTCTTATGGTGTGTTCGTCCGCAGATAAGCAGGATGTCAGAGACAACGTTTCCACAAGACTTTTTCAAGTCCTCTTCAGTGATCAATTTGATTTTCTATGCAGAAGATGTTTGGAAACGGTATTCTGAATTGTAAATGTTTTTTTTATTTCTATATACAGCCATTTAAAGATCAATTTTGAAAATGCTGATGAGGCACATTTAAATCTATTGATAGATGTTATGTTGTATTTTTGATGGAATGGTTTGAAGAACTTGATATAAATTTCTTTTAAACTAAATTTGATTTATCAAAATGATTGCCTGCTTTGAAACTTTTCTGTGTTTGAAGGTGAAAGTATTATGTGTAAAAAAAAATGTTATCGAAAAATTGCTCATTTGTTACTGTTTTCTTTGGAAAATAACTCAATTTCACAAACATCAAAAGAAAGTTTTGAAATTTTGCAAATAACAATCAATCTAATGGTCTTCTTGATGCAAAAATACATTAAATTGTTTCACCACTTTTTCAGGTTAAGTAGTTTTGCTTTCTCTTCCAAAAGTGTTTTCTGAAAGAGTATAATTTATCATGAGCAATCGCAGTCTGTGTGGTTGAAATAAATCGGAACATGATTCCCTGAGGAAAATCATCCTTCTTGTTGCACGTACGTGATACAGTATGGTTGAAGTTTTTGTTAAACCTAATCCACTAAGCTAAGATACTCACAGGGAAGTCGATCTGTAATCTTTTTGCAGGTCAAAATATTGAGTTTTTCCTGATCAAACATCAGAATCTGGGATCATTAAATGACTTTTATAGCTTATACCATTTTTATTTTATTTTAACTTTTCAAACTAAGAATCATGTATGATGACAATGAGATTTACATAGATACTTGCATTGCAGATGTTTTTTACTTTAAATTATTATGTGTGAGCCATCCTATAACAGCATTTTAACTGCATTTTATCTAATGAACCTCCTATCATGCATTTGTGCCATCTGAATTGGCAACTAGTACCTGTCAAGACCAGTTTGTCTAACTAATAGTCATCAATTTGTGTGGCCTTTGGTTTATATGAGAAACTACGTTAGACTATAAAGCATGCAAAAGGCTTATCTACAGAGCCATTGGCTCTATTTGTTTAGATCTTCAATCTTAGATACTCAATCATGCAATTCCTGATGAGCTACAGAGTCAATGGCTCTATTTGTTTAGATCTTCAATCTTAGATACTCAATCATGCAATACCTGATGAGCTACAGAGTCAATGGCTCTATTTTATTTATTTTGTTGCCTCCTACCAAAGGAGTAACCAAGTAATTAATTATGTCTGGCATTACAAGAACTTTCCATTTCAGATGTCACAATCTCTTTGGTTTCAGTGTGACCCTCTCTATAGGATTTTTCTTGGGACATGTTAAATTTATATTAAACAACAGGCGACACTTATTCAATACCGGTATTTCGGTACATCCTTGGTAAACATAAGAAGATGTTTCAAGATTAACCGGTACTGACACAAGTAAGAAATGATAATATAATAGCAATTGTGACAACTGAAATGGAAAGTTATATATATTGTTTTTTTGTGTTATGGTAGTAAGGTGATCCATGATATTTGGACCGTTATTGCTTCTTGAATAAATAATGTTTTCAAATCTCTAGAATTGACACCTTGTACTACATCATGTAAGGGACGTGGAGTGAGTCATGCAAAATAAAGATGATGTTATCCAGAAAATCTTGTTTTCTTTATTGGTTTTGTCAAAACATCTGCCTGTCTTTTTAGGCAATAACCTCGTATCAAGGTCTATTCAAGATCTCTATTGTCTCGATTTTACAAACATTATATTCCGATATATAATATACACGGAGATGATAATTAATCTTCCCTAAAAATAATGCATTAAAGCTTCTCTTAACCCTCTGACATGAATTCCATCATGTATATAATTAATGATAATAATAAGCATATTTATATAGCACATGTATCCAGACCAAGTGAACGTATGGTCAAGGATCTACCTGCGTTATTACCCTGGTCTTACCTACGCCGTCAATTAGCACTTGAAGGTCACCTTCAGCAAAACGTTCCCCAGGTACCCACTTGTACTGCTGGGTGAAGAGAGGCACTTTTTGAATAAACTCTCTTGCCCAAGGTGACACCAAGAGTCTTGTGTCTCAATGTAGGGCAGGGAATCTCCTTTCAAACTCGCAGTTTATCCAGTCATAAAGTGGGTCACCCATCCATGAGGCAAGCCATGCTCATTATTGCTGAACTTCCCTGACCAATTAAGGCCAATTGAGCTGTGCACAGGACCAAGCACCACAATCAATATCTCAGCAGGTGTCAGCTGGAAGTGAAAATCTGACTGGCTTGAAGCATGACACGCTTACTGATAAGGCAAGTTTTCATTGCCAACGTGGAAAATCTGTAGGAGGAAACAGGATATGGGATTGAATGTTCTCCTCCATTATCTTGCTCCTCAGAGATTCTTATAATGAAATAGTGCTGTAATGATGAGATTTGTTGTTATTTCGTATGTAACCGTCGTTCATGCTTGCAGGAACCAGATGGGATTGATAATAAGGTTGTCTCTGTGTAATTGTGATATCTTTTATTAACGGAAAATGTATTTTGATGTAATGTTGACACAGCAGGGGAGGAAAATCATCCTGGCTTTGTAGCAATTTATAAATATTTTGTTGTGCAAACTTCTAATAATGAACTTAGTTACGTACCAAAAATAATTATGTATATATGTACACAGCGGGCACCGCTATCTATCCTTAAAACATTTTTTGAGGCATTTTATCTTGTAAGATTATGTCATGATAATGCATGTAAACTTTTTTTTCAAAATGGCTGCTGATGTCTTCTGCTATTTCAAACTGATAGCTCCAAACTGAGAGGACAGGTGTATGAGCAGTTTGGAGCCTGTGTGTTTAGTCAAAGGAGTATCTCAAGCAAGAATCTATATCCATCAATCTCGTTTGATCAAAGTGTATCAAATTAGAAGGACTAGGGTGCAATCTTCATCGAGATTTGACCTAAATATCTGGGGCGGTAATGACGAAAGCACCAAAGGCTTTAATAATCATCTATTTTGGCAAAGTGTCTTCACCTTCTTTGAAGTTTTATTTTGACAAATTTTTTCATTATGGTAAAGGGATGGTCCGTTGTTATAAAATTAGATTTAATTACAAATTACCAATGTTGGTGCCGCCGGAAAATAGAATCCTGTAAGTTGGTTGGTAGTTTCTTCTGATATAGTTAAAGTTAATTAATATAGGAATTGATTTGCTTATATTTCAATCTTTTTCTAAAATAAAAATGAAACGTTGTTTGATACAAATTTCATCAAAGTTGTTGTTGTGGTACAAGATAAATCCTATGGATATCAACTTCTTTTGTTTCTAAATTTTTTTCTCGAATTCCTCCGTTTCCATCGCAAGTTGATAACCATAACATGTGTCTTATTTGATATATTCACTTACCTCAAATTTCATTAGCAACAAATTGCAAAGTTAAGCATAAGGTCATCATTGGTGAATTCATTTGAAAATTTGAAGTCAATGTTTTGCGTAAGGTCTCATTTATAGCCACATAGTAAATAAACTCCCGTCTGAATTGTTAGAAAATGTTCTTCCCAAATCTTTAATTAATTTTAAACCTGATACTCTCTTACATAACTTGAGGTTTGATAAATGAGTTATATGACACTGCATGAAAGTACGTATTTTGGCCTAAAAAAAAATGATTTATGTAACTTGATGTTCCAAATACCTGGATTTTAGATAATTTAGTCTTCTTCTAGAGTTTTATTTGTTCGAAGCACATGTTTGAGTGATTTTTTAAAAATCTTTTTATTTGTTTTAATGAGTTGATTCAGGTTTTAGTACGTGCTCATGTTCGTGACAAGGTAAATTGTAGTTTTGTTCTGTTCAGCACACTGCCAAAGAAAACAATCCTTGATAAAATCTATTTCAAGGGCCTTCTTTTGTTATTATTACAAAAAAGTCTGTATTTACACAAGAAAATATGTTTATTTTTGCCAATATCAAATTATAAGTTATGTTTGATAAAACATACATTTGACACATTCATTTGAAACATGACTCCACAAATATATAAATTGAATAAACTCTCTTTTGGTTTCCATGGAAACATGGCGAAAGTATGAAAACTTTTTACAAATTGTCCAGTGCTCAGTTAACCCACTACCTGCTGAGGTCAAGATGAGTTGCCCAACATTCATGCTTCAATAAACAACCAGCAGGTAGGGGTTAACCCCTGTATACAACATCAAGCTGACATCACATGCCAAGCAGGGAATACATTTCTTTGAATTCTTCAGGAAAACCTGATATTATTTTGGTGGGATTCTTTGAATATCTTTCATTATATAGTGCTTAAGCATGTAAATAGCAAAATGTTTCAAAATATAAGCTCTAGCGTTTGAAACAGGCATGGAGATAATTAAAAGACTTACAATGATTGTTGTAAATTCTGTCTTGTCTGAAATCTTGTCACTGTTTTGACCATAGAATGTTAGAAATAACTGATAACTTGTTTGTTTTCAATTAAATTTTCAGTTGGTAGTTTGTTTTGTCTTGTATCACTTTCTGAAAACGTTAGAATGTTGAAAGTTATTTGTTTTTCAAGTTATTACCAAATTTATTCTTCCAAATAAAATTAAAAACTAATTCAGAATTAAGATAAACAAATTAATTGCTTGAAAAGCTCTTTCTTAGAAATTAATTGAATACATGATTAAGATGCTAGTGTACGTGTTTTGAAACTAGAACTTCAAAGTACCTGTTCATGCCTGTTTCTCGTCATGTTAATGAGATCCGTTAGACTTAGGAACATGTTGGTAGCTTAGTCATCTGGACTCGTCCTTAATAAGAACCGTCATCGTGTTCCTACGGTCAGTGTTCATCATTGTGGTGTAACTCATGAATGCAGTCTCTGCAAACTTGGACCTACGTCTCTGTATCTTACACGTGAGTATCCTGATGAAAGTGCGGCGGAAAGCCGTGTTGAACATGGTATAGATGATTGGGTTGGCAAGAGAGGCAGCGTAGCCCATCCACAGAAAGACAGACATCATGGTGGCCGTCACACTGGCCATGCAGCTCTCACACGTCACAGACAGTATATTCACAATAAAAAACGGTGTCCACAGAAAGACAAACACAATAAATATGATTCCAAGAACTTTTGATGCCTTGCGCTCATTCGTGGCAGCTTTCTTAGACAAGAGATGTTTTATAACTGGTCTCGTTCGACGTAAAGTGTTTCTGAAACTCTTTTTGAATCTGTTGCGTCGGGTAAGTCTCATGGCCTGATGGTCATCACTGTCGAGTTCGTCGGCGGTGTTGTCGGCCGACTCACTCATCACGTTGTCCTCTTCCGCCGACAGGTGCTCTGGGGGAAGATTGCTAAGTAGGTCATGAGGCAGACGGCCATTAGGACTGGAAGGTTCAAGAGATGGTTTCCTGTTACTTAACACTTTAAGACTGTGTTGAGATGGACTCGAGGGTTTTGATTTCCTAGGTGATTTTAGGTGTATAGTTATGATGTCTGAGCTATTAGACGATGTGGATTTAGTATCCTTGTCAAGCGAGTCCCCTGAATCTGATGTGAAGCCAGATCGGAGAGGAGTGTTTGGAGCTGAGTGACACATTGGTCGAAGTGAGTAACGAACAAAGTCATCGCAGAAAACCAGCTCCGGCTTTTCACTTTGTCGGCGAGCCTTCTCCTTCTCCGAGTCCTGCAAACACTGGTCCATCTCCTGTTGAATCTGATAAAACCGCTTGTCCCACTCTCGACTCTTGTAATCTGTGTTGGTATCGAGTTCGCTAACGCTGCGATGGTGGGATACTCTCTGTCTAGCAGCGTATCTATTGCAGGTGTCCAGTTTGGTGTCAGAAACAGCACTGTGGAGATGTCCACCTCGACCAAACCTGTGCAAACCATCTGTGGGCACCTGCAACAAATCTGCTACCGGCTTTCTAAAATCCAGGGGATTCTCATCATCTGAAGCTTCAAAGGATAAATTATACACAGACTCCTTGGAGCGAGATCGCAGCATCTGCTGATCCTCGTGATGAGTGCACAGAGACTTGTAGGATTGGGATCTCTTCTCCAACAGCTGAGTAGAGCTCTTGGGATCGAGGTCTTCCTCGTCCGTCTCCGACAGCTCTGGAGTTCTGGATATGGAAGACCGTACTGGACTTGGTTGGGGACGTTTGGGAGGCATGAGGTATGAGGTATTGAGCTCCTGGTTGTCAGTGAAACTGACCCTACGGGATGCGGCAGCTTCGTTACTAGGAGTCGTCAGAACCCGTGGGACCGCGACGTTGTATTCCTGGTTTAGGTGACCGAGACGGGGTCGCATATCTGACCTCTCTATATGTTTCATGAGTCGCTCGTTCTTCATAAGTATTCTAATTGTAAGCACATAGGTTGCAATCATGATAAGAAGGGGAATGTAGAAAGCAAAAATTGAGCCATAGACGACAAAGTTCTTTAGTGTGGGCACACAGAGTCCGTCCTGATAGACAACCGACATGTCAACAAATCCGTGGATACATATAGGACTACTGATAGCAATAGAAACGACCCACACAAAGAAGATCTTCAGAAGCACCATAGTCTTGGTCTTGTTGCGACCGTACCGCATCGGGTACTTGAGGGTGAAGTAGCGGTCCATTGACATGGTGCACATGTGCCAGATGGAGGCTGTGCACATGAGCACGTCGCTCGTCACCCACAACACGCACAGCTCTGGGTCCAGGGGGAACAGACCTGTAACAAAACAAAAGGAGTTAAGTAAAGAAATTCAACATGTTTCTTCAGACTGTTCTCATGGTACAAGATGTAGTAACAGATGTAGCTTGAAGTGTTCAATTACATTTCACTAGGAGCATGAATAAAACCCATAGAGTCTGATGAGCTACAGAGCCAATGAAGTATACATAATACGTAAAAATCGTCGTAAAAGTGCAATATACACACATTACCATTTGCAGTCAACATAGTTGTGGTTGAAATTTCTTTATGAAATATTGTATATTATAGATATGTATATTGGCGTATGAATATTAGCCCTCACAACAGCATGCAATCTGGTTTGTTTTGGTCCATACTGGTAACGTTTTGAGATTATTGCTAATCTTATCTCAAAGTTGACAAAATAGTTTCAAACTGGTAATGTTTATGTCTTATTTCATACACTGATCCGTATTGGATAAATTTTCTATTATATTTATCCACAGAAACAACAAAAATGAACTTGTATAGTATTTATATAACATGTCAACCTCAATTTATCATTTTGTTCCATGTTTTAAAGTTAATATTTAAGTTTAAACATGGTGGTGAGGTAACATATATGTCCAATGTTATAATTTGTGTTATTTTATGAAAATTATCAACTTTAACCGAAAATAACCAGTTTCAGGTCAATCAGTTCAGTATACCGAAAATAGAGATAGAGCCATAATTGTCGGCTTCAACACACGTATGAGACCATTCCTTGGTTTTCATTGAAACATATATATATATTTTATATATTAAGCATTTGGAGGTGAATATGAAAGTCGAGTAAGAAGATATAACCAAAAACAGCACCTATTGTAATTTGGTACATTTCAGAACAAAATAAAAATATCATGTAAAACTGATCGTGCATTTAATCCATGAAGAATTTAATTATGAATTCATGCAGTGCTTATTGAAGTACAGGGTTAATAAGCAATCGTTTTGAATGTTTTAAATGAATGATTGCTGAATTATAATTACTGCTGAATTACTGAAAACTTCAGCAACATGCCGTTAGTTTCAGCTTTAGCTGTAAATCCTGTTTAGAGGAGAAGCGAAGGATGGAACATGTCTAAATCACCGGCATCAATCTCTAGTCTGGAAGGGCAAAATCTTTTAAAGAACCGGAGAGTCTCCTCTGATCTCTGAGTTTGCTTAGCGTCGACCAGACCAATCAACCGATTGCATGCATGCACCACGCTAAGCGGAGTCATGTTTTCTGATGCCGGTTAAATCTGGCGCTTTGATAGAACCGAGCATGTCTTAATGGGATTCCGTTGTTTGCATTGTGAAAATATAGAATTTGATGATAAGATTTTGTTACGAAAGGAATGATATGAAGATACAAGCAACCCTCGAATTTATATAAAACTCTAATTGCTGAATAGATTGCTCACAACGACGCTGAGTGATGAGTAAATTTACAACAGTCAAATAAATAACAAAAGCATTATTCCAGGATTGGTTAACGTTAGTTTTTAAAGATAGACAAGATGGCATTATTTTGTGACCTGCAGATAAAGGGTTAAATTCCAATGATCAAGACATCAGCATTTCTGTAGATTGAGTTGTAAATTGGTACTAGAGCTAAATTGTTAATTCCAGTCACCTGTAATTAACCTGTCTAAGTTAAAGCAGTTCATGCTACATACATATTGTTTCCAAGCATGACAAGTGTTAACCCTTCTCTTAATCATCTACGTAGATGATTAAGAGAATTGTTAACACTTTTCATGCTGAACTGATTTGTGTAAAATGCCTGACTCATAACTCTGTTTATATAAAGAAAGAAATAATTTAGGATTATAACCAAGGCCAAATTAAATATATCTGGTATATCTCAGAAAATAAGGTAAGGTAATGTTTTATCTTCTTTGTACATCATATAATCTATATAGTTAATGTCCTATGGTCATCTTTATCACTATAGGTTTTGTGGAATTTTCAAGCATATTACAGCTTTAGCAGGTTGAGGGTTAAAGGCATTGTTGCACAATTTTCTTACTGAAATAAAGTGATCTCACGAAAAGGTAAATAAGTGTTATCAATGGCTAAATAATACTCCTGAATCAAATAAAAGAGTTCTAAAATGTATGTACATTGTTCGGTTAAGCCACATGAGTCCATTTCCCTTTAAGTGACCATATTTTAATGTGTTCACATTAAAATGGCCGCTCGATGGTAGTTCAAGTGATCTGAACAGTGTGTATATATAGCAATACCTAAACACTCAAAGTAGAGTTTTGAATATCGTACCATGATAGAATTGTCAATTATTTTGCTGTCTGAACTCTCAAATCTACTTCTCACATTAAGAGTTCCACACCACTGTCGCTTTATATGTCGCACAATTTTCTTTCAATATGGATAACCATTTTCTATGGATATGGCTTATTGGGTCATGAACTGAGATGTTTTACCCTCCAACATGACAATATATATTGCATACACTTTAATGATCAATAGCAAATTTTAGAAAACAAAATATGCCAAAAACATGCTACAGCGCCTTTAAGGTTGTGGCTATCTGAGGACAGAATGAATCAATTTGTTGTGAACGAACAACTGCACTGTCTTGTTTGTCCCTTCCCAGCGTGTAGAATCGATGTCGTAATGAAGTTTCATTTAGCCACATAGACAGGATAGACGCAACATTTCAATGATTTTTTTATCATGACTTTGATGACGGTGGTGAATGAGATACACTCCCAGTAACGTTCGTAATTATGATCGCGAACTAAATAAGGAAGCATAAGAAGATTTTATTGGCCGCTACTCCTGACTTCACAGTTTGATATCAAATGCTTCAATGATTCTGTATAAAGACGATATTGTTTATCGATGGTGCTCCAATATAAAGGAGAATGTGTTAACTACCTCGCTGCCATGGCTTTCATGTCTTTGATCGTACGCGTGTAGAGAACCGTTGAACTTGTATCAAATCTCTGCTTCTATCTACCTGGTTTCCAAAGTTTTCCTTAAAAAATCGCAAATTATCTGAATTTTCATCTCGAGATTGCTTTGAAGGACAAATTGTATTGATTTACAACTTGTTTGTTACAGTAAATGTGAGGCTTCTCTGTAGGTGTGAGACTCTTAGGATCAGGCAAGTGAAACCAACTACAAGAATATTGAGATTGCTTTGATTAAAATTCTCTTTCAATTTCATTAGATTAAAACCATAAAAGCATTATTAAACTAGAAAATTATATAGGCAAAAGAGTTATTTTTTCTTGGTATGATTTAAATTTACTTTTTCAACAAAATCAAACCTCGATTATATAAAATGAATATTTTTTTACAAAATATGAACAATGCATTTGAAATGAACACATATAATATTGTTTTTAATTCTATTTAAAATTCTATTCTTTTCTTTTAAGAATTTAATTTGTTAACCAGAAAAAGTTTGCCTATATATGCCCTTTTCAAAGTTGATGAGTTGTCATTCTTGTAATTTCAAGAATGGTTTGACCATTAATTACCAGATAAAGGTTTTAGATGAAAGTTCATTGTCTAATACAAACAAATGTAAGAAAGAGAGTGCGATACTTCAGTCTACAAAAGATAATGCTGAAAATGTACTGCTAACTAATTATAGATGACATTTACATCAAACTCAAAAGAGAGAAAAAATGATCAATAAATTCCTCTCAATCACAAACTAGATGTCTTTTTGTGAAAGAGTATTTAATGATAGTCCATAGGAATCAGTCTATAACCTCTCTGAACTGAATTACGAATCGTGACGCTTCAAGAAGTGGATTTTTATAGAGTTTGATGAATTAATGAATAATATGAATAAAGATATGATCGCATACTCAAATTATAAATGTCATGCGAATAATCTAATTTGAAAATGACATTTCCTTTTTAGAAAGGAATTGATAGGCTTTTTATTTAATTCATTTATTTTAATGCTTTTAGTCATCCAACATATCTATTAATCATTTTATGATTAATGTTTCATTTTTAGTTTTTCACATATCTACTACATACTCTTTCACCCAGACTAAGAAATTCTCATGCTCATGCAGTCTATAAACTTGTTGCAAATCTGTGAAATTTAAGATTTTCGACGTCTTTGAATTAAATTTTAAGAAAAGCCAAGATATATTTAATTAATAATAATAATACCGGTAGTAATATGCATATTTATAAAGCGCTAAAATCCATCTATGAAAGCATGCTCTAAGCACTGTACAATGTCAGGAGAGGAAGAGGTGAGCTGTGATTTGAATGAACTCCAAGATGCAGATGATATGAAGGGGTAGTTTGTTCCAGAGTTGAGCTGAATGCCCGCTGTCCAAAGTGTTTTAGATTTGAACAAAGAACACTAAAGCATGTTTTGGTCTGATGAATGTAACTGTCGAGGTGGAATATACACTGAAATTAGGTCCTACAAATAAGACTGAGCATCA
Source organism: Gibbula magus (assembly GCA_936450465.1). Lineage (NCBI taxonomy): Eukaryota > Metazoa > Mollusca > Gastropoda > Trochida > Trochidae > Gibbula > Gibbula magus. The sequence continues at coordinate 25,148,895 of OW388306.1, forward strand.
CCACTTAGACACTGATAAGTCGTACACTTTACTTTGCTGACAGATATTAATTTTCCAGCAATTAAAGGTGTCTAAATGTAAAGAGATTTTATAGAAAGAAACTTTAGGCCAGCACAACAGACAAAGAACTGATGAATTATGTGGGTTTTTTCAAAATTGCAAACAGTTGAGCGTTAAGTTTCCCATCTACTATGGTTTTAGTTAATTTGCTTTAGTACTGTTTTTTTGCAAGAAAAATAATTTAGATGTTCCAGCCTTTTGCACTATTTTAAAGACATTTCTATTTAAGTTTAGCATTTTATCATCATTTTAAAAATTCAGGTCTTGTGTTCAATCTTGGTAAGGTCATTTCTATTAAACTGAATTTGAACTTTTCAATTTAATCTGATTGATTGTAAAGATATTACTTACTCTCGACTTTCATCCCAAAATATTTATAGAATTGTGTGGGTGTCTGATGCAAATCCTCTTTTTACTAAATTCAGTCGGAACATGAGAACATTTGTGGTAAACCTATACCCCCTGTGGCTTGATGGAATTAAAAGCTAAGATGTTAGCTTGTAGCAATATTTTCCATTAACAAGAGGCTTATGAAGATATATATCCATTTATAAAATTGCTGGCTTAAGTTCTTATCATTGTTTTCTTGTTTTCGCGATGAAAATATTTATGGAGAATATTTATAATTCATAATGTCTTTTGAATTTAAAGTTGTAACAAAAATAAAACACTTTGCTGTCCATTATCTCCCACAGACGAGAAGTGATCTGGTTAATTCTAAATAGTAAATAGATGATCATAGTATGATGTGACTTCTTGACTGGATCAACGTATTTCAATTTCATAAACAATTATGACCGACACAATCAGGGCTGTTTGCCTTTATTTAATGCTTATAAGGCGTGTTTGTTTAGTTTTCCTTTCATTTTCTGCAATCGGTCAACTGATGTCCGATAGGGCAATTTTCCATTTGGACAAACTGGATTTACAATCGGACATGTCCGGCAAATAGACGGATTTCTTAGCAGCATCCCTGGATCATACCATGGTTATCAGAGTATAAAATAAAACATGTCAAACAATCTGGAACCTGGTGACTGTGAATCTGGGCTAATCATTTGTTAAAGGTTTTTCTTCAATTTTGCCATTTACATTGATAAAATATCTCTTTCAGGCTGGTTACTGGATGTAAAGGTTGACCTGAAGTGTGTTACTGGTAACCCATATAAACATACTGTGTAGATGAGGCCATATCGTAGAATAAGTTTCAACACAAATACAAAAGATTCTGTTTAGAAATACATGCCATTTAGAAAGAGATCCAATGTAGCAGGGATGCAGAAATCGGTCTATTTGCCGGACATGTTCGATTGCGAATCCAGTTTGACCGAATGCAAAATAGACTTATCGGACATTTGAAAAGTCAGTTGACCGATTGAAGAAAATCAAAAGAAAACTAAACAAACATCCCTTACAAGCATGAAATAAAGGCCAACCGTAGTTTTCTAGTATTGTTATACTGGACTCTGCAATAGTATAAAATTAATACTTGTTCTGGGCAAGTTTCATGTGGGATTCAAACCCACACCCTGAGAGTCAGGCACCAACCTCTAGCACTGTCTGTACCACCATGACCTCATTAGCTTGAAAGTCTTACAACTTTCTTTAGAGAACTAGAAGATTTCCTAAAGTCAACAAAACAAGTCTTTTTATGAATTGAAAAATCCAAGTCAATGAAGCTTTTTATCTGTCTAATTAAAGGCTTATCTGATAAGTTATCAGCATATGATATACCGTATATTCCTGGGTATAATTAAAAAAATTTATTCCAGAAGTTTAGGGGTCAAAGAGGGGGGTCGACTTATACATGGCGTTTCAGACCTAAATATTTAGAGGCCATGTCAGCCCAGCGAGTCAACCTGGAGATGTTTACACCGGAAGCAATACACATACATCGATGTCAAGTCAATATTAAAATAAAAACCATATGTGTTATTGTTGTCTTTTTTAAATAAATCTATAGCAAGATAAAATAAAATAAATTAAATTTCAAATCTAAAAGTTCATTCAATTTCATTTGAAACCTGCCAGGAGTATAGCCAATTTGATGAATTTTTAATATAAAAAAACCCATTTTATCAGCCTGTCTTGTGACCTTCAGTTGAGTGAACTATTACATAGTACCAGAAGGCTTGCTCACCTTAGACGGACCTTGAAATATAAACACACTTGGTGTTGAAAATACCAGGTTACTGTCATACAGACTTGCTTGATTATATACACACTTTTAATATATAGGTAGCCACAATTACTAAATTCAAATGTCAGAACAAGCAGCCATTTTGAATTATGAAGGAACAAGTCAGCTGTGATTCTCGTGTTGTCTTGATGCGATTTCGTTGAAAAAAACTGCAGATATTTTGTTCTGCCTTGACAAGACAATATCTGCTCTCAACATCCCCCAAGAGGGATCACGTACCTTGTCAAATAACCAGGTCCTTTATGAAATAGTTTTGTACTTTGACTCTGGAGAGTAAAGATTAAAATGTCTGCCAGCTATAAGTGTACTCTGGTTTATGTTAAAAATTACCGTGTGTCAGCAATGAAATAAGCTACTTGAAACTTAAAAATGATGCAAGAATCTGTATAAAAACGTCATGCTCTCGGAATAAAGAAGTTGTTTACCCATAATAAAATTTTCTAAATGAAATTAGTTAGCTTATTTATTCACAAAATTAACTTGTTTAAAGTTGGTGGTTGGAAAAGTGCAGTAATTAGCATGTTCAGCTTCTGATCAAGAGGTCTGGGGTTCGAATCCAGCCAGGGGCTCGACAACTTGTTTGCTGTAGAGAACCGTTCTACACGCAGTAAGGTTTGAGTGCAATGCTACACGGAATTTCAGCGCAGTACCACCCATGGTTCTCTACCAGTAGTTACAGCCAATGGACACAGGTTTCACCACAATACATAGCCACAATGGTGTTGCAGGCTTTCTCCCTGTAATAATACTAGCAGCTGTGACATAAGTGAAATAATCATTAGTGTTAAACATCAAATATTTTAACTCCATGGACAAGCAGAAACTCTTTGAAAGGAGTTGAATTATTTAAAGAATAGAGATTGTTTCATTACCTTAGAATGTTAGAAAGCGGCGTTAAACTTATCTCACCTCACCTCATATTATATTGAAATGAAAAGGTTTTAAGTTCACTTCACGATCAAAGTTAGGAATTCCTTTGGTTACAAAATAGTTTGAGAATAAGGCACGCATACATGACAAAATGACATCAATAGGAAAACAGTTGGAAGAAATTGAAATAAGTGCAACATGGATGGATTTGAAGGTCCAAAGTCTCACTTCAAAGGTTTTAATTTTGGTTATTTCTTACACATGATAGTATAAAAATAGAAAACATCAATAAACCCTTGGAAGTCACAGTAAAAATGAACAATACATGACTTATATATATATATGTGTATATATATATATAACCAGTCACCATCATTACCTCCAGAATACATGACATCACATTTAGTCTCTAGAATGTAAACTTCGTCATATATAAAGAAACAACATTTCTGGATGACAAGTTTCAGAGTATATATATGCCAACTTCCAAACGCAAGGCATAACTCTTGCCAGTCTGCTTTACTGGCTGATTTAACCCTTGCAGTATTTCCCTCACTTTCTTGTGTCGAGGCAGTGAATCGCTGCACTGGAAATGCATAGCGGGCCTGGATTTCTAAACACAGATTTCTTAAGGAAATACTGCAAGGCCTAAATCAGCCAGTAATGGAGACTGACAAGAGTTATGCCTTGCATTGGGAAGTTGATATATATTCTTGAGTACATGTTTTCCGCCTGGTGATGAAGTGAGCATGTAATCTGAAATGTTCTGTATATTCACAATAAAGAAGTTGTTATCCAAAGTTCACGACACAGAGGTATCTGGTCCTGTACAATGCAATACTTAAAATTCTAATAGCCTCTAAATTGTTGACTTCTTAAAGGGGCAGTAGCAAATTTTTTCGCTCAAATAAGTCTATGAAATGTATTGGAAAAATAATGTCACCAATAGTAAGACACCTTTCTATCTTTTCTGAAAATCTAGTTAAAATTTGAGTGTACATGGTTCGGTAAAGCTATGGGAATTGTTTTTGTGATTTGAAATAATAAAATGTATTCACAATAAAATGGCTGCCATGCAATTTTTGTTATTACCACTACGGTTAATTGGTTTGTGTAATAAGATGTGTTACGCTCTAAAGTAAATATAAATGACATAAATTACCATTGTAAATGGGAAATATGAAAAAATATAATTTGCCAAAAATGTGCTTCTGCCCCTTTAAAACAAGTATGCATCAATCTTTGAAGTCAAGAACAGGAAGAACTTATTTCAGTCCAATTCCAAATCCTGCCAGGGGCTCGGCACCTTCATCTGCGGTAGAGAACGGTTCTGCATGCAGTAAGGTTTGGGTGCAATGCTACACTGAAATACTCTTGAAAGCAGCATTAAAACCCACATCACCTTACCTTACCAATAGGAAAAGTACAAATTAACCCTCAAGTTCAACTGTTTGAGAGGCATTCTAGAAGTTAATGTGATGAAGAAGACAAGGAATTTATGAATGATCACAATTTAATTTTTGCCTATCAAAGTACCCAATACCTCAGGTGATGTTTTGCCTATCAAAGTACCCAATACCTCAGGTGATGTTTTGCCTATCAAAGTACCCAATACCTCAGGTGATGTTTTGCCTATCAAAGTACCCAATACCTCAGGTGATGTTTTGCCTATCAAAGTACCCAATACCTCAGGTGATGTTTTGCCTATCAAAGTACCCAATACCTCAAGTGATGTTTTGCCTATCAAAGTACCCAATACCTCAGGTGATGTTTTGCCTATCAAAGTACCCAATACCTCAGGTGATGTTTTGCCTATCAAAGTACCCAATACCTCACTTAATGTTTTGCCTATCAAAGTACCCAATACCTCAGGTGATGTTTTGCCTATCAAAGTACCCAATACCTCAGGTGATGTTTTGCCTATCAAGATCGCCAATATCTTAATAAGGTGATTTCTTTCCTTTGAAGGTAGCCAATACCGTACTATGATGTCTGAACTGCTCATGAAAGCTCAAATTAAACTTTTCTGCCTCTTTGAACTTATTCACGTTCCACCAAACTTTTTATTTTCTTCTGTGGCTATTTTATTTAGTTGAAAACTTTCAGGCAGCTTTTTGTTTACACCAAAGCCTTTTTTCCTTTCCTGCCTTTAGACATTTTGCTTTTCTAATGTGTATTCAACTTCCATAACATAATATTCTTAGCCCTTCAAAGACTTGAACATAAAAATGGACATGTTGATTACTGTTTGATTTTAAGCAGTGCATGATAATATTAAAATTCAACCAATTTTGGCATTGCAATGCACTTAGTGTATGGTAATTGAATAATTCATTGTTTTTTAAATACCGGTACAGATTTTGAAAACAATAATCTGAGGTAAACATTTTTAATGAAAATCATAAAAGTACCTCAGTCGATCCTCTCAAATACCGTAGGAGTTTATTGACTGCAATTCATTCTCTCTGAACAAGGCTTTTGTAGTGAAATCAATCAAGCATTCGCTAATTGCGGTAATTACAGCGAGTCAAATTGGTGTAATTTTATGTTTCTAGACAGTATGCATCTCTTGGAAACAATTGAGACAATTATTTGGGGGATAAAAACCAAACTGTCTGAAAATGCTCCAAATTCTTTTAAAAAAATATGCTCAATTATCAATCATCAAAAGCACTTTGCAAAATAATCTATTTGTTAGATTATTTTAAAATATTTATTAAAAATACCCTTTCAACATGTTAGTAATCTATTATTGAAAATAAATAAAATAATATATTTCATGATGGCAATTAAAGTTATCATGATCACTCGAATGTAAGGAATTAAAGTTTTTAATCACTCCTGTTTTACCATACTATTTCTTAAAGGTTTGGGGGGGGGGGGGGGTGTGGATAGTGCATAGGTTAGCACGTCAACATCCGATCAAAGGTTCTGGGGTTTGAATCCCGGCAGGGGCACAGCAACTTGTCTGCAGTAAACAACTGTTCTACATCCAGTAAGGTTTGAGTGCAATGCAACACTGAATTTCAGATGCTCGCCACATGGTGTTGCAGGCATTCTCCCTGCCATAATACTAGAAGCTGTGATATAAGTGAAATATGGCGTTAAACCATATATCACCTCACCTCTCAAAGAGGAGAAGCACTTTTCCACGGTGAGGTTTGAGGAGGCATTTTTGATAAACTACATGGATCCACTAAAGGATACCGGATGGTAACATAATATTAGAAGAGAGGGATGTACCGTCGAAACATAAAGTAAAACCAAAGAGTGACATCTTCATCTGCAGGGTCTATCATACATGACAAATCCCTCTGTTTATTTAAAAAACAATATATATAATACCGGTAAGAGAGCTTATAGCTAACTGTTGAAGATCCTACAGTGTCATGTCTATATAAATATGTAGATTAACTAATGACGTCACACTAGGTTGCAGTTGTGAAGTCACAATATAAGTATCAATGTCAAAATGATTGTCTGAATCAAGGAAATCTTAGTATCATCATACTGTGTCTATTTCACTTGATAAAGTACTTGGACAAGTAATAAACAGAACACTCAACTTTCTTCCATGTAATACCGTTTTTATTTCAATTATAAACTATTTGGTATCAAATGAGCAAAAGCGAGTTTAATGATATCAGAGTTAATGTATTTTACTTGCTTTTGCTCCTTTGATAGCAAATCAATAACTTGTTTAATAAAAATTGTATTACATGGAAGCTCATTTAACATCCTCTGTCATTGCTTGATGTTTGAGTTTTAAAAGGAATATTAATATAATCTTTCAAAAATTGTTACAATCATGTCGTGAAGAGATTTGATTTTGGGAGGTAAAGTCCTAGCCTGGGGACGTGATGAAGATTATGTTGTCTTAATGAGGGATGCAAATGGACAAGGACCGTGATGAGATTTGAACGGATTCAGAGATGTCCTGTAAACAAGACTGATGAAATGTGCAAACCCTCAGCTTAGATAGGATATTATCAATAGAGAAAATTCGTAAATAAATTGAAGATGGTAATTGATTCATGGAGAGGAAATGTGTCCAGTAGCCGTTGTTGAACAGGACGAATCCTTGTCTTGAATACCGTTGAGCTCTTGTTAGCTCTGGGAGAAGACGGATGATTAGGGTTTGATTCGAGCTTCATTTATCATTGAATCTTGCCAAGTGTAAAGGACTTAATATGCTTCATGGTGAAGGTGTTGACAAATCTTCAAATTGTTATTCTATGTTGTTTACAAGTTCAAGCTTGATGCTTATTGATTTTATCTCCAGATGTTTTTCTCTTCATTGTGTTATGTTGTTATTCGTGTTCTTGGCATTTATGTTTTACATGTTTGTGCTGTCATGCTTTAAATGAGAACACCTTGTTTACTCATGTGAACATTTTTTACTTGTTATTCTTAAAACTGTACTTTTAGATGATTCAAGATCAATGAAACATGTGACATATGATAAAAAGAAATCTTGGCATGTTGGATATTTGGAACTCTCTCTGTGATGGTGCATACCCAACTTCCCCACCCTCTGAATCAACCAGTGATGATATCTACACAGATATGCGACCAATTTTCTACACTACAGTATTCCACATCCCCAGAACCAGAGAAATCTTGGCATTAAAAAATTATTTTCATTGCTAACATGTTTTGACCATTAGATGGATCAAGACTATAATCATAAAAAGATTAATTTAAATTGTTCGTATATCTTATACTCGTGGCTTTTAGTAAAATCTATTTCCTTCGGTGACACAACCAAACCCAACCCAACCCAACCCAAGAGTGCTGTGAGTGGCAATTTATATGATACAATGAAGCAATAACTATAATAGTAAAGGTTATCACTCGTTAACATACTGGAACTGTTAGCAGCCTGATGTAACATAGCAGGGATTAGAGATGAATGTGTGTATTTATAACTAAACCAGGACTCACATAAGAGATATTTAAATCTCTGTCCTTTTACATGCCTTTTGCATTAATTCAATCCAGTTAATTAAATTAAATGCTTTACTTTTAACAAATTATCATATTTTTGGTTTCACGGGAAGAATTAAAGTAATTTCCTGTCCTGATTTTTCACATTAAATTTATGGTTGGGTTTGAGATCTAATTGATATATTTTGACATAAAAATCAAGTTTTCTAATTGCACTGAAACTTCTGAAATTTCTTTATTTAATTGGAAATCCATAAAATGGTTTGTGTTATAATTGTATAATAATTAACTATCATTGTCAGCAAAAAGGTTAAATCAAAGATCAATCATTTCAAGAAAAATGAAAGATTACCATAATCTTCATGCCTCAATTTCATTTTGAAATAAGCAATTTTGAATTGGATTGACACTTACAAAATATTTAATGGTCTGCTTGTTTTGAAATAAAATATATTCATGTAATAATTATTCACCTTGTCAATTTCCATTACATTGCTTACAGAAAACAGAAAAATGCAGCTGTTGTTTTATTATTGAACAAAATATTCTAAGCTAAAGCGAATTTCAAGAAATACCATAAGGTCTTTAAATGTTCAAATTGTATATCACCATTTGGAAAACAATTATTTTCTTTCTCTTTTCTGTTAATATAATAACACATCAGCTCCAAGGAAGATATGTTTAGTAATTTATGAATTATGAATTTTTGAAAGAACTTGTTGACACATTGATTGTATACTGAAAACAGTTTAAAGTATCAATTATAAATTGAACGGTAGTCATTATTTCCTAGTGAAATTATTAATTATTTCCATATTTTATGTCATTGAGTGAAATTATTTAATTATTACGTTTACCCTCCATTTAATTTGCAGGGATATTTGCTTGGAGTTGTTGAAGTTACAAATTACAAATTGGCTAAGTCTTTAACTATTCAAGAGCAGTTATTTACTTAACTTCAAGTTTCAATTCTTTCTTAAATATGAATATATATATATATAAATCATAACTATCAAATTCAAAGACATGGGTGACAAAAAGTACATTTATAAATTATTTATAAAGAAGATTGGCCTTCAGAGCTCTTCACTTGATACCAGGACTTTAATCAACAGGATTCTAACCATACCTGTTAGGGTCCTGGCAACATTGCTAGCTCTGTCTTCATTGGGTTTGAAGCATTACATAATCGAGAACATAAATCTAAGTAAAACACATGCAGGCAGATGTCAGGGTTGTGGTATTACTCCATCACAATCCACCTGGTGAAGGAGTAATCATACTCTGAAACGTAGTGTATGTTCATATAACTTCATAATAAAGAAGTTATAATCCAGAATATCATATTTTATGTATTTTAACTGCGGTTGTTGAGGCCCATGACGACCTGTTTAAAAAAATGTGTTGGGTAGGGAGAACAACATGAGGATGCAGTGATGTTTTTATGTAGTTTAGTTATAAATTACCTTCAACATATCCTTGCCAAGTAACTTGTAGTTTGGACTTTGGCTCTCTGTTCACCTTGAAATCAACAAAGTACTATCAAAGATCTTAATGGCGCTGTAGCACGTTTTTTTTATTTCAGTAAGAACGGCATGCTACAGTGTCTCTAATGGATGCCAGATGGAGGTTTATCAATCAATAACAGTCTCTGATGACACAAAGCAGGGTATATTTGTAAGCATTTGTACAAGTTAACCCTGCACGTCAGACACAAATACTCCCCATTATGGCAAGGTCTGACCAGCTTCCCTTGATCTGCTCCATCAATAACGATTCATTGACAGTCACGGAAGATTGCCTCCGTGGAAGATCGACGGTCCTTCTCACAACGTCAACACGTCAATAAATCTGCTTCCTCTCTGATGAAGACAGTATCAGACCTGACTTGAAGAGTCCACAGCTTTATCAGTTACTTGATAGTTGTTCTGACAAAGTTGTAAGTTAGTAAGTAAGTATGTATCAGTCGACCGTTATCAGTGAAGTTCAGCAACAGCGGGCGTGGCTCGCTGGATGGGCGGGTTACCCGCCTCATTGCTGAATAAAAACTATATGTGCATGTCTGAAGAGTTTTCACTCTTGAAGACAGTGATCTTTTGGTACAATGAAACAAATTTACTAAAAATTTACTTTGCCTGTTGGTAATCAATACAGGTGGATCAAGGAATTTTCACGGGATGGTGAAAGTTTAAAGGCGGTGTAGCACGTTTTTGGCTTAATTATTTTGTTTTCAAATTTCCTATTTATTATTTAAGTTTGTACAATATATTGTTATGTTAGGGTATAAAACATCTCATTACACGACACGATAATCCGTATCCATAGAAAACTGTTGTCTGTATTGAACGAAAATGGTGCAATGTATAAAGCAACAAGGTGTGGAACACTTTCAATGTGAGAGGTAGATTTGGAGGTCTCATGCAAATTTGATATTTCAGACAGCAAGATGGTTGACAATTCTATCATGTGTACCATAATTAAAACTCTACTTTGAGTGTCTAGGTATCACTACAGATCACTTGAACTACCTTTGAGCGGCAATTTTAATGTGAACACCCAAATGGGGTCACAGGGTTCACATCCTTAAAAACCTATTTTCATCTTCTTCTCCAGTTCCAAAAGGTCTAGAGAGCTAAAAAGATGTATTCAGACTCCTTGGCCAGTGGGGGTTCTAAATTGTAGATCTCGTGACCCTATGACCCCAAATGGGGTCACATCCTTAAAAACCTATTTTCATCTTCTTCTCCAGTTCCAAAAGGTCTAGAGAGCTAAAAAGTTGTGTGCAGACTCCTTGGCCAATGGGGATTCTAAATTGTAGATCTCGTGACCCCGTGACCCCAATCTAGGTCACGGGTCATGACCCAAAAACCTATTTTCATCTTTATCGCAAGTATGTAAAGCTCTAGAAAGGTTAAATGTTGTGTAGAGACGCTTTGGTCAAAGGTGATTCTTAATTGTAGGATTGGTGACCCTGTGATTCCAAATGTGGGTCACAGGCGTCATGATCTAAAAACCTTTTTTTTGCTTGTTAACAATGTATTACTTGAGATAACTTAGATATTCAACCTTAGATAAAAAAAATCAATGAAATCCTGATGAGCTACAGAACCCATGTCTCTATTTTCGTGAGGTCACTTTAATTCAGTAAACAAAACGTGCTACAGTGCCTTTAAAAGGGTTTCACATATTGTAAACGGGGAATTTCATCAAGAGCATATATCATGTTTCAAAAGGGAGTGGGGGGATTTCCCCTTAAGTCCTTAATTCTTCTGGATTCACTATGGTCAACAAGACTTTCTTATATTTTGATATTAGAAGACACAACGGTGATATTTGTCATCCAAAATCCTTCTTCATGTTTACCAAGGAAAGGAATAATTCTGACTATACACTACCATTGAGATTGTCGAGTTGTGTTAATTCTGAGAGAGGTCAACAGAGCTCTGAGAAAGAACACCTCTCCTTTTTATTTTATTTTATTCAATTTTGAAATTTAAACAAAAATTCATTTCAGAGGCTAAATGTCAGACTACAATTTTTCCATGACTATAAGATGAGGATGAACATCACATACTTTCACTAAAATCATGAGGACAAAGAGTTCACTTTATAGGCATGACAAGACATGCAGTTATCTCCCCTGTTTGTGAAAATTATGACATGCAGCCATGCTGACAAATGAACAGTACTAATTGCATGTATTGAAACGGCTCTCTGGAACATGCTTTTATGTCCTCATGCCACTTCCATGCATACCAAAAGGTCATTGGAGAAATCTAATACGTTAATATTACCCATACGGCTGAAAAGACACAGGTGATTATTTTTGTGATATTTGGACATGTGCTTTCAAGTGATTCTCAACGTTGATTGGTCGGTTACCCGGAGAAAGAATGACTATGACGTCATAAAACAATGGTCTGACGCGAAAAATTATCTTATGACGTCACAATGTTACTGTGGCGACGGGTCTTTCACAGCGGCCGCCCAACATAAAAATGTAATAACCATGCGTAATTTGGTCAATTTAATTGCATAATGGGTAATATATAGAATAACCAACTCGGTACGAGTGATTACGGGAAACATCCACTCGTCTAAATAATGTTCAGAGCCACTGGCTAAAGCTCGTGGCTGAACATTATTTAGACTCATGGATATTTCCCGTAATCACTCGTACCTCGTTGGTTATTTTCTAATTAATTCATGTCTTATATTTAAAGAATTATTTGCTTATGGCGAAGATCTACCAAAGGAGAACTATGAGACTCGTACTAGGTGCACTGCACTTCCACTGCAGGGAAATTATCACGACTCGGAATATATATTCCAACAATGAATGAATGTTTAGGTTTGAATGCACTAGATTAAATCCTGTAGAAGAATGACATTGAATCTTAACTTTTGTTTAAAGTTCTTGAAAAGCATGGATTTTATATTAACAAAATTACGATCGGCAATCTCTCCAGCCATTTTGTGTTGCCAAGATTCAACATAATTTCTGATTTCCTTATCGAGTCTCTCTTGGCGGTAACCGCTTGATCAATCTTCGTTTCATCCATTCCGCTATTACTAGGAAGCCTTGAGAATTCTGGTGTAACATTATGTTGCGTTGTTGCGTAGAGACCATTTAATTCCCGATCCAGAATACTGTTTCAAGCTGAAATTCCTCATTGGACAGACGATACCTATCAATGTACTTACAAAGTTAATGGTAATTGATTAGGCGTTTGAAGGCTTTTAAGTCAAAGTAGAACTATATATGTATATAAATGTTGGTAAAATTCAATTCTTTCCCCAATTATTTTTTATTCGCACTGCTAATAGCAACGGATGATTATGTTTTTATTGAATTAATACCTAATTTAGAAAGAAAATTGCCAGTTCTTTCAATTTTGTGAATTTCCTTTGCATATTGATTTGTCATAACATGAATAAATTGCCTTTAAATTTACCCTTTTCAAATGTTTTCTTTCCTTAAGAGTCAATTTCATAGACGCCATTGCGGTAATGATCACAAATTGGAATCGTTTTATTTTTCATAAATGTCAGTTAACATTCATACCTTAATTTCATAAAGAATTTTCACCATGAAATTAATTTTATATACTATATTTTCTGGACGTCAACTAGATAGTTACTGACACTGAAAAAATGAAGACATTCATTCAATATATTTTTTAAATTGCACAAAAAAGTAAAGTTTTATCAGTTCACAATATCATCTTATTGAGTAAGCTGGACCATTGCCTGGGAGTCCCAGTTGCTTATTCTTTATTGTAACCCTTGTTAATGAATTTTGTTAAAGGTACATCCATTGTGTTGTTGGGGGTCAAATATGCCAAATGTTATAAATGGTGTTATTTTATCGAGAAGTACCAACTGTTACCGAAAACTACCATTTTGATAATAATCAACTTAGTATATTGACAATATGAAGGTAAAAGTATAGATTTCTGATCGAAAACCGGAAAATGCACCGCGTGTGGCGCGCGTCAATGAGTCAAACATAATTTTGGAATCGTATTTAAACCAGACAACATAACAAATTTGGGTTGATATTGTTCAATAGGTCATATAACTACTGTGGATGTAAATAGGACGTGCACTTTCGATTTCTGCACATGCATAATGATGTTAATCGATTTTAATTGGAAACTAGTATTTATGATATGTTTAACGATTCAGAATGAATATGCAAGCTGAGTGAATTTGTTTGTATTGTAAACGGCGCATATGGTGTGTTGGAACGTATTTAAGCCATATGAAATTTTATGAAACACAATGGATGTACCTTTAATTGGTCGATGTGTGAGAGAGAGAGAGAGAGAGAGAGAGAGAGAGAGAGAGAGAGAGACAGAGAGAGAGAGAGAGACAGAGAGAGAGACAGAGAGAGAGAGAGACAGAGACAGAGAGAGAGACAGAGACAGAGACAGAGAGAGTTTAACTGGATGTTTATTGACTGCGACACAACGTGAGTGCTAGTGTTGTCAATAAGGCCTGCCCTCTAGTGGAGATAGAACTCACTAAGTTGGGTTAAGGAGTAGAAGACGTCGTTGTTTTAGCAGAGGCTTAATGTAATTGTCTGTTTCTTGTGCTCTGTCACGGCATAAGGTCCCTGTCTCCTTGAGCAGCCTGTTCTGATGTCTCATCGGAATTGAACGAACATCCCCTCCTTGATAAGCATGAAGGAGTCCTTCAGCTTGTAAAGCTCTCTTTCTTTCATGCAAGTGTCCCCAGTTGGTCCCCAGTTTGACTTGTATTGTGATGAGCTTACAACTGATACTCGTTATTGGAAAGTGAGTGAGAATTTGAATTAACCATTAGGTGTTTTATATATATTCGGTTTCTCATATTGTATTACAAAAAGTGAATATTGATTATTGATAAAGCACACATATTATTGCTGACGACATGCTCAAGACTTGTAACCATTATAACACTGGTCCAACCCAAGCTGCCAACTACAGCACTAGAAGGCCATCTCCAATAAAGCATCGATCACGGAGTACCCAATTGTACTGCTGAGTACGTAGACTGGCATAGTTTGAATAAAATCTTGGATGATGCCACAAATATCTCAACTCATGTCTCAGTTTGGGAGAGGGGAACCAAGCATTCAAATAATCAGATTATCTTCTCATGAAGCAGGTCATCCATTCCTCGATAAACTGCTTCCATTGTTGCTTAACTTTACGCGGGGCGATCGACTGTACCATTTACAGGACTGCACGCCACAAGCAATATACTTCTTAAGGCATTATAAATTGATTCTATCTCCTGTCTGTGTCCAAGGACAAGCGTGAGGGGATAGCCTGTTCGGCTTTGACACTCAAGGTCTGGGGTTCGAATCCCGCCAAAGGCTCCGAAGCTGTTCTACATGCATGTTCTAGTTCTAGCTGATGCCCACAGATTTCACTGCAATACATAGCCACAATGGTGTTGCAGGCTTTCTCCCTGCAATAATACTAGCAGCTGTGACATAAGTGAAATACTCATTAGTGTTAAACATCAAATATCTTATCACCATGGACAAGCAGAAACTCTTTGAAAGGAGTTGAATTATTTAAAGAATAGATATTGTTTCATTACCTTAGAATGTTATCTCTCCAGAATATGTGTGAGTAAATGACTTGAGTTTGGCTCATGTTTGTGCCCTATAAATAAAGCTGAACCCAGTGATAAAATGATTAATGAAATTGAGAATGATTGTTATGATCTGTGAATGTAGTCTCTGTCCATCCACTGGAATATGTAAAGTTCTCAAGAAACCAAATGAAATCTAAACTCGTAACTATTTTCATAGAGATATGACATTTAATTTACATTACGTAAATACCCACTCTCAAGATTAAATTTGTGACTATATATAAATCTTTCAATTTAAATATTGTCTTCAGTCATCTGTATTTTTTTTTTCATTAAAACAAATTTCTAACTTGCAAGATTAAATTTGTGATTCTGTGAACTACATTTGTACATATACAGTAAGTCTTTTGATTAGGATATTGTCTTCAGTCATCTATAAAAAAAATTATGATTCTATGAACTAAATGTGTATTAAATTTTGTGTCCTTCAGTTATCTATTATCATTCAAAGATAAAAATCATCAACACTTATAAAGGTGAATATTTTACTTATATCTCACTGTTTATACCATATACCATTGTGGCTCTGTAATGTTGTGAAACCTGCGAGCATTAACTGGAACTAGCGAACATGGTAGTACTGCATTGAAATTCAGTGTAGCATTGTACCCTAATCTTACTGCATGTAGAACAGTTCTCCACAGCAGACAAAAATGCTGAGCACCTAGCTGGTAAGATTGGAACCCCGGACATCTTGAAGCCAAAACCGCTAACCACTGCTCTCCCGCCCTCAACACTTAAAAAAGCTTCTTTGATGATAACAATATATCATTGTGAATATATATATTCTAGCTGAATTCCACAGATTCTCTATAAATTAAGGATTCCCTTATTGTGAGACAGTTTGTACGGAAACCATACATAACTTGTAGTTCAAACCTCCTGTGATAACTACTTGTTGCTGCTAGATCTTGGCTCTCAATTAACTTCTATGGTTGCAATTTCTACCTTTGACATATTGCTCCTTCTTAATGTAAGAAACTAGGAAAGTTTGAATTGCAAAACTTGTAAACTTGTATGATTAGATTTACCACAATATAAAGAAGGTTAAAAACAGTATTTATTGATCACTTATCTAGTTTTCATTAACGTTTAAAGAGAGTGATCTGTCATAGTGTCCGCCATTTTGCTTTTGTGCATTAAGTGAAATGAGAAAAATGCTATATTTTTACTCGGTTTACAAGTTTTTGATAATTAAACTTATGTGTTAAAAGAATATCAACAAAGTTTTATCAAAGCTAGGATATTGACCAACATGGTCAAAAGTTCTATTTTGAATAGATAAAACAAATCCAAGGTTTTTCTACTATTCATTATCAAGAAGTTATCATTTATTCCCAAATGGTTAATAACACAGAACTGCGTAAAAAATCTGTTTTTCTTTAAGAAATGTGAAAACTTTAAAGTAATAAATTGTAGAGAAGTGCCAATGAGCACTGACATTTTGTATTTTATTATCTAAAATAAAATAAAGACCCAAACGTAAATCATTAAATGCAATTACTCGATCGTCAAGAAAACCAGGTGAAAATAGAACATAACATTTGGAAAACAAAGAAGTGAGAGTTATTGTTCTCTGAAATGGATTTTCTATCCTTTCCCACACACCTATTTATTGATTTAAAGACCCTGGAACTTCTCACTTTGACTGGGGCTAAACTTGTCGAGTAGTTTGCCAATGAAGAAGAAAATTCCACAGATCTGAACAAATACTTTACTCAGTCGTGTACAATTTGTAAGCTCCTTGATAGTCAGAAGGACCTAATGGCAACAGTTGAAGCACTTTGAAGTGTATCATTTTCCATGCATAGTCAATTTAGATTTCCTGGACTTTGATTATTGTAAGGCTGCTTGTTTTTGAAAACATTTAACAAGTCATATTACTTTCAACACATATCAACACATTAAATTTACCCTATATTTTTAATAGGAGTTCAGTCCAGTATCTCCTCAGTCTCAGGGTACACCCCTTCTTGAAGACATGACAAACCACCCCACCACACTCTGGATCTGTCACATCAGAGCTGCTTACTCATTATCTTCTACAACTCGGAGTGGCCATGCAATTTACAGGATTCACATCTCGTCAAAGGTGGATGGTCACTAATAGGAGAGGACAGAGGACCGATAATGGTGGCGCTAGCTAAAAGTTGGACATTTGTGTCCTTGGTTGTGGAGAAATCTTGAGATAAAGACCTAGCAAGGTCCAGATAGAAGAGGACAGAGGACCAATAATGGTGGAGCTAGCTAAAAGTTGGGCATCTGTGTTCTTGGTTGTGGAGACATCTTGAGATAAAGACTTAGCAAGGTCCAGATAGAAGAGGACAGAGGACCAATAATGGTGGAGCTAGCTAAAAGTTGGGCATCTGTGTTCTTGGTTGTGGAGACATCTTGAGATAAAGACTTAGCAAGGTCCAGATAGGAGAGGACAGAGGACCAATAATGGTGGAGCTAGCTAAAAGTTGGGCATCTGTGTCCTTGATTGTGGAGAAATCTTGAGATAAAGACGTATCAAGGTCCAGATAGGAGAGGACAGAGGACACAAAATGATGAAGCTAACTAAAAGTTGGGCATTGGTGTCGGACAGAGGAACAACATTGTGCCTGGGAAATTGAAACCATGCCTCATTTGCCATTAACCTTCCTCACATAATTAAAACTCTTTCATGCAGGAACACACAGACAGATTGCCTCTGTGAAGTACTCCAAGATGACCGGCAGCGTTCCTGCTTTTGAGGAGCTTTGCAAAATGTACTTGGAATATTCACAAGGGTTTCACTGGTCGATAGGCTATCATGTGTGTTGGGTATAGTTAAGTGCTTTCTTAAATGTTAAGATTCTAAATTGCCATCTTAATGTACCAGTTTCAGATTTAATAATGAGATACATTGTAAATGAAGGTTATGTTTATGTTGAAATTAGTAAAGCCCAGAATGTACACACACTGATTGACATGTTCAGGGATATAGGGCTTTCTGATGGGTGAATAAGATTACATTCAAGAATTTAGAAAGACGAACCTGAATCAATGACATACAACCAAGTATGGTAGAGAAGTAATTGGATGAAATACGATTACCATTTGAGTAAGTAAAGATTCTTCTCATCAATGGTAATACAAAATAATTAAACAGGTACAGTTTCATCAATTATAAGAAGCTTTTCAGGAATGATAATTTTACCAGAACCTTTGAATCAATGATAATAAAACAAAAACCATATCATCAATGATAATTAAAGAATAATTATATTCTGTCAATGATGATAATACAATAATTATATTCTATCAATGGTATTAATACAATAATTATATTCTATCAATGGTATTAATACAAGAATTATATTCTATCAATGGTAATAATACAAGAATTGTATTCCATCAATGATGATAATACAATAATTATATTCTATCAATGATGATAATACAATAATTATATTCTATCAATGGTAATAATACAAGAATTGTATTCCATCAATGATGATAATACAATAATTATATTCTGTCAATGTATATACAAGGATTATATTCTATCAATGGTATTTATACAAGAATTGTATTCTATCAATCATGATAATACAATAATTATATTTCATTAATGATAATAAATGGCTGTGATACTGCTGAAGCTGCATATAACATTTACTCACTCACGTTTCACTCAATGGTAATAATACAAGAATTATATCATCAATGATGATAAAACTTATTATTTTATCATTTTTAACACAAATATTTTCTCCAATGATACAAAATTCATTTCACTGTTGATAATAAAACAATAATCCTCACTATTCCAATGATGATAAGAGACATAACTCCCTACTTCACGCCTACTTCTACTTCTTAAACGCTGAATACCATCTAGACTCTCAGACTGTCATCTTTGATTATTGGGGACCATTCATGTCACTTTCCACCACTCTCTCTTGTCTGATGAGGTGCCTAATGACTTAATCGATGTCATTCCACGAAAATTTTCCACTAAAGACAGACGGAATAGATATATAGGTATTTTTCTCCAAATTGCAAAGTTCTTGGCTGACGGAAAATACCCATAACAGAAGCAAAATTTGCAAAAAATGGTGTATGATGTCCTGAATCAAATCGATAAAGTTTTGGTATGGTCAGTGCTGGTGTTTGGTGCCTGACTCTAAGGGTGTAGGTACGAATCCCACAAGGGATGTGCCCCGAAAAAAGTATAAGAATTTGTACTTTATACTAGTGTGATTACAAATCAAACTATCTGAATGTATGTATTTTAAAAAAATGGTGTCTCATTCATATCCATAATAATTTAACACACAGTTTTACACAATTTTAGAGTCAGCTCATATTTAATTCTTACTTCATTAGATGAGGGAATCGAACATGGTTACTTAATGTTGTAATGATGTCTGCTCCTATAACGATTGCATGTAATTAATTCTTTGATGCATTTTACATGAGCGCAAATTATTCCTATGACTGCGCTCACCCAAAATAAGGTGAAGGATATTCTGTTCTTATTCATTTATGCGTCTAACACATTTATTCTAATGTCTGTGCTCGTACAAATACATGGCGGGATCTGTCCTAGGAGCCAGCCATGGAGACCAATTTCCACTGATTATAAGCTTTTGCATTTTTCAAAGCCATTGCTTCATTGATTTAAAAAGAAGTGCAATGAACTGCCTTAATTGTTATCAGACACCTCGGAATAAACATATACATAGTGATGGCTTAATTCCCTTCCTGTTGTAACTACCAGGGAATTGCTGCACAGGGCTTCTTCACTCCCCTGATCTCATCAGCAACTTCTGCCTCGTATAGCACTATAAATAACCAGCCTATAAAATGGCTTAATATCAAACAGTTTGCAGATGAGAAGACTGAAGGTGTCATATTTCAAGTCATGACATTTTATTGGCTGACGAAATACATGCTATATATAACGATAAGTTACCAACTGTCAGCAAAATGAGGCAAATGTTTGTTACACAATCAGGAGATAGAAATACCCTGATTGAACAGGATGCAGGGATCATGACTGTAAAAGTACCTATATTACCTACAGTCTGTGGAGCACATTGTTCTGGTTATCTTTATCCTGAAATTTTCAACTGTTAATGTTTTGTTTAATTTCATCATTTAGATATATTGATATCACTGCATAAGGGTTAATACCATGCAGGAATTGTCAATGGTCATCATAATAATTTCTATTCTACTGTAAGGATATTGTTTATTCTCCATTTTGTTCATGTAATAACAGAATATAATCTTGGAGGCCATGTTAAATTTAACAGTATCTCTTGATTTCGTTATCATTTTACGGCACTACTCGGGAAATAATTTTACATTTCAATATTTTTTACATTTCAATGACAGAATATATCTTTGGAGGCTATATTTAAGTCTAGGAGTATCTCTTGATTTAACACTTTGATGCAGTGCTTAGGGAATAATTTTACAAAGTATAGCTTAAGAGGGAATACTTTTCCGTTGAGAAAATGCCAAAAACTATGATTTAGATGATCAAATTCTTACAAGATTTTTCTTTCAGCTTGGCCATTTTGACCTCGATTTCAAAGAACAGATTTCTCAGAAATATTTTCAAAGGTAATTAATTTTTTATTCCAATTTTTATACCTTACATTTAAGCTGTTGAATAGATAACTGCCAAACATTTCGTGATTTATAAAAAGCTAAATTTGTTGAGGAGAGATGGGATGTATATTTACATATAGTTTTGATTTATTTAAGAATCTGTTTACTTCTTCAAAATAGCGGTTTATTTTTTCTCTTATAAAAATATCTGAGGTCATCAACTTTGAGGTCACCAAACAATTTAAAGGGTTTTTCACAGGTAAATGGTTAAAAGCACTAGCACAGATTAATGTATGGAACTAGAATATGCCAAGGAATGGCAGTTTCAAATCAGTGATATGGTAGAAATGTTCAGGAATATCAATGTAAATTGTGGCATCAAAGAAACAGTCCTTTCTGATTTGGATGCTAGACTGCTCCGTGATTTGAACATTCATATTTTGAATGATTGAGAGATTCAGAGGCTAAGAAACTCTGACTCCAGTAGACAACTTCTATATGCACTGCTTGGTTTGGTTAAATACATGACACTATAATCGCCAACTTAGATTTTGGTGCTTTGGTAGAGGTCTTCTGAAATGACAAGTTGTCAACTCCCAAATCTTCTTTTGACTTAATTCTCTTCGGAAAATTAGAAATGACTAAGCTTTGTAGCTATACCTTTGGGCATATATTCCATGAAGGATTGATGGATATCAAACGATTCTGAATTCAAAACAGTTGCAGCTCAGTTGGTAGAGTGTCCGCTCATCACCCGGGTGCAAAAGGCACAAACCGAATTTCCAATTTACATTGTATTGAGGACAATAAAGAGTTATTATTATTATTATCTCTCCCTGACCCTCACCCTTGACTCCAAACAACTTGCATGCACTGAGGTGAGGTGAGGTGAGTTAGGGTTTAACGCCGCTTTCAAGAGTATTTCACTTATATCACGGCTGCTAGTATTATGGCAGGGAGAAAGCCTGCAAAGCCTTATGGCTATGCATTGTGGTGAAACCTGCGAGCAACGGCTGGAATTAGCGAACCATTGGTGGTACTACGCTGAAATTCAGTGTAGCATTGCACCCAAACCTTACTGCGTGTAGAACAGTTCTCTAGTGCAGACAAAGTTGCCGTGCCCCTGGTGGGATTCAAACCCTGGACCTCTTGATCTGAAGCCGAACACACTAACCACTGCGCTATCCCGCCCCCTGCATGCACTGAGCATTAAAAGGAGATCGAGTTCTATTGAGGTATTTTTGTTTGGAAATGATATTTGAGAGGATATTCTTGTTTATACAAATTTGTCATTAATACGTGATTTGAACACAATCCAATTGAAGCTTATTACTGAAGGTAATTTTTTTTATGACTTTATATTTCACAACTTTATCAAGACATTTGTTGAAAAATAAAAAAAAATGAGAACATTCATCGGTGCTGCGAGTCGGGTAAACTTTCAATTTAATCATAGCACTGTGTAAACGGGTATATCCTCTCGAATATTGTTTCAACAAAAAAAAACAACCTAACAGAACCCTAAAGGGTTAAGTTTGACTAAGCAATGTTCTTGTTGGAATGTGAGTTCTCCCATGTGAAGAGTTAAGCCTGGTCATGATAGACATTCTGCTCAGTATAAGTACGGACTCTTCACAATAATTGTTTGATTGACGGCATCTACTCATGTTCAGAATCCTCAAACATCGGAATGCTTATTTCTTGGAACCTCCATGTAATTAAGTTTGAGAATTTGCTTTTCTTTCAGAGAGTTAACCATCTATTTCAATCTGCCGTTTATTCTTAAATTGTACCTGTCAATCACATGTAGTTAAAACCATCACTTTTTGCGGACATAAAGAATACAGCTAAGGCAAGATAGAAAATTGTTACCTTAGAATCAATATTTGACCTTTAACATTTTATCTCTATCATTTAAATAGAGGATAGCTAACGACCTTCGATTTAACACTATTTCTATTAAACAAGATAATGATTTGATCATCTTTGGTTTGCCGACTTTCAGAAAGTAGAAGAAAAAGATTTTTCTGCCTTTTCTGAGTCACATTTTCACAAAGATAAGATAATACAATACTGTGTTTCCTTAAATAGATGCCGGGTTTCAAAATGACACCAGGTCTCGATTAGATGCCGGAGGTATGACCGTTTGAAAGAAGAGACCCCACGTCTAAAATAAATGCTAGGTGATAAGATAAGTTTTAAAAATGAATAAATATTCACCATAACAAATCTTTCTTTATGGAATGAACTAATTTTGGACAATAATTTGAATCCAGTTATGCTTGGTTAACAAATCTTTTCCAACTTTAGCACTGTGTCATTATATTCAAGGAATGTGACAGATATTTTAAAAACTTGAGTCTTTTAAAATTTTTATAATATGTCAGAAATATTTATTGAACTTTGAAAACCTTTCTCCCTGGTGTATATTATATTATTGACTTGACATTTACGACATTATGTTTTATGTCTGAAGTTGATGTAATAAAATTTGATTCCACTTTATCATATAAAAATTGCCATGAAGTTGGCGTATATTTTAACAATCTGTTCAACATTGATCATTGGAATATCAAAAACATTACAAAAAAGTCACAAGGTATGGAAAAAAATCTGACCCTGGAGCAGATAAGGAATAAGAAATGTATATTTATAGACCAAGATACTGAATAAATTCTGTTAGAAACAATACATACAAATATGTATCTGATTTTTGTTGACGCTCCGACTTCGATTTTCTATACATCAATTAGCTTGCATTCATGTTGTCGAATTGATTTTATGTTATTGTAGAGAGAAAACCGTCATAAACACAGGAAATTGCAACCCAGACTGGCTTATTTGATTTTGGGCACTTGTGGGTGGAATACATATTGAGAGAGGAGCAGATATTTTATAAAACGATTACGAAGTATTGACGAGCAGATCATGAATCAAGTAGTGGACAGAGTTTAACCCTTTGCTGCGCATCAGGGAATGATAAAGGATAGGCCAGCTTCATCCAGAAGGCAATCTACAATTATATTCCCTTGGTTATCTAGGTGTGATTTCTGTAAATTGGCCACTATGAATGGTTTGACAGTGATGAACTCAGTTGGTAAATGTTAAATTATCATAATACATGTCTAGCACATTCTTATAGTGAGGGTATACAGCGCTCAGCCTGTCGGTCCGGTGTCCAGTCGGTGTCCATCCAATGTCTGTCCAGTGTCCATCAGTCCATCAGAGCATGCTTGAGCATTGTATATTTCCAAGACTTTTTGTAAGATGCTTTTAAATTGTGCACACGTCTTCTACACCACTAGGAGAAGTGCAGTGGCAAATTTCAATGTGATTTTTTTTACAAATTTCTGTATTTTGTACTTTTTCTGAGATCAAAATTTGTACAACTGATAACGGAAAACCTAATCATCCAATTGTTTTCACATGTTAATTGTGCACCTTCTTCTACACCACCAGGACAGGTGAATGCAGTGCCAAAATAAAACAGATTTTGTGAATTTCTGAATTTGTTTAAACAAATTGTATTTTGTAATTCCTCTTTTTTCAAAGAATTTATTTTTATTGGACTCAAATGCTATCACGTTTGACAAAGATTGAGTGGGTGTATGTGAGCTCTACACGTTTATCTTGTTGTACAAGACTGTTAGATTCTAAAAAATGCAGCACCTTGAAAAGCAGAAGATAAATTGCTGAAATCATGAATAAAGAAATTTGTTCTGTAATTGTTTACAGCACTAGAGGCTGAAATGTTGACAGCAAATTTGAAAAAAGACAAGCTCGTGCATGACATATGATTTTCAATCCTTGACAATAAATGACCATCAGTGACTATCAGTGACCATCAGTGACCATCAGTGACTATCAATATCTATAAAATGTGATAATGTTCATGCTCATATGCTTAGAAAAAACATTTGAATTTTTCCATAAATGACTATGTTTAGGCTGTTCTTTTCTGAAATCGAATTGCTCAACTAAAATGAATTTACCTCCAACCATGTATGTGTTGAAGAAAATATGCAGTGAGTTAACTAGCGTCCGTATTGATTATATAAATGGACAAAAAATGTCTAAACTAGAACTATAGCTACTAATGATTTTGGGTGTTTAAGGCAAGACGATTGAGCATCCATTTGATGATGGTGCATTCCAATTAGCTGATGCATTAAATCAGATGATCATAGTTCCGCCCTATTTAATTTGTTAAGCATTTTATCGCTTTAAGCATGTTGCCATGGAAAAGTTTTTGTTTCTTTCTTGTCAAATTGTCCTTCGGAATGCAAAACCATAAAAATGTTTTGCCTCATTTACTTCGATTGATTCAGCAACGGATCAAATCTTTACCTCAAACCTTTACCGCCGTGTCTTTGAGAAAAGGAAACGGCCATTGCTTTTCATTACCCAAACAGTTCCTCGTCTAAATCAGTGAATGGAGTCCAATATTGTCACATGAAGACATCAGTAACGTCCCAATGTGTGATACAAGGCAGTAACTGCCAATCTTAGGCCATGTCTGACTAACAGAATGAAATTACTTTCCAGTGAGAACCGATTTACGACATGCACACGAGGAAAGGACATTTCGTTTTATCTTTGAACTTTCACCAAGCTTGTTTAGTTATCCATCCTGGCGAGTTGAATACGAGGTCTAATTGCATCTCACAGTGCCGTTTTAGCGTTTGCTGCAATGCTAGACATGCAAGTGGCTTGTTACGGTTCCTCTAGTACTTCTCGATGGTCAAATGGCCCAAAATGGACCAGCGTTAGGGTTCTTAGACCTTGTCATTAGATGGCTGTATTGCACCCAGAAGCAAATGGATTGTTTTTTTTATTTCACATGTTATAATGAACAAGTCTATTTTCGTCAAGGTGATTAGATATTGTCAGAAAATGACAAATAATTGAATTGCATTTAGTCTGTCTTTTCTTGATTTGCAGAAGAAAAAAATAGATTCAAGAAATACAGATACAAACTTAATTACTTTTGAAATGAAGACGTACGACCCAGAATTCATCTTTAAAAAGTGCTACATATTTGCATATAAACAACAAATTAACTATAAATAATAATAGTAATTTTTATAATAATAATTATAAAAATAAAATACAAAAAGTATCATGTGTATCCTTTGCATTAAAGGATCTCTAAGATTCATTCATTGTGTATCTATACAGCTAGGTCTGTGTGCCCTTGATCCTATGCAAGAATATAAAGAATAGAATCCCTCTCAATTAATAATAATTGGCAGGACCAGATTACCTCATCCTGAGATTACAGGTTGTCAGGTCTCATGCCCAATGGGAGGAATATTTTCTATGTGTAGGCTGATTTCTCACTTTTCGATTGACTGCCAGCTTTTACTTCTTTGATTGGTACTCTAGCTAGAAGTTCAGGCGATGAAGAATGGAGACATTTTTATGGATATACAACTTGTTTATTCTATGTAGGCACCGTTTCGACATAAATTCTAATGTCATTGTTATTTTTTATTGTGGATATACTGACAACCAATAACATATATATCATCCCAGATTATATATATATATATATATATATATATATATATATATATATATATATATATATATATATATATATATATATATATATATATATATATATATATATATATATATAATATATATAATATATATATATATCAACCCAGATTTTGCGATTGAAGCAAAATAGCTATTGTTGGGTAAACAGGTATTTCAAACATGCACGATCAATAATGTAATGAAAATAATGACCTTTACAAACCAAAAATGCTAAAAACTAACTGATACATAGTAATGATAACATACTTTTGTCTGTCATTATAAACTAGATTTTCAATGAAAATCAAACAGTTATTTCAATATCTGTAGAAACTACATAAGAGATTTCTTTGATTGGCATTCTGGACGTTGAGCTGATGAAGAAAGAAGACAAATTTAAGGAGGTACAATTAACTATAAAGATCTACAAAGAAGTTGTCCATACATAAACTTGTCTTCATTCTTAAGTGATAAATAGATAAATGTCAAAATCCATTATATATCCATTACTGAACATTTTGTTTTCTTTCTTTGTTTCATCTTTGCAAGTTGACCACAATGCTTTGCACCATAAAATAATAATAATAATAAACTCGATCTCTTTTCAAACTGGGAAACACCTATAGACAGATATGCTCATATTGGAGTGAAAAAAAAAAAAATCTGCGAAAAAATAAGTACATATCTTTCAAAGCGATAGAACTTTGGCGATGTTCATATATTTTCATCAACATACTCTATGTCCTTTAAGCTTTAAGCAGGATACCCTGGTACCTGCCCTGAGGGTGGAAGCATTATAATGTTTCTGGTCTGGCTCCAGGGGAAGCTTAGCCATCTCATTGTCCTATCATGATTCAGGATAAACAGATTAACATTCTCAGCACTTCTGATTTGAAGAAATGGATCTGACGGCGCCATCAGAGAACAGCCATCATGAGAAAAGCTTATCATTAGAGATATGAAGGTCCCTGTAAGCAAATCAGGACCTCGTTGGACGGCGAATGTGTCAGTGTCCCCTGTGTCACAAGATAACGCAGATGGCTGTTTAACCCCGATGGATTGAACTGATTGGATTTGGCTCTGTCTTTGACCCCATAATCACTTAGTGTTTGACTTGTTTGATCATCTGGCTCGCCCTTTGACCCAATAATCACTTAGTGTTTGACATGTTTGATCACATCTGGCTCGCTCTTTGACCCAATAATCACTTAGTGTTTGACTTGTTTGATCACAACTGGCTCGCTCTTTGACCCAATAATCACTTACGTGTTTGACTTATTTGATGACATCTGGCTCGCTCTTTGACCCAATAATTACTTAGTATTTGACTTGTTTGATCATATCTGGCTCGCTCTTTGACCCAATAATCACTTAGTGTTTGACTTGTTTGAACACATCTGGCTCGCTCTTGACCCAATTATCACTTAGTGTTTGACTTGTTTGATCACATCTGGCTCGCTCTTTGACCCAATAATCAATTAGTGTTTGACTTGCTTGATCATATCTGGCTTGCTCTTTGACCCAATAATCACTTAGTGTTTGACTTGTTTGATCTCATCAGGCTCGCTCTTGACCCAATAATCACTTAGTGTTTGACTTGTTTGATCACATCTGGCTCGCTCTTGACCCAATAATCACTTAGTGTTTGACTTGTTTGATCTCATCAGGCTCGCTCTTTGACCCAATAATCACTTAGTGTTTGACTTGCTTGATCATATCTGGCTTGCTCTTTGACCCAATAATCACTTAGTGTTTGACTTGTTTGATCTCATCAGGCTCGCTCTTGACCCAATAATCACTTAGTGTTTGACTTGTTTGATCTCATCTGGCTCGCTCTTGACCCAATAATCACTTAGTGTTTGACTTGTTTGATCTCATCAGGCTCGCTCTTTGACCCAATAATCACTTAGTGTTTGACTTGTTTGATCACATCTGGCTCGCTCTTGACCCAATAATCACTTAGTGTTTGACTTGTTTGATCTCATCAGGCTCGCTCTTTGACCCAATAATCACTTAGTGTTTGACTTGTTTGATCACAACTGGCTCGCTCTTTGACCCAATAATCACTTACGTGTTTGACTTATTTGATGACATCTGGCTTGCTCTTTGACCCAATAATCGCTTAGTGTTTGACTTGTTTGATCATATCTGGCTCGCTCTTTGACCCAATAATCACTTAGTGTTTGACTTGTTTGAACACATCTGGCTCGCTCTTGACCCAATTATCACTTAGTGTTTGACTTGTTTGATCACATCTGGCTCGCTTTTTGACCCAATAATCACTTAGTGTTTGACATGTTTGATCTCATCTGGCTCGCTCTTTGACCCAATAATCACTTAGTGTTTGACTTGTTTGATCTCATCTGGCTCGCTCTTTGACCTCAGGGTAACATGGTTTTCAACTTGTTTTGATATTGTTTGTCTTGGTTTTTGGTCTGTGACCCTATATATTCTTTTTCATTTGTTTTGATCACATCTAGCTTGATCTTGACCAAAGTTTAACATTGTATTTAAAAATGTTTTGAAGATAAAATACCAGTAACAAAGTTATAATTGAGATGGCAGTTTATGGATTCATATGTAGTTAAAAGGCTTCCTGTAATTCAAGCTAATTCAATGGTGGATTGGTGCCTAGTGAATTTAGCAAATCAACTAATGAGACTCGTGTATCCAGCATGTTTGTGGTAGAATTTAGTGTTTGTCTTGTTTTTATTCTTGCATGGTCTTTGACCATATGTTCTCTTATTATTTGACTGAGAAGCTTTTACTCTTTGAAAACAAGTCTGTGGTTTGATGCTATTGGTAGTTTTGTCTCTTTTCTAATGAACACTTAATTTTAAGTTTTTTTAACACATCGAAAAGGAACATTGTTATTGTATCAATTTGGGAATAGCTAGGTTAAATTATTTTTTAAACCAAATTATTTTGATTGATGATATATTGACATCTATGGACTATTGGCAGAGTTGATCACTTATGGCTTGTAGACTCACAAGTAACATGTATCTGGGCGGTAACTTAGCAGAAAAGACATCAATACATCGAACCCATCAACAAAACCTGTTGAATCTGCTCCATTGTGACTGTAGTGATGACCTGGGCAGCATCTCGTGTGTGTCATCTGCCGAGGAGATGTGACCCCAAGGCAGCTCCTCAGGCCAAGGATTCGATTATCTTGGTCCCCTGACACTCTCCACCTCCATATAGCACCAGACGGACTCTGATTTCCCCATCACTGGTCACTAATGAGCCTGGACTGGTCACTGCTCCTCTTAATCAATCCGGTCATCCATTAGAGCCAGGGGCCAGTACTGGGTGCAAACCAAGCACCTTGGTTCCGTCAGATTGGCATTGATGAAATCCTCTTCTTTAATGTTGATCTTGGTTTGATACTATCAATGGTGAAAGGTTTGATGTGTGAGGTGATAACAAAATCTTTTGAATCTGTTGTTTGAAATCTTTGTGTTGAAAGTGATTGTAACCTGGTCAGTTAATTAGTGTCAGGGTCAGTACCCTATTCAAGCAAGGTGCTGCTATGGTTTACTAATGTTGGGTTAGAAAGTCTTTTGAATCTTTATACTTGGTGAACCTTAGAATATAATTTTTTATTATCACATATACTTTCCCCATATATGTATTGCTTTAATTCAAGTTCCTTAGGGATATTTTACAAGAGTGAACTTTAATACCTGGTGGTATGTCAATTGCTAGATGAAGAGTTGCTCCAGGAAAGCATAATTTATAAAAAGTCAATTATTAAGGAAGTTTACTTTGTGTTAAACTTGAAGTACACATCAAGTGAGGCAAGTATATTCTAACAGATTGGTCTTTAGAATTTTTTTGAATTATTCAAGTGGAGCAAATTAAACTTTGAAAGGACATTGATTCCATTCTATCCAAGTGAGAGAAAGAGTATATGTGAAAGTTAAGAACAGGAGGTAACATTTCTGGTTGACATAGGCCTACAAGAAAATGGAGAACCTCAGTTAGTTTTCAGTACTGTTTTGACCAATAAATATAGAGAGGGAGAACAAGTTCAAAGGTCCAAGTATGCATCACAGAACACTTGACAACAATTTTGGGGGGTTGAAAAAAGTTTCTAAAATTCTGGTTGCGCACCTAAATATATGTATGTTCTGGCCAGTAATGGTTGCTGTGTATGTTCTTCAGTACCATGTACTCTATTGGTCATTGGCATTCTGTCTACAAACTCCATTGGTCACTAACATCATATCTAAATACTCCATTGGTCACTTGCATCCTGTCTAAATACTCCATTGATCACTAGTTTTCTGTCCAAATACTTCATTGGTCACTTGCATCCTGTCCAAATACTTCATTGGTCACGTGCATCCTGTCCAAATACTTCATTGGTCACGTGCATCCTGTCCAAATACTCCATTGGTCACTTGTATCCTGTCCAAATACTCCATTGGTCACTTGTATCCTGTCCAAATACTCCATTGGTCACTTGCATCCTGTTCAAATACTCCATTGGTCACTTGTATCCTGTCTAAATACTCCATTGGTCACTTGTATCCTGTCCAAATACTCCATTGGTCACTTGTATCCTGTCCAAATACTCCATTGGTCACTTGTATCCTGTCCAAATACTCCATTGGTCACTTGTATCCTGTCCAAATACTCCATTGGTCACTTGTATCCTGTCCAAATACTCCATTGGTCACTTGCATCCTGTTCAAATACTCCATTGGTCACTTGTATCCTGTCTAAATACTCCATTGGTCACTTGTATCCTGTCCAAATACTCCATTGGTCACTTGTATCCTGTCCAAATACTCCATTGGTCACTTGCATCCTGTTCAAATACTCCATTGGTCACTTGCATCCTGTTCAAATACTCCATTGGTCACTTGCATCCTGTTCAAATACTCCATTGGTCACTTGTATCCTGTCTAAATACTCCATTGGTCACTTGTATCCTGTCCAAATACTCCATTGGTCACTTGTATCCTGTCCAAATACTCCATTGGTCACTTGCATCCTGTTCAAATACTCCATTGGTCACTTGCATCCTGTTCAAATACTCTATTGGTCACTTGCATCCTGTTCAAATACTCCATTGGTCACTTGTATCCTGTCTAAATACTCCATTGGTCACTTGTATCCTGTCCAAATACTCCATTGGTCACTTGTATCCTGTCCAAATACTCCATTGGTCACTTGCGTCCTGTTCAAATACTCCAATTTGGTCACTTGTATCCTGTCTAAATACTCCATTGGTCACTTGTATCCTGTCCAAATACTCCATTGGTCACTTGTATCCTGTCTAAATACTCCATTGGTCACTAGAATTCTGTCCAAATACTCCATTAGTCACTAGCATCCTGTCCAAATACCTCATTGGTCACTTGTATCCTATCCAAATATTCCTCCATTGTTCATTAGCAAATGTGCAAATACTTCATTGGACACTAGTATCATGTCCAATAACAGTTGAGATCCCTCATTCAAAACAGAGTCTGGTTATAAGGTACATGTGTTGCATACACAAGTATGAAATGATTGCCTGTATTTGATGGTAGGATCAGACCAAAGACAAACTGGCAATGCTTTGCTGCACTGACCTTTGTTGTAATCTCTGGCAGTGGTTTAGACATGGCTATGATTGTTTATGGCAGGACCGTCAGACAGGGTCAGAGTATTGGAGACATGTGATGGGTACCTCTGTATATGATGTGGGTTACTGGCTCTGTGTTCCTGAACTTTACTTGTAATGGTAGTGTTCGATATGGGTTTTTGCTTGCAAATCAGAGATCTTGTAATAACATTTGTTAGAATCGTAATAGATTTTATGTAAGATCTTCTAATAAAATGTTTTTAGTCATAATGGAGTTTATGTAAATCAAATATCTTCTGATAAAAAGTTTTTAATCATTTTGTTTTCCATGGACATATCAAAGATATTGTAATAAATTGTTTTGGTTTCTATGTACGATCTTCTAATAAAGGCTTTGAATCATTTGCTTATAAAAAAGTTTTGAAAGATTTTACCAATAAATGATTGTCTCTTATGCTGTAAAATTATTTTTGAATGTCAGAATTCTTCATTGCAAAAAGGTTTTAGTGTTGAAATGATGCTTTGCAATACAATGTATACATTCCTACATAAATAGCATATGTCTTCAATTTTGATATTGTTTAGGTGAGAATACTTTTATTTGCTAAATGCATTTTCTTTCCTTTGATGATCAATTTTTCTCCTAAAATATTGACAGATCAAAAGTTTTTGATAATATGACCAGCGACCATTAAGAGTGTTATTTGATAGATCTTCAATAAATTATTTTGAAACCGCTTCATTTATATTGAACAAATATATACTGTATCATATCAAATATTCTTAAAAGGATCCTATAGCTAATTAGTTTGTAACAGCGATATTTAGGTCCCTAGGCGAGATTCCATTCCCTGACAGGAACTGTTTGATGTTCATTAGTGTATAATTTAAGTCATTTAGAGTATTTTGTTGGAGTAACATATGTCAAATGATATATGGTGTTATTTTATCAAGATATAATGACTTCTACTGAAATAACAGTTTTGATGCTAATTTGTTCAGTATAAAGTGACAATATAAAGGTCATGATTTTGTGTTGTAAAAAATGGACCACTTTAGCTATTTATGGAAACTTTTCTATCGCAGACCAAAGACATATTTGGGTTGGTAGTGCATAATAGGTAATATAGCAAATATGTATGTAAATGGCTGTTGTTCAATTTTCATTGAAAATAAGTAATTGTATTATATTCACTTGACAAAAGGGATAATTATGCAAGTCGAGTGAGATGATTAACTTGAATCAGCATTTATATGGTATTGTTGCACAAAAATTTATGAAAAATACTCCATGTCACTTTAAAGCAATAGCTCACAGAAAATCCAGGATTAGTGAGTCAATTGTTGAAATAATGACGTTTCAGACTGCCAATTATTATGGGGAACTTAATTCCAGACTTTTCAACATTTTCATAGGATGGATACCTATGAGACCATGAGAGAGACAAGATATCACTGCTACAAGGTTTAATCTGGACCATGAGAGAGACAAGATATCACTGCTACAAGGTTTAATCTGGACCATGAGAGAGACAAGATATCACTGCTACAAGGTTTAATCTGGACCATGAGAGAGACAAGATATCACTGCTACAAGGTTTAATCTGGACCATGAGAGAGACAAGATATCACTGCTACAAGGTTTAATCTGGACCATGAGAGAGACAAGATATCACTGCTACAAGGTTTAATCTGGACCATGAGAGAGACAAGATATCACTGCTACAAGGTTTAATCTGGACCATGAGAGAGACAAGATATCACTGCTACAAGGTTTAATCTGGACCATGAGAGAGACAAGATATCCCTGCTACAAGGTTTAATCTGGACCATGAGAGAGACAAGATATCCCTGCTACAAGGTTTAATCTGGACCATGAGAGAGACAAGATATCACTGCTACAAGGTTTAATCTGGACCATGAGAGAGACAAGATATCACTGCTACAAGGTTTAATCTGGACCATGAGAGAGACAAGATATCACTGCTACAAGGTTTAATCTGGACCATGAGAGAGACAAGATATCACTGCTACAAGGTTTAATCTGGACCATGAGAGAGACAAGATATCACTGCTACAAGGTTTAATCTGGACCATGAGAGAGACAAGATATCACTGCTACAATGTTTAATCCGGACCATGAGAGAGACAAGATATCCCTGCTACAAGGTTTAATCTGGACCATGAGAGAGACAAGATATCACTGCTACAAGGTTTAATCTGGACAATGAGAGAGACAAGATATCACTGCTACAAGGTTTAATCTGGACCATGAGAGAGACAAGATATCCCTGCTACAAGGTTTAATCTGGACCATGAGAGAGACAAGATATCCCTGCTACAAGGTTTAATCTGGACCATGAGAGAGACAATATATCACTGCTACAAGGTTTAATCTGGACCATGAGAGAGACAAGATATCACTGCTACAAGGTTTAATCTGGACCATGAGAGAGACAATATATCACTGCTACAAGGTTTAATCTGGACCATGAGAGAGACAAGACATCACTGCTACAAGGTTTAATCTGGACCATGAGAGAGACAAGATATCACTGCTACAAGGTTTAATCTGGACCATGAGAGAGACAATATATCACTGCTACAAGGTTTAATCTGGACCATGAGAGAGACAAGATATCACTGCTACAAGGTTTAATCTGGACCATGAGAGAGACAAGATATCCCTGCTACAAGGATTAATCTGGACCATGAGAGAGACAAGATATCACTGCTACAAGGTTTAATCTGGACCATGAGGAAACAATATATCACTGCTACAAGGTTTAATCTGGACCATGAGAGAGACAAGATATCCCTGCTACAAACTATTGTTTTAATTGATGTACTTCTCTGGGGCTCCATTCACAAAGCACTAAGGTGATATTAAGTCGCTAAGGTTACTGTAGTGCAATGTTTAAGAATGGGAGTTAAGGTTAACCTTAGTAAAGTTTGCTTTTGAAAGGAGGCCTCTCCTAACTCATGTCTTGAAGATAAGATACTATTGCTGACCCCGTGTCCACCATCTTGGTACTGTAGTTTTACTAATGTTAAAACATTTTTAAAGTAAAACATTTATTTTGATAAGATATTCACAAAGTAACAAATGCTTGATCATTGAACTGATCTTGAACTGAAAATGTCTTATTTTGCAGTGGCGGATCCAGGAATTTTAAAGGGAGGGGGGGTCCTGCAATTGAAAAGGGGCGTCCAAAATTTTTTTTTCCATACCTGCCCATGCAAACATTTTTGAAAGGGGGGGGGGGGGGGCTCCCTCGACCCCCCCCCCCCCCCCCCCCCCCCCCTGGATCCGCTACTGTTTTGCCATAGCAAAACTTTCCACACTCCTAGCGTTGATGAATGACTTTACCTCTCATTGTTGTAATCTTTGAATGAATATGTGCCAATCTTTGTGAAATTGTCAAATATGAAATAAATAATACCCTCAATAAACTCCTGAATTGTGCAACAAACAGGTATTAATAACATATATGTGTAAACAGGAATGTCCTCTTGAATTTCGTTTTCAACCAAAAAGTATCTGATAGAACCCTCGAACCCTTTAACAGTTAAGTTTAAATAATCAAAATCTTGCCTTTTTCTCTCTTTTTCTACAAGCTCTTTAAGGAATCTCTCAAGTGCATCAACCAACTTCTAAATATCTTCAAAACACCTGCCTGTTAATTGGCCTAATCCAAACTGAACATAGTTTCTTATGCAGATGATTCTTTTTTACAAAGAAATCCTATCTAAAAAATATTACTAGTTGTGACAGGTTTTAGATTGATCAACATTACATTATATTAACATGCTTTTAAGTATCTTGATACACGTTTGCTGATTTTGATGGCTCATTTGGTTTTTGATGAAACAGCTGCAATGATTACTGTAAGTAAACATGAAGTCTTCACCAAGTGGTTTAAGCTAAGTCTAGATAGGAAGATAAGCAGTGTAAAGATTATCTTGGCTAAGTAAGCAGGTGGTTCAAGTTTTAAATATCCTGGAGGCTGGGCTGCTGTGCAATAATATTTGATTCTGGGATTTAAATTCAAATCTTGAAAATTAACTTTGAATAAAACAGAAACTGTAGCACACGCTGCTTGAGTGTATGAGACAAAAAAGCATGGACATACTTTTACAATTTTTATTCTACTGATGAAATATCTATCTTCATGCTTCAAATCAAATTAAAGTCTTTATTTATAGAGTGAAGGAATCCTCACTTAAAGTGTTTTCATTTCAAACTAAAGGTGATAAGCTATAAGCGTCCAATATAAAACTTCAAGTATAACGATGAAAAATCCTTACTTCTGCACCTGAAAGATTCTAGACTTTTAAAGGCACTGTAGCAAGATTTTGCATTATTCAAACATTTTCATATTCACCATTAATTATAAAAGTTTATACAATAGATCTCTACTAAAAGGGTAAAACAAGCACGCCATCACACGACCTGATTGTATGTTGTTGTGGGAAGCGGTGTCACTCCTCAAAAATATATACCGGTGATCAAGAAATAAAAGATCAAATGTAGTCTGAGAATGAGTAATTGATTACTTTTTGCAAATGTTAGTTATAGTATTTAAGGTTTTCATTGTCTGAAGAAGAAGGCTCACGCCTTCAAAACATGTAACACACTATCCCGATCTTTTTACGGATATCCCCATGCGTTGATGGCGGCTTTATCCTCTTCTTAGGTTTTCCAGATTGAAATTGTTTCTGATTATTGAAGAGATCATGTTATTCTTATTATATATGGGAGTCAGATATCTCAGTGGTTAGCATGTTCGGCTTCGGAGTAAGAGGTTCAGGGTTCGAATCCCGCCAACGTTAACTATACTATAGAGAACTGTTCTACGTGCAGTAAGGTTTGGGTGCAATATGTACCACCCATGGTTCGCTTGTTCCAGCTGCTGCTTGCAGGTTTCACTGCAATGCATAGCCACCATTGCGTTGCAGGCTTTCTTCCTGCAATAATATTATCATCTGTGATATAAGTGAAATACTCTTGAAAGCAACGTAAAACCCAAGTTCACCTCACCTCTTTCGATAATATCAACAAGCTATAATCTTTGTTCTGAGTACAAAATTGTCTTTCTAAAAGTTGAGAATATTTTACACATATACTGAATAAGGGTAATTTTACGAAATATTCAAAACTGTATTGAAAACTAAAATTAGAAAATATTTCTAAATTCTTTTACTGCCCATTAATAATGCCCTGCATTCTTCATTTATAGTATTGACAGAAATTATGAGCAAGTTTCCGAAATTGTGAGTGAAAATCTTGATATTTACTTAGTTGTAGATAAAAATTACATCATTTGAGAATAAAAAATATTAAGAATAAAAATCAAGTTGGTCTTTTACAGTTTTTCCATGCATTTAAACCAAATCACAAAATGTTCTGCTTATCTTTAACTCAGAGATTTGAAATTTCATGCGTATATTGCTATTTAATGCATATTTTACACAGACACACATCTTACCTAGAGCCCTATACTGTAACTAAATCACTCAGTTAAATGCATCAGAAGCAGAAACACCTTTTCTTGCCTAGCTGTGAGTGCTTTAGACATCACTACAGTTAAATTTCAAAGTTTTGGAGAAGTAGATAAAAGATTCTCACATGTTGGAGTTAAGCTGATAAAGGTTACCGGTAAGTTAGGTCTGGAGTACATTTCATGAGCAAACACTTAATTTAGCTCAAGCTCAAGTATTGAATTTAAAAGAATTTAAACTGAAGAGACTCTTTACATTTTATAGATATTACTTTAGAACTTTTGATAGTTGAATTAAATGCTAAGCTGGTGAAAAGTTAAGTGTTACAACATTCTGTGTAGCCAATGTACTGTAGGACACAATAAGAGAATATTCTCGGATTCGCCATCCAGGAAAGTTCAGGTAAAAACTTGACATTATGATTTAAAATTTGTCCTCAGAGATGTGATTTTATTTTTAGAATCAATACAAATTTCAACACAAGAAGATTATAATAATTTTACATAATTTATTTTGAATGAATTTGTTTTATTTTTTTTTAAATAATTGATTTTTTAAAGTTATCTAAATCATGATTTTAAAAATAAAATTTGCTGGTATTTACTGATTATTACTTGTACATATATATTTTCCCTTTGGATAATCCAATATTTATGATTGAGAATTTTTCCTGACCCATATCTGACACCTGTTTGTGTTGAAAACAACACACTGAGAACATTTGTAAGTGGCTGTTGATATATACCTCAATGTGTGTTAGGTTCTGTAATGTATTTCATACGTACTGCACACATATGTAACCGATTTGTTATACTCAAGCTCACAGTCATTGACACAATTCTCTTACCCTTAGTGCAGGAATTCAAATCATTTGAATTTTTCAAAAATATATTTTAAAATAGTATAAAACTGTAATGTTTCCTAATTAGCGGTAATATATTTTTTAGCCTTTTGTTTTGGTAATTTTAAATAACATTTTATTTCAGATGATCATTTTTTTAAATTTTGGAGTTCGATTATCATCTGTACAAATTTATTTTCTTTGGTGAAATTCTTTTATTTTCATCTTGATACCTTTCAACTTCATTTTCTTATATTTTCATATATAAATAGGAGAAATGTTTTTTTAAGATCTCTTAAAAATTAAGAATTTGAATAAGAAATTCAGGTGATTCCCTCTTCCCAGATGCACACATTTTTTTATATAAACTATTGGGCATGATCTTTTCACTTTAAAAAATGTTCTGTTATTTCTATAATTTCTTGGAACTAAACAAAATTTCTGTTGTTTTTATATTGTCTTGTCACTAAATCTGTCATTTCAAATTACTAGTTTTGACAAAAATATCAGGAGATGCCGAAAGTGATCGAATATCCCAACAGAGTAATGTAGTTATGTTTGTTATGAATAATTGATGGATTGTTTAAGGAAGCAAGAAGACATGAATATAATCAGAATAGACGATGAATCTGTGATGTCTTGAGTCGCCAGTCCCATCACCAAGTTGCACTCTAATTGAGAAAGAATGATATCTTCAATATGCCAAGTCAGCAACAGCAAGCACTGGAACAATGGATAAAACTTCTTTCCAAGTGATTTGACTTCCTTAATGTAAATCTGTCAGGACCCCCAATCAACTTGCACCATTGCAATTTAGAGAGTCTTATATTTGTAGGGGACGGGATAGCACTGAGGTTAGTGTTTGCATAGAGAAGTCTGTGGTCAAATCCTGCCAGGCAGCTTTGTCTACTGTAGAGAACCGTTCTCCATGCTACACTGAATTTCAGCACAGTGCCACCCATGGTTCGCTAGTTCCACCCGATGCACAAAGGTTTCACCACAATGAATAGCCACAATGGTTTTGCAGGTTTTCTCCCTGCAATCATACTAGCAGCCATGATGCAGAAACAGAAGTGAAATGTTCTTGAAAGCAGGGTAAAACTCCAAATCACCTCACCTTATACCGTTACTTGTAGGGTATGGTCCGAAAAGTCTCCATTTAACCTACCTACATCAATTGAATCTCCCTACATTTAGTAAGAGTTTAGATATTGTTAAACTTAACTAATTTTTCTGATATTCTAATTGATATGGATCGAGGATTTATAAACTTACTTTCTAGTTGGTACTTTAAATGAACTTGAAAGACTTTTGAAACTGGACCTCGTATACGTATACCCGAGTAATCTTTATTATGAACGAATTCAAAATTTAATATTGACTTTACTCAAAACAACCTCCAAGCACATTTCAAAGTAGAATTTTGTTTTAAGCTCTATCAAACAGTTTGCATGTTCCAGCACAATAAGATTGGCTGTTCATCAAGGAAGATATTATAAAGGCAGGAATTTTAAGCATGACAAACAAAAGTTTTTAGTTTCTAATACAAAGGAATTGATTGTTTGAAAACTTATCTATATTTAAAAGAATTTCGGTAACCTTAAATTAAGCCATCCATCATTGTGGTAAGGGCAGCAAGTGCGACAGACAAAAACCTATGCAAGTACAGCATGAGGAGGAAAAACTGTTTTATGTGTAAGTTTAAGACGTAATTGTTTGGGAATTTTTATGGCTTTCAAATTCAGTGTTAATTTATAAATATTTATTTCTGTCTCGTGTCAAATGTGATCATATAACAAAGTGCTATGGTAACGAATATGCCCTCAAATACAGGGGCAAATACACCTTCAAATACAGGGGCAAATACACCTTCAAATACAGGGGCAAATACACCTTCAAATACAGGGGCAAATACACCTTCAAATACAGGGGCAAATACACCTTCAAATACAGGGGCAAATACACCTTCAAATACAGGGGCAAATACGCCCTCAAATACAGGGGCAAATACGCCCTCAAATACAGGGGCAAATACGCCCTCAAATACAGGGGCAAATACGCCCTCAAATACAGGGGCAAATACGCCCTCAAATACAGGGGCAAATACACCCTCAAATACTGGTGCAAATACACCCTCAAATACAGGGGCAAATACACCCTCAAATACTGGTGCAAATACACCCTCAAATACAGGGGCAAATACACCCTCAAATACAGGGGCAAATACGGGTGCAAATATGCCATCAAATCAGTGCAAATACTCTTGAAACAGGTAAAACTAACATCTTAAATCGATGTAAAAGTTTTTAAAAATGAAGGGTAAGATTAGTCACACACAAGCGGCAACAAAACAGTACATTACAGAAGCCAGTTAAATGAGTGACATAATACTTCTGACGTTGATTTGCTCTGTATTATAACACATGCAAAATATTCAGTGCCATTACACTGAAGTCATAGTGTAAAGAGAATCCCCATTCCTCAGCAAGGGAAGAATCTTTTATTGAGCTTATAGAACCTAATTGTGCAAACATTTATTTCTGTCTCGTGTCAAATGTTATCAAAAAACAAAGTGCTATGGTAACATCCTTGATGACAATGAACTAATACTGCATATCAATTATTATTTCTGATTTACCAATAAAACTTTGTTGATTGCTCTCAACCTTTTACAATGCTCACTTGACTTGGTGGGAAAAACTCTTGCAAGTTGGTCTTTACACCAAGCTGAACAGGTGCGAATATGGCCTCAAATACAGGTGCAAATACACCCTCAAATACAGGTGCAAATATGCCCTCAAATACGTATGTATATAGGTGCAAATACACCCTCAAATACTGGTGCAAATACACCCTCAAATACATGTGCAAATACGCCCTCAAATATAGGTGCAAATACGTCCTCAAATACAGGTGCAAATACGCCCTCAAATACAGGTGCAAATACGCCCTTAAATATAGGTGCAAATACGCCCTCAAATACAGGTGCAAATACGCCCTCAAATACAGGTGCAAATACGCCCTCAAATACAGGTGCAAATACGCCCTCAAATATAGGTGCAAATACGCCCTCAAATATAGGTGCAAATACGCCCTCAAATACAGGTGCAAATACGCCCTCAAATACAGGTGCAAATACGCCCTCAAATACAGGTGCAAATACGCCCTCAAATACAGGTGCAAATACGCCCTCAAATATAGGTGCAAATACGCCCTCAAATATAGGTGCAAATACGCCCTCAAATACAGGTGCAAATACGCCCTCAAATATAGGTGCAAATACGCCCTCAAATACAGGTGCAAATACGGCCTCAAATATAGGTGCAAATACGCCCTCAAATACAGGTGCAAATACGCCCTCAAATATAGGTGCAAATACGCCCTCAAATATAGGTGCAAATACAGGTGCAAATACGCCCTCAAATACAGGTGCAAATACGCCCTCAAATACAGGTGCAAATACGCCCTCAAATATAGGTGCAAATACGCCCTCAAATATAGGTGCAAATACGCCCTCAAATACAGGTGCAAATACGCCCTCAAATACAGGTGCAAATACGCCCTCAAATACAGGTGCAAATACGCCCTCAAATACAGGTGCAAATACGCCCTCAAATATAGGTGCAAATACGCCCTCAAATACAGGTGCAAATACGCCCTCAAATACAGGTGCAAATACGCCCTCAAATACAGGTGCAAATACGCCCTCAAATACAGGTGCAAATACGCCCTCAAATACAGGTGCAAATACGCCCTCAAATACAGGTGCAAATACGCCCTCAAATACAGGTGCAAATACGCCCTCAAATATAGGTGCAAATACGCCCTCAAATACTGGTGCAAATACGCCCTCAAATACAGGTGCAAATACGCCCTCAAATACAGGTGCAAATACGCCCTCAAAACAGTGCAAATACTCCTGAAACAGGTAAAAGTTACATCTTAAACAGATGAAATAATGCCCCAAAATCGGTGTAAACATTCTTCAAAACATAGCGTACGATTAGTCACACACAAGTGGCGATATTGTATATGCCAACAAAACAGTACATTATATGAGTGACATAATACTTCTGGTATTGAGTTGCTGAGTGTATTATAACACATGCAAAATATTCAGTGCCATTACACTGAAGTCATAGAGTAAAGAGATTCCCCCTTCCTCAATAAGGGAAGAATCTTTTATTTAGCTCAGAACCTAATTGTGCAAACATAACAAAACCCTTCTGAAGTGTCCAATTTTGGACGAAATCGGTCAAGGAACACGGACCAAAAACCTGGTCTCATTCTTTCCAATTTTATGGACAAACTTGTTTTCTATATTGTATTCCTCACAGTACAATGATATTGCCAGACCTTGACAGTCCCCTTCTTTGTTACTAATTTGTTTTATATGCCTGACTGAAAACCACTGGCAATATGGCCTCCAGTAGCTAGGTTACTCCAAGAGATCCATCTCTTTAACCTTCAAAGAAGTCCTAGAGTATTCATCACGATAGAATTTAGTCTTCTTCTAGGCTATTCAGCCGAGGTGTATTTTATACTCGATTCTGGATCAAGAGAACATGCTTTGAAAACCTTAAAGTAGACATCTACTTTAGTCAAACATTTAGACTCTGAAATTAATTCTTTTTGGAAAATGTAATAATTTTTTATGTAATAATTTTAAAAACTTTAAAAAATAACCATAAGGGGTCAGGATGACAGACTAACATCTAGTTTCCTCACCATTGTTTTGTTTGCTATATAAATGTATCACATTTTGTTATTTCCTTACATTCCAACTGATGAAGGAGTGAGTACATACTCCGAAACATCATGTATTTTCACATTAAAGAAGTTGTTATCCAGAAAATCTTCCTGATCTTATGCATGATCGATCTACTTTACTTTATCAAGAAATCTTGGTGCCATATTTGCCAATATATTACATTTCAAGACTAAGAAAATAATAAGAAGAGGAAAGCTTTGAATAATATAAAATAATTTGTTTAGACCCACAAAGAAAGAGTTAATGCTCTAGTTCTTCCTCAACTTCCTGTGAACATCTGTGAATCATCTTGTCTCTGTCTGGCATCTTCAATCCCTGTTGTGCCCATGATTAACAAAAAACATTCAACAATGCCAGAGTAATTAGCACTCCCTGTTTTCTAGTATAGTATTCCATTCATCTAGCTTCACTCTCTAAAGAGACTGATATAAATTGAGTTAACAGTC
Organism: Gibbula magus; assembly: GCA_936450465.1. NCBI lineage: Eukaryota > Metazoa > Mollusca > Gastropoda > Trochida > Trochidae > Gibbula > Gibbula magus. Next base: position 25,192,392 of record OW388306.1, read on the forward strand.
ACGACCCGTCAGTGCACCGATAATACTTAGCTTGAGAACTGAGTTCAAGTGCATCAATTGTCTTATAGTCGCTCCCTGGAGGTGCTGGGATAGGATCTTGTATAAGGAGAAGGAAAAATAGCTATATATTGGTGTTAATTGCCAGAAAAAGCACTAATTGTGAAAAATATGCACTCTTGATTAAGTGTTTGATTCTTGGGTGCTTTTGCTATTCTATTGTTTTATATATATACACTACCTGGTAGGGATGGGATAGTGCAGTGGTTAGCCTCTTTGGCTTCGGTTCAAGAGGTCTTGGGTTTTAATTCCGCCAGGGGCATGGCAACTTTGTCTACAGTAGAGAACTGTTCTACACGCAGTAAGGTTTGGGTGCAGTAGTACCACCATGGTTCGCTAGTTCCAGCCAAAGCTCACAGGTTTCACCGCAATGCATAGTCACATGGCGTTGCAGACTTTCTCCCTGCCATAATATTAGTAGTTGTTATATATGTGAAATACTCTTGAAAGCGGCGTTAAACCTCACCTCACCTCATATACACTAGTCTATAAACTATCATAAAATCTAATTTCCAGTTTTTAGAATTATTATAGATCTATACATCATAGACTCAAAGAAATCTGTTATAATATGTTCACTTTAACTTAACACTTAGACGAAATCTGATAACCTTAAAAGTAATACAGTGTAGATTTGGGTAAAAAAAATTAAAAAAATTCTAAGGTTCCTTTCCAATATTTAATAAAATTATCATTTCTTATGAATAAATAGTTGAAACTTTTTCAGAGTGTAATTGTCAGTCTAAATACAGCAGTACATCATGTGGTAATAACCTTGTTGCAATCCTTAAAGTAACAATGTTCTGATATTCCATGATTTAAAAACTATTTCATTTCATAAAGTTGAAATGTTTAAAGTGATAGTGTGACCCTCACACATCTTCTTTCCCAAGATTAATTCTGCTATAATGGCGTCAAGATAAAAATAGCAAGATTCTAACTGTTATATAACGGATAAACTATTTTAGAAAACAATCTATGCCTATTGACCTAAAAATGAAAATAGCAACATGTTCGATACTTTTTAGTTTCTACGTTGATTCATTGAGTTCCTTGACCTTCAGATGAAATAAACAGAGCATATATGTCCTCTAGAGCAAATATATCTTCAATAAACCAAAAACTGGTTATGTAAAGGAATAGTTTTGTAACGAATGACATACAATCTCTGAACTCTTATGTAATTTAGATAGACATATGGCAAGATGTTTGGCTCATGAGGCGTGAAAGGTCAGATGGGCTTAAGACATGGGCCGTTGTCCGGTGTCCGTCGTCTGTAAACTTTTCACATTTTCGACTTCTCCTCCAGAACTGCTACATCCCCAAAGCTGAAAGTTTTGTCTCAGTGTGTTAAGGGCTATGATAAAATGTTTATTGGGTTTTTGTTTGGTCTTTGTGAATCATTTTGACTAGTTGGACCATATCCTACAAGTAACTGAATATGGTGAGATAATTTGGGGTTTAACTCCGCTTTCAAAATTATTTCTCTTATATCACAGCTGCTAGTATGATTACAGGCAGAAAGCCCACAACACCATTGTGGCTATTTATTGCAGAGGTGAAACCTGCGAGCATCGGCTGGAACTGGCAAACCATGGGTGTGTGACCCGAATAATAAAATATATATTGATAGAAGATGTCAAAGAAGTAAGAAATAATTTGTCACTAAACTGGTCAATAGTTTATGCAATGGCAACACTTCCCACACACATATCACCAATGAATGATTTTATCTGTATATGTGCTATTCTTTGTCACGTACGTTGTCAAATTTAAAGTCATCAAAATAATACTACACACACATATCACCAATGAATGGTTTTATCTGTATATGTGCTATTCTTTGTCACGTACGTTGTCAAATTTAAAGTCATCAAAATAATACTCTCCATAATATGTGTTAAATGGATATTGTTATGATCATGTATTAATAACATATATGAATAAACAGTAATGTTCGCTGCAATTTAGTTTCCACAAAAAAGATCCCTCACTTTAAGGGCGCTGTAGCACGTTGTCTACATTAAATAAGCTAGATGCTCTCTCAAAAATGTAAATATAAGTGTTAACAATGGCTAAATCCGTAATCAATAAAAAGAGTTCTAAAACGAATGTACAAGGTTCGGTTAAGCCATGCAAATCCATTTCCCTTAAATCGAAGGCAGGTCAGGTGATCTGACTGATGTAGCAATACCTAAACACTCAAGTAGAATTTTAATTATGGCACCATGATGGAATGGTCAACCGTCTTGCTATATGAATTCTCAAAATCGCTTGAAACCTATCAATCTACGTTGATGCTGAACAAATCGCACCATTTTCTTTCAATATGGAAAACCATTTTCTATGTATATGGCTTATCACGTTGTAAAGATGTATGAGATATTTTGCCCTCGAACGATACATTATATCGTATAAACTTTAATAGTAAATTGCAAATTTGAGAAAACATAATATGCAAAAAACATGCTGCAGCGCCTTATAACAAGTGATCATTTTGAAATAAATATGTTTCATAGAAACCAGCATATATCTGCATAATTGATTAGAACAGCCATGCCTGTTTTACAAACCTAATTTATAAACAGAATCATCCCTAACAAACTCTTCATATAACGTAATCGATAATGATTTTTTATTGTCTGTAATACAAACTACATAGGAAATTAGTTTTGTGCATCAAGCACACCCAACAGCCATGGTATGACACATTCTGGTGCTGTTCTGTCTTACAGAGACAGGGCAGGATATATACTGCAGTGGCTAACGGCTTCGGATCAAGAGGTCTGGGGTTTGAATCTTGCTCAGCAACTTTGTCTGCTGTGGAGAACTGTTCTACGTGCAGTAAGGTTTGGGTGCAATTCTACACTGAATTTCAGCACAGTACCACCCATGCTTCACTAGTTCCAGCCAATGCTTGCAGGTTTCCCCACAATGCATTGCCACCATGGCATTCTGGGCTATCTCCCTGCAATAATACTAGCACTGCTGTGATATAAGTGAAATAATCTTGAAAGTGGCGTTAAATTACTCCACCTTACTTCACCTCACCTTACCTCTTTTGTTAGCCTCAATATGTCCAATATCAAATGGTGTTATTTTATTGAGAAATACTCACTCACTGAAATTGTCCATGTTAGTTCAGCTGAGTATAGTGACAATATAAAGGTGTAAAATCTAACAGGCAAAAAGTTTGGTTCAGAATTGTTAAGGTCATGAAACAAGTATTAGGCTAATACAGTAAAACACAGGTATAGCGAACATGGATATAGCGAACAAATGGATAGAGCGAAAAAACGGATATAGCAAAAAAAAATTAAGTCCCGTCATATGTCCTAAATAATATGCCAAACGCGAATAGCTAATGGATAATTCTTTGGTCCCTTGGAGTTTGTTATATCCGTGTTCTTAACTTCTATTTATGCAATTTGGAAGTGTAATTCCAGCTTCTGCACATGTATACGGCCTTACTTGATTCTCATCAAAAACAAGTAATTATGATATATTTGGCATTATATGATGAATATGTAAATATTTGAAAAAAAATCACCACTATGGTAATTGGTATCAAAACGACATAAAAGTTTATGACAAATACTCCATGTTATTTTAACACATGTAAACATAACACTGAGCATAACAAAGCAACATCTCCCATCGTTTCACATCTTTTGATACAGTCACCTTAGGCATCTAGACCCAGCACAGCCTTCCGTCCAGCTGAGCTGCAACCATTGGCTTGAATACAAAATTACACTATTATCTTTTACAGAAACAAAGGTATATATCTTTTAATTGGATAGCGAAGACATTCACTTTTGCACAATAAATAAACAGAAACTGTCTTAGCAAGAATCTCATATTGTGTAATTGAAAACATTGTTTGCAGAAACTTATTTGTGGAAATGCCAAATGTCAAAACAGTCTTACCTAGGTTCTGATATGTTATTGAACCATGTGAAAATACCCAAAGGCACAATTATGCATAAGAAAATATTTTCTGTCTAGGTTCCAATAAATATATAATGAATTTCAACAATATATGCTGGTTGTATAACCAACAGGCAAGTCTATTGAGCCTACGAAATTGGCGAAATTCTCACATTATTATATAATGAGTTCCCTTCTGTTTGAACTATTTCATAACAGGATATTGGGTTTATCAATATTTGATAATGACCCACGGACCACAGTGAATACATTGTTGATCAGGGCAGCAGATACGGCGCTTCGAAAATTCTAGTATAAGAGTCTTTTGCAGTTTTGGATCACCCTGGGCGTGGCGCTTTTAAAGTACACAGAGTACCGTATTTCCTCTAATAAGCACCGGAGCCTAGATTTTCGAAGCTCTCGTAGTGCTAAGATCGCCGTAAGTACCATTCAGTAACATTGGCTTAAACAATCTTAGCTAGGAGAGCTTCTGGGCCCAGGTTTCCAATAGGTGCCGGGGGGTCAAGGTCAGTTGAGAAAATTAGCACCAGGCCTCCAATAAGCGCCACGCCGCGCCTCTAATAAACATCGGGTCTACACCACTAGATAAATGATACCTTAGTTGACTTCAATTTCTATTAAAGAAATAAGCGCCCGGGTCTCTAATATGGGGGTGGGGGGTTAAGGAATGCTGAAAAAATAACCGCCCGGGCGCTTATTAGAGGAAATACGGTATATGGTGTTGAAGTCTTGTGTGACACATGTTATCATTGTTGTTATTTTATGGAGAAGTATGCACCTTTGCTGAAAATAATTTTGAATGTTAATTTGTTCAGTATAGTGACACTATAAAGGTGTAAAGTTTTGATTTTGAATAACAAACATTGTACGCAACTTGCATGCATCACATACTTTAGATGAACATAATTCAAGATACTAATCTGTAGTGGACAAAGAGACTTTCTTACAGTATTTAAATACATCATATAAGTATAATGAATGGCTTCTACACATGTATCAGGCAGCTGTTCTATATATATTTTCATTGAAGACAAGTAATTGGCATTTTTTTGACATCTGACGATGAATATAAAAGTTTAATGAGATGATTTTGCAAAAAAATGTCATGTCCATTAAGATAATTGTTTTTTCAAATTCTTTGTTAATTTAATTTTCATAGTGTAGTATATAGTTTAATTTGAATCTTCATTCATATATATATTGCCAGAATTGAAGGGACGCCATTGTTGAGAATTAAGTCAATTGTTTCTTTGGAAGAAATATGATACTCTTATTAATGCAATTTATACTATCAGATCTCATCATTATAGATCATAAATTATCTATTTCAATTGCCGTTTGTTTTATATTATGTATGACTGAATATATGCAAACACCGAAAAATATCCTTAGTCTAGCTGTCATTAACGGGTCTAGATGACTCATCCAGACCTGTTAATTGTTAAGAGCCTAGGCAAGTCTACAACAAGACAACAGAACTCAGTTTAAGGACTGAAGAGATCTCAGGGCCTCCTTTCTATTTATTTATTTTTTTCCAAACTTTGAAATTGACAAACAAAATAATTTTAGAGGCTTATATAATGTTAGAATAGAATATTCACTCTCTAATGTCATTTTCACAAGAACTACTCTGACTCACAGCCGCGACCATTATATGAACCAGGAAATGGTGAAGAATAGTGCAGCTGGCAGATGATGATAAACTGTTAACAATACCTGCAGAGTCTAGTGATGGGTGATAACAGATGTTATCATCATACATTCCCTCAATGCACTGTTATCCTATAGCCTGATGTACCGGTACATGTGCTAAATGATTTATCAACTGAAGATTCTGCCTTTATCATGTGCTAGACTCATCAACATGTTTGTCTATTTGATCTATACAAGCATCCTCTGATACCTTAAACGGAAAGTTCTATAACACATAACGTATAATAAAACTAATAAACAAAAATATGCTGTTAGGCCGTAGCAAAGTTTTCCTCACTCTAAGCGTCGATGAATGGCTTCAGTTTTCATCGTTTTCGTTTTTCAACAAATGTGCGCTTGCTTTTATCAAGTTGTGAAATATAAAGTCTGTCATCAACATATTAACTTCATTACTATATTTGAATTTGCCTGTGTTAATCATGTATCAACTGCATAAATATTTAAAGGGGACTATCTCCTCTCGAATTTCATTTCCATAAAAAATACCCCGATAGAACCCTCGATCGATCCTTTTAAACCCCCCAATATAAACGACCTTAGCATTGCGCTCACATTATTCTGAGGGGGCGTCAATTTGTATATACTCTTTTGAGGGGCTAAATAAGTACGATGTAATTTGGGTTTGTCATTCATGTTTTTAGCATGAGGGCATTTGCATAATATCCAGTATACTGAAACTGAAATGTATATCATACTGAAACTGAAATGTATATCAAAAACTGTATATGTCTTGTCAATTTGTCAAATTGTACCAAATACTCCATATTGAAAATGTACTTTATATATATACTTGTGGTGCCTACAAAAAGAAATAAAGTGATAAAAAAAAAAAATTCCAGTATACCCTCCTTATAATTAAGGCTTTGGGATGAATGTTATAGCCAAGTGTGAAAGAACAAGAGAGGAGGGGGAACTCTCGCATTTGAATTTGTATCGGGTTGAGGCATTTGTTAGGTCTAGTATGGTACCTAGCAGCAGTACAAGACAAGAGAGGAGAGGGAGCACACTATACACTTGAATTAATATTAGGTATTTCATAGATCTAGTATGGTACCTAGTACCAGGATTGAACAATACCTACAGTTTTACATAAGAGAGGACAAAAAGAAATAATTTGACGGCCCCAAATCAACAAAGTTTAACATCAATTTTTTTTATGGGAATTTAGAAGAGGAATACATAGGAAAACAAGAAAATTCAGACAATCTTGTTTTTTAAATTTAATAATAGTAACTTTTGTATCAAACTGGGTAAAAAAATTAATTGTGATATTTAATTGCACATAATTATACCATGTTGATCTATCTGGTTAATTGTCAAACTTGTTCTATACACACTTCAGCTATGTGTAAACATATGCATTGCATTCTAACATCAGAAGCATAGAATAAATTTTTAATTTTATTTAATAAAGAATTGAGTTCAATAGATTGCAGTAATCGTATTTAGTTAGTAAAGTAGTTACAACCTATTTGAGACCCCTTAATGAACCAAGATGAAGAGTGACACAGAGACATTAAGTGAAATGCCCATTAAGACGCTGTAAGGAACATAGCTGTGCGTTAACTACTCAGTCGGGACAGAATTACAGTATACGAGATTCCTACACCGCAGACTTTGTTGCTTGACTAACAGCTTGTCGTGGGCAAAGTGCCGTCAGTCACGCAATCCGATCATCTTCAGATTATAAGGGAATCCCTCAAAATGTCACAATCTTTAGAATGTTTACTCAATAACTTTCATTTGTATATATACACACAGAGAAATTGCAAAAACTGCTTTTCAGTTAATGCTCCTGTGACATTAAAATCTAAATCTGAAGTGATGATGTTGTTTGACAAAATTAGAGTCTGTCGAGACATTGCATTTCTCAGAATAAAGAAGTTATATTAATATAAAATCAATCATTTTTCATCTAGTAAATCATACACAGTTCTTATAGACCTCTCCTGACTGATTTTCTAAATTGCGCCACCTGGAAATATTTTATAACGCCAAGATCATGCAGTTACGACATTGAAACCATACAGTATCCAAATAAGTCTATGAATTCATCAAAATATCATCTACCAGTCATTTATAGTGATTATTACAGAAGAAAAAGTGTACATGTCATATGACTATTAAAAAACGTCAAAATATTCATAATTTAAAATCATTCGAATGAGGTTATATGTACAGAAAACACAAAAAGATTTAAACAGTTAAATGGCACACTTGAGTGTAATAATTTATTTATTACCAATTCTATTCCATTTGAATAGCATAAAAAAGTCAGAAAATACCCAGCTTCTCCTCTGACAGCTGCTACAGTGACATCACAACATTAACCTACTGTTTTATGACATCACAGGTATCTTGATGGCGCTGAAACAATCGTTGCCTAGCAATGGGGATATTTGCACATGTGAACATATGGAAAATATTACATTGTTTATGTTTCATATATAGAAATCATCTCTGTTTGGGTTCATCACGCGGTGTTATTTTCGCCTACCTGACTGACGACACCTAGATGTAAACGGAGCCAACGGTGGAATAAATCTTTATTGCTTTATATCAGCTGGAGGCTTTTCTCTTTGTCTTTCATGTTGATGATTTCAGAGCAAATAATACTCAGATTTATGTGTCTCAGCTAAAGTATTTGCTCATATACCGGTATGTATATTCTAGAATAAAACGTGTTTACTTATATGTCAGTGTATGTGTCTGTGTTGAAAGTTAAAGGATATATATTGGCTTGTTTCTATGTCTCTATTCAAGATTAAATTATGTTTACTCTTACATGTATCCATCTATGTTGTAGATTAAATAATATTTCCATATAAATCTATGTTGTAGACTAAATAATATTTCTGTATCAATCTATGTTGTAGACTAAATAATATTTCTGTATCAATCTATGTTGTAGACTAAATAATATTTCCGTATCAATCTATGTTGTAGATTAAATAATATTTCCTTATAAATCTATGTTGTAGATTAAATAATATTACCGTATCAATCTATGTTGTAGATTAAATAATATTACCATATCAATCTATGTTGTAGATTAAATAATATTTCCATATAAATCTATGTTGTAGACTAAATGATATTTCTGTATAAATCTATGTTGTAGACTGAAAAATATTTCCGTATAAATCTATGTTGTAGACTATATATTCTATCAATTTGCTTGTATTTGTATATTGAAGATTAGGCGTTATTTGCTAATATATTTATATGGAAGATGAATGATGTATATATAAATATTTGTTTTATACACTTCAGTATATTTGCAAATGAAACATTGACTAGATATGATACTTTATTAGTCGCCCATTGAAGATATATCACTGTTTAATAAATCTACAAGGGTAATAACATCGCGTGCTTCCGATGACGTCACAATACTAGCTGTGGCAAATGGACCTACACTTTCAGATTTCGATATCAATTTAAGATACATAATATCGCTGCAAATCACAGCATGATATTTGTTGTACATTTATAAATACTCTTGAAAGCAAATTAAACCCAATTCTGCTCACATCACATCATTTCAACCTTGGTAAGTGGACTTATATTTTCAGATTTCGATACCAATTAACATAATTATAATATCACTACAAATCATGACATGATATTTGTTGTACATTTATGTTATAAAGAGAAATGCTCTTGAAAGCAAACATCACATCATTTCAACCTTGATATTAAAGTGAACCTATATATATTTTCAGATTTCGATACCAATTATATGATATCACTACAAATCATGACATGATATTTGTTGTACATTTATATTATAAAGAGAAATGCTCTTGAAAGCAAACATCACATCATTTCAACCTTGATAAGTGGACCTATATATATTTTTAGATTTCGATACTGATTAACATATAATATCACTACAAATCATAACGCGATATTTTTTGTACATTTATATTATAAAGAGAAATGCTCTTGAAAGCAAACATCACATCATTTCAATTTTGATATTAAAGGGGCAGTAGCACGTTTTTTGGAAAATTTATTTTTTTAAATTTCCCATTTATAATGGTAGTTTATGTCATTTATATTTACTTTAGAGGGTAAAACATCTTATTACACAAACCAACTATCCGTAGTGGTAATAACTGTGTTGCGTATAAAGCAAAAATTGCATGGCGGCCATTTTATTGTGAACACATTTTTTCTTTTGAATGACAAAAACGATTCCCATGGCTTTACCTACCCATGTACACTAATTTTTTACTTGATTTTCCGAAGGAATAAGGATGGTTTATCATTGGTGACATTATTTTTCAAATCCATTTCATCGACTTATTTGAGCGAAAAAACGTGCTACTGCCCCTTTAAAGTGGACCGATATATATTTTCAGATCTTGACATCATGACATGCAAGATCGATCAGTGCATCACTATAACAGCTCCACAATAAAACCTGCTATAAATATAAGCATTCATTATATTTGTCAAGGCACTTCAGTACATGAGTTCCAAGCTCACTGCTAGATGGATCTGGTGCCTATTCAGTGTATTTTACCATCTCAATCACAATAGCCCCCGAGGGAAGGTGTTTAGCTAATGCTGATATGAACCTGTATCTGGAGACTATACGCTCATACAGTCTTGTGGGCCTCAGGCGTCCCAGACCTACCTATATGACGACTGGTATTTGTAAAGAGCCCAATTTGCATGTAGAGTTGTCTGTGATGATTGCCTTCGGAAACGAGCGATCTTTTATCTACCAGACATACATATTTGTTCGATTTCGATGACTACCCACTTCAAATGAAAATTTTTAATAATGGCACTGATATGAGGATTGTTATTTTCCAGATGAATTCGGTCCATAATATAATATTGAATATGATGTTATTGGCAGTTTAGAATATGATATTCATTGCAGTTCACAATATGACATGAAAAGTTAAGAATGTTGCATTCACTGCAGTTCATAATGTATGACATTAACTGCAGTTCAGAATATATGACATTAAATGCAGTTAAGAATGTTGCATTCACTGCTGTTCATAATGTATGTTATTAACTGCAGTTCAGAATATGACATTAACTGCAGTTCAGAATATATGACATTAAAGGGGCTCTGCATCCAGGATAAAAATGAGATCACTTTTATCTTTCTTTGGTGTTTAGCGTGTCTGCTTATGAGTTATGGTTCGTTTCACTGTTTACATGCAGTAATCTTTACTACCAATTACTTCAATTGTCTGACATTTGGGGTCTGTGACTCGTTAGCAGACACGTCAATCACCATAGGTAGATAAAAGTGATCTTATTTTTATCCTCGACGCAGTCTGCCTTTAATTGATATTCATTGCAGTTTAGAATATGACATTAAATGTAATTCGGAATATGACATTCATTGCAGTTTAGAATATGACATTAAATGTAATTCGGAATATGACATTCAATGCAGTTCAGAATATGCATGATGTTTAGTTCAGATTATTCGTTGTAGTTTAGAATATGACATTAAATGAAGTTTAAAAAAGTAACGTTTGTTGCAGTTCAGAACATGCATGCATATATTGCTGTTGAAAATATGATATTTGATTTAAAGAGATTTTCCCATGATGTTGAACATGTTATGAGAGATCATGCTGATCATTTCTTTATGATCCTGAAGATTCTATAAGTTGGACACATTGCTCAAATGTAGATAATTTTCCAATTGAAAATCCTGCATTGAACAAAAGTAAATGAACCTGACAACCTAGCTTCCATCAACCTCAAATATTCTCGACAAAGTCTATGATGAAAAGAAACATACATATATATGTATACATGTATATATATATCTGAAAAACTGACCGAAGCTCGGACACAGGATTGTTGGCTGTTTTTGTAAGGCCTCAGCTTGAAAGCATGGATTTTGGTGTATATATACATCTGAAAAAACTGACTGAAGCTCGGACACAACAGAAGTCGTCCGAACTTCGGACACTTTTTACTTGGAGCGGACATGATAATCTATATGTATATATATATATATATGTTTATATATATATATATATATATATATATATATATATATATATATATATATATATATATATATATATATATATATATATATATATATATATATATATATATATGAAGTAAGCAGTGAACTGTTGTCATTCGCTTATCAGATTTCTTTATTTCTTAAGGAAATGATTTGAATGTACGTACTTGTAGATAATGTATAAAATTACAATGAATCCCTGAAATTTTACAAACACAACTATTTATCTCATAAATATATTTTCAATTAATCATAAAGTTCATGTACAATGTGTGGAACATGGGAAGTAATGCGCATGAGCTGTTTGTATTTCCAAGACCATGTTTTCTATCTTTTTCAGGTGAGTTGAGTTTCATTGTTTGAGATCCCTTTCATGATTTGCTTCTAGGTAGGTATACTTAACAATATAAAATATATAATATATAGAGATTATTACCCGAGGAAGTGTGCCATATGACTTTTACAAAACGAGTGTGAATTTTTGTATTACCCATTTTATTTCATTTGATTCACGTAAAAATAGTCAGAAAACGACCCACTTCTCTTGCGACGGCAAGCTACAGTGACGTCACGAACAATCGTTTTATGACGTCACAGACGACGAAATACAGGAAGTCGTGGTGAAACAATGGTTGCTAGGCAAACGTGATATGTGCACATGTGCTCATATCAAGAATATTAACTTGGTTATTTGCAACCATATGGGTAATAAATAAATTATATACAGTGCACATGATATTGTTTACACATTTTAGTATAATATCAATGTTGTTTAGTCCAAAAAAGCTGAAAAAAATATTTTTGAAGATTTAAAAAGCATCCTGTTGTCATTAGTATTGAAATGTTTCAAAGTAATTTCCAAAAGGTTGTAAAAGATGCTATGACCTCCTTCGAGCACACTGCAATTTAATCAGTATTTAAACAAATTCAAAACAATTCCAATAACAGCAAATGACCCTTTGACGAACCTTACAGCATAGCAATGCCTTTGAAAATTCATACCCAAGAAGGATTTTGAACTTGAAACGCTTGGCATGGCTAATAGAAAAGCCGGGAAGAACTACGGTGTAATGGAGGCAATCAAGGGAGCTTAGCGGCACGAGCCTCGGAGCTACGTGAGATAACAGGGGACTAGTACATGATAGGACTCAGAATGAAGCTGGGACATTGGCGCAAAATCTGCCAATAGTGCCATAACTGGATTGTCATTGGTCCAGCTGTTATTGGTTTTCTGGCATGTTCATGCTACTTGATTTTGTGGTGTAGACTTTGTTGTTAAGATGCTTTTCTTATGATTACAATGTCTCCTTGATTAAGAAAACAAGATTTATTGGAACCACATATTGGAGGAGTAAGCATATACTCCGTAACCTTGTGTATTTGTCAAGTTGTTATCCTGAAAATCTTATTATAAGTCATTTTTCACAGTAATTTTCTATACCATAACAACTTGAAGAATTCAAAACCAATTAACATAGATTGATTATAACCTATCACAGGTACTTTCCTACTATGAGCTTCTTATTTTACCTTCATTGAGACTGAAATCAGCTTATCAACTTTAAATAATTTTGTATTTTTTAGTTCATCAGGCCTGAAAGGCCCGATTGGCTTATGGCATGACATGGCGTCTGGCCATCCGTCGGTCCGTCCATAAACCATTCGCTTGTTCAAATTTCTTCTCCAGAACCAATATCTCTAGAGAGTTGAAATTGTATGTGCAGACTCCTTGGCCAATGGGGATTCTAAATTGTAGATTTGGTGACCCCATGACCCTGAATAGGATCACAACCATTTTCATCTTCTTCTCCAGTACTAAAAGGTCTAAAGAGTTGAAATGTTGTGTACAGACTCCTTAGACAATAGGGATTCTTAATTGTAGAACCTATTTTCAACTTCTTTTGCAGTATGAAAAGCTCTAAAACAAGCTGAGAAAAATTTTCTTTGGTTTTGCAAACAATACAAATCCTTCAAATCTCTAGAAAATGTAAATAAATGTTACCAATGGCTAAATAATACTCCTCAATCACTAAAAAGATTTAAAATGAATGTACATGATTTGGTTAGGCCATGCGAGTGCATTTCCATTCAAGCATCCATTTTAAGGTGTTCACAATAAAATGGCCGTTCCAAGGTAGTCCAAGTGATCTGAGTGATGTAGGGATAGCAAAACACTCAGAGTAGAATTTTGAATATGATACAATGATGGATTGGTCAACCATCTTACTATCTGAACTCTCAAAATCGCTTGAGATCTACAAATCTACCTCTCACACTGAAGAGTTCTACAAATTTTTTACTGTATACGTTGTACCATTTTCTTCCAATATGGATAACCATTTTCTATTAACATGGCATATAGGGTCGTGTAATGAGATGTTTTACCCACAAATGTAACATTATATTGCATAAACTTCAATAATAAATGGCAAATTTGAGAAATATTTATATGCAAGAAATGTGCTACAGCACCTTTAACCCCAATTAAGTCCCCTATCGTTCATGAATTATTGGAAATAACTTGGATGTAATGTCAGCTTGGTCAAGAACTGGTCCTCTTTTCACAATGCATTGAAAGTCACTATGGTAACCTAAATGCAGAGTTTTTATAATCAATGAGAATATATTTGTCATAATTAGCTAACAAAAATTACATTAAACAGGCAATAATTTGTATGTTCTCAGGACATATAGAATCAGTGTTTATAAACCAATCTTCACATTCAGTAATGTGTGACAAGGGTAGCCTAACTTCCAACAGAAGCACGTGCAGCACGTGGGTTGTTTTGGTGACTTGCGCTAGTGACGAGCCTTCACGCTTCGTAAAGGCTAGTTGTCGTGAAGTACGTTTTATGCAATAAAGGGAAATCTGTTTATATGACGTCAGATACCCTTGGCGCGCGCTACTCGAAGGGGAACCTATCTTTGAAACCAAATTTCATTACATTGGCGTGATATGAAAATTATTGCCATGCCATGTTGTAGATAAAAGATTTCTCTAGCGATTGACGTTATAAGTATATTTTCAACAAATAATTTTGTATTTGAAACATTAACATCCTTGATGGCTCTTTAAGCTTTATTCTGAAATGCCTATATTAAAGATAATATCATGTCTCTGGTTTTTTCGATGTTAATTCGTTTATTCATATAGACAATACTTTCAAGTAAGCAAAACACAAAAGATTATTTCGAAACGTCACCTACTTATCAAGATATTGCCATTCAAAGTGAGTAAAATTGGCCTGCTAATTATCCCAATCCTTAAACAGTTTGCCGGGCCGCCGTTAGCTTTCGTTAGCGATGTGACGTCATACACAGGAGTTGCTTAATGAAATCCTTAGGCGATTTGTCGATTTTCGTCGATAATTCGTTTAAAACACAATAAGAACGTTTTGACATTACACGTTTCCGATAGAATGGGTATTTGTGCGTCTGTAGGGAGTAATTTCGGAGTTTTAGAAGCATTTTTCGATATTCAATCGCTGATTTTAGATTTGTTCTTTTCCCAATCGAGTGGAGTGTTAGGTTATCTTATAAGCTACAATATGTTTTGAAATGAATAACTGACAATTCAAAAATAAAAAAAAGTTTTTGCAAATCTTTTTATTATAAACGTCATTATTAGTTAAATTACACTAGTTTAATATTGCCGTATAAATATTACACTGCAGTATCTTACACGGGCGAGTAATAAGTAGCCATACAGAAATGGTTTTTCACATATCATTTCAGCAAGGGAAGGGTTATAAGATCATCATTTATTCAATAAATTGTATTGGTCATAATTATACTATTCATCTTTCCTCAAGACAAACCATGTCATTTTTTAAATTTGTTATTTCAAAAAATATTATTTTAGAATTATTTTATTTTGGAAATTCATTATTTTTATAAATATAAGTATCTTTTAATGTGTTATTTAAAAATGTACTATTTTAAAAATTTATTATGTTCATAATTATAATTCATTATTTGTAAAATTTATTATTTTTATGATATATTATTTTTAAAATTCAATATTTCCAAATTTTAGATTTTTTGTTAATTTAAAAAATTTACTATTTTAAAAAATATATTATTCTAACACTAAAGCTTTATTCATTTATTTTATTTATTTATTTACAAATGAAGAGAACAGTAAGTCCAGATTTGCTTCTCCATAGCTATAAAATACCAGCTGAGACTACTCCGGGAGCTGCAAGTAAAGGTGAATTAGATACAAACACCAACTCTTATCGTTTATTAATTGTTTTCTTAACTTTGAATACAGATGAGTACTCAAGTTAAAAAGATAAATCACAACCTATTTATCGAAATCGAAAAAGGAAACCCAAAATCGAAAAAGGAAACCTGACATTTCAGTTTATCAGAAAACAAATCAGAACCATATGCCAACTCATCTACAAACACATAATGGTTATTCAATTTTTTCCCGAAATAGGAAAAGAAAGCTGAAGATGTCAGTGAACTCTATTAGGAAATGTAGTTTTGCCTCGAAGCTATAAAAGCATAAACTTTCTGACAATGGCTTGTCACAGAGATGTATCCAGTCTGACAGTCTGGCTCCTGTTTGTATGGAGTGATGTGTTGCTAACAAGAGCTGCATCCTCCTCGGGTTTTTGTCAATTGAGTTTTATATCTATTCAATATGCTGCAATCAATATCCATTTGTAAAACCTGCCACTGACAATTCAAAAGACTTCAGATTTTTTAAGCTATTAAACTTTTAAGCTATTGATAAGTTATCTAAATTTGTCTCTATCATTTTAAGATTTCACCTTGTGACAGATTTTTTAACTATGAAAATTTTGCAATTAAGTTTTAAGGAATTGAAACAGATTAGTATTCTGAAATTTTCTATCTTTTTAAGATTTCAACTTGTGATACCGGTAGATCTTTTCAAGCATGACATTTTTGCAGTTGAATTTTAAAGAGTTAAAATAAATAAATAATTAAATTTGTCTCTCATTCTTGAGGATGAAATTGTTACAACAATTATTAAAAAATTAAAACTTTAAAAAAAAAGGTTTGTAAAAATCTACATTTCATTGGAAGCTGTCTCAGAACCAATGACTGCATAAGACTGTTAATATGTTTACAAAATGTAGCTTTATTTTGTCAGGTATCAGCGTGACTCGAATATCAGTCAAATCAAAGTTAATTTTGATAATTCAATTTGAGTAGTGTATACCTCTTATAGCTTCCCCTACTTAATCTAAAATCATTACTAAAGCAAAACAGATCAACTTAATTCCATGTATCAATCCATGTAAATCTCTGAGTCGACCAGGTCCAAAACATGAATGAGATGTATATGAATTATAGCACCATCCATACAATATTATAAATTGATATTAGGGTTTCGGGTACAGACATATATTATATAATTATGTTATTTGAGGGATGTTTTACTTTCAAAACCAGGAACCAATTTGCACTTGTAGAATTGTAACCAAATAACCAATGAAAAGGGCAGTTGAAAGTTTACTTTTCCCCATTTTCCCCCACAGTATTTGCAATAACAATAATACAGAATTTTGAAATAATAGTTGAAACTAATTTTAACAAAAAATCATATATACATATTCATGTCAAACACTCAAATTAAAATGTGTTTACAGTTAGGGAACGTGCGTTTGTATATTTCTTCAATATACCCGGTACAATTCTACTGGTATATGTAATTAGACCTGCACTTGACAATGTACAGGCGACTGAATAAGTTCAATTCTTTTTCCCGTTGGTCGGTCTGTATATAGCTTAATTGAACTTGTAAACAGAGTGACTGATAAAGACATATTAAATTGATGAGTGTTATTATTTAGGATTATAGATTATATATAACATATAATAAAATTGTGTATGTAGGAAAGTTGCACAGGTGACGCATTGTGAGATTGCAAGCCTCCCGGAAGTTGATCGAATGTTAGAGATTATGTACGAACGGCAGAACAAAGTGAAGAAATCAGACATTTATATGACAATGATGACTATAGATTGTTCCAAGAAAACATAACATCTATTGCCAACATAAAATGGTGTTTCTTACATGGATTTTGTAAAATTTGGAGATATTTGACAAGGACTCATATCTACGAATCGACGTTCCACGTTGCTTTGACTTTTCAGCAAGGCGCTTAATGAATGAAAATTTTAATCACTTTTGTCAAATTTCACACAGACTTCTTCTGAAAACAGCAACAGACATTTGTGAAAAAGTAGAAAACGTTTTGTGAGTTAGTAGTAAAGCCACGCATGAAATACGATATCGGACTCACAAGTTGCATTTTCGTCTGCCATCTTGGAAGCTTGTGGGCTTAGCCTCGTTTTCAATATCTAGGTCACCGCTATGCATAAATATTAAGAGTCGGTTATGAAAACAACTTCTAAGTACCGGTACTATGAACCTATGACTTTCTAGTCCTATCACTTGAGCTAAAGAGTTACGTCACCAGTCTGAGCTTGTTGGAAGTCATCAATCATAAACATATTCAGTTGCAGCTCTCTGCTATCACAAATATATGTAGATTACATATATAATAGATATTGAGGATTATCATAGAACTGCCCTCAAACAGATTCAAACCCAGGAAATCCTAGTGGTTCTATATGGCTGCTGTACCTAGTGAGCTAAAGTGAACAAGGTTTAACTTTATGTAATATTCAGTTATGATAAAGATCTATAAATAAATCAGGGATGTATAGATCAAACTACACATTTAGATAGATAGATAGAAAAATAGATAGATAGATAGATAGATAGATCGATAGATAGATAGATAGATAGATAGAGGATAGATAGATAGATAGATAGATAGATAGATAGATAGAGGATAGATGATAGATAGATAGATAGATAGATAGATAGATAGATCAAATAACAGATATTTATTGATCAATTCACACATATATGTAATCTCAAGTTGCTCATATGTATATCGATCAAATCGGAGATATTTTTTTATAAAACCACATGTATATATATATATATATATATGTGTGTGTGTGTGTGTGTGGTTTGATCAATAAATATCTCAGATAAAATCTCAATTTCCATATAGATATTGATCAAATATCAGATATTTATTGACCAATTCACACATATATGTTTAATCTCAAATCTCAGATATATAGATCAAGACGCATATATATATATAAATAAATCAGAGATATTTATTGGTCAATTTATAGTGCAGAGGAGGATCTATTAAAGACATACAAGAGAGTATTGTATTCCAATCACTAATCAAGGTAATGATTTGTGTGCGCACCTGAGCTCCACACCTGCATGAGTATATTGAAGTTCTAATTAATCAGCGTTGTATTTCCGACGATATGATCAACCCGTGAGCCATTAAAATTATCCTCACTCGAGGCAGGTTTAGATCAATAATTAGCTTCTAAGTTAATCTATCATTTGTATACAGGTTTAGATCAATAATTAGCTTCTAAATTAATCTGTCACTTGTATGCATGTTTAGGTCAATAATAAGCTTCTAAATTAATCTATCATTTGTCGACGATGAAGGGCAATGCGTTAGGTCAATGATTAGCAACTTGTTTGTAGGGATGTGTTGGGCAATAATAAACCATGTTTGTATCTCCTATGTCTAAAATTAATAAATCTCTGAGGGTTATTTTGGTAAAACTATATAGAGAATATCTGTCTTTCCTTGACTAATACCATGTTTATCTCATCGAGTAAGGTATACCACAGCAACACTGTGACATCATAAACCAATTCGCTGTGTCAGACCATTGTTTTATGACGTCAAATTATATCAGTCACTGGTTGCACAAAATTTTTTGTTATTTTCACTGTAGCTTGATAGACAGTTTATTTCACTGATAAATCCCAGTATTTCATTGCTCGTCATATAATATAAGTTTCTAAATTAAACTCTCCATTCAATGTTTGGTTGTTACAAATAATGTCCAGAACAATGTTGAGAGACATGCTTTGATTCTGCTTTTGTGTTTTAAAAATGTTCCTTAAAGCGGCAGTAGCACGTTTTTTTCAAAATTTATTTTTTCAAATTTCCCATTTATAATGATAGTTTATGTCCTTTAAACTAACTTTACTGGGTAAAACATCTTATTACACAAACCAATTATCTGTAGTGGTAAAAGCTATGTTGCGTATAAAGCAAATATTGCATGGCGGCCATTTTATTGTGAACACAATTTATTATTTCGAATGACATAAATGATTCCCAAGGCTTTACGGAACCATGTACACTCATTTTTAACTTGATTTTACGAAGAGAGAAGGGTCTTTTACTATTGGTGAAATTATTTTTCAAATACATTTCATCAACTTATTTGAGCGAAAAAATGTGCTACTGCCCCTTTAATATTTATAAATCGATTACCGGTAATGTATGTTTGTCATGTTTGTTCTTGTAAAGAAAGATGAATGTTTTTGTTATGTGGTTTTATATAGAATTCCTCAAAGCATCCTGGTTCTGATAAACTTCACAATATATGTGCCTATTCGCCAATATGGTTCTGATACACTTCACAATACATGTGCCTATTCGCCAATATGGTTCTGATACACTTCACAACACATGTGCCTATTCGCCAATATGGTTCTGATACACTTCACAATACATGTGCTTTTTTGTCCATATGGTTGAGATACACTTCACAATACATGTGCTTATTTTCCATATGGTTGAGATACACTTCACAATACATGTGCTTATTTTCCATATGATTCTGATACACTTCACAACACATGTGCTTATTTGCCCATATGGGTCTGATACACTTCACAATACATGTGCTTATTTTCCATATGGTTGAGATACACTTCACAATACATGTGCTTATTTTCCATATGATTCTGATACACTTCACAACACATGTGCTTATTCGCCAATATGGTTCTGATACACTTCACAATACATGTGCTTTTTTGTCCATATGGTTGAGATACACTTCACAATACATGTGCTTATTTTCCATATGGTTGAGATACACTTCACAATACATGTGCTTATTTTCCATATGATTCTGATACACTTCACAACACATGTGCTTATTTGCCCATATGGGTCTGATACACTTCACAATACATGTGCTTATTTGCCCATATGGTTGAGATACACTTCACAATACATGTGCTTATTTTCCATATGATTCTGATACACTTCACAATACATGTGCTTATATGTCTATATGATTCTGATACACTTCACAAAACATGTGCTTATTTTCCACAGTGTAAGTCAGACACACCTAACATGAATGTGCATATTTAACAAAAATGAAGAGATGCAAATTCTGATTGTCTTGATTCTTGATGTTTAAAAGTCTCCCTGTTTGATTCAGATTATTGTTTGATGTCATTGAATATCACGTTATAGTCAAGTCACTGGGCATTAAACTTTTGAATCTTCAGGAGCTTCAAAATGTAGAAGACAACTTTTATTTTGTAATTCAAATAATGTCACCATTGACCTGCCTTTATTTGATCAACAGGAACAGCCTGTCGGTGATTTCAGTATTATCCACCTTATGAGTTCATGTCTCCATCATTTTGTCATCTTGCTATGGTGGGAGCTAAAGTCACTAATAAGGATGTAATAAAATCATGAGACACAAGCTGAAAACCTCAAGGTTCGATTTGTTTGGAATACACGATAGAGAACCTATATTCTCCTTTTTAAACTTCCATGACAAATTTCTCGCAAATAATATACCGGAGAGCTCTTCCATCAAAGCAACTTACTTCGCTGTTGAATTTGTTTTGATTACAAAGATAGGTAACCCTTATTCTTCATCTTGCATTATCATGTAAGCTTACTCCATAGCACCTCAATTCAAATTCATGTGATAAATTTTTTAAATTTTTAAAAAATTAGAACGTCGCTGGATTCTGGGTATTGCTCGGCAGGAGTCATGATTTGTGACATTTCACACCAGCCAATCAACAGTGAAGCTGTGAAGCTGTGAAGCTGTGAAGTCTTCAGACTGATTCAAAATCTGAGTGGGGCTGTGATTGGTTGAGTTTAATGAAGGTGAAAGGTCGCAAAGAACATTACAATGCATAACCCCTACCTAACCCTCGGGATGATGAAGACATATTTGATCTTATCCTAAGCAGTTCTTTGATCAAGAACGCAACAAAGTGCGAGTGTTCAAACTGATTTTAATGAGATTAAAATGTTATAACTCTCAAAAATGTTACCCGAGTGTTCAAAACTTCCGTCTAATTAACTTGAAAAATATGCCATAAGAGACTTACCGTAGAGCTCAACGATCATGCCAAGCGGCATGACGAGAAGAGACACGAGGAAGTCGGCGATGGCAAGAGACATGAGGAAGTAGTTGGTCATGTTCTGGAGTCGTCTCTCCCAGCACACGGCGAGACACACCAGCAGGTTCCCCAGGGCCGAGAACAGGATGATGGCCAGGAGACCGAGGACCCCCCAGTGCAGAGACGTCCCCTTCACGAACTGGGTACCGTTGGTCTGGGTCGTCTGGTTCCATATCAGGTACGCCACCTGCGACTTGTTCAACACACTCCCTCTCATCGTGTAATAATCCAACGGAATAATCCAATTATACAGTTGTTCAATAATCCTTAACACAATGATCTTATTTCTCTGATTATTTGGTTCATTCAGTTGTACATATGTTTGGAGAAGTTTGTTTCTTATGAGATATAGATTCTTCTATTATTCTGTATCTCAATAATCTTATTTCTCTGATAATTCTGTTCCTTCAATTGTACAGATATATTGAAATTTGGTTTCTTCAGAGAAATAGATTCTTCTATAATCCTGTTTCTCAATAATCTTATTTCTCTGATAATTCTGTTTCTTCAGATATACAGATGTATTGAGAATCTGGTTTTTTTTTCAAACAGGTTCTTCTGTAACACTGTATCTTGATAATCCTTTTCTTCAGATACAAAACTGCTTTCAGAATCTGGTTTCTTCAGAGATATAGATTATTCTTTTATCCTTTATTATGAAAATACTATTGATTCTTCAACAAACCACTTCATTTGATAATCTGCCCAGAATGGTAATCAAGCTTAATAACAGATCAAGATGTTTATTTCATCAATAACAAATTGTCTTCAATGAACAGAGGTTCTTCAAAATCTTCAGAATCTTTGAAAATCCATTTCTCCAATAATCCAACCTTTTAGTATTTTCAATAATCTTGAAATCCTCTTTAGGAATTATTTTTCTTTAAAATCTGCTTTCTTCAAAATTCCATATTCCTGAGATTATCTATTTTCTTCTGTAACTCTGATCTTCAATGTTCTATTTTCACCAACAACCCTGTCTTGTCAAAGAAATGAATAAAAACACTAAGTCATTTTTCTTCAAGTATTGGACATCAAAGAAAGACATCAATCAATCACAGGTTCCGAACAGATTTGAAACTTGCCATGTTGCTAAGTGGCATACAGGCTCAAAATGTTGACAAATGCGATGAACTTGTCTTGAGAGAGTGGATATGATTATTTGGTTCTAGGGATGGACGGAGGTGTATCCTCCTCAGTGCTTACCAGCGATCTCTCAGAGCATGTTGACGCTGTCTTCACTTGTAGTCCAATATCCTGTTTGCTTCTCTTGGAAATAAGTATTCATCCCTTCACGATCTTCATCTGGCCGTCACAACTCTTCAGCATATTGTCACTGTCATAATCTTTTGCCAAACATCTTGTCACTGTGTAATAAAAACAAGTGCACAACTTAATAATAATCACAAACTTAAAGAACTCACGAGGCCTAATTTTCTCCTACAAAATAATAGGCTAGTACACTTTTCCACTGAAGAAGCAACATAATCCGGTCGGAAAGAAAACTTCCAAATTGTGCCTTCCATTCACGAATAAACCATCGCTGGATGTACTGTGGTGCCAACTACAGCTACTGTTAGTGAGAGCGTGAGTGAGAGCTCGGCAGCAGGAGCCTTGACTGAAACTCCTTACACCACCAGCCTAGCTCTCTCCAATCTTTCTCTCCATCAACGCAACGCTGTTGCTTGCTCCTCTGTCAGTGCTCTACACCTGACAGAGGTGAGGTGATCCGTTGGTGGGGCAGTCAGCGCTACTTCACATCGCTGGTAACTGGAGGGAGCGAGATGGAGACCAGCGTACTACTTAATGAATTTGTCAATATTGGCCAGTATTGATGTGCTGTGACATCGTTCAGCCCCTCATTAGCCACAGGTTAAGGAATGTCCTATTTTAATACTGTCCTCATATTCGCCTCAAGCATGATCATTTCGTCGCTTCAAGTTTCAGTGAATTTGCAAAAATATTTACCTTGTTTAAATTTCTTTTGTTTCAGTTTCCTTGGAACTGTTTTGAGACTATTTGACCTGATATTTGAAAACAAGATTGAGCAGATGTTATATTTCTTATATATTTTTTCTTATTTTCTGTACTTGATCAAACAGCAGAGAGAAGAGAAAGAAGATATATCTATACATGATTAATGTTTTGGTAAATTATTTAAAAAATAAATCATTCACATTAGAAGAAAACACATATCTTTACTTTATTAGTTTCAGCCTTTTCAATAAATCACATTTAGAAAAATCTTAAGCTGTTCGACAATTCAGCAACATATCACTTTATGGCACTCATCTTTCCTTGCTTCATATTCTTTGGGTTTTTTCTTTCTCTTTGTTTTGTAATTCTTCGCGTTCGGTTAAAGATTATATATTTGTCTACATTTTGACATCTTGCACTGAAAGAAATGAATGGATAGTGTGAAATGAATGAAGAATTAACAATAACTTTAAGAAACAAGATTCAAATTACATTTCAAACTTTCATAATATTATAGATTTTCTTAATGTTCAAATTTCATGTGTTTTCAAGTTGCTATGGTTATGTTTCAACAATTTACCAACTTGTCTCAAAGAGCTGTAGAAGAAATTTAACAGAATTATTGATTGTAAATATTAATCTGTCACTTTTTAAAATGACATTTAAAATACTCTAAATTGAACTTTTAATAATAAAAAAACAATTTATAATTGAAATATTTATAATTTTTTAAAATATCTTATATCATTAAAGCCATTTTTTTTTTGTAGGAGCTAGAGGAAATTAAATATAATGTATTAACACATCTGCATTGTGGATAATGAAAATCAACATGGGGAAACATATCTTGTGTGTTAACTGTATATATTGTATGTGTAATAGTGTTAAAATAGCAGTTCATGTACAAGTGTGTGTATCTTATTTATGTACATTGTGAGTTGAAGAAACTTTTAAAAATATTAGTTAATATTATTATTAATATTATGGGTTATTTCATTTATTGCATTTATTATCAAGTTAATCCCATGTGTGACATAATAGATAAATAATGATAAATAAGTTCATTTATACTGATTTATACTGAGATATTATAATACGCTTTATTACTCACCCGTTGAAGATATCGCGGTTTAATAAATCTAAGATGTTATTACACTTACCATAGTGTAAATCACACTTAGTGTAATAACATCGCGTGCTTTCGATTGACGTGACGTCATAATGGCAAAACTATGACGTCACAATGTCAGCGCTGTGGTCGCAATGGAATGTGTCCCATTTATCGACGAGTTTGTGGAATTAAGTGGCATTTCAATAAGTGAGTTAATAAATAAAATACTAAACTCGTTTCCGTTTAATAACATATTTATCAAACTCGTGAGATGGTATTTGTATTTAACTCGCTTTCGCTCGTTAAAAACAAACCGCTCACTCGTTTCATAAATATGTTATTAAACGGAACGTCGTTTAGTATTCTCTATTTATGATATCATGATATCTTGATTGCAATAAGATTTAGCTTGATATGATATGATAATATGCTACAATTAGTTTTTATGTTGAAAAATAGTACCTTTAATTACCAAATACTTTATAGTGATATAATTCACATGAATATTTATTAACAATTGTGATATTGCAGATATTGAACTTCTTACAGGAGATAAAGATACATATGCTACTTTGGTAGGAAGAGGGTTAACAACCATTTTGTAGGGTCAAAGGGTGAATTAAGAATACCCATGACTGAATCTTAGAATAAATATGAAGTTGCCACATCGACCAATGGGACCGTGAAGAATTTCGTTGCTCAAGCTGGGGCAACATTATCTGTTCTCAAGACACGTTGGAAAACCCTTGTGATCACTAATGGATTACCATGTTCGCTCAATTACCCTTGATGATATTAGTTAACTGTTTTATTAGATTAGCTCCAACCGGAGAGAGAAAACTGTGCCAGCGTGTCTCCACTCTGTACTTTGAGAAGTAACCCTCCCAACGTGTACAACCAATACATGTCCAGTAAAGTGCCACAGGGTTTTTAATTTTGATCACGGAGTTACCATTGAAATGTTAGGGGCTCTGGTTAGGGTTGACACATTGATAATGATAATAATAATGAACTCCATGCATTGAAGGGCATGCTCAAACAGCACACACATTATTACCATGGTGTAAGGACAATCATTATATGATTGGAAAATCAGCATTAAAAAATAGGGGGTAGTGTGTTTTTTTTTCGAGATATGACGCATGTAAGATAGTGGGGTGAAGTACAAATTTAACATGGGAGTCTATTGGAAAATGAGAAAAAAAACTGCTAAAAACTTTAAAATACTACCCTACATTTCTAGTATTAAACTTTTTTTCCTTTTTTGATATGTTACAAAGTTCATGTTACCCTACCAAAATCGATGAAAAAATATATATGGTAGTGTTTTTTTTTTAAGCTTTGACACAAAATGTACCTGAAAACCCCCTTTATTTAGTCAAATTTAGGCCATTTATGCTGTATAAGCACTTTTTAGAGGTTTTAAAGTCACATTTTCTTTATTTCATTTGTTTTTTAAAAGTATGTAGATGATGTAGAATATCATGAAGTAAATAGAAATGACAAAAAACTTTACTTAATCAAATTTCATTTTTGAAGTTCAACAGGAAGGAGTGGACAGAGTCACACTTTGAATAAAGTCCCTTGACCAAGATTACACCACAAGTCTTCACAACTTATGTCTCTGTGGGGCAGGGGATCAACCTTTCAAACTCTCTGTCTATCCAGCAATGAACCAGGTCACCCACTCATTCAGTGAACTGTGCCGAAACTTGCTGAACTTCACTAATAGTGGTCAACTGAGAAATGCAAAGGATTACGTACCGCCATGTGGCACCTGCCAAACCATTCCCGAGGGGTAAAATTACAGGAATCAGCTTGTTTCCTGGAATCTGATTGGTTACTAACAAGCAAGGAATCCCGAACCTCTACATGGGTAAATCACCCTGCATTCCTAATGTTGCCAAAGGTGAAGGTGACATCACAAATCTTACTGATATGTGTCATTGGAGCAGGCCCCCGGAGTCCATTAAAACTATCAAACTGATGATCCAAACTCAAATTTTATATGGTGATTGAGAAACTTTTTTTTAACTCCTCATGTATTGACAATATGGGCGACCACTGGTTAATGTCAAGTACTTGCATTAAGGAAGTCCGCTCCTTCCTGTTGAACTTCAAAAATGAAATATGAATAAGTAAAGATTTGTTCTTATCTTTATTTACTTCATGATATTCTACATCATCTACATACTTTTAAAAAACAAATGAAATAAAGAAAATGTGACTTTAAAACCTCTAAAAAGTGCTTATACAGCATAAATGGCCTAAATTTGACTAAATAAAGGGGGTTTTCAGGTACATTTTGTGTCAAAGCTTAAAAAAAAACACACTATCATATATATTTTTTCATCGATTTCGGTAGGGTAACATGAACTTCGTAACATATCAAAAAAGGAAAAAAAGTTTAATACTAGAAATGTAGTATTTTAAAGTTTTTAGCAGTTTTTTTTCTCATTTTCCAATAGACTCCCATGTTAAATTTGTACTTCACCCCACTATCTTACATGCGTCATATCTCGAAAAAAAACCACACTACCCCCTATTTTTTAATGCTGATTTTCCAATCATATACTTTGATCTTTTGAAAAATATAAGTTAGAAAAAAAGTTGAATACTATAAATTTGAGGAGCGAACATCCTTAAGAGAAATAATTCCAATACTTCAGTGAACATGAACGGTTTGATCAAATCATCAGTCACAGGAATGATATAACAAATATCTAAAATAATCAGGATTCAAAGAAATTTGAAATATACCGGTAGTGTAATGTCTCAAAATGTTATGATAATTATAAGCAATTGGTTTCCAACTTTTTAACAGTTCTAGACAAAGTTTTCAATAAATCTAAATTTCAGAAATGTATATCACAATTTTAGATAGTCTCAATTTGAGACTCTCAAATGAACCTTTTTTCACATATAAAGTGGAAAAAGACAAAACTTTTAAAAAAATTCACTACTGATAGATTTTTATTGGTCTCACTCTTGGATGTTGTATCATATTTTATTTCACCAAAGGAGCAGTACAAGTTAGCCATATTCTGTCATGTTAAATATCAAAGACAACTTTTCCAATTAATTCTATGTATGTATTCTATGAATGTAAATGTGTATAGTTTATATGTATCCCACCTACATAAAATGTAACATTACTGTGTACTTCAAATTATAGCTCTATAGCAGTACTGAAAGGGTTTTTATAATGTTAGTGACCTTTGTTTCCATGGCATGAAACTCTACCTTTTCTAACAGGGGTTTATTAATAAATTATTTAAAAATAAAATACTTTTATTTAAACCTGGTAACTTCGAAGAGGAAATGAAGAATTTTTAAAATTCAAACTTTGTTGAAATCTAAAACCACATGAAAATGAAGATGAATTCATGCAATTCCTTTCAAACCTTTAAAATACTTCTCTTTCTGTACTTCTTAATGTTTCTTTAACAACATTAAAATCACATAGAAATCTGTCAGAGCTTAGCAATACAAATCTTTGTACTTTTTTCCCTTCAGGTTGACAATGAGCGAACAATAAAATAAATAATCGGGGGACGAGTTGGGCTCTAACCAAGTTAACATTTAAACTTCAGATCGAGAGGTTGATCCCAAGAGACTATTTCCATTGATCAAACCCGTGCTATCTTAAGACAGTGAAATAAGAGTTGAGAGCAAAATGAGTTAATATGGAATTTGGACGGTTTCATTCTTATAAAATTAGCAATGTATAATTAAATATTACACGTATCCATGCATTGAATGATAATTAATTCTCAAAGTACTGATACAAATTGCTGATACAAAGCAATAAAAGTATTTCAAAATAGCCAACAAAGTACTGATACAAAGTGCTGATACAAAGTGCTGATACAAAGTATTGATACAAAGTACTGATACAAAGTGCTGATATAAAGTGCTGATACAAAGTATTGATACAAAGTATTGATACAAAGTATTGATACAAAGTGCTGATACAAAGTGCTGATATAAAGTATTGACACAAAGTGCTGATACAAAGTGCTGATACAAAGTGCTGATACAAAGTATTGATACAAAGTGCTGATACAAAGTATTGATACAAAGTGCTGATACAAAGTGCTGATACAAAGTATTGATACAAAGTGCTGATATAAAGTATTGACACAAAGTGCTGATACAAAGTGCTGATACAAAGTGCTGATACAAAGTATTGATACAAAGTACTGATACAAAGTATTGATACAAAGTGCTGATATAAAGTATTGACACAAAGTGCTGATACAAAGTGCTGATACAAAGTGCTGATACAAAGTATTGATACAAAGTGCTGATACAAAATATTGATACAAGGTGCTGATACAAAGTACTGATACAAAGTATTGACACAATTCCTGAATGTCAGCCACCCAAGAAAGCGTTTACAATTTAAGTCAACTAAAATTTAAAAATAATTTGATTGGCAATGAAAATCATACACATAACGATGCTGATAATCTATTACCTGTAACATAATTAATCTATTTCCTGTAATTTAACATAATAAATCTAACTGATCTTATTCGTTCCCTTGTAAGATAATGTGACAGAGAGATGACATTTCTCAGAAATAATTCTCTAGCCCTGGAAATAATGAACAGTTTGAAGTGGAATTTATTCCTTATTGAGTTAGAGTGCCGGGGCTGTCCAATGATTAGTTTAAGTCATCAAACAGGTGATGGATGTGACATTCAAATGTAATGATGTTACCAAATTACCATCAGGTGAATGCCTCTTATAAAATATATGCAGACACTTAGGGAGACGTCTTGGCGAAATATTTCTTTTGATGAATGCAACCAGTCAAACGGCTTGTCTTTCGTGCAAAAGAAATTATCGTTTTTTTGCAAGTTATAAATGGTATAAAACTTTGTAAACTTGTTCTGAAAATGTTTTGCAACTTTTGCCTTCATTGTGGAGAAAGTTAGAATTCAAAAGGGTAATTATGTCTCAAATAAAACACCAGTGTCTTCAATTCTTGGACAATTTCCTGATAGGCGCCAGATCTAAAATATGTAAGTATGTCTTTATCTGTATAACATAAAGAAGGTAGGAATAGGTCAGCCATCTTGGATTCTGACATGGGACGTACCACAAAAGGTTAAACTGATTTTCTGGCTAAATATGGCTTTGTAAAATTGCATGATAGACTGATCCAAGTTTTCATTTATGGGAACACGTCGAGATCCAAGATAGTAGAGACTTCTTGATTAAGCTCCTTTAAAGGTACATCCATTGTGTTGTTGGGGGTCATCTATTCCAAACGTTATAAATGGCGTGACTTTATATGTTATATAGATAAGTAGGTATACTTATATGTATATTTAGGCATGGAATATAATGAAATGCATATGTGTCAGTAGAAAAAGTGCAAATTTGGAACAAAATCCAATTTGGACTGCATGTCCAAAAAATGCACGTGCAACAGATTCTAACTAAACATTAATCGTGTGATATAAAGTTGCCTTTTCAAATTCACAATGTCAAACAAACAGAACATCACAATAATTGTTAAAAATAGGCATATTATAGTTTGAAAATTTATAACCAAGTTAAAAGCTTTTGATTCCAGTGATTCTATTTCTATAATGTTCATGAGAGCAAATTTGTATTCTTGATCAAACATCGGTCAGATTGATTCTTGCATACAGATTAAAGTTTAAACGATCAGCTGTCAATATGCCAGATTATATACTTGATGAAGGGGGAAATATCAGTTTGTATGAATCAAACCAATTCTGTTCTATCAGAGTAACCCTAGTTATAAGACATCCTGACATTCTTATTTTGATGTTGCACATAGAGCAAGATGTCATCACCTTTCATCCTCTGACTTCAAGAAGAACTTTCATGATTGATGATACAATGGAATTAATTCTTAACGATCAGCTGAAGCTGAGCAGCATATTGATTTGCAAATTCACTTTGTGACTAGAATTGACATTAAAAAAAATTGCAAAAATGTTAAGGATTGAATTTACAGTTCATCAGGCCTAGAAAGACCAGATTGTCTTATGGCATGAGCTGCGTCAGTTCGCCGTCAATCTGTCGTCCATCATCTGTTGTCTGTCGTCCATCGTCCATGAACTTGTCCTTTTTAGGTCATCAGTTCTGAAAGGCCTGATGGGCTTATGGCATGGCATGGCATGGCATGGCATGGCATGGCATGGTCCGTCCATCAATAAACTTTTTGCTTTTTCGACTACTTCTCCAGAACCAATAACTGTAGAGAGTTGAAATTTTATGTGCAAACTCCTTGGCCAATGGGGATTCTAAATTGGTGAATTTGGTGACCCTGTGGCCTCAAATAAGTGACTTACAAGCCATAACCTAAAACCTATTTTCATCTTCTTCTCCTGAACAAACAGACCTAGAAGGTTGTAACATTGTATGCAGACTCTTATTCAGGCTGACAAAAATGATGCGATGAGGCGACTTTTTTTAATTTATTCACAACAATTTTTTTTGGGGTGGAGGGGCCTCAGTCCTTAACTTAGCTGCTCTCTTTATCTCACTGCTCGACAGTGGTCTTGTCTTGTGACCTTTCACTCTAGCCAATCAGTGATGAGGTTAGAAAGTCATCTGATCATTTCAATATCTGAGCGCGGATGTGATTGGTGGAATTTCAGGAAGGTCAAAGATCACAAGACATGCCCCACTGCTAGCAAGGTACGAGTGTTTTGTTAAATCTGATTTTAATGAGATTGGTCTCCAAAATGTACAGGAGTCTAGAGTGACTGAAAATATTTGTCTGGGGCTTGTTACTTAAAGATCCTTACTAAAGTGCTTATAGTCCAGTAATATTATGAGAACACCCACCACAAATTGCAACAGAAATGATTTTAACTGATTTGAGTTCCTGAACCATTCCTGTATAACATATAGAAAATCTAGGAAAATCTGAGTGGGGGAACAAGGTCAAATTCCACCCTCAAGGTCATAGGGGTCACTGTCCCATGCGAAAACCTATTTTGAAATGTAAACTTTTTTATTTTCATTTCAATTGCCTCATGTTATATATCAAATGAAAGCTCTAATTGCAGGCTTTCTGAAAATGAATGGTTTCATTTCTGTTGCAATTTGTGATGGGTTAGGTCAAAATATCACCAGGCTTACTGGACTATTAGCCCATAGTTCAGGGTTGTATATGGTTATGGAACTAGGGTCTGCATGGGGGACATTATGGTAATGCTAACTCAATATCTTCAAATGCAGAATTCATTTCGGACTTTCAGAGTGAATCACCCTGATGTTATTTTATTTTTTTTTTTTTTAAATTGTTGAAACTATGTCTGGTAAATGATGGAGAAAGTTGACAACTCGAATCAATGTTGTGTTTGATAATAATGGTTTTTATTGGTGGAGAACATTTATTCATCAAATTAGCATTGAAAGTTGATTCGACAAATACATCTTCGATAGTTTGAAACCATTCATGATGAAATGAATTTTTGTCATAGCAATGAAAGTTAACCATCACAAAAATGAGTTGGACATTGATTTTGCTTGTCGTAGTTTCTTGACATCGTCCTGAGATAAAAGGATTATTGTCATAATAATCAACTATCACAAGTTTGTTTGACGACAATTTATTGCATCAGTTCACACTGTGTTGTTGGCAGAGATTTGAAAATTGTTCAATAAGTTGAGAGGGAATAACAAGCGACAAAGTACGGGAGTGTATTGACAACACAAACATTGCAAGTATCGACATAAAATATTTGTAATAGAATTTTTTGGTTTAAAAATATTTTATTTGTGTAATTATCATTCCAGCCATTCAAACAATTTACAAGTTACAAATCCAATGGATACCTCAAACATTTATGACCCTGGTCTCGCAATGTGTTGTATCCCTGGGCAAGGCATTTCATCCACATCGCACTTAGTCCACCCTGCTGTTTAAATGGGTCCCTAAAATCCGGATGAACACACCTACACAGTTGCGTGAAGCTCTTTGTAGCTGCTAAATACAATTCCTCCAGGGTAATAATATGTGGAGCATCAACCAAAAAACATCAGAGGAGCACCCACCCAACCATCCATAGCTGCTTCCATTGTGTTTCATAACAAATTATTTGGCTTTAATACGCACCAACTCACCATATGTGCTGTTTACAATACAAACAAATTCACTCAACTTGCATGTTCTTCCCCAATCACCTAATGTATCATAATTACTAGTTTCCAATTAAAAACGGGTAACATCATTTTGCATGTGCAGATACCGAAACTGCACGTCCCATTTACACGCACAGTAGTTATATGACCTATTGAACGTTATCAACCCAAATTTGTTATATTGTCTGTTTTAAATAAGATTCCAAAATTACGTTTGACTTATTGGCGCGCACCACACGCTGTGCATTGTCCGGTTTTCGATAAAAAACCCTACTTTTACCTTCATATCGTCAATATACTAAGTCGACTATCATCAAAATGGTAATTTTCGGTAACAGTTGATACTCCTCGATAAAGTAACGCCATTTATAACATTTGGAATAGGTGACCCCCAACAACAAAATGGATGTACCTTTAAAGGAGCTTATCCAAGAAGTCTCTACCAATCAACACAAACCACCAACAATCACCATCCAACCACTTCAAAGTTGCTGGCCTCAACCATTGGCCTCTCCATCTACATTCATTCACCATGACTTCTGCATTCCACACCCAATCAACTGTAGTTCTTGTAACTCGAACCTTCTTTGTTTAACCAATTTGGATTACTTACAAATCAATTTGTATCCACTACTTCAATAAAGCCTACATGCCATTGTTTATTTAGCAATGAAGTATTTACTCCCCTTGTGTTTTTATTGCAAATTCTTATTGTATACCATTCTCAAGCATTTTAATCTCTCAGAGTTTCCTCTCCATTGCAGTCTGATTGAAAGCGACCTTGTTCCGAGGAATAAAATTTGCAAAATAATGCATTTACGGGATACGAACTGGTTCTGTAGATTCCTCGCCACAAGGTCTGAGGACATCCCATATAGGCCTGTGTTCCGAACCAGTTTAGCGGAGACGAAGCCCAGTCAAATATCTGACCAATCACATCATAGTTGGTAAACGGTCGCCCTTTTGAAAGCATTAGGAACAGTCAAAGGGATAGCTGTCTGGAGTTATCTGCCCTTAGCTTCTGACACCAAAAGCTTTTTTTGGAGGTCTTGTGATTGGTTAACTGACATTGCGACTGCTCATGAAAGCGTACGGGCTGTTATCAGACGGTTTAACGAGGAAACCTCCAAACAATATGAGTTCGTTTCCCCGGAAGATGCATTATTTTGTAATTTGTATTCCTCGGAAAACCGTCAATTTTAATCAGACTGCTCACTATTGTGTTCTCTGCTGTATATTTCTTTTCTTTTTTGTTATTTCCAGGATTGAGTAAGCATATACGTCTTGTAGTTTCATGTTTAAGAAGTTGTTATCCAGAATATCTTCTTGTTCTTATGTATGCCACTTCTAAACGCCCTTCAAAGACTGAATATGTGAGTAGCGCCTTAAGGATACATTCAGTTTGGAACCATGCACAGTGTAAATATCCATAATGTTATTATCATTCAAGAAAAAAAGATTGGCAAACACCCCTCGATGCCTTAGATAACATTACCACTCCACAGTACATAATATCTTTAGGTTCAAATTTAAAATTAGGTATAAACAATGATTATAACACAATTAGTATGAAATTTCCAGAATTTTCTTTTTACTTGTTTAAACTCAATTGGCAAGCAAGGACTACAAATTGACAATGGCTATAATTGCAATGTGATTGAACAAATATTTGTAAATAGATCGACTGTAATTAGTACATTGAAAATGGTTGACTACAAGTGAAAGAAGTGCAAGTGGATTGATGATAGTTGATTGCAAATGGATTGAAAATGATTTCTTAATGCTTGACAAAAAAAACAAGCTTTTAAAAGTTGATTGGGAATGGTTGATTGGATCTTGATAGACAAATATATTTATTTCAAAATTGAGAACAGTCAATTTCAAGATGGTTTACCACACAGGCACCTACACTTAATTGCAAGAAAATGTATAGCTTTGATGATTACCTCCCAAAACTTCTACATGCCAATACTTCTACATGCCAAAACTCCTACAAAAAGTAAGGGAAGAATTATTCAATTATCTGTTTTATAATGGAACAGCCCGTCTGTAGAAGATTTGGCATGTAGAAGTTTTGGGAGGTTACTGCTTTGATTTACAGGAGAACTTAAACAGTTAATTACTAGCAAGTAGGTTGACAAATATCTGACTGTGAGGATGTTGTGATTATGTAGATGCAAGCTGAGTAATATATAATTGAAGGTTTGAATGCCAAATTCATAGAACATCATACTTGTGCATTTGAATTGTTTGTATTGAGCTCACAGCTGTCATGGAAGAGGAGGAACAAGGATTCGAAGAACGAGTTGTTCTTCCGCTTCCATGACAGCTTCGAGTTCAATACAAACATTTCAAATGAATACAAACGATCAAAATGAATACAAACGATCAAAATGAATACAAACGATCAAAATGAATACAAACGATCAAAATGCTCAAGTTTGATGTTCTGTATTTATCATATACCTCCTAGAGGATTAACAATATGTATTTGCCAGAGGACTGACAACATGTAATTGCTGGAGT
Source organism: Gibbula magus (assembly GCA_936450465.1). Lineage (NCBI taxonomy): Eukaryota > Metazoa > Mollusca > Gastropoda > Trochida > Trochidae > Gibbula > Gibbula magus. The sequence continues at coordinate 25,228,209 of OW388306.1, forward strand.
ATTGACAACATGCAATATTATAACTAGAGGATTGACAACATGTAATTGCTGGAGAATTAAGAACATATAATTGATAGAGAATTGACAACATATAATTGATAGAGAATTGACAACATGCAATTACTAGAGGATTGACAACATGTAATTGCTGGAGAATTAACAACATATAATTGATAGAGAATTGACAACATATAATTGATAGAGAATTGACAACATGCAATAACTAGAGGATTGACACAACATTCTTGCATGAGGATTAACAGCAGGTAATTGCTATAGAACTGACAAATTTACAGATAATTACTAGAGAATTGACGACATGTAATTGCTGGAGAATTGAAAACATATAATTGCTAGAGGATTAACAACATGTAATTGCTAGAGGATTAACAACATGTAATTGCAGCAGAATGATAGTATATACTGTACTTTATACTATATAGATGAAGAGATTTGAACCTTGCTGTCCATGGTTCCTTGAATTCTCTTGAGATTGTGGCTGAATGTTCAGATGATGGCTTAGCTTAATTGTTCTGTCAGGTAGAAGGATTTTGATAGCGAGCATTCCCTGGTGAACAGGACAAGATTTGTCTAATTGTCTTATGTCAGTTGCCATCGATTCTCGGCTGTCCTTTATCCATTATCGATAATTCTCGCTATGTGAAGTTGTCAGATTGGACACAGAGGGAAGGGAACCTTCAATTGGAAGATACTGAAATACATGCATGTAGTTAGGTTACAATTTCAAAGCCAAAGCAACCTTCGAGTCAAAGATGTATGTCCTGTAATACATTGATGGTTAAGGATGTTGCTCAATGCATCATGGTGACAGTTGCAAGAAAGAATCACTCACATCTGATGCCCTCAGACAGGCATCCCTCACATTTGATGCATGCTCTTAGACAGGTGTCCCTTACATCTGATGCACATGCCCTCAGACAGGCGTTCCTCACATCAGATGCATGCTCTTAGACAGGTGTCCCTTACATCTGATGCACATGCCCTCAGACAGGCGTCCCTCACATTTGATGCATGCTCTTAGACAGGCGTCCCTCACATTTGATACATGCTCTTAGATAGGTGTCCCTTACATCTGATGCACATGCCCTCAGACAGGCGTTCCTCACATCAGATGCATGCTCTCAGACAGGCATCCCTCACATCTGATGCACATGCCCTCAGACAGGTGTCCCTCACATCAGATGCATGCCCTCAGACAGGCGTCCCTCACATCAGATGCATGCTCTCAGACAGGCGTCCCTCACATCTGATGCAAATGCCCTCAGACAGGTGTCCCTCACATCTGATGCACATGCCCTCAGACAGGCGTCCCTCACATCAGATGCATGCCCTCAGACAGGCGTCCCTCACATCTGATGCATGCTCTTAGACAGGCGTCCCTCACATCTGATGCACATGCCCTCGGACAGGAGTCACACCTGCAGGTGTCATGTTTCAGGATATTTTCCTCTACTGGTATTTTTTACTCCTGTAAATGGACTTCTCATAATGGTTGGATACAAACTAATTTAGCAGCCAAAGTTTGAATACTTGTAAAACTTTCATTTGTTTCATCAACAGCGCAACATGATTGTGAGTGCTAAATAATGAATGTTAAACCGCAGTAGATCTGAAGCAGAGAGACACCTTGGCACTCTTATGCTGTGATCCTGGTGAGGAATTGCTCCTTAGTGAAGCACTAGCAAGACTTTATCTGTTTTTGTTGAAATACAATTCCACAGGACAAATTCTGTTAGTGAGAAATCAACCCATAATTACATCAGACCAAACATTAACAGTAATTGGACTCTACAAGTCTACTGTCGATGTTCAGAGTCCAAAGTATTCTGGCTTTGCAACACTGTGATGTCTTTGAAATCTGACTCCAAAAGACTTTCACCAGAACTTTTTTTTACATATAGAATCGTGCATAGTGAAAATAGCTTTAAAATTATCAGCTTGATGGTAACTAGAATTTCAAATGTGGAATAAATACAAAGTTGTTTGTCATACTGTAATGGACCAACATCCATCACAGACCAGTGTCATTAAGGGACAAGTGTCAATCAGAGACCAGTGTCAATCAGAAACCTACATCAGTCAAAGACTGCTATCAGTCACAGACCAGTGTCAGTCAGAGAATGGTGTCTGAGTCAGACCAATGTCAGAGACTGTGGTAGCCAGATGTTCTTCAAGAGACCAGAGATTGGCATCAATCAGTGAACAGTGTCAGTTAAAGCCCTGGAACAGTCAGAGACTGGTGTTAGTCAGAAACTGATGTAAGTCAGAGACTGGTGTTAGTCAGAAACTGGTGTAAGTCAGAGACTGGTGTTAGTCAGAAACTGGTGTAAGTCAGAGACTGGTGTTAGTCAGAAACTGGTGAAAATCAGAGACTGGTGTTAGTCAGAAACTGGTGTAAGTCAGAGACTGGTGTTAGTCAGAGACTGGTGTAAATCAGAGACTGTTGTTAGTCAGAAACTGGTGTTAGTCAGAGACTGGTGTTAGTCAGAAACTGGTGTCAGTCAGAGACTGGTGTAAGTCAGAGACTAGTGTCAGTCAGAGACTAGTTTTAACCAAAGAGTGGCGACAGTAAGTGAAAAGTGTCAGTTAGAGCCCTTCATCATTGGTGTAAGAGGCTGGTGTCAATCAGAGACCAGTGTCAATCAGAGACTAGTGTCAGTCAGAGACTAATGTAAGTCAGAGACTGGTGTCAATCAGAGATTGGTGTCAGTCAGAGACTAGTGTCAGTCAGAGACTTGTGTCAGTCAGAGACTGGTGTCAGTCAGAGACTGGTGTCAATGAGAGACTAGTGTCAATCAGAGACTGGTGTCAATCAGAGATTGGTGTCAGTCAGAGACTAGTGTCAATCAGAGACTTGTGTCAATCAGAGACTAGTGTCAATCAGAGACTTTTGTCAGTCAGATACTGGTGTCAATCAGAGACTGGTGCCAATCAGAGATTAGTGTCAGTCAGAGACTAGTGTCAATCAGAGATTGGTGTCAGTCAGAGACTAGTGTCAGTCAGAGACTTGTGTCAGTCAGAGACCGGTGTCAATCAGAGACGTGTGTCAGTCGGAGACTGGTGTCAATGAGAGACTAGTGTCAATCAGATACTGGTGTCAATCAGAGACTGGTGTCAGTCAGAGACTAGTGTCAATCAGAGACTGGTGTCAATCAGAGACGAGTGTCAGTCAGAGACTGGTGTCAATCAGAGACTGGTGTCAATCAGAGACTGGTGTCAATCAGAGACTAGTGTCAATCAGAGACCAGTCGGTCAGAAACCTACATCAGTCAAAAACTGCTATCAGTCAGAGACCAGTATCAGTCAGAGATTGGCAATAGTCTTAGACTAGTGTCAGTAACATATCAGTGTCAGTCAGAGACCTGCATCGGTCAAAGACTGGTATCAGTCAGAGATCGGTGTCAGATAGTAGTGACACATCCCAGTGTCAGTCAGAGACCAATGTCATTTAGAGACCAGCATCTGTCACAGACCAGTGTCAGTCAGAGATTGGTGTCTGAGTCAGACCAATGTCAGAGATTGTGATAGCCAGATGTTCTTCAAGAGACCAGAGATTGGCATCAATCAGTGAACAGTGTCAGTTAAAGACCTGGAACAGTCTGGTGGAGACTGGTGTTAGTCAGAAACTGATGTAAGTCAGAGACTGGTGTTAGTCAGAAACTGGTGTAAGTCAGAGACTGGTGTTAGTTAGAAACTGGTGTAATCAGAGACTGGTGTTAGTCAGAAACTGGTGAAAATCAGAGACTGGTGTTAGTCAGATACTGGTGAAAGTCAGAGACTGGTGTTAGTCAGAAACTCGTGTAATCAGAGACTGGTGTTAGTCAGAAACTGGTGTTAGTCAGAGACTGGTGTTAGTCAGAAACTGGTGTCAGTCAGAGACTGGTGTAAGTCAGAGACTGGTGTCAATCAGAGACTAGTGTCAGTCAGAGACTAGTTTTAACCAAAGAGTGGCAACAGTAAATGAAAAGTGTCAGTTGGAGACCTGCATCATTGGTGGAAGAGGCTGGTGTCAATCAGAGACTGGTGTCAATCAGAGACTGGTGTCAATCAGAGACTGGTGTCAATCAGATACTGGTGTCAATCAGAGACTGATGTCAATCAGAGACTGGTGTCAATCAGAGACTAGTGTCAATCACAGACTAGTGTCAATCAGAGACTGGTGTCAATCAGAGGCTGGTGTCAATCAGAGACTGGTGTCAATCAGAGACTGGTGTCAATCAGAGACTGGTGTCAATCAGATACTGGTGTCAATCAGAGACTGGTGTCAATCAGAGACGAGTGTCAATCAGAGACTGGTGTCAATCAGAGACTGGTGTCAATCAGAGACTGGTGTCAATCAGAGACTAGTGTCAATCACAGACTAGTGTCAATCAGAGACTGGTGTCAATCAGAGACTGATGTCAATCAGAGACTGGTGTCAATCAGAGACTGGTGTCAATCAGAGACTAGTGTCAATCACAGACTAGTGTCAATCAGAGACTGGTGTCAATCAGAGACTGGTGTCAATCAGAGACTGGTGTCAATCAGAGACTGGTGTCAATCAGAGACTAGTGTCAATCACAGACTAGTGTCAATCAGAGACTGGTGTCAATCAGAGGCTGGTGTCAATCAGAGGCTGGTGTCAATCAGAGACTAGTGTCAATCAGAGACGAGTGTCAATCAGAGGCTGGTGTCAATCAGAGGCTGGTGTCAATCAGAGACTAGTGTCAATCAGAGACTAGTGTCAATCAGAGGCTGGTGTCAATCAGAGACTAGTGTCAATCAGAGACTGGTGTCAATCAGAGGCTGGTGTCAATCAGAGACTGGTGTCAATCAGAGACTGGTGTCAATCAGAGACTGGTGTCGATCAGAGACTGGTGTCAGTCAGAGACTTGTGTCAGTCAGAGACTGGTGTCAATCAGAGACTTGTGTCAGTCAGAGATTGGTGTCAGTCAGAGACTTGTGTCAGTCAGAGACTTGTGTCAATCAGAGACTAGTGTCAATCAGAGACTTGTGTCAATCAGAGACTGGTGTCAATCAGAGACTGGTGTCAATCAGAGACTAGTGTCAGTCAGAGACTGGTGTCAATCAGAGACTGGTGTCAATCAGAGACTGGTGTCAATCAGAGACTAGTGTCAATCAGAGACTTGTGTCAGTCAGAGATTGGTGTCAATCAGAGACTAGTGTCAATAAGAGACTAGTGTAAGTCAGGGACTTGTGAGCAAATACGGTAGCTTAAGTACTATCCCCACTTCATGTCCATTGCAGTGTCCATCACTGCATAAAGACCAGTGTCAATCAGAAGCTTAGCCAGTCAGATACCAACATCAGTCTAAGAATGGAATTCAAATAGAACTAAAAAGTGGGATGAGTAGCCCAGTTGTGTCCATGTTAGTGATAAGAGAGATACTAAAAGCATGAATGTAACTATAGACGCTTGATGTTGCTTGACTCCTACTGCTACTGCTTGTGTACACCCACAATGCTGTAAGTCCCATGGTTCAGCCAGTAAATGGATATATAGTGTAGATTAAGCAGCTTTCCAAGGTTATGTGAGAAGTGTCTAATGTGAGGCTTTCAAAGACATCGCTAAGTGCATCGCAGGATTGTGTTACATGACAATGGTGAAAATATCTGTCTAATTGATGGAGAGTGTTTTTTTTCAATACTTAACCTTTTTATTACAGACCCCAGAATATTCCTTGATAGTGTATACCATATTTCCTCAAATACAACCCCAGGGTTCTATTTCGTTCAGCACCTATTCAAGGCCTGTGTTGTATTCAAAGAAGTATGGTTTGATTGAAAAACTTATATTATGTTTGAGGAAATCTGGTTGTTATTGGTCAATCCCAGATTAGCTGAAGTGTTGCTCATAACGACTGTAGTGTTATAGACAAAATTTAAGAATGCTTGTTGTCCCACTCCTATGTATCAGCGGCGTCTGTACGTCACATTTCTTGTTTACGCAATATCTCATAAAGCGTCGCATCAAAAGTCTAAAAATTTGGTGTCTGCCTACATTGTGGGAAGAGGCAGACACCAGTTAATTTTGGTGACCTTGGCCTTATTTTCAAGGTCACCACGACACTTTGACCACTTTTTTATCTCTTGTTAACGCGATATCTCATGACCAGTTGGACCCAAAGTCTTCAAACTTGGTGTCACCAGTTGATTTTGGTGACCATGACCTTATTTTCAAGGTCACTTTGACACTTTGACCACTTCTTGTCACTCTTGTTAACGCGATATCTCATGAAGCGTTGCATCCAAAGTCTTAAAATTTGATGTCAGCCTACATTGCGGATGACACAAACACCAGTACTTTTTCTTGACCTTGACCTATTTTCAAGGTCACCATAACACTTTGAACTTTTAGAACTCTTGTTAACACAATATATTATGAACCCAAGCACCCAAATTTGTAATTGCTGATCATCATGGCACTTTTTACCAGTAATGCAATATGTAAAGTAGCTCATTTTGACCCAATGATGTGTCTTACAAACTCAATGTTACCGGCGGGGGACATTGCCATGTTAGTGGCAAACACTTGTTATAATTTAGAGATACATTTCTCCGATGATCAATAATCTTATGAAAGTATCATGCTGATCAATTCCTCAGTCTTCTAAAACAAATATACCATGACAGAAAATCTGCAATGGTTGAAACACTGGTTATAATATGTACAGTATCATGTACAATGGTTGAAACACATGTAACAAATACAGTATGTACAAAACACAAGGAGAATGTAACTTTGTTATTTTGGGATCACCCTATCGGCAAAAGTACAAATTGTTGTACTTTTTTCTGGTCGAGTGCCTTGCGGTATTTAAACCCACACCCTCAGCATTAGGCACCAATTGCCAGCACTGACTGTCCCAACAGCTTATACCTATTCAGCCATCGAGAACGAAGGGAGTATTTAACATTGTCATCAGTAGGCTAGTGATAGAATACACTTTTAACGCTGGTAAATTACTTGTTGTCAAGTCTATTCGAGTCTAATTTCAGTGAAGACAGTTCAGTGATTTTAATTAATTGCAACACTGACTCTGGCTCTTCATGATGTTTGGTAATTTGAGAAATGGACACGATGAATTTTAATTTTGATTCACAATATGAAATATTATCTGACCACCCACACCCTGTTGGCAGGTTCATCATGAATCTCCATATATAGCAGCCTCCATTGTTGAGTAGCTAAATTGTAACCTTCTGGTTATAGATACCTTAACCCAATAAATGCTCATTGACCAAGAGTGATTTAGCAGTATATTTAATAAAGCTAATTTTTCCAAAGTGCATAAAGTTAGTTCTTCATATACCTTTGACCAAAGCTCAAGACTTATTGTCCTATGTCTGGAAAGTACATTGGTTATAAGTTCAGTTCAAGAGCACTGTTCTACATGCAGTAAGGTTAGACACTAGTGCTACATTGAAAGTCAGTAGAATACCACCAATTGTTTACTAGTTCCATGCAGCCAATGCCTGCAGGTGTCACAACAATACAAACTCACTACGACAATGCAGCAATAATGACAAACTGGCATGATATTAGTGAAATAATCTTGAAAGTGATATTCAACCTTACATTATGTAACTAATCTCGCCTTTTATCCAAGGTTGGCCAGACACAAGCATTTTAGCGTTTTGAATAGTTCAAGAGGAAAAAATCTCCTCCCAAAAAGATGAAAGGGAATATGTTGCAAAGGATTTCAAGGCTCGACGGTGATAACGATAATTACATGCTGGGATAGATGGATTGAAGATAGCGAGGGATCTCAAATCACTGATCAATCTCCTAATTAAGAACATTCCCAAGCTGTTTAATTGATATCTTAGCGAAGTTCGAAGCAGTTTGCTTGAGTTTCACTGGTTGTGCGAGGTCTGCGTCTGAGGACATTAATCTCTACATATCATACTGCAATACCGCTGTCAGCCATGTGTCAAAGCGAAAATTATTAATACTTTCTCAGAAGCAGCTCCTTCATGTTGGTTAATAGGTCCTGTGTGATGCCGATATTAAGGTCAATGTGTCAGGCTAAAAATATGTCGCCAACACAAACGTCGACAAATCGGGGTGATGATGGGCTTACTGTCACCGAGTAATACACAAGAATGTCAGAAAATACCATTTGGAGGAGACAAACACACAGAAGAGTCTACAAAGCCTTAGAAAATTTGATGGAAGTGGTTGGAAAAGGTCAAATTTGATTGGTCAGTGAGACTTGTGTAACGATAGTTTGTTACACTGTCAGAGAGTTAAGTAAAGGAAACTGAAAGTAGCATGGATTCCCTCCAGAAGACCCTGAAGGAGATTGGAGCAGGATTGGCGATTGTCTAGACACGGAGAAAGAAGGAGAATCCACAGACCAATATATCACAAGCTGTCAACAAGCACCTGGTCTGTCAGATGCACTGGGCTTCCATACAAACAGACACTTCTCTTATTATAATACTTGCTCACCTTACTTTAAGCCTTTAAAGGGCATTTACTTGTTTAAAGAAATACTTTAACTCTTTAATACATTTTAAGTCTCAATACATCAATGTTGTCAACAAGCACCTGGTCTGTCACATACAAACAGACACTTCTTTACTTACAATGCTAAGATACCTTACCTTGCTTTACATAAGACACTTAAACCCCTTACCTGTCGGTGACCATATACAGCACAGGCTGACTGTCCAGCTGTTGAGCACCTGTCCTTTCACATACAAACAGAATCTTACCTATTTATAATGCTCCTTACTTTACCTTGCTTATTACTTTACATCAGAAATGTTTTACAAAATGAAATGATGACTTAAATTTATCCCAGTATTTGTGGGAAATTGTGAGTTTCATATGATGCCAACGGCTTAACCAAATCTACATTAATACTATTCAATTAATGTTAAATCATTGAGAGTGACCAGGTTTTGGATTCACAAATCATTAACAATGGAAATGACTGTAATGGTTAAAATAGGCTATCCAGGGATATTACAATATTAGCTGAATTACTTGCTCAACATGTTCTATTTCCTGAAATTCCTAAAAATATTGATACCCTAATTGTCAGACCTACCAATTTTCACACCAAAACTCAGACACCTACATTTGTCGGCGAACGGACAAAATCCCCAATGGACAAAATCCCCAAGGACAAAAACTCCAAGGACATAATCCCCAGTGGACATAATCCCCAGCCCTATAACAACAAAATGGACAAAATCCCCAAGGTGATTAAAAATGTTTTGTTTTCTTTACTGACAATGAACTTTGGTAAATTGTTGTTTTTATAACCTAATCAACTTTGTCTTTAATCAAAGGTATTAGTTACTGAGAAGTTTGAGAAATTATTGTTTTGACAAATGGCTGTCTTTAATCACTGGTAGTAAATGTTGTTTTGATAAATGTTTTCTTTGATCACAAGTAGTAGTTTATTGAGAATTATTGTTTTGATAACATTATAATAAATAATTATTGTTTTCTTTGATCAGTAAAAGTAAGCCACTCATCAATCACTGAAACTATACTGTTTGAAAGTGCTATGTAAAATGCGAGACCGGGATTGTTACTGCTTGCTTGTATGAATAAAATTACTTGTTATTACTTCCTTGCTCTGTTGTATTTTTCATTTTGGGGATTTTGTCCTACCCTTTTGGGGATTATGTCCACTGGGGATTTTGTCCTTGGGGATTATGTCCTTGGGGATTTTGTCCATTGGGGATTTTGTCCTACGACCCATTTGTCAGATGCCCCAATTGTCCGACACCCCAATTGTCATACCTCTAAATTGTCAGATGCCCCAATTCTCCGACACCCCAATTGTCAACATCCCATCTTCAGGTGACCACATTTATCAATACCCAACATATGAGACATTTTCATAATTTCCATCAGACACTCAACTTCATTGATGATCATACTATCCCCTCCCCTAATGAGGCATTATCCAGTGGCGACCACATGATCACAACGGTCATTAGTCCTAATTGATTTACTGCTTGCACAACAGGATCAAACACCATAAGTTAGCCTTGACTGATAAAGTTTAACCCTAACCAATGGAGCATCTTGGATGACTTTCTAGTGAATAATTGGCAGGGTGTCTTGATTAGTAGACAAGTTGTTAGATAACTGCTACTGTGTTTGCTGCTGTAAACATGTTTATGCCATGACTACCCCGTTGGTCCAAATGGAATCTTACTTAAGCTCCTTTCAAGACATTAGTTGCTTATGTAGGTATATTTACTTTTTACCATACACTAAATGCGAAAAGAAACGTTACCCCACTTCTTTTTTTAATAACTTAAAGTATCAAAGATATTTGAAAAATTAATGTTTCAAAAGAAAGCTGAATAACGTAGCTTTATGCTTATAACACGTTTAGAATTCCTAATGGTTTCATATTTTTCATCGTTTATGGGTTATGATGTAAAGCATATAACCTTTTTGTCTAGTCACAAAAGTAAAAGTTTACTTTCAACTTCTTCTGGACATCTAAATCAAATTTATTTGTTACTACCAGCCTGGTCGAAAACCGGACAATTTTAATTTTTACCACAATATGAATATATCAGGATTTTTAAAAATGTTATCAGCATAAAGCTACGTTATTTAGCTTTCTTTTGAACCATTCATTTCTTAAATATCTTTAATATTTATAAAGTTATTAACAAAAGAAGTGGGGTAGCGTTTCTTTTGGCGTTAAGTGTAAGTAATTACTCTCACAAGAATAAAACATGTTGACAATGCTTTTGCAGGATGCATTTTAAAATACTGATAATAATTACTAGTACTATTAAGCTGTAATGATGTAAATTAATTCTTACCAATCAGAAAGTGCCATTGGTCACATTTTTACTGGTAGTTCAAATTCTTCTTTCAAGTCCTTTTTTTCTCGTTATACATTGTTTGCATTTGGTACAATGAAATTATAACAATGAGGAGTGATATTTCTATTTCCTCACTCTACCCCTTGCCCACCTTTGAAACTTTTTGCATGAAAATGTGTTTGACCCCAAAGGTTTACCCCCAACCTCTTTCAAAATTGCTGTATCTGTCACTGGCATGGTTGGAAATTCACTTGGCCATGTGACATGAGAACTTCAAGAACATAGCAACTTAAGATACTTTTTTGAATGGCCCTTAACATCTATAATTTCTTGGAAACATGGTAACCTAAAATTGGGAGCCTTTGTCCTCTAGTAGTTTCCTTCACTGCTCCTATATACACCTGTTCTGCTCGGTGGGCAGAGATACCTTCAAGCTCTTTAACACAAGTTTCTGAACTGAAACCTTTACTTAGTGATCCTGTTATATTTATATATATTTCTCTTAATTTGTGCATGTAAATTTGATTGACCCCAAAGGTGAATCCCCCTTTTCAATGAGCGAACCCCCCTTTTCAATGAGTGAACTCACCTTTTCAATGAGTGAACCCCCCTTTTCAATGAGTGAACCCCCCCTTTCAATGAGTGAACCCCCCTTTTCAATGAGTGAACCCCCCTTTTCAATGAGTGAATCAAGACTTCAAGAAAATAGCAAATTAAGACACTATTTTGCATGGGCATTACCAGCTATAATTTTTGTTTGGTTGGCAGAGAAACCTTCAAGCTCAACGACCAAAGGTCTAACCACAAGTTTTTAACTTAGACCTTTACCTGGTGATTCTGTTTTATTTCAGGATTACCTATCGCCAGCCATTGGGTTATGAGTTCTTATTGCTGTAAAGTGGCTACACAGAATGGTTTCAACAGCTTAACCCTTCCATTCCGATATTATATTTTACCCCTTTAACCCCTGTGACGGAATATTCAGACCCTCTAGCTTACAGCCGATTTTTGGCCTTAATTGTAAGCTTCAATGTGATTCTCAGTCAATTTAATCTCTCAGATGAGCTTTGCATATAGCAGATCACCCATCCAAGGATAAATCTTGCCCATGGTTGCTTAACTCCGTTGAACTGTACATTGTCCTATATACCATCAATGATCATCTATACCTAGAAATGATGGAGTGGTATCAGACAGCAGCTGATTCAGCACCAATTACATGTGACATTTGATGATGCTTTTACCCAATGACAACCATTTCTGTAATAGACACAGCTACAGTAACAATACCTGATCATGGCAAGTCCATTGTGCTATGGCATCTGATTACAGCAAGATCTCAGTCACCTATGAGCTTCAAAGAATGTCAGCTCAAACCCCATTGTCTTGTCTGGTTACAGATTGTTTGCAAGCATTGCCTTCGAGGCCTTGATGTTTTTTGACCACTCAAGCTCCTGCTTCCTCAGGACAGGCAGACAAGTCTGTTGTTGTTTGATCTTTTCTTCCCAGCTACTGCTATAATGAAAGGAAAGTGGTGACATTTGCCGACCTCATATCCCACCATATTTCATCCCGGCAGCTAGCTCAGCACCAGCGATAAAGGAAAATGAGATCCAATGAATATATTCATGAACTTTTTAGGGAACCCTTGATGAACTGAATAATGTATCCATATTTTGATATAATTTTTCTTTCCAAACTTTCGTCATTGAACCTTAATAGTAGATGTGTGGTTAATATATTATGGCATTTTGTTGCAGTATTATATCTGACTTTATAAAACTAATAATGTGAACAATTTGTTTTTCATGATATTTTGTTTCCCACATTCTTATTGTTTTTTATTATTCAAATTATTGATTTGTAATAAAAGTTTCTTCACAATTTAGTTAACTGTTAATGTATTATTCAACTTTCAACATGAATGTGTGAACTTGTGAATTTGTCAGAAACACCACACTTGACAATCCTAATGTTACTGTAGTTTGTACATTCTGACAGTGTCAGTGAACTTGGTTAAGAACAATCTTTGAACATCTTCAGATCTCTGTACGCAGTATGTCTTGTTGCTCAAATCACCCTTAGCATAGAGAAAGCTTATTGAGATCTTTTAATTGAACCAAGGACTAAATTGTTCAAAACAGTCTCAGTGTATAAATAGCCTTCTGGCTTCATTGCATTAATTTAGTTCAGGAACCAACCTAGAACCAACAAAACAGTCTCATAATAATAATGATGGATGGCATTTATATAGCACTCATATCTCCATGTTTAACCTCAAGGAGCTACCAACATTATAACTCCTGTTTGCCTTGAGCTGGCGTAGCAATCCCACTCACTGCTGGGTGAACAGAGGCACACATTGAATAAAATCTCTTACCCAGGGTGACACCAAGAGATATATCCAGCAATGAAGCAGGTCACCCATCCAAGCGGATAGCCTTGCTCATTGCTGCTGAACTTCAATGATAGTGGTCAACCACAGGAACATGTACTACCAGTGCAAAGATAGCCATAAAGTAAAGTTTCATTGCACTTAGGTTCCATAACCCACTCAGGACCCATAAGACTAGTACTCAAATAGCTGTATAGTGGTATTCTTTGACATTCTATCAATTTCTGGGACCATGAACACATGGCCGAAACGACAAGTCGAAACAACCTCAGTGCTTAGATAGTCGTGGTGGCACTGTTTGACTATGTTACTAGGTTAAATAAACCTTATAGTGTTAAGATAGCTGTAATTTCATTCCATTCACAGGGACCAGGGACTCAGAGACAACCAATCACAACCAAATCAATGAGTCAAAGACCCATGGCCTACTGCCGTATGTCCTCAAATACAACCTGGGTCTTGTATATCAACTTAAGGCCTTCCATACTTCTTTGAATATAACCCAGGTCTCCAATAGAAGTCCAATTTGTATTCAAGAAAATACGGTAACTTTACACAACCTACCAAGATATTACCAACTATTGTGATATTACCAACTATTTTTGTGAAGTGCCTTAGCGTGAACTAGAATAGCTCAAATAGGGCGCTATATGAATGCGGCATATTATTATTATTATTATTATTATTATTGGAGACTCCTGCACTAGTACAAGTTTACCATTAAGAAAGCGTTAGTTATCACAGACTCAGGAATCAGTTACTCAAAGGTCTTTTATAATAAGGTGATGAGAGCTAGCTCAGAGTTGTCTCCAAGGGCTTTAATATTTCTCAGTATAAGGGGCTTAGTAGTCCAGGGGCTTAGTAGTCCAGGGGCTTTGTAATAGTTGGTCCTGCTGTTATTAGTGATGGTGGACTTATCTCTTCTGAGCACCGTCCGAGTGGTCATCACTTTGACCATTGTCCAAACTCTTAAACGATAGTGACCAGTTGGAACTGACAGAGACAGGTCTAGTGTTATAATAGTAGGATAAACAACCAAGTTCATTTCTGCCTCATCTCCATAAACCCAAGTGACGACCCACTCAAGTGTTAAATGCTCCAGATCTTCTGGTAATCTCGTGTAAATCATTTTAATGTTGCATGAAGAAGGGTATATGATGTTTGTCCGCTCCAGTACTGCGGCATTTAGTTGTAGTAATTAATATAATGTAGAAAGCTTTATAAGATTTAGCTAATTGCTAGTTGTATCGATCAGTACGTGTTACAACCTGCGAATTATTGCCATTTCTTTTTTACACTATTCTGGAATTCATATATTTTTTATAGCAGGATCTTTTTTCATGTCCCTTATTTTGCAAGTAGGGGTCAATGACCCAATTACTGAAAAACATTAAAGGATAGATGAAATGACATATGGTCCAAATCGGATTCATTAAAATGGGATGTCAATTTGACAATTTCTCGATTTTAAATTTCTGAAATCGGTCCATAAATTACTTATATACGGCTTTTTAAAAAAACGCCTGATTTAGCCCCTCAGACCAGAATGAAAGTCTGCGGGGGTGTGACTCGTGAAGGGATGACTTCTGTGACGTATGTGGAGGAATTTGATTTTCAGCGATAGTCACAATTCAAAGTAATTTCGCAACATTTTGATTGTTAATTTCACAAAGATACCTTCAATAAACCAACTTAAATTTCCCATATATCGAATGTTTAGATATCCAACTAGGTAATTCCGCAGATGACAATTACACAATTATTACATAAACTTGTCTTTTTGGCGATGTAATACACCTCATAAATTCATTTAGTGGCAGTGATAATCATCATTAATTAATTAACAAGACACCGGCGGAGTAGCTATCTAGCCGCCCCGCCTTTCGCTTATCACAGTCACGCCTCAGTGAGCATTTTCAAAAGGATTCGCCGAACAAATTGCGATAGTGTTAAAATGGGTGAATTAAAATCGTCTTAATTATTAATTGCAAGTGTATATTGTCTCGATTTTATGCTCAATTGTTTCCGATATACAATATACGTAGAGGTAATCATCTGTCATCCTTGAGAAAAATGCATTTCATCTATCCTTTAACTATGTGATCTTGACTTTGTAAATGTAATTGTTCCAGACTTTTGCAACGTTTACCAGCTACTCTTGGTTGATCAGTCAAGTTTATTTGTTTTAGATATTAGAGTAGATGTTTTAGAAAACTCCAACTGTATTGTTGACAAATGAAAATGTGAAAAACTATTTATTCCCTAATGGTACTGAAAAACATTAACTACGTGATCTTGACTTTGTATGTGTAATTGTTGCAGACTTTTGCAACATGTAATTGCCTGCTCTTGGTTGATCAGTCAAGTTTATTTATTTTAGATATTAGAGTAGATGTTTTAGAAAACTCCCACTGTACGTATTGTTTACAAATGAAAATTTGAAAAACTAATTATTTCCTATAATTTTAGCAACTTAAGAAATTGTGATTTGAGCATGACTCTGAGGATGTGGGTTCATATTCATCCTGAAAAGGTAGAAGAATTTGTACTGCAATATTGCAGACAGCGTGATCTCAAATATAACAATATTACATTTGTTCGTTGTCTATAGGGGGTGGGATAGCGCAGTGGTTAGCGGGTTCGGCTTCGGATTAAGGGGTCTTGGGCTCGAGTCCCGCCAGGGGCACAGCAACTTTGTCTACAGTAGAGAACTGTTCTACACGCAGTAAGGTTTGAGTGCAATGCTTTCAGCCTAGTATCACCCATGATTTGCTAGTTCCAGTCGATGCTTGCAGGTTTCACCGCAATACATAGCCACATGGTGTTGCAGGCTTTCTCCCTGCCATAATACTAGCAACCATGATGTTAGTGGAATAGTCTTGAAAGTGGCGTTAAACCCCAAATAACCTCATCTCACCTCACTGTCTATATGACATGTATTTCCAATCATTAAAGCCTTTTTTGGGTCAAAATTCACAATGATCGAGGTCATGGTGGCAAGATGGATTAGTTGGTGGCACAGTTGATTGGTGTCTGATGCTTAAGGTTCGAAAAAATCCCAAAAAGTACAAGAATGTGTACTCTTGTGACCTCTAACAATGTTGCAATAGTACACTGTCTATATGGCATGTATACATTTCTAAAACCACAATAATGATATATATCAAGTTTTTTTTTTTTTATCTAATCCTGAGCTAAAATATTTCTGATAATAAAATTAAAGAGTCACCTTTACATGAAAAATTGGAAATTTGACCTCTAGTTTATGGACTGAGCAAGCCTGCTTAGAGTTAATGGATACGTGTCATTGGTCTGTCCCCGACACTCACTGGTCAACTAGTGTCTGCATGTTACTGGTCTGTCCCTGACACTCACTGGTCAACTAGTGTCTGCATGTTACTGGTCACATTCCCCTAGTTGAAGAAGCTGTGATATTAAGTTATCCACATTAAGTGAGCTGTCAACAGATCCCATTTATGTTATTGCTCCGATTTATTTCGTCAACGGTCACCGATTGATTTATCACAATCTTGTTGAACTCTTGACCTTGTAAAATTGATTAGTAATCATGGTTTTGGCAAGACAAAATCAATGATTATATATAGTTATTTAATATGAAAAGATACACAAACTTGTGGAAAACTTTTAAATACTCCATAGAGTAAAGCCTAAGATGTCTAAATCAAAGATTTCACTAATGCATTTTCACAATCATGTTCAGGATTGTTATTGTAATATCCCCAATCTATGAACATTAGTGCCAATTGTTATTTCGTATCTTCAATAATTATTTATTCATCCGACAAGTAAAAGTCCATTATCAGCTTGTTAAGCTAAATTATTCAGTATGGTTTGAGCCCCCATACATCTATGTATTAAATGAGCTAATACATTACAGAGTGAAGAATTCTACAGACACTATCCAAACAGTCGATTAGCCGGACAGCGGTCAGTGACATCCGAGCTGCCTAGAGAGTGGACACTACACAGTTGACCAACCAACCAACCTGAAAGATTGGCAGAAAGAGACTGACATAGTGTTTTTAGTAAACCATTTACAACAAATATTCTTTGTAAGTTCTAACATGTATATAATTGAAATAGGTGTTGGAATTTTTTTCCAGACTTCCAACATATTTAGTTATACAGTCTGGATGTCAGACAATTCATTTGATTATTAATTTAATCTTTCAGGCAAAACAAATCTATTAATGTTTTTTTATGGAATCTCCTCCCATGATTTTTACAAATTAGGGGGGAAAATGTAACTAAAAATCCTTCCTAATTAAAAATGTTGCCAGATTTTAATGACGAACCGAAGATGTAAATGAAAAATTAGATTTTCTGATTCAACTCTGCTTGTTTGCTAACCTGAACACTTTACATTTACATTTACACAAGAGCAAAGTTGCTCCTTTTTTTCCTTCCTGCCTTTAGACATCTTGCTCCCAAAAATTTTAAAACCAATCAATTAATTTTGTCAGGCCGGAAAGAATATCATTGAAAAGAGTTCTGAATTTTTTTTCAGACTTGCCAAATTGTTTATTTCAATGGTCTGGTTGGCAGATGAAATTAATTTTAATATTTGAAAGAAAATAAATAAAAAAGGGCCTCTGTCTTGTTGTAGACTTGCCAAGGTGCTTAGAAAATAAAGGGGTCTGGATGACAGACTAATTAGCAGACTGATCTTTTGATTATAATTAAATCTATTAAATTTAAAAAAATAAAATTTAATCTTCTGCTCACTCAAATTTTCTTGGGCTTGAAATTTGAATATTATTATTAAAGGTAATTCTAGACAGTATGAACATCTCCTGGTCTGAGATCCAATACGTCCATGGATTCAAGACAACATCGCCTGGTCTGAGATCCAATATGTCCATGGATTCAAGACAACATCGCCTGGTCTGAGATCCAATATGTCCATGGATTCAAGACAACATCGCCTGGTCTGAGATCCAATATGTCCATGGATTCAAGACAACATCGCCTGGTCTGAGATCCAATATGTCCATGGATTCAAGACAACATCTACTGGTCTGAGATCCAATATGTCCATGGATTCAAGACAACATCGCCTGATCTGAGATCCAATATGTCCATGGATTCAAGACAACATCGCCTGGTCTGAGATCCAATATGTCCATGGATTCAAGACAACATCGCCTGGTCTGAGATCCAATATGTCCATGGATTCAAGACAACATCGCCTGGTCTGAGATCCAATATGTCCATGGATTCAAGACAACATCGCCTGGTCTGAGATCCAATATGTCCATGGATTCAAGACAACATCGCCTGGTCTGAGATCCAATATGTCCATGGATTCAAGACAACATCGCCTGATCTGAGATCCAATATGTCCATGGATTCAAGACAACATCGCCTGGTCTGAGATCCAATATGTCCATGGATTCAAGACAACATCGCCTGGTCTGAGATCCAATATGTCCATGGATTCAAGACAACATCGCCTGGTCTGAGATCCAATACGTCCATGGATTCAAGACAACATCGCCTGGTCTGAGATCCAATACGTCCATGGATTCAAGACAACATCGCCTGGTCTGAGATCCAATACGTCCATGGATTCAAGACAACATCTCCTGGTCTGAGATCCAATATGTCCATGGATTCAAGACAACATCGCCTGAGAGCATGAGAAGCTAGCACATTATAAGCATGTTCACCACTGTCCTCCATGCTTAACCTAATTGGTACCTGGTATGGTTATTAGACCATCGGTCACTCCTCAATTGACCATGCCTCCTGGTCATTCCCAGCAGGTTGATAGATATGTCCGGTCATTCCTTGAGTGATCCATGTTTTATTGTTATGACCCTACAGGAAGGACATTGGTCAGATCCAAACTGCACGTTTTGAGGCTTGTCCACTCCACTCTGTTAGGTGAAATTAACTCAGTGCATGACCAAGGTCAATAGCCAATTACTCAAGGTCATCTGCTTGTCAGATCGCCCTTCAATTCAAATGTCCAGGAGATTTTCATCTTTCCAGAAACGGTGTTGTCGCTAAATTATAGTCAGCACCAAGCAAGTCTGAGTGGCCAATTAACTAAAATCACAACTCATTAACAAGGGGATTAATTTGGGACTGACACTTACTTTAATATACTGGAATATTCCTGGACTGGCTGTTATAGGGTTAGTAGAAATAAAAATTGTGATATAAAGCGACACATGAAAAATGCAAGAAGAATTCCTTTGTTAACACCTAGCTGTTAATAGTGCAGATACTAGTTTTACCAGTTTACAGGAGTAACAGGTGGTGTATGAACAGAATATTCTTGGAATGGTTATTGCCCAAATATAAGATATTCAGGAACATTATGGAAATGATATAGGATATTGAGGAACATTCTGGAAATGTTATAGGATATTCAGGAATATTCTTGGAAAGTTACGCAATGTTCTGGAATATTCCGGGAATGTTATGTGTGATGTTCTGGAATATTCTGGGAATGTTATATGACGTTCTGGAATATTCTGGGAATAGTCATTGGTTAATGAAAGGATATTAAGGAACAGTCTTGGAAAGGTGATAAGGTAAAGATAGGATATTCAGGAATATTCTTGGAAAGGTGATTGGCTAAAGATAGTATATTCTGGACTTCTTTTCGACCTGCAGACAACGGTAAAAAAGATATGCTTTCAGTTGAACATATAATCAGCTTTTCAGGATTTGCAGCACTAAAGCCAGTGATGAAAACCAATCACCCTTTGTTGTTATCCTTAACGATTATATTATATCGAATCTCATTTTTACTTCCAACCAACTGCTCAGATGTTGAGAAAATCACTGACCCACTGAAATTGTCCTATCAGTAGTTGTTGTTTATATTTCTAAATGTATGTGATTTTTATCATTAATCTACATGCTGAATTATTTGATGCCAAACTATTCTGATGAGCCTATTCTGAGGGAATAATCCTGAATTATAGTCTTGGTCTAAAGGTATTGTCAGGTAAACACTATCTTCTCATATCTTAGACAATTTAATTACCCTGATCGCTATTAATTAGAATGTCAGTACCTGATCAGTTAGAATATCCAGAACCAGGTAAATAGTTAAAACTGCTCTCTTACAGTATCAACTGCATGATCTTTTACCTCTGGTATTGTAGTACATCTAAACTCATGCTTTGCACTTTGCCAAACATTAATAAACTCCCATTATCAACAAGTATAAATATGGTGTTATTTGCTAAATATTAGCTTGATTTTATTGGCATAAGCTAGTTCTAAATCACCATGGATGGGATAGAACTTTCACTTTTCAGAAATAAATGTGAACAGGAAGGTTTAAATGTCAACTATTTCTCCTGTTGCATACCACACCTCAAGAAACCTTGAAGGTTAGTGCAGTTTATACAAATAAAGGTAGTCGCATTCGGCATCTCTTCAATTCAGGTTTTACATAACACCTGCTCTCAGATATACAAATAGTTTTCTTCAGAACACATTCATTACCTACCATTCATTATCAGCTAATTAGACCAGTTGTTGGAGTGTATTTTGTGAAGTCAGACAATCCCTAGTTCCTTACCAATCCTAGATATAGCAAGATCCAGGAGTTAAGGGGTTCACGTATTTAAACTGAGGTTCACCAGGAGAGGGTTAATCCTCTCAACCTCTTTCATCTCCCCCTTCTCTGGATGCGTCACTGTATATCTTTGTTCAAATTATTTCTGGTGAAATATAGAACATTCCACTTAGTTTGATTCAAACAGAGCTAGACCATGAAACTATGGTCTCTAGTTCAAACGATATTATCAGAGTCAAAATAAATTTAAGCCAACAGTGGGTCAAAAGGGGAGGGGGGTTCAAATGATGCTTTGACCTTTCTAGGGAGAGGTCAGATACTCAGGTACTGGACCAATGGTTGGCTGAAGTTGGCATAAAACGTAAGAAATAGTCGGGTTTATACTTTTGTTTAAACTGAAGAACAGGGAGAGATAGAACACGGATCTCTCTTTACTTTTTCATGTTGACTGTAATTCTGTTATACATTGGGTAAACCATTGAGACATTACATATCTTAATTACAATGAACATATCCAATATTCTATGAATGTAGCCAATCATATGCAATATATAAAAAGCATTTACAGTCATGTTCCAATCCAGACATACAAATATAGAAACAAGCTCTGATCACCACAAATAAACTGATACCAACATTTCATGGCCTTCAACATCCACAATGATTACTCATGATGAAACTAATGATAGAATCTTCACCTACACTCTGTGAATTGATTCATTATCCAAGACCAGACTGGTCAGTAACGTTTAATCACGTCTATAGATTTTTTTCAACCAAACTTCATTGCCCATTTAGATACCAATCGATGTTTTTCTCAGGAAGTTTTCAATTCTAGGGACTAGAAATTGAATATTTAGAGCTCTCAATGTTTGGATTCTTTAAAAATGGTGTTATTATGTGGTTAATTCATCTAATGGATTTTATATATAGTCAAAATCATAGATTAGCCCAAAATAAATTTTCTAACCGAGATTTCAAGAGCCATGATCAAAGCAACAAATTGAAGATGTAAAATATCTGTGAATCTCTGTACATCAGGGATGTGACAGCAGGTGCTTGAAAATAACACGTCCTCCCCAACCAGTTGCACTTGTCAATTCACAAAATCTTCCAAAATAAATTTGCAAATGTAATTCAATCATACTTAGAACTACAGAAGGATTATTTTTTCATTTGTATCTGTCACCTATGTACCGTATCAAAAGGTTTGTGGAGAGTGTATATATACACTTCAAACACAATCAACCCTTACACATGAATGATCGGTTGGCAACTTGACGTTGATTACAAGATACAGACTGGACACAAACTTGAACTTTGCTGCTTAGACAATTTCTCTGCAGAAAGTATGAATAAATGTCTGCACATTGTAGTGTTCAGGAAATTACAGGCTAATGTTGAGCTTGAAGTTCTTCTATTTTGGTATCTCAGTGATCCTGTGTGTCAGAGTGGATTGGCTTTGTGTTGTGTGGTTAACAAGGCGGCCATGTTCAGAAAGAACTTCTTCAAAAACTCGTCCTCAGCAGTCATTCCACAATGTTAGGTTTTGTTGCCTCTTCAATCTTTGATTGATGATCTTTGTGAGAAATGATATGGGCAAAAAGTTCCATTTTGGTTCTTTTATGATGAATGGAAGATTAAGATCAGTTCGACTCTTTTGCAATTTATCCTTGTCACAGATGTAATGTCTGTTTTTATGTGCTATTATTGACAGAGATTTACTCCATGTTTGACAGAATTGTTAATTTCATCTTTGATATGAGATTGAGGGATGGATGGATTTTCCTTTTAAAATCTTCAAAGTATGTAATTCTATTATCAGTACCATAATGTAAATGTCAAATGTTGAAAATCACTCAGCTCGCTTACATTAGAAAAATAACTAAAGTTTTTCAAGCAAAAAATCTTCCCTAATGATTGAAATATGTTGGCCGAGGAATGAAATGTTTTACCTATACTGAAATTACCTAAAAGCCGACAGATATGTGTACTTTATAAATCTTTCTTGGCCTCAGAACATACACCAATATAAAATAAGATGTATGTAAATCAGTTCCATCAAATTATTTGTGTGTTATAGACATCTTCCCATTGAGACAAAATCAATTATCAATTCACAGAAATCCTGACAACAAACACTCAACAAAAGCTGTAAATACAAAAGCTTTCAACAGCAGGATGTGTCATATTGTTTTGAGCGACTACAATTGTTTATTTGTTTGTGATGTTTTATTACCAGTTCGGATGATGATAGAGACAATGAGGTGACCACCAATATGGAGTAGGCTGACGCTGACAGAAGGAAATCAATGGACAGACAAGAGTATTTGTCCCAATTAGACAGGGAGTCCTTGATGCACTAAGTGGTAGATCCTGTTGGCAGCCTTCACGTCATGTTCAGTATCTTTCCTCGCGGTTCCCTTGTCAAGGGAGGTAACTCTTGTTGACATTACGTGTTAATTGATCCATGTCATTCATCCATCCATCCACACAACCAATAAAACATTCAACCATCCATCCATCCATCTTTGTAACCATCCAATCAACCTTCCATTCAGCTGTCAAACAACCTTCCGTCCATCCAACCTTCCAACCTTTAATCAATTCAGCTTTTAGTCATCCAACTATATCCAACATCTCCTCTTCCATCAAGTCAACCCTCAATCGACCATTGATCCTTCCATCCATCTTTCCAGCCATCCATTCAACCTTCCATCCACCATCCAACAGCCTTCCATCCATTCATCCATATCAACTCAAACTTACCCCCGTCCAGTAATCGATAAAAACAACTACCAATCATCATAATACATACATCTATTGTTCCAATAACCTTCCAGCCATCCATTTGAATCCATTTATCAATTCATCTGTCCATCCATCCATCTATCCATCCCTCCATCCCTCCCTCCATCTATCCATCCATCCCTCCCTCCATCTATCCATCCATCTATCCATCCATCCATCCATCCATCCATCCCTCCCTCCATCTATCCATCCATCCATCTATCCATCCATCAATCCATCCATCTATCCATCCATCCATCCATCTATCCATTCCTCCATCTATCCATCCATCCAATTCATTCCACCAACCATCTTGTACTCCACCAATCCTTCCTTCCATTCCTTCAAGCTGCTAATCCATGTTATATCTCCCAAACCTCTCCCTGTACTCTGCCAGTTCTTGTTTGTTCATACATGGGAATCTTGTCAGTGTTTTCTTTACCGGTCAAGTGTCTCCATTAGAACATGAGGACATGGAGTGGTCAGATTGGGGTCAACCACTCCTCAAGTGGACACTTGTCAGCTCTCTCCTGGCATGACAATTCAATTTGGTACCAATGGTGACGGAAATTGAATTGTTGAGCAGATGAAGAGCAGATTAATTTGGTAGTTTCTGCACAATTTTATCATCATCATGGTTTCATATTTAAAATTTAGCAGGAAATGTTTACCTAAGAGTAATATTTTGAAGCATTTTGGTATTCTGAGATTTATATCAACAGTGGTCAACTTAAGGTGATGAACTGTTCAGTGCTTGTAGTAAATTTCCTGTTTCTCTTGATGATTGTTTGACAAATCCTTATTTATTTATTCCAGGAAGAAAGCCTGTTCACTATTGTAGCTATGCATCAAGATGAAACCTGCAAGCAATTGAAACCAGTAAATCATTGATGATAGTTGATTTTATTTGCATAGACTTCAAACAGATGAGAAGACTGATGGTAGAGATATAATGTACGTAGGATGTTAGTGATCTGTCGGAAGGGGAGGTAACTCTCATCTCATCCCGACTGTTATATGTTAAGTCTGCACTGCATATCACATCTCTGGTAAAAGAGACTTGGCTTAAATGTCAAAACTTGTCCATCGCTTCATCTCAATCATATTTAGTCCAACTAATATCTTAACCCTCCAAAGATCAAGGCAAAATCATCAAATGTTTGCAGATATATCCTGTGCAGATAATAACGTTCAACATCAAAGGTTGCAGGTTGCCATTAAGCTGATCTTGTAGGAAAATAGAAATTTAACTCTAGAAGCTAAAGGATTTGGTTGTTTGAAGGTGCATTATTTTCTCTCAACAATAATGGAATATTAAGTTTTATAGAAAAGTCATTTTTCAATGTTGAAATGAATAACACTTATCATCAGTGTAACATGAATTATGTAAGTTCATATGTGGGCAAATATTTATTTACATTATTTATTAACATATCGTTTCTTTACATTTGTGGGATTGGCATCTCACCTCACCTTACCTAATCTCACCTCATGCTCACCTCATGCTCACCTCACCTCATCTCACCTCACCTCACCTCAACTCACCTCACCTCACCTCAACTCAACTCAACTCAACTCAACTCAACTAAACTCATGTTCACCTCATGCTCACTTCATGCTCACTTCATGCTCACTTCATGCTCACTTCATGCTCACCTCATGCTCACCTCATGCTCACCCACCTCACCTCATGCTCACTTCATGCTCATCTCATGCTCACCTCATGCTCATCTCATGCTCACATCATACTCACATCATCTCACCTCATGCTCATATCATGCTCACCTCACCTCATGCTCACCTCACCTCAACTCAACTCATTTCACCTCATGCTCACTTCATGCTCACCTCACCTCACCTCACCTCACCTCACCTCACCTCACCTCACCTCAACTTTCTTCACCACGCCTCACCTCACACTCATCACATCACCTTGACTCACCTTGACTCACCTTGCCTAAAATCAACTCAAATCAACTTTCCTTTTACAGTTTTAGCTTCACTTACTACAGTACCTTTCATGATTTACAAAGGTTTTGGTTCAATAATAATATATTATATGTAATATAATAAGATATATAATAGCTTATATTCCAATTTCTTCCTGATAACGATCTGTCCAAGTGGATCGAGGGTTTCTGGAGCCCGATCTCCACAATATTTCTCTATCTAATCAATAAACTTATTTTTATCTTAACAACGTATGATGTATCATTTTCTGATAGACATATTTCAAAACTTTATGATTTATTATGTCTATTTTGAGATATGTATGAAAATGAATATTGATTCTTGAAATCCAATAAACTGATGAAAAGGATACGTTTCGTCTGTCATCTCCATCACTGTCGACATCATTCTTCCTGGTACCAGCCTCACAGATAATGAAGCATCCTGTGCAGGCAAATAATAGGGGAGTCGAAAGATAACAGAGTAAAACCTAAATGTGAGTTCCTGTCTTTTATAGATCTTCACTTATATCCTAATATTATTGATGTAGAGGCATTGCCTGTTTTGAAACAAGAGTCCTCAGAAGATGACATATCCCACCGGTCCCACACAATTTGTAAAACACATCTTTGACAGATAATTGTATATCTACTACTTCAGTTAGTGGGTAATAAACATGCTGAGTTTCAGGTAAGATGAAGAGTTTTGGAGTTCTACTCCGGAAGCAGATCTCTAAACAAATCCAACGCGTTTCTATGGAAACAAAACAAAAACATTTCAGAAATCCGAAAATATCAAAAGCAACCACTTCAGTTAGTTGGTAATATGTATGCAAAGTTTCAGAAAGATATCATGAACAGTTTTCGAGTTCTGCTCCGGAAACGAAAGGATGATACTTACAGACAGACGGGCGGACGGACAGACAGACGGACAGGGCGACGACTATATCCCATGGTATTACATACCGTCGGGATAAATCACTGTAAATACTCATCTCATCTATATGTGATTTTGTGTCTTGGAGAGATTGCCTGTGATTTGTAGCTTATCAGGCCTGAAAGGCCCTGAATGGGCTTATGGCATAGCATACGTTGCCGGACATTTTTCTGACAGGAAACATTTTGCTTTTCCAACCTCCTTCTCCAGAAAGCTGAAATCTTGTGTACTGAGTCCTTGGCCAGTGGAGATTACAAATTGTGGCCATGACTTAAACACCTATTTTTATCTTCTTCTCCAGAACAAAAAGGCCTGGAAAGCTGAAATTTTGTGTACACTCAGCAACTTTACCTGATATTGGATTCCCTACTACCTACAGAAGAGGATACGCTGCTTGCTGTATTTACATTCAGTGCAGTGGTTTTAACAGATGCCATCGGGTTTCAGCACAATACATTGCACTTAAATAGTGTTGCAGGCTTTCTCCACTCTCCACTGTGGCATGATAGACTAATTCATTTCATTTCTACATGCAGGTTTCACCGCAATGCATAGCCATATGGCGTTGCGGGCTTTCTCCCTGCCATAATACTAGCAGCCGCGATATAAGTGAAATACTCTTGAAAGCGACGTTAAACCCCAACTTACTCACTCACTTACATGTATGAGTTCGATCCATAAAGGTAAAACAATTACAAAGCGATAATCAGCTATTACAATTCTCAAAATATCATGAACCAGTTTAATAATCTAGTTTTATCTATTTAAGAAGTAAATTGTTTTAAGTAGAAGTAAAACGATAAGTTACATCTTTTTTCAGGATAATATTCTGTTCCTTATAATGGCCGACAATTCTGTATTTGCTCTCTGGCTACAATGTAGTGCACATTCCATTTTACAACTTTTGATCAAATTTCCAATTTCTTCCCCAATTTGCCTCCAAGCTAGAAATGGTTGCAAAAAATGTCACTTTAGATCACTATGGGTTATTTTTTTTAATGCAGAAGAGTTTTTTCTGCTGTAATTGTCCTGGTCGCCAACCAATTTTCTCCCTCTGTGCATGAGGCGAGAATAAAATTGACAAGATACAAAAGTAAAGTTGAACATGATAAGAGACTTATTGGACATAGTGTGGTGCCACACAAAGTTTAAAATCATCGAGTTGTAAAAGATGTATTCTTGGAACAATTACAGTGTGGTAGAGACATTCAGACTTACAGAAGAGAAGACAGAATGATCCTTCTGATTTAATCTGTCCCTTGATCATTGATCACTCCTGATTCTTGTGAATTGTTACATTTATAAGATAATTTTCAACTGCATTTACATTGTATACATATGCATGGAGACAAGGCATCTTAAAATGTCTATTTCTAGAATATTATATAATTTTAAAATATGAATTCGATATGGCTGAGTATAAGGCTTTTATTTTTTAAATATAATAATCTAAATATAATATCTAAATATGAATCAACCAATTATTGTAATTAAGGATTAAATTACTCTTTGAGTTATTTGTGTTTTGAATTACAACAAAACTACATGAATATATAAAATTAATGCACAACTTTGTGAAAGATGGCACAGTTTTTACAATGAACGCACATCCCAGAATGTCTGTCTATCTAACGTCACATGGTATGAAGACTTTCCAACCTAATCTCATTGTCTACTTGTCACAAGTGCTTTAAGGTGAAAGGATAGCACCGTGTCCAATTTTACATCAAACAAATCATAACATTGCTTATTTCAAACCTAATTTCAAAGCAAGTCTCTTCGATGAGCGGCTTCTCATCATTTTATATATTTGTCATATCAGGGGCAAATCAGGCGTTATAGCTTTATTATCCAGATGTGAAACATTAGCAGTGTCTTATTTTTAATATATGTTTTTAATAATTTTGAAAGGAGGTAGGTTTTCTTTTTTTTAATTAATGAAACTAATTTGGAGTTTAAAGGGGGAGGGGGATCAGTAACTGCATATCATGAGGATACATAATTACTCTTATCCTACCTCATGTAAGAATGTCGATCTATGATTGGTCCACGTGACCCTGAACAAATAACCATATTCACCCTCACCCAGGTGGATAAATGTCACCGAGGGTGATAAAAGCCTTATACCCCGCTACCGAAATAAAGCGTGCGTCCACGTCAGTCAGTCCACGTCACGTGATACAGCTTATTTTGACTCTGACCCAGATTTGTTGCTTCTTTGAATAAACGATGTTCGAGCATTTCTGTTTGTTTTTAATAATATTTTGAGACATTCGGTAGGATAAAAACGTTATAACATTCAGTGGAGGTTTACATCGTGAATTATAAGACCCTTATTATTTTTTATTCTACTCGCCTCCGGCTCGTAGAATAAAAAATAATGCGGGTCTTATAATTCACGATGTAAACCTCCACTGAATGTTATAACTTATATTATATTTTGGTTTGATCAAACTGAACGTTCAAACTTTATTAAAGACTTTTTAATGTCATGTTGAATTATTTCATATCTTTGACATTTGAGAATTTAATTGGTATATGGTTTCCATTTCTGTAAAAATTAAAAGAAACTTAGTGGTTTAAACAGAAATAGAATATTTAACAGTCATTTATAATTGTGATGGTGGTACGACCATTGTGACATCGTAACGGCACACTGTTATGACATCATACTTGTAGCGGTATTACAATAATTTGATATTGCTGTATGAAACTTAGTGCTTGAAGCTTGTACTTTCAAACAATACGGTTTACTGTTTCTAGAATAGTTAACAAAAGTAAACATATAATTTGGTAACTGCATAATTTCATTTTCTTTAACCATTATTTTTTTTATGTCCATCTCAAGAACGTTTTTCTCATCAAAACTGCATATGCATAGTGATATGATTTATTCATGAAGCAAAAATAATGACCATATGGCATCATCAATTATGATTTCTTTTCCTTTTAAATGGTGGTTTTTCTTCCTCATTAACATTTGCAAATAAAATGACATTTCACATAGAACTTGCAAAAACCTTGATTCTCACGTCTTTGCCCAATCATATATGCAAATATTGCCTGATATAATTAAAACTAGAAGAAATGACTCTGTCTCTCAGTTGCCCTCAAGTTCTCTGTCATCTAGCATTTTTTATGTTCTGGCTTTTATTAAATCATTTCTTCTATTCGGGTTACATTTGGTTCCAAGTATATTGACTCCTGGTCCAAGCTTGTTAAACAAATAGAAATTATTACCAAGGAAGTGTGTGACTTTTACTAAATTAATTTTTGCATTGCCTGACCAATAGCGAGGATTATATAACATTACATTTGTAAAATCATGGTACATTTACGAGTGTAATAATCAATCCATTTTACCCGTTCTTTATAATAATTCTATATGAATTTACTTAAAAAAGCAAGAAAACAGCCCACTGGAGCCTGCTACAGTAATATCAGGAAAAGATTTTTATGACGTCACAGACATTCAAAATATTGAAACTCTGGTTGAAAGAAATCTTAAGATTAAATTAATTTTAAAAAATACATGTGCGAATGTGAACAATTACACTTATTTTTCACTGTATGACCACTGTACAGCTATTTACAAAAAAAATATATTTATTTTTGTCAACTTCATGTTGTATAGAATGAAATTCCATTTTTCAGATTAATATAAAATAATTTGCAGATGTTATTTATTGCATAAACTTGATTATGTTAACAGCCCTACACACTCTTCCCCCATATTTTGTCTGATATTGAAACAAGTGTAAACAAAACGTATTTGCAGATCTCTAACAATTTGTCTCATTCCATTGTTTCCTGAAGGAGAAATCCCAATTGGTGAGGAAGGAATCTGGAAATAGTCTTGTAGAACACTGGAGGCCATCACGTTGACGTACATCATTGTAGTTGTCATCGCTCTGATTCAGTCGTGATATCGTCAAGTGAAGGTGAAATCACAAACATAGGGGACTCATGAAGTGAATAGATCACACTGTCTCAGTTTCTCATGGGATTTATTAAGAGCGATATGTTGAGTTGTTGGAGAGATGTTTCCAT
Source organism: Gibbula magus (assembly GCA_936450465.1). Lineage (NCBI taxonomy): Eukaryota > Metazoa > Mollusca > Gastropoda > Trochida > Trochidae > Gibbula > Gibbula magus. Next base: position 25,258,724 of record OW388306.1, read on the forward strand.
TTCAAGTAGTGACACTTGAGTTATACCGTCGTAATTAAAATGAACAAGACCCTGTTGTGTGAATTTGATGTTGAGGTATCGCTAGTTGTATTGTCAGTTGAGTTTATTTTATTAGCACTGGTTGATCAAAATCTGAGAGAAAAGTGTGCCAAAACTTTTATGTCGGATTGTTAAGAGAATTGCTAGACCAGAATCTGATGTTAGATTGTGAGGGAAATGCTAGACCAAAATCTGATGTTAGATTGTGAGAAAGATGTTAGACCAAAATCAGATGTCAGTTTGTTATAGAGAATATAGAACCAATCGAATGTTAGATTATTAGAGAAATAGTAGACCTATCAATGTCACTTGATTTATACAGATTGGAATGAATCTGAGGCGGACTATCGTATGCGGAGAGTAGCTAAATGGCAAGAGGAAATGACACTTTATTATTCTGTCCGTAGTAGATCACAAGTCGTAAATACGGTGATGTATAGGGTGGCCATGATAAGTATCAGAGATGTTTATTACTTTGTGAACACACTGCTACTTGCTATATCTTCTCCTTGACTTGTTACTTTGTGAACACACTGCTACTTGCTATATCTTCTCCTTGACTTGTTACTTTGTGAACACACTGCTACTTGCTATATCTTCTCTTTGACTTGTCTGTTTATCTTCAGTTTACTTTTTAACTTTAACCTCTTAGTTCTTCAGATATGTTATGCATTATATAACATATGTACATCATTTAACTTTATTAGCACTTTTTGGGAAGGAGGAATTGAGTTCATGCTTTTGTTGATATATATACTGAAAAGTTGGTCATGATTTGACAAAAAATCATATTTTATTATTTGTAATATGTTGAAACCTGATTTTAAGCGCTCTTTTTGCATTATGTTTATGTTAAAATAGGTTGTGTGTTTTTTTTAACAATTAAAATTTGTTTTTTTGATAACAAATCCACTCTTGATAATATCAAGCAACAAATGTACCTTATTTTAACTTACAAATTATTCAAGTTTCAAGCCATTTCGGCAATACCAAGTCAATACAACCGACCGGTAGTAAAGATAATTCAGAGTTAAGCACCCTCTGATAGAGTTCTTATAACAGGTAAATGATCGGAGAATTCCAGAAAACTGACCCCTGAAGATATTCTGAACATGTGCGGTGTCAGCGTGTGTCAGACGTGAGACTGCAGGCCATGTAATCAACCTGTATCTAGCTGCATTACTTTCTATTGTGTTCTTGTCAGCACCACAGCGTCATGCTGGGGGAACTACGTAGAACTGCGTATGTACATCACTGGTGACGATAGCTCACAATTAACTAACTAAACTGTATCTTACTGACTATTATATACAGTCAGACCTCGATAATCCGAACACTTCCGTTTTTCATCAAAAACGTTCGGATAGTGAAATGTTCGGACTACTGAAATGAACCAAACAAGATGGAGTTACTCCCCTTTGAATCTACATACAGACGACAATGTATTTAGAATATCAAATGAGTTTTATTTCATATACACATAACAACTGGGATACATAAAGTAATAAAACAATCAATGCACAAAATCATTTCTTGACATACATGCACAAAACATGTCAAAACATTCATCGAACTCACTCAGGTTTGAAGAATTTGCCGATTACAGATTGTGTACTCAATGGCTTCAATGACCCACGCATGTGATCAAAGTTTCTAAGTTCTAAGTTGGTTACAGCTTGCTACCGTTCGGACACTGCAAGATTCGGATTATCAGTGGCCGGACTATCGCGACTTGACTGTATATATATATATATATATATATATATATATATATATATATATATATATATATATATATATATATATATATATATATATATATATATATATATATATATGTTTGATAGAATGAAGACCAATATATATATGATTGATAGAATGAGGATCAGTATATTATATGTTTGATAGAATGAGGACCAATATATATGATTGATAGAATGAGGATCAGTATATTACATGTTTGATAGAATGAGGACCAATATATATATGATTGATAGAATGAGGATCAGTATATTATATGTTTGATAGAATGAGGACCAATATATATGATTGATAGAATGAGGATCAGTATATTATATGTTTGATAGAATGAAGACCAATATATATGATTGATAGAATGAGGATCAGTATATTATATGTTTGATACAATGAGGACCAATATATATGTTTGATAGAATGAGGACCAATATATATATGATTGATAGAATGAGGACCAATATATATGATTGATAGAATGAGGACCAATATATATGATTGATAGAATGAGGATCTGTATATATGATTGATAGAATGAGGACCAATATATATATGTTTGATAGAATGAGGACCAATATATATGATTGATAGAATGAGGATCAGTATATATGATTGATAGAATGAGGACCAATATATATATGTTTGATAGAATGAGGACCAATAATATGATTGATAGAATGAGGATCAGTATATATGTTTGATAGAATGAGGACCAATATATATATGATTGATAGAATGAGGACCAATATATATAGTATCGATAGAATGAGGATCAGTTTGTGCTTAACTAGAACATTCTACTTAGTTTCAACTTCCTTTATATTTTCTTTGGTCTCAAGTATAAAGAACATTCCAAAATCTCTACTCAGTGTCATAACTTTCCTGACATTTGTAAACTTCATCTGTCAGACAACAAGAATCATTAACAATATCATGAAACTGCCTGATTCTGAGGTGACAAATCCCTAATAAATTGTGTGCACTAAGTAAACATGGTACAAAAAGTTATTGACACTGCAGTCATATGTTCATTCAGAATTTATCAATTTAGAACAAATAAGTGAGAGATTGCATGCCAATACCATTTTAAGTGTTTTTATATATATATGTGTGTTTTAATTGTTTTTCAAAATTCCAAAGTGAATTCACTTTACTTTACGTTTTTCAATGTAACTGTTACAGACAATTAAACATATAGTTCATACCGGTAGTTTAATTTCAAATATTAAGGAATTTGAATTTTTTTTAGGAATATTTCAATTATTTAGAAATATCTCAATTAATTAGGAATATTTCAGTTATTTATGACTATTTTAGTTATTTAGGAATATTTCAGTTGTAGAATGACAACAAACTAAAATACAAGACATTCAAACATTCACCGATGTCATTCTCCAGTTGACTAGTTATTCTTTTCAAACAATAAAAACAAGTTTTAACTCTGACATTTGCTGGCATCGATTTAATATAATTAAAGTCAATACATGCGTCACTGTTCTTGTAGAGGCATATCATTGTGCTGAGATCCATGCGAATCAGAGTCCGATAATGAGAAGAACTCTGTCCCTTGTGTTCTTGGAGCAGTGATATCTTATGTGTTTGTCAGGCTTCTTACTTTGATTAGGTTGAGACAGTTTGAATATTGAGTGAGAAAGTCTGTCATGTACAGATTGACCTTTACAAAGTTTACGTAAGTTGTGAACTGAGGTCGTGTCAAGCAAATTTAGTTTTGGAACATTTTCAAATTGAATCATTTTCTTCTTTTTTTTAAAATACAATTTTGAAGTCTTGAATTTTGTTACTTCTCTCAGGAATATTGTATCTAGGCTTAATTTTGTCACAGCATTGAAGAAACATTTAAAGTAAGATGATCGAGTGAATTCAAATGAACACGTTCAATTCTCAAAGGATCAACCAATGGTCCAAATTGCTCTTCGAAGGAAATCTAGGACCCTTAATTCTCTAAAATTGTTAAGGGGGCAGTAGCACGTATTTTCGCTCAGATAAGGCGATGAAATGTATTTGAAAAATAATGTCACCAATAGTAAAACACCCTTCTCTCTTGGGTATAACAATGGGAATTGTTTTTATAGTTTGAAGTAATAAAAGGTGTTCACATCAAAATGGCCACCATGCAAATTTTGCTTAATATGCAACACTGTTATTACCACTACGGATAATTAGTTTGTTTAATAACATGTTTTACCCTCTAAAGTAAATATGAATGACAAAAACTTTCATTAACATGGGAAATTTGCAAAAAAACGTGCTACAGCCCCTTTAAAAGGAGGATTCTATCGGGATATTCCCGTTTACACATGATAAGATTAAAAGACATTCCAATTGAAAGATATAAATGAAAGTAATATTTATATGCCTTTATATTTGATAACGTGATAAATACAAGTGCACATTTGTTGAAAAATAAAAACAATGAGAAGTGAAACCATTAATATACGCAGGAAAACTTCACTTCAGCCTAACAGCATATTGTTTATTAGTTTCATGACATATCAATATGTGCTGCAATGTGAATATTCTATCGTTGTAAATGTTTGATTACCCAAAAAATATAAAATTAGGTGTAATGCAAAAAAACCAAGATGCTGGATGCTGCCTAATGAAGCTTTGTAAAATCCCCTGGTCTCCAGTTACAAGATGATTCATCAGGTCAGACAGTACTTCACAGTGTATTTTATACAAGTGTCAATAAAAAAAACTTCTAATCACACTATATGCAATAAGTAGCTATTCTTTTACTTTTTGGATTATTAATTTTGTAAGATGAAGTCTTTGAAGGTGAAGCACAATCCCAGTGTTGTTTTATCAAATTACCTTTGTTAGTTTCTTTTCTTGTCAGATTGTTTTAGACACTCATATTTAAAAAAAAATTAAATTTTCGTGAATTTTAAATCAGGTCATTCCAAAAGTTGGAGGATCAGTAAGAATGAAATCATTACATTAGTGAGATATTGATGCGTCGTGTGTACGAATGAGTCAATAAACGCATGCTCTAAGGGAGGTAACTCTTTATTAACGCATGTTCTTTATCAATCTCACAGGATAAAGTTGCTTGTTTTACTTGAATCAAAGAGGGGGCGAGATAGCGCAGTGGTTAGCGTGTTCAGCTTCGGATCAAGAGGTCCAGGGTTTGAATCCCGCCGGGGGGGGGGGGGGGGGGGGGGGGGGGGGGGGGGGGCACAGCAACTTTGTCTGCAGTAGAGAACTGTTCTACATGCAGTAAGGTTTGGGTGCAATGCTACACTGAATTCCTGGTGCAGTACCACCCATGGTTCGCTAGTTCCAGCCGATGCTCGCAGATTTCACTGCAATGCATAGCCACATGGCGTTGCAGGCTTTCTTCCTGCAATAATACTAGCAGCCGCAATATAGTGAAATACTTTTGAAAGTGGCGTTAAACCCTAACTCACCTCACCTTTGTATATCTCGATCCTATTGCATCTGCATGAGTTCTTAAGTTTAATTTTAATTTAATATTTCAATTGAGCTTTCTACTCTTACTAAAAAGAGAATTTGACTTGTTTTTTATTTGTATACATGTTTACAAACAAAATATAATTTCATATGGTTTATATGGTCTGAATGCAAAAGATTAGATAATGTACAATAGACTAAAATTAAGTCTATGGAATTTTAATTATTACTGTTCCTTCATCCTTATGATTAATTTTTAAAAAATACATTCAGTTCCAAACTTGCTGAATAAGGATCTAGACTGTACTCACAGTCATGGGACAGGACTAAATGTACAAATAAAGGCTTTCTATTTTGATATTTTATTGAAGTGTTAATATTTTCTAAAAGGAGTTATGCCCCTTCCACTGTGGAAGAAAGATCTTCATATTCCAGCGTCAATATACAGCACTTTGGACTTGCTATAAATCCATGCAACATACAGACTCCAAACTGCATGTTTATTTGAATTAAATTTTTTATTAACGCTAGTTATAAAGATAAAAGTAAAAAAGCAAGTTTTTTTTCTATGAAAATCATCAATGCATCCAATATCAGAAAAAGCTGAGGTATATCTTTTCAGTCAATATTTCATAATTATATGGGAAAGGACCAGTACGTACATCGGAGCTCCAGACAAGGAGACAAATGATGCAGAAGGTCTCCCCCAGACGACTCTGAGGTACAGACCCAATTTCAGGTGTGTCAGCGTTCCTACATGGCTGACAACTCGGCTAATTGCCCCAGTAACTCTGCCATCGTTGTCTCGGATCCTGGCAGCATCAGCGAGATTTATAGTCACTAGGTGATCGCCGGCTGAGACTGGGTCTTTCTCCATTAAAAAGTAAATTTCTCGCCATGAGCTGTGTGGTTAGTCCTAACCTGCAGAACCAAGAATACTGTAATCCACACAATAAGCACCTCAACCCTTATATTCGCCCCCAACCTAATTAGCACCCCACACTCTAACAAATGCCCTCAATTCCAATAAGCGCCCCACCTTAATAAGCGCCCCACACTCTAATTATATATAAGCGTCACCAACCTAATTAAGCACCCCAACCCTAAAAAACACCCCCCTAACTCAGCACCCCATTTTAACAATAAGCGCCCCAAACCTAAACGCACCAACCTTAATCAGCACCCCAAACCTAATTAGTATCCAAACTCTAATAACCAAACTCTAATAACTGCCCCAAACCTAATCAGCGCCCCTAAATATAATAAACACCACAACTCTAATAACCACCTCAACTTAAGCGCCCCAAACCTAATCAGCACCCCCAAATATAATAAACACTCGAACAAGTGCAACCAACCATAAGAAGTATCCCAGCCCAAGCCTGGTAAGCGTCCCAACCCTGGTAAGCGACCCCACCCTGGTAAGCGACCCAATCCTGGTAAGCAACCCAACCCTGACATAAGGCGACCCAACCCTGGTAAGTGACCCAACCCTGGTTTAAGGTGACACAACCCTGGTAAGCGACCCAACCCTTGTAAGCTGTCCAACTCGATCTGGTAACCCTAAAAAGCGCCCCAACCCTAAAAAGCGCCCCAATCTTAGTAAACACCCCCAAACTAATAAACGCCCCAACTCTAATAAGAATCCAAACCTTATAACGCTCCCCAACCGTATAAAGCTCCCCAAACCTTATAAAGCACCTCAACCGTATAAAGCGCCCACAACCCCTAATGATACCCCCAATTCTAATACGAGCCCCAACCCTGATACACCATAGACAAACTCTTCATGGATGTCAACACTATTTTACATTGATCTCAATTAGCGCTAATGCAAATGGAGCATCAAAATTGGCACTGAAAAAGTCTGCCTTGTGTAAAACTGGAGCTGAAGCAATGAAAATAGGACTTTAACCGTCAGTGAAAAGACTTTAATGTTAAAGGGGCAGTAACACGTTTTTTGCAAATTTTATTTGTTTAAATTTCCCATTTAGAATAATGGTTTATGTCATTTATATTTACTTTAGAGGATACAACATCATATTACACAAACCAATTATCCGTAGTGGTAATACCGGTGTTGTGTATAAAGCAAAAATTGCATGGCAGCCATTTTATTGTGACCACATTTTATTATTTCGAATGACAAAAAACGATTGCCATGGCAGAGCCGTGTACACTCATTTATAACTTGATTTTCCAAAGAGAGAATGGTGTTTTACTGTTGGTGACATTATTTTTCAAATACATTTTATCAACTTATATTATTTGAGCGAAAAAACATGCTACTGCCCCTTTAAAGCTGACGTTAAAGAAGTGTTTTAACACACACCATCATCAGTGGAATAAAAGTGCATGTGCATATATCTTTAGGACAATAAGCTATTAAAGGCATTAATTGTAGTATGCTGTTCTTACTGTAATAAAGAGCTAGCTCTCCTGAAAAAAAATATAAGTGTAATTACCAATGGCTAAATAACACTTCTCAATCAATAAATAGAGATTATTAACCAAGTGTGTTTCCGTTTCATTAATATCATATTTTTGGAATAAAAATTGTATTATGTGAGCCTTTGGCGAGCATAAATACATTATTTTTTATTCCAAATATATGATAATAATGATACAGAAACCCACAAGGTTAATAATCTCTTTATCATATTATATCATTATTAAAATAAGCGTGGTAAGAGTCTTACTAAGAGAATTGACCCAGTTTTAGCGGAGTTATTTCATAGACGGTCCATCAAAGTGATGGTCACGACATTGGCTGTGAAGTGTCTTAATTAAAACAATTTAAAAACACGATGTGAACGATTCTTTTAAAAATTAACAATTGGTCCCTTATTTCTTGTTCATTGATATTTTCAATCAGTACATAAGCATCTATCTAATAATTAAAAAGCACTCATAAATCACGTGGTCATGTTGCTAGAACAAGGGAAGTAACTCTAGTTTCAACGTTTTGGAAGCTGCGTTGCAGGGTTGATTGGGATTGCTGCAGAACAGTATCTTTCCCACTTAAACGGTAGTTATTTGTGGGGTTGTTTCTTTTGTTTATGACAATAGGTACCTATTAATGTACCGGTACCTAATACTGTATGCTCATGCAGCCCTCAAGAACTGCAAAAAATGCTAGGGCAATCGACGAGCAGCGTCAGTAGGCCTGCATGTGCACACACTGACACATCAAAATTAATTTTGTACATAGTTTTTGTACATTTGTACTGCAGCTACTTGCTGTTATGCTCTTGGTCAATAGCGCACTGAAATTTCGATTGATTTTTAGAACAAATCTACAATTATCTTGACTTTGTTAAAACTATAAATGCACTGTATCATATCAGATGATTTCATGTTTTTGAATATCCATTCATTCAAGCGAAATACACGGGTAATTATAAACTCCCGGTTAGGCTTTTCAATGATTCGTAAACAGCTTTAGGATTTGCATGAAAAAAGTGGAATTTTGCGAAAGTAGTTCTTGTATTTGACCTTTGACCTGTTTTGCATATTTATCAGGTTTGGATACCAAATTTATCAGATTGCTTTATTGCATCGATAACATCCTCCATTATATGATAAAAACAGTCATTAAACGAATGTACATGGTTCAGTTAAGTCATGCAAATCCATTTCATCTCAAAATCGCATGAGACCTACAAATCTACCTCTCACACTGAGGTGTTTGACAAAACAGTCTCGATCTTTATTGTTCAAACCATTTTCTACCAATTATGGATAACAATCTGATGTAATGGTATGTTTTACCATCTATCTAATGTTACATACAATATACTGTATAAACTTTCAAAATAAACAGCAAATTTGAGAAAAATGATATACAAAAAGTTGCTACATCTTAATATCTCAAATGTCCAATAATTGAGTTGTACGACTTGTTTGAGCGATGGTTTTATAGGGATGTTTTGCCTGTTTGCATTACTTTTCTCTCTTACATTAGTGAAAACATTTATTCAAGAAAAATATAAAACATGCTTGTATCAATGTTGTTATAAATTTTCTCCTATAATGAATTTGTTAGAGTAGCTCTGCTGTTTCTTCTCAGATGTTGGTGCACCTGGTTCGTATACGGCGGCAGATGAATCTCATAATGTTACAATAACTTTGAGTAGACTTTGAATGTACAGCTAGTCTGATCACTTGTCCCTTTAGACTTAAAGATTCTAATACTTCTGGGCAGGATAACGCACTAGTACGTGCATGCGCTTTGGATGAAGAGGTTCAGGGTTGGAATCCCGCCAGGGGCTCGGCAACTTAATTTGTCTGCTGTGGAAAACTCTTCTACACGCAGTAGGGTTTTGGTACAGTACCACCCATGGTTTTCTAGTTCCAGCCGACGCTCACAGGTTTCACCGCAATACATAGACACATTGGTGTTGCAGGCTTTCTTCCTGCAATAAAACTAGCAGCCATGATATAAGTGAAATACTCTTGAAAATGGTGTTAAATCCTAAATCTCACCTCTATATATTCTAGATTTGAAAAAAAGGAGAATAATTACGATAAGAAGTATCGAACCTCTGAGATAATCTTTTTCAGAAGCAAGCTCTCTAGTATTGTCATGGAAATTCCCTGGTTTTAGTTGCTGGTATATGTAAATAAATTAACTGAAAGACCCGTTGTCTGCTCTGACCTGTTGTCTGCTCTGACCTGTTGTCTGCTCTGAGCTGTTGTCTGCACTGACCTGTTGTCTGATCTGACCTGTTGTCTGCTCTGACCGGTTGTCTGCTCTGACCGGTTGTCTGCTCTGACATGTTGTCTGCTCTGACCGGTTGTCTGCTCTGACCTGTTGTCTGCTCTGACATGTTGTCTGCTCTGACCCGTTGTCTGCTCTGACCCGTTGTCTGCTCTGACCTGTTGGCTGCTCTGACCTGTTGTCTGCTCTGACCCGTTGTCTGCTCTGACCTGTTGGCTGCGCTGACCTGTTGTATGCTCTGACCCATTGTCTGCTCTGACCTGTTGTCTGCTCTGACCTGTTGTCTGCTCTGACATGTTGTCTGCTCTGACCGGTTGTCTGCTCTGACCTGTTGTCTGCTCTGACATGTTGTCTGCTCTGACCCGTTGTCTGCTCTGACCTGTTGTCTGCTCTGACATGTTGTCTGTTCTGACCTGTTGTCTGCTCTGACCCGTTGTCTGCTCTGACCTTTTGTCTGCTCTGACCGGTTGTCTGCTCTGACCGGTTTTCTGCTCTGACCTGTTGTCTGCTCTGACATGTTGTCTGCTCTGACCTGTTGTCTGCTCTGACCTGTTGGCTGCTCTGACCTGTTGTCTGTTCTGACCTGTTGTCTGCTCTGACATGTTGTCTGCTCTGACCTGTTGTCTGCTATGACCTGTTGTCTGCTCTGACCTGTTGGCTGCTCTGACCTGTTGTCTGCTCTGACCCGTTGTCTGCTCTGACCTGTTGGCTGCGCTGACCTGTTGTATGCTCTGACCCATTGTCTGCTCTGACCTGTTGTCTGCTCTGACCTGTTGTCTGTTCTGACCTGTTGTCTGCTCTCATCTGTTGTCTGCTCTGACCCGTTGTCTGCTCTGACCTGTTGTCTGCTCTGACCTGTTGGCTGCTCTGACCTGTTGTGTGCTCTGACCTGTTGTCTGCTTTCATCTGTTGTCTGCTCTCATCTGTTGTCTGCTCTCATCTGTTGTCTGCTCTGACCTGGTATCTGCTCTGACCCATTGTCTGCTCTGACCTTTTGTCTGCTCTGACCCCTTGTCTGCTCTGACCCCTTGTCTGCTTTGACCTGTTGTCTGTTCTGACATGTTGACTGCTCTGACCTGTTGTCTGCTCTGACCTGTTGTCTGCTCTGACCCGTTGTCTGCTCTGACATGTTGTCTGCTCTGACATGTTGTCTGCTCTGACCTGTTGTCTGTTCTGATCTGTTGTCTGTTCTCATCTGTTGTCTGCTCTGACCTGTTGTCTGCTCTGACATGTTGTCTGCTCTGACATGTTGTCTGCTCTGACCTGTTGTCTGCTCTGACCTGTTGTCTGTTCTGACCTGTTGTCTGCTCTGATCTGTTGTCTGCTCTGACCCGTTGTCTGCTCTGACCTGTTGTCTGCTCTGACCTGTTGTCTGCTTTCATCTGTTGTCTGCTCTGACCTGTTGTCTGCTCTGACCCGTTGTCTGCTCTGACATGTTGTCTGCTCTGACATGTTGTCTGCTCTGACCTGTTGTCTGTTCTGATCTGTTGTCTGTTCTGATCTGTTGTCTGCTCTGACCTGTTGTCTGCTCTGACATGTTGTCTGCTCTGACCCGTTGACTGCTCTGACCTGTTGTCTGCTCTGACCTGTTGTCTGCTCTGACCCGTTGTCTGCTCTGACCCCTTGTCTGCTCTGACCCCTTGTCTGCTTTGACCTGTTGTCTGTTCTGACATGTTGACTGCTCTGACCTGTTGTCTGCTCTGACCTGTTGTCTGCTCTGACCCGTTGTCTGCTCTGACATGTTGTCTGCTCTGACCTGTTGTCTGTTCTGATTTGTTGTCTGTTCTCATCTGTTGTCTGCTCTGACCTGTTGTCTGCTCTGACATGTTGTCTGCTCTGACCTGTTATCTGCTCTGACATGTTGTCTGCTCTGATCTGTTGTCTGCTCTGATCTGTTGTCTGTTCTGACCTGTTGTTCTGACCTGTTGACTGCTCTGACCTGTTGTCTTCTCTGACCTGTTGTCTGCTCTGACCCGTTGTCTGCTCTGACATGTTGTCTGCTCTGACATGTTGTCTGCTCTGATCTGTTGTCTGTTTTGATCTGTTGTCTGTTCTCCTCTGTTGTCTGCTCTGACCTGTTGTCTGCTCTGACATGTTGTCTGCTCTGACCTGTTATCTGCTCTGACATGTTGTCTGCTCTGATCTGTTGTCTGCTCTGACCTGTTGTCTGTTCTGACCTGTTGTTCTGACCTGTTGGCTGCGCTGACCTGTTGTCTGCTCTGATCTGTTGTCTGCTCTGACCTGTTGTCTGCTCTGACATGTTGTCTGCTCTGACCTGTTATCTGCTCTGACATGTTGTCTGCTCTGATCTGTTGTCTGCTCTGACCTGTTGTCTGTTCTGACCTGTTGTTCTGACCTGTTGGCTGCGCTGACCTGTTGTCTGCTCTGATCTGTTGTCTGCTCTGACCTGTTGTCTGTTCTGACCTGTTGTTCTGACCTGTTGGCTGCGCTGACCTGTTGGCTGCTCGGACCTGTTGTCTGCTCTGACCTGTTGTCTACTCTGACCTGTTGACTGCTCTGACCTGTTGTCTTCTCTGACCTGTTGTCTGCTCTGACCCGTTGTCTGCTCTGACATGTTGTCTGCTCTGACATGTTGTCTGCTCTGATCTGTTGTCTGTTTTGATCTGTTGTCTGTTCTCCTCTGTTGTCTGCTCTGACCTGTTGTCTGCTCTGACATGTTGTCTGCTCTGACCTGTTATCTGCTCTGACATGTTGTCTGCTCTGATCTGTTGTCTGCTCTGACCTGTTGTCTGTTCTGACCTGTTGTTCTGACCTGTTGGCTGCGCTGACCTGTTGTCTTCTCTGATCTGTTGTCTGCTCTGACCTGTTGTCTGTTCTGACCTGTTGTTCTGACCTGTTGGCTGTGCTGACCTGTTGGCTGCTCGGACCTGTTGTCTGCTCTGACCTGTTGTCTACTCTGACCTGTTGTCTGCTCTGACTTGTTGTCTGTTCTGACCTGTTGTCTGCTCTCATCTGTTGTCTGCTCTGACCCGTTGTCTGCTCTGACCTGTTGACTGCTCTGACCTGTTGTCTGCTCTGACCTGTTGTCTGCTCTCATCTGTTGTCTGCTCTCATCTGTTGTCTGCTCTCATCTGTTGTCTGCTCTCATCTGTTGTCTGCTCTCATCTGTTGTCTGCTCTTACCTGGTATCTGCTCTGACTTGACGTTGTCAATGGTTATAAAACTTGATCAAGCAAGGACAGCAACCCGCAGTGACTGTCAATTACCGTACCTTGATTTACACTGATTATGTCACGATGCTCAGACTGATCTAGGAGTCCATAGAGGGTTAGCCGTTGTCTCCATCATTGCTCACATGTAATGAACACAACCCACTAATATGCCACAGAGGAGTTACTGGTTACAAGGACTCTGTTTTAGAAAACTCTAGCTCTTAGGGCTGAGATATGGAGTAATAAAATTCCTTCTTTAAAGAGCCATCAAGGATGTTGATGAACATATCGAAAATTTCCCAAAAATCTATCTCCGTGAAAAAAATACACTTAACTTTTCCAAAAAAATTTCAAACTAAAATAAGTCGAGAAATTGCATTAATTAGTAAAGGTGTTTTCCAGTCTAAATATAGATCCAGTCTATTATTTTCAAGCGCAAAGCATTATGGTCTAGCTCACACACAGTAAACAAAGAAATGAAAGAATAAATTTTTTTATGAGCAATGAAAGAAATCGAAATATATAATGTTTGGCGGTTATTTATTTACCGTTTCATTTAATTATGTATTTGCTACAGATATTGGAATAATTGTTTTACCCATCTAGGTCTTTTGCTTGAATTTTATAATGAGAGTAAAAAAATTTCATAACTTGCTGGTCTTATTTCAATAAAAAGTTCATTAAAAAGGCAATAATTTGTATATTCTCAGGAAATTTAGAACCATTGTTTGTAAAGCAATCGTCACATTCAGTAATATGTGACAAGGGTAATTTGCAAGAAAAGCACGTGCAGCACATGGGTTGTTATGGTGACTTGCGCTAGAGACGAGCCGTCAAGCTTCGGAAACGCTTCCTGTTGTTCGCTGTTGTGTAGTACATTTTATGCAATAAAAGGGATTCTGTTTATATGACGTCAGATACCCTTAGCACGCGCTACTCGAAGTGGTACTTCTCTTTGAAACCAAATTGCATTACATTGTCGTGATATGAAAATTATTTAACATATGCCATGTTGTAGATAAAAGATTTCTCTGGCGATTGACGTTATAAGTATATTTTCCCAAAATTATTTCTAATTTGAAACACTTACATCCTTGATGGCTCTTTAAGAGAATTTAGTTAGATGAAGGAGAAACAAGTTCTATAGATTGCAACTTGTTATTGCAGGAGTGCAATGTTTTGGTGTAGATGCTAACACCCTTATTAAACAAATATATATTGGTATATAAAATGTCAGGTTGTCCTGCCCAATGACTGTAAAAGTAAAAGTTTTCATACAGTATACATCTTTATTCAACAAATCTGGATATACTGAAAGTATTAAAAAATATGTAATCAAAAGGATCGATGGAGGTACCGTAATTATAAAGTTCCATAGAGTAAATTATTTTCTATGTCAGAGGTAAAACAGTGACATGATGCTTTGTTATCATAATTGGAACTGAGGGAGGTGAGGTTCTTAATTCCTGAGGGATTAAAGTTTGAGCAATTGGTGTTTTAGAAACTTGTATTTTTAATGATTAAGCCCTTAAAGGGAAAGTTCTATCACCGATCTATCGGCAGCATCCGCCATATTGGATTCTTGGCATTACGTAAAATGAAAATATGCTATGCATGTTTAACCCAATTTTACACTTTCTAAAAAATAAAACCTATACAATGATAAAAAAATCACATAGTAACATATAATACATAATAAAACTAATAAATAATATGCTGTAAGACCGTAGTGAAATTTTCCCCACTCGCAGCAACGATGAATGGCTTAATTCAGTTAATCTCACTCGTTTTTATTTTTCAACAAGTGTGTGCTTGCTTTTATCAATTTGTGAAATATAAAGACATCAAAATATAACTTTCATTACTATCTTTCAATTTGACTATGTTTTAATCATGTATTAATAACATAAATGTGTAAACAGGAATATCCTCTCGAATTTTCCACAAAAAATACCTTGATATAACCCTCCTTTTAACTTAACAAAATACAAGTCATTCATTCATTGGCGCTACAGTGTGGGAAACTTTGCTTAGACACAAAAAAACATTGTTCTTCAGTCTAATGATGAAGTATTTGTTAATTTGTGGATACTCTACCAATATATATGTTTTATTAATACCAAGTTGAAATTAATAGAAGAACAACGTTTCTTCTCATTTCACGTAATGCACAAGAACAAAATAGTGGATACTATGATAAAACCGTTCCTGTAACGAGTTGCGGCTGTAAATCATGTTTGCTGTCTCAAAGTTGGAATTAGACAATTGAATGTCCAGGTACATTTACACTACAAGGCAATCTGTCTGTTCCGATGTCTCTCACAATGGGCTTTACAGATTTGTCTGTCTAATCTTGCAATATAATTGATAATTATCGAGCAAGATAGTTCCTCCAAACAACACAGTTTCTGTCTAGTTTATTCTATCACCGGAAACGGATGTATAAGCTATTTATCAAAAATTGTAAACTGTCTGGATATCTCTGAACAGGTTGAGGGATTAGTTTGTGAATTGTCAATGTGAAGATCATTATTGCGTTGAAAATCATCCCGACAGGATAAGCAATGACGAACTACTGATTGGCTGTTCGTCTATCGAGTAAATAACTAAAATGATCATGTCTGCTCTAATTCATTAGCTTTCTGTTACAGAAAAATAGTGATCTGATAAAAGATTTTGATTTCGAAGTGGCTCAGTTTTTAATTGAATGGTCTCTGGTTTCAATTATATTAATCATTATTTTTAGCTCATCAGGCCAGATGGGCGTCAGGCCAGATGGGCGTATGGCATGGGCCATTGTCTGTCGTCCATCATCTGTCCGTCATCTGTCGCCCGTCTTCCATTAACTTTTCACATTTTTAGCTCATCAGTCCTGAAAGGCTCGATGGGCTTATGGCATGGGATGGCGTCCGTCCATCCGTCCGTCCGTCCGTCCGTAAACTTTTCACTTTTTCGACTTCTTCTCCAGAACCAATGACTCTAGAGAGTTGAAATTTTATGTACAGACTCCTTGGCCAATGGGGATTCTAAATTGTAGATTTGGTGACCCCAAATAAGGACCCCAGGGGTCATAACCTTAAAAGCTATTTTCATCTTCTTCTCCAGAACCAATGACTCCAGAGAGCTGAAATTTTATGCACAGACTCCTTGGCCAATGGGGATTCTAAATTGTAGTTTTGGTGACCCTGTGACCCCAAATATGGGCCACAGGGGTCATTACCTAAAAAGCTATTTTCATCTTCTTCTCCAGTCCCAATGAATATAGAGAGCTGATATTTTATGAACAGACTCCTTGACTGATGGGGATTCTAAATTGTAGATTTGGTAACCCTGTGATCCCAAATAAGGGCCACAGGGTTCACAACCTAAAAAGCATTTTTCATCTTTTTCTCCAGTCCCAAAAGCTCTAGAAAGCTGAAATGTTATGTGCAGACTCTTTGGCCAATGGGGATTCTAGATTGTAGATTTGGTGATCTTTTGACCCCAAATATGGATCACAGGGGTAACCACTTAAAACAGCTGTTTTAATGAGCTGTGAAGATAATGAGATTTTATGTGCACTTCATATGTCAGCTTAAGAGTAATATTCTACATTATGGACATGTTTGATGTAATCAATGTGAAATAAGAACTACTGAATAGCCTGTGAACTGAATATTGTGACAGGATGCATAGGAAAACATTTAAAAAGGGTTAAGAAATGTTTTATTTTACATTAGATATGTGAACTAAATATGACTGGTGATGAAGTAAGATAAGACTATTAGAACTAGCTACATGAGTCTGTGATACCACATCTTCTTTTCCAATAAAGAAAAATAAATAAAGATGGGGAAAACAAAATTTAAAATATATAATTTACTGGCAGAGATGCAAACAGCAGCTAATACACGGAAGTTTCAGGTTACGTCTCTGCTGTGTTACTGATTTAGTCTTACACTCAGATGCTCAATAGAATTTATTAATTAAATATTGAAAAGGAGCCTATGAAACTATGAGCCTATGAGAAACAGGATTTTTAGAAACAAATAGGGGCTCTTTTTCATTATGTAATAAATGTTGATAATTCCAGAATAAAAATAAGAAGTAAAACAATAAACTGCAAAGGTCTACATTATTTATAATGAATACGGATTAATGTGTATTAACCAATTTTGCAATGACTTATTATGTGATTGATATCTTAATCTTTTCCTTAGGGATAATTGATAACATGATTCCTGATGAGCTTCAGAGCCAGTGGCTCTATTTTGTGGGGAGGTACCTTGCTCAAGGGAATCTTATTTTGTAAATTTTATCCCTATCAACCTCAAATATGGGCGTGGCAGGCAGTTTCCCTTAAACCTTTAAATGAAACCTTTGCCGAAACAAGTTGGCATACGTAGGAAGCTGAAATTTTCAGAATAACATCTTTGTAACATGAATTTCAAGTTTGTTCATTTGGACTTCACCGTCCATCAAATATGGGCGTGGCAGGGGGGTCCATCCTAAAATCTTTAAACGACTTCTCCTCAAGAACCAGCAATGCTATGAAGTTCAAATTTTATGGAATATGATCTTTGATAGATGAAGACTCAGATATGTAAATTTCATTAGCCAACTTATAAAAAAGGCGTGGAAGGGGCGCAATTTAAAGGGGTTTTTTTTACTTCAAAAACCAATAATGCTAGAGTGCTTAATTTTGTACAATATAAACTTTCATGAATGGAGACTAAGATATGTAAATTTCATTAAAAAACTCCAAAAAGTAAGCGTGTGGCAATGGTGCAAATTTTATATGTTTTATTTTGTTAAATATAAGGCACACTACATGAGAACTGATTGACTTGTAATCTGAGCTATCTGCCAGAGCCAGATCTAGACCAGCAACCTGTGTGGAGTGAGTGTCTTGTAACCTTCTGTCCATCTCTATAGAGCTCCTCTGCCCATCTTGTTATCACTGGAGTAGGGGGTGGCCGGGGTCTCAGTGTGTTGAGGGCTATAGTAAAATGTTCATTGGGATTTGGTCAGGTCTTTGTGGATCATTTTTCCACTTATGAGTAGGATTCATCAATAAGGTATACTTACTTGAGAAGAGATTTGTATTGTTCTCTCCAAAATTTATACCATTTTGTTTGATTTGGGGAACATGTTTATTTGATTTTGATTGGGGCATCACCTTTTCTTCATATCTTTGCAGGAATTGTGATACTTGGACAACCCATTTTATCAAAATTAAGTGTCAAGTTATGTTTTTGTTATGCACGGACAATTTCAAGACTGCAATTTTTCAGGACTAGGGGTTGTCCATATTGAGAAAAATCTATTTTAGTCTTCAATATCAAACAATACAAATCCTATGAGCTACAGAGCCCACGGCTCAATTATTGTAATTCATGTATCAAATTGAATAAGTAAATTTAAATGACAGTGTTTGATTTAATTAAGTCATCATTGTTAACAGACAACAGGTTTCCTTTAACTGTGAATGTCAAAGTGTTTGTAACCCTCAATTAAGTTGCGGCTCCCAGGTTTTGTAAATAGTAAATTCATATATCGGTGCAGGCAAACCCTGGAAAGGGGACTTGGTTTTTCTCACAGTCGATCATAACCAATGAGATACTGGCCACCGACTCCCAGTCAGTTAGATACCAGAGTAGTCTTACACTCAGACTATGAAAAAAGTATTTATTCTGAAAATAACACCATTTTATTAAATATTGAAAAGAAGACTGTAAGAAATGGAATTTTCATAAAAAAAGGCTCCTTTTAATTTTTTAAATTTTTGTTTACAGTCTAAGTGTTAGACAAATACCATAGGTGCTGACTGGGACATATGTCTGGCGGGGCCAGTTATTATCCAAGGGCAAAACCAGTGGTGAACAAGGGGGGCTGAATATTCCGCCACTGGTGTTAAAAGGGGTATAGAATATAGCAACTTGAGGGTTTATTGGATAATATCTTAATTACTTAAAGAGATTGTTCTACAGGGAAATCTGTGTTTTTGTTGTTGATTATGTTAAATAACGTACATGTCTCAAAGTGGTTCAGTTTTAATCAAATAATCTCTCATTTAATATATATACTATATTCTTTATGCATGATTAACTGTTGAAATAACCATTTCAATTTAAGTCATCTTGAAGACAAGGATTTTATGGATGATCAACTTCTTTATTAGCAATAGCTATGTTTCGGTATAGATCATTATACGGTTATCAAGGAACAGGATCTATACCGAAACGTCGCTATTGTTAATAAAGAAGTTGATCATCCATAAAATGCTTGTCTTCTTCATCACACCAACTTCTAGAATGCTTCTCAAATATTTGATAAGTCATCTTGGTAAAAAACAGTAATCTTTACGACTTATTTTGGTAATGTTATATCTATGGGACAATATTTAAATTGTACTGCTGTATGTATAACATGTCATGTACAATGTTAGTTCCGCCATCGCAATGGTTTCTGACTCACGGGAATTTTAGATTTTACAGTTGTACTGTCAACTATTTAGCTTAATTAATGTAGAAAGTAATTTAGTATATAATATAACAGAATGTTTAGCTCGCTTTGCTTATTTGATAAAAATAATAACTTGTTTAATAAATATAACATTAAATTGAATACCATTTTGTAACCTCCTTGTATTTTTTTAGCACTCATTGTTTTTCATTGAGAATCCTAAAATATGATATTACACTAGTGCAAAATGCCACGTGACGGCGTTGATGACATCATAATGATCTATTTAGTTTGTTTAATAGCCTTTGTATTTTTATGTAGTTTGCAGATGTTGGATTACTTTAAATTAGCTTAAGTTTAATTATGTAAGATTAACTTACATGAACATGTTACGTCTGCATTACTTAAATTGGAAAACTAATTAATTTTGAAATTATAGATCAACTGGCATGTAAACCGCCAGACAAAAGAAAGTACACACCTCATTTGGTTTCGAATTATTCTATATTTTAAAAGAAATGAGATTAATTTGATTATGACAGGATACAGCACCACTTTATATTTTTATACCCCCGCCTTACAGCGTAAGCAGGGGTATATAGCGTTCATTCTTTCCGTCTGTCCGTCCGTCTGTCTGTCCGTCCCAAAACTTTGTGCGGAGCAGATCTCCCAAACTATACATGCTAGCATCACCAAACTTCATACACATGTCAACCATGATCCCTAGTTGTGCCTTTTGAGGGTTAGAACTATTTCTGAATTTCATTTTTTTCGGTTTTCATGGAAACGTGACTAAACATGACTCTTTGAGGAAGTCATTTTGTGCGGAGCAGATCTCCAAAACTATATGCATGCTAGCTTCATCAAACTTCATTCACATGTCAACCATGATCCCTAGTTGTGCCTTTTGAGGGTTAGAACTATTTCTGAATTTTAATTTTTGAGGTCCCATGGAAACGTGACCAAAAAGCAACTCTTTGAGGAAGTCATTTTGTGCGGAGCAGATCTCCAAAACTATGCATGCTAGCTTCATCAAACTTCATTCACATGCCAACCATGATCCCTAGTTGTGCCTTTTGAGGGTTAGAACTATTTCTGAATTTCATTTTTTTGCGGTTTCCATGGAAACGTGACTAAAAAGTGACTCTTTTAGGAAGTCATTTTGTGCGGAGCAGATCTCCAAAACTATGCATGCTAGGTTCATCAAACTTCATACACATGTCAACCATGATTCCTATTTGTGCCCTTTGAGGGTTAGACCTATTTTTTTAATTTCTTTTTGGGCGGTTTCCATGGAAACATGGTAAGGAAGTAATTTTCTCTCGAGCATATACAAAACTATACTTACAAGCTTTACCAAACTCTATACATCTATTGTTAATTTTGTTGTTACTGTCATGGAAATATATTAATTGTAATCACATTTTTCTCTGAAACTCTGAAACTTTGAAACAGTCTATATTCATTCAACTTCTCACACATATTAGTCATTTACCATAGATGTGCCTGTCCTATTTTCATCTACATTTGGAAGCGGGGGTATGTGAGCTGTGCTCACTTCTACACTTGTTTTTTAATGCATTCATTGGTGATTGGTTATTTTTTTAGCTAAAATAGTTGTTCAATGTAGACAGGGGTAAGAAAAGAAATGTTCATGCACCAACATCACCCCTACCATGTTTAAAATGTTATAAATGTATACAGAATGAGGCACATTATTCTATATTTTAAAAGAAATAAGATTGATTTGATTATGGCAGGATACGTACAGCACCAATTATCTGGGTTTTTTTAATGAATACATTGGTGATTGGTTATGTTTTACCTATAGTTGATCAATGTAGACAAGGTAGACTAAAATTTAGTCTATGAAATATATTATTTTTTAAATAAATAATGACATGCTTTTCAACATTTAATCTATGAAATATATTATTTTTGAAATAAATAATAACATGCTTTTCAACATTTTTATTTCTTGGTCTTATTTCATAAATAAATTGCTGTAGCCTAGACTTGCTGAAGGAGAACCTAGACTGTATTAAAGGCTCCTTTCTGTTTACAGTCCTGAAGCTGGACTATAGACAGGGGTGAGAAATGAAATGTACATGCACCAACATGACCCCTACCATGTTTAAAATGTTGTAAATGTATACAGAATGAGGCACATTTATTGAATTCACAGAGAATATGTCTTATATGTTGATGAACAGTTCTTATTGTCCCCCGCCGCCGCGAAGCGCGGAGCGGGGGACATAGTATTCAGCTCCTTAAGTCCTCATACGTCCGTCCTGCTTCTTGTTGGCGCGATATCTAATGAACCGCTCAACCTAGAATCTTCAAACTTGGTACCAGTCTTCATCTGGGGAATACGCAGACCTGAAAAGTTTTCGGTGACCTTGACCTCATTTACAAGGTCACGGCGAGACTTTGACCAGTTTTGAAAATGTTGTTAGCGTGATATCTAATGAACCGCTCAACCTAGAATCTTCAAACTTGGTACCAGTCTTCATCTGGGGAATACGCAGACCTGAAAAGTTTTCGGTGACCTTGACCTCATTTACAAGGTCACGGCGAGACTTTGACCAGTTTTGAAAATGTTGTTAGCGCGATATCTCATGAACCCTTCGACCTAGAATCTTCAAACTTGGTACCAATCTTCCTCTGGGGAATACGCAGACCTAAAAGGTTTTTGGTGACCTTGACCTCATTTTCAAGGTCACGGTGAGACTTTGACCAGTTTTGAAAATGTTGTTAGCGTGATATCTAATGAACCGCTCAACCTAGAATCTTCAAACTTGGTACCAGTCTTCATCTGGGGAATACGCAGACCTGAAAAGTTTTCGGTGACCTTGACCTCATTTACAAGGTCACGGCGAGACTTTGACCAGTTTTGAAAATGTTGTTAGCGCGATATCTCATGAACCCTTCGACCTAGAATCTTCAAACTTGGTACCAATCTTCATCTGGGGAATACGCAGACCTGAAAAGTTTTTGGTGACCTTGACCTCATTTTCAAGGTCACGGCGAGACTTTGACCAGTTTTGAAAATGTTGTTAGCGCGATATCTCAAGAACCCTTCGACCTAGAGTCTTCAAACTTGGTACTAGTCTTCATCTGGGGAATACGTAGACCTGAAAAGGTTTCGGTGACCTTGACCTCATTTTCAAGGTCAGGGCGAGACTTTGACCAGTTTTTAAAAATGTTGTTAGTGCGATTCCTCATGAACTGCTAGAACTATTGGTTTTAAATTTAGCATCAGTCTTCATTTGGGGAATATCCAGATACCAGTCGATTTGGTTGACCTTGAAATTATTTTCAAGGTCACTCGAGACTGATTGTCAAATGTTGTTAGCACGATATCTCATGAACTGCTGTACCTAGAGTCTTCATATTTGGTACCTGTCTTCATTTGGGGAATACTCAGACACCAGTCGATTTGGGTGACCTTAGGTCACAACAAGACTTTGACCATTTTAAAATTTTTGCCCGATATAACAATAATTGAATCAAACATTTAAATGTCACTACTCGGTACAAGATGTGTGTCCATTCTTTTAGCTCATTTCTTAATTGCGGCGGGGGACATGGTCACGTTTGCGACAATTACTTTTTATCAAAATAAATTTGGAAGAATTTTTAAATTTAAAATTTCAATTTAAAAAAAAATATAAGAAGACGTAGAAGTATTCTTTGACTGATGACTAAATTCCTACACTATTCAAAACTCAAGATATTTGTAATTCAAAATCATACATATGATAAAACCAACTAAGTTGTATACTTTCTTTTTTTCTGGTAGTTTATGTATTTATGGCATTTGTTTGGCTCCGGATGGATATAATTCTGAAAAAGTCGTCATCCACCTTCAGTCCCATATTCCTTCTCTCCCCACAGATGTTACTCAAGTCATTTCTTCCTAAATAACGTCTTGTTATAGAAGGAGTACTTACTTGGCTAGAAGTTTTTGCCCTTAGGGGATTGTCTGCTCTGATCTGTTGTCTGCTCTGACCTGTTGTCTGCTCTGACCTGTTGTCTGAGCTGACCTGTTTTCTGCTCTGACCTGTTTTCTGCTCTGATCTGTTTTCTGCTCTGATCTGTTTTCTGCTCTGACATGTTTTCTGCTCTGACATGTTTTCTGCTCTGCTCTGTTTTCTGCTCTGACCTGTTGTCTGCTCTGACCTGATCTGTTTTCTGCTCTGACCTGTTGTCTGTTTTCTGCTCTGACCTGTTGTCTGTTTTCTGCTCTGATCTGTTTTCTGCTCTGACCTGTTGTCTGCTCTGACCTGTTGTCTGCTCTGACCTGTTGTCTGCTCTGACCCCTTGTCTGCTCTGACCCCTTGTCTGCTCTGACCCCTTGTCTGCTCTGACCCGTTGTCTGCTCTGACCTGTTGTCTGCTCTGACCTGTTGTCTGCTCTCATCTGTTGTCTGCTCTCATCTGTTGTCTGCTCTGACCTGTTATCTGCTCTGACCTGGTATCTGCTCTGACTTGACGTTGTCAATGACTATAAAACTTGATCAAGCAAGGACAGCAACCCGCAGTGACTGTCAATTACTGTACCTTGATTTACACTGATTATGTCACGATGCTCAGACTGATCTAGGAGTCCATAGAGGGTTAGCCGTTGTCTCCATCATTGCTCACATGTAATGATCACAACCCGCTAAACTCAAAGCGTTAAACCATGCCTTTCTACTTAGGCAAGGTTCTGTATTTATATTTCTTAATAGATTCAGCACTTAAAGCGTTAAAAGTCTTTCTACTTAGGCAAGGTTCTGTATTTATATTTCTTAATAGATTCAGCACTCAAAGTGTTAAACCATGCCTTTCTACTTAGGCAAGGTTCTGTATTTATATTTCTTAATAGATTCAGCACTCAAAGTGTTAAACCATGCCTTTCTACTTAGGCAAGGTTCTGTATTTATATATCTTAATAGATTCAGCACTTAAAGTGTTAAACCATGCCTTTCTACTTGGGCAAGGTTCTGTATTTATATTTCTTAATAGATTCAGCACTCAAAGTGTTAAACCATGCCTTTCTACTTAGGCAAGGTTCTGTATTTATATTTCTTAATAGATTCAGCACTCAAAGTGTTAAACCATGCCTTTCTACTTAGGCAAGGTTCTGTATTTATATATCTTAATAGATTCAGCACTTAAAGTGTTAAACCATGCCTTTCTACTTGGGCAAGGTTCTGTATTTATATTTCTTAATAGATTCAGCACTTAAAGTGTTAAACCATGCCTTTCTACTTGGGCAAGGTTCTGTATTTATATTTCTTAATAGATTCAGCACTTAAAGCGTTAAAGGAGCATGCAGTAGCACGCTTTTTTGCTCAAATAAGTCGATGAAATGTATTTGAAAAATAATGTCACCAATAGTTAAACACCCTTCTCTCTTCGAAAATAAAGTTAAAAAGTGAGTTTACATGGTTCGGTAAAGCCATGGGAATCGTTTTTGTAATTCGAAATAATAAATTGTGTTCACAATAAAATGGCCGCCATGCTATTTTTGCTTTACACGCAACATCGTTATTACAATTACGGACAATTGGTTTGTGTAATTAGATGTTTTACCCTCTAAAGTAAATTTAAATGGCATAAACTATCATCATAAATGGGAAATTTGAAAAAATAAATTTTGCAAAAAAACGTGCTACAGCCCCTTTAAACCATGCCTTTCTACTTAGGCAAGGTTCTGTATTTATATTTTTTAATAGATTCAGCACTAAAAGTGTTAAACCATGCCTTTCTACTTAGGTAAGGTTCTGTATTTATATTTCCGGAGTTTTGTTCCTTCTAAAATGCTAAGAGTTCAGCCCTTGTTAGGTGTTAAGGTCTATTTCTTGATCATTATTAAACAATATGTACTGGATTTAGGGAAATATCAAGCAGGCCTTTAATTCTTGATATTTTCTTTCTAAAATGGTAAAAATTCAATCTCTTTCCTTGTGTTAACAGTCTATTTCTTGATCATTATTAAACAATATGTACTGGATTTAGAGAAATGTCATGCAGGCCCTTAATTCTTGAAAAACAAAATCTAAAATGGTAAGAATTCAATCTCTGTCCTGGTGTTTACAGTCTATCCTTTGATCGATATCATAGAACATGTTTATGGATTTAAGGGAAATATCAAGCACTTAACATTTACAGTGTTTCAAGAGAATTCTTGGTAAAGGTTATTCTGTAGTCTGTTGCTCTCATATGTCGGAATATTTTCTGATTATAAAGGACTTTGTAAATAATACCAACTGTTCAGGGAATTCTTTGACATATTTGATTGTATTGGGATGAAATATGAGACACGAAGCCCCTTGTTTGTCATCTAAATCATCATAACTAGACACAGCATGCAAGATGTAAACATTGTTGTCAGGTGCAAGGACTTGGATAAACTTAATGATTGTTAGCTCCTCAGTTCACTGTATTTGGAAGCATTATAGAAACTAAATTCTACACCTATAAGTTTCTTGACAATTAACACAGGTCCTTTGTCAAGGTGTACACCAACATAATTTGATTTTTTATATTCTATATATTATATAGGAGGAATAGTTTGAACAGCATTTATTTAACAATTGACTTCAAAATTTATCCAGTTCGGACGGATGATGGAGTATAAACTTAAAAACCTCTATGCAAAGTACAAGGATATGTATAAGTCAATTATTGTGAATAACAACTTTTTTATTTTTTGTACAACCTTTCTTGCTTCACAGTTATGTTTTTTCACTTGATGAAGGGACATGAACATTGTCCATACTGTTGCGGCACCTATTAAGAGCATGATTTCAGTTGAGGCAAACATGTCATCGCTATTTGACCATTCGCCAAGCCTCGTGGCACTTGTGGCGGCCATTGATGTAAAGCTACATTACAAATTAATCTTTCCCGGTCATCAGTCTCATTCTTGAAGAAGAGAGCTATCAAAACGCATACAATTAAACAGAAGTTAATTGTTATCCATAATTCTGTCTTATAAATAATTCATCATCAAGATCTTAATCATGTGTGATTCTTTAGAGTCATACATTTTGAAAGTACGAATATGAATATGTAATGTTCATGAATGCACTAAGTGCCCCCAATCTTGGTGTGTGATAGCCCTGAGAACTATGAGGAACCCCTGTCTCCCCATCCGAGATGAAAGAAGTGATGGCATCACTTGCCGCCTCCAATCAGAGCCCGCTGGTTTGTATCTGCCAGTACTTCATCACTTAGCTGTGTGTAGATGATTAGCCAAAAGAGTTATTCTTATTAAAAATTGAAGCTTGTGGAGCCCCTTTATCTGAAGTTCTGTTCTTTCATCCAAAAAGCCAGTGTTATCAAGAGCATTGGTGGTTCCAGACATTGTAAAAGGGGAGGTCACTTGAAGAGTGGGGCCCGGCCCGCCCGGAAGGTGGGAGTTTACCTTGGGGCTTGGGGTTCCATCAAAATGACATACACAGGCCTACCAAAGAAAAAAACAATTTGCAACGGGAAGAATCTCAATGCACACATAAAGAAATGAATTTAGATCATAAATAAGTGAAACGGAATGAAGAGACGCGAATCTGCACACAAATAAGACGATCAGAGATTATAAATACATGAGGACGCGAAATGAAAGACGTGAAGCGCAACACTGTGACTGCGCATGCTCAGTAAGCAAAGCGAAGCAGAACATGACATTTCTCTGATGTACAGAAGGTTGGTTATTCGTTTCATGAACATTTTAGTTAACCATTTCCACCCTTCTTTAATTCATAAAACATCATGAAATGAGATTTTAGAAGCAGCAAACTTTCAACCGTCATGTTTTAATTGGACAGCGCATGCGTATAGTCACAGTGTTGCGCTTCAGGTCTTTCATTTCTCATCCTCGTGTATTTATAATTGCTGATTGTCTTATTTGTGTGCAGATTCACGTCTTTTCATTCTGTTTCACTTATATACAATGCAAATTCGTTTCTTTTTGTGTGCGTTTCATTTCTTTCCGTTGCAAACCGTTTTTTTCTTTGGTAGGCCTGATGCACCGAAACCCTTCTGTAGATCCGCAACTAAGGACAGACTGGCAAACTTGATCCTGTCACACACCAGCTCTATATCAACATGGATGTCATGGATCAGTTCCCAATAAATCATTCTTATTAGGGTCCCTTGGATTCATGACAGTGACTTCAGGCTTTTGCCCAGAATTCATAAAAAAGGAAGCCTTGCCTTTCACTATTTCAGGTCTCTGATACCCCTGCAGAACTTCCTATAGCCAGGGATACCATGTCCAGGTTGTAACTCCAGGGTTATATAAGCCAGAGTTACTTAAAGGTTAGATGTCATGCCATATGCTCACATTCGGTTTTATTAAAATGGGATTTCAATTTGACAATTGTTCGATTTTAAATTTCTGAAATCCGCCCATAAATTACTTACATGTGGCTTTTTAAAAAAACGCTAATTTAGCCCCGACGGCCAGAATGAAAATCTGCGGGGGTGTGGTCCCTGAAGCGATTACTCCTGTGACGTCACTGGAATAATCTCATTATCGGTGATAGTCATAACTCAACGTAATTTCACAACATTTTTATTGTTTATTTCACAAACAAATCTTCAATAAAACAACTTAAATTTTCCATATATCGAATGTTTAGACATCCGACTAGGTAATTCCGCAGATGACAATTACATAATTATTGCATTAACATGTGTTTTTGGCAATTTAACACACCTCAGTAATTCCTCTAGCGGTAGTGATAATCATCATTACCGGTAATTAATAAGTGGGGCTCAACGGACAAGCAGTCTAGCCGGTCACAGACAATCCTCATCTGTGCGCTGATTGAGGCATTGTTAAAATGGGTAAATTAAAATCGTTTTAATAATCAATTGCAAGTGTATATTATCTCGATTTTATGCTTAATTGATTCCAATATATAAAGTATGTAGAGGTAATAATTAATCTGTCATTCTTGAGAAAAATGCGTTACACATGAACTTTACCTTTAAGACACCATAATCTGTGTTATTAACTCCAGGACACCATGTCTGGGTGTTTAACTCCAGGGTACTTTTCCCTAAGTCGGAGTTACTGTCCGGGTAACATTACTCCAGGGTAACATAAGCCAGAGTTACTTTACCAGGTTAACATTACTCTACGTTAACATAAGTGATTTCCTCTGGGGTTTTTTCCATTCCAAAACAGTTGAACTTCCAAGACAACCCCCAAAAGTAATTCGAAATATTGAATTTAAAAATTTCACTTCTTTTTTCTGTTGTTATTTGAGGGCCCAAAATTGACAATATCAGTTTATGTAACTCCTATAAGCACCGGGTCTCTAGTAGACTTATTACTAGCTTGTTTCTTGAACTTTGTCCTTTGCTTTTGAAGATACTGTACTCGTATATCATGTCTCAGAAGAAGGTGTTCCAACCAAGAGCCATGATAACTGTTCTGTTCTGGACTCTGATGTGTTATTTTCATCACTAAGAATTATTTGTCTAGAGCCTTGATCAGGGTTGGAAACAAAGGAACCGTCATCACTCTTCACACAGAGACTTAACCTAACCAGCCTAATTCATCTTCACTGTCCTATTGTCTTTTACCTTTGAATTGGTAGCATTTTTATTATTCTTGTCCAACACCTTAATGGACTAAACTGCTATTATGCAGTTTTTCCAATTCATTGTGTAATGGTAGACCTTTGTCTGTGAAATTTTTATAATTAATTTTTTTTTTTTTACCCTAATTGAGTACCATTTTGATTTTTGCATAAATTTGGTTTTGTGTTTTCTTTGTAATTGAGCAGAGATTGGTTTCATTGGATCATGCAGTGTGCTGCATTGTGGGGCAAATTTTTAAAAATTTTCTTATGGTGGTGGAAGAAAAGAGGAAGTACATTACAAGACTTCAGAAACATGTCACAAAATAGTTTTATCATCCAAAAGTGTGTTCCACAGTAGATAATGCTTGTGAGATATAAAGCAATATCTCCTAGGAGATGTTCTTTTGAACAATGCTCTGCCACCGTCAACTACATGACATCATAATGCTTTTACATCACTATTAATGACATAACAATTCTATGACATCATAGACATGATGTCGTCACAATGCTGACACACTGAAAGTCAAGTGGCAGTGCTGTGCCTAGAGATATACACTTTTCATTGAAACGTCATGAAGAATTATTTTGGATGATGAATAGAATCTCCCCCTCGTGTCTTCTGATACCAAATGTATCAACTCATGTTGACATATATGATATCAGAAGACACTTTGGTGAGATTTTCTCTCTCTTGGGGTGGGGAGAAAGGTGGAATTGATGTTTCACATCCTCTAGAGCTGTCTATGTTTGTACTCCAGTACTCCAAAACTGAACAGCTTAAAGGTTAGGCGAGTTTGTTCCCTTGTCAATTCTAGAGACCGAATAACACAAAGGTCATATGTACTTAACATCACCAAACTGAATGGTTACAGAAATAGTGTCAGGACATAAACTGCTATGTATATCTCTTGCCATAGGCAATTTTAGAATTTAGAGAAATTTGTGTCTGCCATTTGTGACATTGCCCTTTCCGACAGTACCATCCAGTACACAACGTCTATGTTTAGAGACCTAAATTAGGTTTCCATTGTAGTGTTGATTAGCTGAATATCTTCAACCCTGATTGTCACTGTTATGTTCATTTACCAAATTTGTTAGTGAGAACTGGCACATGTACCTAGTTCACCCAGCAACTAACTGATGATCTAAAGGGCAGATATGCAACTCTAAACCATGATCTCTACCGATGTATCATTTCACCTGGTGTAACTTATAACTGTATTCTTAGTAAAAGTAATTATAAATTTTGAATTGTGGACCTCATTGAGTTGTCATTCTATTAATTTTTCTCCTCATGGAAAGATGTACTTCTGTCAAACTTTATTTTGCTTAATTGACTTTCTGATCACGGCATATTTTGCTCACTTCATAGGCGCCAGACCCTAAATATACTTAAATATATACTAAATATACTTACTCGTATATATACGTAAAACCTATCCACCTATAAAAAAGGAATGACACTGTCCGCCATCTTGAATCTTGCCATAGGACATAGTTTACATTTCCAGTCCTATGGCAAGATTCAAAATGGCAGACAGTGTCATACCTTCTTTAAATGTTACATCTGGTTGAATGAAATTTTGTAATAACAAAACCAGTTCCCAAAAATATTTTAGACAATATTATGATGCTTGAATCTGTTTTTTAAACATTGTACCCTTGACATCTATAATGCTCAATGGACAGATAGCAGATAGCGGGGGTATGTGAGCTATGCTTACTTTTTTCTTGTTTATTGATAGATCTTCTGTTTTGTATGAATATGTTCAGACTATTTCAATCTAGCTGCAGATTCAAATGCTTAGAGATTGGTATTTGTAATCCTGGGTATATACAGAATATTATACTAAACTTTGTCCGTTTCAATAGCGTTGTTATGAAACAAATTAGTTGTTGGATAGAGAGTTAATATTTCATTTATTACTATATTTAAGTCATGCTAAATTGCATGAAAATCATCAATAAATAGCACATTTGCCATTATAGATTCACCGCTTACATTAAATGTGATATCATATCTTTAAATATGTGTAGATTTATTAAACAGTGATATATCTTCAATGGGCAAGTGATAATTACATTTAGGAGTTGTTTATATATTAAAAATACAGTTGTGGCAGGTGCAGGGATAAATTTACCTGCGAGTCCTGCTTCATTTACTCACAAAATTTGAAAAGGACTCATAGAAATTTAAACTGCGAGTCCCTGAGATGCAAGGTTTTTATTTATACTACGCTAATAGGATTACTATGGAGAGACTTCGCTTTTATTTTCTGGGACTCATAAAAGCTTGTGATATTGAGTCCCTGTACTCTAAAAGTCATATTTGTAGATTAATCACTGCAGGTGAGGTCATACTACCACTAGGTTGGACGAGTGGGATGTCCCTTTAGCTCAACTGGTAGAGCATACATGTCTCATCGGGAGGTCCAGGGTTCGAATCCCCCTGGATGTTGAAATTTAAATTTTCATTCCTGCTACATTATGATAAGTATTATATAGAGCTTTGTTCAAATCCATTTAATTCAGGTTTTATTTCTGTTTATTCTTGTCAGGATTTCCTCCAAAAAACGGTAAGTCAAGTATGATGGAGGATGAAGTTATTGATTTCTGTCGAAGGCGTTCTGACCTAATGACATGTTCATAACTGTCGGAGCTGATCACGAGACGCAGCAGGAAAAACTTCACCATCAGTGTCAATTTTCACATTAAATTCACAATCTATGTATCAAATGTGAAAGTTGGATCACCAGTAATGAATTGAATTTAAGACACTTGGTTTCTAAGGGAGCTGACAATTCCATGCAGTTTTGTAACATAAAACAGTGGCTGGTTTTAATCAAGTTGGATGTAGGATTACAGAACACCTAGACCAGAGGAGTGTAGTTTACTAGGACTGATGTCTCTACAAGGAATGATCCCTTCCCGGGCGCCATCCATGTCCGTTGTTGTAATACTGATTGTGCAGGTGTCAAGGGCCATGTGTGGCAGATATGTAACTGCCCGACTTGTGCAATATATCGCTTTGGCATTAGGGAAGGAAGAATGTACGCTTGGCAGGCAGTTGGACCATAGATACTGAAGACACTTGGATTTGGTAACCATTGATGTTCAAAATGTCAGCACTTGATGACCTTTTTGTATAAGAATATAAGATTAATCAACAATTTCCACAAGGAAATCGGATTATCTCTCCAGAGTTAATTATTGTGATAAACTCCCGGCTTTGGCAAGGAGTTTGACAAAGTAATTAATTCATTCGGGAATATGATTATGATTTGTAAATCGGTGCATCAAGTTGGTTATAACTTCTCTAACCCAAAATAATTTCTTTGCGTAAACAATTAAAAAGAAGACTTCAATGCACAATCCAAGCTAATATACAGCTTGTACTCACACTGTATTCATAAACTCTCCCATACACACTGTATTCATAAACTCTCCCATACACATTGTATTCATAAACTCTCCCATACACACTGTATTCACAAACTCTCCCATACACACTGTATTCATAAACTCTCCCATACACACTGTATTCACAAACTCTCTCATATACACTGTATTCATAAACTCTCCCATACACACTGTATTCATAAACTCTCCCATACACACTGTATTCATAAACTCTCCAATACACACTGTATTCACAAACTCTCCCATACACACTGTATTCATAAACTTTCCCATACACACTGTATTCATAAACTCTCCCATACACACTGTATTCATAAACTCTCCCATACACACTGTATTCATAAACTCTCCCATACACACTATTCATAAACTCTCCCATACACACTGTATTCATAAACTCTCCAATACACACTGTATTCACAAACTCTCCCATACACACTGTATTCATAAACTTTCCCATACACACTGTATTCATAAACTCTCCCATACACACTGTATTCATAAACTCTCCCATACACACTGTATTCATAAACTCTCCCATACACACTATTCATAAACTCTCCCATACACACTGTATTCATAAACTCTCCCATACACATTGTATTCATAAACTCTCCCATACACACTGTATTCATAAACTCTCCCATACACACTGTATTCATAAACTCTCCCATACACACTGTATTCATAAACTCTCCCATACACACTGTGTTCACAAACTCTCCCATACACACTGTATTCATAAACTCTCCCATACACACTGTATTCATAAACTCTCCCATACACACTGTATTCATAAACTCTCCCATACACACTGTGTTCACAAACTCTCCCATACACACTGTATTCATAAACTCTCCCATACACACTGTATTCATAAACTCTCCCATACACATTGTATTTGTAATCTCTCTCATACACACTGTATTCGCAAACTCTCCCATACACACTGTATTCATAAACTCTCCCATACACACTGTATTCACAAACTCTCCCATACACACTGTATTCATAAACTCTCCCATACACACTGTATTCATAAACTCTCCCATACACACTGTATTCATAAACTCTCCCATACACACTGTGTTCACAAACTCTCCCATACACACTGTATTCATAAACTCTCCCATACACACTGTATTCATAAACTCTCCCATTCACACTGTATTCATAAACTCTCCCATACACATTGTATTTGTAATCTTTCTCATACACACTGTATTCACAAACTCTCCCATACACACTGTATTTATAAACTCTCCCATACACACTGTATTCATAAACTCTCCCATACACACTGTATTCACAAACTCTCCCATACACACTGTATTCACAAATTCTCCCATACACACTGTATTCATAAACTCTCCCATACACACTGTATTCATAAACTCTCCCACACACACTGTATTCATAAACTCTCCCACACACACTGTATTTATAAACTCTCCCATACACACTGTATTCATAAACTCTCCCATACACATTGTATTAATACAATGTGTATGGGAGAGCTTATTATCTTATCTTATACACACTGTATTCACAAACTCTCCCATACACACTGTATTCATAAATTCTCCCATACACACTGTATTCATAAACTCTCCCATTCACACTGTATTCATAAACTCTCCCATACACATTGTATTTGTAATCTCTCTCATACACACTGTATTCACAAACTCTCCCATACACACTGTATTCATAAACTCTCCCATACACACTGTATTCATAAACTCTCCCATTCACACTGTATTCATAAACCCTCCCATACACATTGTATTTGTAATCTCTCTCATACACACTGTATTCACAAACTCTCCCATACACACTGTATTCATAAACTCTCCCATACACACTGTATTCATAAACTCTTCCATACACACTGTATTCATAAACTCTCCCATACACACTGTATTCATAAACTCTCCCATTCACACTGTATTCATAAACTCTCTCATACACACCTTCATGATGTGTGACTCTGTATAGTTTACTACTTGCACTCTTAAACTTTCACTTAGATTCTTATGTTGTTGTTGTTGAGCTTTATTCCTCAAATAACTTCTTGCAGAACAAATTACTTATAGATAAGCAATATGCCGTCACAAATCACCTCTTGGGTGTAATGACAAACAGCATTTCCCTGATTCTTGTATGCTGTTTTCCCTTTGAAATGTATTGCTGTAAATATGATCTCTAAGATATCGAGTGAACATGACTTCTATTTTCTATGTTTTACTAAACGTAACTGACAATAGGTAATCTTCAAATTGTTCATATATGTGATTTAACTAAAATAAGAGATCTTATCATATATGAATGGGTAATGAAGTTATAATGAGAAAATCTGTGATCCTTCTAGACCATTGTCAAGGCGAAATGGTCGTGTGGTAAGCTGTTGGTAATGTCAATGCTGGTGATAGTTGCCTTACTCTGAGGGCGTGGGTTCGAAGTCGCATGGGACTCAGCCCGAAAAAGTACAAGAATTTGTACTATTGAAGGTAGTGTTATCCCAAATATAACATGTTACATTGTAAAGCTATCAGGCATACACTTGCTCACTTGGGTACGAAAACCACTGTACCTCAGATGAAACGGTCTGGGTTCGAATCCTGCAAAGAGGTCTGCAGCTTTGTCAGCTTTGTAATTAATATGTTCAAATTTCACCATTGTTGAGGACATGCACATTATTTAAAAACCAAATTGAAAACCTGTAATGATAAGTGCAAGAAAAACTATAAAAAACGAAGCGTTACTTCTCTATAGCTGTGAAACACCCACCCAGTCCATGGCACTCCCGCTGTGAAGCACTAATCAAACCATTTCCAATTGTGTTTTACGCTTCTGTTGATCGCAGAGCCGTCCCATAATGCAATAGGGCTCCCCATCCTCCGAGTTATCACAGTATTTCCGTATCAATGCCCGGGGTGTAAGAATCAGGCCGCCCGCTTAACACACAAAGTTAAAATAAAGGCTACAGGTTGGCACAATCTACTTTGATGCTATTAGAAGCTGTTGGAGTGAGTAAGACCTCTTGTCACATCAAAGTACTGCCCCTCTTGTAACTCAACGCCGGCTCATCAACTTGACTTGTGTACTACCTAACCCTGTGAGGAGCAACCACGGGAGAGTCGTAGAGATGCGATTGCTTCCATGTTTATGGATTTGTCTCTGAAATTGTCTTTTCAATAGCATTGAATCACTGGAAAGTTACTTTAACCCCTAACTTGCTGGTAGCTAGAGCACCACCTTATCCTCGTTTAATTGTTCCCTGGTAGGATTGTAGAGTCACAGATACTCTCTTTTGAAATACCTTTGGATCACAGCATAAATTATTGTACTTTAAAAACATGTTACAAGATAAATACCATATCCTCGATCGTTTTGGAATTGTAGAGATGCAGTTCCTTATTTATGGGTAGTCACGGAAACTGTCTTTTGAAATACCTTTGGATCACAGCATGAATTATTGTACTTTAAACACATGACTTGATGAAATACCATATACCTATATAACTCTCCCATACACACTGTATTCATAAACTCTCTCATACACACTGTATTCATAAACTCACCCATACACACTGTATTCATAAAATCTCCCATACACACTATATTCATAAACTCTCCCAAACACACTGTATTCATAAACTCTCCCATACACGCTATATTCATAAACTCTCCCATACACACTATATTCATAAACTCTCCCATACACACTATATTCATAAACTCTCCCATACACACTGTATTCATAAACTCTCCCATACACACTGTATTCATAAACTCTCCCATACACACTGTATTCATCGTATCTGATATAAGTCATTCATTCTCTTACTGCCATATTGCTACCATATTGCTCAAGCTTTCAGGTTTTCTCTTCTCCACTAAACATTGTCTTCAGAAGAAAACTGTTGTACATGAAGTAAATGAATGATAAAAGATGTATATTCTTCAAAGATACATTGACGGTCAATGTATCTTTGAAGAATATACATTTATCATGTTATAGAATTATTTGAAATTCCTCGTCTATCTTGACGCAAATTCGCTTGTAAACTCGCTCAAACTAGTCAGTAAATCAAAGTTGGTCCACTGGTAAACATTGATTTTAAATTATAAACCGTTTTTATGCATGTTATTGATAATGTAATAGTTATAGTTTCTTGCTGTCGTATTATGTTTAATTGTATGCAGTAAATGAAGAGCCAACAAATAGTAATACTTCCCATACTTTATTCATAAAAAAATAATAATTAACTTCCGAGGTTCGTCTTTTGGGTCAAAGTTGAAATGTCCGATTGGCAAAATTTTTAATCTACAACCCTGCATTGAAGCTTATTCTCTCACTCTACTAATATTATTTTGTTTTTCAAACACTGTACATGTTTTGGTAAAAGTGCCTCATAGCAGATAAAGGGTTAATGATGATGAATTCATCTCTGCAGAAATGTGTCATTTCTGAACCAGGAGGTAGACAATGTTATACCAATGGCTACCGATGGAGACGAGATGGTAAGAGTTTCACATGATTTATATATCTCAAGGGAGCATTATTTCCTTACCTCTGTGAAGTTTCTTCCTTGTTGAGCAAATAAAAAGCTTTTTTTTCTTTTCACTTAATTCATTTCAATCATTTTTACTATTTGTCAAGTTATTATTTCAGAAGAACACAAACAAAAGTTGTTTTTTTTATTTCTTGAGGATAAGGGGAATAGTATTTTAAGACTTTTTAAGCCAATTCTCTTTCTCATTGTGTTCAAATGGTTTATATATATTTGATAAAAAAGACCACTACTGTACAAGTGTTTGCAAAACAATTACAAGCTGTTGAATACAGACAATCTGTGGATTACCTGTTTACCATTTGTTACAAAGATCATACAAAGAAGCAAGATGAGCATCTGGAAACGTTTCAACACCAACAGGACCAGTCAGACAGCAGCTTTATATGGACCAAAAGATTATGGTAAAAAAAACAACTAAAAAATGATTTGTTGATGAAAGGATTGAAGTGAGAAGCTGACTAGAGATGAGACATCACACCCTTGATCCTGATTGGCCAGCTTAAAAAGCAAAGCGAGGCAGTCAGATCTGAGATAACTCCTACAGCTTAAATCTGACTTGTATCCTTGCCAAACTGGCTTCCTCCGTCTTGAAAACCAAGTCAGTTTTAATTGATATGCCGACTGCATCATGCTTAGGCATCATAAGATATTCTAAACTTTTCAAAGATTCCCCAGCATTACCTACTGGCATCCCAAGCTTATCTCCTCCACTTAATTTACCAAGAAAATTGCCTGTTTTCACGTCTTTCATGTCACGAGGGCGCCATCTTTTTATGAATTTCAAATTTTAGACAAATTTTCACATGAAAGGAGGTTTGTTTTTTCATATTATCGCTCATGATTGGCAAGGGATTTTTTCACCTGTTTCAAATGCTGACGCTATAATGAAGAGAGATAAAACTGTTGGCATGGTAATCTTTGTATCTCACTTCTTTAGATCTTATTGATTATGTCTTTGTTTATTTCTTTTGAAATATATATAGCAGCTTTTTATGCATATGTCTGCTCTTGTACATTTCTGATCATAGCCAGATCAACATACTTGTTTGCAAGCTAGATTTGAGAAATTCCTTTGTAGCAGACTATTATTCTTTTTATTTATTATTTAACCGTTAAGCTGTTAAGTTTTATTCCGAGTTATTCTGTTTTTAAGCCTGAAACTCACACCCATAGCTGTGTTTCTCTGGGTATTGTTTTGCAGTCCATGGGCTGTGGCTTTCCAGGCAGTTATGATAAAAGGCCTCAATCAATTGGTCCAACAAGAATCAGATTCTGACGTGAAAACGGCCCCTCTCAACAACTAGCACTGTTGTCCCCCACCGAAACGCGGAAGAGGGACTATGTATTCAGCGGCGTCCGCGATATCTCATGAACCCAAGCATCCAAAGTCTTCTTTGGGGGCGCCAATCGATTTTGGTGACCTTCACCTTATTTTCAAGGTCACCACAACACTTTGACCAATTTTTCGAACTCTTGTTAAAAAGTATCTCATGAACCCAAGCATCCAAAGTCTTCTTTGGGGGAAGACGCAGGCGCCAATCGATTTTGGTGACCTTCACCTTATTTTCAAGGTCACCACAACACTTTGACCAATTTTTCGAACTCTTGTTAAAAAGTATCTCATGAACCCAAGCATCCAAAGTCTTCAAATTTGCAGATCTTCATGACATTTTTTACCAGTAATACAATATATGAAGTAGCTCCTTTTGACCAAATGATGTGTCTTACTAAACTCAATATTAGCGGCTTGGGACATTGCCATGTTAGTGGCAAACACTGTTTTCATGGTCATCGAAGTAATGAAGAAGTTCCATCAAATGTTCATTTTGAGAGTTTGAGTATGAATGTAATAAACTCTAACAATACGCGACCAACTTTTAGTGATTGTTATCAAAATATTTAACGGCTTGCAATAGCCTTGTGATCAAAGCATAAAGGCTCTTGGTATCACATGCACTCTCATTTGTAACAGTGGCAGATATAGAAGTTTTGATGGGATGTGTCTCCCATAGCGCCAAGTTGGCGTTACGGGGCGAGCCGAGAGCAAGGCTTTGATATATTAACTTCTTGGATTAATTAGATTATTGCATGATGATAATAATAATTAGCTAAAATGTATTCCTGGCTGCCGTACTTAAAGGGAGGGTTTTGTCGCCATCTTGGATTTTTTGCATTACGTGAAATGAAAAAACACCATATTGTACCTTATTTTACGATTTCTTAAAAGCTAAAGACAAACACTGATAGAGTATTCACATAGTAACACATCATGTCATAAAACTTATAAATAATTTGCTGTTATGTTGTAGTTTTCCTCACTCACAGCGCCCATGAATGGCTGCAGTTCTCATTGTTTTTTTATTTTTCAACAAATATGCGTTTGTGTTCATCAACTTGTGAAATATCAGGTCATAAAAATATTACCTTTATTAGTAAATTATTACTATCTTTCAATTTGACTGTATTTTAATCATGTATTAATAACATATATGTATGTAACAGAAATATCCTCTCCAATTTCGTTTCCACAAAAAATACCCCGATAGAACTATCCTTTTAAGATGCGCTCATTTGATATTGAACTGTTAATTATTCCTTCGCTTCCTTGTATTCATAAACACAGAACCTGATACTCTGGACACCCTTCGGGGATTTACCAAATCAGTAGAACAGTTCTCTACAGCAAACAAAGTTGCCGAGCCCTTGGTAGGATTTGAACCCTGGACCTCTTGATCCGAAGCTGAACACATGCACTTACCACTGTGCTTTCCCGCCCCTTGCTTCTTTTAATATACAAAAATTTAACATGATAACCTGAACATCTTGCAGGAAATTGACCTTGTCAGTATTTAGAATTATCCATTCATTTGAATTATAGATACAATTAATGTATGAATAAATGCAAAGTAATAACGGTATTAGATTACAGTTGAAATTACAGTCTTGTAATTGTCACTGACAATGATTCAGGTTTAATTAACTATCAACGTTAGCCACTTATACAGTATTTATGACCGAGACCATTTGATTTGACAACTGGGCCTATACAAGGAGACTGGGCCAATACAGGAAAACAGGGTCTATGAATGCACACTCTTTTATTTTGTGAAAGTGTGTAGCTATCGCTTCAAACCTTTGACCACTGATCTGTCCACAAATCTTGTTTATATTGTGATTTCAGTCTTTTAATTCTCATCGAGAACTAATCAGGTTTTATTGCTGTGTATTTGTGTCACAGGCTTTCTTCTTGGTATGAATGAGAGGATATGAGAGCAATGTGAAACTGTTATACATGACAATAGGTCATTTGATAATAACCTTTTTACCCTGCCGGTCAAGAAACATTCTGTCATAGTCAACTTTAAACAGTTGGCAAACATGCAGTATTTCCTTAGTTAAAGAGTTGTGATTACTGTAAATTGGCCACAGAGAATGTTTTCCTGCTAATTGAAGTGTTAACCTTGTTGTTTTTTAAGAATTGGTAGGATCTCTGTCAGTGAGGTGTTAAGTGAAGATATTCGTATAATTCTCTTTCTTTAAATAGTATCTGTTTGTGAGTTTGTTTGATGAAGATAATCGTATAACTCTCATTCTTTAAATAGTATCTGTTTGTGAGTTGTTTGATGAAGATAATCGTATAACTCTCTTTCTTTAAATAGTATCTGTATGTTAGTTGTTTGGTGAAGATATTCGTATAATTCTCTTTCTTTAAATAGTATCTGTATGTGAGGTGTTTGGTGAAGATAATTGTGTTACTCTCTTTCTTTAAATAGTATCTGTTTGTGAGGTGTTTGGTGAAGATAATCGTATAACTCACTCGCTTGTTATGTTTTGACACATATTACCAAGCAAGTATTTATTTGTATGCACCCTCTGTCTAGTTATAAGTAAAACTCTCTGTTGTGCTAGCTATAAATGTCTCCTCATCTATCTATGACTTATTTATCTGTTGGGCCAGGCTAAAAAGAAAGTATTTGCTTGTACACATATTCAGTTTAGTTACTGACAATAATACAAATCTGTGGTATGCTACAAATCTCTCTCTCTCTCTCTCTCTCTCTCTCTCTCTCTCTCTCTCTCTCTCTCTCTCTCTCTCTCTCTCTCTCTCTCTCTCTCTCTCTCTCTCTCTCTCTCTCTCTCTCTCTCTCTCTCTCTCTCTCTCTCTCTCTCTCTCTCTCTCTCTCTCTCTCCTCAGCCTCACCCTCATTACCTCACCTTACCTCACCTCACCCTCATCGTCACACCTCACCTCACCCTCATTCCCTCGTCTCACCTCACCTCACCTCATCCTCATTTCCTCACCTCACCTCACGCTCATTACCTCACCTTACCTCACCCTCATTACCTCACCTCACCCTCATCATCACACCTCACCTCACCCTCATTCCCTCGTCTCACCTCACCTCACCTCATCCTCATTTCCTCACCTCACCTCACGCTCATTACCTCACCTTACCTCACCCTCATTACCTCACCTCACCCTCATCATCACACCTCACCTCACCCTCATCCCCTCGTCTCACCTCACCTCACCTCACCCTCAATACCTCACCTAACTTCACCCTCATTACCTCACCTCACGTCACCCTCACCTCACGTCAATCTCACCTCAACTCACTCACCTCACCTCACCTCTTCTCATCACCTCACCTCACCCTCATTACCTCACCTCACCTCAGCCTTACCCTTATTACCTCACCTCCCTCACCCTCATCACCTCATCATCTCATCACCTCATCCTCATTACCTCATCCTCATTACCCCACCTCACCTCACCCTCGTTACCTCACCTCACCTCACCTTACCTCAGCCCCTCTCATCATCTCACCTCACCTTCATTATCTCACCTCACCTCAGCTCGACCTCATCCCCTCGTCTCACCTCATCTTACCCTCATTACCTCAACTCACCTCAACCTCATCACCTCAACCTCATTACCTCACCCCACCTCACCCTCATTACCTCACCCCACCTCACCCTCATCACCTCACCTCAGGGGACAGGGGAATCCTGGTAACATGCAGTTAAATATTCATTACTTATAGAATGACCATGGAATCCACACCTTATAGATGTAATATAGACCAAACAGAGAAACACTTTCTGACCACCAGACAACACCAGCTGACCATGATAGTCTAGTGTATATAAAGTTACATATACATGAGAGTATGAAGATCTATTACTGTAACACATACCTGGAAAGCTTATATGACAGCAGCAATCTACACCTGCAGTGTAGAAATAAGGAATGTCAGTCTTTAGCCTGACAACCGGCTCGATGCTTGAGTTTCTGTATCTGAGGTGAGGTGCCAACACAATTGTTTTAATAAATCTCAAGAGTTTGCTATGATTGTCAAGTCATTTTTGTTTTATTTAATAAACAATAGCACAAATGTAAAAAAATAACACAGGAATATTCGCTCAAATTTCATTTCCAAGAAAAATACCCCAATGAAAAGCTTATAAGTTTCTGTTAGTTCACAATTACCTCAAGACTTTAAAATCTTCTTTTAAGTTTTGTGCAATGTTGCCATTTAAATTGACAGAGAAATTATATGTGGATTTCTGAATACTTTATATATAAGTACTGCACAGAGATGCTTGTTAGATAGGATGTAGTTACATCTTCAACAGTTCCAGTCGATGCTCGCAGGTTTTACCACATTTCATAATCACATGGTGTTGCAGACTTTTGCCCTGCCATAATACTAGCAGCCGTGATTTAAGTGAAATACTCTTGAAAGCCTTGTTACACCCCAAATCACCTCATCTCAAGTTGCATCTTCAGCACTGTTCAGACATGCATATTTGATAGGATACAGTTAGATCTTTAGGATGGAATAAAGAACCTCTCAATATATCACCCGGCCACCTTCCTTCTTGAGATTAAACCGGATAGGTATAAACTTTATTTGTCAAAAAACCAGTGAGCTATTTGGAGCAAGGCAATTTGTATCCTGTTGAGAGAGACACATGATAAGATCTGCCTTTTCTTACATGTTGCAGTTGTTCAAGCTGGAGTCAGATCTGCTTGTGTCAGTGCTCTCAAGACATATATCCTACGAGATTCAGGATGGCAGTTGCTTCTTGGGGGTAATGCTTGGATGATAGTAGGAGATTTAGTATTTCAGTTCCATCTTAGGCTAAATGTTCTCTTAATAAAGGTTTATAGAACCTCGTAGGACCACAAGCATGATATAATACTGATCATGTTTCCAACTTTGGGGTAAGGGTCAGATGATGGTAGAAAATGTAACTTGGGGGTAATGCTTGGGTAATTTAGGGTCAAAGAACTGAGAAGGGCTTATACATATTCTAGATTAGAGGGCATTTCTATTATGGTTCAAACTTGGGGGAACAGCTCGGATAAAGGTATGAAATTTGGTATGTTACTTGGTATCAAGTGTTGAGTAAACTTCAGATAATGGTAGGTCATTTGGGCCACACACAAATTATAATACTAGGTATATGGTTTCAACTTTGCATTTAAGCTCAGACAGTATAAGCTGTTGGGGCTGAGTGGAACAACATACATTACTCAATAGTTACTCAACAATGTCTTGTTGTACGGTCTCCATATCTTGTATGATGCTGCTGATGTTCACAGAGAACTTGCGATGGATTATAGTTACTCAACAATGTCTTGTTGTACGGTCTCCATATCTTGTATGATGCTGCTGATGTTCACAGAGAACTTGCGATGGATTATAGTTACTCAACAATGCAATGTTTTGTATGATCTCCATATCTTGTATGATGCTGCAGATGTTCACAGAGAACTTGCGATGGGTTATAGTTACTCAACAATGTCTTGTTGTACGGTTTCCATAACTTATATCATGTCTCAGTACATAAGGTCCTCAACAATGTTCACCAATCTTGTTTATACTTATTTTTTCAATATAAATGAGATGTTTAGTGTTGTGCAAATAGCATGAAAAGAGGTCAATTAATAAAATTGTCATTAATTAAGTATTTCCGTATTGACCGAGTTACAGGTCCTCGGTCCGTTGTATTGGCTAGACTTCGTCTTGGGCCAATACAGCGGGCCTCGGACCAGTGCCTGGGCCAATACGGAAATACTTAATTAATAACAGTATAGTACAAAAACCGGTAGTCTCCAGATCTTAGATGATGTATCCAGGACATGCAAGATACATTAATAGAGCAAGGATGGGACAGAGACAACTTTTATAACATCTTATACCTTACCGAATTCAAATAACGT
Organism: Gibbula magus; assembly: GCA_936450465.1. Classification (NCBI taxonomy): domain Eukaryota; kingdom Metazoa; phylum Mollusca; class Gastropoda; order Trochida; family Trochidae; genus Gibbula; species Gibbula magus. Next base: position 25,303,107 of record OW388306.1, read on the forward strand.
GATGAAAGAATTTGGAACGAAGGTAACTTTGTTTTGTTTTTCCCTTGGCAATTCAAAGCACCAGACACACAGAGTTATAAAAACAAAGAGAGTTCATTGACTTTTTGAGTTTATCAAAGTTTCAATAACCAAAATAAACTTCTTAACTAAGAAAGATAGATCAGACATCTTCAATTTCATTGCATATTTTCTGACCTTGATATAGACAAAAGGGCATGTAAAGGTTTCAGATAGGAGCAATATTGATAAAGAGGCTGTCATGGCCGAGCCAATTACATGTGCTTGTAGCTCAAGATGTTTTTACGACGTATCTAAACGATAACGTAGACTTGTGTATATGCACGTAGGGTATAGAAGGATAACCTGGCTATCGTAATTAAGAATGGGTGACTGCAGATCTAGTGTATCAACACACATGTAGATGGACGACTGTTATGGAGCCATTTGTGTCTGATCATTTATTCTCTCAGCTTGTCCATTAACCTGCGTATATTGTATTCTTATCTTCATCTCTGCTGATATACATGTCTTACTTATGATGCAGCAACTGTTGTTTCTCTCACTCAAATCTATCTGGCTATTTTTTAAATCTGTTTTCTACTTCTGATATTCAAAATTCTTTTACTATTACATAGTTTTTCAATTAACTTTAAGTGTTTTTGTTTTTTTGTTGTCTTTTTTATGTTGATGTCTCTCTTTTTTTAATGAGAAACTCCTATTCTTTCATAAAGTCATTCTGAGTTGTTTTTATGTGCTGGTGTTTTGTTTTTAAAGTCATAGTTTTTCATGTGCTAATATTTATTTACAAAATTACTTGTTTTTCAAGCTTTGTTACATACACCCATGTTCATATCAAATTAAATCTTCTAAATTAATTAGTGTCATTTGTTAATCAGTATTGGCTGACCAACATGACCAGTAATTATTTTTGTAATAAAGATAATGAACATAGAAATAAAAACTGAATGATTGAAGGGAGGTAGTGAGGTAAGGAAGTGAGTGAGTGAGTGAGTGAGTGAGTGAGTGAGTGAGTGAGGTAGTGAGTGAGTGAGTGAGTGAGGTATTGAGTGAGTGAGCTAGTGAGTGAGTGAGTGAGGTAGTGAGTGAGTGAGTGAGTGAGCTAGTGAGTGAGTGAGCTAGTGAGTGAGTGAGCTAGTGAGTGAGTGAGCTAGTGAGTGAGTGAGCTAGTGAGTGAGTGAGTGAGTGAGCTATTGAGTGACTGAGTGAGTGAGGTAGTGAGTGAGAGAGTGAGGTAGTGAGTGAGGTAGTGAGTGAGGTAGTGAGGTAGTGAGTGAGTGAGCTATTGAGTGACTGAGTGAGTGAGGTAGTGAGTGAGAGAGTGAGGTAGTGAGTGAGGTAGTGAGTGAGGTAGTGAGGTAGTGAGTGAGTGAGCTATTGAGTGACTGAGTGAGTGAGGTAGTGAGTGGGTGGGTGGGTGTGTGATGGAAATTTAAGTGTATATGAGCTTGAAAATAAGCTGGACCCAAAGTGTATGTTTGTCATTTCATAATTGTTATTAAAAGTTACCAGGTAAAAGGCCATCAAATAGACCACATAATTCATACACTGATAACGGTTATTTAAAGTGTTGTGGTTTGTTTCTATCTTATTTACTGCTTGAACAACATGTTATCTGTCAGCGTTAGAATAACTGGATCTATAATTCAAGCAAAGTTGATAAATATTGTTTCAGATAACCAGTATAAACCTCATACTGCATATCACCCCTGTCATTACGCAAACATAAATCTAACATTAAGAAAACGATGTTAAAAATTTCACATTTTGTTTATATTTTGGCATAGAATGATTACAAATGTTTGTAGAAATGTTTCTGATAATGGCAATGAGTTATGCCTTGTTTTCCTATCTTAAATTTCTGTTTTTGCTAAAACAGTAAGAATAACTTTTATCTGAATAAATAGTTGATTGTGTTTGAAAGCGTATACATCCAAACCTGACATTATACACTTGATAAAATAACATAAACAGTGATATTTTGGGGAACAGTATAAGAAAAGAGTTTTCACTATGCAGTCCAGCTTCTGATCTCAACTTTTCAAATCTTTCTTCATTTATAATGTGATGGATACTTCTGTAAGTCAGGGAGACTGACTTTTCAACCTTCTTAAGGTATGAACTTAAATCAATATACATTTTTTGGTCAAAGTTTGTCAATATATAGAGGATACTAAATGACTTCCATGCAATATAGAATTTATTATATCAAACAAGTTATTAATGATTCTTGTATCAAACAGGCGAAAGCAATTCCAAGTTTAATAAAAATGGTATTACATGGAATTAAATGTATAATGTATTATTCTGTTTATTAGTCTTTAATTAAACAAAAGAGCCGACACTGTTGAGAACCCACACAGCCAGTGCCACTCCCCAAGAGAGTTCCAAGTAATGTTAAGGTCTGGGGAAAAGTGCACCCCCGTTCTCAAAAAGCTTATCCGCCTTTGTGTGGTATTAACATTGTATGTCAAATCTGTAAACTGTGTCATACACGCAGCATTGCAAAAATGTGGGTATGAATTAACCATTTTTGTACGGGTGCCGCAACCTGGAACTGTAAATAACGCCTGTATATAGTCCATAACTATCACATACATCCCATGCACCAGGCAAGACCTGGATCTTGGTCTTAGTCTTTTTACGACCTTTCAATTACTATGTTAGTCTACCTAGCTCATCCCAGCAGAACTTGTGTAATAACAATGCTACACTGAAATTCAGCGTTCGTGTGGTTCGCTAGTTCCAGCCGATGCTCGCAGGTTTCACCGTAATGACGTTGCAGGCTTTCTCCCTGCCATAATACTAGCAGCCGCGATATAAGTGAAATACTCTTGAAAGCGGCGTAAAACCCCAACTCGCCTCGCCTCGGTAAACTTTTTTGGGGTCAATTTGTTGAGTGGCTGGGGTGACATGTGCAAGGCTTGACCTACTTTCTCACGCCGCGTGCGTGCTGCACATGCTGACCAGGACGCTCGCTTCACTCACCTCTCTCGTCTGGCTTTTTTTGCTGGTACGCCATGTACCTTCTGACAGTCGCCTCTCCCTAGTGTTTGGCTCCCCCTTCCGATAATTTTGTCGCCTCGGTTACAGATGGCCCTCACTTTAGCGTGTTTCATCTGCCTCTCACTTGGTGAGTTGACTTCACCCCTCAGTGAGCTGACTTCGGATTCTCCGATTGTCTGTTGTCCAGCCTCCGGGTCACTAGCTATCGGATTGCCCTCGCATCTACGGCCTCGGCTGGTGATCTGTCTCGACATTCGTTAGCGGAGTCATCTCGCTATAACACGTGTGTTAGTCTCTCACCTTGTGTAGCCTCAGCCCTCCGTTAGCTTCAACTCTCGCTCTTGGAGGTGTCATGCTATAGCGCGTCTACACCCTACATTAGTGGTTGTCATTATCATTCGCTACTAGGTGCCCTCGCCTTAGCGTTTCACTTGGCAAGTCCCTTACACCCTCTCATCTCCCGACTTGGTCTTTTGCCATGCGTACGCTTGAGTAGCCTTCGTCCACCATTAACTTCGCTTTCGGACTGATCTCATTATAGCGTGTATACCCTACCCTCCGTTAGTGAATTGTTTTACGACATTCGCTATTGGATGGATCTTGCTATAGCAAGTGCTTGGGCGGCTCGTGTCACCTGCTCACTCACTTGTCTGGGTGTCAGTTGGTGTGTCCATATGTCTCACTTCCTCTGACATACACCCCTCTTCAGTGAGTTGCTACTTGTCTTCCGATAGCTTTCATCGTCGCAATCCGACAACAATTATTTTTGCGTGATTCATCTCTCGATGGTAAGTTGTCTTCACATCTCACTAGTAAGTTGACTCTCACGTAGCGGTTGTTGTCTGTCCCGTGCACATTGAGTGGTTTTCATCTCTCACTAGTGAGTAGACCTACAACCTCTGATTGCTTCCGCACGTTTGCTATAGCGCCGCTCTGTCCTCCGCTAGTGACTGTCTTACGACTTTTGCTAACAGATGGTTCTCGGGGAGGTTGGGCGGGACTAGAGTGTAGGTCTAGTCAACAGATAGGTATTTAAATAATGGTACATTTTTTATTAAACGTAACTATTTATACTTACCTGTTGACTAGACCTACGCTCTGAGTGACGTCATGAGACCGCGGGTTTACTGCCCCTGGTGAAGGATTTTACCTTCCCCGACACTTCTTCTTCAAAGTTTCGTCTGTGTTAAGTTTGTATTAACACTTCCCTGGGGAGGTTAGGCATAGTAGGTCTAGTCAACAGGCAAGTATAAATAATTATGTTTAATCAAAAACTTACCATATTATATGACATGTATATATGAGCAAGAGTTTTGTAACAATCCCATGGTACCGATCTTGTAATAAGTCACCAATTAGTCATGGATTATACAGTATTAAGTCTTTGTAGCTGCAGAATGTAAATATCTCCTACATAAACCTGCACTGTGTGACATACATGAAAGCTTGGAATCAAATTAGAAAAATGTAAATCTACTTAGTAATGAATAATACATGATGATGATTGTATAATGACACATTTCATAACTACTTGACAATTGATGATAATAACAGTGTCTAGTTATAGGACAAGTGATGACTAACAGACAGCTCAAATGTGTAAGGTTGTTAATTTACATAGCAGAAATATTTTTTTTTTTAATAATTGCCAGTTTCTGAATATTCAGACTGTGCTGACATTAAATGTAGACAATAACTGGATTTGATTACAATTTTAAATGTTATTGTGTCAAGCAATTTGAAATATGTTTGGTTTTTCCTTATTATAGTTTCCCAGTGTCTAAGTATTGGTAACCTTCTTGCTTAGGGGAAAATATAACTGGGGTATTTTTGTTGAAACATGAGAACGTACTTATAATTAATTTTTGAGATTCACATTCGTTCTGGGGGAAGAGATTTCACATTTGGATCCAAATGGACCATTACTAAAATGTCAAAAGTTCTGGCAGGTGGGATTTACCAAAATTACGTGCAAACTATCCCTGTTACGAATTAACAAGCATTGATTCAAGTAATTCAGCAAATAGTCTGGCAATAAGTAGACAAAGTTTCCAAGAGGATAATAGACCATGGAAGTGATTGCTTGTCTCAGTTAAACACTAGGATAGTACGATACACAGGTAATTAATTCTGTGTTGTCACTTCATTGCAATGTAGCCATAAATTTGAGTAAGCAAAAGCTTTACTTATGCTAGAAGACAGGATGATTATTACAGGTTTAAAAGATAGATTCCAAAGGTTTTTATGACAAATAAAACAAGATAAAGAGAAAGCTGAGCATTGAAGAAAAAGATTTTGACATTGTTATAGTTCATTACCAGCTCTGAAAGCTTCACTTGATGCTCATATACTCGCGGAATAGCTCTCCATTAACTGTACTATCTTTGATGTTTACAAGCTGGTGACAAGAGCTCTCTTATGGTTTTGAGAGAAAGAATTTGAGTTAGACACATGACTGTTTTTATAAGCTACTTTTGTAAGTAAAAGAATTCATTGATAAGTAGTTAACCTCAACAGTAACATAGGAAGCAGAAAGAGACAGTCAATTAACCCTCAAACTGCTGTGTGAGAGTTGAGTCACCAACCATAGAGATGAGCAACTTCCCAACGCAAGGCATAACTCTTGCCATTCTCCATTACTGGCTGATTTAGGCCTTGCAGTATTTCCTTAAGAAATCTGTGCTTAGAAATCCAGGCCCACTATGCATTTCTGGTGCAGCGATTCACTATCTAGGCACAACAAAGCGAGGGAAATACCGCAAGGCTTAAATCAGCCAGTAATGCAGACTGGCAAGAGTTATGCCTTGCGTTTGGAAGTTGAGAGATGAGGTGCAGAACACCAAACAGTTACACAGTTAAGACATTATAAAAAACGTTGCTGTGGTGGTATAATTATTAGCTACTGTTGAATTACCTTATTTTGATCACTCCATAGAAAGTGATGCCATCTTTTATCCTTAATGATTTTGCTTTTGGTTGTGTCTAAATATTTTTTACCTGAGTATCCCGCCACCTATTATCCTACCCTACCCTACACCTTATTACCCTACCTAACCCCCTATTACCATACCCTACCCCACCAACTATTACCCTACCCTACCCCCTATTACCATACCCTACCCCACCAACTATTACCCTACCCTACCCCCTTATTACCCTACCCTACCCCACAACCTATTACCCTACCCTACCCCACCACCTATTACCCTACCATGTCCCTTATTACCCTACCCTACCCTACCCCACCACCATTTACCCTACCCTGCCCTACCTGACACCTATTACCCATCCATGTCCCTTATTACCCTACCCTACCCTACCCCACCACCTTTTACCCTACCCTGCCCTACCACGACACCTATTACCCTACCATGTCCCTTATTACCCTACCCTACCTTACCCCGACACCTATTACCCTACCATGTTCCTTATTACCCTACCCTACCCTACCCCACCACCTTTTACCCTACCCTGCCCTACCTGACACCTATTACCCTACCATGTCCCTTATTACCCTACCCTTCCCCGACACATATTACCCATCCATGTCCCTTATTACCCTACCCTACCCCACCACCTTTTACCCTACCCTGCCCTACCCCGACACCTATTACCCTACCATGTCCCTTATTACCCTACCCTACCTTACCCCGACACCTATTACCCTACCATGTCCCTTATAACCTTACCCTACCCTACCCCACCACCTTTTACCCTACCCTGTCCTACCCCGACACCTATTACCCTACCCTACCCCACCACCTATTATCCTACTCTACCCTACCCCTATTACCATACCCTATGCCAGCACCTAATACCCTACCCTACCCCACCACCTATTACCCTATCCCAGCTAGCACAACTTCATCGTGCCGACGTCGGCTAAGGATCGGCGCCGTCGGCACATGTTCTACATCGGCTAACTGCATCGGGCCGACGTTTGCCCACGATGGGCATCATCGGCACTATTTAATCGGCTAACTGCATTGGGCCGACGTCGGGCTGATGAGTGAAATGACATTCAGCGGGGGAAATATTTTCACAAACTTATGATAGTTTTAGATTTTTCAAACTTATTGTATTAGCCCTACACCAAAGCTGTGTCTTGTCTCTAAAATAAACCTCTTCCACACTCAATTAGGTAGACACTTTCTCCTTCACTTCCTCAAACGAAAATCTTCGATCCAGGGAGAAGCATTGCATAAATGTACGCGCCAAAAATAACTCTGACGTCATGTCAATCGATGACGTCATTATCATCGCCATGTTTGATGTCGCTGAAGGTCGATTCGCAAGGCTACGTACATTATCATTGTCTGCTTGAGGTAAGTCACGAAATTAGTAAAAACGTTTTTTAATTACTCAGTATCATATCTTAACTAAGGTAGCATTGCTTACTCATTGAGTCATATTCTACATGCATGACGCAAATGAAAGCGGCACGACTAGGCTAGTATTTTCACTATTTTGTGACTGTCGCCTGTTGGTGAAATTCCATAGTTAGTTCCATCCATCGTATAAGGATCATGGATGTGTAGTTGTAGTAGACAATGTAGTATGATTTACTTTAGTTTTGGCGAAATCTTGTCACAATATACGACAAAACCATTGTCAAACTCCTTTCCGCGATTGTCGGTGCTAGATGACGTTGTCTCCCTACATGTGTTGCGCGGAGTTCGAAAACTATTTGATCAGCTGTTTACAGTTCACTGAGTACAAGTTGTTAACTTTCATTGTTTGTTTTGATTGTTGCAAGTGTCATATTGGTTGCTTCGCGCAAATTCAACTAATTAAACACTTTGTATAAACACTCAGCAGTCTGTATTATTTCATCAAATTAGATTAGTATTGTTGATCTGTCTTAATATTTTCATTATTTTGCCTCACTAAAATGAAATCGATTTCATGTCAACGATTTTATTTGTTAATTTTTTTACTGAACATACCATTACATAACCAATGCAGTTGGTATATGTTTGCCTTCTTATATAAATCAAATTTAATGTTATAATCAAAATGAATCACAAGTATATTTCTGATATTTTTTGTTCAAAGGTGCAGAAACTTGCTGTAATAGGCGGGGCAACCACCCAGGAAGCGACAAGGAAAACATTGGACCACATTGGTTCATGAAATAAAATTAAATATATTCTCACTTATGCTCATAAACAAATCATGAAATCTTCATGACGACACTTCTTGAAGAGTTTATGAATTTTTCATGAAGAATTCACCAAGATTTCGCCAGTGTATCATTCAGAATCCTAGCTGTAACAGGAGGGCTGAGGGCACACTTTTGCTCATCATGCGGTCCCTACCATTAGATCGCCATGTAGTCTTGGTCAGAACATCATATTATTGTAAATTATCTCCTTACATATAAATTGATGAATCTTTTTCTTTATTTCAGAGGCTGTACAGAAAAACATGGATACAAGGCACCCTTCTGAAAGAGACATAGAACATGCCATAAAGCTCACAAAGTGGAGGAAATAATGAACTTTTAAGATCCAAATGTCACTCCTGATGCATTTACTTTGTCATTTACTGATTAAAATGTTAAAAACAAAACCCATTTGTTATTTTGTAATTATAATTAGCATGAAATGGACTGGAAGATTGTTGTCCAAAAAAATAGTTTTATTTAAGGTTTTTTTTAAGGTTAATTTTGAATTTACACACTTAGGAATTTTTAATGTTATAGTGTAGCACCTGTATAGGCAAAAGTCAATATTTTGAATTTAACATTTAAGTATATATATTCCCACACGAAAGTTGTTTTCTTAATTAAATTGTAGAAGTGATATTTTTTCAACTATAATTATTCAAAGGCTGAATTTGAAAATACTTAACAAAAGTATGTGAATATGATCTCAAGAGGTGGTACGCTGATGATTAACTTAATCATAATGAAGTGTGTTCAAGGAAAATACTACTAATTATCAAAAAGTAATTAATAATTCATGTACGGGCCGATGCCGGCCCGATAATTTTATGCCGACGTCGGGCCGATGTAGAACCGATGAGCAAAACTTCATCGGCCCGATGGAGTTAGCCGACGTCGGGCCGATTATGTTAACAGCGTCAAGCCGATGTCGGGCCGATGTAGTTGTGCTACATGGGATCCTACCTTATCCTACCCAAACTACTATTATCCTATCCTACCCTACTCTACGTTACCACCTATTACCCTACCCTTTCCTATCCTACCCTACCCTACCACTTATTACCCTACCCTACCCTACCCTACCCTACCCTACCCTACCCTACCTTACCCTATCCTACCCTACCCTACCCTACCATACCTTACTCATCCTACCCTACCCTCCTTCATCACCTATTATCCTAAGTATGGCACTGGAAAGATAAGGCATATAGCTCTAAAGCTATCTCAGATTTTCAGACATTTCTTTTATTTCATATCCAGTATCAAATCTCGAAAAGTAAATTCTAGTATCAAATTCTTTTAGAGACTTTTTTTACTCAAACTAACATTGAGTATCTATATTCATGTCAGAGCTGCTGTGTGTATACATTAATTATACAATCGTTCCTCTGCAAGGTATGTGTTTAGGATGATTTATTTGTTTACAGGTAAAAGATTGTGTACATTCATCTGTCCAATCTCTTCAGTAGCTTTCTGTCTCAGTACCAGTGTAGAGATTGTACTTGCACTGGCTACCATCCACTGGTAAAAACTGACATATCTGCGTCTTGTTCAGTGGAACAACAAAGAATCTGTTCTCTTTCTGCTGCACATATTGCTTTGTGTTTTGCAATTCTGCACTAGAATTTGGAAAGTATGTTAGATGAGATTACAAGAAAAACATGGGCCAACAGAAAAGTGAATAAATAAGACAAAAATGCTATTAAATTTTAAAAAAAATTACTGTTCCAATAAAATGAAATATATCCAAAACTTACCAATTGTTGTTTTGGAAGAGTAAACGTATATTACTGGGTACATGAGTCCAGAATTTTATGCAAGAAGTCAGGGAGTCAAAGACTGTAGACTTATACACAGGGTCTATGTTTCAGACATAAAAATCTAGAGGCCATGTGAGTATCTGCCAGGCCTATCTGTGAGTGGAACTGACGATGTTTACACCAGAAACAATGCACAAACATTGATGCCAAGTCAATATCAAAATAATAAAAACCATTTCTGTTGGTTTTTTTTTCAATAAATGTATAAGAAGTTGTATGAATAAAATACTGACATATCAAACACATTGATATTTCCTGCAAGATACACACACCTCTGTTACTGGGTGGTTTCTGCAAGATACACACACCTCTGTTAGTTGACGGTTCCTGCAAGATACACACACCCCTGTTAGTGGACGGTTCCTGCAAGATACACACCTCTGTTACTGGAAGGTTCCTGCAAGATACACACACCTCTGTTACTGGATGGTTCCTGCAAGATACACACACCTCTGAGGCAATAACTGCCTATGTACCAACACCAACACCAACACACCACACCATAAGCACCTATCTCTGATTTGGGTGAGTCTATCTTTTGTAGCAAATATTTGGACAACTTGGTTAATTCTTGACTGAACTGATTAGCGCCAGACCATTCTTAGTGACGAGAATTGCAGGAATCAGAACTGAAAAATAGTTATACCGTATTCTGTGTATCAAGTGCTCTTGGCCCTTCAAAAGTTGTAAAAAAGTGGACACTTATTAAATGACAAATGATTACATTGGAATGTGGGATGAAATTCATTAAAGGGACGGTTCTGTCGCCATATTGGATTTTTTGCATTGCATTGCATGAAAACACACTATATTGTTCCTAATTTTACAAGTTTTTAATCACTTATAAAGACATACATGATAGAGTATTCATACAGTAACACATAACATAATAAAACTAATAAACAATTTGCTGTTATCCTGTAGCGAAGATTTCCACACTCGCAGCGCCAATAAAGGGCTTCAGTTCCCATTGTTATTATTTTTCAACAAATGTGTGCTTGTGTTAATCAAGTAATGAAATATAAAGTCTTCAAAAGCTTACCTCCATTAGTATCTTTCAATTTGACTGTGTTTTAATCATGTATTAATAACATATGTGTAAACAGGGATATCCCCTCGAATTTCTTTCCACAAAAAATACCCCGATAGAACCCTCCTTTTAAGGTAAGCAGTCCCCCCCCCCCCCCCCATGTATTCTCATACTCAGCATATTCAAGTAACTTTTCTGCAACATGGTTATCCATTAGATCAATCCCTTGTTGATACGTAATCCCATTCCTAAGTAGCCAAGTTACAGGAATGAGAACTCATCAGAAAGTAGATCAACATGCTTTAATTATGCCAAGTGAAGTAATTAAAGGAAATATTCCAGGACTCACTGATTAAGAAATGAAAAAAGCAATTAAAAAGCAAGCAATAAAATACAACTTTCAATATATATTTATACCAAGGGTTTAAATTAATACCTGCATTAAGATATGTCAGTGCTTTGAAGATGAACTATGTATCAAGTTAGCAAGAACTAGCTATTATCAGAGGGGGACAATTATCCATGTTATTTCCTCACAGGAGGATTATCGTATAAGTATGGTGTTTAAGATCCTTATTCATCAAAGGAATCAGAGATCAAACAAGCTCATAAGTATATCTGATTCTGTAAATGACTGTTATAACCTTTCTGGGTTCTATAAAGCATGAAATGACCGATAGTTTGAAGAAAGTGATACACTAAGTAGGAAAATTTATTCAAATTGATAATTACATTTCGGTTATCTTCAAACCATTTATGTTTGTAGGAACAGGTCACTGACACTACCGTTTCTCCAATGTCTTATTCCAGCTCTCTTTCAATTATCATATGTTCGTGTTACAAGTGAAACTCTTGACTTTGTTACTTAATTGAGTCCTGGTTAGTGTCCGGGAATATTGCTTCCCAGTTAGTCTGGTGTGCTTGATACAGAAGCACCTGTGTTGAATATCACTCGTATCACATGGTAATTATCTCTCGTATCTGACAACCAAGTACATCTGTACTGTGTCAAGTCTGTGGATACATCAATTGTGGATACTACAAGACACCACATATATGTATATGTACATTATATTTCATCCTTTATTGATTCATCATGTAGGTCCCTGTCTTTAAAACAATGAATATCATACATCAATGATTTACCATAACAGTTATTAGAGTGATGATACCATTATGTGTTCCTACAGTCAGACTTATGGTAACAACTTGTGTAGTGTAGTAACTACTTATATGGGGAAGTTGTTACATCTCACGTACATGTTCTCACTTGGCACCAGAGGTGAACAACCTCAAGTTGTTAGACTATATAAAACAAGTTGAATGATGACGATCGATGGTAGGACTTTCTTTTTATTTGTTGGAAAAATTAACAATGAGGGAAGAGTTAATTTGATTTAACTATATACTATAAAATTGCTTGGAAGTGGTAAAAGAATACAAAACGGAAGCACTTATACATTGCTGTAGACCCATATATTTGGTGGATAGATTTGGGGGTTTATTAAAACCAATTAGGCAAATTCTTAATTCGATCCTTTTTTAAAACAGAAATAAAAAGTTATTTTGAGCACAAATAAAGTAATGTGCCGATGACCTAGAAACATTCAAAACATTTTATTTTGCCTTACTACAAGTTGTACTGTGAGGGCAGACCTCAACGATCCAAAGATTTATTTGCAAAAAACTTAAAGGATGGATGAAATGACATATGGTCCAAATCGGATTCATTAAAATGGGATGTCAATTTGACAATTGCTCGATTTTAAATTTCTGAAATCGGTCCATAAATTACTTATATACGGCTTTTTAAAAAAACGCCTGATTTAGCCCCGGCGACCAGTATGAAAGTCTGCGAGGGGTGTGACCCGTGAAGGGATGACTTCTGTGACGTATGTGGAGGAATTTGATTTTCAGCGATATTCACAATTCAACGTAATTTCGCAACATTTTGATTGTTAATTTCACAAAGATATCTTCAATAGACCAACTTAAATTTCCCATATATCGAATGTTTAGATATCCCACTAGGTAATTCCGCAGATGACAATTACACAATTATTACATAAACATGTCTTTTTGGCGATGTAATACACCTCATAAATTCATTTAGCGGCAGTGATAAATATCATTAATTAATTAACGAGACATCGGCGGAGAAGCTATCTAGCCGCCCCGTCTATCGCTTATCACAGTCACGCCTCAGTGAGCATTTTCAAAAGGTTTCGCCGAACAAATTGCGATAGTGTTAAAATGGGTGAATTAAAATCGTCTTAATTATCAATTGCAAGTGTATATTGTCTCGATTTTATGCTCAATTGATTCCGATATACAATATACGTAGAGGTAATCATCTGTCATTCTTGAGAAAAATGCATTTCATCTATCCTTTAAAACTGTTACCAGCATAAGAGATAGAGGACAATCAGAATCAACTAAATTTGCAGAATTAGAAGTTTTAAAGTGTACGAGCCATAATGAAGAAAGCTAGCCCATAAAATCTTTTAGTTATTTTCAAGACTAAAATTTTAAGTGTGAAAGTATTTCTCTACTTAACAATTTGCACTTTATTCCAGGCATTGTTGCTGGTGAAGGAAAGCTAGAAGATTTTCTAGTGGTGTGATTACTCAACAGGGAAGCAGAAATCTTTTAGACAGCCCAACTTCCCTCCGCAAGACATTTCTCACACCAGTCTCCATCACTGGCTAATTTAATCCTTGTAGCATTTTCATAACTTTTATGTGCTAACATAGTGGAGCGCTGCACCTGAAAGCCATATAGTGGGCTCTGATTTGCTAGTACAGAAACTTTATGGAAATGTGGCAAGGATTAAATTAGCCATTGATGAAGACTGGTGACTCGAGATCGCGGAGAGTTGTGCATTGTCTAGAGAAGGTTATTTCTACTTGCCCAGGCCAAACACTTCTGTAACTTCTAGTCCTAATAATTACTCTCTGACACTGGAAACTTATCAAAACATATTTTCTGTCTCTCCACTGGCAGATCCATTGTATGGGAGTGATTTCGATCGATCAAAAAGAAAAATCCTTAATCCCCCGATGCCCCTTGATATTTAATGAATAGCAGTTCTAGAACAAAGCAAATCCATAGCAAATGTTATCTCTATTGAGAATTTGGTCTTATATTTCTAATTATCCGATGAACTGATTTCTATCATGTTCAAAGTGACTCTAAAGTTTGCAATGTTTATCTTTGACAATTTTTTTTACAATGCGATGTTAATGAAATCTAAATAATGTTGTGAAATGGGTCACATCTTTCAGTCACTAAATGACAACGAAATTTCAATTAAATATCAAACGGTAAGTGTTTTTTATACAGACAATTATAATTTACTGAAGATAAGGATGATTGATGTCGTGCCTCGTGCTATGAAGAATAAATGTGACTTCTTGACTGGATCAACGTATTTCAATTTCATAAACAATTATGACCGACACAAGCAGGGCGGTTTGCCTTTATTTAATGCTTGTAAGTTTAGTTTTCCTTTTATTTTCTGCAAACAGTCAACAGATGTCCGATAGGTCAATTTTCCATACGGTCAAACTGGATTTACAATCGGACATGTCCGGCAAATCGACCGATTTCTGCATCCCTGCGCTAAACTGCATATATCAGTCTGATGAAGGGGGTCTAACCCGAAACATGTAACTACAAAACTCTGCTCCTCCCGTGGATTGTTCCATGTAATGATGACTGTTTTATCCTCCTTTTAAAAACTTTATTAAAATATCTTTGAATGAACTAAACTAGAATTAGTTACCTTAAACCACAACTTCTATGTCTTAAAAATTGTCCTTAAAAAATATCCACAACAAAAATTAAAATAATCTTAATTTGAAGAACTTGGTTCAATTATTTATTATGTCACTATTTGTCAAAAGAAACAAGAATTAATGGAGAAGAAAAACATAAGTTGTTAAATAAACTAAAATAGAAATCACCTAGTCAGTTACCTGATGCACTTTCTAATGTATCTGTGTCGACTTAATCACAAAAACAAGAAAACTTGTTAAGATTATTTCAACTTCCAAATGTGTTGTTTCGTTTTAGTAATTTGTTATTCTGGATAAAAAAGTAATTACTTACATGTTATAAATGGGAACCCAATATAGTTGACTAGAAACTACGCCAATACATTGATTTAATGATCTGTGCTTTTTAGTTTGCCAGGCTGGAGTATGAATAGAAAAACATTTACCTTAATCTGAAAAAATATTATACAGAGTGAAAAAATATCGCAAATTGAAAATAGGACAAACTGTGTGTTTTTGATCTGTGAAACATTTCCTTTTTGAAATACAACACGTGTCATAAACACCAATATTTGGCCAATAAAAACCTTTGAAAATCACCTCCTAAAGATTAATTGATCTAAATAACACTCATTATCTGTCTAATGGCGACGAAGATGATAAGCTTTTACAAAACAGGAAGTGATTAACGGTACAAATTTCACACATAATTTAACATTCGCAGTATTGCTTCTAAAGCAAACATTGGTCACATCAACCTGATATTGAGTTAATTAACAGAGATATCATTAATTACTAAGCCTCGTCAATGTGCCGTCATGTTGATAACAAGTCAGAGAAAAGATATCAAGTAGTGTTAGACAAACTGTCAAGAGATGAAGTATTTGCCTGATCCTGTGAATAGCTCAGTTGGCTGCTATCAGTGAAGTTCAGCAACAGTGGGCACCGCTTGTCGGATGGGTGACCTGCTTCACTGCTGGATAATCAACATAGTTGAATCCTTGCCTCACACTGAGGCGTGGCGTGGCGTGGCGTGGCGTGGCGTGGCGTGGCTTGGCGTGGCGTGGCGTGGCGTGGCGTGGCGTGGCGTGGCGTGGCGTGGCGTGGCGTGGCGTGGCGTGGCGTGGCGTGGCGTGGCGTGGCGTGGCGTGGCGTGGCGTCTCTTTGCACCAATCAGTACAAATGGGTACCTGGTTTGGAAGTGAAGTGAAGTGAAGTGAAGTGAAGTGAAGTGACGTTAAGGCAATGTGAAACATAACTTGGAGGCGTAAATTGGAGGCGTATAGATTATAAAAGATAAAAAAAATTCTTGTGTCTACTGTAGACCTTGAATATTCCTGTGTCTACTGTAGACCCCAAATATTCCTGTGTCTACTGTAGACTACTGAATATTCTTGAATAGGCAGGGACCTTCAGAGAAAGAGTTAACGTTTTGTCTCATCACATTTCTAGTTGCATGCATGCAAAGTAAATGTGTAAATGACAGCAATCCATAAAGAGCTTAATTTAAAATTTGAGCCAACTTTGGATGCGTGAATGCTAATGAATTAAAGGATGAAAATCCTGCCATTCATCATGTGCAACTAATCTAATTCCATGCATTCCCCAATCGCTTTTAAAAAAAAGATTTTCTATAAATCATGCAGTAATATGAATGCTTTTCAAACTGGTAAAAGAATTCTCCTGCCCAGAAGAGATAAATCTCATCCAAACCATCAAAAAGTTGAATAATACATATGTTACCTTAATATACGAGCAATGTGCCTTATTTTTTTGTGCAGCTTAATTCAATATTTCAAGCATCCAGTCATTGTCCTATGAAGATAATTCTAAATCTTTGTATTTATGTACTTCATCTTTCAATTTGCAAGTTAACGCTCATCCATAAACGTTTTGCATTAAATTTATTGCTTCTTCTCAAGAATCACTCTGATTTAAGAAAGATGAAATATTGGTGCCTTAATTAGTCAGAATGGAGGTTATGAATTTTAGATGTAACCAGTGCCTCCTCATAGAGTCTCCCAGGGCACCGGGCTCCTATAGGCATGTTTCTGTCTTCTTATTTAGATCTAAAAGCCTTAGAATGTTGAAATCTTCTGGACAGGTTTCTCAACCAAAATGTTGATTATCAACTGTAAATACCTTGAAACCCATTTTTCACTTTTTTAGAACCAAAAGTTCTACAATGTTCATCCAAGGAATATGTGCACATCGCACAAGTGAAGGAACTTTCGTATATCCTATTGTTATGGGAACAGACCGCTAGAAACAATCTCACAGCTAACTTTGCTTGCAATCAATCAGGAATCTCTGTTTTCCTTGCCAAGAAAGTGCTCCACTTGTCATATAGGTTACATGGGAAGAAATGAGTTGAGTAACCTCTGTGAGAAGAGAATGAGAAAATTAGGGATTATAAAATTGACCTGTGACCCCTGATATTATGATGCAAGAATACTTGAATATAATCCCACCCCTTGTTGAAAACTAACTTTAAGCTATGTGAATAGTGCTAATATCACTTGATTGGTATATCATTATTAGATTTTCGTTTTATCCAATAACTGCATGAGGGTACAAAGCTCCAGTGTTAACTGTGAGAGCTTGTACATCGATCATTCTCTACCCACAGAGGTTACTCCCTTCAGATTTTCTATTGTAACCTCTGTTACATATCGAGCACTTCTTCTGTTAGAAATAGATAATCCTAATCGGTTTCATCAGAAGTTAGTTGTACAATCAGCAACTTTGTTTCAAACACAGCATTGCACTTTCTCTGTTAGAAGTAGAGAAATCTGATTGGTTGCATCAGAAGTTAGTCGTCCAATCAGCAACTTTGTTTTAAACTGAGCACTCCATAACTGTTGTAATGACATGAGCTGCTGCATCTTTACGATAAGCACATATTGCTTACAGGACAGAGTATGTCACAGTTGTAAAACAATGTTTGTGATTGGACAAAGACAAGGATATTACCAGTGTTGCAAGCTGATTATGTGAGAATAGTGAAATATCATCTATATGTAGAAAAGCTGAAGGGCGTAACCTCAGAGTATGGCACATCATTTGTTTGAACATTTTGAATAAATGTCAAACTACTTAAATTAAGTGTTAAATACGATAAATATGTCATGTACTTGTATCTCTGTGTTTTAATCCCGCGTTGATGTAAAACAAGAAAAGGCAATAAATATTTGTATCAACCTTCACGAGCTTGCCTCAGTTCAACGACTGAGGAAAATGGTCACGTAATAGCTGACATTTCACTCTAACTTCTCTCTTGTTTTCTGCCATGCTCTGGCGGTAGAGCGCCAAATGTGTCATTGTTGCTATGTCTCTGTTTGTCTTGCCATCTAAACCCTTGTTTTCACGTTTCATTGACGTCCATCCAGTGTTTTGTCATCTGTATCCTTGTATGCTAGGGAACCCATTACTATTTCATATAACACAACACTACGACAGGTAAACGCCTATTTTGGTGTGAGAACTTATAGATTTTAGAATTTGCTGCAGATACTTTGTGATTGACTTGCTGCTTATTTTCACAGAAGTTTGATTAAATATAAATCTTGAATTAACTTGTTGATTTTGTTCACAATGTTTGAGTATAGTTGTAAGCTTAATCAATGAAATTCCACTAGGAGTATTGATTTAACAAACGAGAAACTGCTCTAAAGAAATCAATATACCTCATTTATCGCTTTAAAATAATGAAGAACTTAGATTCTTGTGAGAATTAGGGTCTCAAAAAACAGATCTTATGGATAAAGTTATCATGTATTTTTCTTGTATAGTAAGGCCAGGCAAAATTACCTATTAATTGTTTTATGGATACTTTTGGGCAAAATGTGAAAATATAGGAGAAAAAAAAAGAAAGAAAAAAAGCAACTTTGCGCTAGTGTATTTGAACAGTGGTAAGCAACACAGGCAAAGAATTGAATATGAAACCATAATTTTATTTGAATAATTTATTCTGTTTGTCCGTGAAATCTACCAAAATTCAATTTGTGTGGAAAATTTACAACATTTTTATTTGAGGGAATTCTGAGTAGCATTTTTTGCCAAATTTGTCATCGTAGGAGATTCCATAAAAGAATTAAATAATCATTTTGCCTAATTAAAACATTCTTATTCAAGAATTTTAGATAATTATTAATCAATTGATTGTTTTATTCTGGATTTATATAATAGCTGTTAAACAGGGTAAAACCAATTTTGCTTTTTATGTATTTGGAAACAGTTAGGATATTATCTTTTAAGAAAGTATTGACTCATTCACTATTTTAAATTATCTTTTTTTCAGGAGAAAATGGTTTAGTAGCCAATAAAGTTAACTACTTGCAAGCTAAGTGAGTTGTTGAAGGGATCATACATGCATATATGTCTTCAACTTCCTCCACTAGTCATAACTTGTGCCAATCTCCATCCCTGGCCATTTTAAGCCTTGCTGCATTTCCTTTACATTTCTGTGCTACCTTAAAGTGAATTCTGAAGTTCAGGTGCAATGCACGGCTGTACTAGCACAGAAAAGTAGAGCAAATTTGGTAAGACTTAAATTAGACAGTGATGGACTGCGAGTTATGCCTTGAGGGGGAAGTTGATAAGTAATCTGTAATCTGATATACACCAGGTACCCAATTCAGTCTGATTAAAACCGACGGTATTCCGCGGAAAAAAATTGCAAAATAGTGCATCTACCGGGATACGAACTCATATCGTTCGGAGGTTTCCACGCCAAACCGTCTGGAAACAGCCCGTTGACTCCCATGTCCTGACGCATTTCAGTAAACCAATCACAAGACGCCCAACAAAAGCTTTCGGTGCGAGAAGCTAGGGGCAGATAACTCGAAACACCTATCCCTTTGTCTGTTCCGAATGCTTTCAAAACAGTGACCGTTTAAACACTATGATGTGATTGGTCAGCTATTTGACTGGGCCTTGGCTGTGCTAAACTGGTTTGGAACACACGTCTATATGGGATGTTTTCAGACCTTGTGGCGAGGAATCTACAGAGCCTGTTCGTATCCCGGTAGATATATTATTTTGCAAATTTTATTCCTCGGAACAAGGTCGATTTTAATCAGACTGGTACCCAATTGTACTGCTGGGTGAACAGAGGCACCTATGATTAAAGTCACTTGTCCAAGATAACACCACATGTTTCACGTACAAGGTCATGTCTGTGTGGGACAGGGAATCAACCCTTCCAACTCTCAATTTATCCAGCAATGAAGCAGTCACCCATCCATACGGTGAGCCATGCCAATTCTTGCTGAACTCCACTGCCACAGGAGAAGGTACTTCTATAGCACAGACGAACACTCAATCATATCCATGTATTTCAACATGGAAGAAAAAACAAACATGTCTTCTTGTACCTACATGATGTAACAACACGAATAACAAAAAATAACCAAAAAATTATTTTAAATCGTTTTCCTCTTGAAAATCATGTCTCTCTTTTAAAAATCATTTGTTGTAATGTTAGGTCTTTTTAAAATCATTTGTTGTGGAGTTTTGACAGAACTCGTTCACATCAGCAGCCAGTTTTAATCAGAGGCAGTGGAACCTACGGTGAAGAAAATTGGTTCAATAAGTTTCGGTCTGAAGCGTGCTGGGTTTGTGTGCCAGTGTTAAAACAAATCTCCATGTTAACAGCAGGAAATGTGCATATATTCACAATAACAGTTAGTTCAAGGTGCACTGTAATGAGTGGTGATTAAAACTTCTTATGTCTTGTCAAATATTGAAAGTATAATGGACAAAATGTGGGAATGTTTAGCATAAACGAGGCTCGTGCTTGGTAAAAGAACAAAAATCTTAGCATGGCATAATCGTGTTCATTTGAAGTTTTATCAACTCTTAGATAATATAATCATAATGACTGTTTTGTTTGAAATATTATAAAATACTATAAATTATAGACCTTACGGCAAAAATTAATAATACAAGAAAAATGTTTGTCCTACATACAAGCTCCACCTAGTCATCGAAGTAGAATATTGTCTTTTTCTTCTGAATTATATTGTTATGTACATGTATATGTATATCATTCCCTTGTCGGCATGACAACAAGATTTTAATCTCTGTATAAACATCAGCTTTCATTGAATAAAGAGCTTTTTTATCATGATGTTCGCAGTCATCTAGCATCCAACACATCCTTTTTCTTACAGGTATTCTAATTTACTGATTAATAACCCATGTCTTACCTAGGAAAAATGAGTATGTAGTATAAATGTTTCATTAAACACTCAAGACCATTGATAAGTTGATGAGTCTCAGAATATAGAATACATATTAACTTCCTCCTGCAAGGCATACTCCGTGCCGGTCACATCACTGTCTAATTTAAGCCTTACTGCATTTGTTTAACCTTTCTGTTCTAGTACAGCAATGCACTGCACAAGAACTTCGTAATGTGTTCTGCTACAGAAGCACAAAAAAAGTCAACGAAAGAACCAGACAACAGGTAATTTTAATGCAAAGAAAGTTCAGAAAAAACCAATGGATTTTAACATATGAACAAATGCATCAAGTTCTGGAATAAGAGTTTGAATAAGCAAAAAATGATTATTTATTTCTTTTTAGGAATCTCTTACCATGACAAATTTGGCCCAAAAAACAAACAAAAATGTCCAAATTTCCCTCACCGTTAAAAACATTGACAGATTTCACTGACAAATTTAATAAATAAGTGAAAAAATATGGTTTTCGTATTCAATTCTTTGCCTGTGTTACTAACCTGAACACTCTTCATTTACACTAGCGCAAAGTCCCTTTTGTTTTAAGCTCATCATGCCTGAAAGGCCCGAGGGGCTTATGGCATGGCGTCCGTCCATCCGTCCGTAAACTTTTCGCTTATTCGACTTCTTCCCCAGAACCAATAACTCTAGAGCGCTGAAATTTTATGTATAGACTCCTTGGCTGAAGAGGATTCTAAATTGTAGATTTGGTGATCCTGTAACCCCAAATGTGGGTCACAGGGGTCATGACCAAAAAAGCTATTTTCATCTTATTCTCCATTTACTTATTCAATAGTAATGTGAAATATATGTTGACTAAGATTAATATCTACATTACTTTTTATGGACATCTTTGATGTAATCAATGTGAAATAGCCTATGAACTGAATATTGTGACAGGCTGCAAAGGAATAAATTGAAGAGGAGTTAAGAATTTGTTTATTTTACATGAGATATGTGAACTGAATATGACTGGTGATGAAATGATAAGATAAGACTATTAGAAGTAGCTATATAACCACATCTTCTTCTCCAGTCCCAAAGGCTCCACAAAGCTGAGAGGTTATGTACAAACTCTTTGGCCAATGGGGATTCTAAATTGTAGATTTGGTGACCCTGTGACCCCAAATATGGGTCTCAGCTTAAAACCCTGTTGTACGAGCTTTGAACTCTTCGAGATTTTATGTGCACTTCTTTCAGTTTTGAGAAATAATCCCTTATAAAAGACCTGGGGCCCGTTCCACGAACCGATCTTAGCCCTAAGATCAATCGTAACTCTATCTTTTATCATTGGCTAAGATTAATCTTAGGGCTAAGATCGGTTAGTGGAACGGTACCCTGAGGGAGAGTCATGTTATCTTTTTTATAGTCCTAAGATGTGCTTTGAGAAATGCAGGAATTGGGAAAAGAAAGTAACTTTGCAGTTAATCTTATTCAATAGTAATATGAAATATATGCCGACTTATGATTAACATCTACATTTAGACATGTTTGATGTAATCAATGTGAAATCAGAACTATGGAATTGAATATGAACTGAATATTGTGACAGGCCACAAAGGAATAAATTAGAGAGAAGTTGTTGTTTTTTTCCATGAGATATGTGAACTGAATATGATGAAATGATAAGATAAGACTATTAGAAGTAGCTACATGAGATCGTGACACCACATCTTCTTCTCCAGTACAGAAAAATAAAAAAGTGTGGGGAAAATAACATTTAAAATATATAATTCACTGGTTGTGAGTCCAGGGTCTGCATGTTGTGTAATAGCATTGTGTTGACCTGGGCAGTGACCACTCCGGGTCCCTGGTAGAGAGTTTACTTAACTCATTAGGGCTCATACACATGTTACTTCAAACTTCTGTGTTGTGTTGCAGTCTTACACTCAAGAGAATTTATTCATAAAATATCAACATTTTATTTTATATTGAAAAGGATGTGTAATAAATGTTGATATTTCCAGTATACAAATAAGAACTAAAACAATAACATGCAAAGGTCTACATTATCTATGATGAATGTTGTTCAGTGTGTAACCAATTTTGATAATAAATTTTAAAGTTGATGACTGCATGGGCAATCATGTGATATCTTAATCTTTTCCTTAGAGATAATGAATATCATAATTCCTGATTAGCTTCAGAGCCAATGGCTCTATTATTTAAAATTTACATCCCGCCTTTTGACATTTTGCCCAAAAGTATCCATAAAACAATTAATTAATTTTGCCTGGCCTTACTATACAAGAAAAATAGATGATAACCTATCCATAAGATCTGTTTTAAGAGACCCTTACTTATAAATATCTCACAAGAATCTAATGTTCTTCATTATTTCAAAGCGATAAATGAGGTATATTGATTTCTTCAGAGCAGTTTCTCGTTTGTCAAATCAATACTCCTAGTGGAATTTCATTGATTAAGCTTACAACTATACTCAAACATTGTGAACAAAATCAACAAGTTAATTCAAGATTTATATTTAATCAAGCTTCTGTGAAAATAAGCAGCAAGTCAATCACAAAGTATCAGCAGCAAATTCTAAAATCTATAAGTTCTCGCGGCGTTTACCTGTCGTAGTGTTGTGTTATATGAAATAGTAATGGGTTCCCTATCGTACAAGGATACAGATGACAAAACACTGGATGGACGTCAATGAAACGTGAAAACAAGGGTTTAGATGGCAAGACAAACAGAGACATGGCGACAATGACACACTTGGCGCTCTACCTCCAGAGCATGGCAGAAAACAAGAGAGAAGTTAGAGTGAAATGTCAGCTATTACGTGACCATTTTCCTCAGTCGTTGAACTGAGGCAAGCTCGTGAAGGTTAATACAAATATTTATTGCCTTTTCTTGTTTTACGTCAACGCAGGATTAAAACACAGAGATACAAATACATGACATATTTATCGTATTTAACACTTAATTTAAGTAGTTTGACATTTATTCAAAATGTTCAAACAAATTATGTGCCATACTGTGAGATTCCGCCCTTCAGCTTTTCTACATATAGATGATATTTCACTATTCTCACATACTCAGCTTGCAACAATATACAAGTAACATCCTTACCTTTGTCCAATCACAAACATTGTTTTACAACTGTGACATACTCTGTCCTGTAAGCAATATGTGCTTATTGTAAAGATGCAGCAGCTCATGTCAGTACAACAGTTATGGAGTGCTCAATGTGAAACAAAGATGCTGATTGGACGACTAACTTCTGATGAAACCGATTAGGATTATCTATTTCTAACAGAAGAAGTGCTCGATATGTAACAGAGGTTACAATAGAAAATCTGAAGGGAGTAAGCTCTGTGGGTAGAGAATGATCGATGTACAAGCTCTCACA
Organism: Gibbula magus; assembly: GCA_936450465.1. NCBI lineage: Eukaryota > Metazoa > Mollusca > Gastropoda > Trochida > Trochidae > Gibbula > Gibbula magus. The sequence continues at coordinate 25,327,524 of OW388306.1, forward strand.
GTTAACACTGGAGCTTTGTAACCTCATGCAGTTAATATTGGATAAAATGAAAATCTAATAATGATTTACCAGTCAAGTGATATTAGCACTTTTCACATAGCTTAAAGTTAGTTATCAAGAAGGTCTGGGATTATATTCAAGTATTCTTGTATCATAATATTAGGGGTCAAAGGTCAATTTTATAATCCCTATTTCCTCATTCTCTTCTCACAGAGGTTACTCGATCAACTCATTTCTTCCCATGTAACCTATATTACAAGTGGAGAACTTTCTTGGCAAGGAAAACAGAGATTCCTGATTGATTGCAAGCAAAGTTAGCTGTGAGATTGTTTCTAGCGGTCTGTTCCCATAACAATAGGGAATACGAAAGTTCCTTCAAGTTTGTGCGATGTGCACATATTCCTTGGATGAACATGTAGAACTTTTAGTTCTAAAAAAGTGAAAAATGGGTTTCAAGGTATTTACAGTTTATAATCTCCATTTTGGTTGAGAAACCTGTCCAGAAGATTTCAACATTCTAAGGCTTTTAGATCTAAATAAGAAGACAGAAACAAGTCTATAGGAGCCGGTGTCCTGGGAGACTCTATGAGGAGGCACTGGTTACATCTAAAATTCATAACCTCCATTCTGACTAATTAAGGCACCAATATTTCAACTTTCTTAAATCAGAGTGATTCTTGAGAGGACGCAATAAATTTAATGCAAAACGTTTATGGATGAGCGTTAACTTGCAAATTGAAAGATGAAGTACATAAATACAAAGATTTAGAATTATCTTCATAGGACAATGACTGGATGCTTGAAATATTGAATTAAGCTGCACAAAAAAATAAAGCACATTGCTCGTATATTAAGGTAACATATGTATTATTCAACTATTTGATGGTTTGGATGAGATTTATCTCTTCTGGGCAGGAGAATTCTTTTACCAGTTTGAAAAGCATTCATATTACTGCATGATTTATAGAAAATCTTTTTTTTAAAAGCGATTGGGGAATGCATGGAATTAGATTAGTTGCACATGATGAATGGCAGGATTTTCATCCTTTAATTCATTAGTATTCACGCATCCAAAGTTGGCTCAAATTTTAAATTAAGCTCTTTATGGATTGCTGTCATTTACACATTTAGTTTGCATGCATGCAACTAGAAATGTGATGAGACAAAACTTTAACTCTTTCTCTGAAGGTCCCTGCCTAATCAAGAATATTCAGTAGTCTACAGTAGACACAGGAATATTTGGGGTCTACAGTAGACACAGGATTATTTGGGGTCTACAGTAGACACAGGAATATTCAAGGTCTACAGTAGACACAGGAATATTCAAGGTCTACAGTAGACACAAGAAAATTTTTATCTTTTATAATCTATACGCCTCCAATTAAGTTATGTTTCACATTGCCTTAACGTCACTTCAGTTCACTTCACTTCCAAACCAGGTACCCATTTGTACTGCTTGGTGTAAAGAGATGCCACGCCACGCCACGCCACGCCACGCCACGCCACGCCACGCCACGCCACGCCACGCCACGCCACGCCACGCCACGCCACGCCACGCCACGCCACGCCACGCCACGCCACGCCACGCCACGCCTCAGTGTGAGGCAAGGATTCTACAGTAGACACAGGAATATTCAAGGTCTACAGTAGACAAAGGAATATTCAAGGTCTACAGTAGACAAAGGAATATTCAAGGTATACAGTAGATACAGGAATATTCAAGGTATACAGTAGATACAGGAATATTCAAGGTCTACAGTAGACACAGGAATATTCAAGGTCTACAGTAGACACAGGAATATTCAAGGCACTATCAACACTGCTACCTTGATATAAGGACGTGCATCATTATTTTACATTATTTTACATTATTTTTATATTATATAATATACGCCAATTAAGTTATGTTTCACATTGCCTTCACGCCACGCCACGCCACGCCTCAGTGTGAGGCAAGGATTCAACTATGTTGATTATCCAGCAGTGAAGCAGGTCACCCATCCGACAAGCCGTGCCCACTGTTGCTGAACTTCACTGATAGCAGTCAACTGAGGTATATTCACAGGATCAGGCAAATACTTCATCTCTTGACAGTTAGTCTAACACCACTAGATATCTTCTCTCTGACTTGTTATCAACATGACGGCACATTGACGAGGCTTAGTAATTAATGATATCTTTGTTAATTAACTCAATATCAGGTTGATGTGACCAATGTTTGCTTTAGAAGCAATACTGACGAATGTTAAATTATGTGTGAAATTTGTACGGTTAATCACTTCCTGTTTTGTAAAGCTAATCATCTTCGTCGCCATTAGACAGATAATGAGTGTTATTTCAGATCAATTAATCTTTAGGAGGTGATTTTCAAAGGTTTTTATAGGCCAAATATTGGTGTTTATGACACGTGTTGTATTTCAAAAAGGAAATGTTTCACAGGTCAAAAACACACAGTTTGTCCTATTTTCAATTTGTGATATTTTTTCACTCTGTATAATATTTTTTCAGATTAAGGTAAATGTTTTTCTATTCATACTCCAGCCTGGCAAACTAAAAAGCACAGAGCATTAAATCAATGCATTGGTGTAGTTTCTAGTCAACTATATTGGGTTCCCTTTTATAACATGTTAGTAATTACTTTTTTATCCAGAATAACAAATTACTAAAACGAAACAACACATTTGCAAGTTGAAATAATCTTAACAAGTTTTCTTGTTTTTGTGATTAAGTCGACACAGATACATTAGAAAGTGCATCAGGTAACTGACTAGGTGATTTCTATTTTAGTTTATTTAACAACTTATGTTTTTCTTCTCCATTAATTCTTGTTTCTTTTGACAAATAGTGACATAAATAATAATTGAACCATGTTCTTAACAATTAAGTTTATTTTAGTTTTGGTTGTGCGCTAGCCATGAAAACATAGAAGTTTAAAGTTACTGATTAAGTGAATTCTTGTTCAGTTAATTCAAATATTGTTTTACTCAAATGCTGATGTCATCCATCCTGTCTTCTTGAACTGACTGCTTCAAGTATATGGTAGTACTGTCACTTTGAACATGATCATGATCATTTCACTCCATAATTGGAAAGGGAAATATAAGACCAAACTCTCAATAGAGATTATTTTTGCTTTGTTTTTTGTTTGTTCTAGAACTGCTCTTCATCAAATACCAATCAATACCAGGGAAGATCGAGGTTGTAGGTTTGAGGTGGGGTGGGGTAGGGTACCCTATCATTTACAATTATCAACCAAAAAGATAAATAGGGAAACAAATCACTCACATGCAATGGATCTGCCAGTGGAGAGAGAGAGGTTGTTTTTATAAGTTTCCGGTGTTAGAGAGTAATTATTAATTATTATAAAAATTAATTAATTTATCAGGGCTAGAAGTTAATAAAAGTGTTTGGCCTACGCAACTTAATATTATGTAAGTAATGTTGGATGTACTGTATGGTCTGCCTGCCTGCAATGTAACTCCATCTGCAATCTCCATCACTGGCTAATTTAAGCCATGCCACATTTCCGCAATGTTTCTGTGCTAGCAAATCAAAGGCTACTATATGCCTTTCAGGTGCAGTGCTCCACATGATAGAAATCAGTTCATTGAATAATTAGAAAGGGAAATATAAGACCAAATTCCCAATAGAGATAACATTTGCTTTGCATTTGCTTTGTTCTAGAACTGCTATTCATTAAATACCAAGGGGCATGGGGGGATTAAGGATTTTTCTTTTTGATCGATCGAAATCACTCCCATACAATGGATCTGCCAGTGGAGAGACAGAGAATATGTTTTGATAAATTTCCAGTGTCAGAGAGTAATTATCAGGACTAGAAGTTACAGAAGTGTTTGGCCAGGGCAAGTAGAAATTATCTTCTCTAGTCAAGGCACAACTCTCCGCGATCTCGAGTCACCAGTCTTCATCACTGGCTAATTTAAGCCTTGCCGCATTTCCATAAAGTTTCTGTACTAGCAAATCAGAGCCCACTATATGGCTTTCAGGTGCAGCACTCCACTATGTTAGCACATAAAAGTTATGAAAATGCTTCAAGGTTTAAATTAGCCCGTGATGGACACTGGTATGAGTTATTCCAGAGTTCTGTGGAGTAATCACACCATGAGAAGGTCTTATTTACTTTACAAGCCACAGTGCCTGGTATAAAGTGGGAATTGTAAAGTAGGGAAATACTTTTCAATGTAGTTCACACTTAACATTTTAATACCTGCATATAAACCTTTTGATCTTTGAAGTCTGCTGTCACGGTAAAAGTTGTTATGACGCAAACTTTTTAAAAAAATGTTTCTTTTTGGCATCTGCACATCATTAGTACCCGAGAAACATTTACCTTTTTCCTGGTGCCAAGTTAGAACATGTACATGAGTTGTTACAATTAGCTTTCCCTTATAAGTAGTTACTACACTACCCAGGATGTTACTACAAGTCTGACTGACTGGGAACACATAATCAGTAATCAGTTATCTGTCATTGATGTATGATATTCATTGTTTTTAAAGACAGGGACTGACATGATGAATGGATAAAGGATGAAATAAAATGTACATATACATATATGTGGTGTCTTGTAGTATCCACAATTGATGTATCCACAGACTTGACACAGTACAGATGTACTGGGTTGTCAGATACGAGAGATAATTACCATGTGATATGAGTGATATTCAACACAGGTGCTTCTGTATCAAGCACACCAGACTAAATGGGAAGCAATATTCCCGGACACTAACCGGGACTCAATTAAGTAACAAAGTCAAGAGGATAATGACGCATGTTGGAATCGTATCCCAGATTTGCTCAGTGGTTAACCTTTGACGTCCGAATAATTTACCGAAGAACAGCAGACATGAATGGATGTTTTCTTTCCTGATTTATACAAAGTTGGCCTGGACAGTTTCACTTGTAACACGAACATATGATAATTGAAAGAACGCTGGAATTAGACATAGAAGAAATGGTGTCAGTGACCTGTTCCACCAAACATAAATGATTGGAAGATAACCAAAATGTAATTATCAATTTAAATAAATTTCCTATCACTTTCTCTATCGGTCATTTCAGGCTTTATGGAATCCAGAAAGGTTATAACAGTCATTTACAGAATCAGAATCAGATACTTCTGAGCTTGTTTGATCTCTGAATTCCTTTGATGAATAAGGAACTTAAACACCATACTTATACAATAATCCTCCTGTGAGGAAATAACATGGATAATTGTCACCCTCTGATAATAGTTCTTGCTAACTTGATACATAGTTCATCTTCAAAGCACTGACATATCTTAATGCAGGTATTAATTTAAACCCTTGGTTTATATATATATTGAAAGTTGTATTTTAATGCTTGCTTTTTAATTGCTTTTTTCATCTCTCAAAGGCCCTGTAGCACGTTGTTCCTCCTGAAATAAGGTGATTTCACGAACATGTATGTAAGTGTTACCAATTAATGGCTAAATAACTGCAGTTACACTAACTTAATGTAGTAGGGGTGATCGTGTCTGAACTCTCAAAACCACTTGAGACCTACAAATCTATGTATCATACTGAATAGTTCAACAAAAGTGTCGCTGTCCAAGTCGAACCATTTTCTATGGATACAGCTGATCAGATAGTATATTGAGATGTTTTCCCCTTGAACATTACATTATAATGCATCAAATTGAATAATAAATGGCCCCCCCCCAACCCCCTCTCACCGCCCACTGCGCCTGTCGAATTTCTGTATATTTCAGTCAGCTTGCATTTCATGCAGTCACCATGGTACAAGAAGAGGAAAACAAATTTAATAAGTGTTCCCTTAATACAATACTTTAAGAGCCAAGGGCACCTAATAAGTAGAATAAGGTACATATTCTTTTTTTATCAAAGATATGATTCCTGCAATTTAAACCACTAAGAATGGTCTGGTTCAAATCAGTCAAGATGTTTGTTACAAGATGGACTCACCAAACTCTGTGACAGCTGCTTACAGAGCGGTGTGTGGGTGGTTTACATAGGTAGTTCCAGTAACAGAGGTGTGTGTATCTTACAGGAATCTTCCAGTAACAGATATGTATGCATCTTGCAGGAACCTTCCAGTAACAGAGGTGTCTGAATCTTGCAGGAACCTTCCAGTAACAGAGGTGTGTGTATCTTGCAGGAACCTTCCAGTAACATTGGTGTGTGTATCTTGCAGGAACCATCCAGTAACAGAGGTGTGTGTATCTTGCAGGAACCATCCAGTAACAGAGGTGTGTGTATCTTGCAGCAACCATCCAGTAACAGAGGTGTGTGTATCTTGCAGCAACCATCCAGTAACAGAGGTGTGTGTATCTTGCAGCAACCATCCAGTAACAGAGGTGTATGTTTCTTGCAGGAACCATCCAATAACAGAGGTGTGTGTATGTTGCAGGAACCTTCCAGTACCAGAGGTGTGTGTATCTTGCCGGAACCTTCAAGTAACAGAGGTGTATGTATCTTGCAGGAACCTTCAAGTAACAGAGGTGTGTATATTGCAGGAACCATCCAGTAACAGAGGTGTGTATATTGCAGGAACCATCCAGTAACAGAGGTGTGTATCTTGCAGGAACCATCCAGTAACAGAGGTGTGTATCTTGCAGGAACCTTCCAGTAACAGAGGTGTGTATCTTGCAGGAACCATCCAGTAACAGAGGTGTGTATATTGCAGGAACCATCCAGTAACAGAGGTGTGTATCTTGCAGGAACCATCCAGTAACAGAGGTGTGTATCTTGCAGGAACCTTCCAGTAACAGAGGTGTGTGTATCTTGCAGGAACCATCCAGTACCAGAGGTGTGTATATTGCAGGAACCTTCCAGTAACAGAGGTGTGTGTATATTGCAGGAACCATCCAGTAACAGAGGTGTGTATATTGCAGGAACCATCCAGTAACAGAGGTGTGTGTATCTTGCAGGAACCATCCAGTAACAGAGGTGTGTGTATCTTGCAGGAACCTTCCAGTAACAGAGGTGTGTGTATCTTGCAGGAACCTTCCAGTAACAGAGGTTTGTGTATCTTGCAGGAACCTTCCAGTAACAGAGGTGTGTGTATCTTGCAGGAACCTTCCAGTAACAGACATGTGTGTATCTTGCAGGAACCTTCCAGTAACAGAGGTCTGTGTATCTTGCAGCAACTATCCAGTAACAGAGGTGTGTATATCTGACAGGAACCTTCCAGTAACAGAGGTGAGTGTATCTTGCAGCAACCATCCAGTAACAGAGGTGTATTTATCTTGCAGGAACCATCCAGTAACAGAGGTGTGTTTATCTTGCAGGAACCTTCCAGTAACAGAGGTGTGTGTATCTTGCAGCAACCATCCAGTAACAGAGGTGTGTATATCTGACAGGAACCTTCCAGTAACAGAGGTGAGTGTATCTTGCAGCAACCATCCAGTAACAGAGGTGTGTGTATCTTGCAGGAACCATCCAGTAACAGAGGTGTGTTTATCTTGCAGGAACCTTCCAGTAACAGAGGTGTGTGTATCTTGCAGCAACCATCCAGTAACAGAGGTGTATGTATCTTGCAGCAACCATCCAGTAACAGAGGTGTGTATATCTGACAGGAACCTTCCAGTAACAGAGGTGAGTGTATCTTGCAGCAACCATCCAGTAACAGAGGTGTATTTATCTTGCAGGAACCTTCCAGTAACAGAGGTGTGTGTATCTTGCAGCAACCATCCAGTAACAGAGGTGTGTGTATCTTGCAGGAACCATCCAGTAACAGAGGTGTGTGTATCTTGCAGGAACCATCCAGTAACAGAGGTGAGTGTATCTTGCAGCAACCATCCAGTAACAGAGGTGTGTATATCTGACAGGAACCTTCCAGTAACAGAGGTGTGTATATCTGACAGGAACCTTCCAGTAACAGAGGTGAGTGTATCTTGCAGCAACCATCCAGTAACAGAGGTGTATTTATCTTGCAGGAACCTTCCAGTAACAGAGGTGAGTGTATCTGGTAGGACCCAACAGGTGCTTTTTGTACAAAAATTGATTATAATTTTCAAAAAAATCCATCTCCTATGTCACTGTCACGCATATGACCCCCTCCACTATCGATGGATAATTATTGTCAGTTAAGTATCTAAGCTGGTAATGTGTATTTGTCAAATAAACTTTGAAATATCACTGCGTTTGATATGTCAATACTTTATTTATATATCTTTCTATACATTCATTGAAAAAATACAAAAAATTCAACAGATATGCATGGTTTTTATTAAACGATTTTAATATTGACTTGGCATTGATGTGCATTGTTTCTGGTGTAAACATAATCATTTCATCTCGCTGTGCTTGCAGATACTCACCTGGTGGCCGTTGCACAAAACAACCTTAACACTAAGGTTAACCTTAGTGCCATCTTTTACCATTTCACTAAGGCTACCTTAGAAACTTAAGGTCACCTTAGAGTTTCGAGCAACGGGACCCTGGCCTCTAGATTTTGAGGCCTGAACATAGACCATGTGTGAGTTGCCCCCACCCCTCTTTGACTCTCTAATTTCTGGAATTAAAGAATTAAGAATTCTCGACTGGTAATATAAGGTAACTCTTTCCAAATTAACTTTTGGTAAATTATGGATATTTAATTGTATTGTAATAGTATATTTTAGAAAATTTAAAAGCATTTTTAGCTCATCAGGCTTATGGCATGGCATGGTGTCCGGCGTCCGTCTGTCCATCCGTCCGTCCATCCGTCCGTAAACTTCTCTCTTTTTCGACTTCTTCTCCAGAACCAATTACTCCGAAGAGTTTTAATTTTATGTGCAGACTCCTTGGCCAATGGGAATTCTAAATTGTAGATTTCACAGGGGTAAAATCCTTAAAAACCTTTTTTCATCTTCTTCTCCAGTTCCAAAAGGTCTAGAGAGCTGAAAAAATGCGTGCAGACTCCTTGGCCAATGGGGATTCTAAATTGTAGATCTCGCAACCCCGTGAGCCCAAATGGGGTCACAAGGGTCACATCCTTAAAAACCTCTATTTTTGTCGTATTTAATCAGTTTTCTGTTGGGCCATGTTTTCCTTATAATCTCATCTAGCATACTTTCCAAATTCTAGTGCAGAATTGCAAAACACAAAGCAATGTGCAGCGGTAGAAAGAGAACAGATTCTTTGTTGTTCCACTGAACAAGACGCATATGTGTCAGTTTTTACCAGTGGATGGTAGCCAGTGCAAGTACAATCTCTACACTGGTACTGAGACAGAAAGCTACTGAAGAGATCGGACAGATGAATGTACACAATCTTTTACCTGTAAACAAATAAATCATCCTAAACACATACCTTGCAGAGGAACGATTGTATAATTAATCTATGTACACAGCAGCCCTGACATGAATATAGATACTCAATGTTAGTTTGAGTAAAAAAGTCTCTAAAAAAACTTAATACTGATTTAACTTTTAGAGATTGGATATGAAACTAGAAGGACTCTCTGAATCAGTCTAAACTTGCTAAACCTGGAAAATGTTCTGTGATAGATAATCTTTTGTAAAAGGCCTAACTAAGATTATGACATACAAATGCAAAGTGAAAATCTAAATTTCTAAATTTCACTAACATTTAATTAAAGAGAAAGAAAATTGTTTAGCATAACCATAAGTTCATAAAGATGCCTCAGATGAGGGCTGGGACAGGCAACCCAGATCTATAACTTCTATTATTACCCATATACAGAGTTAATATTACTGATATGAGCACATGCGCACATATCACTTTTGCCTAGCAACCATTGTTTCACCGAGACTTCCCGTATTTTGTCGTCAGTGACGTCATAAAACGATTGTTCGTGACGTCACTGTAGCTTGTCGTCGCAAGAGAATTGGGCAGATTCCTGACTATTTTTATGCGAAACAAATTGAATAGAATGGGTATAACACTCGAAAGTGTGCTCTACCACTGTTATGAAACTCGTGCAAATGTATGTATAACCCTCGCTCTCGCTCGGGCAATACAAACATTTACACTCGTTTCGTAAAAGTCATATCACACACTTCCTCAGGTAATAATCTCTATATATTGACATCTGGTATATTATATACCATACATGGCATCTTACCCGATTCCGGCGGGTTTACCCGATTTCAGGAGGCTTCACCCGCGTCCCCGATCGGGTATTGAAAAAACCCGATTTTGACATAATCTAAAAAAATACTCGCTTGAGAAAGTGTACTATACATTTTCAATATTATTTACAAAAACTTGTCCATCAACATTGCATTTAAAACAAATTTTGTCAAAGATACAATCGTTCGAGCGTGTGTGTGTGTGTGGCTTCAGTCTACCGGTGATTCACGAATTAGTTGCAGTTTAATTTTTGCTCCATTAAATAGTTGAATCTCGACACATTAAATTATACCAGTCATAGCAAATAATACTGATAATATGATAGACCAAAATAAATCAAAAGCAAAGCTAAAATACAAGTTGTAAAATGCAAAACCGTATCAAAGACGAACAATTGGCTTTGAAATCTATAACATTATCTCATAGGGCGCTATATGCAAACACCGTTTGCTAGCTCCAAACAGCGCGTGACCCTAGCTCCAGACAGCGTGATCGTATTTTCTTGACGACAGACAGTAAAAAGAAAATGCTTATTACAAACTCCAAATTCTTTTCGGGTTTATGTTATTGCCAACTTATTTCGTAAAATGTTTATTTAAAATCGCTAAATATTCCTCTAAATAAAATATGAAAACAATGTAATTTAAATAAGTTAAATAATTGATAACACATATTGCTAGGAAATAAGTTGTAAGGTAACTAGTTGGACCACGTGTCTAACGAACTTCCTGTTTGTGTTTACGTAAATATTTGTTATAAAAAAAAACGATTTAATTTCTAATTTCAAAATGCATATTTAGAAATAATATATGCTTTGAAGGTTCAATGAATAATATATGATTAAAATTATCAGAAATTCCTCGTCTTTCTCGTAGCAAATTCGTTTGTTAACTCGCTCAAACTGGCAATGTTGAAAGATCGCCGTTCGTCAACAATGGACTTTCTTATATTGCAAGTAGATGATTTACGTGTCCTCTAATGGATTCATGAACAGTTAAATACGATCTTTATTTATTTTAGATGGAAGTATCTGTTTGATAAACTGTCACAGACATACCATTTTCTAAATGACGTCATTACCAAATGGATATTTTTAATCATTTATTTTTTTTTTAAAATGTTGCTAAAATTTAACTTGTTAAAAAAACGTACCTCAATCTCAGTTTTTTTTAAAAAGGAAATAATGCAGTTTTTTTTATCAGAACATGAAGTTATTTTTCAAACAAAATATATTTAAGACAGTTTTCAAATCTTCAATATTTCCATAGTGTGACAGGTGAAGTAAGTTTTCCATTTTCCATAAACATATATTATTTATCATTTGAAACATAGTATCATATTGAATTAATTAATTGAATTATTATTTTATATATTCAAAAGTTGTAATTGTGTGTATGATAAACAATTAAAGAAGATAAGTATGTTAAATATATGATTTATATTGATTAGAAACGAAAAACAGCAAAGGGCCTAAAAACCCTCTTTGGGAAGGAAAAACCCCCTTTTCAGACCCTAAAAACCCCCTTTGCCATTATCAGGTGATGCCATGTATGTATATACCGTTTGATACAACATGCATGATTGAACCCAGACCTAGGTGATGGGTTAACACTCTACCAACTAAACTACATCTACAGTTTAAATTTGATATGTTGACAAAATTAAGTACTTGTTTTACAGATTAGGGACAAAATGTCTAAAAGCAGAAAATAAAAGCAACTTTGGTCTAGTGAAAGTGAAAAGTTGACTGAAAGTATTAATTAAAAATATCATAAGTTTAAGCTCATCAGAGTGGTCCTAAGATTTTTGTGCTTGGGGGAAAGCATATTTCAAGCGGCTATTTATGTTATTTTAGAACTTTGGGAAAGGTGATTTGAATTGTATAAGTATCTAATTAGAGATAAAACAGTAGAAGTCACGTCCATAAAATCTGTACTTGTTACTTCTTCCTAGAATAAGAAAATATTGTATAGACATACTAATTTGGACTATAAATTGTAAATTTGGTGACAAAACATTGTGGTTTGCTTGCTTACTGTCCCTGTAAGAGAAAGTCAGCTACCCACGAAGGGTCCGCAAAAATTTCTTCAGCAGGAAAATGGGTAAGATTTGTATATCACTCTATGAAATAATCATTTACCTTGAATCTACCTTGACTTGATGGCCTTGTAGTAAGCGTTGCTTGTTGTTGGCCCAATTTCAATCTTGAATCCTTATGTATTCTCTTCTTATCTAATCATGTATTGAAATATTCTCAGGTTGGTCAAAAAGTTGAACACAACTTTTCTGTTATTGTTGCATGCTTCATAATACACAAGCAAGTCAAGGATATTGTAATTAGTTTTATTTTCTGGTTGACTAAACAATACAGTCAGTATTTTAACGTTTGTTTCACAGATGATGTCAAAATATACTCCACATATCACATATAACAAGAATAAACATGCTGTTCAATAAAACAGTATAAACCTACCCAACCATGAACAAACAGTTGTTGTATATAGTAAAGTAGTCACGCAGTATTAATATCCGGTCATTTTTAAATATAAGATTTCAATACTTTTGTGATATTGTAACGTATATCTCCATCCACATCATACAAAATATTGATAAAAAAAGTCGTCATTTATTTCATATCAATATTTCAATGTATTTTATAAGTCTAAAATTGATTTAAATATTTTCAATCAGAGCAGAAATGTCCCAAAATAATTTCAAAGAGGAATTATTCTAAAAAGTATATTCCGATCAGGCCACACAGACAGAAAAGTCAACAACAAGCATGTGAAAGACTGTAGCTATAAAAGATATCTTTGAACAGTATCAGGTTGAAAAATTGCATATTTTTCAGACATCTCTATCATTTTCCAACGTACAAACTACCATTTCTTAATTATTTTGTTTCTTTAAAAGGGTTTTAATTGATGCATTAATAGTTTGAAAATGATTAATGGATAGCAGCGATTGTTTATTATCTGATGAAAAATTCCATGGGCATTAATTTATTTGCATCACAATCCCCTGGGAATATGTACATACAAATCTCCTGTATTAAATGGTGTCAATGACAATTACCACACCTAGAGTAAACATGAAGCAAAATTAAATCAGAGAAAATTTTCAAATTTATCTTTTTTTCTAACCAACTTGCAATGGCACAAGATATTTAAAACTTTCCTGTCACTAATTAAATGTAGATGTCATTAATTAACAATGGCTATCAACTTTCCAAGTGTGAAGAGAACTGTTTTCGAAACAATCTGAATTGCTTCAAAATTGAGTCGAAACTATTAATGCCACATGTGTCAAACAAACTTTTTCATGCCTTCTTGTTATTTTATTTGGATGTAATTACATGTTTTACTAATTATGGACTCGATGTGAAATCAATTTTCCAAGGAAATTTATTTTCCCCAAAAAACATTGGTGGACCTAATCATGACATTTGTGATTGATGGCTAATGTTTTTATAAAGAAACATTCGTTTTCTTTCTTTATTACATAAACAACATCAGAACAGCATTTTTCTAGAATCTTTTTGTTAATGCCCTCATCTTTTATGTCTGGGTTATTTCAACATTCTGTACATGAAAATCATCATCATTAAGAATACCAAAGGAACACAAAGTATTCCATGTCATTGTCCAACCGGCTGTTTTTTTTCAACAAAGAACATAATGTAAAACCTGTGTATGAAATAATGCCTGTCTAACAGCTCATAATTTGCTTACTTTTGGTCTGTTTGAGGTTTCTACTAAATTTAACCACAAATTTACAAAAATAATAGGATCAAACTGGTACCATTACAGGCTTATTTCATACACTGTTAAAACCCTTTAGATGCCAAACCTTTGATCTGAAGTATCTAGAATTTCATTGTAAAAAGACCTACAGTTTGAAATAAAATATCATTTGAATATATCTGAATTCTTTATAAATAGGTATAATTCTTGTTACTCAGTTGTTTGACATACAAACATCTGAAGGGTTTTTTACATTTTTTGGGGGGGAAAAATTACATCTTACAATAATCTTTCTTGTAGTATACCCGAGTGAAGCCGTCATTGGACATATCTATGGTCAGTTCTGTAGATTCTCACAGGAAAGATGAAGTTCGGTCAGAGTCAATTCTCACAAGTTCACAAATCTCAATTCATGATAACGAATCCAAACAACGTAATTAAAAAAGTTGGAAATGTCCATTTTGACACATACAATGAAAGAGTCACAAATCACAGAAGGTCAACCATGGGTCATCTGAACTCTGGTTCTTTGATTTCAACTTATGTCACTCAAGAACCAATTCAGAAGGTCAACCATGGGTCATCTGAACTTTGGTTCATTGATTTCAACTTATGTCACTCAAGAACCATTCCAGAAGGTCAACCATGGGTCATCTGAACTTTGGTTCTTTGATTTCAACTCATGTCACTCAAGAACCATTCCAGAAGGTCAACCATGGGTCATCTGAATTTTGGTTCTTTGATTTCAACTCATGTCACTTAAGAACCAGTTCAGAAGGTCAACCATGAGTCATCTGAACTTTGGTTCTTTGATTTCAACTCATGTCACTTAAGAACCATTCCAGAAGGTCAATCATGAATCATCTGAACTCTTGTTCTTTGATTTCAACTTATGTCACTTAAGAACCATTCCAGAAGGTCAATCATAAATCATCTGAACTCTTGTTCTTTGATTTCAACTTATGTCACTTAAGAACCATTCCAGAAGGTCAACCATGGGTCATCTGGACTCATGTCACTAGAAAGTCATTAGAAGGTCAAGAGATGAAAACTAAGAATTGGCAATCCAATACTTATTATGGCATTCTGACTCATGCTTTGCCAAAATAAATCTTTGAACATCATTGTCCAGAGCCAGAATTTGTCAACCTTAGTGAATCATGTGTAAGATCAGAATTTGGCATAAAAAAAACAGTCACATGAACTCATATAAAGGTTTCTGATCATACAAGGAGGTTATAGTTTTGTTTCTTGGTCACATGAACACAAAAGAACATTCACATTGTCTTCAAGAGGATATTGACCACAGCAGCTAACTGTCACCATTGAAATATCCTCTGTTTGTGGTCATTGTTCTGGTTCATTGCACAGAATGACACTGTTCATCCTTGAAAACCTTACACATACCTCTTGTCAGTAGTTGCAGAAGAAGTGGTTCCTGCCTATTTTACATACCTGATTAAAACAGTCCATAACAATTGCTGCTGGATGACATATTCCTTGTAATAAAATGACCTCTGGGATTGGTCAAGTTATTCCAGGAATATGTCGATCATTGTCAAGATAAATGTTACTGGTTACACATATTCCATGAGAGATGTCATGGTTCTTGTTGAAATATTCCTGGTTACAGAAAGACCTCTGTGATTAGTCAAACCATTCCAGGAAATATCATGATCATGGTAAAGACTATGGTACCTTCCAGTTGCTGGCCTTCGAGCATACTCTTCAAGGTCATCCAGCAAAAGGAAGGAAAATGATTATGTGGATGTTTATACTAAAGAGATAGTACGACAGTGATAGAAACCAAAGTTTGAGGGGATGCTGCAATGAGTGAGTTTAGACTATTAATGATAAGCATTCATCATCCTAAGCATTATCGTTCATATGAACTATGTTGTAATCATAAATAGCATAAATACACAAACAAACCCTCAAATTTTGATTCATAAAAAAATATCTGAGTAGTACTGTCTCTTTAACATATTTTGCAGCAGATAATCGTCACACACTATGGGTATACACTAACATGCAGACTCTTCCATACTGTGACTGTTGCCAGAGGCACAGAAAGAGTTGCATGTGAGAGCGGACCGTGAGTTTATAGCACTGTGTCTGTTCCCCCGATGTAGAGTGTTGTACCGGCAACACAGGAGCTTGATGAAAGTCTGTTTGAATATTTTGTTGAAGATGGTGTAGATGATTGGGTTGAGCGTGCTGGACACGTAGCCTAGCCACACGAACGCCGTTATGAGCATCGGCTGGAACGTACACGACTTGCACAGAGCACTGATCATGTTCGCAAGAAAGAACGGGGCCCAACAAATCACAAATATTAGAAATACAACTCCCAGAACTTTGGATGCTTTTTGTTCAGTTTGAACAGAGTTGTTGTCTCTCCGAATGGAGTCTTTCTTTAGTAGAAGAATGTTTGCAGCTTTGATTGCCACATGATGCTTTTTTACTAAATCTCGCAATTTTGTTGGTTCTTTTTTTGGTATAAGGGTTGTTTTGAAGCTGTCGGACCTATCCGGACTAGGATGAGACAAGTCCTGTATACTTCCATTACGATATGTATACTCGGTCCGTCCATCCATACTTCGTCTGACGGTAATGGCTTGAGTCCGCGGCATTGTGTTCCGCTTGCTGAGTGGTTTGTACTGACCTGTAGAGTGACCTGTAGAGTGACCTTCACCCTCCTGACCTTCACCCCCTCGTCCACCTGAACCTGTCATCGGGAACGATCTCGTGAACTTCACTTTTTCCCGCCTCATGCCATCCCCTGCCTTCCAGTGGCGCCGGCTGGTGGATCGTCGCATCATTGGCTGGCCTTCCTTATCCCGGCTACACATCTTGGCCTGCTTGTTCAACATGTGCACTGTCAGCGCGTACATGATGATCATGATAACCAGCGGGATGAAGAACGCAAAGATGGAGCCATAAGTCTTAAAATGTTGGTTGTCCAACAGACATTGACCGTTCTGAAGAATGTTACGCCCGTTCATGATCCCCAGAATTGTTATAGGACTAGATATTGCAAAAGCTATCGTCCACACAAGCACTACTTTGAGGAGCACGACCCGCTTTGATTTGTTCTTAGTCCACAATGGGTAACGTATCCCTATGTACCTCTCGAGGGATATAGTACACAGGTGAAGGATGGAAGACGTACACATGAACACGTCCGAGGTCACATATAGGTTACACAAGACTAGACCAAACAGCCACTGACCTGAAACAGAAAGAGATAGTTAATGTACAAATATTAAAACCAATGTTATAATTCAATTGTTAATTAGCTATAAGATTATATTTCAGTAATCAGGTCAGTGATGGATCCAAAGGAAAGGTTCAGAGTGTAAAGGTTTGAAGCCCCCCTTTTGAAAAAATTTGCAGGACCTTGAAGGTGACGCCCACCCCATCTCCCTTGAAAATTCCTGAATCCACCTACTGTGTTTACAGTTAATAAGTAATATGGCTAAAAGCAATAATATAAGGTCCCTGTTCATAATAAGGTCTATGTCAATCAGGTATAAACTAGGTCGAGGTAAATGAGCAATAAAAGTAATTTAAGTAATTAAGTACTTAGATGTTAATATGTTTATAACAAGGTCAATTTGATAATCAATAAAAAGTCCAATGTTAAGGTTAATGTTAATTATTGAATAGTTTGCTGTTAAACAAAAAGATCAGTGAAAAAGTCTATGTTGATAAGGTCTATGCTATTGCATTGAAGGAAATGATGAAAATATAATAATAATCAACATGGTCATCAGTAATAAGCTGAAATGTAAAATATAAAGGTTTGCACAATCAATGTTTATGAGTAAATTAATCCTAATATGACATATTAATATCAGAAATATTTTAGAAACTATGGGACAATGTTAAAAATGAATTATTACAGCATAAATTTTTTTTAAAAGTGTTACCTGAAAGAAGTTATTGATATATATTGATAGTTTCTTTGTGTTAAAAAGAAAAAAAATATTGTTAAGAAAGTGGTATAATTGGATTTCTCATATTATACAAGCTAGTTTATCACGTGTGACAAAGTACAAATGGCATTATTACTTTCAGTGAAAAACACTTTAATATCAATAAGGAAAAGTGATCATGAAAGAGACATGAAATCAATATTGATAGATGATTCAGATTTTGGTTACCTGTCAAGTGTGATTCTTAACTGATCTCAAACAATTGATATATGAAAATCCATTCAATGGGACTTATCATTGCCACAAAATTAAACTCATTCATAATTGTCACTTGTATGATATTGAATAATTTTTTTTATATTAGATCAGTTAGTACTTTATCAACATTAAAATCCCAATGGAAATGAAAAAAGCTTTCAGAATGAATTATTCTGAAAACTTAAATACTGCACATACAGGCTTATAAATACTAATGTAATTTCTGCTCTTGGTTTGAGGCACTTTGTTTCATTTTAGTCCTTCATCAGTCTCTTTACTGAAAAGCTTTCACATTTTTCCTAATTTCGAGAGAACGACAGCTCCCCGAGTGGCACTCTCTCTCTGATCGGAGAACTCTGGACCGTCAGTCCGCCGTAACCTTCACTTAAACCTAACATTTGCATCACTTCGGTCTGCCGGCACTAATTCATTTGATGCATTCTAACTCAAGTATTATCAAATTTGGTAACTGCAATCATAAAAAATCAATTTTATTATTTGCCAGCGAGGCTGCAAGAATTACAAGTTCTTTCCAAACAGCTGAAGAAGACTTACAGAATGCTCTACATTGTGTGGCCCGTGTTGAGTCCCATACAGGCTAAGTCCTGTCAAATTATGCTCATTTTATCAATGACTTGTTTGTTCACCAGATTTTTACATCGGTCGAGACACGACAGCCCCCTCCCGACACGAATAGTCTGCCTTCGGAACCTAGCCAGATCAATTAGACGTTTGGCGAGAAGATCCACGGTTAAAGGGCCCCTTGTTAACGCAGGCGACTTTCCTCGATCTTTTTGACTCAAGTCTTGATTGCACTCGGAGACTTGTGTTATTCATAGCCATTCTCGTTCCCTTGTGTTTGCCTTGGAAAAAAGGAATTGTTGTTATAGAGTCTACAATTGATTCCCAGAATTCCCAGTTGCCCTGCTGTGTTCCCTCAAGTCGTCATGCTTTAACGACATACACTTTTAGTCAAGGTAGCTTGATTAAGAACAAATTACCGCGGAAAATTGTAAGTCTTTTGATTCCCGCGACACTAGGCCTTTCTACAGCAGAGCTCCGAAGCACTTTATTAATTTTCTGCTTAGTGATGTCTTCAGTGGTGGAACTTGTTTTAAGGTTTCCATGATAGATTATGTTCCAAAATGAATAAACTCTGACACCCATCATATCTCATAGTCTGATAGAAGCCCGTCTTGATTCATCGAAGCCTTATGATCAAGCTGGCTATGTTTCTCGTTTTTATTTGGTCTTTGAAGACGAGGGTATCGAGACAATCACAACATTTACATAAATTCAGCTATTTCGGTTTATGATCTATGAAGAAATGGACTTTCAGTTCTTCTCGAAATTCAATATTAGTTTAATCGAATATATAGCCTCAAAGACAATCAAAACTGTTGATTTGATTGATGGTCGTGCGAAGGAATCTAGTCATGGTATTTAGAAGATAAATATCAATGACTTAAAGCAAAATGGAAGTGTTGTTTGTCGCCTCTGTGTAAAATGATCTGAGTGTGGGTTTGATTCACTGCTACTGTATAATGTATAATGTATAATGTATAATGTATAACGTATAACGTATAGGTAAACTGGTTTCAGTTCTGCAGTAAACGACAAATCGATAAATTGATAATCCATAAAATGAAGATTGACACCGATACTTAAAGACAGAGATAGATATCATACCTTGTCTGCTACAGGATTTCTACTTCTAGCTTGATTGAAACTGTCTATGTAACAAAATCTTGTTTTAATTTGCATTGAGAATAGAACTATTTTCAGTAGCCATTTTGAAAGAAATTAATCAAGACTAAAATCTAGAACAGTAACGTGCGCCAAAGGAAAAGTGAAGGGAAATTTAACTTGCATGTCAAGTTGAGGTAAAGACAGTGTATGGAACATCTTTACAAAAAGTGCACCCCAGACCAAAAGTTGGGACTTAAATTCCAAACACCAGTGTCGGATTCATCCCCCATTTTTTTTAAATTTCCATATAAATTTTATAAACCCATAGAGTGAATCCCACCTTTTCAATAAGTGATCTCCCCCCCCCCCCCCCCCAATGCAATACACAGCCACCACCGGCTTATATATACAATAATACAAGCAGCCATGATATAAGTGAAATGCTCTTGAAAACCTCGCCTTGCCTCGCCTCGCCTCACCTCACCTCACCTCACCTCACCTCACCTCACCTCACCTCACCTCACCTCACCTCACCTCACCTCACCTCACCTCACCTCACCTCACCTCACCTCACCTCACCTCACCTCACCTCACCTCACCTCACCTCACCTCACCTCACCTCACCTCACCTCACCTCACCTCACCTCACCTCACCTCACCTCACCTCACCTCCTGAAGAAGCATCTCATCAGGTGAGGTAAAACAAAAGTAGATATTTCACTTTTGGCACAGTGACATCATGTGAGTGGCAATAAAGATTATCAATATCGATACTCAGTATAGTGACGATAAAGATTATCAATATCGATACTCGGTATAGTGGCAATAAAGATTATCAATATCGATACTCAGTATAGTGACGATAAAGTTTATCAATATCGATACTCGGTATAGTGACGATAAAGATTTTCAATATCGATACTCGGTATAGTGGCAATAAAGATTATCAATATCGATACCCGGTATAGTGACGATAAAGATTATCAATATCGATACTCAGTATAGTGGCAATAAAGATTATCAATATCGATACTCAGTATAGTGGCAATAAAGTTTATCAATATCGATACTCAGTATAGTGGCAATAAAGTTTATCAATATCAATACTCAGTATAGTGGCAATAAAGATTATCAATATCGATACTCAGTATAGTGACGATAAAGATTATCAATATCGATACTCAGTATAGTGACGATAAAGATTTTCAATATCAATACTCAGTATAGTGGCAATAAAGATTATCAAAATCGATACTCGGTATAGTGGCAATAAAGATTATCAATATCGATACTCGGTATAGTGGCAATAAAGTTTATCAAAATCGATACTCGGTATAGTGGCAATAAAGATTATCAATATCGATACTCGGTATAGTGGCAATAAAGATTATCAATATCGATACTCAGTATAGTGACGATAAAGATTTTCAATATCAATACTCGGTATAGTGGCAATAAAGATTATCAATATCGATACTCGGTATAGTGGCAATAAAGATTATCAATATCGATACTCGGTATAATGGCAATAAAGTTTATCTTCACTGTAGCTTGATAGAGGGTTTATTTCACTGATAGGACCCAGTATCTCACTCCAAATTATGTACTAAAATATTTCTTGCTGATCTGGCAATGATATGAGAAATTTAGCTCTTCATATTATTCATTATCATTCAAGTGACTGGGAGATTCAGGCAGGATGAACACAGGCAACTGCCCTGGACAACACAGTGCCTTCTCCATGACAGATGGACAGGAGGTGATGGACAGATGGACAAGAGGTGATGGACAGATGGACACAAGAGGTCATCTTGCCGATGATCATGCGAGTAACGACCACTGCGCCCACTCAAAGAGAGTTTGTATAAGCTTCTGTGTCCACCATCATCAGGTGTTACAAATGAACTTGGAGATAAGATGTCTGCTAGCCGCACAATCCTCTCTCAAGACTGCCGTGACTCTGCTCCAGTTGATTAAATCCCAACGTGACTCCCAGTTTATACTCCAAAGGGGCGATCTTGTTTGGGCTTCAATTTGTAAAAGATAGCCTTTGCTTTCAACAAGATGGCTAAAATTTAAAATCTGCTCATAGAACTAGTGGTTTCGGTTTGATATTTACTCTGGGTAAATTTCAGGAATTAAAATTTGGTTGCTGCCGAAAGTTGAGTCCTTTATAAGGGGACATTGTAATTAAGACAAGTAAAATTTTATCTTGAAATTAAAAGTGTTGTCTTTGTCCTGATTGTAGTCTTACACTCAGACTCTGAAAAAAGTACTTTTTCTGAAAATAACTCAATTTTATTAAATATTTTAAAATGGATGCTATGAGAAATGGGATTCTTTTCGATATTTTTTTCAATATTGTTTTTCAGAGTTAGACTATCCTGTTTGATGAATCTCAAAATCAGATGAGGACTACGGTTTTGAAAAATTCACTTTAATTAGTATGACGGAGGGTGTCATTGTGTTCCAGATGTCATATTTGGTGATCATCTAATGAAGATCTTTGCAATGCTCATAGCTTTATCTATAAAATATTGTCTCATTATTTCATCAAATAATTAACCTATAACCAAAGGTATGGTTGTAATTTGTCATGAACATTTTCACTGCGGCAATTCAATGTTGAGAAAATAGCCTTTGCAGCATAAACATAGTGTCAAACTCATAGTCATTATGTTATATTAGATGAGCTAATATTGTTCAAAGAAAACTCTTAATAAGGGTGTAGAAAATGTTGAAAATTTTAGTTTTGAAACATTCTGTTATGATAGCTGAATAATTTGCCCGAGATACTAAGCGTATTATAAATCTATGAGAATTTCCACATATTGTTTTGTCGGTTAATTTGGGTTGAATTCCTTCCTGTAGGTTTTTCTTATAAACAGAATACCTCTGAAGGATGCCTTCTCCTTCCTGAACTTCTAGACTTGCTAACTGCAGGAGGCTTCAATGTAATAAAACTGCACCAGAGGTCCTGAAAAAATCTGGAATAACAATCTTTAACCGTTGGCCAATCCAAGATTAAATTTCTTATCATTCCTGTAAATTGACCATTCAGAATAGTTTGGCAAAAATTAATTAGCATCCAAAATGTAATAAAAAGAGGAAATTCAGACTGAAGGACCATGCGAGTCTGGATCAGTCCATGCAGTATATGACAAGACGTGGCTGATTAAATCTCAGAGCTGGGGCCTGTATGCTGCATGTACTAGCTGCAAGTGACTCTATCAATAGGAGGTAGGCCCACCTACTGCGAGATACTACCGTTATATCCGCACGAGACCTTTGTTATTTCTGCCAACCAGGAAATTAAAGGATTTCAATAACAAGGGAATAAAACTACTGTTCTTAACCTCTACACCTAGATTTCTTATAATTTTAATACAGAGCTGTGGATTTTCCGCTGATTTGAGTAAATCTATTGATTTGGATGGACCCTGAATACATTTAATTTCCTCGATAGGACCCAACCCAGGATCCACAAACCTTTTTTCAAAATTGTATATTTTCTTCATTTTAAAGGGACAAAACTTTTAAAAAATAGAGGAGACACATCCGTCTGTATATTTTTTAATGCTTTTTGCTAATCAAATATAATATCAAAGTAAACTATTGGATTTTGTGTCATGCATATATATATAAATATTAAAAATGCTGAAATGGAAATATCCAATTTTTATTCGTTTCCATAAAAATGCAGATGATATCTGTCCCTTACTATTATTATTGCAATTATTGATATTGTTATATTCCTCACTGGTATACCTCTTTCTAATTTTAAAAAAATCTACATTGCACAGTGTTGCAAACTTAGTAATGCATTCATAATTGGCAAATACAAGTATTATTTTAATCAGAGTAAACTGAAAGTTAGAAATAGTTCCCAGGCAGCATCAAACAATAAATTTAAAACAATTATTTAAAAAACTATTGGTAGCACAATGACTTCGATGATAAACTCAGATTAACCAATTGTTTCAAGAACCTTTGATTAGTATGTATCAAGCTCCTGAACAGCATGAAATCGATGGGTCCGTAATCTTGTCCAGTCTTCCTGTGTATCACGTGCCGACTTTCATACCCTGATTAAGATGCTAAGCCCTACGTAACCATGTCCTTATCTGAACACCCGCTCTGGCTTGTAATAAAGAAGGGAGACTTAACAGTAAGCCTCTATAATTAAGCAATTACCATTACGAGCTACAATTCTACAGCTATGTTCAAACTGGACACCTCACCTTGGGTTCTATCAGATAAACTGAAAACTGGACGCCTTTTGCTTGCTGATAGTGAGGCCAAGAATGGAGCACAGTGGTGTTGTGGTTAGCTTACTGACCTCTGATGCCAAAAACCCAGGTTTGAATCCTGGTGAGACACCTAATTTTGTGATCTGGGTCTATTACTGTGTTGTGTCATTGGATAATGAAGTTACTGCATCGACATTGCACTCAGTCTACTCAGCTGTACATATGGGTGAGGTGAGGTGAGGTGAGGTGAGGTGAGGTGAGGTGAGGTGAGGTGAGGTGAGGTGAGGTGAGGTGAGGTGAGGTGAGGTGAGGTGAGGTGAGGAGATTTGTGGTTTAATGCTACTTTTAAAAGTATTTCACTTATATCAAGGCTGCTAGTATTATGGCAGGGACAAAGTACACCTGGATTCCAGGTGCCCATTTGTAGGTGGCTGGATAGCACAGAGGTTAGCACATTCGGCTTCGGATCAAGAGGTCACATCCCACCAGGGGCACAGCAACTTTGTCTGCAGTAGAGAACTGTCCTACACCCAGTAAGGTTTGGGTGCAATAATACACTGAATATAAGCAAAGTACCACCAATGGTTTCCTAGTTCCAGTCGAAGCTCGCAGGTTTCACCACAATGCATAGTCACATGGTGTTGCGGGCTTTCTTCCTGCCATAATACTAACAGCAGCAATATAAGTGAAATACTCACCTCACCTCACCTTATGTGCATTCCACATGCTCAGTATAAGGGATCAACATCCTCTTTAACAATTAACTCCATGACATGAACTAACAAATACAAATTAAAAAACCAATAATGATTTCAGAGACCTCTGATTCTACAATTAGGAAGCAGACATGTCCCAAAAACCTCGAGATCACACCAAGAGCCGAACTCTGCCCATCAATGATCCTGCCGCAAGTTATGTAATGATTCAGTTGATAGAGACAGTAATGTTGCAGTGCCATTGCGTGCATAGAAAGCATTTCCTCCTCCTCCCTGTTAAGTTTAAGTTAGCATGGAGCTATCTGGCATCAGCTGACGTTCAGTAAACTTGTTATTCCTTCCATTCCCTGAGGCACAAAGTGGCAAAGAATTGCTGTGGACAAAGCATGACCGTTGACATATTAATTAGCTCGACCATTATTCCAAGTAAAGAGGCGTCCCAAGATAGTTCCAAGTGACTGATGGCCTTTTGAAAAGAGTAATCAAACCGGCTTAAAAAAGACATACAATGAAAATGATTGTACTTGAAAACTTGTAACAGTCAAGTTCGTAGGACATGTTTTCCTCAATGGGAGGTGAAAAAGATTACTTGAGAATTTCACAATCACAAAAGTTAATGGCCGATATATTGATCCCGGGTATGTTTTAGTGCCTGGCCCTTTGTTGACATGGATTATCTGCCATTTATCTGTGGTGTGTGTACAGCGTCAACAGTGGGCTGGAGACATGGAGGTTGAAGTTGGCAACAGAAGGTCAACATAAGGTTTTGTGTTGCTATAGTTGGCAACAGATGGTCAAAATGAGAATTTTTGTGTTGGTAAGTTGGCAACAGATGGTCAACATGAAGGTTTTGTGTTGGTATAGTTGGCAACAGATGGTCAAAATGAAGGATTTGTGTTGGTAAGTTGGCAACAGATGGTCAAAATGAAGGATTTGTGTTGGTATAGTTGTCAACAGATGGTCAACATGAAGGTTTTGTGTTGGTATAGTTGGCAACAGATGGTCAAAATGAAGGATTTGTGTTGGTAAGTTGGCAACAGATGGTCAACATGAAGGTTTTGTGTTGGTTAGTTGGCAACAGTTGGTCAATATGAAGGATTTGTGTTGGTATAGTTGGCAACAGATGGTCAATATGAAGGATTTGTGTTGGGAGGTAGGCAACAGATGGTCAATATGAAGGATTTGTGTTGGGAGGTTGGCAACAGATGGTCAATATGAAGGATTTGTGTTGGAAGGTTGGTAACATATGGTCAGTATGAAGGATTTGTGTTGGGAGGTTGGCAACAGATGGTCAATATGAAGGATTTGTGTTGGGAGGTTGGCAACATATGGTCAATATGAAGGATTTGTGTTGGGAGGTTGGTAACAGATGGTCAATATGAAGGATTTGTGTTGGTAAGTTGGCAACAGATGGTCAATATGAAGGATTTGTGTTGGGAGGTTGGCAACAGATAGTCATTATGAAGGATTTTTGTTGCTAAAGTTGGCAACAGATGGTCAACGTGAAGGTTTTGTGTTGGTAAGCTGGCAACAGATGGTCAACATACGGATTTGTGTTGGTATAGTTGGCAACAGATGGTCAACATGAAGGTTTTGTGTTGCTATAGTTGGCAACAGATGGTCATTATGAATGATTTGTGTTGGTATAGTTGGCAACAGATGGTCATTATGAATGATTTGTGTTGGTATAGTTGGCAACAGATGGTCAAGTGAAGGATTTGTGTTGGTAAGTTGGCAACAGATGGTCAACATGAAGGTTTTGTGTTGGTTAGTTGGCAACAGATGGTCAATATGAAGGATTTGTGTTGGGAGGTTGGCAACATATGGTCAGTATGAAGGATTTGTGTTGGGAGGTTGGCAACAGATGGTCAATATGAAGGATTTGTGTTGGTAAGTTGGCAACAGATGGTCAATATGAAGGATTTGTGTTGGGAGGTTGGCAACAGATAGTCATTTTGAAGGATTTTTGTTGCTAAAGTTGGCAACAGATGGTCAACGTGAAGGTTTTGTGTTGGTAAGTTGGCAACAGATGGTCAACATACGGATTTGTGTTGCTATAGTTGGCAACAGATGGTTATTATGAATGATTTGTGTTGGTATAGTTGGCAACAGATGGTCATTATGAATGATTTGTGTTGGTATAGTTGGCAACAGATGGTCATTATGAAGGATTTTTTTGCTAAAGTTGGCAACAGATGGTCAACGTGAAGGTTTTGTGTTGGTAAGTTGGCAACAGATGGTCAACATGAAGGATTTGTGTTGGTATAGTTGGTAACAGATGATCATTATGAATGATTTGTGTTGGTATAGTTGGCAACAGATGGTCATTATGAATGATTTGTGTTGGTATAGTTGGCAACAGATGGTCATCATGAATGATTTGTGTCGGTATAGTTGGCAACAGATGGTCATTATGAATGATTTGTGTTGGTATAGTTGGCAACAGATGGTCATTATGAATGATTTGTGTTGGTGTAGTTGGCAACAGAGGGTCAACATGAAGGATTTGTGTTGGTATAGTTGGTAACAGATGGTCATTATGAATGATTTGTGTTGGTATAGTTGGCAACAGATGGTCATCATGAATGATTTGTGTTGGTACTGTTGGCAACAGATGGTCATTATGAATGATTTGTGTTGGTATAGTTGGCAACAGATGGTCAAAATGAAGGATTTGTGTTGGTGTAGTTGGCAACAGATGGTCATTATGAAGGTTTTGTGTTGGTATAGTTGTCAACAGATGGTCAACATGAAGATTCTGTGTTGGTATAGTTGGCAACAGGAAGGATTTGTGTTGGTAGTGGATCGGAGACAGGGATCAAGGTCTCTTGAATGCAGAAATGTTAACATATTAATTTTATTATTAAAACATGGTGGATGCAACCTCATCGGAACATAACTTTCAGGACTAAGTTCAGATTTGTGTATCTTTGTGTCTTATGTATCAGATCTATTGGTGTATAGAAATTTGAAGATTGCATTTCATGTTGCAGGTTTCACTGAAATACATAGCCACATAGGTGACGGAGGCTTTCTCCCTGTGACAATGAAAACAGCAATAATAGTCAAATGCACACAACTCATCTTGATGCTATCAAGCTTATACTTATGAAGCCTTTGAGTAACTTGAGAGCAAATTATCCGCTGAAAGAATCCCAAACTTTGACTTAATTTGATCCAATTAAACAAATTAAAAACAGAAAAGGATCCATGTTCCTTTTCTGTCTTACTTTCTCCATCATGGGGTTAAAAGAATTAACAGTTGACATTTTCGATTATCAGAAAAAACTCTATTGTTTATATATTCTTAACTGATTTCCTTAAAAATTATACTTCGCTATTCTCTAACACTAAAATCATATAAAAATTGATAAATCTTGAAAAGTGGTAACACCTTATTTAAACTCCAACCACCTTCAAGGGATGAATCTTAATCATAATTCCAGGACAATGCCTTTATTCCCTGATACTATTAATTTTCTCGTCTGGCGGCGACCATAAAAGACTACAACAATGGGAAGGAAAGGTGTGGACAGGGCTATCACTTCCTCGTGAACATCATCCACCTTGGTGAACACGATTCCTTTATGTTTGGCTCTTGCTGCAGGCATTGCCCGAACCTTCAAATGTCCTTGCAATTGGCCGGCATTCAGACACCGTCTTGGGACCTTTGATTGTCCGATTGTCTAGTAATGAGAGCCAGACACTCGTCGATTCCTCCTCTCAGCAATGTAGGAAACCCATCTTTCAATTCAAATTCTATTATTTATGCAGGAACGGTTATGACATCTTGTCTGCCATATATGCTTCCTCTTGTGCTTTGACATTCTCGAGAATCTATTTATCTATATTGTTTACGACTCTCTCTCATTTCAATCATCCTCACCCTCCCCAACAACCCAAATGATTTTTGAAATATGGATGAGAATCAAATCTAGCATTTATTGATTGATTTAAATTTACACAGTAAATTTGATTTCAATTACGTAATTCTCAATATATATATGAAAGTATATATATCAATTAAGATTTTTTTATGTCTATCAATATAGTTTGTTTGATTGATCAAGTTTTAACGAAGAAACAAATACAACTAATAACAAATTTTAGAAAATTCACAAAGTAACAAATAGTGTATCATGAGACAAATCGTAGCACACTTCTCATTCTTTTTATTTTTAAATGAAAATGCAATATTGCCTTGAGTAATTTTTCAAATATGAAGTTATATAAATATTACCACTTGGATTGTGCAATAAGCATGTATAATTAACTTATGCGAAACCAAGAATATCCTCTGGAATTTCAATTCTGCAAAAAATGCCCTTATAGAACCATCTCTTTAAAGGAGCCAATCTGTTTGCTGTTGTGCCGTAGCGAACTTTTCTCCACTCGCAGTGCCGCTGAATGGCTTCAGTTCTCATTGTTTTAATTTTTCAACAAATTTGCACTTGTCTTTATTAAGTGAAATATAAATTCATCAAATATTACCTTTATAAATATCTTTTAATTTGACTGGGTTATAATTATGTATTAGCATATTTGTGTTAACGGGATAACCTCTTGAATTTCTGTTCTGCAAAAAATATCCTGCTAGAAGCGTCTCTTTAAGGCATTAGAATAATCTGTACCCTGAAATGTCTCTACAAATACAGCATGTTTCTCCACAATTAAATCGGACATCAATAACAATATAACAAAAGCTAGAATCATTAGATGTACAGGAACAAAGAACTTGAACGAATAGTTTTTGCAAACATTTCCTGTTTCAAATGATCAAACATTTGTGCATATTTGAGCTTTTTAGTGGCGAGACTGCCACGACATTATCAACGCGCGAATAACTCAAATAATAAATGCTTTTCCGGAGCTGTGTCTGGTAAAGTGACGAAAATGACCCCATAGATTAGGGGAGATGTCAGATATATAGCAGACCAAGAAAACGTTATTACTCTCTGTCTTTGATGTGCATTGTTTAGTAGCAGGTTGAATAGTGACAAATAAATGCAAGTGTATAATAATGTTTCTATAGATGAAGAGAATTGCTTCAATTTGGAACTAAGATATCTGCAGTGACTGGAGTCACACTGACACGCAACCTCTGTGTAGGTTTATTCTTTCATAAACATATTTCTTGTCATAAGTTATTTCTTTTTCAAGTTCATTTTCATATTGTCACTTTTTTCAAGTTCATTTTCATATTGTCACTTTTTTCAAGTTCATTTTCATTATCGAACTGTCCCTTGATCATTGGACGGGAGCATCCCCTGTTTTCGTTACACCTAAGGCTCCCACGAGGTGCAAATTTACATTAATTTAACAACAACACTCAATTCCATTTTCAGTTTGAAATCATTCTTGAATTATTTTGATAATTTCCTGCATCAGCCATGCATTGAAATCCAATTTTATACTGAATAGGCAATTTTCGATTTGACATTTTGGTGTGGACATCATCGTCATCAGGACGTCAAATCTTCCATCCAGCTACAAAGTGCCTAATCATTTACCTTAGCTTGTACTTTTGATGTAATTAACATCAACAGACAGTTATGTTTTGACATTTCAGTCATTGTGACATCAAACAATGCTAAAAACCCTGCATCCGACCAACATATCGATTTGACGTTGTGCAGAACAGACACAACAAGAACATGTATTTATAACCTTAAACAACATAATTGTTATGTGAAATTTGTCATATTCATCAGTCTACCGGCCGTTATAGAATTTGTCTGTACTGATTTCGACCCTCTGCTTGTGGCAGGATTTGTACAAGTGAACATATTGTCCAAACTATCAATTTTAGAATTTTTGCTGCTGATTAATTTGTATGAAACCATTCTGTGTGATCAGTTTACATCAATTACATCTCATTATCACTGAGAATTAAGCAAAACAATATTGACAGTTGGTATCCATTGCAATAATATATACATAGAACATGAGTAAAAGGAACGATGGGTCTACACTGGAGATGTGTTAGGAATTTTAGCCACTGGGGTGTGAAGACCAAATAGGACTATGGAGAAGATTATATTTATATAATGTTGAAGTGTGATGGCAGTGTCTATATGATGTAATTTGTTATAATAATAATAGCATATTTACAGTGCACACATATTCATGCTCAATGCAAGGCTCTATACAATTAGACCCTGAAGGAAGCGCTCGGCGTGACCGTATAGGTCCATACATTCCCGTGTTCAGGTACCCATTTGTACAGCTGGGTGAACTGAGTGCAATGTGGATGAAGTGAAGCCTGAGCTAATCACAGTGGAGATGAGAACACATGAAGGATTTTTAGACCTTACTAATGTCTATAGGTTCCCAGCAAACCTAAATAGTCTAGGGGCGGGATAGCACAGTGGTTACCGTATTCAGCTTTGGATCAAGAGGTCTGGGGTTCGAATCCCACCAGGGGAATGGCAACTTTGTCTGCAGTAGAGAACTGTTCTACACCCAGTAAGTTTTGGTTGCAATGCTACACTGAAATTCAGTGTAGTACCACCCATGGTTCGCTAGTTCCAGCCGATGCTCGTAGGGTTCACCGCAATACATAGCCACATGGTGTTGCAGGCTTTCTCTCTGCCATAATACTAGCAGCCGCGATATAAGTGAAATACTCTTGAAAGTGGCATCAAACCACAACTCACCTCACCTCACCTAAAATAGCTAGGCTAATAAATTATCTGTAAATTTTACATGTGATATGGAGGTAATTACATGCTTGAAAAATGGATGTATTACAAATTGAATACAACGTTTGTACTTAAAAGGAGAAAATAAAGCTGGGTTTAGCAGTTGACAGTTGAAAACAATGTTGTGTTTTGTTGAATTATATATAGAGATAGAGGTTCATAGAGACTTGTGGCATGCAAATATTATTAACCACCAAGGTGAACGCCCACCCACCCCTATTTTATAATCAATGAGAGAATCCCCTTTCAAGATTTCTCGGTCCTCCTATGATAAATTCATATAATGTTCTTATTCCAAGTATATATATATAATTTGTAGATTTGTACTCTGCCCCATGCGGGTGTCTGTGCAATAAAATCTTGAATCTTGAATCTTGAATGTATAATGAATAAGAGAGAAGTGCTACACACTAAGTTTATTAAACATTTAACTCGTTGGTAATTTGCTACTTTGAAAGGCTAAAATGATACCATGAGCTAGTTCAGTAAAAAATATAAACCTATTGCCATTGAAACATGATGCTATGATTCATCTAGTCACCGCTCCTATGTGAAATCTACAAGATATTGTTAAATCCATGTGACGGTGTATCACCCAGGAACGAACATCACACATGATAGGTAGTCACCTGTACACCCTGTACAACACATTGTTGTTACAGACACCCATCCAGCTACAAAGTGATCATACATATTATCTTGCTACTGTCAATATACACATAATGACTTGGCAGTGTGCTGATGATGATGATATGTCACCATAGAGCTAAAATAGCCAAGTCTGTCACACATAGATGTTACTTAAAGTCACTGAAGTAGTTGTGAAATATTCTCTGATTGCAGTTGCAAAATCTTTCCAAAAAACCAAATAGGTTCACTGGACTAAAACTGGTGACAGCCCCTAAAAACAAAAAGAATAAAATGCATTGTAACCCAAACAAACCCCAAACCTCCCCTGCTGATAATCCTAGATTTAGTGTGTGGGTTAGTTTCAGACATCAGACTGTAGTAAAAGGAAAAATATAATCTCGAGTAAATCAGTGTACAGAAGAGCTGGAAAAGTAGACAGCCAAAGACAGTTATGTATTAATTTGACAAAAATAAATATAATAATAATAATAAATATAGGTAATCAGTTTGAAGACTTTTGAACAAGATTCATATATATTCAATTCAATATTCGTATATCATATATTGGATAATAATAAGTAATCCCAAAATACTGCTGCATCATCAGTTTTAGGGTCTGTATATCTTTAAGAGACATGGTAAGTCTATGCTATGTATGTAAGATAATGTACGGAAGCTGACAAGCTCTGCATTGTTAATCAAATATATTGCAGAGACTCAGTAAGTCTATATCATGTATATAAGACAACGTACAGAAATTGACAAGCTCAGCAATATGCTGATCAAATATATTTCAGAGACTCAGTAAGTCTATACCATGTATATAAGACAACGCACAGAAATTGACAAGCTCGGCAACATGCTGATCAAATATATTTCAGAGACTCAGTAAGTCTATACCATGTATATAAGACAACGTACAGAAATTGACAAGCTCGGCAATATGCTAATCAAATATATTTCAGAGACTCAGTAAGTCTATTCGATGGATGTAAGACAACGTACAGAAATTGACAAGCTCGGCAACATGCTGATCAAATATATTTCAGAGACTCAGTAAGTCTATCCCATGTATATAAAATTAAGATAGGGAAATTGACAAGCTCTGCAATATGCTTATCAAATATATTTCAGAGACTCAGTAAGTCTATACCATGTATATAAGACAACGTACAGAAATTGACAGGCTCTACATTGTTAATCAAATATATTTCAGACACCTACTAAGTCTATGCTGTGCATGTAAGACAATTGCAAGGTATGGAAGCTGACAGGCTGTTTGATGTAGCTCTGACGGCAGGTATCAACAATTAACAAGCAGAGGTGGACCGATCTTTCACTGTCAGTCTCTAAATACGCTGATAATACAAGTACATTTGCACAGGGAATATCATAGGGATCAGGCTGACATCCCCGAGCTGAAAGTCTCTTGTAATAGGGGTGCTTAGGAGGGCAGACAGATAATTTGAGATGCATTTTTGCGCTGTCGTTGGATATTTATAGAAGAACCTGTAGAATTATCTGCCTCTCTGAAAGGGTAATTGAATTGTCCGTCAAAAGAAGAAAGTGTCGGAATATTTCAAGGAAGAAGAAATGCTAATTTTTGCTTAAAAATTCCTCATTTCAGACGTTAATATTATTCTCTTACGAAATAAATTTTGATCAAGTGACATTTAAATATAAATTCTCTGTTTCCGTAATGGTTTCAATGGTAATATCCATTGATAGCAATCAGATATTTGTACCACGTAGCATTATGTGTGAGACCATTATTGTTTAACTTCACTGATAGCGGTCAACTACATAGGACTACATTATCAAAATACCATTTTTGCATTGACTCCAGGCTCATTTTTATGACAGGGAGGACAAGAGAGATTCCACATTGTACAAGTCTTGCTCCTTCACACCGGTAGATGCAAGTTTGTATCGAGCGAGTCCCCTCTTGATACTGCTCGAAATGGAAGCTAAATCTCATTGCGGACTTGATTACGGGCTATTGGGAGCCCAGTGCTGCTAAGTGACAGCCATCAGGCATGTATGTTCCTATGCTATTTGTGATACATCGCATCTATCTGGGGAACACTTAGGTCGTCGGTGTGCACCCCAGGCCTGGGCTAGTTATACCGAGTGTAGCCCCGAGACTCCATCGCTCCTTCCTCGAGACTCTGCTCCCTTCACTGGAACCACTCCATTCAGTCCATCTGATGATCAAGACAAGTTCCGCTGATCGACTTTCTGATTGGCCATCAATTCCAAGATGGCCAACAATTGTGGCAAATATGTAGCTAAACGGAGAGTCCTGCATTTCAAGCTTTACTTCAGTCGCTATATTATACCGAAACATTGATGTTATATATGTAATAAAGAAGTTGAATATTCATAAAGACTTGACATATCTGCTACCACCAACTTCAAGATTGCCACTCAAAGATTCCGAAATATGTTTAACTGACAATTCTGCATCTCAATTTTACAAGGAAAATCTAACTTAGAATAAGGTTACGTCATTGGATCTATGTACAGGTCTGTGACTGACAATGTTGATAACAAAGAAGGGAAATACAAATATGTGAGAGTCAGACGCTCTACCCATTGAGCTAAAGGGTAATTGTATTGTTACATGATATGAATGGAAATGTGTTGAGTCAAAACAAAATTTAAAAAATTTAAATTTCAATAGCCAGGAGGATTCGAACCTGGTATAAGGTCCCAGATCATACCCCCTTCAAAGTATATCCCCCCCCCCCCCTCTTCTCAGCATGTAAATGACATTATCTCACATTAATCTTTTATGCCAATTTTGTGACATCATTTTAACTTAAGAATTTATTATTAATTTTTTAAACCCTGATAGAAATTTATTACCTCGATCCCAGTAGGTTGGTAGAATGGTCTTGAAAGCGGTAGAGGACCTTGTAAACTGGTAGACGTGGCATGTCTGATATAGTACTGATAATAATTGATGATATTAGGCCCATATACAACAGCTGAAGCTGTGTGTAGTTTTAAAGGATAGATGAAATGACATTTGGTCCAAATCGGATTCATTAAAATGGGATGTCAATTTGACAATTGCTCAATTTTAAATTTCTGAAATCGGTCCATAAATTACTTATATACGGCTTTTAAAAAAACCGCCTGATTTAGCCCCGGCGACCAGAATGAAAGTCTGCGGGGGTGTGACCCATGAAGGGATGACTTCTGTGACGTATGTGAAGGAATCTGATTTTGTGCGATAGTCACAATTCAACGTAATTTCGCAACATTTTGATTGTTAATTTCACATTATCTTCAATAAACCAACTGAAATTTTCCTTATATCGAATGTTTAGATATCCAACTAGGTAATTCCGCAGATGACAATTACACAATTATTACATAAACATGTCTTTTTGGCGATGTAATACACCTCATAAATTCATTTAGCGGCAGTGATAATCATCATTAATTAATTAAGGAGACTAGGAGGAGTAGCTATCTAACCACAACCGTCTGTCGGTTATCACAGTCACGCCTCAGTGAGCATTTTCAAAAGGATTCGCGGAATAAATTGCGGTAGTGTTAAAATGGGTGAATTAAAATCGTCTTAAATATCAATTGCAAGTGTATATTGCCTCGATTTTATGCTCAATTGATTCCGATATACAATATACGTAGAGGTAATCATCTGTCATTCTTGAGAAAAATGCATTTCATCAGACCTTTAATTTTAGAATTGTAATATTTGGGATATAATGATGCTAAATATACATAATGATGACTTTATGTACTTTGGATGAGAGTAATTGTAAGGGTACCGTAATTGTATTACCACACCTGTATAAGGTGTATCCCTTTAGCTCAGCGGGTGGAGTCTCTGACTGTCACCTAGAGGTTCTTAGGTTTGTTTCCCTGGGGAAGATTACATGGTAAAACAAAGATAAACAGACAGATAAACGTCTACTGATAAGAAAACCTCAATGTCTCTGAGTTTGCCACCAAAGATAGAAAATGTTGCCAAACTTTTAAGTTTGAAATGCAGTATTCCAATTGAATCATTCATCATTCAAGCAAGAGTTATAATGAGCCTGGCTTGTCTGATATATAATGTGAACACTATAGATGATGGGCCCAACTTGGCTCCCTTATCCATGCAAGGAGTCGCAGTGCATCAGAAGAACGATCTTTCTTTCACAGCTTCATTACATCTCTCATGTCCAATTTGGTGCAGTGCGGCCTCAACTATGAATGCACCAAACCTTGCAAAATGTCAGGCGTTTGATTTAAGACATTCCAGAAAGTTTTCCAGGTATTTCAGTATATTTACTGAACTACAGGTTATCGTTGCAAGGTGTCAACTGAAGCTGAGGGCATTAATCATTTTAATGAAGCAATATTGGAATGATATGCTAATTCCCTGAATATACCATAGGTTCTTAAAGGAACTGTACTACCATTGTTTTTGTAAAGGAGAGGAGAAGTTCTAGCTTCAGTTTATGAAATAACCTTGAAAAGTACCCAGCCCAATTTTTAATTTGTCAATTAAAAAGGCAAAATCAAAGAATAACCTCAAAAAGCTACCAGCCAAAACCGTACCAAAAGTTTTTGGGTGCTGTTCTGACGGACAGGTCTTATTTCATACACCGTTGGTTTGTACTAACTCATTCAAATAACATGTTAAAGGGGCTAGTAGCATGTTTTTTTGCTCAAATAAGTCGTTTAAATAATGTCACAAATGATAAAACATCCTTAGTACTTCGGAAAATCAAGTTAAAAAATGAGTGTACATCGTTCCGTACGTAAGGCCATGGGAATTGTTTTTGTCATTCGAAATAATAAAATGTGTTCACAATAAAATGGCCATTATGCAATTTTTTCTTTATATGCAACATTGTTATTACCACTACGGATAATTGGTTTGTGCAATAAGATGTTTAACCCTCTAAAGTAAATATAAATGTCATAAACTATCATTATAAATGGGAAATTTGAACAAATAAAATTTTCAAAAAACGTGCTACATCCCCTTTAACACTAGCAGCTGAGTTAAGGAGTGCCAAAACATTCTGGGTGACCAATTTACATGATTCACAACTTGTAAAAAGAGTAATTAGAGATTAGCCACTGGCTAAATAAGGACTATTTAAGAAATAGAAGACAAGTTGGCGTGCTTTATAGTTGAATAAAACATAGCAGGGAGCATAAAACACGAAGGGCGCAGGCCTTCGTGTTATATGCTCTCTGCTATGTTTTATTCTACGATAAAGAACAACAACGAGTCTTCTATTTCTTATATGAGATACCCTTAAATAGTTACTCGCTTTTCTATAAAAACCGCGGAGATATAATGTTGTTTGCATAAACTATATTTTGAAAATATTAATGCCTCCCGTCGTAGAACACATTCTCTAGCATTGGACAATCAAAGTGACGTAAAATATGACGTCATTTGCTAAGCGACGCTCTAACTGTCGTCTAAAATCACGAGCATGTTTTATTGTCTCATAAAGCACGCAGTCGGTCCCATTGACCCCCTGTGTTTTATTGCCGTAGGTATCTTATATCTTGTAATACGTGGGGATCTGAAAGTGAAGAGTTGATGATAAGAATATGTTTCAAATGAACTCTCATGATAATATTCAGTCGAGCACCGTTGTCTCAATATTCACGAGACCATGCAAAAATATCGACACATCCGAACATGGAAATCCATAAATACTGTCATTCTTCATCATCCTAGCTTATAGAATGCTGCCCAAAGATGTCATTAGAATCTTTGTCGAAATGTCACCTATAAATAATAAAGAAGTTGTATATCCATAAATATTTTGTTATTTCCTAACCATGCAGATTTGATGAAAAAAATTAGCTTCAGGGCTACAGGAGGTTATGAAGAGAAGAAAATTGGACGCGGGATGGATGGATGTATGATGATGGCCCCTATGTCATTAGCTTATCTATATTGCTTGTATCAAAAAGGTATCATTACCATAACTGACTACATATATAGTACAGCTTGTCCTAAAAATGCCTTTTTTTCAAGCTTTTCTAATTGGATCAATAATAATCCCAGTGAATCAATATCAAGAGTGAAGAGTCCAATATCTTAGATGATATTTCGTGGATTCTTATTTTTCTAAATCAAGATCTGAAATAAGTTTGATCAATTGCCTTGACTCTAGTTTGGGTTCATCTGAAAACAAGAAGTCATTAGACATTTCAATCAAAGAAATGATATAACCAAAGTTTTTCCTTACTTTTTCAATTCAGTTGCAAATAGGAATAGATATATCCACTTGTAAGAAAGAGAGAGTCTCTATATTTTCCAAACTTTTCAAAACATTGGTAGAACTTTTGATTAAGTAATTGAAAGTAAAATTTGCTGTCATGATATTTTGAAGGAAATCAAATCAATATGATTGAGATAATAAACCTTTACGGTAAGAAGTCGAGTTTCCAAACAATTTAATTTTCTTGAAATGAAATCATGAGTTAGACGGCAGCTAACTGGCAATCTGGAGACCAGATCTTGAAGAAGTTTGTGTTTTGCAGGTTTCCAGGAGTATATGCAGTGCAAAGACTTTGCCTCTCATCTAAAACGCAGCAAACTTTTTGATTCTTTGGCTTATAGTTGGCATTTTCTCCACTGAATCGTGTACGTTTAAATGATTTGGACTCTAAAGACACCAAGCCCTTTGTGCTTCCATAGAATGATCTACAAAAAGACTGGAACTGAGAGATATGGATGTATATAGCAGTAACAGCCATCTTGCTTTTTGGCATTACGTGAAATGAAAAAACCCTGTATTTATACTAATTTTACAACTTTTTAATAATGAAACATATTTATTGATGGAATATCAACAAAGTGATAAATAACTTATCAACAATGTATTGGTATGCCTCAAATAGACATTGTTGATAAGTTATTTGTCACTTTCCACACTCGTGAACGACTTCAATTCTCATTGCTTAAGTTTTTAATGAATGCGCGCTTGTTGATATTGAATTGTCAAATATAAAGTTATCAAAATATTGCCTTCAGTAATATGTTTCAATTGAATTTTGCAATAATTATATATTAATAACTTATGTAAACATGAATCCTGATAGGACCCTATTCACATAATCTCAACCATGTTTCTTCAAATATATCAACACACCTTATCAATATCCAAGAATTACTTTTACTCTATCAACAAGTATTGATATATTTTATATCAAAAGAGACGTGTGAGATTCTATTTATCCCACAAAAGCATTATGAGTTAATTTCCAATTAAAAGTGTACATCGCTGAACAAAGAACAGCTTTTGAACTTGCACTGCAGGAATGTCATAGCATTGTGATGTCATAGGTTTATGATGTCATTGCAATATTAATGGTAGTATTGTGAGTCATTTACTGGATGATGTCGTTATGGTGTCCAACACAAAACAACCTCTGTCTGAATCACATCTGGGTGAGGATTCCAGAAAGCATGGATCCTTTTCAAGTCATCATTTAAAGGAATGACTCCTATCCTTGTGTTACAGGTAAATGTAAAACATACCTTCTGATAACTGCTTTTGTACTCTTGAGGAAAGCAACACAATGTTTGTAAGCTAATCATCAAATCAATCAAGATTTAAGTTAACCAGCAATGATACTGTTCAAGTTAACATAGGACTTAAATATCTCAAGTTCTAATCCTGAAAGCCAAGCCAGAGTTTATAATTGCTGACAATTGCTAATCTCATGAGGTGAGGTGATTTGGGGTTTGAAGTTACTTTCAAGAGTAACCTATATGGTTGCTAGTATTATTGCTCAGAGAAAGCCTCCAACACCAGTGTTGCTATCTATTGCAATGAAACCAGTGCATCGACCTAGCTAGCCAACCATGGGTGCTCCATGA
Organism: Gibbula magus; assembly: GCA_936450465.1. Taxonomy (NCBI): domain Eukaryota; kingdom Metazoa; phylum Mollusca; class Gastropoda; order Trochida; family Trochidae; genus Gibbula; species Gibbula magus. The sequence goes on from OW388306.1 coordinate 25,367,404, forward strand.
TGAAATGTATAGCATTGCACCCAAAACCTTACTGAGTGTAGAACAGTTCTCTAAAACAAAGTTGCAGAGCCCCTGGTAGTTTTAGACCCTGAATCATCCAAAGTTGAACATGTTAACCACTGTTCTGTCATGTCCTATGTCCCCTGACCTTGTGAGATGAGTTTGGGTTTAACACCGCTTTCAAGAGTATCTAACTTATATCGTGACTGCTAGTATTATGGCAGGGAGAAAGCCTGCAAAGCCACGTGGCTATGCATTGCAGTGAAACCTGCAAGCAACGACTGGAACTAGCGAATCATTGGTGGTACTACGCTTAAATTCAGTGTAGCATTGCACCCAAACCTTACTGAGTGTAGAACAAAGTTGCCAAGTCCCTGGTAGTTTTAGACCTGAACCATACAAAGTCAAACACACTAACCACTGTTCTGTCACGTCTAACGTCTCCTGACCTTGTAAAGAAACCAACCCGAGTCAAATTAAGCACATATGGAGTGTGGCAGAAAGCAGAGATGCTGTCTACTCTGTCTTCAATAAGAACTTGAAGGACTCAATCCTTTTCTCTGTGTGACAGGTGGTATAGCGGCAAAAAATGTTACAGACCAACACAGTTCTAACCTCATTTGAGCCTCTAAGCCATTCTTTATAATTGCTGCATTTAAAGCAATTCTAATATTCATGAACAGTGAATTGCTGCAACAAGACCATCAATTCAAACATGGATGACGTAAAGCGGCAAGTGGTGACACTGTTCAAGTCATCAACAAACCAACATGAGTAGATATTCTAACCTCGTTTGACAGAGCATGTCAATATTCTTTTAAATTGCTGCATTTAAAGCAATTCTAATATTCATGAACAGTGATTTGCTGCAGTAACAAGACCATCAATTCAAACATGGATGAAGTAAAGCGGCAAGCAGTGACACTGTTCAAGCCATCAACAAACCAACATGAGTTGATATTCTAACATTGTTTGACAGAGCAAGCCAATATTCTTTTAAATTGCTGCATTTAAAGCAATACTTAAATTCATGAACAGTGAATTGCTGTAACAAAACCATCAATTCAAACATGGATGGCAATGACACTGTTCAATCCATCAAGAGACCAACATGAGTTGGTATTCTAACCTCGTTTGACAGAGCAAGCCATAGTTTGTGATTGCTGCATTAGGTTGTGCAGTAATCTGGCCTGATTAAGACGAGCGCATGAACGCGAGCACAAGGAACCAGCTTAATCAGATCAGCAGCTGATCCTCCCCTGCTTGTTCAGGGACCCAGAAGTGACGAGGAGACACGGACCCCGATTTGGGGATCACTGCCCGACAGTTGTAGCATCAAACACGCGTGCTCCAATAAGCACTGACCACATCTCCGCATACAGCATGTTGATTGATGACCCACTTGGGCTGGACACAGGTCTCCAGAAGCTGCTCAACTTCCTCTAACAATTTGATTAGCAAACATAAGACCCAGGTGGGACTCCTACAGTTACTGTACTTCTGTATTCACACTCGATTCTCTGTGTGTGTGGTGGACATGGAGAGATAAACAGAGGTATTGGAACATACACAATGTTTTGGATATAACGAACAAACAGATATAGCGAACACATTTATGAGTCCTGTCAAAAGCCCTATAATATGCCAAATGTGAATAGCTAACAGTGGATATAGCAAACTGAATTCTTTGGTCCCTTCGAGTTGGTTATATCCATGTAATACTGTATATATAATATATGTATGAACTCAATTCAAACTCAATTCAAACTCAATTCAAACAAATAAATCAATTCTATACATGATTTCAAAGAGACTTAATTGTAACCTTGCTTTTCAGGATTGTGATTCAAACTAATTACTAGAGACCAGCTGAGAAATTCGTTGGATTTATGTTTTCACCTCTAATAATACATTATTGGATTGAGGATGTCCTGATGGAATCGACTTTTTGACAAAGTATGTTGACAAATTTAAACTCCACAGCCAAGGGGGAGATGTAAATGTATGACTGTTTGTGTTATTACTTTATATGTTCTTCCTTGTGTAATATATCATTATAATTGAATGGGTAATTTCAAAAACTGTCTGAACGGTTCAACTAATATTTTACAAAATCTCATGAATAAGAATTGAAGAAAGTCTGTCATTATGATTTATTGAAACAGTGAGAAAGAGAATCAATTTAATTCACAAATAGCCAAAAACTTGTGATTGTTTGAAGGAAGGCAATGGCTTTTATGATGCTTATGTTTCCGAACAGTTTCTGTTAACCCTTAAACTGTAGTTCCTAGGGACGTTCTCCCGGAAAAACAACTCAAATCAAAGACTATTAAATGAGCCTTGAGGTATATAATCCATTATAACCCATCTTTCCAATCCCGGTGTATCAGGCCAAACTTTCCCCCTGGTCAAACCTTCCCCCAGGGAAACCTAGGAGAGACCTTCCCCAGGGAAACCTAGAAAAGACCTTCCCAAGGGAAACCTAGGAGAGACCTTACCATGGAAACCTAGGAGAGACCTTTCCCAGGGAAACCTAGGAGAGACCTTCCCAAGGGAAACCTAGGAGAGTCCTTTGCTAGGGAAACCTAGGAGAGACCTTTGCTAGGGAAACCTAGGAGAGACCTTCCCCAGGAAAACCTAGGACAGATTTTCTTCAGGGAAACCTAGGAGAGACCTTCCCCAGGAAAACCTAGGAAAGACCTTCCCAAGGGAAACCTAGGAGAGACCTTCCCCAGGGAAACCTAGGAGAGACCTTCCCAAGGAAAACCTAGGAGAGACCTTCCCCAGGGAAACCTAGGAGAGACCTTCCCCAGGAAAACCTAGGAGAGACCTTACCCAGGGAAACCTAGGAGAGACCTACCCCAGGGAAACCTAGGAGAGACCTTCCCCAGGGAAACCTAGGAGAGACCTACCCCAGAGAAACCTAGAAAAGACCTTCCCCAGGGAAACCTAGAAAAGACCTTCCCCAGGGGAACCTAGGAGAGACCTTACCAGGGAAACCTAGGAGAGACCTTCCCCAGGGAAACCTAGGAGAGACCTACCCCAGGGAAACCTTGAACAGATTTTCCCAAGGGAAACCTAGGAGAGACCTTCCCCAGGGAAACCTAGGAGAGACCTTCCCAAGGGAAACCCAGGAGAGACCTTTGGTAGGGAAACCTAGGAGAGACCTTTGCTAGGGAAACCTAGGAGAGACCTTTGCTAGGGAAACCTAGGAGAGACCTTCCCCAGGAAAAGTTAGGACAGATTTTCTTCAGGGAAACCTAGGAGAGACCTTCCCCAGGAAAACCTAGGAAAGACCTTCCCAAGGGAAACCTAGGAGAGACCTTCCCCAGGGAAACCTAGGAGAGACCTTCCCAAGGGAAACCTAGGAGAGACCTTCCCAAGGAAAACCTAGGAGAGACCTTCCCCAGGGAAACCTAGGAGAGACCTTCCCCAGGAAAACCTAGGAGAGACCTTCCCCAGGGAAACCTAGGAGAGACCTACCCAAGGGAAACCTAGGAGAGACCTTCCCCAGGGAAACCTAGGAGAGACCTACCCCAGGGAAACCTAGAAAAGACCTTCCCCAGGGAAACCTAGAAAAGACCTTCCCCAGGGGAACCTAGGAGAGACCTTACCAGGGAAAAATAGGAGAGACCTTCCCCAGGGAAACCTAGGAGAGACCTACCCCAGGGAAACCTAGAACAGATTTTCCCAAGGGACACCTAGGAGAGACCTTCCCCAGGGAAACCTTGGAGAGACTTTCCCAGGGAAACCTAGGAGAGACCTTACCAGGGAAACCTACGAGAGACCTTCCCTAGGGAAACCTAGGACACACTTTCCTCAGGGAACCTTAAAACACACTTTCACCAGGGAAACCTAGGACACACTTTCCCCACGGAAACCTAGGACACACGTTCTGAAAGTTTCACAATGTGAGATCCTCTGACAGTAACAAGTGCAATTGGCCTCCAAAATTACATTGTGCAGTAAGTTAATTGTTGCCGAAATAATGATTCAATCAAGGACTTACACTCATTGACTATGTTGCAAAATGGAAATTCAAATCAAATATGCAATCATAAAAAGCATAATTGCAAGGTCGTAATCTTTTAGCCAATATACGATATGATGTAGCTGAATACAGGTTTCCAAGAAGGAGATTCCTTTAAACAGAGTTTCAATAATTATACCAAATTGTGGCCAACAAACAAAGGTAAGTGGAAGATAGTTTGACTGTGAACATTTCCTGAAAATATTTGGAAAATATGAGGGTCGAATTGTGGAAGAATTATATTTTTCATATTTCAGGTGTGCAAGTCGCTTGTGATATGGTCAAACCCTGAAAATGTTGATCTGAACCAAGGATGCAGAAATCGGCCTATTTGCCGGACATGTCTGATTGTAAATCCAGTTTGACCGATTGGAAAATTTATCTATTTGACATCAGTTGACCGATTGCAGAAAATAAAAGGAAAACTAAACAAACAAGCATTACAAGCATTACCGGTAAATAAAGGCAAACCGCCCTGCTTGTGTCGGTCATAATTGTTTATGAAATTGAAATACGTTGATCTAGTCAAGTCACATTTATTCTTCACAGCACGAGGCTTTCTCATCAGTTTCAACTTATCATCAAATTTAGATTTTGTATCGATGAGGTGTGTTTTTTATATTTTATTAGTGTAATGTGATATTGATGATAATGTTTGTGTACCTTTGAATTTTTAAGCTTATATTCATCAAATCTTATAATTTGAACTTGAAAGAATGAAAATATTGATATTTTTACTATGTTTTTTTTACTATGTCAAGATTTTTATTTTTGAAAATAATTATAAAGGCATTAGAAATATTTGCCATTTAGATAGGGAAGAAATATAACATGGTTATATTTGGGATAACACTACCTTCAATAGTAAAAAATTCTTGTACTTTTTCGGGCCGAGTCCCATGCAGGATATGAACCCACACCCTCAGAGTAAGGCAACTATCGCCAGCATTGACTGTACCAACAGCTTACCACACGACCATTTCGCCTCGAGGAGAAATTTTCATTCTATCGAAGGTAGTGTTATCCCAAATATAACCATGTTATAATTATAAAGGCATTTAAAAAATATTCTAATTAAATATTTTGATATTTATTTTTTACTAAGGAAGCTTTTTACTGTGAAAATTGTGGGGCATATATAATATGTACTTATTTGCTCCTGGACACCGTTTCTCTTGAAAAAATACAAACACGATATTAATTCTACCGGCTTACATAATTAATATGTTGCATCCACCTCTTCATGCACTTGCCTCTGAACCTTGAATAGTTCTTCAACCAGTAAATATGAGCATGCTTTGATGTTTAAAATACCAATTACCCTTTGCTCCAGAACATATGCAAACTCAGAGCCTGATGCAGGGGCTAAGCTTCTTAACGCTTGATATTTTATCCCAAAACATCAAAAGTTGTTTTTTTAATGATTTATAGCATTCAGATTAACAGTAGATTATTTCTTTTGATAATTAAAAATTCAAGCTTGATTGATGTAAACTTTTGCAAATCTTGATGAATATAAAAGTTTTTCAATGTCTTCAAAAAACTTAAATTCAATAATGAAAGTGTATGATAAATAATGGTATCAATATTAAAGGGAATTAAGGTGTAATGCAATATTTTTAAGAATGACTGATTATTATCGTGATTTATTACTCAACCGTGGTGAGATCACTCATTAGATAACAATGAGCTGGTTACACACATGTGTGATACCACCGCGTGCTGTTGTAACGTCACAATCGGCGCGTGACATCATAGTCGTTTTGGGTGGACGTCACAATGCTAACCAATGCTGCAATAGCAATGACCTATTTGCAAGTAAGGGTCACTAAGTACGATTTTATTGCAATTTAGCGCTATTTACATCATTGAGTAATAAATAAAAAACTAAACTCAGCCCCGTTTGATAACATGTTTATGAATGGCATCGGTATTTAACTCGCTTTCGCTTGTCAACATACCAAACCATCCACTCGTTTCATAAACATGTTATCAAACGGGACATCGTTTAGTATTCTATATGTATATATAGGAATAAAATCAGCTTAAAATCGAGAAAATATACACCTTTGTTAGACAATAAGGACACATACCCTGTATATCCAAATTTGAGAATACATTTAAGAATAGACATGCGAAATGCTTTGACAAAATCATTGAAGCACATGACTCTGACCATGGAATTTAGAACACAGTAGTATATAACGTTAACGTCTTCAGAATTTAGTGTATATTCAAGTAGAAATAAGAGCTGAAATAGCAAGAATTATGTACAATGTATCCAATTAACAAGAATACAACTTATCAGTACCTCATTAACAACTTTTCATTTCAGTTGTCACAATTATTTTATTTTGAATGTGACTATCCAAATATGACTTTTCCTGAGATGTGTTTTTATTATATAACAAGCAATGAAATACTTGGATTTGTGAATGAAATAAAGTGTCTATCAAACTACAGTGAAGATATATGATATTTTCACTGTGGTCAGTGATTGATATAACATATCACTACTCAAAGGTTAAAGTTCAAGAGATTGACGTCATAAAACAATGGTCTGACGTAATCAATTCTCGTATGATTTCGCACTGTGCAGACAAGATGTTATAAGCTGCAGCTCAACATGAAAACGACCCTGTTGTGACATAATTACAAGGATAACATCACATAATAAATACAATATCTGTCAATTCTTGTGTGAGATAGAAAATTTATATTTGCACTCTTGGCTGTGTCACTCATGAAAATATCAATTTTCTACTGACCCGATGAGATAAACATGGTGTTTGTCAAGAATTGACAGTCGAGTTGTCCTCCACATATCGTACAAAATTAGACGATTGTGCAATATATCAGTACGTCTATGATATGCAAGAGAAATCTTCCACTGCAGAACAAGATTTTTAGTTATATAAATCTTTTACTGAATGAGTATTTCTTGAAATGAAGTAAATGAAACATATTTTGTTGAATAGAATATATATATTTACATGTAAGGTTACAATTACATACTTGTCCCGTTTCAAGACAAACGCTTCACACATAAGAAATGATAATAGCACTGTCAATGCTATCTATCAATGCATAAAACATGTTCTCTGTTCATTGATCAGTTAAAGAGGGCGTTATTGAATAAAGCAACTCAGTAACGTAACTTGATCAATAACGTAACTCAGTTAAATAATTCATGGTTCAATGGCCACAGTAATTTGTTTGCTGGTGTTAATTAACCAGTGTTTAAAAAAGCTGTTGTTTCAGTCGATTATACAGATATTTTAAGTCTGTCATTGTCAATTTGAAAAATGAAAGAGGGTTCTATTAGAATATCGACTAACATTTGTTTTTGTGCATTGCATGAAATGAGATAAAATGCACTAGTTTACTAATTTTTGATAGAATGTCAACTAAGTAACAAATCATGTATCAATCGACTGATCAACAATATCTTGTAATGTTGTAGCAAATCTTTCCACAATCGATTGTTTTATTGAATTAATGAATGGTTTCATCTCTCATTGTTTCTATATTTTTACACATGTGCACTATTTTTTATTAAATTTTCAAATCATAAGTCATTAAAATAATACCCTCAGTAATATGTTTTAACTAGATTGTGTTATAATCATGTATTGATAATAATTTATGAACAGGAATGTCCCCTCGAATTTCATTTCCACAAAGAATACCCTGAAAGAACCCCCTCTTTAATGATTCCCGAAGAGTGCACTATTGCTATACGACATTGGAATCACCGTTTAAGCACAACTGTGCATATTATACTAATTCATTTGTCTCAATACGGCCATCAAATTCAATGTCTTTGTTAGAATTTCAGATTTTTCTCCTATCAATTAAAAGTGAAGAATGAGGACAATATTTATGGATATACAACTTTTTTTAATTCTGCATAGGTGATGATTTGACATGAGATCTAATGTCATTTTCAAGCAAGTGTATATTAAAAGTTTATTTCTTTCCCAGTCCATTGAAACTATAAGCACAACCGCCAGGAAACTGAATACACAACTATAAAAGTTTATGTACCATATACTTTGATATTTTTTCATCTTAATTCTCAGTTCCCTGTTCAAGTTTTATTCACAAATTCAACTCCCATGCAAGAGGTTTCTTGTCTTCAAATTGGCAGTCAGAAGGTATGCTGTCTGATCTCACGCTTAAACTGACATCTCCCTTATCTCTTTCACTGGCCACGATTCTAACTTTTCATTGGCTAGAACTAAAAACTTTTAACTTTTCATTGGCTAGAACCGAGAACTTTAACTTTTCATTGGCTTGATAAACGTTGAGGGTGATGAGGTCGGTAGTTAAATGAACTATTAATCCCCTGAAGCTTGCACTGTTAGGGAATTGTGGCCTGCACAATAACTTAATGTGTTTTTGACTCAGTTTTATGCAGCATGTCGTCACAGCATGTTATAAATCAACAGAGAATGGTTCACAGCTTCTCCTTGCATTACAATTTAAAGCTTCTACACACTTCTCCATCAACAGTGAAATGGCGCCAGCCTTTTGTGTTTAGCACCCTGCCAAACAGTCTGCCTCTAACAACTGCTTCACAGCTCATGTCATGTATGATTTACTTGAAGATAAACTTGAAAATTTAACAAATCTTTTTAGGGTGTATTTAACTCTTTGTTAGCAGGCCCAATGAAATTTCTGGTAAGCATCTTTATATAGTCAAGGGGCAATACAAAATTATTGTCCTTGTTTATGAGTTGTGATTCAATGGTCATTTAGAAAGGTTTGCCACTCAACAGTTCAGCAGCTTAATTGTTGATTATACGGTGTAGGAATTTCATCCCTGGAATCTCATTTTGCAATTCATAAAATAAACTCGATGGATTGAATTTCAGGAATTGTGAATCTTGGATTTTTCATTGACTAGTGATTGGCATACCGGAATATTGATTGCTACATGTATATAAGGGTTAAGAACACTTAACATCTTGGGTGTAAACCATTCATGGTTTTTAGATAGTGATGTTTGTTAATCTTCTTTTGATTTAAAGAATATTTAAATTTTCTTTGCAATTAGTGAATGTTGGTAATTAAGTTATTTATAAATATAATAATTGTGACAATTAGTGACTTGGATCTCATACTGCTAGGCACTTCATCGACGTTGCACTCAGTCCACCCAGCTGTTAAAATGGGTACCTGAAGATGGGAAGTATGGACCTAAGGCCACGCGTAGCGCTTAGTAGTGGCACCAAAAGTACAATTCCTTCAGTGTAATATTGTACCGCCATTGAGCAGTGCTTGCATTGGATATTAGGTGTTAAACTGTATATCATTATTTTATTATTATATGTTTTGTGAATGTTAACCACCTAATGCTCAAATTGGTCTTAGAGTAAGAGGAAATTTGAGGGTTAACATTTACCTTGTAATTATTGATATGCCTTGAGATGAGGTGAGGAGATATGAGGTTTAACCCTGTTTTCAAGAGTATTTCACTTACATCACAGATGCTAGTATTATGGCAGGGAGAAAGGCTGCAACACCATGTGCCTATGCATTGTGGTGAAACATGTGAGCATTGGCTGGAACTAGGGAACCATGGATGGTACTACGCAGAAATTCAGTGAAGCATTGCACCCAAACCGTACTGCATGTAGAACAGTTCTCTACTGCAGACAAAGTTACCATGCCCCTGGTGGGATTCGAACCACGGGCCTCTCGATCCCAAGCCGAATGCTCTAACCACTGCGCTATCCCGCCCCCTTGATATACCTTGAAGACTAGCATCTTTATACATGAGCTACTGCATGAACAAATCATTGTGAGTGGCCAATTAAAATAAATATCTGGTTGAAATGGGTATAATCTAGGAAGGGCCCTGGCTCAAATTGAAGAAAAATGGTTCAGATTGAGATAACAACTTTCAGAATAGTGTTCAGACAGTATTTGTAGGAAGAATAATTTGATAAAAATTAGATTCTAGGGCAATGTTTCAACTTTGATTTAAGTATTTTTTCTTACTAAGAATCTGTGAAAAGCCTCCAACACTTTACCAGGTACAAGCTGCCTATATAAAAGCCTTGATTTAGACAGTTGTTTAGTGCAATGAGAAACTGCAGATTTGTGGTTGAAGAAAGGAACGTCATTAAAAGCTTTTAGAAGTTTTGTTTTACCTCATCTGATTACAGATGATAAATTACATCAGTCCATTTGAATTAAGTCAATTTGCCTTTAGCACAATTAAAGCTCTATAAATACACTTAAACAGAAAGGTATTTAACATCCTTCTTCTGGCCATTTAGATATCGAGTCAGTTTGAAAGTCTGCTATCCTGTTTAGTGACTTTGATTACACATGTGTTTTGAGAACTCCCCTGCCTGCAGCAAGTAGAAGATTAAGAGAATAGATTTGTATTTTATCTCTGTACAAATTTCATTGAAACTGGAATGAGTGTTGACCAATGGTGTTAGTGAGGTGTTTGTTGAATGGATTTAAAACAACGGGATAATTTGTCACCTGTCAGTTCGGGTAAAATAACTGTTATTTATTATCCTTACGTGTAAAAATATAATAGCCATAAGACCTATTGGTAAAAAATGCAAATGTCATTTTAGAAAAAAATTAATTTGCTTTTGCTGTTAATGACAAGTGCCTATAAACACCTTCAATGAATATGGCAATACCTGCAACGAACATGGCAATACCTTCAATGAACATGGCATGATGGCAATACCTTTAATGAACATGGCAATGCCTTCAATGAACATGGCAAAACCTTCAATGAACATGGAAATACCTTTAATGAACATGGCAATACCTTTAACGAACATGGCAATACCTTCAACGAACATGGCAATACCTTCAATGAACATGGAAATACCTTTAATGAACATGGCAATACCTTTAACGAACATGGCAATACCTTCAACGAACATGGCAATACCTTCAATGAACATGTCCTAATGTGAAAACTCTTTCCTAATGTGAAAACTCTTACAGAAAGCCTTCATTGGCAATTCTCTAATATACTGCTCTAAAACTGCAAATTGCTTATATGTTTAAAACCAGTGTTAGTGTATGAAATAGGTTTGAAAAAAAGCATTAAAGGGGCAGTAGCATGTTTTTTGCAAATTTTATTTTTTTCAAATTTCCCGTTTATAATGATAGTTTATGTCATTTATATTTACTTTAGAGGGTAAAACATCTTATAACACAAAGCAATTATCCGTAGAGGTAATAACGGTGTTGTGTAGAAAGCTAAAATTGCACGGCGGCCATTTTATTGTGAACACATTTTATTATTTCGAATGACATTTACGATTTCCATGGCTTTACGGAACCATGTATACACTCATTTTTTAACTTGATTTTCCGAAGACAGAAGGGTGTTTTACTATTGGTAACATTATTTTTCAAATACATATCATCGAATTATTACAGCGAAAAAATGTGCTACTGCCCCTTTTATATTAGTAGTCTGGACCAAAAGTGACCAGGTTCAGGGCTTGAGGATGGGCCATCATATGAGTTATTACAATCAAACTGATATGGAGAGTGTACACTACTGACCTGTGATCTCGTTGATGATGCTGAGAGGCATGACGATGAGAGACACCAGAAGATCGGTGACTGCGAGAGACATGAGGAAGTAATTGGTGACGTTCTGAAGTCTCTTCTCCAGCGAGATGGCCATGATGACGAGAGTATTGCCCGCCACCCCGAACACAACCAGCGGGGCCAACCACAGTACATTCCAGTTTTGGGGCCGCTCCTCAATACACGCCCATGTGGTGTTGTTGAAGGGGGCACTGGTCACGTTGCACACGCCTGCCTGCTCGCATGTGCACATTGTAGAGAGGGAGACGAGTTGGGTAGGTGCACCATAAGCTGTCGATGGGCACGGACAGTCATGAGGATAGTCTGGGACAGACCGGGACGTCTGAACCCTCCACGACAGGGAAATACGTACTCTGACCTCAAGTCCACACTTCTTGCTCATTCCATTGGAGATCTCTCTCTCCTCATTCCAGCTCCTTCGTATTCCGCGCTCCTACCAATACATTTCTCCTTTTGGTCATTGAAGATCTTGCTTTCTTGGTTTAACAATCCGGATTTCACTCTTCTTCTGTCAGCTCCTCCTAGTTCCTTACAGCTAGAGACACTGTTTATCTTTGGTACAATTCTCCTATTAGTCATTGGAGATCTTGCTGACTTGCTTTTATGATCCTGATCTCTCTCACCTCACAAGCACCTGAATCCTTGTGTGTACCCTGAACCACTTCAGTTAAATCACACTATAAATTCCTTTAAAAAGTTTTTACACTACTCACTTTCTTGAAAGAACACTATGAATACTTACATATATCGTTCACATATATGTACATCTTTCACATTCCATTTTAAATCTCACTTTCTTGCCAACTCCAAGAAAATGTCTGCTTTTACAATCCTGAATTGTTCTGATGAAATAACAAATTTTGAATGTTAAAAATGTTCCACTTATGCAACTCCAACTCTCTGGTCTCTGCTCTATCACTTCTCACTCTGAGGACGATGTCAACTTGCTTCCATACCTCTACCCTTCCAGCAGTCTCTTGTCTCTGCAGCTGACAATACTAGAATCTCATCACACGACTCTATCCACAAGCAGGACACCATTTACATGTTCCTCTGATTTACACCTTTGGATTTCAAACCTTACACAATATCACAAGGTTCTATCTAATCCAAGAAAACATCTCTCAAGTGTTCAACATCACAATGTGTGTATCCTTGATGTGTTTCACTATGTGGAGGAGTGTCTACATCCATATATCCTTGATATACATGTCAATATATTCACACCACTGCTAGTATCCTTGATATGCCAATGTCTGCGCCGTTTACGTGTTCACTATGTTAAGATCTCACCGCTTTCATCTTAAACATGTTCCAATATTACATTGACAGCTCACTGTTTTATCCTTTAAGTGTTCCAATATGTTTGGGATTCCTGCTTGTGTTCTTATTATGTTCCACTATGTTTCAGGCTAACATATCCTTAAGTACTTATGTTCCAATGTCTTCAGCGGCCCTCTGCTTTTCTCATCAATGTGTTCCAATATATCCAGCCCCTCCTTGGAACAGAAGAAAAACATGTAGATGTCATCATACATCCATTTCCATCAATAATAACAGAAAGTCATGTTGATATTTATTACGCTATTTAAACGAAAACAAGCAGACAGAAGAATGATAAATTCAAATTCAAGGAAGTTGAAGCATGCAATGATTTCACGATAAAACCTCTTCTGTGTAACTGTGCTCCCTTTGGACAAACATTTGCATTTAAATGTGTATTAGATAAATATACTTGAATTATCAGAAATGTTCATGCTTCGCTCTTTATCTCGCGCCAGTTGGGACCGATTATTTATGAATTGCTGATGTAAAGTTGATAACTTGTTCTGTCATTGAGTCGGAGAGCTTAGCATAGAACAAAATTGATAGCAGAAGGTAGGTGGCTTCACCGCGTTGCCCGACTCTATTGTATCAATCCCCTAGCTGCTTGTCAGCTACAAGTGCAGTTATGATGGTAATTCTCCAGTGTATATATATCACATTCACATTCACAGGGTTACTAGTATCTACAGAATAAAGATCTACAACACAGCTTCAATAGCTGAAGGTAGTTCTGAACTGAAGAGGTGCATGAGGTGTAGGGACATTGTTGGCAATTATTTTGTTAGTTATTTTCTGTTTTTCTCAGTTCTGATTTATTTCTTTATGTGAATGATTGGGCTGATTGAACGATTGTTGATGTTTGGATTGACGATTGGATGGGCCGATTGATGGATTGATTGATGGATTGTGATTAGTTGGGTTGATTTAAGTGTGAGCGGATTGTTGTTGGGTGAGCGGATTGTGGTCGGTTGAGTGGTTGGTTGGTTGGTTACAGATAGACAGACAGAGTGTTTTACTAATGTCTCTCATGTGTAGTACATCCAATCGCTCAGCGATTTGTGAGAGACAATATTACAATAAAATACTTAAACATGCAGGCACATAAAAGAGCAATAATTAAAACATGTATACACAAATACATATTAATTATATAAAATATTTGGTGGGTGGGTATATTGATTGATGGATGCACAGATTGTGGTCGGTTGAGTAGATTGTGTATGGTTGAGTGGATTCTGGTTGGCTGGTTGGTGGGTGGGTATATTGATTGATGGGTGCACAGATTGTGGTTGATTGAATGTTCTCATTGTGAATGGATTGATGGATAGATAAGTGGGTGGATGATTTGTGGGTGGTTGGGTAGGTTGATTATGGATGACTGGAAGGAAGGATTAAATAAATAGAGGGAGGGATTAATTGGTGGATTAAAGGACTGTTGATGGATGGAATGATTATTGATTGGATGGATGGATAGATGGATGGGTGGATGGATGGATGGATGGATGGATGGATGGATGGATGGATGGATGGATGGATGGATGGAGAAGGGGGAGGGGGGAGGCGAGGGGTTAGGAGAAGGGGGAGGCGAGGGGTTAGGAGAAGGGGGAGGGGGGAGGCGAGGGGTTAGGAGAAGGGGGAGGCGAGGGGTTAGGAGAAGTGGGAGGCGAGGGGTTAGGAGAAGGGGGAGGGGGGAGGCAAGGGGTTAGGAGAAGGGGGAGGGGAGAGGCAAGGGGTTAGGAGAAGGGGGAGGGGGGAGGGGTTAGGAGAAGGGGGAGGGGGGAGGCGAGGGGTTAGGAGAAGGGGGAGGGGAGAGGCAAGGGGTTAGGAGAAGGGGGAGGGGGGAGGCGAGGGGTTAGGAGAAGGGAGAGGGGGAGGCGAGGGGTTAGGAGAAGGGGGAAGGGGGAGGGGAGGATGCATAGGTGCTCAAAATCTCCCCCTACCCTTTTCAAGTGAAAATTTAAAATATGACAATTGAAGCTTCAGTCAAGACAATGGTGTACTTTTTCTGAGAGAAAGGGTTCAGATAAATCATAAAAATATGATACTTAAATATGATTCTTAATTATAGTTTATATATTATTGGTAATTTTGCATGCTTTCAGTGAGTTTATCTTGTAGAACTGACAGGAGCTGTGTACCTCAGTCTGCACAACAGTGTAATCAATCCCATTACATTTAAACAACTTATAGATCAAAAGTTATTAGATCAGTACTGATTTAATTTAGGACCCATTTTCATTAGCATCTGTTTGCATTTATTTTGTTATAACATGACTGTCAAAATAAACATAATGGAAATATAATTAGTTGATGATTACAGCGATAATGGGATACTTTCTTGCTACTCTGACAAAAGGTAAGATTGTAAATCATATTTGAAGATTCCCATTACTTATTGTCGTCAGCCTCCTGCTAATTAATAGACTAATTTCTTAGGTATAGATAATGTAAAACATTCACCTGCGTCTTTCTCCCCACAGGTACCAATGATTTCAGGTCATTAGCGGTTTGCTAACATGCAGGTTCAATAGGCTGACTCAAAATTATTGTACTATACATTCATAGATAGCGTCAGTGAGGCAATAGGTCGTTAATGTTGACAAATCAAATTCTTGACTTGTACGTACGTGGTATTATTTAGAAGGAGTTTTGATTGAATTATTGAATTATTCAGGCAAACCGTACGTCAGTCAGCTCTGCATGTAATTCACTGAGGAAGAGTGATAGACCATTAGTTGGCATTGCTTTTTGTACACATATATTTACGTTGTGTATTTGAGCTAGTTTTAGAATTTATAACTGTATAATTGACTTAAGAAATTTTAATTTGTTGTAATTTGTTGAAAGGGTTGGCAGTGATGAATAGTAACTAATTTAGAAAGAAAAACAATAAACTTCTATTGAATATTTCTGTTTTTGTATTCAAATGAATTGCTTTCAGATCTTAATTGGTTGTTACGATTTCAGCTGATTATGCCTATAAAGCCAGATTGGCTTATTGCGTTTGACGTTTTTCGTCATCGGTGTCCATATACGTTTCATAATTCTTACTTCTCCAGACCTATAATCTTCCAAAGTTGAAATTTTAGTATAGGTACCTTGTACCAAGGGGATAAAAGTTGTAAATTAATAACCAAATATTTAAATTTTATATATTTATCTTTTTCTAATTAATAATTTTTTATTAAGAATTAGTTAATATTCATGTTAATCAACTATTAGTTGGATTAGACCAAAACTGCTGGGAAATACAATTTTGAATTCAAATTGTTATCGTGAAATAAATAAATAAATAAATATATATAGTACTGATTTACAGTATAAATGAAAGTAATGAATGTATCTTATTCATTAATAATAGAAAATTATTAATAAACTAGTCATATAAATTTACTTTGTACTGTCTAAAGAAATAAAGGAATACAGAAAGTTATTTGGAAAAGAAGGCAGAAAATACTTTCGAATCAATACTCAGTATTGATTTTGAACCATTTGTTTAGGTCATGAATTTACAGAAAACTTGAAATAAATCTTACTCAAGAAAAGCAACATTTTTGCGAAAACATACACAATCTATCACAGTACATGCATATTCCTTCCTCTCACTCCATCTTGAATGGCATGAATATTTTTCTCAGATTCTCAGGTAGCAAGTAAGGAACACAGTTCAAATTAGCCAAATTATTGAGGAATTCCAGCCCATGTACCTTTACCTGGGAGGATTCTCTGTATGATAGGTAGAGTAGGTACGTACATGCTACGAGGGAGGCGATACTCTCACCTCTCACCAGGCTTAACCTCTAGCGTCGGTGTGTGAGACCATCTTGATTATAATCTCAATCACATAATTTATTACCTCTAATGCCCATGCTCTTATTGATACAACTCTCAGGTCTGAACACTTACTGGACACTTATTGGAGGAGGGTCATCGAAGGTTGACCTCTAGCGTCAGTGCGTGAAACCATCTTGAGTATTATCTCAACCACATAATGTAATACCTCTAATAAGTGCCCATGCTCTTATTGATGCAACCCTCAGGTCTGAACACTTACTGGACACTTAATTGAAGAGATTATTGGACCTCGATTTTTAGTCGAGGCAATATGGTCCATCCACACATTCTCTTAGATCTGTTGCTTACTGGACTTATTTGAGACACAGTACTTATTTGAGATTTAGTGTTTATTTTTTAAACAACTGCATGATTAATCCCCACAGTTATTTGGAAACCAACCATTTTTAAAGATGTGGCACTTATTAAAGGAAATACGGTAGATACGTATAGATTCCATATCAAGAAAATAACAGGTTGGAGGTCACTGATTACCTCTCAAATAGAGATTGCATTAATAAATAATGAACCAATTTTCCTTAAAAATATAAATATTGATATAGATATTATCAAAGGTTGTGGCAGGAAGTCGATGTATATATGTACACACTGGTAGCAGGTGAAAGTCAGCACATTTCAATTAGGTTACTACATCCACCAGATCTACATCACATGCTTGATAATGGTGTAAAGATCTACACTGAACATCACCATTACTGAATAGAGAAGTTGATCATCCATAACAAATCCTGATTGTATTAATTCTATATGAAAATTATATTTAAAAAATAGATATGTAAAATTGTCAAACTGACCGAGGTTCAGACACCACTCAAATATTTTGAAAGACTGTATAGTAAATAATAATTATGTACAAACCATTATGTAACGGTTGTAACGGCTGCAGAGCAAAGAGGTATTCAATTCAAATCGCTCCAAAATGTTCTCAGTTGTGGGGGGGGGGGGGGGGGGGGGTCTTGGTGCTTAGTTAAATTATGGGGAATCAACAGTGTAAATATACCATCTCTGGGGCAAAAAAGGGGGGGTGCACCTCTGTTTTGAGGTTGGTTTCAATGGTCATTTTTTTAAATCTCAAATGTAAAAGGAGGGGGGGGGGGGGTTTCGCACCCCTGCACCCCCCTCTGGATCACGATGTCATGACACACAGGACTATACAAGATGTCATGTCACACAGGGCTATGCAAGATGTCATGTCACAAAAGGCTATACGAGATGTCATGTCACACAGGACTATACAAGATGCCATATGTCTCTATCGAAGTATAACAGCAACAAATGTAGTATAACATCGCTCCACTACGCTACGGGATGCTATACACTTTGTTGCTGTTATACTTCGATAGAACACAAAACATGTAAAACAATCCTTAAATATCTGGCAAAGCCCTGTGTGACATGACATCTTCATTAGCCATGTGTGACATGACATCTTCAATAGACCTGTGTGACATGACATCTTCAATAGACCTGTATGACAAGATATCTTCAAAAGACCTGTGTGACAAGACATCTTCAATAGCCCTGTGTGACATGACATCTTCAATAGCCCTGTGTGACATGACATCTTCAATAGACCTGTGTGACAAGACATCTTCAATAGACCTGTGTGACAAGACATCTTCAATAGCCCTGTGTGACATGACATCTTCAATAGCCCTGTGTGACATGACATCTTCAATAGACCTGTGTGACATGACATCTTCAATAGACCTGTGTGTCATGACATCTTCAATAGCCCTGTGTGACATGACATCTTCAATAGACCTGTGTGACAAGACATCTTCAATAGCCCTGTGTGACATGACATCTTCAATAGTCCTGTGTGTCATGACATCTTCAATAGCCTTGTGTGACGTGATATCTTCAATAGCCCTGTGTGACATGACATCTTCAATAGTCCTGTGTGACAAGACATCTTCAATAGACCTGTGTGACAAGACATCTTCAAAAGCCCTGTGTGACATGACATCTTCAATAGTCCTGTGTGTCATGACATCTTCAATAGCCCTATGTGACGTGATATCTTCAATAGCCCTGTGTGACATGACATCTTCAATAGACCTGTGTGACGTGACCTGTAATCAACCACTCTAGTGACAGTCATGGTGTGCCCGTACAATATTCTGTATCCAAAATCAATCTGCCAGTGAATTCAGCAGCTGGCAGAAGCGTTAGTTAAACAAGATGGTCACTTGTATCACCCAAAGCAGATTTGTCAAAGCTTGCAATATTGGCTTTCTGATTGTGCATGGGTACAATGTCTTTGTCTAGATATCGTATTGTGCAACAGACATTAATTATTCATTGTTAAATAACTTAAAATAACCTGTGTGTATAAGGAATAACCGCCAAACTCATTTGTAATCTTTAATGCAAAACATCTAAGGATTTTCACATTTTGCAGAGGATTTGTTACAATCAATTATTCATTATCCAAGAACGTGATATTTGCCTCCCAGTGTTTATATCATTAACAAAGATCACAAAGTTTGAACATTAACGACGAACAATCCAAGCCAAACCGACCTTGAAATTGTGTCTCGAGGGATCTTCTTATTCAATGCTATTGAGAAATTGATTGCAATTTGAAGGAGGGAGTGGGGGAGAGTTGGAGAGAGAGAAGACAGGGGAAGAGGGGCAGAGCTGGAGGATGGGGGAGGGGTAGAGGCGGAGGGGACAGGTAGAAAGGGAGAGGGGAAGGGGAGGGGGGGGGGGGGGGGGGGGTTGACTAGAGGTAGAGACAGGGAGGATGTGGAGTGGTGCAGTGGGGGTAGGAAGAAGGGTAGGATTTGGTGAGGGGGAGATATTGAAAAAGGATGAGAGGAGAGGTGGAGAGGGGGAAGGATGTGGAGAGGGAAATTGTGGAAAGAGGATGAGGGGAGAGGTGGAGAGGGGTAAGGATGTGGTGAGGGGGAGGGGACAGGTGGAAAGGGAGAGGGGGAGGGGTGGAGGGGAGGAAGGATGTGGAGAGGGAGATGATGTGGAAAGAGGATGAGGGGAGAGGGGGAGAGGGGGAAGGATGTGGTGAGGGGGATGGGGGGTGGTGACTAGAGGTAGAGACAGGGAGGATGTGGAGTGGTGCAGTGGGGGTAAGAAGAAGGGTAGGATTTGGTGAGGGGGAGATATTGAAAAAGGATGAGAGGAGAGGTGGAGAGGGGGAAGGATGTGGAGAGGGAAATTGTGGAAGAGGATGAGGGGAGAGGGAGAGGAGGAAGGATGTGGAGAGGGAGATGATGTGGAAAGAGGATGAGGGGAGAGGGTGGAGAGGGGTAAGGATGTGGTGAGGGGGAGGGGACAGGTGGAAAGGGAGAGGGGGAGGGGGGGGGTTGACTAGAGGTAGAGACAAGGAGGTGCAGTTGGGTAGGAAGAGGGGTAGGATTTGGTGAGGGGGAGATATTGAAAAAGGATGAGAGGAGAGGTGGAGAGGGGGAAGGATGTGGAGAGGGAAATTGTGGAAAGAGGATGAGGGGAGAGGTGGAGGGGAGGAAGGATGTGGTGAGGGGGAATGTGAAAAGAGGAGCAGGGGAATGTGGCGAGGGGGTAGAATGGGGTGAGTAGTTGTCATAACAAGCTCTGAACATCGCTAGTACTCACAGTTGGCTAATGACAATTTGTAACTTAAAGCACATTATGGTAGGCGTAAAGAGGTTGGTCAGATTAACAACTTTTGCAAGCAATTCCAACGAGCACTTTGATGAATCTTTGACACATGGCTGAATACCATGGACCTTTAACTTTGGTAATTTCGCAACAAACGACCAAATGTCCCCATCTGTAATTCAGAAATGACTGAATGGGAAAGTTTGGTGATTGCTCAATGCAACGCAGAGCTCCGTGCTCTTTAACATGTCATGCTCCCAGACAAGAAAAAAAGGACAATTTGTATCCAGAAGTATTCACTGAAGGGAAATGAGTAGTTTACTGCAGCCATGATCCTCCTGGATCTTCTTCTTCAGCGTACAGGGCGGGATAGCACAGTGGTTTGCGTGTTCATTCGGATCAAGGGGTCCGAGTTCGAATCCGGCCAGGGGCCCGGCAACTTTGTCTGCAGTAGAGAACAGTTCTACACACAGGATGCAATGGAACAATGAAGTTCAGCATAGTGCCATCCATGGTTCGCTAGTTCCAGCCGATGCTCGCAGGTTTCACCGTATTGCATAACCACATGGTAATACTAAGCAGCCATGATAAGTGAAATACTCTTGAAAGCACCATTAAACCCCAACTCACCTCACCTCTTCAGCATAACAGAAGGTTCAACAGATGCAAGAACTGTTCAGCTAATCATTGGGTACAAAGTGCATCAAAATGATATTTTAATAATATTTTCACTGAATTTAAGTTACAGCTGATTGCCCAGTTCCTCAAAATCTTCACAGAACTTTGAAAACTTTGTAGTTGATGAAAAGTAGTGAGACCATTCCTGTTGGCCAAATTATAGGAATCAGAACTAATTGAGATATAGGCTATCCAGTTTTAGAAATTGGCACTTATAAAGAACTCTTAAATATTGGGGGCTCGTAAGTACTGCAGTTGTGGATCCAGTGAAAGGTTCCTTGTTCTTGAGGTACAGCAATATGACTATTCAAACGAAAGAATTCTCCTTGAAAACAATGTAAGAATATGTTTTGAAACATAATTCTCTTGAAATAAAGAAGTTGTTGAACAATAAATTTAATAATAATAGTCTATATAGCACTATTACCATGCATAACATGCTAAAATTTTATATCAGTAAAGGAGTACTCGCATATACTCATACACTCATGTGATAACTTATTTTTATGTCAGTTCAAATACACTAGGAGTGCTGAAATCGCTTTTTCAAAATGTTTTTTGGCTAGTGTGTTTGGTATTTAATTAAAAAAATTGTAAAATATAGAAATTTAATTAATGAAATATGCTGTCGACATAAATATAATCTTCTTGAACTACAATTTCTTGACGATAAAAGTCCAAAAAGCCATTTTTGACTCTCCTATCCCGTCTAGTTGAGGAGATTCGAAAACAACGATTCTGAATTTTTTTTAAACATGTGTTTCTCAGAAATATGAACAAATAATTTTTGAAATTTTAAGTTATAGTTAAGTTGTTTTCTGAAGACATGATGTATCTCTGTTTCAGTCGTGTTTATCACTTGTGGATTGAATTATCTTGTATTTTGTATGGTGATGTTTCTATTGCGGTTGAGTATATTTGTCCCTAGATAACTAGATAGCTATGATGTGATCCGTTAATGTTGAGATAACCCTCAAAGTTTTATGAGGGGGATTCTCTATCACTGAGATTATTGTCAACATAAATGTTGAAAATTGTCTTAAAACAATTCTCATTAAATCATAATTATAATGTCACAGCGATCATAAATCTCATATAATGTGTTTCATTTATCCAAGACGTGTCCATAATTCATCTCATATCAAATAACAAAGTTAATGTTTATGATCATGAAATGAAATAACTTTTATCACAGCAATTAGATCAAGATATTCAGTTGATATAACAAATGTCAGAAATATTAATATGCATATGCAGTTCTTATCAAACATTTCAAAACCATTTCATTTGGATACATTCTTTTCTTATATAGGTTAGATTAATCATGCAGATGAAGTTAGACAGCAATAATTTTTAAAGGCGTTGCAGTATGTTTTTTGCATATTATTCTTTTCTCAAATTTGCCATTAAAGTTTATCAATATATTGCTATTTGAGAGTGTCAAACATCTCATCGCACGACTCGATAAGCTGTATCCATAAAAATCTGTATTTGAAGAAAATGGTGCAACATATAAAGTGATAATTTTGTGGAAATCTTCAGTGTGAGAGGTAGATTTGTAGATCTAATTCGATTTTGAGTGTTCAGACTGCAAGAGGGTTGACCATTCCATCATTGTACCATATTTAAAACTCTACTTGCGTTTAGGTATCAGTCGGATCACTTGGACTACCTTCGAGTGGACATTTTAACCTGAGCAGAAGACTTACATCTCAATACAAATGATCCAGATCGAGGTTATCCAACTGGCGAGAGGATGAACTAATGGGTTGTTTTTACTATCAGTTAAACTGCAGTGGAATGTCACATACTTCATTGATTCACCCACGCAGCCTGAAATTGTCTGAAGTTAAATCCATTTCTTCGCCCACCATCGCTGCCCTTTTCTTTAGATAGGGTAACCAGATGAAAGTTCAGGTCCCTATTCTCCCTGCATGATTACAGAGAGATAGGGTGCTTGCTATCTTGCTGGTGAATGCATTGCAAATGACATTTCGACACTCTGAATGTTGCATTGTTGTCAGTTATGGAACTATCAGAATCGTACAAAGATCATATAGAGAAGTAACAATTATGAAACAAGCTTGAAGAGTAGTTGGTCCGAAAGTGTTTTTTAGTTGTATGGCTATATTTAGGAAAACCTCATCCTGCTACACTACTACAGTACCCTGATTCCCTGAGCCAAACGTCCTGCTCCATCAGTGTATTTGTATCCACTACACTACTACAATACCCTGATTCCCTGAGCCCAACGTCCTGCTCCATCAGTGTATTTTATCTGCTACACTAATACAGTACCCTGATTCCCTGAGCCAAACGTCCTGCTCCATCAGTGTATTTTATCTGCTACACTACTACAATACCCTTATTCCCTGAGCCCAACGTCCTGCTCCATCAGTGTATTTGTATCCACTACCCTAATTCAATACCCTGATTCCCTGAGCCCAACGTCCTGCTCCATCAGTGTATTTTATCTGCTACACTAATACAGTACCCTGATTCCCTGAGCCAAACGTCCTGCTCCATCAGTGTATTTTATCTGCTACACTACTACAATACCCTTATTCCCTGAGCCCAACGTCCTGCTCCATCAGTGTATTTGTATCCACTACCCTAATTCAATACCCTGATTCCCTGAGCCCAACGTCCTGCTCCATCAGTGTATTTTATCTGCTACACTAATACAGTACCCTGATTCCCTGAGCCCAACGTCCTGCTTCATCAGTGTATTTTCATCTGCTACACTACTACAATACCCTTATTCCCTGAGCCCAACATCCTGCTCCATCAGTGTATTTGTATCCACTACCCTAATTCAATACCCTTATTCCCTGAGCCCAACATCCTGCTCCATCAATGTATTTGTATCCACTACCCTAATTCAATACCCTGATTCCCTGAGCCCAACATCCTGCTCCATCAATGTATTTGTATCCACTACCCTAATTCAATACCCTTATTCCCTGAGCCCAACATCCTGCTCCATCAGTGTATTTGTATCCACTACCCTAATTCAATACCCTGATTCCCTGAGCCGAACGTCCTGCTTCATCAGTGTATTTGTATTTGCTACACCACCAGAAAACCCTGATTCCCTGTGAACACACAGGTTTGATAACTTTCAAAAGTCGGTCATCACTTGTAGTCAAACTTGAGTTTGTCATGTGAAGGCTGCTGAAAGCAAAATGGAAGCGCTGCAAAGAACTGTTCTGTCCATATATATAGCATATCAGGCAATGGGTAATTTTTTCCAGAATGTTACTAGATCAGTAGGTTAACAGTTAATTGATGTGCCCCAATTCATTTAAAAATGCACCACCTAGGTGGGAATTACTCTCAACTATTTACATTACCTCATTTACGATGAAAAGAATTTTAATACCTTTTTCTGCACACATGGCCTTCAACCTTTGAAATGTTTTCCTTGATGCTAAGTGGATGGCAGGCAGACTGTGTGTTTGTGTTAAAGACTGAGATGGCAGTGATAATGTATCTATGGCTGGGAGAGAGATAGCCCATACACTAACAAACATACCTGAAGCTCTTCTACACACCGACCTAATGAGATTAACATGGTTTGATAACTACTGTATCCCGGCACCTAGATCTGGAGCAGGTAGACCACCCATACATGCATGTTAGTGTGTCTTCATGGACATCTTGAACATCACTTCCATCTTCTTGATGTCTTTACATGCACTATATACCTTCATCAAATGATGTGAGATGCAAGATGGTTCTATCAGATCTCACTGATGTCTGTACATTAACTACAGGTAAACCTCCATCAAATGATGTGAGAGTTACTTCTATCACCTGAAGACTGATTCTAAAGTCTCTGTGTCAATTTAGAAACACTTGCAGGACGGTTCCATCAGATTTCACTGATAGTAGTACATGCATATACCTTCATCAAATGATGTGAGAGTTACTCAATCACCTGAAGACAGGACAGATTCTAAACGTCTCTGTGTCAATTTAGAATGGATGCTTCCATCAGTTCTCACTGATAGTTGTACATGCATATACCTTCATCAAATGATGTAAAAGTTACTTCTATCTCCCGAAGACGAGAGTGATTCAGATGTTTACAATGTCCTGGTAACACTTGTAGGACAGTTCCGTCTTATCTTCCTGATGGATGTACATGGACTATATACCTTCATCAAATGTTACAAGAGTTACTGAGCAGAGACTGATCCATCTTGAAAATATTTAGTTTTTCTACCTCACGAGATGAGATAAACATTGTATTTGTCAAGAATTGACAGATATTCTATTTATTATAAGATGTTATTCTTGTAATTACACCCCAACAGGGTCGATTTCTTGAGCGGCCGCTTGGAACACCCCGTGACCACAGTAACAATATGACGTCATATTGTAAAATAGTTGCATCAGACCATTGTTCTACGACGACAAATTATATCACTCACTGGTCACAGTGAAAATATAAGATAAATTCACTGTAGCTTGATAGACAGTTTATTTCACTGATAAATCCCAGTATTTCATTGCTCAGTAATAAATGATAAATACTTGTTTTCAATTAACATCAAGCTATAGCCTTATACATGTGCAGAAAGTGAATTTACACATCCCATTACATGCACAGTAGTTATATGACCTTACCAACCCAAATCTGGCATTTTGTCTGTACCAAAATTACGTTCTACTGATTAACATGGTCAGCAATACACTGTCCAATTTTCGATACAAAATCGTGAACTAGCTAAAAATGGTATTGTATTTATTGTTATTCAGATACTTAAAAAAACGATGTCACCTTGTTTTAATAAAGGTACGTTGGGTAAACGTTGCAATACTTGTCTATGCAGTATGTGTTATGCTCAAACATCCACTTGCACTATCAGAATTTTCCAAAATTAAACATCCTATCTTCACTTCTTGCAAAGTATATAGAGCCAGTTGTGTTTATTGTCGTTGTCATTTTAGATACGTCTGACAAGATACTTGTAACTTACATGCAAACGTTACGTACGTCATCAGAATTTTCTCTCACAAAGTTATTTGCAATGTCTTTCAGGTTGAAAAACACTTTGGAATAGAAAGCCCCCCAAAAAAATTTATCCCTAAAATTTGTGGGGGGGCTAGCCCTCCCTAGCCCCCCCTATTGCCACGGGCCTGGTACTCATTATATATACACCTACTACACACAGCCATAGAATGGTCCGACAGTCAGTTTACAGCTAGTGTGTTATACACGACTTTAATCATGGTAATGCAGGTGATTTGTTGCTCAGGTACTCATCTTCATGCATTAATGCAAAAAAATGGCTTTTGTTCTGAAAGTTTTGTTCACTGTCTGCGTAAACCTTTAATAATCAGCAGTTGCCCATATATACAAATTTAAAATTATGGTAGAAGGATGTCAATTCATCACATACCAACCCAATGCTTTTATGTAAGGTACACAATCATATAACACTCTTACAGTAAATGTGATAACAAAGTAAATTATTTGATTAAATAAGATGTCCATTGTCCTGTTTTTCTAGAAAAGTTTGAAAAAACATTCCCGCTGTGATCCAATAATGAATAGTTAGTTAAGTCTGGAAGCAAAGTTTCTGAATGTTGGTTGGCGTAGTCAACGAGTCAATGATGTCTAAGGTGCGTGCAGTGTTGTGGAAGGTGGAAACACAAGCTTATTGTCAGTAGTTATTCACCGAATACTTCTCGAAATGTCACACTTCATGCTCCAGCAGGCTGACATCCTTGATAAATGTAACTTTAATTTGAAACAGGACAGACTTCGAGAACTTCTTCAACTTTTGTCATCAATCAAGTTTAAAAAAGAGACATTCTTTTATGTTTTATGCAGCGTAATCACATAGTCAGTTTAAATCTGAAATATGCCATATAACTTCAGTTTAAAAGCAATTGATTCAGTTGCAGTGACATTTAAAAACGAAAGCTGTATTCTTTGGAACGGAGTCATATGTTTAAATTTGATTTGGTCGGAGACAGACTTGATGTGCTGACAATTGGAAAAAACTTCACACTTAAATGTTGCTGGGTTTCATCACTTACGGTCATCAACTGTCTAGATGTAGAACATCCTTATAGATCTTGGAGACCCCCATAGATCTTGAAGATTCCCATAGATCTTGAAGATCCCCATCGATCTTGAAGATCCCCATCGATCTTGAAGATCCTCATAGATCAAAAACATTCCCATAGATCTAGAACATTCCCAAAAACCTTATATATATTGAATTATAGATCTCTATGGTAATCTTTTTATAAGACAGTAAGTTAAAGCATTTTGTCAATGATAGGAAGTGTCTTTTGGATACCAATTATTGGTTTACTTTGATAATGAATTTTTATTAAAATGTATATCTCAAAACATGTCATCAGGATATTGCCATTTGCAAAATGTAAGGAAGATTTATGTGCAGTTTTACACAATGAATTTATACATACTTCTATTCTCTGGCCTCTCCCTGGTTATTAATTGTCTGCTGTTAATCATAAATTGGTATGATCTCGTGAAACAACCAAATATGGAGATTTGGAGAAATTTGAGTAAAAACTTCTCCAATTTGGATTTCTTATGCTTTCACATTTGTATTTAATTTTTCGTTTAGGGAGTTGAATTCTTAATTTGTTAAATTGTGGAAATAAGTGAAATTGAAATGCCACCGTTGTAATTTGAATTGATGATAAAATCATGGAGTTGAATTTTCTGAGTTCAGCTTCTCCTTCGAATGTTGGTTATGGAGTCAAATTTTGAACATGGAGATGAAATTGAAGTAATTTGAATTGATGATGAATAGATGAATTCTGAGAGAATAGTAAGTTGAGTTTGTCTTTCAAATGTTGGTTATGGAGTCAAGTTCTGAATAAGGATGTCAATTTGACATGTCCTGTGATAACCTGATAACATCCCTCTCCGGATAGTGTTATCAGCTGATGAAGTCATCTCTCACATCTCTGGACCACGTCTCATCAAATCCACGATAACAGCGCTTATCAACTGTTTACAAATTGAATGATAGCCCTATCTGTCTGTTACTAAAATGCTGATTTGCAGGAATTTGGTATAAGAAATAAATCACACAAAAAAAGTTCTCCTCCTGTGTCATTATATTTTTCTAACAAAAAGAAAGTCCTACCGCCCTTGTCACTTTTGAGAAATATGTGCCCGGGGAAACATTTAACTTTTTATATGCTGCCATGTAGCTGAAAGTCTTTGAGAGTATCTGACTGGGAGAGGGGGTATTTTTCCCTTCTTCTGAATTACTCAGCATAATATAGTTGCATTTCTTTTCAGCTGCTTTGTAGGAGACGACTTTCAACCCTCATTCCTAAACCTTTTCAGTCACTAGTATTGTGTGGAATACATAATCATGCCTAAATAAACATTTACTTTAGAAATAATTATGCTCATGTTTTGTTAAAAGATCATGAACTGCATGTTTTACCAGAATAAATTTCAGTATTGCAACCAACAAACACCTACCTTTGGCCCAATAAATTACAGCAACACATTGTAAAAGAAGAAATTAAAATTGCTATGAACCGTGTAAAGGTTCCAGAATTATTTGTTTCAGGTGAATTATTTAGTTTAGATGGTGATTTAATTAATCATCAGTTAATGAACATAATTTTTAAAAATTTTCAATCAAGCAATTTTTTGCACCTGGATAAGGTAAGAAAGGGGTACCAAACCCTTCTTACAGGTAGTGTAACACTAAGGAGCACCTGTTGGGAATCTAGACTAGCCTCAAGTCATGGAAGATATATTGACATTTTGTCATGATCAACTTTAAGCACTTTAATTGTGTGAATATTTTTATTGCACAACAGAGTGATATTTGAACATTGTACACTTTTGGATGTGTTTGTTATTATTTAAGTGTTAATCATTTTATTCATTTAATTGTTCACAATGAACATCCTAGCTCCCATCTTGCCATTACTCTTCAATCCTGCCACATACTACTCTCTCATCCGATCGCTTCTCTCCAATCCTACCACTACTCTCCAATCCTACCACTACTCTCCAATCCTATCACTTCTCTCCAATCCTGCCACTATACTCTCCAATCCTGTCACAACTCTCCCATCCTACCACTACTCTCCAATCCTATGACTTCTCTCCAATCCTGCCACTACTCTCCAATCCTACCACTACTCTCCAATCCTATCACTTCTCTCCAATCCTGCCACTACTCTCCAATCCTGTCACAACTCTCCCATCCTATCACTTCTCTCCAATCCTACCACTACTCTCCAATCCTGCCACTACTCTCCAATCCTACCACTACTCTCCAATCCTACCACTACTCTCCAATCCTACCACTACTCTCCAATCCTGCCACTACTCTCCAATCCTACCACTACTCTCCCATCCTATCACTTCTCTCCAATCCTACCACTATACTCTCTCATCCTATCGCTTCTCTCCAATCCTACCACTACTCTCCAATCCTGCCACAACTCTCCAATCCTACCACTACTCTCCCATCCTATCACTTCTCTCCAATCCTACCACTATACTCTCCCATCCTATCGCTTCTCTCCAATCCTACCACTACTCTCAAATTCTTCCACAACTCTCCAATCCTATCACTTCTCTCCAATCCTGCCACTACTCTCCAATCCTGCCACAACTCTCCAATCCTACCATTTCTCTCCAATCCTACCACAATACTCTCTCATCCTATCGCTTCTCTCCAATCCTACCACTACTCTCCAATCCTGCCACAACTTTCTCATCTTATCGCTTCTCTCCAATCCTGCCACTACTCTCCCATCCTATCGCTTCTCTCCGATCCTACCACTACTCTCCAATCCTGCCACAACTCTCCAATCCTGCCACAACTCTCCAATCCTATCACTTCTCTCCAATCCTGCCACTACTCTCCAATCCTGCCACAACTCTCTCATCCTATCGCTTTTCTCCAATCCTGCCACTGCTCATTGCTTGTATGACGTGATAGTATGAGACATGGAGAAAACTCATCATCTCATCAACCCATCCTCTCTAATGAGGGGGTCAGAAGATACAGCGCCATGATGCTAATCAATTCTTTTTACATTTGGGATGTTTTTCATAGCTCTTGTCGAGGTTGTGTAAGGCTAATGCATGATGGGAAGTAGATGAGAGAGAGGCAGACGCCGACCACCTATCAAGTGAAGTGTTGGAGGGAATTGCCTCGCTGTATTGACGATAAATTCACATCATTCTTACTGTGATTCTGTAGTGGAACATGCCTCTCAAATTAGATGTGTAGATGTGACATACGTGTCACTAATTGAACAAAAAACATGTCTACCTTGTTGTTAGCTAGGTTTATATTATCAGCCAGAGCTTTTAGATTGAAGATGAAAATTAGATATTTTCTTTACTCTGTGGTATTAACCTTTGATAAGGAAACATGACCCTTTGTTAAAATATTAAAAAATGTTTTAAATCAAGTTATTTTCAGCATTTCCACACTTTCACACATATCAAATTGGTTTGTCAAAATGGTGTTTACACTATCAAGTGTTTCAAAATACCTGATATCAAACTGGTTTGTTGAAAGGGCGATAATTTGAATATCTTGTCAAAAGACTGCTTATTACCTTAACTTGTAGTTATTTTAATTCGCCAAGAAACATGATGCAAAGTGTGTCTAGTGAATGTAGTTTATGTCTAATGTGCTATGACATAGCCATTGTGGCCACCATTCCCTAACAACTATCCATCATGAAGTGCTGGACACTACGTCCCTGAGGAGGTATTAACTTAATGATACATTATGTGACTGTCCCGGCATTTTCCTTTCAGCCAAAATGCGAAATTAGATATATCTGGTAGCAAGTCACTTGAAATTAAGTTGGGAACTCCTGAGATGTAAAGATTTCCACCGCAGCGGTTATCTCAGTGTCATTTATCATTGTTTCAGAGAGTTTTGCATGCAGGAGTAGGAGATTTATTCAATTAACAAAAGATTCATCTGCTTTTAAATATTTTATGAATTATTTCACCATGCAGTAGTTTGGGAAACCTTTTGTCGAACAGATTCAAATTCATATCCTCCTGTTAACTTTGATTTTATATAAACATTTTAGAAACTAAAATTAATTACAGAAAAAGGCTGTTGGTATGGATAAAATATCTAGTTAAAACAAAATGTCATCAAAACAAAAATCTGATTATGTCCATGTTTGTTACTTTTCTTTGTATCGAAAATTCTAATTTAAGATTTGCGTGTTTGAACCTAATTATAGTGGAAACAAACATAAATGACATTTAATGCATTGGACAAAGATACAACGTCAAAAGATTGTTTTTTCTCAGATGCTTTTAGAGTAAAAGAGATGTTTACAGCAATGGGAAATTTAACTCGCATAAAATCACATTAATGTTTCTACCAAGATAATGGTTTTGTAAAGCTTCATTCATGAAACATTTTCTAACCACAATTTCCTTTCAAAATTGCTTCTGTCAGAGTGATTTAACCTCAAAACTCGGTCAACTTCAAAAAGCTTCTAGGCTTCGCTGTTTTGAAATCACTAATTTGCTTTATGACTCCAAATTTGTAGCAATCAAATGCATCGCTGGCAGATACAAATTTCCGCTGCAATGCTAAAGCTATGTATAGCTAGATAATAATAATAATAACACTTTATTTTCCTCAATACAAAATATATTTGAAATTCTTTTTGTGCCCTTGGCACCCCGCAGCAACAGTGCAGCGCCAGTTATTCTATCCTGAAAATGCTGAGGATCAAACAAGGAAGCAACAACTCCGATCTTTAAACGCCTTTTCGTATGATGTATCCTGGACAGACATGTGATATCTCCCACTTTTAGCGGGAGTGTACCCTTTTCCAAACCTCCCGCCATGAGGTCAAAATCTACCGCTTTTCTAGAATTTACTGTGTAAACAAAATTAAGAAGAAGGACTATGGGGATCGAACCCCGACCGACCTGGTGATGAGCAGACACTCTACCAACCGAGCTACATCCCCAGTGAATGCAGTTCCTACAATCTTTGAGCCTGTACTGAGAATCACTTGAACTGTGGAAGCATCATGCAGTGTGCGTAACTGATACAGATCTTAACACCTCATCACCAGATACCTCACCACCAGGGTGTCTACCAAAGCTAAAGCCAGGACACCTCAATCATACAATTTAGGTAGAATATACCTCTTAATGAGTTGCTTTTGAAGTTTAAATTGGAAAAAGGATGATTATGTCCAATAATATACATATAGTTTCAAAACACATCACCAGATACGTCATCACCAGGATGTAGATCATATCTTAGGACGGAACAGCTCAATCATACAATTTAGGTAGAATATACCTCATGAGGAGTTGCTTTTGAAGTTTAAATTGACAAAAATTTCAAATATTGTATATAGTAGTAGATCAAATATTTTATATTGTAGTAGATAGTTGTTCTAGATAACTGTCATTTTGTTAACTTGCTACATTGTAAATCAATGCAATACCCTACTTAGTCCATAAGTTTCGGCAAAAATGCCTGCAGGTTTCACTACTTTGCATATGGCAACAATAATGTTACAAACTTTCTCTCTTCAATAATGTTATCATATTTTTAAAAGAGATATGTAGCATTAAATCCTAAATCAATTCACCTCTGTAGTTTCAGCATATGCATACAGATTTCACTGTAATATATACATAGCCACAATGAGCTTGTGGACTTTCTCCCATTGTAATGCTTACCGCCTTGTGGCAGGGAAATACCCTTGAAGCTGTGTTCCCTTCCCGTTACTTCACAGTCAGGACTGACTTAAGACATTTATTACTTGTGACAAAAAGACTGACTAACAAGGTAGGCAAACATTTTCGTCCAAGAAAACATTGCTGAAGTAGAACGATTTTGCATTCTATTGATTCTATTGCCTTGACGCAAATTATACCATTCTTGAAAAATCATGTAAACAAGAATCAGTTATTCTTGAAAATCAAGGATTACAAGATTCAGTCGTTCTTGAAACTCGGGGAATACAAGAATCAGTTGTTCTTGAAACTCAAGGATAACAAGAATCAGTTGTTCTTGAAACTCAAGGATTACAAGAATCAGTCGTTATAAGGTTCAACAATTACAAGAATCAGTCATTCTTGAAACTCAGGGATTACTAAAAGCAGTCATTTTTTAAACTCAGGGATTACAGGAATCAGTTGTTCTTGAAACTCACGGATTAAAAGAAGCAGTCATTCTTGAAACTCACGAATTACAAGAATCAGGGATTACAAGAAGCAGTTATTCCTGGAAATCAGGGATTACAGGAATCAGATGTTCTTGAAACTCAGGGATTACAAGAAGCAGTCTTTCTTGAAACTCAGGGATTAAAAGAAGCAGTCGTTCTTGAAACTCAGGGATTACAAGAAGCAGTTACTCTTGAAACTCAAGGATTACAAGAAGCAGTTATTCTTGAAACTCAGGGATTACAAGAATCAGTTACTCTTGAAACTCAGGGATTACAGGAATCAGGTGTTCTTGAAACTCAGGGATTACAAGAAGCAGTTGTTCTTGAAACTCAAGGATCTCAAGAATCAGGGATTACAGGATTCAGTTGTACTTGAAACTCAAGGATTACAAGAAGAAGTCGTTCTTGAAACTCAGGGATTACAAGAATCAGTCATTCTTGAAACTCAAGGATCTCAAGAATCAGGGAATACAGGAATCAGTTGTTCTTGAAACTCAAGGATTACAAGAGGCAGTCGTTCTTGAAACTCAGGGATTACAAGAATCAGTTGTTCTTGAAACTCAGGGATTACAAGAATCAGGGATTACAAGAAGCAGTCGTTCTTGAAACTCAAGGATTACAAGAGGCAGTTATTCTTGAAACTCAGGGATTACAAGAGGCAGTCGTTCTTGAAACTCAGGGATTACAAGAAGCAGTTATTCTTGAAACTCAGGGATTACAAGAGGCAGTCGTTCTTGAAACTCAGGGATTACAAGAATCAGTTGTTCTTGAAACTCAGGGATTACAAGAATCAGTTATTCTTGAAACTCAGGGATTACAAGAAGCAGTCGTTCTTGAAACTCAAGGATTACAAGAGGCAGTCGTTCTTGAAACTGAGGGGATTACAAGAATCAGTTATTCTTGAAACTTAAGGATTACAAGAATCAGTCATTCCTGGAAATCAGGGATTACAAGAAGCAGTTAATCTTGAAAATCAAGGATCAAAAGAATCAAGGATTACAAGAAGCAGTCGTTCCTGGAAATCAAGGTTTACAGGAATCAGTTGTTCTTGAAAATCAAGGATTACAAGAAGGAATCAGGCTGTTTGAAACCAGGATTGATTTTTGGGCTTAGCTTTCCTCCTTTCTTTAACAAGTCTGAACATGGCACGGTAATATTGATGGAGAAACTCAGATTGGTAGGATGTGTAGTATTAGCTGGCTATAATGAAGTGTATAAAACAACAGCACTTGCTGCCTAGTATCTTGTACACTTGATCGAGCGGTATGGACGACAAGGAAATTATATCCGGTGATTGATGACAGAAACTTGTGCTGTAACTAGAGTATGTTATCAACATAGTCTCTACCAAAGATTGATGAAAAGTTTTAACTCAAATTTTTATCACTTGCTTTCCCTTTTATCTTGATTTTGCCCAAAACAAAATTCAGATAGCTATAGGCGCTAATTGAAAAAAATGCAAGGTTCCTTAATTTTGATACACTGCTCGTGAAGACAAGACACTAGACCAAAATATTCCACGAATCAAAACCTGGAAATTATTTGACATTTAGAGAATAATTAATTGAATTTATGTTATAAATTTCTTACTATTCCAATCAATCTGAAGAAAAATATTTAACATTAATTCTTAAATTCAGACACTTTTCTACGCCTTGAAAACTTCATATTTGTGATTGAAAATCCCAACTGACATGCTCCTACTACAATGATTAATTTTACCGAGAAACAAAGAATAAATATTCTGTTTTTGTTCCAGGGAGCTCTATATCGACCAATCTGATTATACTACAGTTTCTTTCTCTGAACGTCATATGTTCACACTGAAGAGGTAGTTATCCATAAAATCTTGCCTTTCTTTCGTATTCCATCTGAATAGGCTTCAAAAACTGAAATTAATTTGTATCCTGTTAATTCATTATAAACTGCTTAATATTATTCTGTGCACTATAATCAGGTGAGAGATGATCTCAATCGGTGAGCACTAGGATATTGTACTGCAACCTTTCTAGCAGTAGCACATTTTTTTTCAAATTTTATTTTTTCAAATTTCCCATTTATAATGATAGTTTATGTGATTTATATTAACTTTAGAGGGTTAAACTTTTTGTTACACAAATCAATTATCCGTAGTGGTGATAACGGTGTTGCGTATAGGGCAAAAATTGCATGGCGGTCATTTTATTGCGAACACATTTTATTATTTTTAATAAAACGATTCCCATGGTCCTACCGCGCCATGTACATTTTTTTTCAACTTGATTTTTCAAAGAGAAAATAATGTTTTACTATTGGTGACATTATTTTTCAAAAACATTTCATCAACTTATTTGAGCGAAAAAACGTGCTACTGCCCCTTTAAGTAATGCTGTTGTTACTTGTACAATTTATGCAGCCTCTCACTCGAGAGGGGGGTGGGTTGGGAGTGGACCATTGTCTTCAAGAAAGCTTCATTAATGATCACCATGATCAATCCAACTTCTTTCACCAGGATTACTACCAGTGACCGTCAGGACGGCTGTGATTCATTGGAAAAGACTGCTATATCTCATTAAAGCCGAAATCCACAATGCTTAAGTCTATAAACCTCACAAGCTCCTTTTTTCCTCCATATTTAACCCTGCAGGTCTCATAATATTCTTCAATAGACTATCTTTAGCCAGTGTCCAGTCTCTTATAATTGTTTTTGCTAACAAATTGATATTCCTGTGAAACATCCACTCAGAATGGTTCACCACTACCGCGGTAATTGAATCAGATGTGTTTAATGTCGACACTGTATTTAAAAGTTTCCATCTCCATCAGAGACTAAACAGAAGTCTAGAAGGTTCTTAATTAAACTAGTTAGTAAAATGCAAGCCAATGTTCTTCCTCAAATTGACTCGTATCAGATTTGTATTACCAGGAGTCTGTCAGTCCGTGAAACACTCCACAAGTTAGACAAACCCTGCAACACCAGATAAACCAATGAACACTCTGTCTATTAGGTTACCCACAATTCTAGGTTAAACAGTTTGCAGCCTGCTAAATTGAAACTTGTAATGTAAGGCCAGAAGGCTCTTGTCTTATCAGTCTTGATTTGGTTTAGTTCTCCTGGCCTAGTTAGCAATAAAGGGGTCAAATTATAGTTTTCTATCTTGATAGGAAGAAATGACCCCCGGCTGTACAGAAAATGTTCGCCATCCTTCTCTAGCCTTGCTTCGAGACATGCCATACAGACTTGAGATTGAAGTTCTGATTAACAATGATCAAAACCCTGAAAGATGATTTATTTTATGACTAGATCTGTATAGTTCTCTAATTATGCCTTGAAATTGAAATTCATCATACTAAGAGCAAACATTGACATCCTTGAAAGAGTTCAAGTCAATCCAGACCATTAGCTAACCCTCTGTTAAAGACTTGATACCGAAATTATGTTTGGAGCAAGAATTGACTTCGGCCCTGAGAGCTTCTAAATTCTTGCTGCTTCAAATAAACTTTCTTTTAGTGCTTCTAATGAAACTTGCATGGAATTTGGTTTGGAGTAAGCAATCCAAGGAATATTCTGGCTGCTTGATGTTCCAAGTCACTGCAAACATATGTGTTATTCCTCTCTTACAGAACTGGTACTGAAATTATGTTCGGAACAAGAATTGACTTGGTGCTTGGAGATGCTTGGCAATCTTGATAAAAACTGAGATACTGAGATTTGTTCTGAACAAAACCCTGGAAGATGCTAATCTGTTTCCAGTCACCTAATGGAAGAATTGTCTGTTGCATGACCTTCATGTGGAGAGTTGATATTATAATCATTGGGAACAAACCTTGAACGTACCGGTAGATGATTCTGAAATATCCTGCACCATTATACATTCAGGGTACCATTGGTCAAACCAACCATTTCTGAAAACAACAGTGATTTTAATCTCACATATGAACAGTTGAAATGTTAAATTTAATATAAAGAGAAGATGTCTTTGGTCAGAACAGCCATGCTGGTGTGCAAGATGACCTAATTACAATCAAGGACTTATGTTTAAGATATAAGTATTGATACTTATATCTTAAACATAAGTCATTGATTGTAATATTGATACAATCTTTGAAATAATGAATTTGCTGGAGGAAGATAACTTTAATATTTTGAACCTACAGGTATTCAAAAAAGAATTAGAGATGTTCATGAATAGTTTCAGTAATCCAGAAGAGAGTGATTCGACTTGAATGGTTGGTGAGGTATGTTCACCACAATCTTCTGGTCCAGTAATGTTCTCAAACTAATTCCAGAAAAAATTTCCTCAATTCCTGAAGGATTAAATATTAAACATTTATTTCCCAAAGTTTTTATTTCAAAAGAGAGTTTTGGCTTGCCTTAGAATTTCTCAAATTTATTAACCCCTTAATTGTTTCTATTTAATAATATTTTTTTTAAAGATGACCTCATCCTGCCACATGTCCACCTGTCTCTCAGTCTGTCCGCCAGTCCATGATCCCAGCTAGATTAATAACCTACACTTACTAAGTAGCACTCGAGTTCAATGTCGTTGTTCTCTTGACCTTAATTGAAGTCCAAGCTCTTTGTGGTTTAATTAACTTGATCGGCCAATAACAAGACAACCTAGCCTCCCTCCTGGTGTTGTGGTAATACGTGGCTATTTTTACCTGAACGTGTGGGTAGTTAACGATTCCCTATACTCACCTACGTCAAGCCCATCTCTTAACATCTTAACTTTCTTCATCTACCTCACTGTTTGATAACATTTGGATTTCAACCAGTTCAATTCTCTTGTAAGACAACAGACTATGTCATGCTGCTAAAGCTTTGAGTTAAGATGTAGCTTTAAAGGGACAGTAGCACGTTTTTTTCAAATTTTATTTTTTTCAAATTTGCCATTTATAATGGTAGTTTATGTCAATTATATTTACTTTAGAGGGTAAAACATCCTATTACACAAACCAATTATCCGTAGTGGTAATAACAATGTTGCGTATAAAGCAAAAATTGCATGGCGGCCATTTTATTATGAACACATTTTATTATTTTGAATGACAAAAACGATTCCCATGGCTTTACAGAACCATGTACACTCATTTATAAACTTGCTTTTCCAAAGTAATAAGGATGTTTTATCATTAGTGACACTATTTCTCAAGTACATTTCATTGACTTATTTGAATGAAAAAACGTGCTACTGCTCCTTTAACTCCAAGATTCTAAGTTTTATGAATATTATTAACTCGTTTTACATCAGTGATGAAACACTTACTAATTTAACAATGATAATATTAACTATGACATTTCTATTGAATAAAGGGTCAATTTTATTCAATTCTCTTTTGGAAGCAATTGATATTGTATTTCTATGAGCATTTGTGTTGTGTAAGTGGATTGAGTGTGGCAAAATTATGAAAACTCTAAAAAATTCATTATCTGATGTCTTTGTAATTTCAAGTGGGTATAAGAGGCATATATCTGTCATTTTTTGGTGAATTACCTCCCTTAGCTAATCCATTTTTGGTGTGACATCATACCTATACCTATACACTATTTCTCTACTTCTGCTTGGTGAAATCATGACAACCCTAAAAGCATGGCAACAGCACTCTTGTCAGGAGGACATTTTGACAACTCTCTAGATTTTATTATAAGGAAACTTAATTATGAAGATTTGGATTCAGGAGAAAAACATGTTGTTAGTCAAATTATTTTTATGATTTTAAATGTCTCTGTGCTTTGATGAGGGTTCTCATGGTTTTACAAAATACTGACATCAAAATACTGATATCAAAATACTGACATCAAAATACTGTTGTAAGTGTAAATTTCTCAAAAGTGTAAAATTGTCGGTTCAATGTCGTTAGTTTTCCGGACCATTCATTTTTCCACAATGGAATAATGGGCAATGATATTGTAACAGAAGCGATTGTGAGAGGGTAAATCCAAGGACACAACAATATCTGCTTAAAGACATTTTTTTCATTTATTTTTCATATATTATAAAAGCATCAGCCAACTAAAAATGGAACCGGATAATTGATTGCATCACCTGCTTGATAACAACAATTCGAATCTTCATCACAGAATACAGAAGTTGTTTATTCATAATATTTTGCTTTTATTCACCCTCCAGAAGGCCATCAAAGAAGACAGTGTTTATACTGTTTCTCCTCACACACAAAACTGCTTCCCAACCATTTTTTGCATGACTTTTATCCTCTTTTACTTATTACATGTATTACATCCAGCCGTTTTCTCTTATCATGTGTCAGTGTACAAGATAAAACAGAACACTAATTAGATTACCTCGTTATCTGTCATCTCGTTATCAT
This sequence comes from Gibbula magus, assembly GCA_936450465.1. Classification (NCBI taxonomy): domain Eukaryota; kingdom Metazoa; phylum Mollusca; class Gastropoda; order Trochida; family Trochidae; genus Gibbula; species Gibbula magus. The sequence continues at coordinate 25,407,011 of OW388306.1, forward strand.
TAGCAACCTCTAACCTACAGAAACATCAACTGCTAATGAGATGCTCTTTGCGTACCGTCATCACATTAACTTCTTTCATCAAATATTATGTTTCTTACTTATTTTCCCGTTATCAAGCTTCAAGTTCCATTACAAAAAGTCATTAAATTTCAAAAGTAAACAATTTTGTTCATACAGCAAAGAACTTATATCCTTTTTAGCCATTTTCAATAACTTTCTTTATCAAATATTATGTTTCATACTAATCCTCTCATTATCAAGTTCCATTATTATAAATCATTAAATATATTTGATTTGAAAACAACATCTTTTTAATACAAAACCAGCATCGAACTTGCAAACTTTGTAGAAATTTTCAATAACTTTTTTATCAAATATTATGTTTCATACTAATCCTTTCATTTTCAAGATCCCTGTTCTAATACTTAAAGTCATTTTTTTTTTAATAATTATTTTTAAATACAAAACGAGCATAGCACTTACCTCCTTTGTAGTCGTTTTCAGTAATGGACATCTGAAGAAGAGTTAAAGGATACACAAGATACCAGCCCCCACCCTCTAGCTATGTGATTTCTATCAAGACAGTTTTTTCTCATGTCAGAACATTGCCGTGAGGTTGAACACCTTGACAAACGGTTAACACTAACTTCCGCTTTTACCAATCTCTTTGATCTGATAGATAATTGAAATTAGCAATTTCAAAGGATTTTCAAAGGATAAAAAGTTTTAATGTGATAGAGAAAATTGTTTATTTTCAGAATTTCTTTTTGTGCCTTTGTTACGAAGTATGATGTGTATAGGTGTTGCTTTTGTATGTTTCCTACCTTCATATGCATAATTCATGCAAAGTTTTTTTTATTTCAATTTCTTGTAATAATAGAGCACACATGATCTCAATCAAGACAGTTTTTACTCATGTCAGAACAATATTATATTATGCCATGAGATTAAAGACACTGACAAATGCCTAAAACACTAACTTTTATCTAGCATTTTGACTTGAATTTTACTGATCTTTAAATAAATGACAATGAACATTCATTCCTGAATATTGGAATTTACCATTTTGACTTAAATCACATTATAACACTTACCGGTAGTTCTATATTTACATTGTTGTTCGAAATAAGCTAGCTTATCCCCATATAACAATATTCTGTTTCAGATAATTGTGTTTACCATCATAAATAATTATCTTACTTCATTCATGACTTGAGATATCCCTAACACTTTATTTGATCCTAAATTACACCCACTCAATATTCTGTTTCAGAAAATTGAATGTATCATTTCAATTTCATACATTAGAAATACATGACATTTAGTTATTGATATTGTTATATTTGGCATCACACTATCTACAAAAGTACATTATCAATATAATCTCACGTGCAAAACAAACTTCCCCATACAAAATAAAAGCATTATATCATGTCTTCAGAACCCAACAATACTAAATGTGAATTTTCAAAACATTATCTATTCATGTTTCTGAGAAACACATGTACACGTTTTAAGAAATCTTTGTTTTTAAATCTCCTAACTAGACGAGATAGAAGCGTCTAAAAGCGAATTTTAGCTTGTTTTGTGACGTCCTACAGTAAAGATGTGTCAACAAACTTAAATCCAAGAAGATTATTTATGTCGACTACATCGTTTATTAATTAAATTCTACTTTTTTAATTTTTAAAACTTAAAAACCAAACATTGTGGCCAAAAAACATCTTGAAAGAGCGATTTTAGCATCGTACTTGTATTTTAACAAACATAAAAATAGAATTACTACACTGTGATGTATGAAATTGTGAGTACTTCTTTATAAAGCACGTGTCTATCAAATACACTAAAAGTTTACTTCTCCAGCATCAATGTTTAATTTTATACTCTTTCGGAGGTGTGGGGACGTTTCTTTTGCACGTGAGTATATAATATATATGCATTTGACATTATCACTCAATTTGATCAATGCATTATTTTTGATCTGAAACTCATTCTACTTTCCCTATTTATCTGGTTCAGATATTTCAATTTATCCTTTAATACCTTCATCTTCCAAGAATATTCGTAACTTCAAATTATTATATCCGAATATTTGATTTACCATTTTGACTTCAGAATATTAAGAATTTCTATTTCGAATTACTTTAATTCAAAACAAATATGACCAAAATGAGATTCTAATATGATTTACAGAGGTTTAAATGAGAATTAACTCCATATTTGCAACTACGGTGAAAATATTCTCTATTCTGTCTATTCTCTAATTATAAATTCAATTTAGATAAGAAAAATTAGTTTCCATACTAAGATTAGCAGCTTCTTTGACAATATTCTTGTAGTTGCCTGTAGATTCAAAGTTAACCTTTCATTAGCTTGCTGCTGGTATGTATGTATAACCCAAATGTTTCTCAACCTGATCCTCTGCAATAATCAAGGGTTTAAAAACTAGATCTTACGCTGACTGAGAGAATCTTGTTTTCTATCCAAGTTTCAGGATCTGAATTATACCCTTTGGCTCACCTTGAGGAGATGGAAGACTCAAGACCAGGTTTGTGCCTGCATGGAATTGGAACTTGATCGAAGAGTCCATTCTTGTCAACCTATAGGCTTCTTTTGGATTTATATGGATTTTAAGGTAAAATATTTCTTACAGTTGTAAAAGGAAAAATACACACTTTTTGTCAATCATACTGATTTATGCCTACCTTAGATGTAAAATTTATTTATAACCATTGTTTTCTCAAAAAAAAGGTGCTATTGTCTATAAAATCTTGTTTTTAAATCTCCCCTGCTTGAGAAAATGAGTCATGTTTGTGACTGCATGACCTTAGAACTTTAATTTGGATGAATAAACATTCTCCAGGACACCAGGATTTTACTTACAACTCTTGGCGCTAAGAGAGCTTCATAAATTTATAGGCCCATTCTTTTAGCATAACTCGTTAACTGCTGCTTTAATTAGTGCCTTACTATTCTGAGTGGCCAATGTACAGGTATCTCGTTAAGACTTGCTACCCTGACAAATTCAGATACTTGCAGGCTGCACGAAAAGGTCAAAAAATTTAATAATGACAAAAATGTTTTCTTATAGTAGAAATAATGTTTATTTTATTTTAAAATTTATTTTTTCAAATGAAATTAATTAAAATTACAGATAGTATATGAATATCTTTTTAAAAGTGTTCTCCTTTTATCTAAAGAAATATTATATAAGTATTACATATAACAATCATCCACTAAACATACCAGTATTATAGGACCTTCTTATAAATTAACTGCTTGAGGAAATCTTTACTACAATCCTTGTCGTGCGATCAGACAACGTGAGACAAAACGTTTATCATCGTTTATGAATAATTGATTTGAAGAATTTCCCGAGGAAAGATATTGGATTCAGATATCAAGCAAAAGCAGCATGGTTGGTGAAGCTTGAAATGCCATAAACACGGGATAATCTCAGCTCTGCAGTAAGATAATCCAATATCGGTGTAAGCGATAGTCGATTTGTGGGTTATTATTCAATAAGTAGATGCTATCAGCCTGTTCGATGTACATATGAGGGGAAGGAAAGGGTTGCTGCATGATGCAAATCTCTGTTATCTGATGCAGACCAAACCTTGAGAGACTATTACTGCGTGATACCATCTATATTGAGTCCACTCTGCAGCACTACGAGTCTCACAGCGTGTGGAGATCATGTCCTATCTTCAAACGAGAGTGCATAATGTCCAATATATTTCACTATCACAGATCACCCATATATATTCGTTACTACTTCTTGCTGGACTTTTGTAATGTTTCCACTGCATTTTCTCCATAAAAAATTACATGATAACTTTTTGTTGTACACAATGCAAAACAATTAAGAAGTTTGTTTTACCTCCGAGAGTTGTGCTATGTTCTTTCCTTTAATGCCAAGCAAAGAATCCAGTGGCGGATCAAGAGAGGAGGGGTGGGGAGTTTGAAGCCTCCCTGTTGGAAAGTTTTGTATGCAAATTTGATGGACCCCTGAGGTGAACCCCACCCTTTTCAATGAGTGAATTTTTGTATTGCTTTAGTGAGAGAGAGGGTTATACACAAATTTGAACGAGTTTCGTAAAAGTCATATTGCACACTTTCAAGTGTATCAATTTCTTTATTACCCATTCTATTCCAATTGAATCACGTAAAAATACTCAAGAAACAACCCACTTATCTTTTGATGTCATGGGTACATGTAATTCACGAACAAATGATTTATGATGTCACAGAGGTTAAAATACAGGAAGACATGCTGAAACAATGGTTGCTAGGCAAATGCTATATATGCATATGTGCTTGTATCTAAAATATCAACTCTGTTACTTTCAACCATATAGCTAATGAATAGAGGATATCTGTTTTTTCTTGACTAATACCATGTTTATCTCATCTCGTGAGGTATAAATATATAAATATATAAATATATAAATATATAAATATATAAATATATAAATATATAAATATATAGATATATAAATATATAAATAAATATATAAATATATAAATATATAATTATATAAATATATAACTTTTCTACCTCATGAGATGAAATAAACATGGTATTTGTCAAGAATTGACAGATAGTCTAGTTATTTTATGTTATCCTTGTATTTACGTCCAAACAGGGTCGTTTTCATGCTGAGCGGCTGCTAAGATTAGCCCGTCACCACAGTAACACTGTGATGTCATAAGCCAATTCGCTGCATCAGACCATTGTTTTATGACGTCAAAATTATATCGGTCACCGGTTGCAGTGAAAAAGTTATTTTCACTGCACCTTCAGAGACAGTTTATTTCACTGATAAATCCCAGTATTTCATTGCTCGTCATATAATAAAGTGGAATATTGATTCCAAATGGCATCTATGTACTGTCCCTTTAAATCTAGCAACCAAACACCTACAGAGCAGGATGTACATTTCATTAACACGTGTTCTACACCAAACTAACAAGCTCTCCAAATACAAAACTGAATCTAACCAATTCTCTCTCCATGTTCACAATCCCTATCCTCCAGGCCACTGTCTGGACATGAAAAGACTTCTTGCCTGCTGTAACGACAATGTGTTGCCCGAGTGGTAGAATTATTTCCCAACTGTTTGATCGGTCTATTATCCAGTGATGACCGACAGCGCCAGCAAATCATATTGTCCAGCAGTTTATAGAATAGGAGTGAATGGAGGTTATTAAACAAAACAAACTCAGGTGAAGATGAAGCTACGACATGAAAGACGGGCCTTGGTTGGTTATTTAGTTGAGACGCTAGATGACATTACGAGGTGGACACGAGCTATAGAAAGTTCGGCGGGATGCTCAGTCATGTCATTCAGTCTCTTGGCGGACTGTATTCAATGTTTGCTTGCTGCCAAATCAAGTTTTTTTAAATTCCCAATTTCCAAACAGAGACATGAAGAGCAAATAGCTCCTCAAGTTGCAGGAAATTGCCCTTCAAGGACTTTTGATAGAGTATTTGCAAGGAAAAAATGACTTAAACGAAAAAGATGTCAAAATTGAGTTTAAAATGAGCACTAAAAACTTGCATTTAATTCTTCTGGTTGTTTCGACCTGCAAACAGTTGGTATCTTCCTCAATCACATTGAATTCAGTTTAAGGGATCTTAAAATTTATTCTTTGAATGGTTTAATTCTAAACCAATGTCGGCTGTGTCATTTATATTTAAAATTCATTTCATCACACCTAGCTATGATTCCAGCAAACTGTCTACGCAGGAATAGTTTGGCTGAAGTTAATCTGCAGTGCCCATATTTTCGAAGCTGTCATCTTCGGGTCAGTGTCATCCCTCGCCGGCTTGGAGACACTGGTACAAAGGTGGGACATCAGACTGTACGTAGTACCCTCAGAGACAACTTAATATACTGTATGTCAGAGACAGGGAGATGTGATACTCATTATAGATTGGCACCCACATCAGTTAAATTTTAATAATTAATGACATTCAGTGAATTCTAAATACTCTTATAGTCAAAATCAATTGTACAAGGTATTAAAAATATGATAGATGCTATCGATGCAACAAATCATATTAGGAGATTATTAATTAATTACATCCAGTAAATTCTAAATGATCCAGTCAAAATCAATTGTACCAGGTATTAAAGATATGATAGATGCTATCGCTACAACCAATCATATTAGGAGACTATCAATTAATGACATCCTGTAAATACTAAATAATCCTAGACAATCATCTCTACAAGGTATGATACACATTATAGATCCACGCTACAGCTAATCATATTAGAAGACTATTAATTAATCAAATAGTGGCCAGTCTTAGAGATGTGCTCTTCATTGACTAGCCAGATCTCAACATATACAGGGAAATACCAGTCTATTCAACTTCAACTAACCATATAGATTTTGGATATAATCAAGAATATTTAGATAGGATTCAATGAGAGGCACTGATTTAATTAATTATTCCATCAATTTAGCCGGTCCGGTCAGTGATATCGAGACACGGGGACATTACGCGAATGATTTACAACAAAATTGATCCAGGGATGTGGGATAAAATATCAAATGTCATTCTATAAGAATTTCGGATATTCTTATATTTTGTGGTATTTAAGTTTAATGATATTTAGACAAATATAGCTTTTAACTTTGTGGTATTGCAGATTTTTTAAAATATCAGATTGGGAATTTTCATTAAGATATTCCTGATTTGTGATAGCTTAGATATCAGATTTGTGAAAAATTATGAAAAACAATATTTCCCAATTTTTTTTATTGATTTTCATATGATTATCCTATTCTTCTGTCATTGTTGACATATCAACCCCAACAATATAAATTTTCATGAGATATAAAGGATATCTTTATGCAGTTTTTGTGAATATTATTCATAATTTGGTTAAGTCATCATTTGATCCTATCATTTTGAAGGGACATTTATTCTTCTTTCATTGCAGCGTCTGATGTCCAACACAGTAAATCGATGGAATTCATTTTTCACCCATGAGATAAGCCCTTAGTGATTTAATGTCCCTCAGCCTCTGAAATATTTTCTCATATTTTCATCTGAACGCCAGCAACAGCCTCAAATAATCATTGGACTAACATGTTATTAGCTAAAGATTTATTCTCGACAGGATCATGGAATTTCAAAACACAAATAATTACATCTAAAAACATAATTAATAAAATTGTTGACACTTTAATAGAAATACTTTAAAAATATTGATTCAACATTTAGTTGCAACTTTTTTAGTCTTCTAAAATCAAAACTGTAAGCTACTTCTTGCCACTCGAAATTCAAATTGAAATATAAACCTTGAGTAATTAATTTACTAACTTTTCAAATAAATCACAATATGAAACAAAGACTTAAAAATATTAAGCATCAACTTCCCAAAGCTATTACATTTTATAGTGAATATCTAAATGTCATCAACACAATTCAAAGCTATATGATATAGATTCATGAGTTGTCAAACATAATCTGTCATTCTGACTAGGAGAATGGATTTACCGTAACAGATGTAATAGAGTCCCCAACCTAATAAACGCCCCTGTTAGCAATGTAAGACTCTGAACTGATGCAGCCCCATCTCATCAACAGTCAACCATAAGCTACGTGCACAACCACAAAATATAATATACCATGTAACCTTATGTTTAAGTAACCGTTCATTTACTAATTGTTGTGTATTATTATCATCATTATATTAATATTGTTGTGTATATGCAATAATAAATTAAGACTTTGCAATTTATTGTTGTTGTGTATATGCACTAAAAACTAAAACCATTCCTTGATTAGTATCCTCTCCATGAGGGTATCTCCATTGGAATTTACTTCGGTCGATGTTGATGTAATTGTTTGAACCAGAATCAGGTTTGACATCTTTAATAAGCATTCTAGAAATTGAATCAGGGCCCTTCCACTAACCGGTCTTAGCCTTAAGATCAATCGTAAGTCCATCCATTGGCTAAGATTGATTTTAGGGCTAAGGCCGGTTAGTTTGAACTGTATCCAGGTTCTTAGTTAAGCATATCTTGATGCTTGAAGGAAAATGGTGTCAAAGATCCATACACTCCCCATTCAATCCAATACATCTACACAGTCTAGGATGGTACAAGACAATGTTACAAACATTATTACCATTCTACAATACAAGACAATTTTACAAACATTACCACTCTAGAATGGTACAAGACAATGTTACAAACATTATTACCATTCTACAATACAAGACAATTTTACAAACATTACCACTCTAGAATGGTACAAGACAATGTTACAAACATTATTACCATTCTACAATACAAGACAATTTTACAAACATTACCACTCTAGAATGGTACAAGACAATGTTACAAACATTATTACCATTCTACAATACAAGACAATTTTACAAACATTACCACTCTAGAATGGTACAAGACAATGTTACAAACATTATTACCATTCTAGGATACAAGACAATTTTACAAACATTATTACCATTCTAGGATACAAGACAATTTTACAAACATTACCACTCTAGAATGGTACAAGACAATGTTACAAACATTATTACCATTCTACGATACAAGACAATTTTACAAACATTACCATTCTAGGTACAAGACACCATAATCTGACACTTACGTTAATTTTAAATAAAGCATCATTTCATTAAATATTTGCAACCTCTGTGAAAAGGGTAGATCAAACTTTCGACTTGTTGTTCAAAGGTTGATCATTGGTGGCTATGAGAAGTAACGATTAAAATATTATGAACTGCCATCTTTTAGTAAGAGTACAGACAGAGAAGGAAGTGTCCTGGGTAACCTGCCACTGTAGTCCTCGCTGATGCTATCACCATCGTGTGATTGGCCCTGTCACATGTCAATCAAGTGCATCACGATGTCAGCAATGAACATGATTTATCAGTAGGTCATCATGTCATCGGTTTGCCGTCAGTGTTTTGTGTCCTGACTTCATGATGGAAAAATATATTTGCACTACAAGGAAATATACAAGTAATTGGTCTTGAAGAATTTGTAAAGGTTTGAAAGGTTTCGACTCAAATATCTATGTTCAATATCTCCAATGATGTTTTCTAAATCTTTACTTTTGAAAGCCTAAAAATTGCTAACAATGAATATCAAGATAACAATGACCAATACAAAAATATACAAGATATTTGTAGGGAAATTTTAATAAGAAATACCTATTTTATTTTAAATTCCATGTTATACATCCACTCATAGACATAACATGGAGAAAAAAGTAGAACTTATCCTCCTTGCAGCCGGGATATAAGTGAAATACTCTTGAAAGCAGCGTTAAACCCCAACTCACCTCACCTCAGAACTTCTCCCCCTTGTCCTACAAACTTCAAACATTAATTTCAAAGAAGAAAATTATATTTTTTACCACTTTCATAATTTTTTCTAAAACCTCCATGCTGAACATCTGCAATAAAGTTTGTGGAAAATGAATGTCCGAGGAGTAAAACTAATTAGGAGGGAGACACTTTGAAACGTTCAATTAAGTTCAGGTGCGGTGTGAAATCACAGGATGAGGCGTTCAAGATCAAAGACTCCAAGAGGTCAGTGTTGCCTTTTAAACCCATCATGGTCAGTTTTCTGGACAACAAGCCCATAAAATGACCCTTGGTCAGTGGATTTACTTAACCCTCGGTCAAGAATGAAGACAATTTTTATGGATATTCAATTTCTTTATTCTGTATAGGCACCGTGTAATGCCAATGAAAGATGTTAGTTTGAGTGCCTGTGTGTGGTATAGATGTGAGACTGGTTAATCTGTTTACAAGGTTGATGTGGGGTGGAACCATTCCTGAAAGGGACGGTTCTATGGAATTTTGTGAAATTGACTATGGAATGATATTTTTTATGGAAATGAAATTTGAGGGCATATTCCTGTTTATACATATATGTTTAATACATCAATAAACACTATACAGTTGAAAATTATTATTGGAGGTATTAATTTGGTGATTTTAGATTTTACAAATTGAAAAAGAAGGCCTTTCTTAACAACGAAAACAATGAGAAATGTAGCCATGAATTCATCAACGCAACAAGCTTGCCATGACACGACACTGAAGACATTGTTGATCGGTCAAATGATAAATTATTTGTAAATGTGTGGATATTCCAAGAATACATCTTATTATACAAAATTTTAAAATTAGAATAATACAGTGCTTCTTCTCTTTTCACATAATGCCTAACAAAACATATAGAACTTTACCTTTAATGCCGGGTCTCAGGTGAGCTGTGTAGACTTTGTACATAGCATAGCGTCAACTAACCCCTGCAAGATGTCTTATGATACTGTTTATTACTGTTGTCACTTATTGAGTGTGACTGATCATCGTCTGAGAGAATTGATATTGGAAGGAAACTTTGATAATTATTACTCGCCCACATAGGCATAAATCAAGCGAAACTAATAAATTGTCATGGCAGTACTAACATTGCGACATCACAACAGAAAATTATTTGTTGAGCAGTCGTACACTAGATTGATATTGCCGTATAAATATAACACTGTGTTTTCTTCCAAGGGCAAGTAATAAAAACTTGATCTTCCCAATGCTCTTGCAGGCTTTCTTTCTTCATGATTAATAATAGTAGCTACGTTGATAAACATTCTTATATGGCCTTATAAGCATTCATCACCACGTGCACCATCAGGAAATAAAGAAATGAATTACTGTTTGGTAATCAGCATGTTTTACAATTCTACAAATTTTAGCATGTTTAGGTAATTCTTTTATCAATTTATAGCCAAATGTTATTCATCCAATTCAACGTTGAATGTCCATCTTGATTTGTGAATGCATGTCGAATGGTGCATGATGTTGATGGATTGGGTTATACCGTATATCTATATCCTTATAATTACTATATTTGATGCAAAACAAATTCCCTTCTTCAGAAATAAAGATTATTATTAAATTATGATTATTATAATTATTTTTATCCAGGGTTTTTAGCTAAAAATATATATATGCTATATATATACTATCTACTAATATATACTAATTTTGATACCTCTGCTAAGGGGTATAATTAGAAATGTCATTTAATTTTGTCGTTGTAATCATGTAAAGGCATTCCACATCACAAGACAAGCATAAGAATCTAAGAACAGACACCATCATTGCACATTGCCTATGAGTGACTGTTATTACAAGTTTGAGGAGAGGAAGGGGGCTCTGCATTCATGGATTTGTAGATTTCTTGGGGCTGCTTGATATGTTGGGATGCCTATTAGACCGTTTACTGTCACATCAATCCAACAGTCCCGAAGTCAAGTGAAAACATCAAAAACAAGATTTTCTGTCACCAATTTCGATATTGTGTAGATACACGTTTCGGTGTATATGCTCAGGTGGAACCACATTCATATTCCAACTGATGAAGGCATGAGTATGCTCTTAAATGTTATGTTTCTTTACAATATAGAAGTTGTTATCCAGAATTTGTGTGTGTGTATGTATTCCACTTCTAAATGGCCCTTAAAGACTTGAAGTGAAAACATAAAACTCGAATAAAAATTTGACATTCAGAAAAACCTCAACATTCTCGGTAACCCAAATACAACAATGATAATTAATGATGATAACAATAATCAATGACTAATAACGATAATAATTTTACCGACGGCAATTTCGGGTCGGATCTTGTTTTCTTTCCACTTCTAAATGCCCTTCATGTTCAAAGACTTGAAGTGAGAATTAACATAAAAGTCAAATCAATAAATTTTATATTCATAAAAACCTCAACATTCTCAGTATTCGAAATACGACAATGATAATTAATGATGATAACGATAAACATATGACAAATAACGATAATAATTTTACCAACGGCAATTTCGGGTCAGGTCATGTCACCAGGTGATGTTAGATTGAAGATTCGTTCTCCAGTTTGATTATGTCTTCACGGTATCTATCAATCTGTCGTCATGCCACATATAAACATGATAGACATCAGCCCCAGAGTCTGGAACACCATCAAGGAGATAAGATAGCTTTACTCCTTGTAGGTGATAAAAAGCCCTCAGGGAGGTTTCTAAACGAGTACAGATGTCTTTTCAGACTAACATCTGGGTCTCGAAAAAGATCCTATGTAAGGTCGCTTTTTTACAAAACGTAAAATTAAAAATGCTGTTTTTCACTAATTTTATTTTTTCAAAATAATAATATTTGTTGATGGAATATTCACAAGGTAACAAATAATGTATCCTTAAACAAATCAACAATGTCCTGTTGTGCTGTAGGAAATTAAAGCTTTCCACACTCGTAGAGCCAATGGATAGTTTCACTTCAGTTTTTACCTTTTAAAGAATGTGCGTTCATCTTTATCAAATGTTCAAATATAAAGTAATAAAAACATTACCTTCAGTAATATGTTTCACATGGATTGTGCAATAAGCATGTATTACTAATATATGTGTAAACAGGAATGTCCTCTCGAATTTTGTTTCCACAAAAAAGAAACCGATAGAACCCTCTCTTTAAGAACTGACAAAATGACAAGGAGACGCCCTGCAGTTCTTTAAATTTAATTTTTTTTTTTTATTTGTTGAAATTTAAAAAATTTGTTGTTTAAGTATTAAATTAATTTCAAACAATTCTTGTGTGGCTGACTTTCAGGCATCATAGTTAACGAAGGGAAATTAGGATTAGTTCATTGTTTGAGCACAGAGGGTTATTTATTTCAACCAATTTTGTTCTGATACTAAAAAGACCATTTATTCAAGAGACAATAATAGTTATGCTTTCTATATAGAAATGTGTAGGAAATATACATGTATGGTTCATGGGAAATTGTTTCTTGCTGAGATTTGTTCAATTTCAGCTTTGTATTTGCATGAACAAAATGACAAGTTACAATTTTCACTGTTGCCAAAAATATTGAGCTGAATTTCAAAATCATCTCTGAATATATATCGATTTTAGAATGGAGAATAAATGTACGACAGTGTATGAATTAAGCTTGAAAAATTGCCTGGCCAAAAGTGTTATTTTGTCAATTCAATTGTCAAAATCCAAGAAAAAACTACAGAAAATTACCAGTTCAGACCACAAGTTACCAGGTTCCGGACTTTTGGAAGGACTTTATTTCATATACTGTGTATAATAAAGACAGATATAAATCTTTCAGGTCTAGTATTTAAAGGGGCACGTTTTTTGCATTTCCCATTTATAATGATAGTTTAAGTCATTTATATTTACTTTAGAGGATAAAACATCTTATTACACAACCATCCGTATTGGTAATAACGGTGTTGTGTATAAAGCAAAAATTGCATGGCGGCCATTTTATTGTGAACACATTTTATTATTTTGAATTACAAAAACGATTCTCATGGCTTTACTTAGCGATGTACACTCATTTTTAACTTGATTTTCAAAAGAGAAATGGGTGTTTTACTTTTGGTGAAATTATTTTTGAAATACATTTCATCGACTTATTTGACCAAAAAAACCTGCTACTGCCCCTTTAAAGTAAGCCAGATAGATGGGTAATAGGCTGTTAATTAGCCACAAACTTTCTACGGTCGCTTTTCAAAAGAACAAACTACTTACCAGCTCCTTACTCTGAGAGTTTTATGATACTTGAGAAGAAGTGCTTGCTTGCTACCGATCTTGTAATTGTTGCAGAGTGTCAGAATGAGGCTCTCATATCCTCGTAGTATTTCACTTTGTTTCGCTCTTATCTATGAGTAGAGAGATAGTCGAAAGTCGTAACTGCCAGGTTGAAGGCCAGCTCTGATATTGCCGAACTAAGTTGGTTTATACCACTGACTGTAACAACTTGGTGGAACTTTTAAATTAAAATTTGTTTATTTTGTTTTAAACATAACCCCTTTCCTACCTATTTAATTACCTATTCATTGTTACAAATTAACAAGTCAAGTTTTTGCAGGGCATTTAGAAGTACATGTAGCTAACTGAAGAACATTTTTTTCTGGATAACAACTTCTTTAATGTGAAAATACACAACGTTTCGGAAAAAAAAATAGCTAATATCAAGAAATTTTTAAAAATAACAAGGAAAAACAAAGTATATACTTTTTATTCCCCCTTCTTAACCTCCATCAGTATGATAGCATTGAAGGTATATCTATTTTAATAATAAATTAGAAAAATAACGACAAAAAAAACTGTCACAAAAAGTAAGATATTTGAATCTATTGCTGATAGCTCAATCTATCAACATTCTGGTGCAATTATCGAGATCTATCGAAGGTGAAAGGTGATTACATGAAGAAGTCGCAACCTGTTGATGTGGATGGCAGTCGTCACTCAAACGTTGCTACTGGGACCAAAAACAGGTGTTCCAGAATTAGATGTCAATTTTATCCAGGGCAGGCTTTGTAAAAAAGATTGCCAGTCTCAATTTTACTCTGACGTTGATTCGCCCGGAGCTGACACCACTTATCTTTATGCTCCGTTTAGGTTTTATACAAATCGGTAAAATTTTCTCCTGATAAATGTGTCTGGAACAGTTAGATTTCGCTTTGAATTGCTTTATCTAAACTTTTTGGAGAAAATGCAAAACACTGTCAATTTTATATGAAGAATTTGAAGTTTTTAGATAATTGCTTGATTGGAGGTTTTTGTTTGTAAAGAGATTCTGATATTTCCACTGCACCTTTATCATGCAATATTGTTTTTATTTCCTTTTCTGACAATATAATAATTTTTACCTCATCAGGCCAAATAAACTACCGGGTAATGGCATTGGCTGTCGTCTGACGTTCAAACATTTTCTGGTAAACTTTTCACATTTCCACTTTCTGGACCAACACTGCATGGTGTGACATTTTGTGTACCTTGTACTTAGGGGATCAAAATTTGTACATTTGGTCCTGACCCATCCCTCAAATAGGGGCATGGCAGGCATTATCCTAAAGTGTGTAAACCACTTCTTCTCCAAACCAATTGATCTAGGAACCCTCAATTTTTCAGAATGACCTAAAATTTTCAGAAAACCTCTTTTCTTTGTTACATGCAGAATAAAGTTTGCACAATTTGTCTTGACTCCCTTTTAAATATGGATGTGGCAGGGTACGTATCCACTCGGAAACTTTCTTTAGACTTCTCCCTAGAAACCAGTACTCCAATTTATTTCAATATCTTCTTTGTGTGATGGAGACTAGAATATGTAATGTTTATTATCATACTCCTGAAATTACAGACATGGCAGTGATGTAACTTACAGTGTTAGAGGATATTATCATATTATCAATGTAATCATATAAGTCTGGTAATAATTTTTCAAATGTCCCCAATTTCATGTCTGTAGCACCAATATTAAGTGATAGAGAGCAACATTCAATATCTGGTCTGTCCTGTCACTGATGACTCCACTCACACACATGCATATCGGTCTCTGTATGGGAGTCTGTGTATTAGTGAGTTCCAATATGTGAAAATGTTGAGGACGTTAGGTCAGCTTGTGTGATATGTGTGGGGAGTATGGGCAGAGTGGATGGAGATTAGGGTTTATAACGGGGCAGGAGCAAACAAATTTGTTTTCCTATTTATGGCATGTTTTTATGCCATTTAGCGCTTTAAAAGGGGCAGTAGCAAGTTTTTCTCGCTGAAATCGTCAATGAAATATATTTGAAAAATTATGTCATCAAAAGTAAAACACCCTCCTCTCTTCGGAAAATCAAGTTTAAAACTGTGTGTATATGGTTCGGTAAAGCAATGGAAATCATTTTTTGTACTTCGCAATAATAAAATGTGTTCAGAATGAAATGGGCGTCATGCTTTATACGCAACATCGTTATTGCCACTACGGATAATTGGTTTGTGTATAATAAGATGTTTTACGCTCTAAAGTAAATTTAAATGACATAAACTATCAAAAAAAGACATTTTCAACATATTATGAGATATGAAAGCAAATAATAAGAACTAGTGTAAGCCATTGAGTCATAATATTTATATTCACAAATAAATATTTATATTCATTAGGGATCACTGCCTTATATAAAGCTACTGTTTTACTTCTTCTGATGAACCAAATGCTCTATAATGTGTAACTCCTGTGTAGACATATCTTGACCAACAGATTATTATTGTATGTCAAGTGACAATTCACTGCATCCAAAAACCTGTTATTTGATATGTAAGTCTACCACATAAGATAAGAAAAACATTCAAATTATGATGAGCTACAGAGCTTTATTTGTGTAATGACTACTGTCTTCAATTCCAATTTTATTTTGAAAGAATCGTTAATTATATTTTAGTTTGGACCAATTTTATTGTGAAACATGATCATCATGTATATATGATTCAGCGATGAAATGTAGAACTCTAATTTCCATAAATTTCAATGGATTAAATTTGACTGAATTGTCATTAATCAGAGATAAAAGTAGAGCAAAAATTCACCTCTGACAATAATGTATGTACATTTACCACATTTGATAATCAGTTGTCATGGAAACAAATAATATACTTCATATCTCTTTATTGTGTAAATCATCTGTATAAGATTGAACATGATCTCCCACTTGTCATGCTATATCTGGAGTATATTATATATATATTCAATTTAATTACTTGAGTTAGGATGTGCTTGTCGAGGGGGATAGTTAATCCCCCCCCACCCCCCCCCCCCCCCCCCCCCCCCCCCCCCCCCCCCTAAGTAATTTTTGTGAGAGGCTATAACTATATGATATCAGATCTACGAAGCATTATAAATGTGTAATATGAAATGTATATATGCACTTCTTGGCAAACTCTTGCTTCATTAGATAATCAGAACGAAAGCTTAACTTTCTTGGCACTAAAAAGATTGATTAATTCATCAAATTCATTTCTTCATGTACCGCTACATTTTATGTGCTTTTTCTGAGTTCACAGTTGATCTCCTGAATGTTTTACTGCAGGAAAATCTCACAAATATATCTCATGGTGAACTCTCTCGTACAGTAATTAAATAAATCTCTGTCGAGGTCAAGTCACGATGCTGAAATAACATGGCAGGTTGTAAATCACAAATTGCATAACATGTTGGAGATTATTTACATTCACTGGCACATTTAATTTACATGCTGAATTTGAGAACTTTGTAGACTTTTACGGTTTTACGGTTACTTACGGGCAAAGATTTGTTACATGGCCTTAACAATCGAAGCTCATAAAGATATTTATCAACAAATTTTAGTAGCAGACATGTAGAACTGACATGACATAAAACTCCTTACTTGAGAATCAATGTAGCGAATCTGAAATTAATTCTCCACTGATCTGAATGTTAATCATCATTGTTTACAAAGCGTGGGTCATGACACGGACAATTGGCATGTACATGGTAGGCGAAACTCAAGATGATACACGGAGCTCACGGATCGCCTGTTACAGTTGGAACGATAAATCAACAGAAACTGCTGTCTTGACGCCTGATTGCTACATGCTATTTGGTAAATCAACAAGCATTTGTTCGCAAATGACCCGTCACTTACAGCTCCACAGGAAGGATGAGCAGATGGGTCTGAACACGGACACCAACGCCTGCCTGTTATGGATGGAGTATTTGTTTACATGCCACACTGTTGGATTAGCAGAGGCCTGCTGCTTTGTAATCAGATTATGGCTTCCCACTACCCTAGCACACCTCCTCATCTCCATCCACACTTCCATGTAATATATCTATATCTATACTGATACATATCTATACTGATATCTCATGGTGGAAGATCTCTGGTGATTAATTGATCTAGGTTCTGTCCGTCCATGATCACATCGTTTCCACAGTTGAACTAAAAAACCACTAGGCCTAGCTTAATGAAACTTGGTATGTTGACTAATCATCACATGTTGTTGTGCCTTTTGGGGTTTTCAACTTTCTTGAATTAATCACTTTGCAATTTTCACAGAACGCAACTTAGATATTTGTTTCAAGGACAGATATTATTATGGTGGCTTCCATGGAAACTGATAAAACTGATCATTCAACTTATATGGGGGGTGGGGGGAGGAGAGGGGAGGAGAGGGGAGGAGAGGGGAGGAGGGGGAGGGGGGGGGGGAGCTTATGATTTATGGTGACTATATGTGAATTGATGATGCAAACCTTTCGGATTATAATTAATTTCTTAAAAATATTCATAATGACTATTATAATTAGTGTTGATAAGAATTAAGTCATTTTCTAATCTATTTTGACTACATTCATTGATGTTTGATCACCCAGATCATTGTATAGCGATTAAACAAGACTCAAAGTGAATTAATAATAAATCTTTACGATGAAAATGAGATGTTTTTATAGAACTTTATATTGCATATAATCATTGATAATCACTTGTTAAACAATTGATACCAGTTAGCTCTTTGATGATTTAACACTAAATACCTTAAATTGATTACATACTCTTAGGTTAATTATCAGAATCATAAATTCAATTAAATGAATGTAAAGGAAATCTTTTCCATCTGATTTGTAGAGCATTGACTGCAAAATTGATTAAATCAATTGTTCTTTCTTTTTCTAATAGAGCAGATTATGACCGGTATGATGAATAACTTTTATCAAAATTTTATAATTAATCAGCTCCTTCAATAAATTCTGATATTTATTTTCACAGTTTGGACACATTCTTATTCTAATTACACAAAAACATGTCAACATTTTGATGGATCATGATTCAGCATGGCTCCACTTTCAATCTTAATTTCCATCTTCATTTGAAAATGGCAAATATTAATCTATCAATTTATTGCCAGTTGATATTTAGAAACTTTTTTGATTGATAAGAAGTCCAACTAACATTGATTGATCCTGTTTCAACATTTATTCATTTTGACAGATCCATCGCCCGTTATATTGAGTAATTAGATTAATAAGGACAGATTTGAAATCGACATTGATGTATATTGCATTACAAAAAATCATTAATCTATGACAATTACCATTTGTCCCTAATTCATTATCAACGACAACTTCACAAATCTTTGGCACGTTAAATGATGTCGCTATTATACTCACATGTGGATCTGTCGAAATTCTGCTGACTCGACAGTTTGTAATATCATGTAGGTAGTTTTTTAAAAAAGTAAAATTAAAAGATATGCCTTGTACTTTAACTATGATAGTTCTGAGAAAAACCATACTTTTGCTGAACTCATAATGGTTAGTCTATTCTTTTTCTTTTCTAGCATGTTAAATGTTGCTTTTAACTCAATATTTTCACTGAAAACACATAAATTTACTGAAGTAAATTTGCTGGGAATTGAAACTCCTTGATCAGGGCCATTTCTTGTGACATCATGTCACTATTTATTCTGCCGGCGTTGACTTTTGCTCTGCAATGTGTTAAAAAACAGTACTTAATGCTCTTTTGAACTTGTGCTAGAAGGTTCCGTATGTTAGATGAACTTGTTTCGAATCAAATGTTGATTAAAATCAAACATTTTAGCAATTGCATTCAAATTGAATGTTTTATATCAAGCTTTAAGAGAATAAAATTTGAAAAAGGAAATTGAAGTTTATTTCCTCCAAGAAATACATAAGTTTACTCCTTAATTACACATATTTATGTAATTATATATGGTTGACTGGTTTGATGGTTGAATTATTTAAAAAATAAATAACAACTTTTCTTTGTGCTTTCCCAGCCATGAATTATGAACAGTCTGTCTTTGTCATAATGATGAAAGAAAACTGCACCACTTGCACTAAATTATCAACATGTATTGTCCAAATATTATGAAAGAAATTAAAGGCAGGGTGTTACGACAACCTTATCCCATAACTCACATTCCTTTCTGATTGGGATATTTTCTTAACATAAATAACATCATAAATAACGTAATTGTTATGATTAAGACACAATGGAAGTTAGTTATAACAACATTACTGCATGATAAGGATTTATTTAGAAGAAAATATTAACCCTTAGTTAACAGAGAAGAATATCTAGACTTAAAGCGTTAACTGTCATACTGACTATCTTAAGATCCAGCTGCTGTAGGCAGGAATCCCTGACATTTACTGCATCCCCCTGTCGTCATAAGGCAGGGATCCCTGACCTCTTATCAAAAAAGACAATTACACATGTCCAACGACAGAACTTTTGATATAAAATCCAACAGAAGGATTCTACACTGAAAATTCACTTCACTGATATGTTAACTTGTCATAAAATTTGTTATTGATGTTACACTGTTTAAATTAGCTTGATGAGGAAAGTTCCAATATACTGTTAATATAGACTTGCTTAACATTTTGACTTAATTGGCTCCATCCCTAAACGGACAAACTTTATTTGGGACAAACTAGCCCTACTAGAAAGATCTACGTAACTGAATCCATAGTCTGTCATCCAGACCCCTTAAATTAAGAGTTTCTAGGTAAGTGTACAACAAGACTACAGAGCTCAGTTTAAGCTCTGAAAATTAACACATCTCAGAGGCTCCTTTTTATTTTATTTTATTTTTATTTTTTTTCAAAATTTTATGAAATAATTCATTTCAGAGGCTAAATGTTAGACTACTGAATTGACTGCAAGTCAAGTACCTGGCAAGGTTCAGCTGAATGACAACAATAATATTACAGAGAGACTAGATCAGCAGGAGAAGGGTTAACTTTACTGAGTGATTGACAGGGGACAGTGTTCACATCAATGAACAGCATACAGACCCCTGTTTATCTACACGATTTGGTTACAGTTGAAAATCGTCCGGAAAGCGAATTATGCAGTTAAGTGAATCATCTTTTACATAGAAATTCGTAGAGAAGATTTGAAATACTACCTGGCTGGGTACCTGGATATACAGAGTCTGGGTAAATGAGGTCTGTCTGTTTATAGACTGAGCCAGAATTTTTGAAAGGAATTGGGGGTTAACATATTGTTAGTGTTTGGGGTTCAACCAAAATATAATTTTACAAAACGGGGGAAGGAGGGTCAAACTCCCTGAACCTCTTCTGGATCTGACTCTAAATAGGGTTTACTTCACTGGATGGTAGACAGGGGACAATGTTCACATCAATGAAACAATTACAGAGATATAGAATACTAAACGACGTCCCGTTTGATAACATGTTTATGAAACGAGTGGATGGTTTTATTTTAACGAGTGAAAGTGAGTTAAATACCGATGCCATACACGAGTTTCATAAACATACGAGGGGCGTTCAATAAGTGTTGCAAGCGGGGCATTGGTGTTTACATAAACAGTGTCAGCTTATAGCAGGTGTTACTATAGTCAAAACATAACATTGACACATCTCAAAACAATTTCTAGACATAACAATTATTTAGATATAATAGCTGCGCTGACCTAGGGGTCTCCATAATCATGGATTCTCTCAAACATGAGCAAACGCGCTGTGATCAAGTTCCTTACTAAAGATGGATGCAAAGCTACAGAAATACATAATCGTATGTGTAATGTGATGGGTAAGGATGCTCCTAACTTTTCAACAGTTTGTCGCTGGTCTCTTCAGTTCAAGCGGGGCAGGGAGTCCTTAGACGATGACCCACGGTCAGGCAGGCCATCTGAAGTCACCCGACCGGAAGTTATTGCCGCTATCGAAAGATGAATTTTAGCTGACCGCCGTGTTAAAGTTTCTGAACTGTCTTTGTAATTCTAGATATCAGTTGGAAGTGTTGAAAAAATAATTCATGACCATCTTGGTATGTCCAAGGTATCTGCAAGATGGGTACCCAGAAACCTCACAGCACAAGATCGCCAGAAAAGAACCGAAAGTTGCATGGAGCTCCTTGATCGGTTTAATGCGGATGAAGCCAGGTTTTTGTCTCGTCTGGTGACAGGTGGCGAAACCTGGATCCACCACTGGGACCCGGAAACTAAACTGGAATCCAAGCAATGGAAGCACCCGAGTTCACCGCCTCCCCTGAAGTTTCGCTCTCAACCATCAGCTGGCAAGGTTATGGCGACAATCTTTTGGGATGCAAAAGGCATATTATTAATTGATTACTTGTCAACCAAAACTACAATGAATGGTCAATATTATGCCAACCTAATGCAAGAATTGCGAAAGACAATTCGACAGAAACGCCGTGGAATGTTGACACGTGGTGTTCTGATTTTGCATGACAACGCTCCAGTCCACAAGTCAAGAGTTGCACAGGCCGCTATATGTGATTGTGGATTCGAACAGCTTAACCACCCACCCTACAGCCCAGACCTAGCCCCCAGTGACTACTTCCTGTTCAGAAACCTGAAATCCGCCCTACGTGGAAGACACTTCCGGGATGACGAAGACGTCAAAGCTGCCACAGAGGCGTGGTTAGGGGGGCAAACGGAAGACTTCTACAAAAGTGGCATCAAAAGTCTTAAAGAGAAATGGAATAAGTGTATTGAGGTGAAGGGTAACTATATTGAAAAATAAAAGTAAAAAATTTACTACGCGAGTTGGTTTTATATTGAAGTTGCAACACTTATTGAACGCCCCTCGTATGTTATCAAACGGAACCGATGTTAGTATTTTATTTATCACTCAATGATGTAAATAGCACTGATTTGCAAGAAAATTGTTTTTAGTGACGCTTACTTGCAAATAGGTCACCCACTATTGCAGTCGTGCGGCTAACATTTTGACGTCAACCAAAAACGACTATGACGTCACGCGCTGATTATGACGTTATGGCAGCAGGCAGCACACATGTGTAACGAACTCATTGTTATCTAATGAGTGATCTCACCACGGTTGAGTAATAAATGCTACGTAGCATCTGTATACATCTGCAGGAAAGCATAGACTACACATTTTCCCATACATGTTGAATTCACATATTGTAAAGGAGGTGGGAATTCAACCTTAGTCTTAGCTCGATCAGAAATACAATTTTGCATTTGAACTCCCTTGAACCTCCCCTTCATCTACCATTGAAAAGGGTTAACTTTACTGGGTGATAGACGGAGGACAATGTTCACATCAATAAAACAATTTCGGAGCATTTAAGATGGAGATTAATGAAGACGTGCATGCCCTCATCAGGATGAAAGGTCAGACGAGGGTGAGTGTAGGGAGAAGTTACTAGAGAGTTCATGCTCGCTGATTTACAAGACCTTCCTCTCCGTGCCTTCATCGGCCATGTGACCACTTGTAAACATGTGTTGCAACTGGGAACTGTTCTACATGCAGTAAGGTTTGGGTGCAATGCTGTACTGAATTTCAGTGTAGTACCACCCATGGTTTGCTAGTTCAAGCCGATGCTCGCAGGTTTCACCGCAATGCATAGCCACATGCCATTGCGGGCTTTCTCCCTGCCATAATACTAGCAGCCGTGATAAGAGTAAAATACTCTTGAAAGCAGTGTTAAACCCCAACTCACCTCACCTCACCTCACTTCAATCACGGACTTAAATTACAATTTAAGTCCGTGCTTCCATGCTTCCATCAGCCATCTTACCCTTGCATGTCACACCTATTAGAATCAACTCATTGTTAGAAACTAATTCCTCCATCCTCTCTCTCTCTCTCTCTCTCTCTCTCTCTCTCTCTCTCTCTCTCTCTCTCTCTCTCTCTCTCTTTGTGACTCTTCCTTTTGTTACATCTATCAAGGAATAGGAGCTTCACGTTATGCCACTTCTGAAGGAACTTCAAGGAAGAGTTGTTCTGGATCTGTCAGCAATGGCAGACATTACCTCCAATTACAACAAGTTAGGATTTCATATCAACACAAATTTTGTTTATTCAAAATCAATGTTGGTTTGTAATAAACCCTCTCAAATCTTTAACTAAGAATTTTGAATTAGAAATATGGCTTGGTATAGCACTCAAGAAATATGACCTTTTGAAAAAAATGTAATATTTTATGAACCATTCGGTAAGGGATTGCAAATTTCATTATTCCTTACTTTTTGTCATTTAGGAATCAATATGGACAATTGATGCATACAGTCAGCTCAAGTCTCCAGAAGCTAGCTGGACCATTCCATAAAATCTCATTGCTCTGAATTGTTTATTCATGGCTAACCAAGGATGAAGTTGATTGCTGATATTTGTGACATCAGCTGAATTTACTTAACCCAGTACCTGCTGAGGGCATGACAAGTTGCTCTCCATGTGTCAAGATATTCAAATGACAGGCCGTAAAGACCATTTTTATACATTACGACATCATAGTGGACATTCATGGACTTTTATGCTTGCAGATTAAAAACATTACTCAGGACATGTTTGTTGTTGTTTGATCATTGATCTTTATATGTTTTATAGTATAAGTCCTTAGATATTGAAATATAAAAATAGAGCGATGGGCTCTGTAGCTCATCAGGATTTGTATTGTTATAATACATTTTTTCAGATTGTTCTGGAGCTTTTCATACTGGAGAAGAAGATGAAAATAGGTTTTAAAGGTTGTGACCCTTGTGACCCTATTTGGGGTCACAGGGTCACCAAATCTACAATTTAGTATCCCCATTGGCCAGAGGTATATGTACACAACATTTCAGCTTTCTAGACCGTTTGGTACTGGAAAAGAAGATGAAAATAGGTTTTTAAGGTCCTGACTCCCTTGACACTATTTGGGGTCACAGGGTCATGAAATCTACAATTTAGTATCCTGATTGGCCAAGGAGGCTGTACACAACATTTCAGCTCTCTAGACCTTTTGGAAGTGGAGAGGAAGATAAAAATATGTTTTTAAGGTTGTGGCTCCTGTGACCCCATTTTGGATTACAGGGTCACGAAATCAACAATTTAGAATCCCCAGTGGCCAAGGAGTCTGCACACAACTTTTCAGCTCTCTATACCTTTTGGAACTGGAGAAGAAGACGATTGTGACGGGATAACGAAATCAACAATTTATCTACAAATGTCTTGCATCAATTGTTTCATCATCATCACATTATGACATCATATCATAATTTCATCACCATACCTGATATCACAACAGTCAAATGCCGGTATTATTTGTAATTGAGCAAGATAACTGGAATTAATGGTTAATTGGGAACCAGATGATTTATCTAGTCTCCCTGGGAGACAAAGAATCAATGCCACTCGGAGGTGAGGAGGTATTGCCCAGTTTTGGATTATAGACAAATACATCTGCATGTCATTTCGTGCGCACTGCTCATTAGCACAGATTTATTGTAATGTTTATTGTATAACAGTCTATGAGCACTGTGATTCATGGCCAAACTTTATCTTCTTTTCCTGTGTTTCCATTCAGAAATTGATCTGCCGTCATACTTTATCAAGGGCTGTTACAGACCTCGCAGCTGAGCTTTGCTTGATAAAAATATGTTCCCCTTTATTTCCTCTCTGTATTCAGGTATTTTCAACTCCTGTTATCAAAAGATGATAAAGCAGATAAAGGTATTGGGAACAGGATGTATGAGAATGCCATTTAGGCTGGTTTAAAAAAGAAAAGAAATCAGCTTTTTCTTCAAGCGCAATTCAGCAAATTTATAATTTTAACCATCGTTAAGCACTGAGGGTTCTCTCACATGCAAGCAATTTTGCAGGACAGTTTCTTAATACGCAAGCACATTTCAACACTGAAATGCTAGATCGTTCAAAGTCTTTGCTTTTTCTAGGCTTGGTGATAGCGTTTGTTTAGGGTTTTCTCACTTTTTGACAAATTTGATTTGCAGCAAATTGTATTAAAGTCAACCATGTTCTGTTTTCCTGGCATGAATTGTCACTTTCTCTTTTAACACTTTGTGCTGGCATCGTTGTAGGTGTATAGATCAGCCATTAAACATTACCATTACAGGTTATTCTCTTAATAATTTAAATTGTAAAAGAATTTAAGGCAATAAAATCTATCTTGACAGTCTTATTGTATCAAATCCTAGATGTTATTTTTTTTATTCAAGAAAAACAGTTTTTTAAAAGCCAAATATTAAGAAATTTTTCGAAAAATATTATCTCTGATATATGTTATTCATTTATTTGCTGTGTTATTGATCTTGATGCAATCCTGTTGGGAAAAAAATGAGACGTTTTCAATAAATATGACAACTTGAAATATAAAACCTCTGATTGAAACTGACAATACCATTATATAATTTGGCAAAACATCTTTTATTTAAATATTTAAATTGGCATTAAGTCAGTTTATATTGTAATGCTGTGAGAACCTCTAGCTACAAATATAAAGCACTTTTGTTTTAGAAATTAGCGTTTGAAAGCACATTTAGAAAAAATGTTCACAATGCCTTAATCGTTAGCCTGCTGGATATTCTGGGGCTTACTCTCCTTGTAATCTTGATTATTTCAGCCAAAGTGGCATAAAATCAGCAAGGTAAAATAAAATGTAAATTTATTATTTTTGTTTGTGCAAGGATAACTTCTGTCTGTACATATTTATATTTATACTTTTTTATATGTTATTTCAATACTGCAATGTTATCATACAAAGTGGTATAAAATCAGCATTATAAAATGAAATACATTTTGTGATAAGATTGAAGAAGACGCGTATATTATATACAAATCACCAACCTGTCTGAATGATAGCTATTGTTGTTTTACATTGTCTTTGCTATAATTATGTATTAAATCTTTTTTCTGAAACAAAAGTATTCTAATTTCCTAAAACAAAATCATTCTAATTGAATATCTCCAAATCTTTAAGTAAAACTGTCATAAAACAAGATGGCCTTGGTGTTCAACATCATTTTCAAGAAGATTTCACTTACATACCAGCATCTTGTATAAAGTCTTGCACACACATGCTATTTCATAAAAAATTTTTACAAAATGGTATTTCATAATTTCTTTTAAAAAAACAACTTCTTTATTGTGAACATACACAACGTTTCAGAGTATATGCTTACTCCTTCATCAGGGGGAATTATTAATTACAGTTCTTTCCTGAAAAGTTAATGAACCACTGATGTGATTCATGAAACAAACAAGAATCAAAACACCATTTTACCATGGCACTTTGATTTATATATACGGTTCTTAAACACTAATCTGTTATTTTCTTAATTTTAAAACATAATGAATCCAACAAATTGATGTGATAGAGTATGTCTGCAAGTTGTCTTTATCAAAACGACTTACAGATCATGTCTATTTCTGGAATAAGAAATGATAAAATCTTGTCCCTCCCGACATGATTTATATATTTTTAATCTTAACTGTTAGTCTCGCCCAATTTGTAAATTAAAACTTGAGTGAAACATATATATATTACATCAATAAGTCCACTTTCCATCACGCTAGAGTGGAAGTCATCCTTCAGACACATATTGATTTGTATTTTTTATACAAGTGTAAGGAGATCATAACTTCAATGAAGAAGTTAGAATTCTGGTTGCAGCAAGTCTCAAGGATAGTTTAGGCAGACACCATTCAATGTTCACTGACCGCATAACCAGCATAGGATTTGAATCTAGCCAGTTTCTAAGTCCCGTAATCATTCTTAACTTTAATTGCCTTCTTCTGTTGAACTTCTTACATAAAGTTTGTACTGATGTTGCATCTATCATGTTTTAAAGTCTGAGTTTAGACTGACATCATTCAGGACCAAACTGGGACCACTGAACAACTAGCAATTGATTTCAGTCAAGACTTTGTCATAGTCCTTTAATCATTATAGCCTGCCTGTGAGTCCTTTATTTTACATCTTACATAATGTTTGTGTTCTTGTTTCATCCATCGTGTTTCAAAGACTAATATTGTTCACTCAGTGGTTGGACCACTGAACTGGCAGAAATTGATTTCAATCTAGACTGTATCACAGTCCCCTAAATCATTGTAAGTTTGCTGCCTAAGAGTCCTTTATTTTATAATTACTTCCATAAAGTTTCATCCATCATTTCTCAAAGATTAAGTTCGGCCTGATATCATTCAGTGTTTGGACCATTCAACAACCAGCTAGATATCAATCTAGACTTTCACAGGCGCTTGAATCATTATTAATCTTCCTTCCTACATTTTACTTCAATATCACTTTATTACACAGAATTTGTATTCTCATTTCATTCATCATGCAAAACTCATCATCATACATGTCAAAGACGGACTCGGAAGCGTAAGAGGAAAATTAAATGTTTGCACCTTTGGACAATAAGTATCAAATTTACCATCTAAACCATATATATATATATATATGGAAAACAGAAATTTGGATCATTCTACAAGTTTTATTATTTGAGCCAGAAAACCAGTTTAACCATTTTGGATCCTGTGACGGCATCCACGGTGTCCCACCTTTTGGTATGTTATATAGATAAGCATGCAGGTATACTTGTATCAATATTATGGGTCTGGCACCTATGGTCTGGCCGTCCCTTACATTGTTCTTAACACAGTGGCATATCCAGGGAGGCTCAAAGCACGCTTAAAGGAGCTGTGGCACATTTTTTGCAAATTTTATTCAAAATTTTGTAAGAGCCTTGGCAAGTCTACAACTAGACATCTCAGCGGCTTCTTATATTTTATTTAAATCGTGTCAAATTTGAAAATTTTAAACAAAAAATGTTTTTTAGAGACTAAGCGTTGGATTTAATTGTTACAACATGTTACTATATTTCGAGTAATGACCTGTCTCACAGCGCGGTGTTTAGGTCACCAATAGCACTGAGATTGTATCCCCTAGGTAACCTGTCTGGCTTTCCTAGATGAATCTATACACAGATTTTTGGGCTTTAGGTGCTTGATTTCAATAGCTGCTGTTGACTATTTTGTCCGAAGTGATTTTTCCACTTTGCTCATGTAAATCGAACAGACAGATAGATGGAGCTATAAGCAGATGGATCGGGACATAGAGGCATACATTGATATTCTGTGGTTGGGTGGAACAGTCCAAGGCCCTTCAATACTTTGTGAAGGATAACACCTAGTCTATTGGAGTCAGATTGATAGAGTGTCCAGTGGGGAGACTAATAGATACTTTACTGGATAGATACATCAATACCAGACCAAGAGACACATTGATAGAATCAATGTATAGTTCAAAGCCAACTTGCATAATAGTTTTTCAGAAACAAATCTGGTAGATTGACCTTTGGGGATCGGGATTGCATGATTCCACGTAGATTCGTAGACACTTTGAAATATCAATCAAATCTGAATTCACTGAACACTGAGTCGTTTTACAGTGTAAAAGTGTCCTTTTGCAAGATAGCAGTCAACTAATTGGAAGCCCAAGAACATGACTTTAAGAAAAGCATTGTATAATTCCAAAACAAATTAGACAAAATCTAAATCTATCAAGCCCAGACGCTTTTCAGAAAAGTCTTATGAGTGTGAAATCTGACTGACTGTGGATTAGACGACATCACAATAAAAATACCGGTAGACAGATTATGTTAATGAAGAGATAGATAGATAGATAGATAGAGTAGTTAGATAGATATAAATATAGATAGATAGATACAGTAGATACAATAGATAGATGATAGATACTGTAGATAGATAGATAAGACAGACAGACAGACAGACAGACAGACAGACAGATAGATAGATAGATAGATACCGGTAGCTGTTTTTAGATTTTGTGTTGATAGATGGACAGAGGGGACACTGTCCAGACTGAGTGGACAAGCAGGCCCAAGTGGCTGACCAGCTTTATAATGTACAGGATCCACATTCATTGTGTTGACCAGTCTCCGATCTCTCTCCAATTCAGGGATTCCATTACACAAGAAAACACAGAGTCGCTTCCAGGGTGATTGCCTGTCTGTACCCTGAAGCCTGCTTATATAAGAGTTTAAGCTCTTTGTGTCCATCCAACAAGCATTGCTTGAGTCTCAAAGTCCCCCAAAGCAGTCGAGGGCTTATGTGAGGCTGTGAAATGGAACTAGACTCTAGATACGAGGCCTTGATGTTTGTCGGTTTGTTGTTTTGGATTATTTGGGCTTCTGCTCGAGGCTTTGAGGTTTGCATGACTCCATAGTGATACTAATCAATGCTGGTCACTTTTTGATTTGTAGTTTTTGGTTCTGTAGGCATGTTGCTCCAGGGTTGGAGTTGATCCATAGGATGCTAAGCATGTTACATGTTCATCTGGAAACATTACAGGGGTGGAGTTGTCCATGAGGATATGGTCATTGTGTGTTGTGGGGGTCTCCTGGACACCTGTTAATCCTTGCATTCTGATTTGAAACCTGCTGAGCAGCTGCTTACTGAATTGTCATGATAACGACACCTGATTGTTGACTTTTATCAATAAGGTTCAGCAATAATGGACATGGCTCGCTGGATAGGTGACCCTCTTCATCCATGCATGGAAATCTGAATGGTTTGAGGTTCAATAAGGTTCAGCATCAATGGACATGGCTCGCTGGATAGGTGACCCTCTTTATCCATGCATGGAAATCTGTATGGTTTGAGGGACATTAGAGATAGCCCCACAATGAGACATCAATGATAGATGTAGTGTCACCTTGGGCAAGACATTTTAATAAAAAAAGTGCCTCTGTTCACGTGCAGTGCAAGTGCAAGTGGGAACCTGGTGATAATTGTGTTTGAGGTGATCCTTGAGGGCTATAATCAACAACTTTGGTTAGACCAGAGTAATAATACTGGGAATACTTTGAGTTTGAGGTCAACATGGGTATGTGCACTTTGTGAATGTCCTCATCAGTTTTATAATTATTTTGATGATTTTTGTCAAATGATAGCAAATTTAGTCGTTTCTCCGCCCTGAACCCATAAATCCATGCCTTTAATGAAAATTCTGGTTGTCTTTGAGAAAACTGCTCTCACTGAGCAACCCTAGCTACTGCTTGTAGTGAATAAAGGATATTTTGGTAAAGTTCCGTCATTAAAAACACAACGTGTTTTAATTATAGTTTTATTAAAATTTTATAAAACAATATCCTTACAATGTTGTTAATTCCTCGATGCAACATCCACTCACAACAATGCTGACAAAAGTAACATAAAACATAATCATTTAAGTCTGATTGCATCAAGGAAAATTTAACTGATTGTGATGTCATAATAAAATAATCCCGTAAAGATGTTAACACAAGGTCACATTTAATATCTTTTCCTTGCTGACAGAGCAAATTAAGAGATTGACAATCAGACTCATTGACATGTCTTTTAGAGTATTTCTAAAGGTCCAATAGAGATCCTGGTGTAAAGAGAGATTATCAATAAATTGTTCAGGAAGGAGGAAGAGATTACTAATAAATGCTGTCAGGTCTGTCAATCATCCCTAGAGAAATGTTCTTCCGTTTGCTAAAAAGCTTGCTTGCTAGAAGCAGTGAGTACTGACAAAGTGACAGATTGTTGCTGTTCGTGTGAAATAAATGCTTGTGTACATTGGAATGCAGGTAGAGATTTCTTTACTATTCTAGCTCCGCATACACAAACACATCAAACCATCTCTGTCATTCACCAGTATTACAATGATACCTACACATATACGCGCAAAAGAAATGATACCATATTTAATACAAGATATTTCAGTTCACGGGCAATTCATATATAGAGTTTCACCATGTCTTCAGAAGATAACTAAACTAAATTTGAAATTTCAAAACATTATCTGTTCATATTTCTGAGAAACACACATTTTAAGGAATCGTTGTTTTCAAATCTCAAGAACTAGACGAGATAGAAAAGTCAAAAAGTGATTTCTGGTTTGTTTTAATTATGACATCCTACCGTAATGATGCGTCAACAAATTCAAGTCCAAGAAGCTACATTATGCTGACAACATCTAATCGTAAGATAATGTCCACATTTCATAAAATTTACCTTAAATACCAAACATTATGACCAGAAAACCCCTTTAAAATAGCAGTTCAGCACCCCATGTATGTTTGAACAGATATGAAATATTAAGTATTATACTCTAATGAATTACATTCCATATATCTCTAGATAAGATATATCATCATCACAGACATTCAAAAAAGACTTTATCCGGCAGATATATTTTATGTTTGATTTTATTGAAAAATTGGTATTCTTTCTTTTGCCCCTCAGTGTACACAGGCACTTCAGTTCCAACTCTCCCATTCCCTTCTGCCATACACCAGTAAGTAAATCGTTACTTACACTTACAGGCTAGATATGTCCTACTCATACACAAGGATAGCAAGTTATGTACCAGTAAGTATAACAATACTTACACTAACTAAAAGCATAGCAAGTTACATACACCAGTAAGTATAATGGTACCTACACTTACTTATAGCCTAGACACATACATAAGTATAACAAGTTACATACACCAGTAAGTATAATGGTACCTACACTTACTTATAACCTAGACACATACACAAGTATAGCAAGTTACATACACCAGTAAGTATAATGGTACCTACACTTACTTAAAGCCTAGACACATACATAAGTATAGCAAGTTACATACCAGTAAGTATAATGGTACCTACACTTACTTATAGCCTAGACACATACATAAGTATAGCAAGTTACATACACCAGTAAGTATGATGGTACCTACACTTACTTATAGCCTAGACACATACACAAGTATAGCAAGTTACATACACCAGTAAGTATGATGGTACCTACACTTACTTATAGCCTAGACACATACACAAGTATAGCAAGTTACATACCAGTAAGTATAATGGTACCTACACTTACTTATAGCCTAGACACATACCGGTACATAAGTATAGCAAGTTACATACACCAGTAAGTATAATGGTACCTACACTTACTTATAGCCTAGACACATACATAAGTATAACAAGTTACATACACCAGTAAGTATAATGGTACCTACACTTACTTATAACCTAGACACATACACAAGTATAGCAAGTTACATACACCAGTAAGTATAATGGTACCTACACTTACTTAAAGCCTAGACACATACATAAGTATAGCAAGTTACATACCAGTAAGTATAATGGTACCTACACTTACTTATAGCCTAGACACATACATAAGTATAGCAAGTTACATACACCAGTAAGTATGATGGTACCTACACTTACTTATAGCCTAGACACATACACAAGTATAGCAAGTTACATACACCAGTAAGTATGATGGTACCTACACTTACTTATAGCCTAGACACATACACAAGTATAGCAAGTTACATACCAGTAAGTATAATGGTACCTACACTTACTTATAGCCTAGACACATACCGGTACATAAGTATAGCAAGTTACATACACCAGTAAGTATGATGGTACCTACACTTACTTATAGCCTAGACACATACACAAGTATAGCAAGTTACATACCAGTAAGTATAATGGAATAATCGGGGGGGGGTTCTCCCTTTCTCTGGCATGTTTCTGATATATCCAGCATCTTTTTAGAATACCGGTAGTCAAATACTTCTCAAAGCAAAAGAAAGTGATAAGAGCATTGACAAGTCAAGTACATGATCTATTCTGATATATCCTGCATGTTTCTGATATAGCCAATATGTCTCTGATGTATCAAACATGTTTCTCTATACACAGGATATGTTTCTTTATATCCACCATGTTTCTTTATATCCAGCATGTCTCTGATATATCAAACATGTTTCTTTATATCCAGCATGGTTTTTTTTATGTCAAACATGTCTCTGATGAAGAAGACAAATATTTATGGATGATCTCTTATATTTATGGATATATCAAACATGTCTCTGATATATCAAACATGTCTCTGATATATCAAACATGTCTCTGATATATCAAACAAGTTTCTTTATATCCAGCATGTTTTTTTTTATGTCAAACATGTCTCTGATGAAGAAGACAAATATTTATGGATGATCTCTTATATTTACGGATATATCAAACATGTCTCTGATATATCAAACATGTCTCTGATATATCAAACATGTCTCTGATATATCAAACATGTCTCTGATATATCAAACATGTTTCTTTATATCCAGCATGGTTTTTTTTTTATGTCAAACATGTCTCTGATGAAGAAGACAAATATTTATGGATGATCTCTTATATTTATGGATATATCAAACATGTCTCTGATATATCAAACATGTCTCTGATATATCAAACATGTCTCTGATATATCAAACATGTCTCTGATATATCAAACATGTCTCTGATATATCAAACATGTCTCTGATATATCAAACATGTCTCTGATATATCAAACATGTCTCTGATATATCAAACATGTCTCTGATATATCAAACATGTCTCTGATATATCAAACATGTTCTGACAGAGTGCAGCACTAAAGAAGCTAGGGGAAACTGATTGGAGAATTGACAAGTCTACATGGTCTCTGGCATGTTTGTGATACTTCCACTCTAAAAACCTGTGCCAGAACTTCCGGCACTCACCATCTTGCATAAACATTTATTCTGAGGTATTATTTGCAGAAAACATTTGTACACTTGTCTTCCATGTTTATGCCTGGGTAAATGTTAAAATAAGCACAGCCCCTTGTATGATTGAAGAGGAAAATGTGAAATGTGTTAGGCACTGTTTGAAAAGTAATCAATCCGAAAGTGCGTATTAGTCAATTCAAATACCAAACTTAACTCTTCACCTGCTCCATTGATTAGTGCCATACCATTGTGAGAGGGCAGTTTACAGGACTCATCATTGACTCATTTACAGAGATTAATATTGGCCACTGGCCATGATCTGCTAGTCTTACACTCACACTCTGAACAAAATATTTGTTCTGAAAATATCACCCTTTTATATAATATTGAAAAAGAAACCATAAGAAATTGAAAAGGCACTGTTTCAATTAATTTTTTTCAGATATAACTTAATTTTTTTCACATTGTAAGTGTTAGACTAATGATATGCAGTCAATGTATGAAATAAGTGTGAAACATTCAAGCCCCAAACAATACTTTTAGGAATTTTCATGATAACATTAAGTGAAAACCTAAAACATTATCAGCCCAAACCAAAAGTTCTATAAGCTGTCGGACTGGCTTTATTTCCTACACTGTTCAGCTTCTGATTCAGCACCACAGAGCAGCTTTGCTGGAAGATGGGTGCTTAATAAATTAATTAATTAATCAATTAAAGCGAAAAACAATTAAAAAGTTGCCAACATGTATGATATTATTGCAGATGAAATACTGTATTCCATCAGTGAGATAAACTTGTATCAGTCCACAATAATTAAATCATGTGACTTTAATTTAAACAATGAAATATGAAACAATTAATGGCCATAACAAATTATGTTATGACGTAACATTCTTCACGCAATCTTTCAATGAGAAATTATCCATATTTCCAAGGATACCAAATAACAAATTAATGTGTTAATTTTTTATAGTACCATGATTACATCATCTTGTGAGATAGAATATTGTAAAACCTGTGCCATAAACGTCCGCCTCACTCATGCAATAAGATAAACATGATAAATGTCAAGAAAAGGCAGATATCCTGTATATTTGTAAAATCTATCCTTCTGGCATTCTGATGTCAGCTCTTACCAAGGCAACCAAACTTCATACACAACGACTGCCAAGGACAATTTGTTGATGTCACCGCACGACAAAAGATGCAAGACTACGTCTACAATGAACTCCTGCATAACCTCGGGGCTAAATCTGCATTGCTGCATATGATCGTCCTTCACCATGGAGACTTAGAATAGTGCTGCCCCTTCACTATCCTCCTTCCAGTAGCATTCAGGTCATCCCTAGACTCACGTTCAGTCCATCCAAATTATATTTTGTGAACATAGATACCTGTGTATGAAACAAAGCCCGTCCGCGAGCCTATAGACTAAAATTTAGTCTATGAAATATATTATTTTTGAAATAAATAATTACATGCTTATCAACATTTTTATTTCTTGGTCTCATTTCCTGTAGCCTAGACTTGCTGAAGGAGAACCTAGACTGTATTAAAGGCTCCTTTTTATTTACAGTCCTGAAGCTGGACTAGCGAGCCTATTACCAAGTAGCTTTTGGTTCAGACTGGTAACTTTTAAAAAATGTCCCTTAATTTCATTAATTTCATAATAATTACTTATTTTAATTAATAACTTTAGAAATACCTGCCATTAAGATATTGAACAAATGTAGCATTGTTATTATTCAATTGAATAGAAACCTCAACTTTTTTGTGAGATTACGTACCTTAAAGAAATCATAATTCCTTTGTTTTTTTAATGTTAATCCGTTTATTCATATAGACAATAATTTTAGGATAATGAAACACTAACCACTGTTTGGAAACGTTGTCTGCTTAAAAAGATATAAGCGTTCGAAGTGGGTAAATATTTGGCTGCAAAATCTTTCAGGCATAAAACACCCCCACCACAGTATAGCGTTTGCCTGGCCATGTGACGTCATACACAACTAATCAATGTAATGGTTGTGCTGCCTTAATCACATTAAACACTTGTTGTTTTCCGTTGTATGGTTATCCCCCTTAAGCTTTATACTATCAGTTTAACCCTTAGTCTACCATCTGGCATCCTTTAGTGGATCCGGACCACCACTCAGCACTGTCAGTAAATATGCTATTTAGACAGTCATGTAAGGCTAATTTCAGTGGATTCTGTCATTAGACGCCACCTAACTCCTGTGTATTACGTCACAAGGCCAAGCACTTGGCAACCGCTCTCAGCTGAGTTTTTATGAGGCGTAAATGAGCAGCGTTCTAAAAAAGTGTTCTAAAGGGTGTTTATTGGTTGAATTGACATATATCAAGTGGAATCCTATAGTCATCTTGGAATATGCTTGAATAAAAACCGAAAAGTGATTGTCAGAGTTTGTGGGTCTTTAATTCTGTCTAAGGTTCTAGAAATTGTGATCTAGTTAACTTAGATTTTGGAGATATTCATGAATGCAGAAAGATATATCACAGAAAGTATCGCCTATATCTCAGACATGACACAAGTGTGAGTGACAGCTAGTTGACAGGTTGTCCATTTCCCTCATGTCACTCCTTGTGTAACACATACATCCACTTCCTTAGATGAGAAAATTGGGAATATATATTCTATTTTTCTTCAATAAAAGTTGTTTTTTTTAAATCAATAATCTATTTGGTTAACCTGAACTTTACATTCCATGGAAAAATATGATTTTTATTGATTTATTTTTATGGATTTATTTTTTATGGATTTATTTTTTTATTGATTAATTGTGTGAACGTGCTTAAAATCCTGCTCTCCTCAGACAGACACTTTCAGTGTTACTAAAAGAACTTTAGTATTTGTTTGATGTTTGATACTTTCAAGTCAATTTTTTAATATGAATATTTCAAATAACATTTATAATTCTGGAAAAAATACAATTTAATTAAATTATGAACATGATGCTTCATGATAGTGTATGTGTCTGCTCAAAAAATTGCACTTAATTATTGTCATAAAAAAGTTGACATTTTCTGGTATTCACTACATCAGGTATTAAATTGCCTATCAAAGAAATCTTTCAAATGTAATTCATTACTTTTTAAATTAAATTAATTTAGAGAACTGGTCTTGTAGATGAGTAAGGAAGTGTAAGTGATTTATTTAATTTCACATCTCATTTAGTTCACAAAATTAACATATTAATTTATATCCCCTTCATAATCATGTAATCAAAATTATAAGAAAGAATAATACATAGGTCATACAGTAAATGAAAGTAACATATGTATTTGGCTTCTCCTTCTTACAATCTGTAAATATAGATTTAATTTAGAGGAGGATTCAGCTTTTTTTTAAATAGGGGATGCACATTTCCAGGTAAAATGGTGGAAGAGGGGCACAATGCTGTATATATATATTATGCTTTAATAATGTATCATATTTGTAGGATTTATGTGCAATCTCTTTCTCAGAAAAGGGAGATGCCCAATTACCTTGACTAAAGCTTCAAAAGTCATTTCAATAGTAATTTTTAAAATTTTCACAGGCTGCGAAACTCCGCAGCCCCTGTAATTACAAGAAAAAGTAATAGACAAATGCCATACATTAATTTCTTCATTCATTAGCTCATGTCAGCACTTCCTTGTTGATCATCTGCAGTTCACATTATATACATATCATGTCCCTCAATCTCAGCTGACAACGACAGACATACATCAGTTTAGCTGATTAATATAGTCCTCTTTACTTTTTTTGTTAATCATGACTACCAAACAAATGGTGAACAAATCCTCAAAATTAAATACACTAAAACAGATTCGCATGTTATAGCATAAAAATAATATTTTTGGCATCATGATGTGTAACTTTGACTGTGAGCTTGTAACTATTTTTTCAACATGCAAAATAAACAATATTTAAAAAATTGTAAGGAAAATCAGGAAAATATAAACTTCTCTAACTGCGACAATGTAATTTCACTAAACACGTGTAACATGGAAAAAAAATATGTTTGAAATGGAAACCATAATTGCATTTATGGCACAAAAAAGCCCAAAATTGTGTGTAAGCAGACAAAACTGAAGACAAAGCATCCAAAATAGTGTGAAAATAATCAAATATTGACTAACAACCTCTCACAACATGGTAGAGTTTGGGAGCGATCAAGAAAAGACAACCGATCAAAATATGATTAGCCTCAAAAGGGCTCTATTCTTTGTGACCTATAGATAGGACATTATTGCAGTTTGGAAGTTTATGTTCCTGTTTTAACAATTTGTATTCTATTAAAGTGTATTTGAATTCACTTTGAGGATTTTTCACCATTTGTATGGTTAGGCTGTTAATGAGATAGGGGCAAAAACACATCTTTGCTTGACTTATAAATGTTACCCAAAACTCACTTCATCCCTTGAACTTTCCAGCTGGCTTCAGGAAGATGCATTATCTCTTTCAGGAAAGATTCTGAGCCTAGATTTTCGAAGCTCCATTATTAGTACCAAAATAGTTGAAAGCACAAGAAA
The DNA here is from genome assembly GCA_936450465.1 of Gibbula magus. Classification (NCBI taxonomy): domain Eukaryota; kingdom Metazoa; phylum Mollusca; class Gastropoda; order Trochida; family Trochidae; genus Gibbula; species Gibbula magus. The sequence continues at coordinate 25,445,755 of OW388306.1, forward strand.
AGCTTTCTTATTTCAGGACCAACATATCATTGTTAAACTTTTTCCTTTACAACAGTTGTATATAAATGATAATAAATTTAAGAGCATATTTTATTAAAGCTTCTGGGCTTCACATCATTCAGGTAGAATATACAAGCCATGACTCACTTTCACAGAATTAATTTTATTCATAATTCAACTCCCTAAGACTAAGGTTACCCTAACTTTACTAAGGGTTAAGGCCTACTTGACATTAAAGAACCTTTATGCAGAATGGCCTTGTCAGGCAAAGGCAAAAGGTTTGCTTTTAGGGCACTAATTTCTTGTTAATTAAATTAGTTAAAATGTGATTTATGAAGATATCATCCTATGGGCTACCAATAAAAGTGTAAACTTTCAGAAACTACTAAAGTTGACAAATTGGATAACTATATATAAATATGGTTGAAAGATGGCAAGATTCTCAGATTAACAATTTAACAGTTATCAAGTTTCACTTCCCTTCTGACAACCACAATGTATAACAGCTTACAGTAGAGCTGGTTTATGACGTACGTTAACCACAAACTCAAAGCAATCTTCTCCACAGGAATCCAGCACCTACCTATATAGAACAAAGCTTGTGACGGCATGATCTGCCTCCTTACAGTATTGACCCTATAGATGCACAGTGTAAGCGGTGTTTATGGCACTTACATGCAAAGAGGGACTACCTAACAGCTAATTGATGCACTGTACATGCTGAGTCTATGGCATTATGATGCAAACAGAGACTACTTATAGCTAGTTAATGCTGTTAGGGAGAGTTCTGGTATTGTTCACTAAATGTCCATTACAATGCTACAAATGGCCTTGGGCAAAAGTTGCTTTGGGGACGGGATAATGGAGGGGGGGTTGGGTGCTAAAATGTTTCCCTGATCTTTAAGATTGATTGTCACAGTCAAATTATTGATCTCCAAGATCAGAGGTAAAAAATTTGAAGTATTCCTAAGGAGACAATAGTGTTGCTAGTTTATCTGTCACAACTGATCTTCAAGATCCTCATTGTCACAGTCCCGTAATTGATCTCGAAGATCATAGGTCACATGTTTTCATTAGAAGATAATATCAGCTGCCCTTTGGCAGTGGTGAACTATAGGTGATTTGGTGACACCCTCCTTCAGTACGTTAGCGTCATTCAACCGGAAAATTGGATCTGATATCTACAATCTCTTGAACATTATAGGTGTGATAAGGGTTTAAACCGATTAGAATCATCTTAAAGGAGCAGTGTCACTTTGGTAGTTTTGAGGAAAAGAAAGTTTGTTTCCATTTGTTTGTTAATAATGTGTTCATCACATAATCAATGTATTTTGAAATTTTAATGGTATATTATAAATCATGCATTAATGGCAAAAATGAAGAAAATATTAATTTTCTTGAATTCTCCATAAAATAAAAGCCTGTCATACTGTCCCTGTGAGTAGTATTACTTGTTTCAGATTTAAAGGGTAGGTTCTTTCAAGGTATTTTTTGTGTAAAAAAACGAAATTAGAGTGGATATTCCTGTTTAGGTAAATATGTTATAAAATATGATTTATCATAATCCAGTTGAACAAATTAGATAAGTTATATCAATTGATTTGTTTTATTATTCAAAAGTTGTAAACTTTGTGAAAATACAATGTTTTTCTTCGCGTATTTAAAGGGACACTGCGTCGAGGATAAATATGAAATCAGATGTATCTACCTATGCTGATTAACGTGTCTTGTAAAGAGTCACATACCCCAAATTTCAGACAGTTTAAGTAATTAGTAATAAGAACAACTCCATGTAGACAGTGAAGCGAAGCGTAACTCCTTAGCAGACGTTAATCAGCATAGGTAGATAAAAGTGATCTCATTTTTATCCTCGACGCAATGTCCCTTTAAATGGACAAACAAAATGGTGGATACCTTGATTGAACCCTTTCTTTAAGTATCTACTGTGTCTATGCTGTCAGTTGATATGATAAGTGATATTACATAAGATAGACAAGCATAGACAACGGATTTGATTATTAGAAAGAATAAATGCTTTATTGTGTTAGCTACAAAGGTTTATGAAGTCAACAGTCATCTCTGTCCTACATTAATTGGTTTGTTATCGGATATATATCAGGAAGTTTATATTATACAGATTTGATACATAATGCATCTGCATCATCAAATAAGGAGAAGTATATAGACAAATATACACACAATTAGATGCATGAACTACTAGTAATAGCTAACCTTCATATTTATGTATTGCTTTATTATATCACCAAATTAAATAGCCATTCTTCAAAACTTTTTCTTATCTATAGCAAACTCTGGTATTAATGTTTAACATTAAATTATACTGATGTTAAGTTAATATATGACAACTAATATAATTCATTTGAATGTAAAATTAATATATGGTCAAAACATAACACAATTAGAAATACATGCCATGCAGATAGTGAACAAATGTATTTCTGTGATCACACTATCCACAGTAGAACAAACTTTTGTACTTTTTTGGGACAAGTTCCCTGCAGGATTCAAACCCACGCCCTCTGAGTCAGGCACCAATCACCAACACTGACTGTCCCATTAATAAAATTTTATTTCGTAAACTGGAATAAGGTCTAAATCAACCTCTGAGTCAGGCACCAATCACAAACACTGACTGTCCCATTAATAAAATTGTTAACTGGAGAGTGTCTTAAGCTGCTAAAGTATTTAGAGAAAAACTATTCTGGGTTGCCAGATTACAGGAACTCGTCAACAAAGTGTATATATAGTCCATGGTTGACCACTTGCTAAAGAAAAGCTATCTCTGAATACCCTGAGAGCCTTAGGTAATGAATTATCAAATTTATCACTCTAAACACATCAATATCAATTAATGTATGGATCAGCTTTTTCAATTGAAAAAATGGTAACAAATGTAATACTAACAAATAAATCAATAACAATCAATGGTTTATGTACCATCTTCTTACCGTTCCCCGACAATACATTATAGCGGGAACTGATTAAGTAAAAACTGAACCAATCAAGAAGAACTGACGGTCTGAATTTATTGTGTCATTTATTGCCTTAGATAACAGGCTTATGACTTGCCGTGACATTTCTTCCAATTAGTACACTAGCTCCTATCTGACCTAAAGCTTTGAGAAGAATTTTTCTAAATGAAATCAATTTTTTGGACTCGGAGATGGCATAGTTGGTTGGAGCATTGGGCAGAGAATCAATGAGAGAGCGACGTACGTAGTTCCTTTGTCTACATATATCCTTGACTCCCTCCCTCTGTGTCTCTCTCTCTGTCTCTCTCTCTCTGTTTTTTGTCTGCCTGTCTGTCATTTTCTCTCTCTGTCTCTGTCTTCCTGTCTCTCTCTCTTTTTTTAAAAACACTTTCAATGAATGAAAATGTGATGTAACTAGTAACTGCACCTTATTCATAAGACTTCAATGTGTCAGCAAAATAAATCTTTGTGCTGGTGGTATTAGTGATGATGATTAGAAGATGACAGTAATGTTGATGATGATGATGATGATGATGATGATGATGATGATGATGATGATGATGATGGTGGTGGTGGTGGTGGTGGTGGTGGTGGTGGTGATGATGATGATGATGATGATGATGATGATGATGATGATGATGATGATGATGATGATGGTGATGATGGAAATGTTGTTGGTGATGATGATGAGGATATTCTTATATCTATTTGATATACTAAATATTTTACTATTATTAATAAAGTGTGAAAACACCATATGGTCATGTTTAACTCAGTTGATTCTCATAACTTGTTATCCGCCACAATACCACTGCATGGAATTCTAATGAAGGACATGTGCTATATAAATCTTCATAAGGGTATGTACTAGAGGTAAAATCATTCTTATACAGCATCTTTGGCTCTTATTGACTTTGCCTGTGTTGACCACTCTCTCCAGGGACAGCACAATGGCAGCTAAGCTAGCAAGTACAATTTTCTCAAAGACAACTACAATAGCAAAACCAATCACCATTCTCAATGGTAGCTACAACAGGGAGAGAATCAAAGGCCTACTGCAAGCGGTCCACTACAACAGCAGAGGCAATGACCATCATAAATGGAAGTGGAAGAGTCCCTGACAAGTGCTTGCCCCTGGACAATCGCATTTGCTTCCTGAAAGCTGAAGGGAGTCCGGGTCATGCTTGGGCGCTGATGGCTTGAGAGTTTTGTGGTTTTGCTATTGGAGTCTGGAGACCGTTCTGTGGTTCAAGGATGCAGGAAGGCAGGCTTGCCATTCTTTCAAGACAGTATTTTCAATGATTGGGTTCAAGAACGCTATTAGATTTTTATGGAAGTTTTGAGGAAAGGGCCGAGTCAAACTTTGAAGTAAATTGGCTCAATCACATTGATTACCCTCAATAGTGTCCTTCTCTTGCATCAAGAAGTGGCCAATTTGCTACAGTTCTTCTTTTCATATTTCTCTTCCTTTCTGTTAAGGTCAGCTTTCAAGATGAAAGAAGGTCTGTGACATTATTGATTTTGATTTCATAGACTTGTTTTTTACCAACACATTACAAATATATTTGTAAGAATTGAGAATTGTCCTAAAAATTAATTCTTTTGTAATCTACTCAAGCATTTTTATTGCTTTATGAAATGAAAAATTTAATTTTAGACAATATTTATAGAACAATTTAAGAAAATGAAAACTTCAAATAAAAACACATTTGATTGCTTATTTTTCAAAAATGTTCTTTGCTATTGTTGTGACCTAATATATAATTGATTTCTGGGACAAAGACAACAAAACATATTCCCTTTTAAAAAAAAGTGACTTATGTTTTTATGATATGAGTGTTTTTCAAGGACATCACAAAAACCATTATTCAATTTAGTCATGCTCTCTGTGTGTTAAGATCATCTTCGTATAAGAGAATTATTATAAGATAACGAGGAATGGTCAGCTGATTGTTGGAGGTTTGTTGGGTTTGAAGGGAGAAATGAAAGGAGGTGGGGGGGGGGGGGGGGGGGGGGGGGGTGTTGAAGGGTGTAGACTGATTGTCTGAAAGGCCTTGCACGTTGTCCTCGTTATCTAGATCATCATTTCTTTGTAAATCATTTATAAGATAATTAGAAAACTTTTTGCATTCAAATAGAACTGCCATAATATTAGCTTTGCTGAGGTCAGCAAATATGAATGTGCAAACTAAGCCATTCAGGAGACACTTCTCCTCTTCAATAGTCGTCAATCCTCCGACTTTTGGTACGGGTTGTATGAAAGTAATACTGAAGTCAAGAAGAAGCCCTGTGGTCATGACTCAGTATCTTCTATAGTTGTTGATAGGCCAAGTGATTACTGGTATTATGGTTACTAAGCCTGCAAATGTCATCTCATGAAAAAGCTTTGCCTTAAGGACGACGCTTGACAACTCAAATAATAGCTAATTCCCAAGATATTTAGTAGTGTTTGTACTTTAGTACCTTCCATTGTTGGTCATATCCAAAGTCAATATCCATTTCATAACTTGTAACTGGAATGGAAATGTCAATTGATGAAAAAGCATTGGCTCAAGAATATTGCCTCTGCTTCTGACACCCATGTTGAGGTGTGGATCGACCTCACGGAGATATGAATGAACGAGATGATCAAGTGTAGGATATTGCCTCGTTATCAAGTCATTGGACTGACGCTAAGTCTCCCAAATGGAGACCAAGGAACAGCTTTTAACTGTTTGAATAAAAGGATAAAATTGCTACTATTTAGAACTAGAAAGTCATGATAAATATGAATCTCGATCCTTTGAAATAATAATCACGAACCAGTCATTGGACTGACGCTAAGTCTCCCAAATGGAGACCAAGAAACAGATTTTAACTTAAATTCTGTTTGAATAAAAGGATAAAAATATTGCTACTATTTAGAACTACAAAGTCATGATAAATATGTATCTCGATCCTTTGAAATAATAATCACGAACCAGTCATTGTACTAATGCTAAGTCTCCCAAATGGAGACCAAGGAACAGATTTTAACTGTTTGAATAAAAGGATAAAATTGCTACTATTTAGAACTACAAAGTCATGATGAATATGTATCTCGATCCTTTATATAATAATCACGAACCAGTCATTGGACTTACGCTATGTCTCCCAAATGGAGACCAAGGAAAGATTTTAAATTAAATTCTGTTTGAATAAAAGGATAAAATTGCTACTATTTAGAACTACAAAGTCATGATGAATATGTATCTCGATCCTTTATATAATAATCACGAACCAGTCATTGGACTTACGCTATGTCTCCCAAATGGAGACCAAGGAAAGATTTTAAATTAAATTCTGTTTGAATAAAAGGATAAAAATATTGCTACTATTTAGAACTACAAAGTCATGATAAATATGTATCTCCTTTGAAATAATGATCACGAAGTAGAACCAGCGTACATCATGGAAAGAAAAGGAAAACTGATACCGTATTCTCTCGGGTATAAGACCAGAGGGCCAGGCAAACAAACATCTTGAAAACATGGGGGTGGGCTTTTAGACAGGAGAGACATCCTGAAATTTTGAAAAATAAGGTCTAGATAAATACACATCAGCCCAGAAATGAATCTGTATTCGTTTCAAGAAAATAATCTATAAAACCACTTCTGATTTTAAGAGTATTATATGTTCTATGGAATAAAAGAACAAATATACAATTTTTAAGTTATGGATATCAAAATTAGATAATGTATAGGGGATTCTGTGTCAATCAATGTGTCGTAAACATTACAGTAGTTATGAAATTGAAGAAAATACTCTATGTATAGGCGGGCTGGTCACTGTTGTCTTAACGTCATAACATTTTTTTATGACAGTTTGTCACCATGACCAAAGAAGCATTGGCTTTAGGGCATTGTATGAAAAATATGAACACTGATATGACTGCCCTTACAAAATAATTCTAAACTTGATCAAGGAGTAAAAAACGTTGTCAATCACTTGACTTGATTTGACTCTGCTATATATTCTATAAGATACACAAAAAACTGGTGGGAGAGATCTGAAATCTCTTTACTTATAAAACTAACACAAAGGTGGTCTGATTATTTTCAAAGGGGCGTTCACAAAGGGGGATTCATCCAGTTTACCTGTAAACTTTTGAAAAGGGGGTGTTGGTTGAAACCCTGAAACCCTGAAATCACTGATATCCAGTGGCTAGATAGAACCCCCTCTTTGAAGGAAAGCCTGGAAGCATGCAGGGACAAAGCTGGTGTTTAGTAGTATCCAATGTCCAATCTGAAGCATGTTACAGAGGCAGAGCAATAAGAGGATAAACTGACTGCCTTTTGGTCAGTCCTTGATTAGATTAGGGGATTGGAGGCTTGTCAAGGACAAAGGGTAAAGTTAAGGGGGATCGTTTCTCCGACTGTAATACCTCGGCACTGGACACAAGTCCTTCCTAGTGGACTCACCATGGTAATTGGCGCCAATGATGACCGTCGTTATATCTGATTGATGAAACAATTCCTCTCCCTCTCGCAGAATATTGGATAAATTTGATTAAAGCCAAGATGATGATTCTGAGGATGTTTAGCTTGCGGACAAGTGCCTTTTTATGAAAGAGATGCCTAATTTCCATATCCAAATTTGATTGGAGACTTTCAGAAATGGCTTAAGTTTCCAATTTAAATTGTTAAAAACTTATTCATTCCTCTGGCAGTTTAGTTTATGACGTGTGGCCTGAATAAAGAGTGTAAGAATAAAATGTTAGATTTTATCTGTGAGCCTACGAGATAAGATACTGGATATTTCATCATAATAATCAAATTTTTCTGCTCGTATTAAAATTCTAATTTCTTTTTTACAACACTGGAAACCATAATTGTAGTCATCATGTTTGGATAAATGAGAATGTTAGGACTATTTGGAAATGTGATCTCAAGATGATGGAAATAAAGTCTGAAGTATAATGTAAATGTAAAAAGAAGATATATCAAATTCGTCCCTGTGATTAAACCCTGATTAGATGGCAAAATTTATTTAGTTCTTTTACGGTATCTTCTAGTTGTCATGATTTTCAGAAAAGTTAAAAGAACAAAATTCTCAGAATCGTTTACCATAAAAAATGATGTCAAAGTTACTGACAAACTAAAGAAAGGGTGAACAGTTTGGATCTTTTATGCGTTAGTTATGCTTGTTTTGCTATAGACAAGCAAACAAGATAAAGCTATGAACTAAAGTAAATATCTGAATTATGTAACATTATATTTGAAAACAGTGATTTCAGAAAATTGATGCTGACCATTATTTAAAATACATACACATAAAATCGTCATTGTTTCTGTATGTATATCGTAAATTAACATATGTTTTACTTACTATACTGAATGAAGGTCATTTTAATTAAGCGCCCATCTTCCAATTTTCTAACTGCCCAGGGGTTCCTTTCACAAAGCTACCTTTACTAAGGTTAACCTTAACTCCCATTCTTTAACATTGCACTAAGGTTACCTTAGTGACTTACGATCACCTTAGTTCTTTGTGAAAGGGACCCCTGGGCTTTCAATACATTAAATATTGCATTTTATCTGTCATTGATATTGCAGATGATTTTGATATATGCAAGTTCCTGAAAATGCTCAAGGAATATTCATGCTATATACTCTTCACCTGTTGATTATGAAATGTTTTACTGAATATATGCATTTAAGATATTTATGCTATATTAACTCAAAATACACGATATTTAAATCCACAAGCGATAGGTACAATTGAAACAGAGTTACATCATGTCTTCAGAAGCCAATTTACTAAACTAAATTTAGATTTTCAAATCATTATCTGTTCATATTTCTGAGAAACATTTATGAGATGGGAGCGTCAAAACTTCAATGCCAAATATTCTCACCCAAAAGTATAAAATGTAAGTGAAAAAGTGATTTCAACACCCCAAGTGTATTTGAACATTTATGAAAATAAAAATATCATAACCTGATGTATGAAATTGTGAGTACTTCTTAACAAAACATGTTACTATCAAATACATTCCAAATCTACTTTCCTTGACACCAGTATTTCATTTTATACTCTCTTCAAAATGTGGCGACGTTTCTTTTTCATGTGAGTATGATATTAAATTCTTTGCACATATGTTTCGTAAGAGACATATGGCACGGTTTGATAGTTATTAGATCATTAATTAAATTATATTTTTTAAAAATCATTTCATCTATCATACAGCTCTTGGATATAAGGTTTTTACATGAGCAAGAGTGTCATATGACTTTTACATATTACTGGTTTTATTCATTCCAATTCCTGTACAACGGACACTGTCAGCAGATGTAGCAGCCTTGTTCAATGGCAGCATATTAAAATTTTTCATGATGTTATATATTGACAATCAAATAATATGCAAAACAATACATTTTAGAGATGCTAAAACATACCGTTATGAGTGTATGATGGTAAAGAAAATCATTTCATCATCCAGAGATAAATATGCAAGATCAGATCTGAGATGTTCTTCTTTCAGTTACATACATAACTCTTTATACAGATAATATGCTAGTATTAGGCTAAATAAAAAATTAAATGTTTCTCGCACTCATTTGCTCACTAAAGTTATGTGCTGTAAAAACGAATATGTTACTGTTTTGTTAACTGGAAGCACTTGAAAGTTGTCTTTAAAGGCGCTGTAGCACATTTTTGGCAAATTTTATTTTTTCAAATTTCCCATTTATTATGAAGCTTATGTCATTTACTTTAGAGGGTAAAACATCTTATTACAAACCAATAATTTGAATGGTAATAAGAGTGTTGCGTATAAATGAAAAATTGTGTGGCATGGATTTTATTTTGAACACATTTTATTATTTCGAATGACAAAAATGATTCCCATGGCTTTAGGGAACCATGTACACTCATTTGTAACTTGATTTTCTGAAGAGAGAAGGGTGTTTTACTATTGGTAACATTATCTTTCAAATACATTTCATCAACTTATTTGAGCAAAAAAACGTGCTACAGCGCCTTTAATTAAGGTGAAATAAATGTTCTCCTCTTACATCATTATTTCTTCCAACAAACAGTAAAAATAAAGTCCTAATGCCTTCGTCACCTTTTGTCAATTTATGTCCGAGAAACATTCAATATTTGTTCTGTAGTCCTATCGGTGTGTCTATCAGACAGAGTTATACAATTTCAGGTACAAGAATTTCCTCCGTAAATCTTTAATGCATTACCATGCAGACAGCAAGTGGTTGGATCTATATCCATTAAGAATCATTACATCTATCATAAGATGAAGTATCTATGCTAAAAGTCATTTTATCTACCTGCAGATATGAGATTTATTGTGAAATATATGATAATTTCCTTTGTGAAGCATTAATCCAATACTATATACATCAGGTGCTCAACTCCTGCTCGCTACCTGTTTCCCATCATTATCTACTCACAACTATTGATTAACACACGTCTACTGAGAATTGCACATATATACAAGAAACTTGCATAGATATTTTGGGCCTTGTTAGCTGGTTGCATGCTTAGATCTGGGAGTTGTTCAAGAAATAATACAAAACATATTCGAGGAAATCTTCCAACACATGTGCAGTTTAAAAGCTTTTGTACAAATGGAAAAGCATTTATTAAAACAACAGAAAACATCTTCAAAATGGGAAATCGTTTGAAGTTTGTCCCAAGTTATCGTCAGTCATGATTAATTTGTATAGTCATTTTTATGTTGGTTCATTCAAATACTGTTACAATAACAAATTGTATTAACACGTACCTGATAAAAAAATTGTATAAGCACATATCTGATAAATCTGATGAAGAAGAGACTTGTACCACTTGTGAATTATTTCATCAAACTGTAGATGCCGCAAGAGGTGGACGTTACCCAAAGTCCATCCATGATGCTCCATCAGGTAAATTTGGAATCGACAAGTCTTTGTATATTTTTTAGATTTATTAGGCTTGGAGCAGGTTGACTGATAATTTTAAAATCGCTTTTTGGTGTTATATATATATGAGAAACTTGAAATAGTATATTTGACAGTGTCTGTATGAATGATGGTTAACCATCCACTGACAGACGTACAACTTGTTACATACTCACAAACTATGGAGTTAGTTGATGTAATGAAGAATGTTATGCATTAAATAATTTTGAAATGATAAGAAATCATATATAAAATCATATATATATATATATATATATATCTGTTATGTATGACCTGAAGAGGTTGTGTATAGCTGAAAGTGCTCGTCATTGATGATTTTTACTTCTAAATCCATTATATTTTTCCATATTTACTACCTGAGAGTTAGAGAATCTTCCGATTGTGAACTTTATGTATATATATATATATATATATATTATATACAAGGAAATACTGTATAGGTTTGCCAGTATGAACATGGTAAACTCTTTCATGTCAGACATAAAAATTGTAAATCCATCAGCTATTGATGATTCGACTTAAGTGATTACAATTATTCAATTATAACATTTTGTATTACAAATTGGGTTTACAGTCTAAGGCTTATGTTCTACCTTTGATCCAACTCCCTATTACATAATACACTCCCCTGGAACCTGTTATGTTGGTTTCTGACATTAAACTTGCAACATGAGCCTTGTATTCTTATCCTATGACACAAAAAATAAATACATTGTATTTTTTTAATTTTCAATAAGTGTTATTTTCAAAACAATTGATTGTAAATTATATCTATATAATCGAAGAAAACACAGCATTGCCATTAACGAAGACAGAATACACTGTTACACAATCAAATGTTTAATATAACGGTCCGGGTATGATAATTGGTACCGACGGTCTCTATGTTATATCTCAGTCCTAGTGTTTATGATAAACTCCAAATGCAGTAAATATTTGAAAGTTGTCTCATATAATACATTTACGAATCAAATCCCCACCCCCCCTCCCAGTCCCATCCTCTCCCCCTGCCATGGTAGCATCATATATATATCTATAAAAATAGAATGAAAAGATATATATGACTTTTATTTTTAATATTTTTATATATTTTGTATTATGAAATTTTGTTAAAAAAATACATGTGCATTAATAAGAAAGTCTATTTTTTGAAAAAATAAGAGTTATATATATGCAATCCACTAATTTGCTGAATTACAAAAATATCATTTTGTTTATATGACAAGCTCTTACAATGCAAATATGTAATACTGCATTGAAACTGTGATGAAGGATGATATAGATGAAGGATGTCATTTGGATAAAACAAGTGTATTTAAGTGTTTTCTTGTCTTTTTCTCCATCATGTTAAATTTAATGAACTGGGATTTCATAAAACAAATTTATAATGTTTTTTTTAGTAAATAGTGTATAGGGCATCATATATATATAGTGTTTATTAAAATACTCAATATAATCATATGGTATTTCGTGTCACAATGTTAATCTTTTATAAAGATTAAGTCACATTTTTCCTTGTCACGTTTTGACAAGAGAGTAAAAGACATTATATATATAAAACACCCGAAAAGACAATAAAATAACACAATCAAGACATCACAATTCACTAACATCATCAAAATTAAATTTCAAAACAAATTTAAATAACTCACCTTACTTGGCACTAGCCGTAAGTAAAATCCATTTTCCTCCTCGGGGAACTAAATAATTGTTTTCTCTCATATCCCGGGGAATCAATGGTGATGGTGCAAATCGTATCCTTACAGAGAGAGAGTAATGCTAAGTTTCTATATCTGAGTCGAGACTTGCGATCAGCGCGGCAGTAGCTCCTACCACCTATTGAAGATCTCACTGCTCTGCAGCCATTCAGCCTCAGGACGGCCCATTATGTGGCGGGGAGGAGAGGGATGAATGGCCAGTCAATCAGTCCACTTGCTTGGACCAGTCCATCTTCCTTATAAGAAGGTGAATATGTAGGTGTATTATAAAGCAAGCAAAGGTTGAATAATCTTTTATAACTCGTACTGTTTTCATCCCCTTTGATTTTATTACCAAGGGGTAATTCCATGAAAGCATTAAGTTAGCCTGTCTACGCAGTTATTTTCTGTTTCCTTTGAAGACTTTGAAGACAATATAAGGAGATATATACTCCTGAATTATTGTTTTGCCGCCCCTTTTGACTTTTAAAGGTGTAATATTTTTCAGAAACCATTATAGTACTAAGAGGCCGATTATTTGTCCACAGACTGCTTATATTCTAAGGCTGTAAAAAAAGTTAAATGTTTCTCGGGCACATTTGTATCCAAATTGACAAGGGTGGTAGGACTTTCTTTATAATTTTTATTGAAAAATAATGATTATATAGCTTGGAGGTACTAAAAGTATAAAAATGAAAGCACAACCATTCTTACCGACAAATATATTTGGATAAATGGATTTTAGGGTTTATCAAAAATGCAGCAAATTCTTAATTTGTTTTTTAAAATGGCAATAAAAAGCTGTCAATGCTCACACATAAAAGTGATGCGCCAATGCCCGAGAAACATTTCATATTTTTTATCAAGCCTAACATAAACAAACTAACTATGCAAGTATAAGCTGTACTTCAAATTCATAACATTCTTAATTCATTCAATTTCCTTCTAAATGGAGTCTCTGTTTCTGTAAGAACAACTCCAACTGTCTGTCTACTTTGGCCTGACTATAACTCTAACACTTAGTGGCTATGATCAATTAAGGATTATCTATCGGTCAGGACTGAATCTAACGCTGCCGTGCTCTCAGTGTTTTATAGTCAGGGTACGTAGCCTGAAGGGTGCCTTCTAATGAATTTCTGATGTAAGACGGTAACGAGGCTGATATCTCACCGATGAATTATTTATCCACCGTTTGACGCAGGATTTTACGTTGACTCGCTGCACCGCTTTAGTCTATTGATTGGCTTCCTACCTGTTGTCTCCAAACATAATTATGACAATTATTGTTTATTGACTTAACAGCTTATCTTGTAAGAGATAGCTCTTGTAATGAAGACAGCCATCCATACCTCTCCATTAGCTGAATTGTTTATGGAAGATATTAGTTTGTAGTGGAAGCAGTGTACTTTACTCAGTGGTTAATGATTATCTTTGTTTTCAGACACACATGGTTAATCATGGAGATGATAACTGCTCAGCAATAGATATAACGAGAAGATAATGACACGTTAAAGGGGCAGTAGCACGTTTTTTCGCTCAAAAATGTTGATGAAATGTATTTGAAAAATAATGTCATTAATAGTAAAACACCCTTCTCTCTTTGGAAAATCAAGTTAAACAATGAGTCTACATGGTTCCGTAAAGTCATGGGAATCGTTTTTGTCATTCGAAATTATAAAATGTGTTCACATAAAATGGCTGTCATGCAATTTTTGCTTTACAAGCAACACCTATTTACCACTATGGATAATTGGTTTGTGTAATAAGATGTTTTACCTTCTAAAGTAAATATAAATGACATGAACTATCTTTATAAATGGGAAATTTGAAAAAATTAAATTTTCAAAAAACGTTCTACTGCCCTTTTAATTGCCGGGTTTGGATAAGAGAATGTAAAAATATTTCTCTTGATAAACTTTTAACGTCAACTTTTATGAAGAATTTGTTTATTGATTTACATAAAAACATCTTGTTTTATTCTTGTACTGTTTAAGAATTTGTATTATCGGAGATAGTGTGATCCCATATATGACAATGTCACATTTATTCACTATCTAAATGACATGTATTTCTTATTTATCTTCACAATAAAGAAGTTGTTATCTAGAAATATTCTTTCTTTTCTGAAAGAACCACATTCATATTTATTATTCATAAGAATAAACGCCTCAAGCCAAGTTTTGTATACTGTCTGTCTGACCACTGATTACTGGTAACCACATTTCCTTGAATACAACCCCAGAGTTCTATTTGAGACAGTTCATTTTTATGCTTTCCTTTCGGCATATTCTTCTAAGTAGTATTTTGAGATGGTGCTAGTTACACAAATTACAAGAAAGCTGATCTGGTGTGTTAGATAACTCAGACTGAAAAATTAGTTTATGGATATACAGTTTCTTTATTCTGTATACAACTTCTTAATTCTGTACAGAATAAGGAAGTTGTATATACAACTCAACTCTTAATTTCTAGAATGCTTTCAAAGGTGTTAGATAAAAATTTAAATTAAAAATCTCCAATGCCAAGTTATTGATGTATACAACATACAACATAAAAATGACATTACTTGTGTTATATACAAGTCTCTTCAACTTTATAAGAAGATTCAATATTGCTGCTTAATTGTCATATTTCTAAAGAACAAAAGTTGATAAAAGTTGTGAAGTGGTACAACAAATTTAAAATCTTCTCCTCTCAGTATCGAATGTCTAGTTCTTGGTGTATACAACATACAACAAAAAAACGACATTACTTGTGTTGTATACAAGTCTCTTCAACTTTATAAGAAGATTCAATATTGCTGCTTAATTGTCATATTTCTAAAGAACAAAAGTTAATAAAAGTTGTGAACTGGTATAAAAAATTAAAAATCTTCTCCTCTAAGTATTGAATGTCTAGTTCTCGATGTATACAACATACAACATAAAAGCGAAATTACTTGTGTTATATACAAGTCTCTTCAATTTCATAAGAGGATTCAATATTGCCTCTTAATTGTCATATTTAAAGAACAAAAGTTGATAAAAAATTAAAAATCTTCTCCTCTCAGTATCGAATGTCTAGTTCTTGGTGTATACAACATACAACATAAAAGTGACATTACTTGTGTTGTATACATGTACAAGCCTCTTCAACTTTATATGAAGATTCAATATTGCCTCTCTCTACCAAAGATAATTGTTTTCCTATTGATTGAACGATACATCATATGCAAGTTTTTCTTGAATGCCACAGTAAATAGCTTTTCATTGATTGTATTACATCTGAAACCTGGTGCTTGCATCTTCACCCAGTCTAGTGATCAGTGTTCTTACGAGTAGCTTTCATTAAATGATGGCTCACAAAGCTGTGGGTTACAAACACTCTCTGAATTCAGATTTTTATTTTGAAAACTTGTGTATACAAAAGTTCAATCCAATAGATTTTACTAGTCTTACACTCAGACTCTGAAAAAATTTATTTATTCTGAAATATCTCCATTTAATAAAATATTAAAAAGGAGACTGAGAGAAATCAGATTTCAGACTCTTTTCAATGTTTTATTTCAAATTTTATTTCAGAGTCGAAGTGTTAGACTAAGATTTTACATGTACAAGCTCATATAGTGTGTAAACGGTTGCCTATATATGTTTCATTGTCAAAACAAAAAATTAACTGTAATGTCGAGTCATGAAAATAATTTTTTATTTGAAAACTTAAAACAGAGTGTGTAGACAGAAGTTCAATCTAATAGATTTCACCTAATGTACAAGCTCATATATTGTGTAAAAGTGTGCCTATGTTTCATTGCCAAGATAAAAAATTAGTAAAAAAAACAGTAATGATACACTGAATTTATAAATTTTCACTGATTGTTGTAATTGTTGGTAGCAAACTCCAATCCTTTTTGGAAATGACTTTGTTGTAGATATGGTCCAAAAAGTCTCCATTAGTTTGATATAACGGCCTTGAACGAGTCTCTTGCGCCAAAAGTAACAGAGACTTTTTTGACTATGTCCTATGCATACATCTTTCGGAGTTTTGTATTTCTGTTTGGCCAAGAGGAGATTTGAGTCATTAGTTTGCTATGATATGGATAAGTTCTTGGGACAGTCAGTGCTGGCGATTGGTGTCTGACACTGAGGGAGTGGTACTCTAACATTTAGCCTCTAAAGAGAGTTTGTTGTTGAAAAATTAAAAAATTTGAAAGAAAATAAATGATAAGAGGGCTCTTGCTAGGTTTACACTACGCTCACGTTCTCGACAATCGTTAAGTTCGGACCAAAACGGCATGACCTTGGATGAACTTAACTTAACAGTCTGTAAATGAAAAGTGATAGAACTTGATTAAGGCAACGTGAAAATTTTTTTTTGTGCAAAACACATAGGCCATCTTTCAGAACAGAAACCTGACAGTGTGTATTAGAACAGGAGGAACGTAACAAAAGTAACAAAACTTAACAGACCCTATCGAAACGTAACAGACTTAACGAGCTCCCTTGGTGTAGCATAGAACAGAATGGGATTGCCATAGCCAGGTGTTTAATTCATTTTCGACTGTTTAAAACCTCTCTTAGTATTGTCTGTCTCATTATTTGTTAAGTTCGGAAAAATTATGACAATAATACATTTAAGTAGTTACGCTACTATGTCTACTTTGTTTAATTGTAAGGAATGGTTATTGACTATGATGGTCTATATTTAAAAATATTTTATTTTACATTCCTACAAAAAAAGAAAATGAAATGCTGATGTCTTTTAATTCTTAATTTGTTACTTGATTAATGTATTTAGAATATGAATATCAAGTAGCAATTACTTGTAAGAAAATCATTTTTCAGAGAAATCACTTCGTGTTTTGTTTATCCTGTCAGACCGGGACAACAAAAATGCTTCAAACCTGTGCCAAAGTCAACGCCCTGCTACGTTAACCATAGTTAGCTGTAATAAACCGTATTAGGACTTAATGAACTTAGTGGAACTGGAGTAGACCATGATAGCCCGCGAAAGCATGATAGAACTTGACCGAACCTGAGAGAACGTGATGACATCTGTGGTAGAACTTGACCTGACCAATCCCTTACCGTAGTGGTCCTTAGCTCGCCGTAAGGTAAAGGAGCTCAAGTCGCGCCGTTCTGTCACGGTCAACGTGATAATTCGTAACACAACGTATCACAACTCAACAAAATTTGAACAGAACGAAAAAATAAACAATAATTACACGTTCCAGTTTAGACAAACATGAGGACCGTTGGGACCGTGAGCGTAGTGTAAACCAAGCACCTGCTTTGATCTGCAGTCTTGTTGTAAACTTGCTTAGGCACTTATAAAAGTAAAAGGTCTGGGCATCGTTGCACAAAGCAACCTTAACACCAAGGTTAACCTTCTGTTAACATTGTACTAAGGCTACCTTAGTGACTTACGTGCACCTTAGAGTTTTGTGCAACGGAACCCTGGATGACAGACTAAGGTCATGGGTTCAAATCGTTCAAGGGACTTGTCTCGAAAAGGTGCACAAATTTGTACTATTGCAGAAAGTGTGATTCCAAATATGACAATGTTACATTAGATTGTGGTCCAGACATGTTTATGAAATAAAAGCGAAAGCAATTCTACTGTTTGTAGCAAGTCTAGAAAACTAAAGAGACATCAGAGGCTAGCTTCTTTTAATTAATTTTTGGTGTGTATAGATATTTTCCACATAATTTTCATTTCAGGGACAAAACGTTTTTTCTTCATGGTCTATTGTCTTCAACTGGTTTCTTGACCAACAGCAATGAAATGTTTTAATAACAGTTAGATTTGGGTCCAAAGCTATGAAGTCAGTGAAATCACTCAACAAATAGAATGCATGCAGAGATTAAACTCCAAAGTAACAAGAAACTTAAAAAACCTGAATTGTAATTCAGAACAATTCACAACATATATATATATATATCAAATATCGACGAGGTACGTAACGAATAATTATTTATCATATAACTGATCATAAACATTTGGATATGCATGCAATATAAAAGCTTAATTACAACACTCGTAGCGCTAATGATAATAACGTAATATGGCTTCACTTCTCATTTTTTTAATTTTGGAATGAATGTGCACAATTTGTAAAATTGTGAAATCTACATTAAATCATCAAAATATTACCTTCACTTATATGTTTCATCTTGATTGTGTTTTCCACAAAAACTTACCAGATAGAACCATCTCTTTAAACCCTATCTCACCTTCCTTAATTACCAGTTCGCTGCATGCTTCATCACAATACATAACCACAATGTAGTTGCAGCCTTTCCTCCGGCAATAAATCTAGCAGTCAGTAATAAAAGCCACATTAAGCCTGCTTCAACTTGACAGGACAGTGTTCATTTTGGTCTGACAAGAGAGTATACTGGCAAGTTACGAGGGCGGACGTGTGTGACAGTTTGTCACAAATCTTGTCACATCTACACGGCAGACTTTCACTATTCCTGTGACATCAGTTTCCCTTTGAGGTCCCTTTGTTTTACATCCTCTTTTATTTCTGTTGTGAAACACATCTGGGAAATCAAAGCCTCTGTCAGTGCTGACTGTGTTACACCGTCGTTGATTTAGAAAGTGTCGCATTTCATTACTTTCACTACATTAGGTATCTTCCTTGGTGGATTTGTATTTGGTTTGAAATGTTATCATAAATCTTGTCTTACTTATGTCAACGTCATTTCAGAATTGATTTGATAAATTTAATATGGTTTGAATTTAATAATGATGTCGTTACAAAAAAGGAATATATGAAAATTAAAATGTTTCAATCTGTTTTATAGAATCTCTGATAATGATTTTGAACAAATTTGAGAAAAAGAAATTGTACTCACAATCCGGCCCTGCACATGAAAGATGGTGCCAAATTACCAAATATATAAATTAAATTAAAAATGATTTTACCAATCTTTTCCGTGTCTCTTTTACTTACCTGAAAACTCTCAAGCAATATTTCACTAAACCTTTATTTCTCTTGTTTTTCCATCCTGACATTTTGCCACCAAAAACCTGTACAACAAAATTCAAGTGATTAATTCATATCTTGCTTAATTACACTGAAGGCACATTACCTTGCTCCAGTTTGCAACCTGTATACATCATTCAGATTCTATGTTGAGAAGCCCACCAACATAATTATGTTATTGTTTATTCATTCTCACTTTAAAACTTTCCTATCTAAATTTCTATGTTTTTAAATTTGTAGATGTTATTTTTTGTCTTTGAGGAATTTTTGTAACATTTCTAATATTAAATCTTATCTCTTTTTATTCTACAAGCAATGTCTATGACTGTTCAAGATTAGAACTACAAGCACTGTTTATAACATCTGATCTTGGTATACCCCCACATTCCACCTGATGAAGGAGTGAGTTTATATATACATAATATAGAAGCTGTTATCCAGAAAATCTTGTTCCTTATGTAGACCACTTGTAAATGCTCCTCCAAGACTTGATGATGTTTATGAATATTTAAGATTAGAACTACAAGCACTATAAAACTGTTTAAGATCAACAACAGGTAATGTTTATAACACATTTAAAGAGCCTTTGAGTTTGTTGATAGGCATACCAGTAAATTGCCGAATATCTATGTCATTGAAATGTATACACTTATTTTTTTTCGACCTAAATTAAGCGGAGATATTACACTTAATAGCAAAGGTGTTTTCTAGTCTAAATAAGTATATTATTTTCAAGCACAAAGCATTGTTAACAAATACAAATGAGAAACAAAGTTTATGAGAACTCAAATAAATTGAAATATATAAATTTGGACATTTATATACAGTTACGTACCAAAAGTTTGTTCACCTGTTTGTATATTTTAGTGCAAAATATCATGTAATTTGGCATGTCTTTGAATCATAAGTGATCACTTTGCATTTCTGCATTATAAGAAGACAGATGAGTGTTCCATAACAATCCATAATTCCATAATAATCTGTTTTGATATCTCATAGTAAACAGTTACAATTTTGGCAGCTCTTTGAAGTGATCTGGGGTCAATCTTTTCAAAACTATACAGTTTTTATTTTCTTCTGGGAAATATTCAGTAATGATCAACGGGGTGTCACAAACATCATATATTTTATCTTATACTTATTAAATGTATTTGGGATGAATTTGTTCTCATTTAGTCAGAATGAAAACTTTTATTCGAAAATTATTGAAATTTTAAGTTTCAAAATTTGATCCCTTTTATGTCAAATTTCATAAACATGCACCAATGCTGTGATGATCACAGGATACGTTTGGGAATGAATGTTTTACTCATGGATATGTGATGATTCATTGTCATTGTATGTGACTGTATGATCTGTTTAAGATTAACAACAGGTAATGGTAATAACTATACTAAGAATAATTACAGGTAATATTTATAACTGTTCACGATTAACTACAGGTATTGTTTTTAACTGTTTAAGACTAATTAGATGTCATGTTTATAACTGTTTAAGATTAACTACAGGTAATGTTTACATAAATGTTTAAGATTAACAACAGGGAATTTTTATAACAGTTTAATATTAACAACAGGTATAATGTTTATAACTGTTTAAGATTAACAACAGGTAATTAGCAGCTCCGACTTGCGTTTTCTATTCGCTATAACTTTTTTCCTAGAAGGTTTTGAGAACTCATATACATAACTTCTAACTTATGCCCCAGGGGAATTTTTTTTACATGTTCATATTCAAGGTCAAAGGTCAAGGTCACGAGTTCTGAAATCGCTAAAAAAATCCTTGTAAACGAGATAACTTGAAAAATATTTGTACTATCAGGCTCTTATTTGGTGTACATCAACTATGGAGAAAGGCCAAGATTTGAAAAGGTTTTCGCTAACATCCGTCAAAGGTCAAGGTCACAGCAAGGGCACGACTTAAGCATGCTTTTGCGAAAATGTCTTATTTAAACTATTAACACTTTTTATCATTACATGATTGTTATACACAATGAGAAGTGATCACTGATTGTATGACCTTGAATTTAAAAGGTCAAGGTCACGAAATATGTTCAAGGTCACCAGTTCTGAAATCACTAAATAACCTTTTTTCAAGAAGGTATTAACACCTCATATACATAGCTTCTTTCTTATAAACCTGGTGCATGATTTTGACATGTTCACATTCAAGGTCAAAGGTCAATGATTGTTATACACAATGAAAAGTGATCACTGATTGTGTGACCATGAATTTTAAAGGTCACGGTCACGAGATATAATTGGTTAAGGCCATGTTAATCTTTTGATCCAATTTTGAAATCAGAAATAGGTTTTAAGAACAAAGTTGTGAAAAGTGACCCCAGTGATGATTCACCTTGTTAGAATAACTAGAATAATGAACAAATTTTTGTCAAAAACAATTCCCATTTTATTTATGCTGAGCAGAAGGCGGAACAGGGAAAGGCGAGACCCAAAGTTTCGGAGCTGCTCTGCTTTTGCGGTGTCCCGCAAACGCTCTTCTAGTTTTTATAATTGTTTAAGATTAACAACAGGTAATTTTTATAATTGTTTAAGATTAAGGTAAGGTAAAGGTAATACAGGTAAAACTAAATTACTGTTTATTTAAAACATTGTCATCAATGTCTGTCATTTTTGCTTGAATTATTCAACCTTTAAAGCGTCACTCAACAGACAGATATTTGACGTTAAAGAAATGTTACTTGATGTTTGACAAATCATTTCTTTTGTGTATCTCTGATATTTGCAAGGAAAAACACCCTGCATTACTATATAAATTCATCAGAAGAATTTGAATTTCAAACAATTTTTAAACATTGACAATGAAAAATCTCTTGACATCTAGTCACAAATTCTCAAAGCTGTTCTTTGTAGATTCTTTTGCATCATAAAAACAATTTCAGTTTGTACATGATATATTTCATTACATGACATTTAATGACAAATGACTCAGTTTTAAACATTTTCTTCTTATAATGAACTTCTTGCTTAGTTAAAGTGTATACATAATATTCTTATATAATACAAACCATTTGTTCCAACATAACCATCATCTGCCTGCACTGGGGAGAACAGAACCATCATCTGTCTGCACTGGTGAGAACAGAACCATCATCTTCCTGCACTGGGGAGAACAGAACAATCATCTGACTGCACTGGTGAGAATAGAACCATCATCTGACTGCACTGGTGAGAACAGAACCATCATCTGACTGCACTGGTGAGAACAGAACCATCATCTGATTGCATTGGTGAGAACAGAACCATCATCTGATTGCATTGTTGAGAACAGAACCATCATCTGACCACATTGGAGAGAACAGAACCATCATCTGACTGCACTGGTGAGAACAGAACCATCATCTGACTGCACTGGTGAGAACAGAACCATCATCTGACTGCACTTGTGAGAACAGAACCATCATCTGACTGCACTTGTGAGAACAGAACCATCATCTGACTGCACTGGTGAGAACAGAACCATCATCTGACCACATTGGAGAGAACAGAACCATCATCTGACTGCACTGGTGAGAACAGAACCATCATCTGACTGCACTGGTGAGAACAGAACCATCATCTGATTGCATTGGTGAGAACAGAACCATCATCTGACTGCACTGGTGAGAACAGAACCATCATCTGACCACATTGGAGAGAACAGAACCATCATCTGACTGCACTGGGGAGAACAGAACCATCATCTGTCTGCACTGGTGAGAACAGAACCATCATCTTCCTGCACTGGGGAGAACAGAACAATCATCTGACTGCACTGGTGAGAACAGAACCATCATCTGACTGCACTGGTGAGAACAGAACCATCATCTCATTGCATTGGTGAGAACAGAACCATCATCTGATTGCATTGGTGAGAACAGAACCATCATCTGACCACATTGAAGAGAACAGAACCATCATCTGACTGCACTGGTGAGAACAGAACCATCATCTGACTGCACTGGTGAGAACAGAACCATCATCTGACTGCACTTGTGAGAACAGAACCATCATCTGACTGCACTTGTGAGAACAGAACCATCATCTGACTGCACTGGTGAGAACAGAACCATCATCTGACCACATTGGAGAGAACAGAACCATCATCTGACTGCACTGGTGAGAACAGAACCATCATCTGACTGCACTGGTGAGAACAGAACCATCATCTGATTGCATTGGTGAGAACAGAACCATCATCTGACTGCACTGGGGAGAACAGAACCATCATCTGACTGCACTGGTGAGAACAGAACCATCATCTGACCACATTGGAGAGAACAGAACCATTATCTGACTGCACTGGTGAGAACAGAACCATCATCTGACTGCAACGGTGAGAACAGAACCATCATCTGACTGCACTGGGGAGAACAGAACCATCATCTGACTGCACTGGTGAGAACAGAACCATCATCTGACTGCACTGGTGAGAACAGAACCATCATCTGACCACATTGGAGAGAACAGAACCATCATCTGACTGCACTGGTGAGAACAGAACCATCATCTGACTGCAACGGTGAGAACAGAACCATCATCTGACCACATTGGAGAGAACAGAACCATCATCTGCCTGCACTGGTGAGAATAGAACCATCATCTGACTGCACTTGTGAGAACAGAACCATCATCTGACTGCACTGGTGAGAACAGAACAATCATCTGACCACATTGGAGAGAACAGAA
Source organism: Gibbula magus (assembly GCA_936450465.1). Taxonomy (NCBI): domain Eukaryota; kingdom Metazoa; phylum Mollusca; class Gastropoda; order Trochida; family Trochidae; genus Gibbula; species Gibbula magus. Next base: position 25,470,037 of record OW388306.1, read on the forward strand.
CCATCATCTGACTGCACTGGTGAGAAGAGAACCATCATCTGACTGCACTGGTGAGAACAGAACCATCAATTGACTGCACTGGTGAGAACAGAACCATCATCTGACTGCACTGGTGAGAACAGAACCATCATCTGACTGCACTGGGGAGAACAGAACCATCATCTGACTGCACTGCTGAGAATAGAACCATCATCTGACTGCACTGGTGAGAACAGAACCATCATCTGATTGCATTGGTGAGAACAGAACCATCATCTGATTGCATTGGTGAGAACAGAACCATCATCTGACTGCACTGGTGAGAACAGAACTATCATCTGACTGCACTGGTGAGAACAGAACCATCATCTGACCGCACTGGTGAGAACAGAACCATCATCTGACTGCACTGGTGAGAACAGAACCATCATCTGACTGCACTGGTGAGAACAGAACCATCATCTGACTGCACTGGTGAGAACAGAACCATCATCTGACTGCACTGGTGAGAACAGAACCATCATCTGACTGCACTGGTGAGAACAGAACCATCATCTGACTGCACTGGTGAGAACAGAACCATCATCTGACTGCACTTGTGAGAACAGAACCATCATCTGACTGCACTTGTGAGAACAGAACCATCATCTGACTGCACTGGTGAGAACAGAACCATCATCTGACTGCACTGGTGAGAACAGAACCATCATCTGACTGCACTGGTGAGAACAGAACCATCATCTGACTGCACTTGTGAGAACAGAACCATCATCTGACTGCACTTGTGAGAACAGAACCATCATCTGATTGCATTGTAAGAACAGAACCATCATCTGACTGCGCTGGTGAGAACAGAACCATCATCTGACTGCACTGGGGAGAACAGAACCATCATCTGACTGCACTGGTGAGAACAGAACCATCATCTGACTGCACTGGTGAGAACAGAACCATCATCTGACTGCACTTGTGAGAACAGAACCATCATCTGACTGCATTGTAAGTGAACGTGTCAGTCCATTTGACCATTCACTTCACTTTTCCTTTCCTGTTTTCTTCTGGTTATTTTACCTTTTATCTTGTCATCAAATTTGTTTTATGTTTTATTTTATGTTTCTATTTAAAAAAATTCTGTGCATGACTGTACATTAATTGATTTGTTAGATTTTAATTGCAACAACATTGCATATATACATCATGGACTTAATGGACAGGGACAGTCATTGTTATTCAATTTGAGATGAAAATAACACATATCATCCATGAAACACTAAATGTATGTGCTTGAAAACAACATTAGTATCTATGTCGAAATCTATCGTAGCCTACATAGAATAATAAAGTTGTGCATCTATAAAATTGTTCTTCATTGTTCATGTATTTATTGTTAAAACAATTTTCTTTCTAAATTCGCAAAATATCAATATAAAATTAGTATCTTTGCAAATTCAAATTCATTTATAACTAAAACCAAGATGTCATATTTATGAAGATATATGCCAGTTAGTTAGTGTTTTCATTAGTCAAAAATGTCAAGAATCAACAAACCTTTTTTCATTTCTCGATAATCAGTTATCTTAAAAAAAAAACATCTATCAACCTTGAGGAAAAAAACCCTATATCCCTAACATCAACCTTCATCCAGTGTGGCCTAGATCAACAAAACATTGATTTATTAAGTACACTTACCTAATACTTACATCCAAACGGAGAAAGATTACAGATAGGAGAAAGATTACCGACTATTTGATTTTGAGTTTAGCTATGCCTCCTGTAGCAATATTTGTGGAGTTGAGGTTTGTTTATAAAGCACTAGTACAGACTGGTGATCTGGTCCCCACACTCTCATCCATCAGGTAAGTAACGAAGAGACCATGTTTGAAATACCTGTAAGTGTTTTGCTTACAAAAAGTTTCTATTTCTGTCGTAACCTAGGCCTAACCTTAAGCAAATGTAAAAAAGGAAATCTTTGAATCCAGAATTTGAGTGATTTACACAAAAAACATTTACTAAAAAGATATTCAGGATTTAATTTTGTTCTTTAAACCCGTAACTAGCGGCTCCTGGGTTACTCAGGGGTTAGAAAAGGGAATCATATATCCCCAGTCCAGAACCGGGAATTTTTCTCACAGCCGTTGAACTCATTTGATCATTTGTAAAATATATTTTAAGTTATATAGAGGATACTAAATTAAACAAGTTAATGATTTATTTGGTATAAAACGAACACAAGCAAGTTTGATACCAAATAATGATAATATTGAGGATACTTATATCCCACTAAATCCACCACACAAAGGGTCAGGTTCAAGGCGCTATACACACATTATAACCCTGGTATAAGGACCAACATCGTTCCTTTTTCATTCTCAACTCCCCTTGGAGTATGCAACCCAGCTACCAATTAAGGCGCTTAAAGGATATCTGTCACATTGCCTTCACTTCCAAACCAGGTATACAAATGTACTGATGAGTGAACAGAGGCACATTTTGAATAAAGTCCCTTGCCCAAGGTGACACCACAAGTCTTTCAACTCATGTCTCAGTGTGGGGAAGGGAATCACCCTTCAAACTCTCACTTTATCCAGCAATCACGCAGGTTACCCACCCATCCAGCAAGCCATGCCCATTGTTGCTGAACTTCACTAATAGCGGTCGACTGAGCTATGCACAGGACCATGTGCCACCATAAGGACCATGTGCCACTACAAGTTTAATAAAAATGGTATTATATAGAAGGAAGTTCAGTATTTTGTTTATTACTTGACCAAAATAATCAAGCTGTAAAACTTTGTAGTCATAACCACACACTATTGTGACATCATACTTGAAGAGTTATTACACTAGTTTAGTATTGACGTATAAATACCACACTGCAGTATAATAATCTTCCACAAGTCAGCAATAAGTAAAAGTTTGTTTTCCCTTAAGATAAATTATTACAAGAGGTGAGTTAAGAGTTGAAGTACACTTAGAGGAAAGTATTTAATTCTCTAACGAATGTCTTCGTTTCCATCATCGCTTTGCAAGTTGCACGTGTGTTGCAAAGTCTAAATGCAACATCTGCTTATGCAACTTGGATCAACGAGTGCAGTGACGGAGAATGAAGAGAAATATATAGATAGCAACTTCCTTATTCAAGATAAGCAACGTTTTAAGACAGATTCTGTTGTCTTTGATCCTATCTGCATAACTCCATCATTCCAGCTTCTAATATTCCTCTCAAATATGCAATGATAGACACAGAACTTAATATTTCTGATTCCTATCAGTAGTACATCTTTCAAGTTCCTTTCATTCTGCCAATGCAGTTTCTATTGCAAGTGTTCACTTCACTGTAAGCTTGAAGTTTGAATGTAAAACATCTGTTTGTAGCTTAGATAACGATTCCCATTGATAAACATGTAAACTTTTCCGATCCTTGCCAAAACACATAATTCACGTGCCTTCAATTCCGTCAATGAACTTACCTTACAAAAATTGTTCAATACAAATTGTTCTAGCTTAAAGGGGCAGTAGAAAATTTTATTTATTTAAATTTTCCATTTATAATGATAGTTTATGTCATTTATATTTACTTTTCAGGCTAAATCATCTTATTACATAAACCAATTATCCGTAGTGGTAATAAGTGTGCTGCGTATAAAGCAAAAATTGCATGGCGGCCATTTTATTGTGAACACAATTTATTATTTTCGAATGACAAAAACTATTCCCATGACCTTAAGGAACCATGTACACGCATTTTAACTTGATTTTCTGAAGAGAGAAGGGTGTTTTACTATTGGTGACATTTATTTTCAAATACATTTCATCGACCTATTTCAGCGAAAAAACGTGCTACAGCGCCTTTAACTCTTTACCTGCTGAATTCATTTCAGTGGCGGATCCCGAAAGTTTCAAAGGAGGGGGGTTCAAATATTAAAAAAGGGGAATCACCTAATGAGCAGTGATAAATTTACAAATATGACTCACTACCACAAGCTCATGTGAGTCCCAGCAGATATAAGTGAGTCCCTCAATAAGTAGGCAAATACAACATAAAAAAAACCTTTGTGTCTTGGGGACTCACAGCTTAAAATTTTCCAAATTTGATGAGTATTTGATGCAGGACTCTTGGGTAAAATTATCACTGTACATCAAATTTACATTTTGAAAAGGAAAGTTTTTAACTCCCTGAATTCAGTCCCTGAATTATGCCCAACTATTTAGAGTGGCCTATCTACAGCAATCTCAACTCAGGATTATAGTGAACAATCCAGGATTGAATGTCCACCAGCTGAGAATCAGTTATCCTGCAGTATTCTGGGCGCCATTGGTAAAGGTTAAACATCATCCTTCTGGATAATTTTGACATCATGCTTGTCGAGGCATTTTATTCTTTGTCAATTTTCCCCTACATGTTCTAGATAAATCACACCAGTTTCCAATGCTGGCTGAGTTAAGCCTTGCTGGGGTTTGTTAATTTTTTCTGGTATAGTGTCATTCTTTGTCAACTTCCCCTGTGCATTAAAGTATAAATCGCGCCAGTTTCGATTGCTGGCTGAGTTAAGCCTCGCTGCATTTCATTAATTTTTCTGTACCAGTGTTAATCAGTGTGCACTATGAAGCACAGAAGAATTAACGAAATGCAGCATGGCCTAAAGGGGCAGTAGCACGTTTTTTGCAAATTTTATTTTTTCAAATTTCCTATTTATAATGATAGTTTATGATATTTATATTTACTCTAGAGGGTAAAACATCTTATTACACAAACCAATTATCCGTAGTGGTAATAACATTGTTTTGTATAAAGCATAAAATCGCATAGCGGCCATTTTATTGTGAACACATTTTATTAATTTGATTGACAAAAATGATTCCCATGGTTTTTCGGAACCATGCATGTACACTCATTTTTTAACTTGATTTTCCGCAGAAAAATAGATGTTTTAGTTTGGGTGACATTATTTTTAAAATTTATTTCATCAACTTATTTAAGTGAAAAAACATGCTACTGCCCCTTTAAATTAGCATGGCTTAAATTAGTCAGTGATGGAGAGTTATGACTTGCGGGGGAGGTTAACTATCGAAACTTTTTAATCAATGGAGGATTGATGGTAATGCATCTTATTGATTCTTCTTTCAAATTCAGTTCAATAAGTTCTCATCACTGAGTCGTCACAGACGACAGATTTGTTGCGTGTCAACCTAGAATCACTTCATGTCAGTGCAGTGTATGAAATAAGGCCAGTCCGTCAGACTCAAGTCTGCTTAATTTTGGTTTGGACTGATCATTTTTTAGTTTTTACTTAATTTTACCATGAAAATTCACAAAATCATTGTTTCTGGTTTCATACACTACCTCCAGGTCCCTTCTGGTCAGTCAGAGAATCCTGAACTGAGGGTGAGAGGACTCTGACAGCTGTTGGATATCATGTGCGATGCATAGTAGTTGTAATTCTTGTTTCAAATGTAGGTACCTCCTTGTGAGTGCTTCAGTGTAACTCGGTTTCTTACCAACCTCTCAGCTAGTGTGAACAGGCATCTCAATGTACACAGCAATAGTTGCCTGCCAGCCGTTTGATTGTAAATGTATTGCATGGAGCATGTGTTCGTGGTAGGTGTAATTCTTCTTACAGATATAGATACCTCTAGAGATGAGTGTTCTTATGTAACTTCTAAATCTGAAAATCTCAAGGACACAATTTTCAACCAAGCTTACACTGCAAGAGGTTTTTTTTATGTTCGTTCTTGCATGTTCTTTGTGTAACTTCTTTTCCTACCAAACCAAACATTACACTTTACAAGAGTGTTTTTCGATATATATACACCTTCTTACATGTTCTTTTGCGTTTCTGTAACTTTTTATTCCGACGGAAAACTTCAAGAAACACAATTTTCAACCAAGTTTTACACTGCAAGAGTGGTTGTGGATATTTATCTCTTTCATGTTCCTTTGCGTTTGTGTAACTTCTTATTCCTACTGAAAACTTTAAGAACACAACTTTCCACCAAGTTTTACACTGTGAGAGTAATTGTTTTGGATATGTGTGTCTTGCATGTTCCTTTGCGTTTCTGTAACTTCATTATTCCTACTGAAAACTTTAAGAACACAACTTTCAACCAAGTTGTACACTGCGAGAGTTATTTCAATTTGTACGATTAGTTCTTGCAACTTCCTTCTGCCTTTCTGTAACTTCTTATTCCTACTGAAAACTTTAAGAACACAACTTTCAACCAAGTTGTACGCTGCAAGAGTTGTTTTTGATATAAACGTTTAGTTCTTGCATGTTCCTTCTGCCACCGCTGAGTGATGTACCGACATCTGTTGAGCTCCACTGTTGCCACCTGTCTCCCGACTTATTACAGGTGGATGGACTGGTCTGCCGATAGCGCTCGCATTGAAAGATGTAATTTAAGATTGTCAAAACATAACGAAGTCTTTTCATGCGGGGGTGAAGCAGGGAGTTCCTTCACTCATCAACGTGTGATAAACCGAGATCAGATGATATCAACTGGAATGTTGTTTTCATTGCATGTTGTGTAAACATCTGAAGCTGAGCTATCTCGTTTGTCAAACAGCGTGTATCACGTAATGAGATGTTTGAGTTTTTAACAGTTTATCTGCTGAATTAATCAATGCCAAACCGTTCAGAGTGGCAATTTACAGGATCTTAGGAACCTCATCTAATAACTTTCCCGTAAGGGTAGGGTTATTAGAAATATTACTGCATGAGGATCTAAAAGTTTTAACATCTTGGTTAAAATGTACTTATTTCCTAAACAAATAGATGAATTGGATTGGTCAACAAGCTCAGTGGAACTTATATATATATATATACATGTGTATATATATATATATATATATATATATATATATATATATATATATATATATATATATATATATATACATGTATATATATATATATATATATATATATATATATATATATATATATATATATATATATATATATATATATATATATATATATATATATATATATATATATATATATATATATATATATGAAAACTGTACAATGTACATTTATATGAAATATTTATATAGCATATGACAAGGAAAACAACTTATAAACAATGAACAAGATATAAAACAAAAGAATAATCTTATGACATATAATCAAACAATTTAGGACATGATGGTTTTGGTACATTTATTAACAGCTTCACTAATTCATTATTCTGATTAAAATATAGGTTTCATACATTATGGTCTAGAAGTGGACATGGTAACATGTCATTATGGCAATGGTAAAGTTTAGGTTCCAGAAACACCCCCAGTGCTCTCATCATGACAAATTTTTAGGGGGTAGAGGAATTATTTTTTAGATAAGATCTTTTGAGTACAAGACATATACTTATCAAAAGGCATTTATCCAACTTTTGACTTTATCCAACAGCAGTATAGGTTTTTACTCTGTTGAAAAAATGGTAGGGTTTTTTTTCAAGTGAGTTTATGTACATCAATGAAGAAATAATGATCTTCAACCTTCAAAATAAAACTTTTACTCATTCGATATCTATCATAAACTTTGTTAGAGATGTCTTGATATTGAGTTACTTGTAGAGAAATTCTGTATGTTATTTCCTATGTTTATTTTGCACTGGACCGAAGGAGTTTCAACTGAATAAAAGAGTAAGAGGAGAGAGGTGAGGTGATCGAACTTGCGTTAATGCTGCTTTCAAGAGTATTTCACTAATATCATGCCTGCTAGTAATTATGGCAGGGAGAAAGCCTGCAACACCATGTGCCTAAGCATATCGGTAAAACCTGCGAGGATCGGCTTGAACTAGCGAACCATGAGTAGTGAAGAAGGCAAATATTTTATGGATGATCAACTTCTTTATAAAAAATAGCAAAGTTTCGGTATAGATCCTTATACCGTTATCAAGCATATTTGAGAAATGAGTGGTACTTCACTGAAATTCAGTGTAGCATTGCACCCAAACCTTACTGCCTACTGTGTAGAACAGTTCTCTACTGTCATGCCCCTGGTGCGATTCGAACCCTGGACCTCTTGATCCGAAGCCGAACTAAGAGGCACTAACCTTGAGGGCAAAGTAGGCAGTAGTTGTTGTTATCCATGGATTACTGTTGAATAAAATATTGATTGAGTCACTTTAATCTATTAACCTTTGTATTATAAGATATTTAGATATGTATGTATGATATTTATTAATGATAGATTTAATCTTCATGGAATGGAATTTCTGCTTTAGCAAACCTTATATGCTTCATTTGCTTTCGCTTTTAGAAGTTTTTAACTTTTTAAGAAGTACTTTGAAACCATGAATAACATTGTCGACACTCTTGCATAAATACTTGGAATGGGTTCTTGATGGAAGCAATATGGACAACTGCAAATCCAACTGATTGAGTAGCAATAAACCAAATGTTTATACATTCATTTAAATAACTGACTCCGCGAGATGAGAAGTTTTAACAACTTTGATCATCGGGATCAGGTTCAACTACTGTAATTTGGATCTAAATGTTGTTTTTGATGTTCACCGTCCATAAATGTTCATCTCTGGTTATTTGGAATTATTTCAGATTTCAAACCAGGAGATTTCATCTGCATTTTATTATATTTTATTATGAATATTCATACATCAATGTATTCATTAATTCACAAAGTTTGGAAACATTACAAGTTGCTTAAGTAATTGCTGATACATCATTTTTTAATATTCTATAGCAATTATATAGATGTTGAGACCGATATATATTTTATTTTTATAGAATGTAGCTAATATTCTGTGTATGATATAAACGTCTCTATGAAGAATGTTCATTCATATTGCAATCATTTTTCATTAAAGGTACATCCATTGTTGTTGTGGGTCACATTTGCCAAATGTTATAAATGATATTAATCTTTCGAAAAGTACTGACTGTTGCTGAAAATTGGCATTTTGATAATAATTAACTCAGTAAACCAACAATATAAAGGTAAAAGTGTCGATTTCTAATCGAAAATCGGACAATGCACCGCGTGTGTCCCGCCCAATTAGTCAAACGTAATTTTGGAAACATATTTACACCAGGCAAACAGACAACTTTAGCTGGATAATGTTTAATAGGTCTTATAACTACAGTGCATGTAAATGGGATGTGTAGTTTCGGTTTCTGTACATGTATAATGATGTTGCTAAATTTTAATTAGAAACTAGTAATTATGATATATTTGGCGATTGGAGATGAATATGCAAGTTGAGTGAACTTATTTTAACTGAAATCAGCACATATCGAATGTTGGCACGTATTTCAGCCAAATACATTTTTATGAAACACAATGGATGCATGTATCTTTAAGGTAATTCTGTGAATGATATTTGTAAGAAAACTCTAGACAGGAATTTGTAGTTTTTGTTTGATGTCTATTGAAATGAAGCAGAGACAACTTATTTTAACTGAAATCAGCACATATCGAATGTTGGCACGTATTTCAGCCAAATACATTTTTATGAAACACAATGGATGCATGTATCTTTAAGGTAATTCTGTGAATGATATTTGTAAGAAAACTCAAGACAGGAATTTGTAGTTTTTGTTTGATGTCTATTGAAATGAAGCAGAGATCTAGATTTGTTCATGTTTATGCTCAAAACCTTCTACATCTTGGTTGGCGAAATGTTTGGTTTACCGTAAATCCTTGAATAATCTCCAAGGTCTAAGTAATTGCTGAAATAAATAATCGACTGCCTTTTAGAATTGCATGTCTTGAATAATCGCCATGGTCTAAGCATTTGCTAATATAAATAATCGTCTGCCTTAAATAATCGCTGAGTCTAACCAATTGCTGAAGTAAATAATTGCATGCCATGGATAGCCGGGTCAAAGTTTGCCTCGGACAGGTTTGTCCTACAATATTTTTAACCCTGGGGAAAGTTTGGCCCAGGACAAAGTTCCGCCCCTCGGTCCAAAGTATCGATCTCTAGACCAAAGTGTCACCCTATCTTTAAAATTATGACCTAATAAGTATATTTTATGCATATTCTTCAAATTTTGTTTTTTCATTGGATGTTGACCTCCAAAAACATTTTCAGAACCTTTGTTACTTACAGAATATAACAATTAGATGCTTACATTAAGTTTTTTGGAGACACCAATATAATCTATGATCTTATTACCGTAACCCCCTCCCACTTTATTGTAGTAATAGTGATAGTAATAGTAATATTAGTAATATTAGTAATATTAGTAATATTAGTAATATTAGTAATATTAGTAATATAAGTAATATTAGTAATATTAGTAATATTAGTAATAGTAATAATAATAATAGTAATAGTAATAGTAATAGTAATAATAGTAACAGTAATAGTAATAATAGTAATAGTAATTTAGTAATTTAGTAATAGTAGTAATAGTAATAATAGTAATAGTAATAGTAATAGTAATAGTAGTGAAAGTAACAGTAATAGTAATAGTAATATCAAAACACTTGGGTGGTATTATCTATGATAAAGCAGCCAGGAATTAGTGAAACCCCTGAAAATGTCTGAATCTGCCCATGTTATATTTAGCACTTACAATTTCATGGTTTTCATGGCTGGACTTCATCCAGATTATAAATGGAGGGTCTATAAATTAATGTACAAACGTTGAGCAGGTGTACCATATGTTAAGCTTATTTAGGTGCAGAAATTAAAACACCTTGATAAGCCATGTGCTTAGCGAGGCATTGATCGAGTTTGACTATGTTTGACATTTAGTACCTGACATAGCTCATCAAGAGATGACTGTTATTTGTAAGGAAGGATATACAGACTATTGAAAGAGGCAGACACTCTTCTTTGAAGCTTGAAGTAGGCATTGAAGTTTTTGTATCGAATTTTCGTTAAAATAATCTACAGAGGATATGCAAAATTATATGATATATAAAAATATGGTTTTTATATTGATTTTTCATTTAATTAAAGTAATCTGCAGAGGATATGCAAATTTATATGATATATAATGACCATTTACTTAATAAATATATGAAATCCAACTTTTGAGATAATTACTATTATTATAATTATTATATTGTTTTACCTTTATAAGGAGACAGTTTTACAGTTATAAGGGGCAAGTTTTAGTTACAAGGGGCCATTGTACTGGTATAAGGATGATTCCATTAAGGATTCTGTAAGAATTAAGTGATTAAATGAGAGCGGATATCTAACAGTTAGATATCAATGAATATGCATCATAACATTTTGAATAAGTTTTTTTTCTATTTCCTTTTGAGGCTTTTAATGAGCATGGGGACAAATTATTTGCAAATCTTCGCCTCAAGTGTCTCTATTCATGCAAACTTTTTTTGCAGGTCCACTGTCATGTACAGATCATGTTGAGCATGGTGATAATTGCCCTTCAAAGACCTGATGGTGATAATTCTTCGAATTTTTTTTACTGTACTCAAGACTTTGTACACTAAAGCATAGTGTGCATGGATTCTTTTTATTATTATTTGTACGATTTTTTTTTTCACTTTCTGATTGGCTTGACAGATTTTTTTGAGAGATGGTAGAATTCATCAGGATCTTAATTGAATTGGAATTTTGATTGGTTTACCTGCATTAAGGGTCTAGTCTGGTTCAAGATTTCTTTTTTTGATATAAACAAAATTTTCAAAATTCACTTTAAGATTTTATTATAAATCTTTTTATTTTATTTCAAACCTTTTTCTAATATTCTTTTCATTTGCATTCAATGTCTTTTTGTATAGACTTGTTACACGAAAATTCTAGATTTCCTAAATTATACAAGTGATGCTTAAGAACTGTAAATCTTTTCTACATGGCAACTTATATTATTTGATACACATATAGTCCATTGTTCTTTGTCCCCAGGGTGTCTCTGCCTATTCTATGTACACTGGTTTCATTGGGAATCTGTATCTGGGCAGTTATTTTAGTCGACAGAATCAACAAGCTTACATGTTTGACTTCAAAGGGCTTTCTGATTAGACAGAGGGCCCATTTAATTGAAATTTGGGCCATGAATAGGTCTCAGACATCTCCATTGCATTTTCCCCCAGATAAGCAATGTCTGAAGATGTGAAAAGTTCACTTCTTTGAAATTGCCTCAAGTAAAGGGTATAAGTCAAAATGTCTGTCAAAATCTGTTTTCGGCTAGATTGAGCTATTGTATTTATTATAGCAATAAAGGTGCTATCGTTGAAGATTGTTTTGTGATAAATCAAGCATATCTGTCAAAATCTGTTTTCTACCTTTTTCTTAATTTTTTTTATTTATTACAGCAATAAAAGTGGAATTGTTTGATTCTATTGTTATAAGTCAAGCATGTCTGTCAGATTCTGTTTTCTACCTTGCTAAACTATTGTATTTATCACAGCAATAAAATTGGAATTGTTTGATTGTATTGTTTATTGTATTGTATTATACCTATAAACTTGTATTCTTACTGACGTATTCAAGTTTTAGGTTTGCCTTTCATTTACCCATAGCCTGAACTCTTTGTGACCAATTATGCTTCCTGTAAATCTGTCACACAGAATGGTTTAGTGCTAATTTATTATTCAGCAGATGAAGATGACAAACAGAACTGGTCACCAACTGCAATTCTCCTCTTGTGTAGTTCACCGTATTTCTTACATCATTGTTCCTGTAAATCTGTCACAAAATGGTTTAGCGCTAATTGAGCAAATGAAAAGTTATTGATGGAAATTCCATCTCTTTCTGCAATGAAAGAGTAACTGTTGGCAAGTTTGGTTGTAATGAATTTCATACATGTACCTAAGTTTGTAAGATGAAATTGTCCCCTTTACCACAGGGTTTCATATGAAGAACCTTTGTAGTAGAAATATTTATTACTCACTGTAGGAAGATACTGCAGTGTAATAATTATACGGCAATATTGAGCAATACACTGCTACACTACTGCTGCAAATATGACGCACAACAGTGTGAAGTTGTGATATCATTCACGGAAACCTTATAGTTTCAACACACCGTTGGCTATTCAGCTTGATTAATTTTGGCAAATACTATACATCCTTCTACAATACCATTTTCTCGTTTAATAAAAATGGTATTGAATGAAAAACTCATGTACAAGAGTCATCATAATTATTAATTAGCAGTTTTTGCGCAGTTTCCGTCGCCGCTGCCGCCGGGGTGTTTTGTATTGGCTATAACTTTTTTCCAAAAAGGTTTTGAGAACTCATATACATAACTTCTTACTATATACCCCTGGGAATTTTTTTGACATGTTCACATATACAAAATGTAAGGTCAAAGGTCAAGGTCACTAGTTTTGAAATCGCTAAAAAAATCCTTGTAAACACAATAACTTGAAAAATATTTGTGCTATAAGGCTCTTATTTGGCGTATATCAACTATGGAAAAAGGCCAAGATTTGAAAAGGTTTTACCAAACATTCGTCAAAGGTCACAACGAGGGCACGACTTAAGCATGCTTAAGTGAATATGCCTTATTTTAACTATGAACAGTTTGAGTCATTGCATGATTGTTATGCACAATGAAAAGTGATCATTGATGGTGTGACCTTGAAGGTCAGAGTTCAAGGTCATGAGATACTGGTTAAGGCCACTTTAATCCGTTGATCCAATTTTGAAATCAGAAATAGGTTTTAAGATCAAACTTGTGAAAAGTGACCCCCGTGATGATTCAACTTGTTATTAATAACTCGAATAATGAAAAAAATTTGGTAAAAAAAATTCCCATTTTATTGATGCTGACGTGAAGGCGGAACAGGGAAAGATGAGACCCTAAGTTTCAGGGCTGCTTTGCTTTTGCGGTGTCCCGCAAACGCTCATCTAGTTAATTAAAGGTTTCATAGAATCCAGGTAAAAATATAAACTAAGAAGCTGATGTGTGTGAGTTATTTATCATGAGAACTCTTTTCAGTGCAGTTTTCTTCTCTAACATATCTTCTTGATATCGACATCAGTGAAAACTAATAACATGATGTCATAATCTTTGAAATTAAACCAAAATCTTCTCTCCACATTTTATATCAAAATTTTTTTATAATCTGAAAAATTTCCTGTTTCAAACTGAACAAGACACTCTTTTGTCTTAATGCCGTGACACATTTATGAGTTGAGATTAATCGATTAAAACTTAATTTCATGGTTGTCCTTGCGTTTTATTAGATACACAACGATGCATTAATACCCAACAAACCTCCCAATTTGCAAGGACGTCCTATTAAGCGAAATGGATTTCCAACGTTCATCTTTCAAGATAAAGTTCAGGATGAGATAGCAGCTTGCTCCCCTCCATTTTCCAAATTAAAAGAAAGCTATTTTAAGACAAGTTAAAGAGACATTTGCACTTGGGTCTGATTTATGTGCAGTGCTGTAAGAGTGCCATGATTACTTGTACTTACTATGGAGTGGTTAACGTGAGATACACAACTGATTTCAATCTAATTCACTGCCAGTTCACTGCAAATTTCCATTACCGCTCAGCAGACAAAAGTTTTTCCCTTAAATTTGATTCGGTTTGAAGTCCACAGTTCAATACCAGTGGCGGATCCAGAGGGGGGGTTTAGGGGTTCGAACACCCTCCCCCATAACAAAATATTTCACGTAAATTTGATTGATCCCCTTCCTTTTCAAAATTTCTGGATTATGTATTTAGTTTCTTGAGCACTTGAGCTGCTGAACATATTAGTGCCAACAATTCTGAAAGGCCAGTTTACTGAAATCACCATTGATTAAAAAGAAAATATTCCATGATCGGCAATTAGACATACACTTAGATAGGTTGGCCATAGGAATATTTAAGGCTTTGAAGTAAAGGGTTAACTTTCGGCGCTTAAAGTGGTTATAGTAGGTTTTCTGGTGGAGATAAAGAGATTTCTCAAATTGTAAAAGAAATGTACTGCAAAACAATAGAGTTCTAAAATAAATTGTTAAATTTCAGTTAGGCAACGCAGATCCATTTCCCATCCTCGATTGATTAAAAGGTGTTCACACTAAAGTTGCCGCTAGCAATTACAGTGTTTTCTATGGCTACGGATAATCTGGTCGTTTAACGGATTGTTTACCACAGATTCTTGTACATTGAAATCCAAAGTTTGATAAAGACTCAATCTGTCTTGAAACATCGCCCATTGAGAATAAATCAATTTATTTTCGTGATTATTTCCAGTTTGAGAGTTTCACTACACTGGTGATGATGCTGACTGCAATATTTACTATCTGCTTCAATATATTAATACTTTGATGTGCCAATAAACCCGAAATCACCTCTCCTATATATAGACTTGTGCTTGGATATTATCATTATAACCTGGCAACATCAAATTGACCGTTTATCAATAACCTGTTGCAGAATATATTCTATTACTACTTTTAGTACAATAAACCATGCATCCATCAATCTTTCATTCTCAGCCCAAAGGATTATTTCCCAATAATCAATACCAGTATTGCATGTTTTACTAACCCAACAACTTAAAGAGTCTTACATAATAAGAGAACGTTTCAGCATCTTCAGACATAACGGTATAGATTTCCACTGCCATTACATATGGAATAATGATAACAGAGAGATATGAATATATTTGGTGGAGGTATATTTTTATGGAACATGGCTAGAAACTGTTTGAGTATGATACTTGATCTTGATATATCCTCAGAGATCTTCACTCCCACAACATAACAGGATGTGCACTACATCTACTGATGCATGATGGGAAGATATCTCAGACAAATGCAGGGGTGACATATATACTGCTGAATTCTATTTTAGATAAAGGAGAACAAGTTCTATGCATATACAACTTCTTTATGGCAGGAGTGCGACATGCAATAAAGAAGTTGTATATCAAAAGAACTTGATTATTCTCCTTAATCTAACCAACTTTTAAATGCCATTGAAAGAAGCTATTTTAGATTGACTTCTTTATTAGCTCATCTGGCCTGGACCCCAAATATAGGTCACAGAGGTCATGACCTGAAAACCTATTTTCATCTTCTTCTCAAGAACCATTAACCCTAGATACTTGAAATTTTATGTACATACTCCTTGGCCAATGTGGATTCAAAATTGTAGATTTCGTGATCCTGCGATCCCAAATATAGGTCATGGCCTGAAAACCTATTTGTATTGAACTTTAAGATTAAATTTTGATTTACTTTTGAGATTATGTCCACTTCAAATGGAGGTAATTTAAAGGAAACAACATTGATGAATTAAATCTTCAAGTGTGTCTTTATTTGTTGAGGATTTTATCTCTTGCCTCAAAGATAGGTCAAAGGGGTAAGGACCTTAAGACCTATTTCATCTTCTCCATTTAAAGTGCTGCCTATTTGTTGTACTTCTCACTTAGAAGTTGACATTTTGAAACTAATTTAGTTAAAGGGACACTGCGTCGAGTATAAAAATGAGCCACACTTTTATCTACCTATGCTGATTAACGAGTAACGCTTCGCTTCACTATCTACATGCAGTAGTCTTATACTAATTACTTCAATTGTCTGAAATTGGGGATCTTAGACACGTTACCAGACACGTTAAACAGCAATAGTAGATAAGTCTGATCTCATATTTATCCTCGACACGGCATCCCTTTAATGTATATAAAGCCCGATGAGCTATAGAGCCAGTGGATCTATTTTCTAAACATGTTTTGAGTTTTTAGGATTCAAGATTGTTTGGAATATTTGGCAATCAGATGCAGGAGGTAGAAGGTTTATATACAATCTCATTCCTCAAAGAATTAAGATTTCAACTAAAAATGATTTGCATTAAAAGGAATATTTTTGTGTAGTACATTAATTCATTTCTGTTTCGGGGTGGGATAGCGCAATGGTTAGCGTGTTCGGCTTCAGTTCAAGAGGTTCAAGGTTTGAATCCCACATGGGGAGAACTGTTCTACATGCAGTAAGGTTTGGGTGCAATGCTACACTGACTTTCAGCATAGTATCATCAATGGTAACCTAGTTCCAGCCAATGCTTGCAGGTTTCACAACAATGCATAGGCACATGGTGTTGCAGGCTTTCTCCCTGCCATAATACTAGCAGCTGTGATACAAGTGAAATACTCTTGAAAGCGGCTTTAAACCCCAACTCACCAATTTTTGTTTCCTTTCCAAAGTCATCGTTTTAAAAAATCATGATCAATATTTTAAAACTAAACCTGTTGATTGTGTTCATATTCTCTTATCAAGATATCTATAAATGATCATCTCTCTTTTTCAAAAATATAACTTAAAAGTTGATCAAGTCAAGAAATGTTGTCTTTTTAAAGTTCACTAAAATCACCTTTTAATATGAATAAAAATACTTCTCCGAAGTTATCTTTGAGATCAGAAATAATCCATTATTCATTCAAACTTTGTTGCAACTTTCATAAATGTCAAAATATCTTGACTTTCTTCAGAAAATGTTCAACTTTATCTCAAATTATAGTTTTCTAAATTGTGAGCAAATAGATTGAACACTTAATACAAAATTTGGACACAAATTATTCAGAAGCCTCTAGTTATGAATATTCCATCAAAGTAACTGCGTGTGAAAACATTTATCCTGAGGATCAGTGATCTATGATAATTGTGCATTTCTCTCCAACATGGCCTATCATTGACACAAACTTTCATCCTGTGTGGAGAAAAATATACAGAAGTTTGTTTACTTGGCAAATCCAGATGAAGAAGCGTCTATCATTAAGTAAGTGGAGCTGAGAGATGTGATGACTTCTATTTACTTTATGTGTGATGATTCCTAGTTTACACAGATTAACCATAAACCTTATTGACAGCTACAAATGTGACATAAGTTCTAAGAACAATAATTACCCAAGAGTTTCTTGTCTTGACAGGTCAAGGACTTTCTGATTATACCATAGGGTTCATCATTAAATTGGGTTTCCGATACCTGCTTGCCAATGGATTTCTTTTACCAGGACATTCTGATACTGACTTGCAAATACTTTCTGCTACTGACTTGCAAAGACTTTCTGCTAATGGCTTACCAAGGACTTTCTCATACTGGCTTACCAAGGACTTTCTGATACCGGCTTACCAAGGACTTTCTGATACCGGCTTACCAAGGACTTTCTGATACCGGCTTACCAAGGACTTTCTGATACCGGCTTACCAAGGACTTTCTGATACCGGCTTACCAAGGACTTTCTGATGCCGGCTTACCAAGGACTTTCTGATACCGGCTTACCAAGGACTTTCTGATACCGGCTTACCAAGTACTTTCTGATACCGGCTTACCAAGGACTTTCTGATACCGGCTTACCAAGGACTTTCTGATACCAATTTACTAAAAACTTTTGATATTTCTGAAACTGACTTGCAAAGACTTTCTGACACCTGTTTACCAAGGAGTTGCAGATACTTGACTCATTTGACATAGACATTCTGCCACTGGTTTGCCCAGGACCACCCGATACTGGCTTGCAAGAATATATTATCTGTTTACCTAAGAGCTGCAGATACAGGCTTAACACATTTCTGTTATTGGATTGATTGCCATGGCGTTTCTGATTTCTCTGAAACACTGATTACATGGACTACTAGTTTCTGATTTCTCTGAAACACTGATTACATGGACTACTAGTTTCTGATTTCCCTGAAACTCTGATTACATGAATTTCTAGTTTTTGATTTCTCTGAAACTCTGATTACATGGACTACTAGTTTCTGATTTCTCTGAAACTCTGATTACATGGACTTCTAGTTTCTGATTTCTCTAAAACTCTGATTACATGAACTACTAGTTTCTGATTTCTCTGAAACTCTGATTACAAGGACAAATAGTTTCTGATTCTCTAAAACTCTGATTACATGGACTTCAAGTTTCTGATTTCTCTGAAACTCTGATTACACAGACTTCTAGTTTCTGATTTCTCTGAAACTCGGATTACAAGGACTACTAGTTTCTGATTTCTCTGAAACTCTGATTACATGAATTTCTAGTTTTTGATTTCTCTGAAACTCTGATTACATGGACTACTCGTTTCTGATTTCTCTGAAACTCTGATTACATGGAATTCTAGTTTCTGATTTCTCTGAAACTCTGATTACACAGACTCCTAGTTTCTGATTTCTCTGAAACTCGGATTACAAGGACTACTAGTTTCTGATTTCTCTGAAACTCTGATTACATGAATTTCTAGTTTTTGATTTCTCTGAAACTCTGATTACATGGACTACTAGTTTCTGATTTCTCTGAAACTCTGATTACATGGAATTCTAGTTTCTGATTTCTCTGAAACTCTGATTACATGGATTATTAGTTTCTGATTTCTCTGAAACTCTGATTACAAGGACTACTAGTTTCTGATTTCTCTGAAACCCTGATTACATGGACTTCTAGTTTCTGATTTCCCTGAAACTCTGATTACATGAATTTCTAGTTTTTGATTTCCCTGAAACTCTGATTACATAAATTTCTAGTTTCTGATTTCTCTGAAACTCTGATTACATGAATTTCTAGTTTCTGATTTCCCTGAAACTCTGATTACATAAATTTCTAGTTTCTGATTTCTCTGAAACTCTGATTACATGAATTTCTAGTTTCTGATTTCTCTGAAACTCTGATTACAAGGACTACTAGTTTCTGATTTCTCTGAAACCCTGATTACATGGACTTCTAGTTTCTGATTTCCCTGAAACTCTGATTACATGAATTTCTAGTTTCTGATTTCCCTGAAACTCTGATTACATAAATTTCTAGTTTCTGATTTCTCTGAAACTCTGATTACATGAATTTCTAGTTTCTGATTTCTCTGAAACTCTGATTACAAGGACTTCTAGTTTCTCATTTCTCTGAAACTCTGATTACAAGGACTTCTAGTTTCTCATTTCTCTGAAACTCTGATTACATGAACTACTAGTTTCTGATTTCTCTGAAACTCTGATTACAAGGACAAATAGTTTCTGATTCTCTAAAACTCTGATTACATGGACTTCAAGTTTCTGATTTCTCTGAAACTCTGATTACACAGACTTCTAGTTTCTGATTTCTCTGAAACTCGGATTACAAGGACTACTAGTTTCTGATTTCTCTGAAACTCTGATTACATGGAATTCTAGTTTCTGATTTCTCTGCAACTCTGATTACATGGACTACTAATTTCGGATTTCTCTGAAACTCTGATTACATGGACTACTAGTTTCTGATACTGACTTGGCTTAACTAATTGCAAGACAATTCTGATATCCATGCACTTTCTATGTCATTTATAATTTACAGGTTTTAACTTAGTTTCTTATTGTGTTTAGTGGTTGTGACAAATAACTAGGTCATGTTTTAAATAATAACTGTAAGAGAAATGTAACTTTCATTTCCTAGAAATAAATTTCACATTAATTTAAAGTAGATCAAAGATGTACATGTACTACCTATCATTATATGTATATAGTTTAAGGTCACTGTAACCTACTTATCTCACATGTGTCATTTTGTGCCTACACTATTGTCAAATATAATATTGTAAAATATGAAAAATATGAAAATAAAAAATAAAAGTAGATTGAGTCATTTACAAGCAGATGTATCCTGATATGAAATATATGAATGATAATAATTGCCTTGATAATGAAGATGCATTAAATTGAAGTAAATGTTTATATGTAACTCAAATACATGAAAGACATTAGGCAACATAACAAAAATTAGTATTTCTTTGGCATGGGAACATCACTTTTATTTGTTCTTGTGACAGCTTTTTTTTTGTCATCTCAAAAACAAATTAAGAATGTCCCGCATCATTTTTGTTAAACCCAAAACTCTATTTGTCCACCAAATTACTTAACATGCGCATCTTCAGAACGAATATGTTTTCATTTTGTATACTTCTACCATTTTCAATCTATATTTTGATTAAAAAAGTAAAATGTAGCCCCTCCCTCATTATTACCTTTTCCTACAAAAATAAAAGAAATTCCCATTGCCCTTTTCACTTTGAAAAAGAATTGGCCGAGAAACATTCTACTTTTTTTATGCAGCCTTAAATAGTCTGGAGATGTGATAGTGAGAAACAAACAAGTACCGTTGGTTTCAACATTGGTCAGCGGACACATTAACACGGAGGAGTTATTAGGTTACCAGTGTGTCCGTTAGTGAGTTTCATTCTTCTTGGCACACTTCACCTTGGAATACATTTATCAGTCTAATCTTGTTAACTTGTCTTCCTGATGGACTTGTGACCAAAAGATGGCCATGTTTTACTACACCTACTGAGAACAGACTTTTCATCCTAATCTTGTTTATTTGTTTTGTCATCCTGATGGACTTAACCAAAAGATGGTTGTTTTTCCCTTTATTTACAACCTTAACCCCCTGGTGTCTGCACACCACACTGTGGTCATATGAATGGTTTAATTGAAGTCAAAGAGTTTATATAGTAAGTTGAACTCTCTTCCTTAGTTCAGTATGATAGGTGATTTTGAAAATATTGGAACTTGTAGCTTGAAATTATATTTCTCTTGTAGTATCTTTATAGAAGTGAAGGTTTTTCATTTACCATATTGCAAGTGGAATGGAGGATGTGAAAATATAAATGAATTTATATTCTTAATGAGAGCAATTCGGTAAAACTAGTGTCAAGCAAAACAGTGACACTTTTGACTGCCCACTGTTGCCTGTGTTCGTATGAATGAAAGGGCAAGAAATTGTCAATGAGGATGCCAATGAGGATGTCAATAGGACGGCAATGAGGATGTCAATAGGACGGCAATGAGGATGTCAATAGGACGGCAATGAGGATGTCAATAGGACGGCAATGAGGATGTCAATAGGACGGCAATGAGGATGTCAATAGGACGGCAATGAGGATGTCAATAGGACGGCAATGAGGATGTCAATGAGGATGGCAATGAGGATGTCAATAGGACGGCAATGAGAAGCAAATGAGGTAGAAAATTAAAAGATGGTATTAAAATCATACCTCTGTGACATTAGGCAAAAAAACTAAAGTCGTCTTTGTCTGCCTTATCTGACATGACAGATGACAATGGAATGGTGATGAGTGTCCAAGCTGGAGTTCACGCTATCTGTCTGATTCTATCAGGAATACATTGGTGTTTGACCAGACCGATGACGCTATTAGGTATCATTAGTAGTTCTTCTGCAGAAAGACATTAATCTTATAATTGTAGTTGGCAGTAATGGTAACAGCAAACTGAGCCCTAGTTAAAAGGATATGTCATGGAAGAATTAGCTTTACTGTCTTCTGATTGGAATAGATGTTTTTGTATGTATTTATTAGGGACAACATCGATTGCTAGATTGTGGGTGAGGTTTAATTCCTTGTTTGCATAATTAGAACAGATGTTTTTGGTACGTATCTGTTTGGTGCGACATCGATTCCTGAAATGTAGGTGAGGCGGAATGTGTTTGTTAGCAGATGTATGTATTTTGGACAACATTCATTGCTCTTATTTGGTTGAAGTGGAGTTTGTTAGCATAATTGGAATGAATGTGGTATACAATTGATGTGGTTGACCCAATTGACTTACTTATTCCCACTTCAGAAGTGTGTATGGTAATGGGTGCAAACATTCCTCTGTTTAAGTTTAGTATTCCTCTTCCTCATGCTGAATAACCATGGAGTTGTCTCCCTTGTTGAACTCTTTATGATACTTGCAACAGTGTATGGCTGGAGCTGGTAGGAACCATGAAATCAAGTACCTGCATGCAGTTATGTACTTGAATCTTAATTGAGTTCTATGTTCAAAATGTTAAAAAATGATTTGATGTTGACCTTTTTGGAAAACTGAAAATGTTGAAAATGAAAAGACATATCAAATATAGTTTGCCATGTCTATGAAAGTAGTGTTGTTTAACGTGTTGAATCGGTTTAAAATATCAAATTTTTAATACGTATATGTGGCAGGGTGAAGTCAAAAGTGTTGCTATTGGCTTGGCCTAATGGTACCAATAAAATGATAACAACATGTCTGTCTCTCACCCAGGGGTCTTAAATTGGGTTCAATTGCCCCTGGATGTTGAATTTCACTCCTGCTTCACATACATGTATAGCCCTTTAGTTTAAAATATAGTTCATTAGTGTTTGCTTAATGAATGATAAACCATATACTATTTCTTAGCATGTTTTTTAAAACTCTATATGCTCTAAGATCTTAAACAAATGACGGTTTCTGTGAAGCAGCCTTTAAGATAAGTACACTTTAGTTTAGTATGCTCTTATGATTTACATTATATACAAACTCAACAAGGTCTTGATGAGAACTGAATCATTGTTTGTGTTTGATGATAAGTCCTCTTGGAACTGTTATGGACAAGCAGTAAACATCAGGTATTGCAATTTCCAGCTACTTTCTACAGTTTTTGGTTCACCCTGAATTCATTCTCTATCAACAGGGACCTTTGCCTTGGTAGAAATCAGATTTTACTTTAACAAATGTGATTCAGGAATGATTCTTTTGTAACATCAATATATAGAGGTTTATTTAGATGCTTCAGGAATCATTGTATTTGTCTGATGATAGGTCCTCTTGGAACTGTTATGGACAAGCAGCACCCTGAATTCACTCGATCTCTTCCAACCTCTTTGCCTTTGTTAGAAATCTTTACTTTAAAAGATTAATTTGATTCAGGAATAGGCTTATGTAACATCAACATACAGAGGTTTATTTAGATGCTTCAGGAGTTATTTGTGATTCCTCTATATTCAAGTTCCACTTGACAGGTAATTCACTGTTACAATAAGTCATAAGTGTCTTTGGCTATAAGGATGTGAGTGCAAGTGGTTCTTTGTGCAACTCTTCTCTAGATCTCTACACATGCTGCATTAGGAATCTAATTTTAGTGTGCAGCAAAACCAGATTATTCCATTTACAAACATTCTACCTCCCACATGTACAATCCTTCAAATTGACCTTATAGTTCATTGCCCGTGTAATATTGTTACCTTAAACCAATCTCCTAAATCGTCCACCTTGCTGCTCACACAAAGCCCTATTCTTACTCAGTTGACACTATCGGTTAACTTTAAGGTAGACAAAATATATATATTTTTTGTTTTGATAAGATTTGTGTTTGTCAAGAATACTATGGAAACTGATAAAAACTTGATTTATTTACGCCAGTTTAAAAACAGGATATAGGGAGAAAAAAGTGTTTTACTTATAAGCTAATCTGAGAGCAGAGCAACAGGTATATTAGAAAGCTTTAAGATTGTGTTGTGATATTGATGAATCATGACTTCATCTAACATTTCAGTTGGGTCTCGCACGGCTAAAAGCCACCAGTACCCCTCCTCTTCATCTACCATTGTTAAGTGACTGTGTGGTGACTGTGTAGTGATGATGTGGTGACTGTGTGGTGACTGTGTGGTGACTGTGTGGTGACTGTGTGGTGACTGTGTGGTGACTGTGTGGTGACTGTGTGGTGACTGTGTGATGATGATGTGGTGACTGGGTGGTGACTTGGTGGTGACTGTGTGGTGACAGTGTGGTGACTGTGTGGTGACGGTGTGGTGACTGGGTGGTGAATGTGTGGTGACTGTGTGGTGACTGTGTGGTGACTGTGTGGTGATGATGTGGTGACTTGGTGGTGACTGTGTGGTGACAGTGTGGTGACTGTGTGGTGACGGTGTGGTGACTGGGTGGTGACTGTGTGGTGACTGTGTGGTGACTGTGTGGTGATGATGTGGTGACAGTGTGGTGACTTTGTGGTGACTATGTGGTGCCTTGGTGGTGACTGAGTGGTGACTGGGTAGTGACTGTGTGGTGACTGGGTGGTGACTGGGTAGTGACTGGGTGGTGACTGAGTGGTGAATGGGTGGTGACTGTGTGGTGACTGGGTGGTGACTGGGTAGTGACTGTGTAGTGACTATGTGGTGACTGGGTAGTGACTATGTGGTGACTGGGTAGTGACTGGGTGGTGACTTAGGGGTGACTGGGTAGTGACTGGGTAGTGACTGGGTGGTAACTGTGTAGTGAGGATGTGGTGACTGGGTAGTACCTGGGTGGTGACTGGGTAGTGACTGGGTGGTGACTGGGTGGTGACTGAGGGGTGACTGGGTAGTGACTGGGTGGTGACTGGTTGGTGACTGTGTAGTGAGGATGTGGTGACTGGGTAGTGACTGGGTGGTGACTGTGTAGTGAGGATGTGGTGACTGGGTAGTGACTGGGTGGTGACTAGGTAGTGACTGGGTGGTGACTGGGTGGTGACTGGGTGGTGACTGTGTGGTGATGATGTGGTGACTGGGTGGTGAATGGGTGCTGACTAGGTAGTGACTGGGTGGTGACTGTGTGGTGACTAGGTAGTGACTGGGTGGTGACTGGGTGGTGACTGTGTGGTCATGATGTGGTGACTGGGTGGTGAATGGGTGGTGACTTGGTGGTGATGATGTGGTGACTGGGTGATGACTGGGTGATGACTGGGTGGTGACTGGGTGGTGATGATGTGGTGAGTGGGTGATGACTGTGTGGTGACTGTGTGGTAACTGTGTGGTGACTGTGTGGTGATGATGTGGTGACTTGGTGGTGACTGTATGGTGACAGTGTGGTGACTGTGTGGTGACCGTGTGGTGACTGGGTGGTGACTGTGTGGTGACTGTGTGGTGACTGTGTGGTGATGATGTGGTGACTGTGTGGTAACTGAGTGGTGACTGGGTAGTGACTGTGTGGTGACTGGGTGGTGACTGGGTAGTGACTGGGTAGTGACTGGGTGGTGACTGAGTGGTGACTGTGTGGTGACTGTGTGGTGACTGGGTGGTGACTGGGTAGTGACTGTGTAGTGACTATGTGGTGACTGGGTAGTGACTGGGTGGTGACTGAGGGGTGACTGGGTGGTGACTGGGAAGTGACTGGGTGGTGACTATGTGGTGACTGGGTAGTGACTGGGTGGTGACTGAGGGTGACTGGGTAGTGACTGGGTAGTGACTGGGTGGTAACTGTGTAGTGAGGATGTGGTGACTGGGTAGTGACTGGGTGGTGACTGGGTAGTGACTGGGTGGTGACTGGGTGGTGACTGAGGGGTGACTGGGTAGTGACTGGGTGGTGACTGGTTGGTGACTGTGAAGTGAGGATGTGGTGACTAGGTAGTGACTGGGTGGTGACTGGGTGGTGACTAGGTAGTGACTGGGTGGTGACTGAGTGGTGACTGTGTGGTGACTAGGTAGTGACTGGGTGGTGACTGGGTGGTGACTGTGTGGTGATGATGTGGTGACTGGGTGGTGAATGGGTGGTGACTGGGTGGTGAATGGGTGGTGAATGGGTGGTGATGATGTGGTGACTGGGTGGTGACTGGGTGGTGACTGGGTGGTGACTGGGTGGTGATGATGTGGTGACTGGGTGGTGACTGGGTGGTGACTGGGTGGTGACTGGGTGGTGATGATGTGGTGACTGGGTGGTGACTGTGTGGTGATGATGTGGTGACTGGGTGGTGACTGGGTAGTGACTTGGTGGTGACTGGATGGTGACTGGATGGTTGCTGGGTGGTGACTGTGTGGTGATGATGTGGTGACTGGTAGGTGACTTGATGGTGACTGAGTGGTGACTGAGTGGTGAGTGGTTGATGACTGGTTGGTGACTGGTTGGTGACTGAGGGGTGACTGGGTAGTGACTGAGTGGTGACCGTGTGGTGATGATGTGGTGACTGAGTGGTGACTGGATGGTGACTGTGTGGTCATGATGTGGTGACTTGGTGGTGACTGGGCGATGACCGTGTGGTGATTGTGTAATGATTGTGTGGTGAAAGTGTGGTGACACTGAGGTGACTGTTCGATGACTGTTGGGTGACTGATTGGTGACTGGGTGGTGACTTTGTGGTGACTGTGAGGTGATGGTGACTGTGGTGACTGTGTGGTGACTGTAAGGTGACTGTGAGGTGACTGTGTTTATGGTGTGGTGACTGTAGTGACCGTTTGTTGACTGTGTAGTGACTGGTGGCTGCATGTGTGGTGACGTTTTGGTGACTGTGTGGTAACGGGGCCAACAAAGCTGATAATGAAATAGGAGAGAAACGCCATCAAGCAATGTGTTAAATAATGTTTACTGACTATACGTAAATTCTGGCCCCAGAGATAATAAATTTTGCTTTGATAACGAAACCTTTCACCCCATATATTATCATCTGTAGACTTAGATCTTTGTTACCATAATTCATGATAAGAAATATGTCAGACAAAAAGATTAAAGCTTCCTGGTACAAACTTTGATGCGGTTATTTATTAAAAGAGATATTGTTTAGATTTCTCTGTTGCCATGGCAGCACCAACTCTCATCCAATAATTTATTAACTTCAACAAATGATTTTCACTCTGATAACAAAAATGATTTTACATTGATAACATGTGGGAGATACTCTTTTCAACTTGAAACAAGGACTTGGTTTGATGAGTGCTATTAATCAGTGGGCGACATTTACCATTCCAGTGATTACAAAACAGAGGGGAGGAGATATATCATGGGATATAAATCAGCAAATGTCTGAACTACAGCAACTGACAAACAATCCCTGTACATTGTAACTATCTCTTATCTCCTGCCTGTCTCCAACAGGCACCTGACACATTATATAGCCTCCTCTAAGAGTCCTCTTACTTTCATATTGTCAGATTTGATGAAGTTCTCCACATCACAGAGTCGTTAAGATGCAACAAGATTCTACTCCCTGGAGAATGGTGGTGCTGTGGTTTATCACTCTTTCAAGATTATTATTATTACATCACAGCAGCTAGTATCATTGCAGGTGGATATACATTTTAGTGAAACTAAGTAGCAGGGTATAAACATTGTCAGAGACTAATAAGGACTTTAACATACCCCTCATATAAACATTGACAGAAACTCTAGTGAATCTAAGGACTTTGACATACCCCTCATATAAACATTGACAGAAACTCTAGTGAATCTAAGGACTTTGACATACCCCTCATATAAACATTGACAGAGACTCTAGTGAATCTAAGGACTTTGACATAACCCTCATATAAACATTGACAGAAACTCTAGTGAATCTAAGGACTTTGACATAACCCTCATATAAACATTGACAGAGACTGTTGTGAGTCTATTGGACTTTGACATAACCCTCATATAAACATTGACAGAGACTCTAGTGAATCTAAGGACTTTGACATAACCCTCATATAAACATTGACAGAGACTCTAGTGAATCTAAGGACTTTGACATAACCCTCATATAAACATTGACAGAGACTGTTGTGAGTCTATTGGACTTTGACATAGCCCTCATATAAACATTGACAGAAACTCTAGTGAATCTAAGGACTTTGACATAACCCTCATATAAACATTGACAGAGACTGTTGTGAGTCTATTGGACTTTGACATAGCCCTCATATAAACATTGACAGAGACTGTTGTGAGTCTATTGGACTTTGACATAGCCCTCATATAAACATTGACAGAGACTGTTGTGAGTCTATTGGACTTTACACACCCCTCATATAAACATTGTCAGAGACTATCGTGAGTCTAAGGACTTCATTTACATATTCATCATAAACACTGTCAGAGTCTGTAGTGAGTCTAGGGACTTTGACATAGCCCTCATATAAACATTGTCAGAGACTGTAGTGAGTCTAAGGACTTAATTTACATATTCCCTCATATAAACATTGTCTGAGACTGTTGTGAGTCTATTGGACTTTACATACCCCTCATATAAACATTGTCAGAGACTGTAGTGAGTCTAAGGACTTTTACATACCCCTCATATAAACATTGACAGAGACTGTTGTGAGTCTATTGGACTTTACATACCCCTCATATAAACATTGTCAGAGACTGTTGTGAGTCTAAGGACTTTTACATAGCCCTCATATAAACATTGACAGAGACTGTAGTGAGTCTAAGGACTTTTACATTTCCCTCATATAAACATTGTCTGAGACTGTTGTGAGTCTATTGGACTTTACATACCCCTCATATAAACATTGTCAGAGACTGTAGTGAGTCTAAGGACTTTTACATTTCCCTCATATAAACATTGTCTGAGACTGTTGTGAGTCTATTGGACTTTACATACCCCTCATATAAACATTGTCAGAGACTGTAGTGAGTCTAAGGACTTTTACATACCCCTCATATAAACATTGACAGAGACTGTTGTGAGTCTAAGGACTTTTACATACCCCTCATATAAACATTGTCAGAGACTGTAGTGAGTCTAAGGACTTTTACATTTCCCTCATATAAACATTGACAGAGACTGTTGTGAGTCTATTGGACTTTAAATACCCCTCATATAAACATTGTCAGAGACTGTAGTGAGTCTAAGGACTTTTACATTTCCCTCATATAAACATTGTCAGAGACTGTAGTGAGTCTAAGGACTTTTACATTTCCCTCATATAAACATTGTCTGAGACTGTTGTGAGTCTAAGGACTTTTACATACCCCTCATATAAACATTGTCAGAGACTGTAGTGAGTCTAAGGACTTTTACATTTCCCTCATATAAACATTGTCAGAGACTGTTGTGAGTCTATTGGACTTTACATACCCCTCATATAAACATTGTCAGAGACTGTAGTGAGTCTAAGGACTTTTACATACCCCTCATATAAACATTGTCAGAGACTGTAGTGAGTCTAAGGACTTTTACATTTCCCTCATATAAACATTGTCAGAGACTGTAGTGAGTCTAAGGACTTTTACATACCCCTCATATAAACATTGTCAGAGACTGTTGTGAGTCTATTGGACTTTACATACCCCTCATATAAACATTGTCAGAGACTGTAGTGAGTCTAAGGACTTTTACATACCCCTCATATAAACATTGTCAGAGACTGTTGTGAGTCTAAGGACTTTTACATACCCCTCATATAAACATTGTCAGAGACTGTAGTGAGTCTAAGGACTTTTACATTTCCCTCAAATAAACATTGACAGAGACTGTTGTGAGTCTATTGGACTTTACACACCCCTCATATAAACATTGTCCGAGACTATCATGAGTCTAAGGACTTTATTTACATATTCCTCATATATACACTGTCAGAGTCTGTAGTGAGTCTAAGGACTTTTACATAGCCCTCATATAAACATTGTCAGAGTCTGTAGTGATTCTAAGGACTTTTACATACCCCTCATATAAACACTGTCAGAGTCTGTAGTGAGTCTAGTGACTTTGACATAGCCCTCATATAAACATTGTCCGAGACTGTAGAGAGTCTAAGGACTTTTACATAACCCTCATATAAACATTGTTCGAGACTGTAGTGAGTCTAAGGACTTTTACATTTCCCTCATATAAACATTGACAGAGACTGTAGTGAATCTAAGGACTTTGACATAGCCCTCATATAAACATTGTCTGAGACTGTAGTGAGTCTAAGGACTTTTACATTGCCCTCATATAAACATTGTCCGAGACTGTAGTGAGTCTAAGGACATTTTTACATTTCCCTCATATCAACATTGTCAGAGACTGTAGTGAGTCTAAGGACTTTTACATACCCCTCATATAAACATTGTCTGAGACTGTAGTGAGTCTAAGGACTTTTACATTTCCCTCATATAAACATTGTCCGAGACTGTAGTGAGTCTAAGGACGTTGACATACCCCTCATATAAACATTGTCCGAGACTGTAGTGAGTCTAAGGACTTTGACATACCCCTCATATAAACATTGTCCGAGACTGTAGTGAGTCTAAGGACTTTGACATAGCCCTCATATAAACATTGTCAGAGACTGTAGTGAGTCTAAGGACTTTGACATACCCCTCATATAAACATTGTCCGAGACTGTAGTGAGGCTAAGGACTTTTACATTTCCCTCATATAAACATTGTCCGAGACTGTAGTGAGTCTAAGGACTTTTACATACCCCTCATATAAACATTGTCCGAGACTGTAGTGAGTCTAAGGACTTTTACATTGCCCTCATATAAACATTGTCCGAGACTGTAGTGAGTCTAAGGACATTTTTACATTTCCCTCATATCAACATTGTCAGAGACTGTAGTGAGTCTAAGGACTTTTACATACCCCTCATATAAACATTGTCAGAGACTGTTGTGAGTCTAAGGACTTTTACATACCCCTCATATAAACATTGTCAGAGACTGTAGTGAGTCTAAGGACTTTTACATTTCCCTCAAATAAACATTGACAGAGACTGTTGTGAGTCTATTGGACTTTACACACCCCTCATATAAACATTGTCCGAGACTATCATGAGTCTAAGGACTTTATTTACATATTCCTCATATATACACTGTCAGAGTCTGTAGTGAGTCTAAGGACTTTTACATAGCCCTCATATAAACATTGTCAGAGTCTGTAGTGATTCTAAGGACTTTTACATACCCCTCATATAAACACTGTCAGAGTCTGTAGTGAGTCTAGTGACTTTGACAAAGCCCTCATATAAACATTGTCCGAGACTGTAGAGAGTCTAAGGACTTTTACATAACCCTCATATAAACATTGTTCGAGACTGTAGTGAGTCTAAGGACTTTTACATTTCCCTCATATAAACATTGACAGAGACTGTAGTGAATCTAAGGACTTTGACATAGCCCTCATATAAACATTGTCTGAGACTGTAGTGAGTCTAAGGACTTTTACATTGCCCTCATATAAACATTGTCCGAGACTGTAGTGAGTCTAAGGACATTTTTACATTTCCCTCATATCAACATTGTCAGAGACTGTAGTGAGTCTAAGGACTTTTACATACCCCTCATATAAACATTGTCTGAGACTGTAGTGAGTCTAAGGACTTTTACATTTCCCTCATATAAACATTGTCCGAGACTGTAGTGAGTCTAAGGACGTTGACATACCCCTCATATAAACATTGTCCGAGACTGTAGTGAGTCTAAGGACTTTGACATACCCCTCATATAAACATTGTCCGAGACTGTAGTGAGTCTAAGGACTTTGACATACCCCTCATATAAACATTGTCAGAGACTGTAGTGAGTCTAAGGACTTTGACATACCCCTCATATAAACATTGTCCGAGACTGTAGTGAGGCTAAGGACTTTTACATTTCCCTCATATAAACATTGTCCGAGACTGTAGTGAGTCTAAGGACTTTTACATACCCCTCATATAAACATTGTCCGAGACTGTAGTGAGTCTAAGGACTTTTACATTTCCCTCATATAAACATTGACAGAGACTGTAGTGAATCTAAGGACTTTGACATACCCCTCATATAAACATTGTCAGAGACTGTAGTGAATCTAAGGACTTTTACATACCCCTCATATAAACACTGTCAGAGTCTGTAGTGAGTCTAGGGACTTTTACATTTCCCTCATATAAACATTGACAGAGACTGTAGTGAATCTAAGGACTTTGACATACCCCTCATATAAACATTGTCAGAGACTGTAGTGAATCTAAGGACTTTTACATACCCCTCATATAAACACTGTCAGAGTCTGTAGAGAGTCTAAGGACTTTTACATATTCCTCATAAATCAAAACTATGTAATACCAGCAGTGTGAACAAAGTCTAGGAACAGTTTTATAAAAAGTCAACAAATGGATGTTTCTAACAGAAAGAAAATTCCAGATGCGCATGTTCTTTATCAAATTATAAAACAAAGTTCTCAGCTCTCTTCAGTTTTATTACAAAAACAGTATCATTTTTATTTTTGATGATTTTTTGGTACCATGTATGGGTGACCTAAGGACCTATTTTCACCTTCCGCTCCAATACGTAAAGTTTTTTTAATTTGTTATACCTATTATTATACCTTTTGATAAATTTATATGTCTGGAAAATTTACAGTTTGAAATTTATTTAGTTAATTTATGAATCCTGATGAGCTCATCTTTAGATTTTGATTTTAATAACTGATTGGTATCGTCATAGAAATGAAATAAACTGAGTTGAATCACATATCAAAGTAACTATCAGTAAAAAAACACTATTATTCATCATTTCTAAAAAATTTATT
The DNA here is from genome assembly GCA_936450465.1 of Gibbula magus. NCBI lineage: Eukaryota > Metazoa > Mollusca > Gastropoda > Trochida > Trochidae > Gibbula > Gibbula magus. The sequence goes on from OW388306.1 coordinate 25,502,887, forward strand.
AATATTATGAGGAAATGTCATAAATTTTAATGCTGATAGATAACTACATCGAATTAATTTTTTGGACAGAAAAGCTGATCTCAATGCTTGATTGGGATCAAGATGTCCGAGTTAGAGACTTGGGAACTTCTTGTCTGTTGAGAACTGTTCTCCATGCCAATAAGCTAGGAATCAAGATATCTGCCTGCATGAGGCTCTTTAACTTTCTCTATATATGTCATTATATATATAATGGATGAATTAATAATCAAGTTGTCTGTTACATTCATTTGTTGATTGTTAACATGTCAAGAGTATTTATCGTAGACTCTCCAAATAAACTGCAACTTTGTCTGCCATTGATTGCTATCTCTCCACACATATTAACTCAACAACTTTCTGATTTATCAAGGGCTTTAGAAATGAAATTATTTTCACTTATTAACTAGTGTTTGTCTGGCAAGGAGATTCAACTATGACATGGCAAGTGTTTCTTATCTTAGAGACGGCTGTTTGGTGCATCAGGTCTGTGATCTTGGTAGAAGTAGAAATACAAGAGGACAATTGTCTGGTGAGATATCAACATGAGAATATTCTGACAGCTGATTGTAGACCCATGTAAGAAATCTTAACTTGTCAGCATTGTCTACCTTAATTCCTTGTTTTATAAGTGCATGGTGAATTCCACAAAGCTTTTGGTCAGTCTTAACTAGGTTCAAGTCCAACCATGGACTTACAACAAGAGTAGTTGTGATGTAACCTGTATAGAATATATACTCAGTTATTGTATTATGGACCAGTTGTGCCAAGCAGTTGTGGTTATGTAAACAGTTGTGACTATATTAACAGTTGCGACTTTATAAACAGTTGTGGTGTAAATAAAATATGCTGAGAAGCTTTAAGCACCTGCATTTACAGTAAATCTACCTGGATAACTGATATTCCCTATCTAGGTATTTACAGTTAATCTACCTGGGCTGGATACATGATGTTCTCTATCCAGGTATTTACAGTAAATCTACCTGGATGTCTGATATTCCCTATCTAGGTATTTACAGTAAATCTACCTGGATACATGATATTTTCTATCCAGGTATTTACGGTAAATCTACCTGGATGTCTGATGTTTTCTATCCAGGTATTTACAGTAAATCTACCTGGATACCTGATGTTCCCTATCCAGGTATTTACAGTAAATCTACCTGGACACCTGATGTTCCCTATCCAGGTATTTACAGTAAATCTACCTGGATACCTGATGTTCCCTATCCAGGTATTTACAGTAAATCTACCTGGATACCTGATGTTCCCTATCCAGGTATTTACAGTAAATCTACCTGGACACCTGATGTTCTCTATCCTGGTATTTACAGTAAATCTACCTGGACACCTGTTGTTCCCTATCCAGGTATTTACAGTAAATCTACCTGGATACCTGATGTTCCCTATCCAGGTATTTACAGTAAATCTACCTGGATACCTGATGTTCCCTATCCAGGTATTTACAGTAAATCTACCTGGACACCTGATGTTCTCTATCCTGGTATTTACAGTAAATCTACCTGGATACCTGATGTTCTCTATCTAGGTATTTACAGTAAATCTACCTGGATACCTGATGTTCCCTATCCAGGTATTTACAATTAATCTACCTGGATACCTGTTGTTCCCTATCCAGGTATTTACAATTAATCTACCTGGATACCTGTTGTTCCCTATCCAGTTCTTTACAATTAATCTACCTGGATACCTGTTGTTCCCTATCCAGGTATTTACCGTAATTCCTTGTTTTATAAGTTCATGGTGAATTCCACAAAGCTTTTTGGTCAGTCTTAACTAGGTTCAAGTCCAACCATGGACTTACAACAAGAGCAGTTGTGATGTAACCTGTATAGAATATATACTCAGTTACAGTATTATGGACCAGTTGTGCCAAACAGTTGTGACTTTATAAACAGTTGTGGTGTAAATAAAATATGCTGAGAAGCTTTTAGCACCTGCATTTACAGTAAATCTAACTGGATAACTGGTATTCCCCATCCAGGTATTTACAGTGAAACTACCTTGATACCTTATGTTTGCCATCCAGGTATTTACAGTAAACTACCTGCATACCTGATGTTTGCCATCAAGGTATTTACAGTGAATCTACCTGGATAACTGATGTTCCCTATTCAGATATTTACAGTGAAACTACCTGGATACCTGATGTTTGCCATCCAGGTATTTACAGTAAATCTACCTGGATACCTGATGTTCCCTATCCAGGTATTTACAGTGAAACTACCTCGATACCTGATGTTTGCCATCCAGGTATTTACAGTAAATCTACCTAGATACCTGATAAACTACCGGGAGAACTGACATTCCCTCTGGTTTTCAACTGATTGCATTGTCTAAGTTACCTGAGCTTCCATTGAAGTTCACTATCGATGTGATTACCATAAATCTACCTGGATGACCCCTTCCCCACAATGGCTTATCAGTCGCGTGTTCACCTTGTATCAGTCACTTCCAGGAACAGTTGTGTGTTAACTCACTTCTTCACTTATCAGTGTGATGGGAGATTTACCTGGCCCATTGAAGTCTCCCAGCTTCATATTACGTCTCAGGTGGCGGATCACGCTTTCAGATTTCACTCATGCACAAGCGGTGTGTCAATTCTAATAATAAGAACAGATCTTGTAAATCCTGTCGTCCCTGAAAAAAAATTTATATTAATTTTGACTTATGATAAATTGGAATTAGATAAAAAAAATGAAATATTTTATTTCTTGAGCTACAAACAAAATACTTAACTTTGGCATCATTTTCTAGGCTTTTCAATGTTTCTTGTTGAAGTCCCAGCTGGTTTTTAGAAATATTTTCAGCTGCCTTTCCAGACACACATTTATCAATTAGTTATACAACCTCTTCATTGAATATTGAATAACCTTTATCATTTATCAGCTGAGTTTAATCTTTACCAATCAGATTATTAAATGATCTAATTTATATATTTATAAGAATTTTGTAAATAACCAAAGTCGGGAAATGTTTAAGGTGAACAATGATTTCTCAATCCAAAAAAATATCAAAACACATTTTGAATTTGAAATTCTTTAATTTTTAAAATCAGTGTAATTTCAAATTCTCCAAATTCATATATTTGCAATCACAGAACTCATGTGTCACTTGTAATCAATGTAAACTATCCTTAAATGATCTGCCATCAAGCCAAGGAACCTTCAAGAAAACAGCATCGGATGACACCTTATCAGACTAGAAGACTGTAAACCGCAAGATAAGACACCTACATATCTAGCGATATAAGTAACCAGGTTAATTATTAATGAAGGTAGGTGTAAGGCAAGGGAGGCCTATCCCTCCCTGACTATTTCCAGCATTGGGAGATGGATTGCCTGGTCAGTGGATGATAATGTTATCAGAAGGATGTCAGTTTTGTGGCACACTTCTTCACTTACAGGTTAGAGTGGTCACGATTCGTCACTTACACTCACATCACTGCCAGATCTTAACAACATGCTGCAAACCCTTCTCCCTATACCTTAACCTTGTGCTTAATCTTACAATTCCATTTCTGAATCAGTCAAACACTTTTATCATGTTTTATTACTCAACCGTGGTGAGATCACTCATTAGATAACAATGAGTTGGTTACACACATGTGTAATACCACTGCGTGCTGCCGTAACGTCATAATCGGCGCGTGACGTCATAGTGGTTTTTGGCTGACGTCACAATGTTAGCCGCGCGACTGCAATAGCTGGTGACCTATTTGCAAGTGAGCGTCACTAACAATGATTTTCTTGCAATTCAGCGCTATTTACATCATTGAGTAATAAATAAAAACTAAACTCAGTCCCGTTTGATAATATGTTTATGAAACTCGTGAATGGCATCGGTATTTAACTCGCTTTCGCTCGTTAAAATACCAAACCATTCACTCGTTTAATAAACATGTTATCAAACAGGACATCCATTCCATATACATCCTATAACTATCTTTTCCTCACAACTCGTAGATATACATCTTATTTATTACCTACGAGGGCAATCATATCGGGGTTCATATTCTTCCTACGATGCCCTAGGGCAACATATCACTTTGTCATGGTGACGTGACGTCATAAACAATGCTATGACGTCACGTTTCGTCTATGACGTTGCGTTCTAAATGCGCGACGGCGGGTCGCCAGCCTATGGTTGAAAGTGGAGTTTAGCGTGTTTTCATTAATTTTACGACTTCGGTAATAAACAGAATATTATATTCGTGTCTATGCCATACTATGTTTACGACACTCGTGCCTGAATATCGGTATATCCCTCGCTCTCGCTCGGGAAATACTAATATTCAGGCACTCGTGTCGTAAACATAGTATGACATAGACACTCATATAATATCCTCTATATATTGTGAGCACTTTTATTTCTCAATGTTGAAATGTTTTTCCTGTACGTGATGCAAGATAAATTTTATCATCATGTAAAATATATGTATAAGAAATGTTGTTTCCAGATTCACACGTACACCTTTCATTCTAATCTTGGATATTGAAACTTCATGTATACAAACTGAATCAATGGTATTCCAGACACAAAATAAACTCTAGTCTCCTTTTTATCCCCTGCCAACATAGTTGGGGGGGATATTGAAATGGGCTTCGTCCGTCCGTTCGTCCGTCCGTCCCGATTTTGTTTCCGGAGCAGAACTTGAAAACTATAAGACGAAACTTGGTGTGTGGAACAATCATCATGTGTAGATGTGCCTTTTGGGGTTTTCAACTTCTTCAGTTATTTTTTTTACTGTTTCCATGGAAATTTAACTTAGAATTTCGTTTCCGGAGCAGAACTCGAAAACCATAAGACATATCTCAACGAAACTTGGTGTGTGGAACAATCATCATGTGTTGATGTGCCTTTTGGGGTTTTCAACTTCTTCGAGTTATTTTTTTTTACCGTTTCCATGGAAATTTAACTTAGAATTTCGTTTCCGGAGCAGAACTTGAAAACTATAAGACATATCTCAACGAAACCTGGTGTGTGGAACAATCATCATGTGTAGATGTGTCTTTTGGGGTTTTCAACTTCTTCGAGTTATTTTTTTGACCGTTTCCATGGAAATGTAACTTAGAATTTCGTTTCCGAAACAAAACTCGAAAACTATAAGACATATCTCAACGAAACTTGGTGTGTGGAACAATCATCATGTGTAGATGTGCCTTTTGGGGTTTTCAACTTCTTCGAGTTATTTTTTTTACCGTTTCCATAGAAATGTTACTTAGAATTTCGTTTCCGGAACAGAACTCGAAAACTATAAGACATATCTCAATGAAACTTGGTGTGTGGAACAATCATCATGTGTAGATGTGCCTGAAATGCCCGATGAGCTTATGGTATTGGTTACAACAAGTTACGAGTTACAATGAGTTACAAGGTTACGACAAATATTACATTTAGACACAATAAGTTACATTAATTTAAATAATTTACAAAATGTTACAATACTTTACAACAATTTACAACATGCATACAAGTAAGAAAGGCAGTAAATGACTGAATATATTATTCTTTAAATGAAAATAGAGGCGATATATTTGAATGTTTGTTTATTAAATCAATGTGTGCAACAATAAGACACTGTTCATTAGAATTCCTAGCAGCTTAAGCCTCTTATATATGTGTCAGGTTTGTAAAATCATAGTCGCCAAAAGACGATAAATTATTTTCTGTTTTCATTGTAATATCTCTAATCAAATCAGGCTGGGTCTGATAGAAAATGTGTTTAAATTCAAATACGATTCCCACCATCATTAAATGATTGTTGTATCACCTAACAATGGACCATGACATTGTACTAATTGCAATAGTCACATCATACAGGTGATGTCGTCTTTGTGATCTTGTCAGTTTCGAGAAAGTGATATTATACTCTTGGAATGAGAATACAGTCTTTCACCATCTTTTCTAACATATAATACACAAATAATTCTAGCCATTTTTTAAGTCCAAGAGTTATTTACTTTTCCCTGCATGAAGCTGATTGCTTTACTGTAGGTTGAGAATTTAGAAACCATTCACCAAGCAATCAATTTGTTGTGAAGTATAGATATTTAACGGCAATATCAGTTGGCCAAGGGGCATTTCAGATATATTTGTTCCTTTAGAATATCTATAACAAGCAATTCCTGTGAAGAAAAGAACAATTTGTGACGGCTTTCAAGAAATGACTTCCTGATGATAAATATCCTAACTTTCAAATTGTGTGTCCATGGTGTATTGAAAAATCCATTAATTAGAACATAGACTGTGGCTTAGAAATGTTCTCGTTGCCGTAATTCTTCAATCATGGGTAACGTCTCTACGCTGTGGATCTATCCTGCATTTCCCCTACAGGCCAGTAGTTGGTTTTCTGAGAGGAAAGGTGGACACTTTAACTGTGTTAGAGGATTCCCAATCACACACGCGGGAGAAAAACTTCAGGAGATTGAAAGAAAGATGCGCATAATGACTCGCGGCTGAATTCTCATTAGTGCTAATAGATAGGAAATGCATTTTGTTAAGTGTTAACTGCTTGCGCCACACAGGAAACTTTCATTTGCCTTTTGTTGAGGACCAGACTCTGTTTATAATTTACGTGTTGCCTTCAATTGACAAAGGTCTACAATTGCCCGGGCAGCAGTCATCTTGTGCATACAAATGGTCTCCACATTGCATCCCATGGATATAACTGTCTTGCGTCATGATGAAGACTGATCTTTAAAAGTCATGGAATTGAATATTCAAAAGCATATTGTGAAATTTTGAATATCATATTTATAACATTTTTGTTTTTGCCTTGATAATGCTAGCTTACAAGGACATAACTGTTTTGGGTCAAGAAGATGAGAAAGCTTTTAAACAAGTAAAAGCAAATTAAAGTGATTATATATCAAAGACATTAATTAAAAAAATTTGGGGTTTGTATTCAAAATGCTGTCATGGATAATATGGATAATATTTTTATATTGTTAAGATTTTGCATGTGCTGTTACAATTCTGTCAAGGAAAAATTCAATGAAATTTAAAATAATGTCACATTTAGACATATAAATTAGAAATTAGTAAGAAATATTAATTAAATTACTACGGAAGCATCCTAGTGCCACAGTGAGAATTGTTTTACTATCACCTAATTAGGAGATAATATTCCCTAATTAGGACTTTGTTATCTCATAATTAGGACTTAGTTATCTCCTAATTAGGACTTAGTTATCGCCTAATTAGGACATAAGTAACTCCTAATTAGGAGTTAGTATCTCCTAATTAGGAGTTAGTATCTTCTAATAAGGACTTACTTATCGCCTAATAAGGACATAACTAAGTCCTAATTAGGAGTTAGTATCTCCTAATTAGGAGTTAGTATCACCTAATTAGGAGATGCTAACTCCTAATTAGGAGATACTAACTCCTAATTAGGACTTACTTATTTCCTAATTAGGACTCAGTTATGTCCTAATTAGGCGATAACTTAGTCCTAATTAGGAGTTAGCATCTCCTAATTAGGTGATAGTAAAACAATTCTCACTGTGGCACTAGGATGCTTCCATAAATTACAATAGCTACTGCCAAGCCATGTTCTAAATGCAGTAAGGTTGGGTGCATTCAATACAGTAGTTCCTTAATTCCAGTCAGTGCTTGCAGGTTTCAACATAATGATTTATTTATTTGGATCCCTTTTAGCAATATCGCTATACACAGAAACAATGTAACAGAAAACCCTTGAAACTGTCATTAAATCCAAAATCTCTTCATTAGTACCAGCCAATGCTTGAAGGTTTCAACACAAAACATAGCCATGATAATTCTCTTGTAAAGCAATGGTAAACCCCCAAATGGCCTCCTCTCACCTCTTAAAAATCTCCTTTGTTCAACACCTGTATACATGTATATGAATATAATGCTCCTCTCTGCTTCTCCTTGGGCATTATTAGTTTTCTTGAATACTCTTCGTTACCTCAAGTAGAAGGTTTTTGACTCTGGCAATGAACAGTAAAACTGAATGGTTAGCGCTTGTGTTGGGAAGAGCATTATATGCAATTACTGCTGGCACGTGTGCTGATGACTGTTGATAGAGCTCACAGAAACTCCTACCAGCGTTTTTAACAAAACCTAAAGTTCTTTTCACCATTCGTTTTCGTTCATGTCGTTAAAACGAGGAAAGTCAGTTCCATTAGATAAATTTTTAACAAGGCCAAGATGTTTATACCATAACTGAAAGATGCTTTCACCAATCTAAACATAGACCCAGAAATTTGAAACAAAAGAAACCTGCCGTTTTCTTTTTTCTCTTGAGTGTAATTCTAATGGAAAGGGAGATTCTGTTCCTTGCCCTCTAAAGTCATTATGTTCAAGTATAATGTTGAAATAATGTGCTAATTACATTTGACTGGCAATAGTTTTTATCAAAATGAACTTTCCTTAAAACGTCATTTTTAAGAGCTATTGAACATGGTTTAAATCAGGTTTAAGTGATTAGGAGCACCAGACATCTAGCATGTTACTTAATTGGTAATTAATTCATTACTCCTTTATTAGCAATCTACTTGTCCAGTCTACTTAACCCTTCACATGCGGTTCTCTACATTCAAGGATAGGACCTTCACCCATGTCTAACCTCTTAATATTCTTTGGTAACAAGGTGTCATTCCTGTAAATTGATCACTTAGAATATTTATTAACTTACTATCTAACCAGCTCAGGTGTAAAACTTAAGTTTTTAGTAATATTCGATAAGGAGTTTAAATCTCTATGACATTTTATTATCCGTCCGTCCTTAAACATTTCGCTTTTATGACTTCTTCTCCAGAATCACTGACTATAGAGAACTGAAATTTCATGTGCAGACTCCATGGCCAATGGGGTTTCTAAATTGTAACTTTCGTGACCCTGTGACCCCAATAGGGTCACAACCTTAAAAAGCTATTTAATATCTTCTTCTCCAGTTCCAAAAGATCTAGAGAGCTGAAAAGTTGTGTGCAGACTCCTTTGCCAATGGGGATTATAAATTGTAGATTTCGTGACGACGTGAAAACTCTAGCAATTAAGCTGTTATGTTGTGTGAGATTCTAAATTGTAGATTTGGTAAATGTATTACTTGAGATAACTTAGATATATACAACCTTAGATAATAAATCAATGAAGTCCTGATGAGCTACAGAGCACATGGCTCTATTTTTTTGTTTCCTGTCTAAAAACTTGCTTTTCTAGAAATATTCCTTTAGGATATCAAATCTTGATGATATTTTATTACCAGATATATTTCAGTTAGTCAATTAGCCTCCATCATTGACAATCTTGTTCTTTCTTTAGCTAAGCTGGCTTTTCTAGGGAGTATTTCATGGCATGCCTACTCCTTTCTGATGAAGGAGTAGGTATATACTTCGAAACATCTCAACGTATGATCACAATAAAGATCATAATTATCAATTAAGTTCTCATGACAAGACAAGATGATATATTTTCCCAAGGAAAAATAAAAAGCAATGACATCCTAAATAGGAGGAATTATTTATAATATAAATAAATGAACATATTTGACACCTCTGAAACTATATACTTTATTTCCCACAGTTTAAACATGTTAAGCAATACCAATAGATGTGCATTTTGCTGTTTTGAAGTTTCCTTTACCACAGGGTAAATGAATTGTGCTTACTTGCAAGCTTGTTATATCCCATGCCACAACAAAGCAGATATATACACAAATGACTTATTTCCATCCATCTGTCCATCTGTCCAGGTTTTGTTTCCAGACCAGGGCCATTTCACTAACTCATCTTAGCCCCAAGATCTATCCTAGCCAATGATGGAAGATGGGTCATAGGGCTAAGATCGATTAGTGGAACGCCCGGTGAACTCAAAATATTCAAGGCCTAGTTCAATGAAATGTGGTAGGGAGAACAGTCATCATTTGAAGATGTGCCTTGTGGGGTTTTCAACTTCTTTGGATTGTTATTTTGGTTGTTTCCATGGAAACACAACTTACAATTTTGTTTCTGGACCAGAACTAAAAAATCATAAGGCCAAGGTCAATGAGACTTGGTATGGGAAACACTCGATCATTATGTGTAGATGTCCCTTTTGAGGTTTGTCAACTTGTTCAGACATTTAGTTTAAGGTGTTTCGATGAAAATGCATCTGCAATTTTGTTTACAGAGCAAAACACAAATCCCTTAATTTTCTTAGATGTGTTTTTAGGGATTTTAAACTTTCATTGGTTTTCCTTTTAGCTGTTTCCATGGAAATGCAACTTTCAATTTTGCTTCCAGAACGGAATTTGGAAACAGTAAGACTGAGATCAATAAAGTTTTGGAAGTAGAACAATATTGATATGTAGCGTGAATCTGGTACCAATGATTTCAACAGTTTATAAAAAATGTCAACACAAAATATGTGAGTCTATATTTCTATATAGTCGACTCTGGCTGCTTGTCAACTTTAATTTATGAATCCTGTTATCCATCTGCTCAAGAATTAAAAGTAAGTACAAGCCTTTTGCTTGTAATGACTTGAAAGTGGGGATAATAATTTTGAAAATCTTTATAATAGTTAACATGTGGCACCCTTTAACGAAAGCATTGATTTAAATTTGTTAATGTCGGAAGGACGTTTGCAAATATATCTTGAGGGAAATAATTAGTAGTAATTTTGAAAATCCTTCTTCACAATTGGCAAACTTTAATCAAAATATTCCTTCTTCTGTAGAAATTTTGCAGATGGTGTTGGGGGAAAGATTTGTGAATTATGGGAGTGAGCAATCCATTTTTTGTAATGTGTCTATATATAGTTGTATCTGAATCCTATTTCACATGCTTGTGTTTCTAGGAAAATTCATGAAGTTTGTCGATTATATTCTGAACAATTTATATAATTTGTAAATGAGATAAGATCATTTCCTGGTAGAAATTAATTTTCAACGATAAAATGTTTTTGATTGTGTGTAATAACTGTTTGACAATATTGTCTGTTTGAAAATCATGTAATGATGAACATGATGTTTATCAATTTTGCAATATTCTGATGAAAGTAATCAACAAATGGGGCATTTCCTTTGATGTTTGGGTGCCGATAATAACAATCAGAATTTCTTTGTTTTATTCAAGCAATTATAAGTTGTTGCCAAAATATTGTTTGCTATCATAGAGAACCTGGATAGGAACTACCTAGAGAAAAACTTATCTTCTCCAACAGAGGACTGTCTGCACTCATTAACCAGAATCAGTCATCAAGAAAGCAGTATTTCATACTTGGTAGCATTTCCCTGACAACTGTTTATTAGGTAGAATGCTGTATTATCAGGTCCCTAGACACATTGAAGTTCTGTAACCATGCATTGGGTATGGGAGGTGATAAGGCGGGTATCACTCTGGCCGGTCTTGACTGATTGGTCAGCCTGCTAACCATTGAATACGGTCAGCTAATGGTGGTCAGACTAGGTGATATATTGATAAGGCTGTATAATATGTCTGGGGTTTCATTATTTGAACCAAGTCTAACCTTGTGTTTTGAAGATTTTTTGAAGTCAAGGGAGAATTGATAACTCTCAGCTGACGAAGAGTTGAGATGGCACAGTGTTTGTTTGGCAATTTTCATAGTTTTTATCCATGGGGTGAGGAATTGACTTGTCTTTGATCTTTTTTCTTGTTTTTATTACAAAAAATAGATCATCTAGCAAAAAATACAATATTCAATTATCTAGAATTTAAAAAACTCGCCTCCATCACAATGGTACCTATAGTTGCTTGAAAATTATATTTTTAGTAAAAAATACTGTTATCACCTCTCTACGTCATCCTTGAATTCATCCCTTGTCTTTCTTTATATTACATACAAATTTTGTATTTCATTCTTGCGTGAAACAGTCATATTTTTTTAATGATATATATGTAGTCAAAACATCAATATCAGTCAATATATATGAAACTATTTTCATGATTTTCAGTGAAAGTTATTCTCTTTTCAAAGAAGCTAATCCATTCATTTCTTCCATCTTTACCTCTGTTGAATATGAAACACTTTCTGACCTATAAATAGAGAGTTCTGATTAGCTGTATCAAAGGAAAATTGTCCAATCAGCAACATTTCAAATTGTCTATTCCCATAACTGTCAAAATTTGTGTGATGTGCATAAATCTCCAATTTTTCAAGTTATAGCTCACGCCAGTTTCTATCACTACATTCAAGGATAGGACCTTCACCCATAAAACCTTGCTGAATGTTGTTACCTTTTCTGGGCTAGTGTATCATTGCACATTATGAAGTTCAGTTGCAGAGCGCTGCTATGCTATCGCATTTGCGAGGGGGAAGGGGTTCGAATCCTGCCAGGGGCAAGGCATCTTTGTCTGCTGTAGAGAACAGTTCTACTTGCAGTAAGGTTTGGGCTCAATGCTTCACTGAATTTCAGCACAGTACCACCCATGGTTTGCTAGTTCCAGCCGATGCTCGCAGGTTTCACCGCAATACATTGCAACACTGGTGTTGTGGGCTTTCTAGAAGTCGTGATATAAGTGAAATACTATTTAAAGCGGTGTAAAACCCCAGCTCACCTTATTATTGTTATCTTAATTGGGCTAAAGGTATTTTAGAAATATTCCTGTCCTGTGAGGTAGGATATTAAGCTAGCTAGCCAAATAATGTTGATATTTTTCATATGTACATGAAGAGAGTGTTAAAAAGGCACTATACCTATGTTATATGTTGTTTAGGCTATTTAACAACACTCATTGGCCAATAAGATTTATAATTCTTCCATCATAAGAAAAATAGTTTAAATTCAAAAGTTGATGTACATTAAACAATTGTTAAACTGATGTTTTCTGCCAATTTTAGATTTACAAACCTTCTGAGACAATGGCAGTATGGCAATGGTTCAATTGATGTTAATCAACCTTACATCATCATAGAGCACCTATTTAGCAGAGATTTATCTGACAAAACTGTAGCTTCAAATAGTTTCACAGGCCATCTTGTGGCAGTGTAGATATCAGAGAGGCTCGGAGAAATCTATCTGGATTTACTGAGGATATGAAGGTGCATTAATCATGCTGGATAGGTCCTTGGACTGGTGCTGCATGAAGCACCGACGGTGCTTGACAATCAACCAGATGAGTGTATTGGGAGCAGACCTTTTGCTTTCTGATTGATGACTCGATCTGGTGTATTAAAGATGCATGAGATGTCCTCTTACACAATTACTCCTCAGACTGCTGGTGCTGCATGAAGCTCCGATGGTGTTGGACAATGAGCCAGATGAGTGTATTGGGAGCAGACCTTTTGCTTTTTGATTGATGACTCTGGTGTATTAAAGATGCATGAGATGTCCTCTTACAAAATGATTCCTCAGACTGCTGGTGCTGCATGAAGCGCCGACGGTGCTTGACAATCAGCCAGATGAGTGTATTGGGAGCAGACCTTTTGCTTTTTGATTGATGACTCTGGTGTATTAAAGATGCATGAGATGTCATCTTACAAAATGATTCCTCAGACTGCTGGTGCTGCATGAAGCGCCGACGGTGCTTGACAATCAGCCAGATGAGTGTATTTGGAGCAGACCTTTTGCTTTTTGATTGATGACTCTGGTGTATTAAAGATGCATGAGATGTCCTCTTACAAAATGATTCCTCAGACTGCTGGTGCTGCATGAAGCGCCGACGGTGCTTGACAATCAGCCAGATGAGTGTATTGGGAGCAGATCTTTTGCTTTCTGATTGATGACTCGATCTGGTGTATTAAAGATGCATGAGATGTCCTCTTACACAATGACTCCTCAGACTGCTGGTGCTGCATGAAGCTCCGATGGTGCTGGACAATGAGCCAGATGAGTGTATTGGGAGCAGACCTTTTGCTTTTTGATTGATGACTCTGGTGTATTAAAGATGCATGAGATGTCCTCTTACACAATGACTCCTCAGACTGCTGGTGCTGCATGAAGCTCCGATGGTGCTGGACAATGAGCCAGATGAGTGTATTGGGAGCAGACCTTTTGCTTTTTGATTGATGACTCTGGTGTATTAAAGATGCATGAGATGTCCTCTTACAAAATGATTCCTCAGACTGCTGGTGCTGCATGAAGCGCCGACGGTGCTTGACAATCAGCCAGATGAGTGTATTGGGAGCAGACCTTTTGCTTTTTGATTGATGACTCTGGTGTATTAAAGATGCATGAGATGTCCTCTTACAAAATGATTCCTCAGACTGCTGGTGCTGCATGAAGCGCCGACGGTGCTGGACAATCAGCCAGATGAGTGTATTGGGAGCAGACCTTTTGCTTTTTGATTGATGACTCTGGTGTATTAAAGATGCATGAGATGTCCTCTTACAAAATGATTCCTCAGACTGCTGGTGCTGCATGAAGCGCCGACGGTGCTTGACAATCAGCCAGATGAGTGTATTGGGAGCAGACCTTTTGCTTTTTGATTGATGACTCTGGTGTATTAAAGATGCATGAGATGTCCTCTTACAAAATGATTCCTCAGACTGCTGGTGCTGCATGAAGCGCCGACGGTGCTTGACAATCAGCCAGATGAGTGTATTGGGAGCAGACCTTTTGCTTTTTGATTGATGACTCTGGTGTATTAAAGATGCATGAGATGTCCTCTTACAAAATGATTCCTCAGACTGCTGGTGCTGCATGAAGCGCCGACGGTGCTTGACAATCAGCCAGATGAGTGTATTGGGAGCAGATCTTTTGCTTTTTGATTGATGACTCTGGTGTATTAAAGATACATGAGATGTCCTCTTACAAAATGATTCCTCAGACTGCTGGTGCTGCATGAAGCGCCGACGGTGCTGGACAATCAGCCAGATGAGTGTATTGGGAGCAGACCTTTTGCTTTTTGATTGATGACTCTGGTGTATTAAAGATGCATGAGATGTCCTCTTACAAAATGATTCCTCAGACTGCTGGTGCTGCATGAAGCGCCGACGGTGCTGGACAATCAGCCAGATGAGTGTATTGGGAGCAGACCTTTTGCTTTTTGATTGATGACTCTGGTGTATTAAAGATGCATGAGATGTCCTCTTACAAAATGATTCCTCAGACTGCTGGTGCTGCATGAAGCGCCGACGGTGCTTGACAATCAGCCAGATGAGTGTATTGGGAGCAGACCTTTTGCTTTTTGATTGATGACTCTGGTGTATTAAAGATGCATGAGATGTCCTCTTACAAAATGATTCCTCAGACTGCTGGTGCTGCATGATGCGCCGACGGTGCTTGACAGTCAGCCAGATGAGTGTATTGGGAGCAGATCTTTTGCTTTTTGATTGATGACTCTGGTGTATTAAAGATACATGAGATGTCCTCTTACAAAATGATTCCTCAGACTGCTGGTGCTGCATGAAGCGCCGACGGTGCTTGACAATCAGCCAGATGAGTGTATTGGGAGCAGACCTTTTGCTTTTTGATTGATGACTCTGGTGTATTAAAGATGCATGAGATGTCCTCTTACAAACTGATTCCTCAGACTGCTGGTGCTGCATGAAGCGCCGACGGTGCTGGACAATCAGCCAGATGAGTGTATTGGGAGCAGACCTTTTGCTTTTTGATTGATGACTCTGGTGTATTAAAGATGCATGAGATGTCCTCTTACAAAATGATTCCTCAGACTGCTGGTGCTGCATGAAGCGCCGACGGTGCTTGACAATCAGCCAGATGAGTGTATTGGGAGCAGACCTTTTGCTTTTTGATTGATGACTCTGGTGTATTAAAGATGCATGAGATGTCCTCTTACAAAATGATTCCTCAGACTGCTGGTGCTGCATGAAGCGCCGACGGTGCTTGACAATCAGCCAGATGAGTGTATTGGGAGCAGACCTTTTGCTTTTTGATTGATGACTCTGGTGTATTAAAGATGCATGAGATGTCCTCTTACAAAATGATTCCTCAGACTGCTGGTGCTGCATGAAGCGCCGACGGTGCTTGACAATCAGCCAGATGAGTGTATTTGGAGCAGACCTTTTGCTTTTTGATTGATGACTCTGGTGTATTAAAGATGCATGAGATGTCCTCTTACAAAATGATTCCTCAGACTGCTGGTGCTGCATGAAGCGCCGACGGTGCTTGACAATCAGCCAGATGAGTGTATTGGGAGCAGATCTTTTGCTTTTTGATTGATGACTCTGGTGTATTAAAGATACATGAGATGTCCTCTTACAAAATGATTCCTCAGACTGCTGGTGCTGCATGAAGCGCCGACGGTGCTTGACAATCAGCCAGATGAGTGTATTGGGAGCAGACCTTTTGCTTTTTGATTGATGACTCTGGTGTATTAAAGATACATGAGATGTCCTCTTACAAAATGATTCCTCAGACTGCTGGTGCTGCATGAAGCGCCGACGGTGCTTGACAATCAGCCAGATGAGTGTATTGGGAGCAGATCTTTTGCTTTTTGATTGATGACTCTGGATTTACATGCTTTCTAAACCTATTCCAATGATGTCTTTGGAGATGCATGACAGCATTTAGAGATGAAAAGATGTCTTTGACACCCAGATGTTGTTACATTACTGAAGATGTACATCAATATTTAAAAAATATATTCAGAGTGACCACTTTACTGAAATCATAACTCGTTAACAATAACAATAACAACCATGTCTCTAATTTGTTGTTTTGAAATAAAACCTTTTTTGCAACTCTTTGTCAAAAATATCACCAAGATAAGAATTGCAAGGCCACAGCTAAACGTGTTTGTGAGACCATGATTGCACATACACAATTGTTCAGTATCAACGAAAACATGCTAGAATGTTCATATATATCCTAAATGGCAGCATTAAAACTACATTTTGGGAAAATCAATATCTTTATTTTCAAATACCCTAAAGGCTGTTGTTGAAAATTTATTCACTGTAAGTTATGGAAATTGATGAAATTGTATAAATTAAAGGCAAAATGAAATATCCTTTCAAATCTCAAATTTCTTGTGAGAAAGTTAACACTGTGGCTGTAATCCATTAATTCATTTGTAACCGATAAAATTTTGGCATAAAATATTTGAGACCAAATCTTACAATGCTTTTTTTTCATATTTCAAAGACAACCTTTGTCTGTAAATTTCCATCAGAACCAAATGTCTTCAATGAAAATTTATCACAAGAATTGTGTTTACCATTTATTGCCCATATGAAGAAATCTCATATGCAAACTATACACATTAAGATCATCAAAGAATTTGAATACCTTCAGTAATGACACATTCAATAGACCTTTGTATTTATTTTTAATCCGGACATGAAAACATAAAACAAATGAATATCAATGTCCAATTTTTTAATATCAAATATCAAATTACAACCATTCAGCTGTAAAACTAGACATATTCATTATCCACATGAGGCTTGGATAGATAGAATACTAAATGACATTCTGTTTACGACCATATTTATAACATGAGTGAGTACACATGGTTTTGGTATTCAAAGAACCAAAGCAAATTAGATATATGTAATATCATTTTAGGTTTATTACACTAATATATATTCTAAGGGGAAGAAATAAATCATATTTAATTACCGGTATAACTATTTTAAGTTCTTGATACAAAATTTTATTGACACTTTTTATTTCAAATCTACAATGTATTTGCGTCAAAGCTATAGAGACTGACATGCATGCCATCTCCAAAAACTCCAAGACAAAGATCATGAATTCGAAATAGGCTGATGGAGCATGGAAGTCCACAGTCATCAGTCAGAAGGTCTGCTACCAATACATTCATTTTGGCTCCGTGTCCAACACCGTCGGCGCTTCAAGCAGCACCAGCAGTTTCTGTGGAGTCATCGTGTAAGAGGACATCTCAAGCATGTTTAATGTTATACACCTTAAATTCATACAGGGTCAGCAGTCGATCACTTCAGACAGATTCTTCCAAGTCTTTGAAGGGCATTTAGAAGTGGCATACATAAGAACAGGAAGATTTTCTGGATAACAACTTCTTTAGATTCTTCCAAGTATGACTGATACACTGTCCCCAATCAATCTTCCCTGACATCTACACCAACAGGAAGATTTTCTGGATAACAGAAGAAGAAGATTATTTTATTTAAGTATCATCAACAACTTCTTTAGATTCTTCTCGTGACTGATGCACTGTCCTCAGATCTCTGACATCTACACATGATGCACCTTTAACACTGTCCTCAGTCATTCTTCCCTAACATCTACACTACCACAAGATGGCCTTGGAAAATATTGAATGAGATAGTGAGATAATTTTCTTCTATTTTAGCCACTCTGTGGTGATATAATGTTGATTACTATCAAGAAGAGTCTTCACTGTACATTGATGCATGGCCACGGTCTTATAGGATGGTTGAATTAAAATCTCTTGTGATGAAAAACAATCTGGAATACATAGATGGATGGAGTGCTAAAGAGTCATTAGAAATAAAGTACATCAATTAAAGATTGCAATTTAAACTCTCTTGAAATGGAAGCAAAATAGATCTCCCCTGACAATTAACTGAGTGCTGAAACTACCTTAATTCTAACATCATTCAATAAAATGATTAATAATTAAATTTACACTTTCTGCTTATGAGATTGGAGAATACCAACACCTGCTGGCCTTTGTTTCCTGGCTATAAAGATTGAATGTGAGCATATTTGTCCTGCAATCAGGTTGAAAAGCAATGACGTGACTGTGACATGTAATTGTTTAAGGTAGGAGAGGTGAGATGAGATGATTTGGGTTTTACTCTGTTTTTAAGAGTTTTTCACTTACATCCAAGGGACTAGTAATATCGTAGGAGAAAGCCTGCACCTCCATGGATGGCTGTGTACTGAAGTGAAACCTCTGAACATCTTCTAGAACTAATGAACCATCAGTGGTACTGCACTTGATTTTGATGTAGCATTTAAAGGAGCACTATGGCGCTTAGTTATTTGTGCTTTCACCGCAGCGTGGTGAGGCCGGAACGAGACGGGTACCTGCAGTAGAAAAGTTAATTCTTTACAGCAAAACTGCAAACCCCTTAGCAGGATTTGAAACCTGGACCTTAATGAAGATGTCTTCCAGGGTTAACAAGTAAAATGCTGATGGTCACTCCAAGCAAAATAGTTTGTCTTAAAAATGCATAGTTGTAGTACATTTTGAAATGTATATATTTTGTAGCCCATATTGAAGGCACCTTACATAACATATTAACCCAAGATAACTTTTCACTGAAAAAGTTTTAAAACATTCTAGAAAATATGCAACTCTTGTTGTTTAACTTAGAATTTTATAGAAACTATATTACAAAAAACACTTTCACAGTGAATCTTGATAATATATCCATTGAGATGAAATAAGATTGATTAGAAATTGATTGAAATGAAAATTGAAGGTTATTTCAAGATATGATTATTATAACATGACAGAAAGATAAACTCACTAATATTCACTATTAAAAGTTTAAAAAAATTAAAAATCTGTTTCCAAACATCTGTGTTTCAAATATAGTTATAATCAGTCAAAAGAGGAACATTTATTTCAGAAAAGTAAAGATAAGATTTTAAAGAAACTACCATGGATTTTTAAATTGCAGAGGTGATTTAAATATATGGAGATTACATTTTAGTAACAGTACAAGAGAGAAATATAGTTTAGTTTACTTTTGAAGAAACTATCATGTGACTTCCAGAGGGAATTTAGAAACTTTACATACAATAAACATTACAAAAACAACTTGATTCCTTACCCAGTGGCATGTAACCTAAGAAAGATGCCTAAAACAACAGCTCCAGTCTCTCTCGACAGCTTCTACTGTATGCTCTTGGAACACGTACAATAATAATTAAGGATGTCAGCTGAGTGTTATCAATTTCTCCGGACATGTTTTCAAAATCTTCAAAACATAAGGTTAGACATGGTTCAAAGTTGAATGAAAACAAATCAGAAAGAACTCCCTGACATATTATACAGCCTTATCAATATATCACCTAGTCTGACCACCATTAGCTGACCGTATTCAATGGTTAGCAGGCTGACCAATCAGTCAAGACCGGCCAGAGCGATACCCGTCTTATCACCTCCCATACCCAATGCATGGTTACAGAACTTCAATGTGTCCAGGGACCTGATAATACAGCATTCTACCTAATAAACAGTTGTCAGGGAAATGCTACCAAGTATGAAATACTGCTTTCTTGATGACTGATTCTGGTTAATGAGTGCCACAGACAGTCCTCTGTTGGAGAAGATAATTTTTCTCTAAACAGTTTCTATCACGAATCTTTAAGATAGCAAACAATATTTTGTCAACAGCATATAATTACTTGATGATATGAAGAAATTCTGATTGTTGTGTTATCGGGACCCAGACATCAAAGCAAATTTAAAATTTGTTGATTACTTTCATCAGAGTATTGCAATTCAATGAAGTTTTTGGAATGAATGATTTTCTGTCAATGCAAGATTTTCAGACATTATCGTTAAATAGTTTTTATACACAATCAGAGGTGTTTTGGTTATTTATATCAGGAAATGATCTTAAATTCTATAACCTCAAAAATCCAATTAAAAGACACTGAATATCAGGCAAGCAACAGGGCTCAGCATAGATAATTAAAGTTATTAATCACCCTGGAAACACAAGAGGTTTAAAATCTTGAGCTATCCACATATATATTGCAGACCACTTTCACATATATATTGCTTTTTTTTAAATAACAGAGAGTTAGATTTAAGGACAAGCTTTCGATTTTTCCTCAGGATATATAATATAATACTTGTTTAGGTATGTGCCATCCCACATAATTTGTAAAACACATATTTGAAAGATAATTGTATATCTACTACTTCAGTTAGTGGGTAATACACATGGAAAGTTTCAGAAAGATATCATGAACGGTTTTTGAGTTCTGCTCCAGAAACGAAATGAAGATGATGGACAGACAGATGGACAGGGCGATGACTATATCCCACTGTATTACATAATGGAGGGATAAAAAGGAATGACTCATTAAAGTTCACAAAATGTGAACATTTGGCTTTCAAAGGCTTTCTCTAACACAAGACCAGATAAGAAGGTTGTTTGCAATGGAGGCTGGTTGATCTTTTAGAGTAATGCTAGTTCAAGTAATCAGGAATAAACCAATTAACTCCTCTAGAATATACAGTCAAGCCGCGATAATCCGGCCATCGATAATTCGTATCTCGCAGTTTCCGAAAGGTGAAGATGTAACCAAACTAATCTCTTTAGTAGTCCTCAGTACTCAGTAGTCCGAACATTTCACTATCCGAACGTTTTTGATGAAAAAAGGAAGGGTTCGGATTATCGAGGTCTGACTGTACCTAGAAATAAGTTAAACTTTACACATTAACTACTGTATTATTTACGCGAATCAAAAACAATTCTTGTTTACCCTGGAACAAGCTGGGATTGGACACAGGTAAAGAAAGGTGAAGAAGACCAGACATGTAGATTTTCTTATATAGGAGAAATGAAATGCCAATTAAGGAACATGATTGATGTCTGCTGCTCCCTAACACTTAAACCTGATTTAAACCATGTTCAACAGCTCTTAAAAATGACACATTGAGGAGACTTCATTTTCACTAAAAAAATTCTCAGTCTGATGTAATTAGCAACATTATTTGAACATTATACTTGAACATCCTGACTTTAGAGGGCTAGGAACAGAATCTCACTTTCCATTAGAATTACACTTTAGAGAAAAAAAAAGACAGCAGGTTTCTTTTAATCGAAAATTTCTGGGGCTATGTTTAGGTTGGTGAAAGCATCTTTCAGTTAAATTGAACATTAGATAAACTTCTTAGCCTTGTTAAAAAATGCTTATGGAACTCTTTTTCCTCGTTTTAAAGACATGAACGAAAACTAATAGTGAAAGGAACTTTAGGTTTTGTAAAAACGCTGGTAGGAGTTTCCGTGAGTTCTATCAACAGTCATCAGCACACGTGCCAGCAGTAATTGCATAATGCTCTTCCCAAATGGCCCTGTGTCAACACAAACGCTAACCATTCAGTTTTACTGTTCATTGCCAGAGTCAAAAACCTTCTACTTGAGGTAACGAAGAGTATTCAAGAAAACTAATAATGCCCAAGGAGAAGCAGAGAGGAGCAATATATTCATATACATGTATACAGGTGTTGAACAAAGGAGATCTCTAAGAGGTGAGAGGAGGCCATTTGGGATTTAACATTGCTTTACAAGAGAATTATCATGGCTATGTTTGTGTTGAAACCTTCAAACATTGGCAGATCTATTGAGGAGATTACGGATTTAATGCCAGTTTCAAGGGTTTTCTGTTACATTGTTTCTGTGTATAGCAATATTGCTAAAAGGAATCCAAATAAATAAATCATTATGTTGAAACCTGCAAGCGCTGACTGGAATTAAGGAACTACTGTATTTAATACACCCAACCTTACTGCATTTAGAACATGGCTTGGCAGTAGCTATTGTGATTTAATTAATATTTCTAACTTCTCAATGTGACATTATTTAGAATTTCATTGAATTCTTCCATGAGGGAATTGTAATAACACACGCAAAATCTTAACAATATAAAAATATTATCCATGACAGCATTTTGAATACAAACCCCCAAATTTTTTAATCATTATGTTGAAACCTGCAAGCACTGACTGGAATAAAGGAACTATACTGTATTGAATGCACCCAAATCTTACTGCATTTAGAATGTGGTTTGGCAGTAGTTATTCTAGCAATTTAATTAATATTTCTAACTTCTCAATGTGACATAATTTTGAATTTCATTGAATTCTTCCATGAGGGAATTGTAATAACACACGCAAAATCTTAACAATATAAAAATATTATCCATGACAGCATTTTGAATACAAACCCCCAAATTTTTTAATCATTATGTTGAAACCTGCAAGCACTGACTGGAATAAAGGAACTATACTGTATTGAATGCACCCAAATCTTACTGCATTTAGAATGTGGTTTGGCAGTAGTTATTCTAGCAATTTAATTAATATTTCTAACTTCTCAATGTGACATAATTTTGAATTTCATTGAATTCTTCCATGAGGGAATTGTAATAACACACGCAAAATCTTAACAATATAAAAATATTATCTTGTTTACGATCCACGAAAGCATTTTGAATACAAACCCCCAAAATGTTCAATTAATGTCTTTGATATATAATCACTTTAATTTACTTTTACTTGTTTAAAAGCCTTGTTTTCATCTTGACCCAAAACAGTTATGTCATTGTGAGCTAGCATTATCAAGGCAAAAACAAAAATGTTATAAATATGATATTCAAAATTTCACAATATGCTTTTGAATATTCAATTCCATGACTTTTAAAGATCAGTCTTCATCAAGATGCAAGACAGTTATATCCATGGGATGCAATGTGGAGACCATTTGTATGCACAAGATGACTGCTGCCCGGGCAATTGTAGACCTTTGTCAATTGAAGGCAACACGTAAATTATAAACAGAGTCTGGTCCTCAACAAAAGGCAAATGAAAGTTTCCTGTGTGGCGCAAGCAGTTAACACTTAACAAAATGCATTTCCTATCTATTAGCACTAATGAGAATTCAGCCGCGAGTCATTATGCGCATCTTTCTTTCAATCTCCTGAAGTTTTTCTCCCGCGTGTGTGATTGGGAATCCTCTAACACAGTTAAAGTGTCCACCTTTCCTCTCAGAAAACCAACTACTGGCCTGTAGGGAAAATGCAGGATAGATCCACAGCATAGAGACATTACCAATGAAGAATTACGGCAACAAGAACTGTGTGTGGTAACATTTCTAAGTCACATGTTCTATTTATTGGATTTTTCAATACACCATGGACAGACAATTTGAAAGTAAGGATATTTAACATTAGGAAGTCTTGAAAGCAGTCACAAATTGTTCTTTTCTTCACAGGAATTGGTTGTTATAGATATTCTTGCCAAAGACTTGTCTTTTCTTCACAGCAATATTTTAAAAGAAAATTATTGAGAATTATATGTTAGTCGCTCAGTCAACTTATATTGCAATTAACTTGTGATGAGCAGTTTAAATATTTCCAAACTACATTGCATCTTGGACTAAACATAATTTCTTATTTTATGTTAAATGATTGAATGAGTTTCAAATTGAAAAAGTGGTCTAATCTTTTTAGAGAGATATTTTTTCTCATAACTGTGAAACCCAAAGATGACGTCACGTGTAGAATGAGGCCTGGCATCAGCCGATGATATAAGTCCATCTGACCTTATAGACCTGGGCCCATATTTCCGAAACTCTCTCAGTGCTAAGATAGTCGTAAGTGCCATACATTAACATTGATGTACGACTATCTTAACACTAAGACAGCTTCGAAAATATGGGCCCTGATGACATAACATGTTTATTGCTAATTGTGAAGGATAGTTTATATATTTATACAGCAATATTGAACTAGTGAACTCCTTTGTAAGTATGATGTCGCTATATGATGCAGTTGCGACGTCACAAGAGTTGTACGCTGTCACAATGACTCCAAGTTTCAACACTGTCAGCAACTTCACTTGAATTTAGGCAATCCTAAACAGAATATTAAACTTCCTTCCTTATTATAATTTTGTTGTTGAGTTGAGTTCGATTAAAACGGAGGCAAGTTTGTTCAGTATCCTCTATTCCAAAGAACACTTTCTTATTCATAAATGCACAAACAGGAATACAGCACCTCTATTGTCCCATATTTTGTAAATATTTTGTAACTTGTTGTAGCTTATTGTAACTCATAACAGTTACTTAAGTACTATAACTTACAACTTATTAAATCAATGTATAAAACAAAACATTTTGAAATTGTTGACATAATGATAGTAGTTTCAAATGAAGTAATATAATAATGATCATATTGTCGATATACATTCCCTAATTTAACACATTATTCAGTGATTTTGAAGTCTAGAAATGTGAATAAGACAAATGTCCTGAGTGGGTGTCTTGCAATAGGCCATTGGCCTGAAGCTCTTCCAATACTTAAATCTATTGAAATTAGTCAACTAAAATTATTAATGATATTTCATGCTGCAACTTGTACCCAAAGTTGAGTTAACTTTTAAAGTTTCATAGATTAATTACTCTTTGTTAGGTGAAGATAAATATTCATGATTCTTAGAGGCTTATATGTAGAAATATCATTAAAATTATTAATCAGCCTCAATGTCATAGGTCAAGAGAAGTTAGGTTATTTGAAAATGTAATGGGACAATGGCCTATCACCTGCAGCAATCGGAATCCCTGTTATGATAAGATTCCTGAAAGGGAGTCCCTCCATATTGACTCAGCAGATAAAGGGTATTAATTAAAGTTATAACATTCAGTGGAGGGTGACATCGTAATTTATCAGACCCGCGTTAGTGTTTATCCAACAAGCCATAGGCAAGTTGGATAAACACTAACAAGGATCTGATAAATTACGATGTCACCCGAACAAACTGAATGTTATAATGTATTTATCTTACCGCATGTCTCAAAATATCATTTAAAAAAAACAAAGACAAATTTTGACAGAAAACAGCTGATCCATCGACATTTAACGTGACATGGAATGATTGACATGGATGCATGATTTATTCATGTTGCGGGATATAAAACATTTATCACCCTTGAGAAGATTTATCAACCGGTATGACTGTGTTTATTGATATTTGTTAATGGTCATGTGGACCAATCAGGGATCGACATTCTTACGTGAGGTAGGATAAAATCCTTTCAACCCTATACGCCTAAAATCTGGCACGTAAACATATTGCGTTTGGGTTTCTTAGTGGTGAAAGGGTTATATAATTGTATTTCATAAGATGCACTTCAAAGACACAAACTTTGGTCTTTGGACATACATCAGTCTTTATGTATATAACTTCTTAGCTGAAATTAAACCATGTTTTATCATAAAAGGATACTAAATGTCATCATAAAAATCATTTGTCACTTCAACATGAAGTTTTATTATTTTGACAGGACACACACAAGTGCACAAATCAGATCAGGGTTTATTTGTTCAGAGATGTATGCCTGGAATATTCAAGATTAGAATGAAAGGTTGCATCTGGTAAATACATTTCTGATGCATATATTTGCATGATGATAAAAATTATCTTTCATCACAGGAGAAACATTTCGACATTTCGACATTGATAAATAGGAGTGCTAAGAATATCCAATAAGTATCTTCAAGGTGGGAGGAAAAGAGATATAGTTAAAGTTAGATGTTTGTAACATGATAAAATCTTTCTTGCATAATATCTATCAACAGAGGAAGTGTTCAGAAATGGAATTGTAAGATTAAGCACAAGGTGTGAGGTATAGGGAGAAGGGTTTGCAGCATGTCGTTTAGATCTGGCAGTGATGTGAGTGTAAGTGACGTATAGTGACCATCCTAACCTGTAAGTGAAGAAGTGCCACAAAACTGACATCCTTCTGATAACATTATCATCCACTGACCAGGCAATCCATCTCCCGATGCTTGAAATAGTCAGGGAGGGATAGGCCTCCCTTGCCTTACACCTACCTTCATTAATAATTAACCTGGTTACTTATATCGCTAGATATGTAGGTGTCTTATCCTGCTGTTTACAGTCTTCTAGTCTGATAAGGTGTCATCCAATGCTATTTTCTTGAGGTTCCTTGGCTTGATGGCAGATCATTTAGGGATAGTTTACATTGATTACAAGTGACACATGAATCCTATGATTGCAAATATATATATGTTAGATGAATTTGGAGAATTACTGTATGTGAAATACATTGATTTAAGAAATTTAAAAACTTCCAATTTCAAATGTGTATACCGGTAGATATTTTCTTAGATTGCAAAATGAATTGCTTTTCATCTTTCAAACACTTCCCAGTCATTCTTATCTACAAAATACTTCTTAATTTATTGATAGATCATCTAATAATCTGACAATTTCATTGGCTAAGATTAAGCTGATATACAAATATTTAATATTCAATGATAAGGTTGTATTACCAGTGGATAAATGTGTATTTTACAAAATACCATCATATATAGTCAATTAGTTTGTATCAAGACTTGAGCAGAGTACATTTAAAGTTGAAATGATTAAATGTTTAAATTTTAAACATTAAAGAGCCTTGATACAGAAAATGGCAAACAATTAAGTTCTGTAACTCCAAGGTTTTGCAAAATGTATTTTCTTATGAAAAAGAAATACAAAAAATTTGTCTTGTGAAACTCCATTTGTGAATAAAATCTTTAAGCTGAAGCTAGGCTGTGATCTGCCACCTGTTCAACTGGGAGACTGAAATCTCCGACCATAGTGAGAATGAGTTAACACACAACTGTTCCTGGAAGTGACTGATAAACTATGGACACGCGACTGATAAGCCATTGTGGGGGAAGGGGTCATCAAGGTAGATTTATGGTAATCACATCGATAGTGAACTTCAATGAAAGCTCAGGTAACTTGAACAATGCAATCAGTTGAAAACCAGAGGGAATGTCAGGTATCCAGGCGAATTTACTTTAAATACCTGGATAGGGAACATCAGGTATCAAGGTAGATTTACTGTAAATACCAGGATAGAGAACATCAGACATCCAGATTGATTTACTGTAAATACCTGGATAGCGAACATCAGGTATCAAGGTAGATTTACTGTAAATACCAGGATAGAGCACATCAGACATCCAGGTAGATTTACTGTAAATACCTGGATAGCGAACATCAGGTATCAAGGTAGATTTACTGTAAATACCAGGAAAGAGAACATCAGGTATCAAGGTAGATTTACTGTAAATACCAGGATAGAGAACATCAGACATCCAGGTAGATTTACTGTAAATACCTGGATAGAGAACATCAGATATCCAGGTAGATTTACTGTAAATACCTGGATAACGAACATCAGGTATCAAGGTAGATTTACTGTAAATACCTGGATAACGAACATCAGGTATAAAGGTAGATTTACTGTAAATACCAGGATAGAGAACATCAGGTATCAAGGTAGATTTACTGTAAATACCAGGATAGAGAACATCAGACATCCAGGTAGATTTACTGTAAATACCTTGATAGAGAACATCAGACATCCAGGTAGATTTACTGTAAATACCTGGATAGGGAACATAAGACATCCAGGTAGATTTACTGTAAATACCTGGATAGGGAACATCAGGTATCCAGGTAGATTTACTGTAAATACCAGGATAGTGAACATCAGGTATCAAGGTAGATTTACTGTAAGTACCTGGAAAGGGAACATCAGGTATCCAGGTAGATTAACTGTAAATACCAGGATAGTGAACATCAGACATCCAGGTTGATTTACTGTAAATACCTGGATAGCGAACATCAGGTATCCAGGTAGATTTACTGTAAATACCAGGATAGAGAACATCAGACATCCAGGTAGATTTACTGTAAATACCTGGATAGGGAACATCAGGTATCCAGGTAGATTTACTGTAAATACCAGGATAGTGAACATCAGGTATCAAGGTAGATTTACTGTAAGTACCTGGAAAGGGAACATCAGGTATCCAGGTAGATTTACTGTAAATACCAGGATAGTGAACATCAGACATCCAGGTTGATTTACTGTAAATACCTGGATAGCGAACATCAGGTATCCAGGTAGATTTACTGTAAATACCAGGATAGAGAACATCAGACATCCAGGTAGATTTACTGTAAATACCTGGATAGGGAACATCAAGTATCCAGGTAGTTTTACTGTAAATAACATGATAGAGAACATCAGACATCCAGGTAGATTTACTGTAAATACCTGGATAGGGAACATCAGGTATCCAGGTAGATTAACTGTAAATACCTGGATAGAGAACATCAGACATCCAGGTAGATTTACTGTAAATACCTGGATAGCGAACATCAGGTATCCAGGTAGATTAACTGTAAATACCTGGATAGAGAACATCAGACATCCAGGTAGATTTACTGTAAATACCTGGATAGGGAACATAAGGTATCCAGGTAGATTTACTGTAAATACCAGGAAAGAGAACATCAGGTATCAAGGTAGATTTACTGTAAATACCAGGATAGAGAACATCAGACATCCAGGTAGATTTACTGTAAATACCTGGATAGAGAACATCAGATATCCAGGTAGATTTACTGTAAATACCAGGATAGAGAACATCAGACATCCAGGTAGATTTACTGTAAATACCAGGATTGAGAACATCAGGTATCAAGGTAGATTTACTGTAAATACCAGGATAGAGCACATCAGACATCCAGGTAGATTTACTGTAAATACCTGGATAACGAACATCAGGTATCAAGGTAGATTTACTGTAAATACCAGGATAGAGAACATCAGACATCCAGGTTGATTTACTGTAAATACCTGGATAGCGAACATCAGGTATCAAGGTAGATTTACTGTAAATACCAGGATAGAGAACATCAGGTATCAAGGTAGATTTACTGTAAATACCAGGATAGAGAACATCAGACATCCAGGTAGATTTACTGTAAATACCTTGATAGAGAACATCAGACATCCAGGTAGATTTACTGAAAATACCTGGATAGGGAACATCAGACATCCAGGTAGATTTACTGTAAATACCTGGATAGGGAACATCAGACATCCAGGTAGATTTACTGTAAATACCTGGATAGGGAACATCAGGTATCCAGGTAGATTTACTGTAAGTACCTGGAAAGGGAACATCAGGTATCCAGGTAGATTTACTGTAAATACCAGGATAGTGAACATCAGACATCCAGGTTGATTTACTGTAAATACCTGGATAGCGAACATCAGGTATCAAGGTAGATTTACTGTAAATACCAGGATAGAGAACATCAGACATCAAGGTAGATTTACTGTAAATACCTGGATAGGGAACATCAGGAATCCAGGTAGATTTACTGTAAATACCAGGATAGAGAACATCAGACATCCAGGTAGATTTACTGTAAATACCTGGATAGGGAACATCAAGTATCCAGGTAGTTTTACTGTAAATACCATGATAGAGAACATCAGACATCCAGGTAGATTTACTGAAATACCTAGATAGCGAACATCAGACATCCAGGTAGATTTACTGAAAATACCTGGATAGGGAACATCAGGTATCCAGGTAGATTAACTGTAAATACCTGGATAGAGAACATCAGACATCCAGGTAGATTTACTGTAAATACCTGGATAGGGAACATAAGGTATCCAGGTAGATTTACTGTAAATACCTGGATAGAGATCACCAGGTATCCAGGTAGATTTACTGTAAATACCTGGATAGGGAACATCAGTTATCCAGGTAGATTTACTGTAAATACCTGGATAGGGAACATCAGTTATCCAGGTAGATTTACTTTAAATACCTGGATAGGGATCATCAGGTATCAAGGTAGATTTATTGTAAATACCAGGATAGAGAACATCAGGTATCAAGGTAGATTTACTGTAAATACCAGGATAGAGAACATCAGACATCCAGGTAGATTTACTGTAAATACCTGGATAGAGAACATCAGACATCCAGGTAGATTTACTTTAAATACCTGGATAGGGAACATCAGTTATCAAGGTAGATTTACTGTAAATACCTGGATAGGGAATATCAGGTATCCAGGTAGATTTACTGTAAATACCTGGATAGGGAACATCAGTTATCCATGTAGATTTACTGTAAATACCTGGATAGGGAATATCAGGTATCAAGGTAGATTTACTGTAAATACCTGGATAGGGAACATCAGTTATCCAGGCAGATTTACTGTAAATACCTGGATAGGGATCATCAGGTATCAAGGTAGATTTACTTTAAATACCTGGATAGGGATCATCAGGTATCAAGGTAGATTTACTGTCAATACCAGGATAGAGAACATCAGACATCCAGGTTGATTTACTGAAATACCTAGATAGCGAACATCAGGTATCAAGGTAGATTTACTGTAAATACCTGGATAGGGAACATCAGTTATCCAGGTAGATTTACTGTAAATACATGGATAGGGAACAACAGGTATCCAGGTAGATTTACTGTAAATACCTGGATAGGGAACATCAGGTATCCAGGTAGATTTACTGTAAATACCTGGATAGGGAACATCAGGTATCAAGGTAGATTTACTGTAAATACCAGGATAGAGAACATCAGACATCCAGGTTGATTTACTGAAATACCTAGATAGCGAACATCAGGTATCAAGGTAGATTTACTGTAAATACCTGGATAGGGAATATCAGGTATCCAGGTAGATATACTGTAAATACATGGATAGGGAACATCAGTTATCCAGGTAGATTTACTGTAAATACCTGGATAGGGAACATCAGGTATCAAGGTAGATTTACTGTAAATACCAGGATAGAGAACATCAGACATCCAGGTTGATTTACTGAAATACCTAGATAGCGAACATCAGGTATCAAGGTAGATTTACTGTAAATACCTGGATAGGGAACATCAGTTATCCAGGTAGATTTACTGTAAATACCTGGATAGGGAACATCAGGTATCCAGGTAGATTTACTGTAAATACCTGTATAGGGAACATCAGGTGTCCAGGTAGATTTACTGTAAATACATTTATAGGGAACATCAGGTATCCAGGTAGATTTACTGTAAATACCTGGATAGGGAACATCAGGTATCCAGGTAGATTTACTGTAAATACCTGGATAGGGAACATCAGGTATCAAGGTAGATTTACTGTAAATACCAAGATAGAGAACATCAGACATCCAGGTTGATTTACTGAAATACCTAGATAGCGAACATCAGGTATCAAGGTAGATTTACTGTAAATACCAGGATAGAGAACATCAGACATCCAGGTAGATTTACTGTAAATACCTGGATAGAGAACATCAGACATCCAGGTAGATTTACTTTAAATACCTGGATAGGGAACATCAGTTATCCAGGTAGATTTACTGTAAATACCTGGATAGGGAATATCAGGTATCCAGGTAGATTTACTGTAAATACCTGGATAGGGAACATCAGTTATCCAGGTAGATTTACTGTAAATACCTGGATAGGGAACATCAGGTATCAAGGTAGATTTACTGTAAATACCTGGATAGGGAACATCAGTTATCCAGGTAGATTTACTTTAAATACCTGGATAGGGATCATCAGGTATCCAGGTAGATTTACTGTAAATACCTGGATAGGGAACATCAGTTATCCAGGTAGATTTACTGTAAATACCTGGATAGGGAACATCAGACATCCAGGTAGATTTACTGTAAATACCTGGATAGGGAACATCAGACATCCAGGTAGATTTACTGTAAATACCTGGATAGGGAACATCAGGTATCCAGGTAGATTTACTGTAAATACCAGGATAGAGAACATCAGGTATCCAGGCAGATTTACTGTAAATACCTGGATAGAGAACATCAGACATCCAGGTAGATTTACTGTAAATACCTGGATAGGGAACATCAGGTATCCAGGTAGATTTACTGTAAATACCAGGATAGGGAACATCAGACATCCAGGTAGATTTACTGTAAATACCTGGATAGCGAACATCAGGTATCCAGGCAGATTTACTGTAAATACCTGGATAGAGAACATCAGGTATCCAGGCAGATTTACTGTAAATACCTGGATAGAGAACATCAGACATCCAGGTAGATTTACTGTAAATACCTGGATAGGGAACATCAGGTATCAAGGTAGATTTACTGTAAATACCAGGATAGGGAACATCAGGTATCCAGGTAGATTTACTGTAAATACCTGGAGAGAGAACATCAGACATCGAGGTAGATTTACTGTAAATACCTGGATAGGGAACATCAGGTATCCAGGTAGATTTACTGTAAATACCTGTATAGGGAACATCAGGTGTACAGGTAGATTTACTGTAAATACATTTATAGGGAACATCAGGTATCCAGGTAGATTTACTGTAAATACCTGGATAGGGAACATCAGTTATCCAGGTAGATTTACTGTAAATACCTGGATAGGGAACATCAGGTATCCAGGTAGATTAACTGTAAATACCTAGATAGAGAATATCAGGTATCCAGGTAGATTTACTGTAAATACCAGGATAGAGAACATCAGGTATCCAGGCAGATTTACTGTAAATACCAGGATAGAGAACATCAGGTATCCAGGCAGATTTACTGTAAATACCTGGATAGAGAACATCAGACATCCAGGTAGATTTACTGTAAATACCAGGATAGGGAACATCAGGTATCCAGGTAGATTTACTGTAAATACCTGGATAGAGAATATCAGGTATCAAGGTAGATTTACTGTAAATACCAGGATAGAGAACATCAGACATCGAGGTAGATTTACTGTAAATACCTGGATAGGGAACATCAGGTGTCCAGGTAGATTTACTGTAAATACATGGATAGGGAACAACAGGTATCCAGGTAGATTTACTGTAAATACCTAGATAGCGAACATCAGGTATCCAGGTAGATTTACTGTAAGTACCTGGAAAGGGAACATCAAGTATCAAGGTAGATTTACTGTTAATACCTAGATAGAGATCACCAGGTATCCAGGTAGATTTACTGTAAATACCTGGATAGGGAACATCAGGTATCCAGGTAGATTTACTGTAAATACCTGTATAGGGAACATCAGGTGTACAGGTAGATTTACTGTAAATACATTTATAGGGAACATCAGGTATCCAGGTAGATTTACTGTACATACCTGGATAGGGAACATCAGGTATCCAGGTAGATTAACTGTAAATACCTAGATAGAGAATATCAGGTATCCAGGTAGATTTACTGTAAATAACTGAATAGGGAACATCAGGTATCCAGGTAGATTTACTGTAAATACCTGGATAGAGAACATCAGGTATCCAGGTAGATTTACTGTAAATACCTAGATAGAGAACAACAGGTATCCAGGTAGATTTACTGTAAATACCAGGATAGAGAACATCAGACATTCAGGTAGATTTACTGTAAATACCTTGATAGAGAACATCAGACATCCAGGTAGATTTACTGTAAATACCTGGATAGGGAACATCAGACATCCAGGTAGATTTACTGTAAATACCTGGATAGGGAACATCAGACATCCAGGTAGATTTACTGTAAATACCTGGATAGGGAACATCAGGTATCCAGGTAGATTTACTGTAAGTACCTGGAAAGGGAACATCAGGTATCCAGGTAGATTTACTGTAAATACCTGGATAGGGAACATCAGGTATCCAGGTAGATTTACTGTAAGTACCTGGAAAGGGAACATCAGGTATCCAGGTAGATTTACTGTAAATACCAGGATAGTGAACATCAGACATCCAGGTTGATTTACTGTAAATACCTGGATAGCGAACATCAGGTATCAAGGTAGATTTACTGTAAATACCAGGATAGAGAACATCAGACATCAAGGTAGATTTACTGTAAATACCTGGATAGGGAACATCAGGAATCCAGGTAGATTTACTGTAAATACCAGGATAGAGAACATCAGACATCCAGGTAGATTTACTGTAAATACCTGGATAGGGAACATCAAGTATCCAGGTAGTTTTACTGTAAATACCATGATAGAGAACATCAGACATCCAGGTAGATTTACTGAAATACCTAGATAGCGAACATCAGACATCCAGGTAGATTTACTGAAAATACCTGGATAGGGAACATCAGGTATCCAGGTAGATTAACTGTAAATACCTGGATAGAGAACATCAGACATCCAGGTAGATTTACTGTAAATACCTGGATAGGGAACATAAGGTATCCAGGTAGATTTACTGTAAATACCTGGATAGAGATCACCAGGTATCCAGGTAGATTTACTGTAAATACCTGGATAGGGAACATCAGTTATCCAGGTAGATTTACTGTAAATACCTGGATAGGGAACATCAGTTATCCAGGTAGATTTACTTTAAATACCTGGATAGGGATCATCAGGTATCAAGGTAGATTTACTGTAAATACCAGGATAGAGAACATCAGGTATCAAGGTAGATTTACTGTAAATACCAGGATAGAGAACATCAGACATCCAGGTAGATTTACTGTAAATACCTGGATAGAGAACATCAGACATCCAGGTAGATTTACTTTAAATACCTGGATAGGGAACATCAGTTATCCAGGTAGATTTACTGTAAATACCTGGATAGGGAATATCAGGTATCCAGGTAGATTTACTGTAAATACCTGGATAGGGAACATCAGTTATCCATGTAGATTTACTGTAAATACCTGGATAGGGAATATCAGGTATCAAGGTAGATTTACTGTAAATACCTGGATAGGGAACATCAGTTATCCAGGCAGATTTACTGTAAATACCTGGATAGGGATCATCAGGTATCAAGGTAGATTTACTTTAAATACCTGGATAGGGATCATCAGGTATCAAGGTAGATTTACTGTCAATACCAGGATAGAGAACATCAGACATCCAGGTTGATTTACTGAAATACCTAGATAGCGAACATCAGGTATCAAGGTAGATTTACTGTAAATACCTGGATAGGGAACATCAGTTATCCAGGTAGATTTACTGTAAATACATGGATAGGGAACAACAGGTATCCAGGTAGATTTACTGTAAATACCTGGATAGGGAACATCAGGTATCCAGGTAGATTTACTGTAAATACCTGGATAGGGAACATCAGGTATCAAGGTAGATTTACTGTAAATACCAGGATAGAGAACATCAGACATCCAGGTTGATTTACTGAAATACCTAGATAGCGAACATCAGGTATCAAGGTAGATTTACTGTAAATACCTGGATAGGGAATATCAGGTATCCAGGTAGATATACTGTAAATACATGGAAAGGGAACATCAGTTATCCAGGTAGATTTACTGTAAATACCTGGATAGGGATCATCAGGTATCAAGGTAGATTTACTGTAAATACCAGGATAGAGAACATCAGACATCCAGGTTGATTTACTGAAATACCTAGATAGCGAACATCAGGTATCAAGGTAGATTTACTGTAAATACCTGGATAGGGAACATCAGGTATCAAGGTAGATTTACTGTAAATACCAGGATAGAGAACATCAGACATCCAGGTTGATTTACTGAAATACCTAGATAGCGAACATCAGGTATCAAGGTAGATTTACTGTAAATACCTGGATAGGGAACATCAGTTATCCAGGTAGATTTACTGTAAATACCTGGATAGGGAACATCAGGTATCCAGGTAGATTTACTGTAAATACCTGTATAGGGAACATCAGGTGTCCAGGTAGATTTACTGTAAATACATTTATAGGGAACATCAGGTATCCAGGTAGATTTACTGTAAATACCTGGATAGGGAACATCAGGTATCCAGGTAGATTTACTGTAAATACCTGGATAGGGAACATCAGGTATCAAGGTAGATTTACTGTAAATACCAAGATAGAGAACATCAGACATCCAGGTTGATTTACTGAAATACCTAGATAGCGAACATCAGGTATCAAGGTAGATTTACTGTAAATACCAGGATAGAGAACATCAGACATCCAGGTAGATTTACTGTAAATACCTGGATAGAGAACATCAGACATCCAGGTAGATTTACTTTAAATACCTGGATAGGGAACATCAGTTATCCAGGTAGATTTACTGTAAATACCTGGATAGGGAATATCAGGTATCCAGGTAGATTTACTGTAAATACCTGGATAGGGAACATCAGTTATCCAGGTAGATTTACTGTAAATACCTGGATAGGGAATATCAGGTATCAAGGTAGATTTACTGTAAATACCTGGATAGGGAACATCAGTTATCCAGGTAGATTTACTTTAAATACCTGGATAGGGATCATCAGGTATCCAGGTAGATTTACTGTAAATACCTGGATAGGGAACATCAGTTATCCAGGTAGATTTACTGTAAATACCTGGATAGGGAACATCAGACATCCAGGTAGATTTACTGTAAATACCTGGATAGGGAACATCAGACATCCAGGTAGATTTACTGTAAATACCTGGATAGGGAACATCAGGTATCCAGGTAGATTTACTGTAAATACCAGGATAGAGAACATCAGGTATCCAGGCAGATTTACTGTAAATACCTGGATAGAGAACATCAGACATCCAGGTAGATTTACTGTAAATACCTGGATAGGGAACATCAGGTATCCAGGTAGATTTACTGTAAATACCAGGATAGGGAACATCAGACATCCAGGTAGATTTACTGTAAATACCTGGATAGCGAACATCAGGTATCCAGGCAGATTTACTGTAAATACCTGGATAGAGAACATCAGGTATCCAGGCAGATTTACTGTAAATACCTGGATAGAGAACATCAGACATCCAGGTAGATTTACTGTAAATACCTGGATAGGGAACATCAGGTATCAAGGTAGATTTACTGTAAATACCAGGATAGGGAACATCAGGTATCCAGGTAGATTTACTGTAAATACCTGGAGAGAGAACATCAGACATCGAGGTAGATTTACTGTAAATACCTGGATAGGGAACATCAGGTATCCAGGTAGATTTACTGTAAATACCTGTATAGGGAACATCAGGTGTACAGGTAGATTTACTGTAAATACATTTATAGGGAACATCAGGTATCCAGGTAGATTTACTGTAAATACCTGGATAGGGAACATCAGTTATCCAGGTAGATTTACTGTAAATACCTGGATAGGGAACATCAGGTATCCAGGTAGATTAACTGTAAATACCTAGATAGAGAATATCAGGTATCCAGGTAGATTTACTGTAAATACCAGGATAGAGAACCTCAGGTATCCAGGCAGATTTACTGTAATTACCAGGATAGAGAACATCAGGTATCCAGGCAGATTTACTGTAAATACCTGGATAGAGAACATCAGACATCCAGGTAGATTTACTGTAAATACCAGGATAGGGAACATCAGGTATCCAGGTAGATTTACTGTAAATACCTGGATAGAGAATATCAGGTATCAAGGTAGATTTACTGTAAATACCAGGATAGAGAACATCAGACATCGAGGTAGATTTACTGTAAATACCTGGATAGGGAACATCAGGTGTCCAGGTAGATTTACTGTAAATACATGGATAGGGAACAACAGGTATCCAGGTAGATTTACTGTAAATACCTAGATAGCGAACATCAGGTATCCAGGTAGATTTACTGTAAGTACCTGGAAAGGGAACATCAAGTATCAAGGTAGATTTACTGTTAATACCTAGATAGAGATCACCAGGTATCCAGGTAGATTTACGGTAAATACCTGGATAGGGAACATCAGGTATCCAGGTAGATTTACTGTAAATACCTGTATAGGGAACATCAGGTGTACAGGTAGATTTACTGTAAATACATTTATAGGGAACATCAGGTATCCAGGTAGATTTACTGTAAATACCTGGATAGGGAACATCAGTTATCCAGGTAGATTTACTGTAAATACCTGGATAGAGAATATCAGGTATCCAGGTAGATTTACTGTAAATAACTGAATAGGGAACATCAGGTATCCAGGTAGATTTACTGTAAATACCTGGATAGAGAACATCAGGTATCCAGGTAGATTTACTGTAAATACCTAGATAGAGAACAACAGGTATCCAGGTAGATTAACTGTAATTACCTAGATAGGGAATATCAGTTATCCAGGTAGATTTACTGTAAATACCTGGATAGGGAACATCAGTTATCCAGGTAGATTTACTGTAAATACCTGGATAGGGAACATCAGGTATCCAGGTAGATTAACTGTAAATACCTAGATAGAGAATATCAGGTATCCAGGTAGATTTACTGTAAATAACTGAATAGGGAACATCAGGTATCCAGGTAGATTTACTGTAAATACCTGGATAGAGAACATCAGGTATCCAGGTAGATTTACTGTAAATACCTAGATAGAGAACAACAGGTATCCAGGTAGATTAACTGTAATTACCTAGATAGGGAATATCAGTTATCCAGGTAGATTTACTGTAAATGCAGGTGCTAAAAGTTTCTCAGCATATTTTATTTACACCACAACTGTATATAAAGTCGCAACTGTTAATGTTTTCACACCACTTTCAATAGTAAAACAAATACTTATTTGGAGGAGAGACCCGTATTTATTTTGCGACAAGTAATACACACACACTAGAATTGTGCCGCCAATATTATAATATAGTCACAACTGTTTACATAGCCACAACCTGCTTGGCACAACTGGTCCATAATACGGTAACTTGAGTATATATTCTATACAGGTTACCGGTACATCACAACTGCTCTTGTTGTAAGTCCATGGTTGGACTTGAACCTAGTTAAGACTGACCAAAAAGCTTTGTGGAATTCACCATGCACTTATAAAACAAGGAATTACGGTAGACGATGCTGACAATGGGTCTACAATCAGCTGTCAGAATATTCTCATGTTGATATCTCACCAGACAATTGTCGTCTTGTATTTCTACTTCTACCCAGATCACAGACCTGATGCACCAAACAGCCGTCTCTAAGATAAGAAACACTTGCCATGTCATAGTTGAATCTCCTTGCCAAACAAACACTAGTTTATAAGTGAAAATAATTTCATTTCTAAAGCCCTTGATAAATCAGAAGGTTGTTGAGTTAATATGTGTTGAGAGATAGCAATCAATAGCAGACAGAGTTGCAGTTTATTTGGGGAGTTCTATGATAAATATAATTTGCCATTTTTACAATCAACAAGTGAATGAAATAGACAACTTGATTACAAGTGCCATCATTATTTCATGGATGCAGACTAATAAAATTAAATGGCAACAAACTTGAAAGGTTGATATCTTGATATGGATTGTTTCAATTTTAGAAATTAAACTAGTGAAGAAATTCTTAGACCAAAATCTTAATCCCAAAATAATCTACACTCAGATCTGTTCTCAACAGAGGAGAAAGTTGTCTCATGCAGGCAGAATTAAAACCCAGATATCTTGATCCGTAGCCTAGCTTACTGGCATTGAGATCCATTCTCTAAAGAAGAGAACGTTGAAAAGCCTCATGCAGGCAGAATTCAAACCCAGATATCTTGATCCAAAACTAACTGGAGAACACTTCTCTACAGAAAAGTAAGTTGAAACTAGTTCAGCTAAAATTTAAGTAACTCTCTTGAACCATATACCGACCCTGTGATTTGAAGTTCAGGTAAATTTTGCTATGCTTTGCTGCTTATTATCCTACTTCAAAGTTGCTAAGCCCCCAAACTGCATTCAGATCGGCACTTCTCCACAGAAGAGAAGGTTGCCAACCTCCTGGCAGGATGCAAACTTGGACCTCTTGATCCCAAACTAAACTGCATTCAGATCACATCACAAAAAGATACCAAACCCATTGCAGAATTGAAGCCAAGATGCTGTTGCACGAAACACTCAGATGATCTTAGTCACTAAGGTAGCCATAGTGCAATGTTAACAGATGGCACGAAGGTTAATCTTAGTGTTAAGGTTGTTTTGTGCAACGACCCCCTGGACCTCAGATTACAGTAGAACTTGGATATAGCGAACACGGATATAGCGAACAAACGGAGAGAGCGAACAAATTTATCAGTCCCGTCAAAAGCCCTATATAATATGCCAAACAGCGAACAGCGGATATAGAAAACTGAATTCTTTGGTCCCTTGAAGTTTGTTATATCCGTGTTTTACTGTAGTTCCTTCCTGAGATTCAAACCTGGACCTTTTGAGATCTATACAGGAAACCTCCTTATTCTGAACTACATCAGATCAGTTTTCTTCAGCAGAGAGATTTGCCAAATCTCTGGCATCTGAAGTCCAAATCATGACCATCATGTATTTATAAAAATATTTTATATATTATAAAAAATCTTTAGTAATAATTCTGTTGATTGAACTATTCTATCATCATCCTCCTTATTCATAATTTCTTTATGATGATCAACATTCAATGATTTTATTTCATTATTACGATTGACAATACATTTCCCTATTTTTAAAAGAAAAAAAAAGAAATTTATTTCTGTCCAAAAACCCTGCTCTGCAACGTGAGGATAATTGACCAACTTCCACAAAGTTTAAATTCCATTTTCGCGTCAATATCAATATTAAATATTATTTTAAAGTATTAACGGTAAGACAAAACATGATAATAACCAAATAATATCTCAAGATGAAAGAACACCTTGAAGGTTTTACAAACTCATTCAGTGAAGTTCTTGTGGTGAAGACATGTGGAGGTAATATAGCTTTTATCTGAATGACTTCCTCTCTGGAGAGATAGAAGGAGAGATTACAGAGGACTTCACGGGGAGTCTGGAGTCTGTTTAATACAGGTAATTAAGCATAGAGACATCAACATGAAGGTGATACACACCTGTACATACATCATATGGTGATACTGTTTCAGGAGGTGCTGCTATATGCACTCCAGTATCTGATACTGTTTCAGAAGGTGCTGCTATATGCACTCCAGTATCTGAAACTGTTTCAGGAGGTGCTGCTATATGCACTCCAGTATCTGATACTGTTTCAGGAGGTGCTGCTATATGCACTCCAGTATCTGATACTGTTTCAGAAGGTGCTGCTATATGCACTCCAGTATCTGATACTGTTTCAGAAGGTGCTGCTATATGCACTCCAGTATCTGATACTGTTTCAGAAGGTGCTGCTATATACACTCCAGTATCTGATACTGTTTCAGAAGGTGCTGCTATATGCACTCCAGTATCTGATACTGTTTCAGAAGGTGCTGCTATATGCACTCCAGTATCTGATACTGTTTCAGAAGGTGCTGCTATATGCACTCCAGTATCTGAAACTGTTTCAGGAGGTGCTGCTATATACACTCCAGTATCTGATACTGTTTCAGGAGGTGCTGCTATATGCACTCCAGTATCTGATACTGTTTCAGAAGGTGCTGCTATATACACTCCAGTATCTGAAACTGTTTCAGGAGGTGCTGCTATATGCACTCCAGTATCTGATACTGTTTCAGAAGGTGCTGCTATATGCACTCCAGTATCTGATACTGTTTCAGGAGGTGCTGCTATATGCACTCCAGTATCTGATACTGTTTCAGAAGGTGCTGCTATATGCACTCCAGTATCTGAAACTGTTTCAGGAGGTGCTGCTATATGCACTCCAGTATCTGAAACTGTTTCAGGAGGTGCTGCTATATGCACTCCAGTATCTGATACTGTTTAAGAAGGTGCTGCTATATGCACTCCAGTATCTGATACTGTTTCAGGAGGTGCTGCTATATGCACTCCAGTATCTGATACTGTTTCAGAAGGTGCTGCTATATGCACTCCAGTATCTGAAACTGTTTCAAAAGGTGCTGCTATATGCACTCCAGCATCTGAAAGTGTTTCAGGAGGTGCTGCTATATGCACTCCAGTATCTGATACTGTTTCAGGAGGTGCTGCTATATGCACTCCAGTATCTGATACTGTTTCAGAAGGCGCTGCTATATGCACTCCAGTATCTGAAACTGTTTCAGAAGGTGCTGCTATATGCACTCCAGCATCTGAAACTGTTTCAGGAGGTGCTGCTATATGCACTCCAGAATCTGATACTGTTTCAGAAGGTGCTGCTATATGCACTCCAGTATCTGATACTGTTTCAGAAGGTGCTGCTATATGCACTCCAGTATCTGAAACTGTTTCAGAAGGTGCTGCTATATGCACTCCAGTATCTAAAACTGTTTCAGGAGGTGCTGCTATATGCACTCCAGTATCTGATACTGTTTCAGAAGGTGCTGTTATATGCACTCCAGTATCTGAAACTGTTTCAGAAGGTGCTGTTATATGCACTCCAGTATCTGAAACTGTTTCAGAAGGTGCTGCTATATGCACTCCAGAATCTGATACTGTTTCAGAAGGTGCTGCTATATGCACTCCAGTATCTGATACTGTTTCAGAAGGTGCTGCTATATGCACTCCAGTATCTGAAACTGTTTCAGAAGGTGCTGCTATATGCACTCCAGTATCTAAAACTGTTTCAGGAGGTGCTGCTATATGCACTCCAGTATCTGATACTGTTTCAGAAGGTGCTGTTATATGCACTCCAGTATCTGAAACTGTTTCAGAAGGTGCTGCTATATACACTCCAGTATCTGATACTGTTTCAGAAGGTGCTGCTATATGCACTCCAGTATCTGATACTGTTTCAGAAGGTGCTGCTATATGCACTCCAGTATCTGATACTGTTTCAGAAGGTGCTGCTATATGCACTCCAGTATCTGAAACTGTTTCAGGAGGTGCTGCTATATACACTCCAGTATCTGATACTGTTTCAGGAGGTGCTGCTATATGCACTCCAGTATCTGATACTGTTTCAGAAGGTGCTGCTTTATACACTCCAGTATCTGAAACTGTTTCAGGAGGTGCTGCTATATGCACTCCAGTATCTGATACTGTTTCAGAAGGTGCTGCTATATGCACTCCAGTATCTGATACTGTTTCAGGAGGTGCTGCTATATGCACTCCAGTATCTGATACTGTTTCAGAAGGTGCTGCTATATGCACTCCAGTATCTGAAACTGTTTCAGGAGGTGCTGCTATATGCACTCCAGTATCTGAAACTGTTTCAGAAGGTGCTGCTATATGCACTCCAGTATCTGATACTGTTTAAGAAGGTGCTGCTATATGCACTCCAGTATCTGATACTGTTTCAGGAGGTGCTGCTATATGCACTCCAGTATCTGATACTGTTTCAGAAGGTGCTGCTATATGCACTCCAGTATCTGAAACTGTTTCAGAAGGTGCTGCTATATGCACTCCAGCATCTGAAAGTGTTTCAGGAGGTGCTGCTATATGCACTCCAGTATCTGATACTGTTTCAGGAGGTGCTGCTATATGCACTCCAGTATCTGATACTGTTTCAGAAGGCGCTGCTATATGCACTCCAGTATCTGCAACTGTTTCAGAAGGTGCTGCTATATGCACTCCAGCATCTGAAACTGTTTCAGGAGGTGCTGCTATATGCACTCCAGAATCTGATACTGTTTCAGAAGGTGCTGCTATATACACTCCAGTATCTGATACTGTTTCAGAAGGTGCTGCTAT
This sequence comes from Gibbula magus, assembly GCA_936450465.1. Lineage (NCBI taxonomy): Eukaryota > Metazoa > Mollusca > Gastropoda > Trochida > Trochidae > Gibbula > Gibbula magus. The sequence goes on from OW388306.1 coordinate 25,546,844, forward strand.
ATGCACTCCAGTATCTGAAACTGTTTCAGAAGGTGCTGCTATATGCACTCCAGTATCTAAAACTGTTTCAGGAGGTGCTGCTATATGCACTCCAGTATCTGATACTGTTTCAGAAGGTGCTGTTATATGCACTCCAGTATCTGAAACTGTTTCAGAAGGTGCTGTTATATGCACTCCAGTATCTGAAACTGTTTCAGAAGGTGCTGCTATATGCACTCCAGCATCTGAAACTGTTTCAGGAGGTGCTGCTATATGCACTCCAGAATCTGATGCTGTTTCAGAAGGTGCTGCTATATGCACTCCAGTATCTGATACTGTTTCAGAAGGTGCTGCTATATGCACTCCAGTATCTGAAACTGTCTCAGAAGGTGCTGTTATATGCACTCCAGTATCTGAAACTGTTTCAGAAGGTGCTGCTATATGCACTCCAGTATCTAAAACTGTTTCAGGAGGTGCTGCTATATGCACTCAAGAATCTGATACTGTTTCAGAAGGTGCTGCTATATGCACTCCAGTATCTGATACTGTTTCAGAAGGTGCTGCTATATGCACTCCAGTATCTGATACTGTTTCAGGAGGTGCTGTAATATGCACTCCAGTATCTGATACTGTTTCAGAAGGCGCTGCTATATGCACTCCAGTATCTGATACTGTTTCAGGAGGTGCTGCTATATGCACTCCAGTATCTGATACTGTTTCAGGAGGTGCTGCTATATGCACTCCAGTATCTGATACTGTTTCAGAAGGTGCTGCTATATGCACTCCAGTATCTGATACTGTTTCAGGAGGTGCTGCTATATGCACTCAAGTATCTGATACTGTTTCAGAAGGTGCTGCTATACGCACTACAGTATCTGATACTGTTTCAGGAGGTGCTGCTATATGCACTCCAGTATCTGATACTGTTTCAGAAGGTGCTGCTATATGCACTCCAGTATCTGATACTGTTTCAGGAGGTGCTGCTATATACACTCAAGTATCTGATACTGTTTCAGGAGGTGCTGCTACATGCACTCCAGTATCTGATACTGTTTCAGATGGTGCTGCTTTATGCACTCCAGTATCTGAAACTGTTTTTGTAATAAAACTGAAGAGAGCTGAGAACTTTGTTTTTATAATTTGATAAGGAACATGCGCATCTGGAATTTTCTTTCTGTTAGAAACATCCATTTGTTGACTTTTTATAAAACTGTTCATAGACTTTGTTCACACTGCTGGTATAACATAGTTTTGATTTATGAGGAATATGTCCTTAGACTCACTATAGTCTTTGACAATGTTTATATGAAGGGTATGTAAAAGTCCTCAGACTCACTACAGTCTCTGACAATGTTTATATTATGTGTATGTAAAAGTCATTAGACTCACAACAGTCTCTGTCAATGTTTATATAAGGGGTGTGTAAAGTCCAATAGACTCACAACAGTCACTGTCAATGTTTATATGAGGGCTATGTCAAAGTCCTCAGATTCACTAGAGTTTCTGTCAATGTTTATATGAGGGGTATGTAAAAGTCCTTATTAGTCTCTGACAATGTCTATACCCTGCTACTAAGTTTCACTAAAACGTATATCCACCTGCAATGATACTAGCTGCTGTGATGTAATAATAATAATCTTGAAAGAGTGATAAACCACAGCACCACCATTCTGCAGGGAGTAGAATCTTGTTGCATCTTAATGACTCTGTGATGTGGAGAACTTCATCAAATCTGACAATATGAAAGTAAGAGGAGGCTATATAATGTGTCAGGTGCCTGTTGGAGACAGGCAGGAGATAGAAGATGGTTACAATGTACAGGGATTGTTTGTCAGTTGCTGTAGTTCAGACATTTGTTGATTTATAGTCCATGATATATCTCCTCCCCTCTGTTTTGTAATCGCTGGAATGGTAAATGTTGCCCACTGATTAATAGCACTCATCAAACCAAGTCCTTGTTTCAAGTTGAAAAGAGTATCTCCCACATGTTATCAATGTAAAATCATTTTTGTTATCAGAGTGAAAATCATTTGTTGAAGTTAATAAATTATTGGATGAGAGTTGGTGCTGCCATGGCAACAAAGCAATCTCAACAATATATCTCTTTTAATAAATAACGGCATCAAAGTTTGTACCAGGAAGCTTTAAGCTTTTTGTCTGACATATTTCTTATCATGAATTATGGTAACAAAGATCTAAGTCTACAGATGATAATATATGGGGTGAAAGGTTTCGTTATCAAAGCAAAATTTATTATCTCTGGGGCCAGAATTTACGTATAGTCAATGAAACATTATTTGACACATTGCTTGATGGCATTACATTATTTTATTACCAACTTCATTGGCCTGTTATCACACGGTCACTACAGTCACGATACCATCACCACAGTCATTACAGTCACTACAGTCACCATACCACCACAACACAGTCACGACAGTCACCATTAAGTCACCACACCATAAACATAGTCACTACAGTCACCATACCATCACCAAAGTCAATCCTCAAGTCACTATAGTCACCATATCAACACCACACAGTCACTACAGTCACATACCATCACCACACAGTCACTACAGTCACCATACCATCACCACAGTCACTGCAGTCACCACACCGTCACCACATAGTGATTACACAGTCACTACAGTCACCATACAGTCACCACACAGTCACTACAGTCACATACCATCACCACACAGTCACTACAGTCACCATACCATCACCACAGTCACTGCAGTTACCACACCGTCACCACATAGTGATTACACAGTCACTACAGTCACCATACAGTCACCATACAGTCACTACAGTCGCCACACAGTCACCACAAGTCACTACACAGTCACTACACCATCTCCCTTCCCTGTCAAGGGTCTTTTCTTACCTTAAAAAAACCTTTTGACCTCTTATGATAAATATGATAAAAGGCAGCCCTGAAATACCTGTAAATTTTTCAATTTGTTGAAAACTTTTTTGAGCTTCTGGGCCCATATATTCTTTAAATTTCGCAACTCTGAATTCATTTGAAGAAGTTTGTATTAAGGCTAGGAATGTTTCAAGGGTATAGCCAGCTTAAAAAAGTTTCAAGATCTAGGATGTAGAAGATAGATTATTGTAACTTATTTACAGGATATCATTAAATCAATCTTACCCGGTACCTACATTCTACTGTGCTGTAGTTACTGTCCCTATAGGCCATGGGCCGAAAGGCGTAGCTTGTCTCTAAAGTGACTTTAGGTCCAAGTTTTTGGTGAAGGCAGAAACAATATATCAATTTAATCCTGAGTGTTTACTGCTTCCAAAAATGCAATGTTTCACCTAGGATACTTGTTCATTATGAAATTAAAGCATGTTGAAGTGATGAATCAGCAGTTTCGCAAAAGGTCTTCTTAGCCACGGAAAAACTGATTTTTTGACAAAAGTTTTTAATATATTTCCACATATCACATATCTGTTGAAAGAGAATATGTTGTTCTATCCAAACATTGTGATCCAACTGGGTTTCCTATTAAAAAAATGTGAAATTTCTGCAAAAAATGTTCTGAAAAAATTACTTTTTCTCAAACCGTCCCATTTCGTTTATGATTTTAAAAAGAAAATAAAATTTTAGCCCTAATTCAATTCATAGTGTAAGAAACCGATGTAATTACAACAATGAGAAGTTGGAATTTTTAAACTACATAAATTTCCAAGAGAGCTAAATGAATTTTTATAACAAGGGTGAGAGTTTTTTCTGAGCAAAGGGAGGTAACTCTTGCAAGTATTTCTAATTTTTTTAACATTTCTCATAGAATTTGCCATCAAGTAACAACTGATTCTTATTACAAACGTACGAAAACACATTATCGAATGATATGTTACAAAAATGTAGAAGAATGTAAATATAATTTTTTTATTTTCCCCCTTTTTTCCCAATGGCAGAAATATGTAAAAAAAAAAAATGCAAACATCAACTACAATAATGCAGCGATACATAATTGAACATGTATAAGAAATTAAAATTTTATTAAAGGTGTGTTAAGTCTGTTCGCTAAAGATACCCATTTTCTGTGGAAGTAGTTAAAGGTTTGAGCTTTTTTTAAATATAAAAATATGAATGAAAATATATTTGATTTTAAAAAAAGGTTATAAAACAATTATGTTTTCCCCTTTACTTACTTCTTTGAATCCTTTGAATGCTCATAATTTTTTGATTATGAGAATTTGATTCAAAAGAACTTATGTGTTTGGTAGGCCAGTTAAATAGAGGATTCTTCAGTGTTTTCAGTATGATGTTGCAGTTTATCACTCAGCGAGTGCCAGTATTTTTTAAGTGGCGCAGATACGAGTGAAAAATATATATAAGATGAGATAAGTGACATTACACTGTAAATACAAAATATTCTATATATTATATGCTTCTGTGTTTAAAAAAAATGTGGTGTTTTAAAGTTAAAAAGTTAAAAACTTAGGGAGTTCTTGTGATATCATACGCTGACGTTGTTGATAGCAGACGTGACGTCATATTATTGTGGACATGATGTCATTCCCTGTGTGATATTTTCACTGTGTTGAGAACTGAGATCAAACTGCAGTGGTGAGAACGTTTTCTCAAACAGATAAATAGAGAAATTCTGTCTTTTCTTGACCATAACAATATATAAAAAAATAATTATTTGCTTTATCAATGAAAACATACTGGTTACAAACTACAATTCTTACTACCCACAAACATCAAACCAAATAGTGTTATACCATCTGTCATGATTATGGATTGAACTAATGACATCAAACTATTATTTGACAACATACTTTCATCTCTCTCTTTTGCATGATCGGGTATTGACCCCCCCACCCCCTCTCAAAATTCCGGGATCCGCCACTGCTGACAATGTTATGACCTCAAAGTTGATGATGTAATGTTATGTTATGATGCCATAGTGCTGATGACGTCACAATGCTATTCTACTTCACTGAGATCACTGACAAAGAAGCTAAAAGGCAGTGTTGTGTTTGAGATATGTTCATTCATTAAGATAAGATATCCCGGAGGAAATTTGTTTCATTGGCATGCTGGGGATATTTGTAACTTTATTCAAGTCCTGTTGATATATTTGATATCAGAAGATACATTGGTAAGATTCTCAATTGATGAGCATTTAGAACAATGTTAAATTATAATATATACTACCGAATATTTGTACGGTTACTGCCCTTCTAGAAAAAAAAACTATTGAGCTTCTCTGTAATCAGACCTCATACACTTTTGATCAAGGTTCCAATGGACACGGAGATCTCGATCACTATCACCTTTTATCGTCCAATATTATGTTCCGTAGTATCTTCAACATTGCCGTAGGAACCAGGGGATTTAAAGTAACCAACCAAATACTGAAGAGTTGCTTTAAGATATTATCACTTTTTTCAATGATAACTTTGATTTTGACTCAAATGTGTTAACAAGACTGATAGGTTCATTTTCAAAGCATAGCTAAAAACCTGTTAATTTTTTTTCCTGAAACGCTTTAGGTATATTATCCATATGCCTTTTTTATGTTAAGATTTAAAAATTATTAATTTAGTTTCTATGGAAATGGTTTGGATTTGGACACAGGGACAGGTGCGTTTCAATATAAGAAATTTATAAAAAAAATAAAAAAAGTTTATCTTTTATCTTTTTTAACCGAATATGTGTTATCCACCTTGTGAATTAGTTCATTTCCGGAGCAGAACTGTTTGTGTTATCTTTTTGAAACTTAATAGGTGGTAATCAGTATTAAAGGTGGTATCTTATGACATGTTAATTTTTTTAATATATAAGTATTGTGTTTTCATGGAAACAAACTGGACTTTTATTGAGGGATAGGTTTCTTTCATTTCCCAACACAAAAGGTCAATATACCTTTTTATAAATATGGGCCTTTTATGTTTCAAAACTTTCAAATTTTGATTTGTTTCCATGAAAAGAAGTGAGACCTGGAGCCATTTTGTGAGGGACCCATACTTTTGTTTCTACTGCTTGCAAAGTTTATCTGCACGTCAGTTTTATAGACAGTAGATAGGTAGATATATGCATAGAGTCAATATGAACACCCAACAAAATTCAACTTAGTATTTGCATATAAAATATAATCATGTAATCGTAATACATTGTTTGCTCAGGATTGTTTGTCATTTTTGAAGATATTACAGATATTGCTAAAGGTAAAAGTTTTTTTCTGTGTGTTTTTTCAAAAGGTTTTCTTCTTCTTTCTTTCTTTTTTTGTCTATTTATTTTGTTTTATTCCATTTCATTTCAAATACATAGAATATACATAAAAAACAAAAATATACATGTCATCAGTCTATTGTTGTCAAAGATAAATAATAATAGGTGTCAGTAAAAGTTACCAGATTGATGTTAATGGCCACAAAATTTACTACCAATAAAGTGTTTTACATGCCATCATCAAAAATGTTTTCTACTCAAATACCAAATTAACTGTTAGTTATAGCCATGAAGACAGTTTTAAAATTAAAATTAAAAAACAATTCTCACTTGTGTACCATTTAATTTGGGCAAATGATCCATTTTCTCAACAGGAACCCGATTTTGTAAGTTAAACGAAGGTTAAATGAAGGTAAACAAAAACCCTACACCCTATATCAAATAAAAAGAATAAAGGAACAATGTCAGCCATACTGCCGATCTAAGGAAGCGGCCCATTCAACTTCAGGTCAAAATGTCGCTAAGAATCGGTGACATTCTCAAATAAACGCACATACCAATCAACTATACATTTCTCCACAAACCCAGTTGATTTCAAACATATGTCACCCTTCAGATAACTTTAGTAGCTCTTCTAACTCGAAAATTGACCACAAAAACCTCTCCCCTGAACATTATTCTGCAGTATCACAGTGTTAATAATCAAAATTATGATTATCTTTCTGTTTTCAATCCAGAAGTAGCCATTGTTTAATATACCCATATATATGGCCCCTGGAAACTTCTGATATTGCCACAATTTGATCAGTTGAAGACTCACAAACAGACAGACACACAATCTAATGGGGGCGGCCATCTTTGTTGTACCGGGCAGGCTGACCTAGGTGCTCTCTGATTGGTTGAAAATAGCATATTTCTCAAGGGCCTTCTATTACTGTTTATTAATTAATGAACAAGTGTTTTTGGTGAAACATTGAATATTTTGTAAAAAATAACCATTTTCTACAATATAAAGTAAAGTTTTCCCCTTCACCAAAAACTTGGACCTCAAATGAACAAAAACAGTCCTCGGCCCATGGCCTACTAGCTTCTCCCCTGTAATATTGAAGTATTAGACTAAGTCATGATTCATCGTTACCACAACACAATACCTTAATCATCTTTCTTACATGTTCTTATTCCTACATTGACCCTAATAATTTTATAAAATGTTATAAAACTGAGGTAAATAAAAAGGTTTTTCTCTTTTTTTAAAAGTATTCTTGACAGACACAAATATTATTAAACCCTAAAAATTGTTTTATTTACCTTAGTTTGTGTTAAGCAGGAGTCAACTGAATAAAAAGGAAATTTTCTATCCTTAAGTTTGGCAAGACATATCCCCAGGCTTTGCGTGGGCAGCAAGGTACTTTGAGTTGGAAGTTTGGTTTAAGGTAACAACATTACAAGGGCAATGAACCATATTTAAGGTCAATTTGAGGGTTTGTGCATGTGGGAGGCAGAATGTTTGTAAATGGAATAAACTGGTTTTGCTGCACACAAAAATTAGATTCGTAATGCAACATGTCTAGTCTAGTGTGAGATTGAATTGTTGAGAGAAAAGAGTTGCACAAAGACAAATACGAACCGCTTGCACTCAGATCCTTGTTTTCAAAGACACCTATGACTCATTGTAACCAGTCAATAAGAGCATGAATCACAATGGTTCCTGAAGCATCTAAATAAACCTCTATATATTGATGTTACAAAAGAATCATTCCTGAATCAAATTTGTTAAAGTAAATCTGATTTCGACCAAGGCAAAGAAGTTAATTTTGAAGGTCCCTGTTGATAGAGAATGAATTCAGGGTGAACCAAAAACTGTAGAAAGTAGCTGGAAATTGCAATACCTGATGTTTACTGCTTGTCCATAACAGTTCCAAAAGGACTTATCATCAAACACATACAATGATTCAGTTCTCATCAAGACCTTGTTGAGTTTGTATATAATGTAAATCATAAGAGCATACTAAACTAAAGTGTACTTTATCTTAAAGGCTGCTTCACATAAACCGTCATTTGTTTGAGATCTTAGAGCATATAGAGTTTTAAAAAACATGCTAAGAAAAAGTATATGGTTTATCATTCATTAAGCATACACTAATGAACTATATTTCAAATATTTTACCTTTAAACTCAAGGGCTATATATATATATATATATATATATATATATACATAAATAAAAATGAGTTGTTTCTCACGTGAAGTAAGGTTATATATCGAAAAGAGTATATAACATCAGATGGGTTTGACTGGATCAATCTTCTTCAATACGATGAGCTCATTTCGACCATTATATCGGTCTTTTCAAGTACCAGTCAAACCCATCTGATGTTTACTCTTTTCTATATATATATACATATATATATGTATATATATATCTATATAGCCCTTTAGTTTAAAGGTAAAATATTTGAAATATATATATATATGTGAAGCAGGAGTGAAAATGCAATTTTCACCTTCCAGGGGGATTCAGTTGAACCCAATTAATTCAAGACCTCCGGATGAGAATCAGACACGTAGTTACCATTTTAGCTAAAGCGACATCCCACTTGACCCAGCCAATAGCAACACTTTGACCTTGACCTGCCACATATGTTTAAAATATTTTATATGCTTTTATAGACTTAAGGTAAACTATATTTTGATGTCTTTTCAAAATCAACGTTTTCCAAAAAGGTCATCATCAAATCATTTTTTACCATTTTGAAACTTAATTTGTATCCTTAGATGATAGTACTCAATTCAGAATCAAGCACATATAATTGCAAGCAGGTGCAAGGTGCTTGATTCTATGTTTCCTACTCGGTTCAGCCCTACTCTGTTGGAAGTATCATAAAGAGTTCAACAAGGGAGACAACTCTGAAGACTAATTCAAACATCCAAGCAAAGTGTGGTGTGCAGACACCAGGGGGTTAAGGTTGTAAATAGGGAAAAAAACACCATCTTTTGGTGACAAGTCCATCAGGATGACAATACAAGATTAGGGTGAAAAGTCTGTTCTCAGTACTCAGCAAAAAGTGTCCACCTTTTGGACTTTTGGAAAACAAGTTAACAAGATTAGACTGATAAGTGTATTCCAAGGTGATGTGTGCCAAGAAGAATGAAACTCACTAACGGACACACTGGTAACCTAATAACTCCTCCGTATTAATGTGTCTGCTGACCAATGTAGGAACCGACGAAACTTGTTTGTTTCTCGGTGTCACATCTCCAGACTATTTAATGTCTTTCATTAATGAGAAAACATACAGTGACTACTTTTTTATGCTCTTTCATTTTCAAGCTGATATTAAATGTGTATCTCTCTCATGAAGAAAGGGGTATATATCTATTCTTTATATTAATGTAACATGTGTTTTCTTAAATATTGTACATCATCACTGTGTCCACTTTAGTTACTTCTTTATTTACAGTACTTATTTAAGACATGACTGACTCTTAAAAGGAGGGTTCTATCTGGGTATTTTTTGTGGAAACAAAATTCGGAAGGATATTCCTGTTTACACATATATGTTATTAATACATGATTAAAACACAGTGAAATTGAAAGGTAACATTTTGATGACTTACTATTTCACAACTTGATAAACACAAGCGCACATTTGTTGAAAATTAAAACAATGAGAACTGAAGCCATTCATCGGCGCTGCGAGTGGGGAAAACTTCGCTACAGCATAACAGCAAATTGTTTATTAGTTCTATGACATGTTATGTATTACTATGTGAATACTCTATCAGTGTATGTCTTTATAGTTTTTAAAAAGTTGCAAAATTAGGTACAATAGAGCGTGTTTTCATTTCACATAATGCAAAAAATCCAATATTGGGACAGAACTCGCCCTTTAAACCACTTAATGATATCATCAGAAGCTCCTTGGTAAACTGTTCTCTGTGATTACTTAGAAACTAACTACATTGGAAGTATCGTATCATATCTTAGTAAACAGCTGTCACAAAAACTCCTCGGTTATCTCATATTCTTGGTACCTTTACAAGTCTGTATCATAAACTCTTTGGCAAGCCAATATCAGAATTATTACCCATATGGTTGAAATTAACCAAGTTAATACTTTCTATATGAGCACATGTGCAAAAATCATGTTTGTCTCGGAATCATCGTGTCTGCGCAGCTTCCAGTATTTTGTCATCTGTGACGTCACAAAACAATCAAACGTGTTTGTGAGGTCACTATAGCTTGCCGTCGAATGAGATGTGGGGCATTTCCTGACTATTTTTCCACGATTCAAATAGAATAGAATGTGTAATAAAGAAATGTAATATAACACTCAAAAGTATGCATATGGCTTTTACCAAACTTGTGCAAATTTGTGATCTCACTCTGGCAATACAAAAATTCACAGTTGTTTTGTAAAGGTCATATGGCACACTTCTTCAGGTGATCATCTCTTTCACTGTGGCTTTGGAAAGTATTAGAAATGCCTTACAAAATCTCCCTCTCTCCTTTTGAAAATGTTTGCTTGTAAATTTGATGGACCCAAAGGTGAACCTGCCATTTTCAACAATAAACCCCCTCCTACAAAATTTCTAGATCCACCACTGCCTATAATCAGAAAGTTCTTGGAACTTATGTCACATTTGTAGCTGTAAATAAGGTTTATGGTTAATCTGTGTAAACTAGGAATCATCACACATCACCATAAAGTAAATAGAAGTCATCACATCTCTCAGCTCCACTTACTTAATGATAGACGCTTCTTCATCTGGATTTGCCAAGTAAACAAACTTCTGTATATTTTTCTCCACACAGGAGGAAAGTTTGTGTCAATGATAGGCCATGTTTGAGAGAACTGCATAATTATCATAGAGCACTGATCCTCAGGATAAATGTTTTCACACGCAGTTACTTTGATGGAATATTCATAACTAGAGGCTTCTGAATAATTTGTGCCTAAATTTTCTCTTTATAACTCCAAATGATCACTCACGATTCAGAAAACAGTAATTTGAGATAAAGTTGAAATCATTTTTTGATTTATCACATTTCTTGAAAACAGTCCTTTTAGTTTGACATTTATGTAAGTTGTAAAGTTTGAATGAATATATAATTGAGATTATATCTTTTCTCAAAGATAACTATTTATTTCATAAAGGTGAAATAGGTGGACGTCAGACTGAAATAGATTTTTAAATAGATATATTTGATGATGTATATTTTATTAAGGAGGTATAGACAAGATGATGTTAGATATCTCCATAAGAAAACATGAACAATGGGGAAGTTTTATGCTAAAATGGATCGATATTTCTTAAAATTAAAACAAATTAAGCCTAAGAAAAAAATAACAAAATAGAGCCATGGGCTATGTAGCTTATCAGATTTTATATTGTTTAATGTTGCAGTCTTAAAAAGACTGTTCTCAATATAATGCACAACCCCTAGCCCTGAAAAATTGCAGTCTTGAAATTGTCAGTGCATAACAAAAACATGACTGGGCACTAAATTTTGATAAAATGAATTGTCCAGCTATCACAATTCCCAGTGAAGATATTGAAGAAGAGGTGATTCCTCCCAATTAAAAAAGAATACACATATTCCCCAAATCATCAAACAAAATGGTATAAAATTTGGAGAGAAACAATACAAATTCCTTCTCAAGTGAGTATACCTTATTTATGAATCCTACTTATAAGTGGACAAATTATTCACAATTGTTAAAGACTTGACCAAAATCCAATGAACATTTACTCTTGCCCTCAACACACTTGCCTAACGAGCTGTTTCCATCTCTCTACAAGGGAGTGGTCACCCCAAGGTCTACACAATGCAATTCCATAACACGCAGACCCTGGACTCACAGACAGTGAATTATATCTTTTAAAGTTTGTTTTTCCCACACTTATTTATTTTTCTGTACTGGTGAAGAAGATGAAAATAGGTGTGGTGTGATATCATTTCATCATCAGTCATATTCAGTTCACATATCTCATGTAAAATAAACATTTCCTCTTCAATTTATCTTTTGTGGCCTGTCACAATATTCAGTTAACAAGGTATTCAATTGATGAAATCCAAAGTCAAAGAAAACTAAAATCAGTTATACGGTATAAACTCATGTAATAAATACCAAATTTACTCATACTGGAAATTCTCATTAAAAATGTCAACAAACTGTATCTCAAGAAAAGCTAAAAATTAATTACACAATATCAAATGATATGATGAGAGAGGGGAGTGGGGAGGTGCGAGAGAACGGCAGGGTCAGGGGCTAGGGGCCATGCAGGCAGTGGGGAGCGTGTTGCAAGGGATGTACTGGTACCTTTAGCGAACTGCTAACCCCACCCCTCCTATCCCTCCAGCTAGCTAGACTCTGAAGTCCTGTTATATAAAATGATGTAATTGGCCCTCAGCTGGCTTGAAACAAACAGCCTGGTGACTGGAGTACCGTAAGTGAATTTGGAGATAAAATGTACAAAATAAGATCCTCTAGGTGCAAGGGGTACCTCCTCACAAAATTTCAGCTTTGGGGGTGTAACGGTTCTGGAGGAGTGGCCGAAAATGTGAAAAGTTTACGGATGTCAGACGCCAGACAACGCCCGACGGACGGACACCGGACAACGGCCCATGACACAAGCCCATCTGGCCTTTCAGCTAAAATAATAACTTGAATGTTTTACATGTATTATATATTAAAACAAATAATTCTTAAACGCTTAAAACATTTTTAGATGTTGATGCCAATCTAAAATCTATCTAGAATCAAGCAGCATATATTGTTACCCCTGCATATGTTTGATTGCATGAGATACCTTCCCATCATGCATCAGTAGATGTAGTGCACTTCCTGTTATGTTGTGGGAGTGAAGATCTCTGAGGACATATCAAGATCAAGCATCAGACTCGAAACAGTTTCTAGCCATGTTCCATAAAAAATATATCTCCACCAAATATATTCATATCTCTCTGTTATCATTATTCCATATGTAATGGCAGTGGAAATCTATACCGTTATGTCTGAAGATGCTGAAACATTCTCTTATTGTGTAAGACCCTTTAAGTTGTTGGGTTAGTAAAACATGCAAAACTGGTATTGATTATTGGGAAATAATCCTTTGGTCTGAGAATGAAAGGATGGTTTATTGTACTAAAAGTAGTAATAGAATATATTCTGCAACAGGTTATGGATAAACAGTCAATTTGATGTTGCTAGGTTATAATGATAATATCCATGCACAAATCTTTCAAACATTTTTGCATGGGTGGGTATATGGGGGAAAAAATGTTGGGCCCCCCTTTTCCATTGGTGGAATGATTTGATATACTATATACTTGATACTCAGTATTACCGTAATGTAATATTATGCCAATGCGTACTTACAAAAAAATAAAGGATGGATAATTAGCTTCAATCTGCTACTGCCAGGATATAATATCTAACCATAAGTCAGGGGATATGTAGGAAGGTTATTGGGGTTTTAATGTAACATTTCAAAATTATATTATTATGTTGAGAAGGATCGATAGTATAATTAATTAAAAACACATAACAAAGACAACTAACTTAAAATATCAAAGATTTACTGACTCTGGATTTACCGGTATATAATATAATTTGTGACTTTTTTCCTGTGACTTTTTTTCTACAATCGAGAAACGCAGCACAATCACTGTGGCCTTGCTCTGCAGTGAAACCTTCAAGTTTGAATAAGAGCACAACTGATTGGTGTTATTGAATGGTCTTTATTTCTGAATATTGTCAAATAGTATACTGAAGAACAGTTCTCTTTTATTTGACTGCACTTGTGATGTCATCAGCATTATGACATTTCATAGAAGCGATATCTACAAATTAGACATTGCTTGTAGACATTGCTTGTAGACATTGCTTGTAGATGTTGCTTGATTACACACAAGCAATATCGGTTATGGGAGCCAGTTGGAGACCAGATGGATGATTATTTATTTATTGTTGATGGCCTTTGACCACTTGGGAGGTATCTTAATTCAGTTCAACATAATGAGTTGGTTCTGTTCTGAATGTTTTGACAATAATCAAGTTATTGAATGACATTTTGTACTTGATTTGTGTGAACTCCATGTTGCAAACATTCTTTTTGTCTATGTCAAATAAATATCAAATTGAGAGGTTATATTGACATTCATGTATCAGAAACTACTTGTGAAATAGCACTGTAGATATTTTGGTAGCGGTGTTATTTGGATGTCCTGATAAACCATTTGATTTCTTGAGTCATATTAAAGTGCTTTGAGGATTGTGAGATATTCTGGTTTCTTATTCAATATTTCGGGACAGGAAGTGTCTGTATTTTTATTTCTATTTTAGTTTGTAGTCTGGTGGGGTTATTTCTGTACGAGATTTTAGACAGATAACAATATTGACATTTGTGATTTAATGGTTAGGAAGAGAAGAGGACATTTTGGACTCTGACCATTATTTTTGAAACTATTTCTGGAGAAATTTTCAAAATGATCTCAACCTTAATGGCATTTTGAACAAGACTGTTTTCCCAATGGGTTCCCAGAGCTTTTTGCACTGACTTTCACATTTTTTTGCTATGAAAGTTGAGACAATTAACCATGCAATTATTATCAAATACTAGAACCCATTTAGGTTTTTCTTATTTTGACCTTGAGTGACAATCTCTTTGCTCAAATATTTGTATTTCTAGATAACTGTTTGTAAATCTCATTATTTTCAACATAGAATTATCTATGTATGATGTTTGTATGAAATATTATAGTCATCATCTTTGGTACATCATTAGCTACAGATAGTTGTATTTGTAAATTTATGGCAGTGTACATTTGTTGATTGGTAAAGAGACTTATTTCACATTATTGATCAATAAGGCTGTCTAATGATATCGGTCTGACCAGGGCCAACAGCATGGATCTTCCCACTGGTTATCATTAGGAAGAAGAAATTAGATGTGATTTTTATTGAGAAAAAGAAAATTTTGGAAAGGACTAATATTTGGAGTTTTTATACAAGCTATATGGAGTTACCAAAAATTTGAATTGTATATTTTTTTATGGCTGCATATGCCTAACATTTCTTTTAATTTTCATATCATATGTAGTTACCAGAAGGAATATTCCTTTATACTGTTTTTGAATGCTTAAAACTTACTGTGATACAGTATTATATTGAATAATTTTAATTATTTTTCATGAATTTTTCATCTCCATAGTGCAAGCTAACATAACAACCATTTCATAACAAAGTAATGTTCACTTCATCCATCCATCCATTCATCCATCCATCCACCCGTCCGTCCGTCCATCTGACCCTCCCACCCTCCCTTCCTGCCTCCCTCCATCCATCCATCCATCCACTAAATGTGACCTTAAACCTGATGATCTGCAAAGCCACACAGTTTGGTAATAGGTTTATTTTAAGTGAATGAAAGGAGATCTTAATAATAACAAGTAATTGTCACAAACGTGACCATGTCCCCCGCCGCAATTAAGAAATGAGCTAAAAGAATGGACACACAGCTTGTACCGAGTAGTGACATTTACATGTTTGATTCAATTATTGTTATACCGGGCAAAATTTTTAAAATGGTCAAAGTCTTGTAGTGACCTTGAAAACAGGGTCAAGGTCACCCATATCGACTGGTGTCTGCGTATTCCCCAAATGAAGACAGGTACCAAATTTGAAGACTCTAGGTACAGCAGTTCATGAGATATCGTGCTAACAACATTTGACAATCAGTCTTGTAGTGATAAATAATTTCAAGGTCAACCAAATCGACTGGTATCTGGATATTCACCAAATGAAGACTGACATGATACTAACTTTAAAACCAATAGTTCTAGCTCTTCATGAGGAATCGCACAAACAACATTTTCAAAAATGGTCAAAGTCTCGCCCTGACCTTGAAAATGAGGTCAAGGTCACCGAAAACTTTTCAGGTCTACGTATTCCCCAGATGAAGACTGGTACCAAGTTTGAAGATTCTAGGTTGAGCAGTTCATTAGATATCGCGCTAACAACATTTTCAAAACTGGTCAAAGTCTCGCCGTGACCTTGAAAATGAGGTCAAGGTCAGCAAAAACTTTTCAGGTCTGCGTATTCCCCAGATGAAGACTGGTACCAAGTTTGAAGATTCTAGGTTGAGCAGTTCATTAGATATCGCGCTAACAACATTTTCAAAACTGGTCAAAGTCTCGCCGTGACCTTGAAAATGAGGTCAAGATCACCAAAAACTTTTCAGGTCTGCGTATTCCCCAGATGAAGACTGGTACCAAGTTTGAAGATTCTAGGTTGAGCGGTTCATTAGATATCGCGCTAACAACATTTTCAAAACTGGTCAAAGTCTCGCCGTGACCTTGAAAATGAGGTCAAGGTCACCGAAAACTTTTCAGGTCTGCGTATTCCCCAGATGAAGACTGGTACCAAGTTTGAAGATTCTAGGTTGAGTGGTTCATTAGATATCGCGCTAACAACATTTTCAAAACTGGTCAAAGTCTCCCTGTGACCTTGAAAATGAGGTCAAGATCACCAAAAACTTTTCAGGTCTGCGTATTCCCCAGATGAAGACTGGTACCAAGTTTGAAGATTCTAGGTTGAGTGGTTCATTAGATATCGCACTAACAAGAAGCGGGAAGGACGGACGGACGTTCGCGGCGGCGGGGGACAATAATAAGCATATTTATATGTGCGTCTTATCCACATCAACAGATATGCTCGTGGCGCTACAAAAAGAGAATAAAGCCTGATGATCTACAAAGCCACTCAGCTTTATGTTAGGTTTATTCTGAGTGTCTGAAAGGTAAAACCTCTTGTATCAAATATTTATTTATTTGTATTTTTTGTCAGTGCTCTCATCTTCAAAGCTGTCTGTGAAGTTTATCAAATTGTGCGTGAACAGCCCATGGAAACAACTGTTGTCTTGTGGCGATTGTTGTGAAAACAAACATGAAATTGCCACAGACTGTGATATGGGAGCACCTGTGATATTGTCTGGCCAATTGCCATGATCAATGACAGAAGTGTCCTAGAACAGAGGTTTATGTTGCAAACATGATGGATTTGGTACGAAATAAGTAGCCAAATCAGTATGAAATGCCCTTCAATTTGGTGCCTCGCGACTAACATTGGCGCCGATAAACGGTCAGCAAAAATTCATCATGTCTACACTCAATCTAGCATTTACTGCAGCATAGGGTCATGTTCTGTAGGAAGTTACATGAATTGATAGGGCACTGGTGAAACAGTGATAAGAATACCGGTAAGTAAAGCTTTGAAAATAGTATATCTTATGCTGAGTATGGATAGGATGGTACCGGTATGGGATATATAGTATATGGGATTATTAAAGGGGAGGATAGGACTGGGAAGGATGGCGTTGAAAGTATCAAGAAATAAATAATGAAATATTTAGATAAAATCATGCAGTAATGGCAAATCATACAGTATTTATACAGGTGGCACTGGTGACACAGTGATAAAAATACCGGTAAGTAAAGCTTAGAAAAAAGTATATCTTATGCTGAGTATGGGATTTTTGTAGGGGAGGATAGGATGTCACCGGTAAGGGATAGTATATGGGATTATTAAAGGGGATGATAGGACTGAGAAGGATGGCGTTGAAAGGATCAAGGAATAAATGAATGAAACATTTGGATGAAATCATGCAGTAATGGCAAATCATACAGTATTTATACAGGTGGAAAACTTTAAAGGAATATAATCTGTGTGTAAGGTACTTCATATTTTTAACTGAGAATTTTTCAATCTTTGTTGAGTGAGACAGATAAGAGTGGGTGGAATATCATAAACTAATGAGAGTTTTGTCTGCACAAACACCTGTCTGTGATTAGAGTTCCACCCACAGATACACCAGCATGTCTAAACCTGTTTTATCAAGGTACAGGAGGAACATGAGAAGGAGGGGCAGAAGGGGGATAGGTGGGGGAGGGGGAGGGGGGAGGGGCTGAAGCTGTCTTTTCGAGATATATTTGCATCTGTATATATGTTCCTTGTGCTTGTGTTAATGTAAGTTATGGTAACGCTGTTTATTCTGAAACTCTGAGATTGATCTCTGAGGTTTTGAGTTGGTTTTGAGCATATTTTCTTCTTAGGTCTTCACCCTGGACTTCAATAATCCATTGATTTAAAATTGTTATTTTACATTTTAAAGTCTTTTCTCAACTCTAAATATATAACTTATATTCTTCTGTTTTAGAATAACTTTGAAACACAGATACTGAAATCAACATACCAGCGCCACCTCCCAACTAAGCACCGACCCTGTTCCAAATTCAAGCAGGAGTAAGGAGATTTACTAAATTTTCAGTGGTTAAATACAGCATTTATCGGTTAAAATAAATCTGTATTTTCACTGAGTGAAATAACATGTTATTCTACTACGTGAAAGAACACTTTCGATCGTATGACGTTATCGTAACAATATGATGACGTCATAAGATGACCGTTATAAAGCAAGGGCAGCGTGCATGTTCTTTTCATTGTAATATATATATATATATATATATATATACATAAACGGTTAAATCTAACAAACAGAACATTTGACATTTCTCGTTTAATACCATGAATATCTCATCTTGTGAAAATATGATATTCTACTTCACTCGATGAGATATACATGGTATTCAACGAGAAATGTCAAATGTCCTGTACACTGAAAAGCCTCCGTCTTGGCCATTATAATATTTCAATAATATTTCAATAATATTTCAATAATAATCCAATAATAATCCAATAATATTCCAATTATTTCATTAATATTCCTTGATCCCAAAGGGTAAGTTACCAACAGTTGTTACAGATCCCGGTAGGTGAGTACAATGGTCTAGATACCGGTAAACCTGGTAAATTCAGCTTATCTAATTATCAGGGCTGATATCAGAGTAATGTGAAAATCACTCTCATCAATCTCTGAAATGTCAGTGGTCCAATATGCTCAAGTTTCATTTGTACTTGTGATGTTATTATTGAACTTCTCACTAAAGAGAATTGATGGCTGACATCTCCACATTCCTAAAGTGCTTGACAATTACTAGTAAATATCACTGGTGTGGAGTCTGTACTTCATTAAACTTGTACTTTTAACATTCTCATTTCTCCTACTTACTGAGCAATACCTTGAAGAAATGTCATTGAGACCTTTCCATCTTTTAAAGGCTGACATGTCATGCAGATTCAGCTGGAGATCGAGGCCCTGGTGAGAGACTCCACACATCTTGTCCTGAAGTCTAACACATTTTCCACAAGGCTATATTTCTCTGGTTATAATTTGAAGAACTGGGACCATATTTTCAAAGCTGTCTTAGTGCTAAGACAGTCGTAAGTCAATGTTAATGTATGGCACTTACGACTATCTTAGCGCTAAGAGAGCTTCGAAAATATGGGTCCTGGATCCAAACTTTTTATGACAAAAAATATTTTCAAAAAATCATAATGGTTTTAGAAGGAGTATTGTTTTTGTCAATTATTTAAAAGTTTTCAGAGCTTACTGGATCGACTTATGGACAAGAAACAGAACACGTTCTTCATCACCATTCCAGGCACACAGAGCCAATCATCTTTTTCTCTAACACATTAATCCCTGGGCTATCCATCTCTGTATGAAAGTATTTAGTAATAAATCATATAAAATTAAAGAGGTGAGGTAAGGTGAGTTGGGGTTTAACGCCGCTTTCAAGAGTATTTCACTTATATCGCGGCTGCTAGTATTATGGCAGGAGGAAAGCCTGCAACGCCATGTGGCTATGTATTGCGGTGAAACCTGCAAGCATCGGCTGGAACTAGCGAACCATGGGTGGTACTGCACTGAAATTCAGTGTAGTATTGCACCCAAACCTAACTGCGTGTAGAACAGTTCTCTACTGCAGACGAAGTTGCCGTGCCACTGGCGGGATTCGAACCCCAGACATCTTGATCTGAAGCCGAACGCGCTAACCACTGCGCTATCCAGCCCCCTAAAATTAAAGAGAGTTAACAACTAAGAGGCATATTGCCAATAATAGGACTTCTTGGTTTTTGCTCTTACTTTTTACTTGTAAGGTTTTAAGAACTTACATCTGTGAATTGATACTTATAGCCCAGAGAAATGTTTTTTGACATCATCACATTAAAAGTAAAAGGACATGGTCACTTGTAAACATGATAACTTGAAAATTGCCAAGATTTGAAAAGGTTTTGGCTAAAATCTGTCAAAGGTCAGGTCACAATGAGGTCACAACTTAAGCTTGCTTTTGAGATTATGCATTATTTTAACTATTAACACTTTGAAGCATAACATGGTTGTTATACACAATGAAAAGTGGTCATTGATTGTAAAACCTTGAAAGTTAAGAAATATGGGTTAAACTAGCTCATGTGAACCCTTTGATCAAAGTTTGAAATCAGAAATAGATTTAAGAATATTGCCCATTTTATTGTGGTTGTGGAGAAGGCAGAACAGTTGCAGGTGACACTGGACTGTTCTGCTTTTGTGGTGTTCCGCAAATGCTAATCTAGTTTCATAAGCTTTCTGGACTTTTGGACAAGATCAGACAAGAGACACAACACTTTCTTGATGACTTTTCCTCTTCTCCCCTTAGTTTGCCTCATGCAACAATCTTAATTTCTAGATTAAATGGAACATCTGTATGTTATTTGGAGATAGCTCACTCCCTGCATTGGTATTTAGCGGCCACTATTATAATTAAAAAGTGAATTTTCTAGATAGCAGCTTCAAGCCTCAAATCTCCTCAATTTAACTTTTCCCTTCTCCCTCTCCCTCTCTTTAAATGTCACCAAGAATATACAGACCAAGTGAAAAATTACTTCGCTTGGCGTTCTCTTCCCTCTCCAATCAATGTACCTAATTTCAGATCTAACATCAACAATGACAATCCCCCTCCCATCAATCTCACCACCCTCCCCCCTCTCTCAAACAATGTATACAGTGAGAAATGAGTATGCAATCACCGATGACCCCCTGCCCACCCCCAGTTGAGTAGCTAGACGTGTGTAGATATACGCCTCCATGTGTAGGTGTATATCACCGGGACGGACATTGATTGGTGTTACTAACTGCCTTCAACAGCCCGTATCATCCTGCCTGTGTGATATACACTCTTTACACACAGAGTTTCCCATCTATCTCATGTTATGCGGACAGGGAATTCTACTTAATGCCTCATGGTTCCCAGGGCAGAAAAATAAACCAGTAAATCAATAAGTTTAAATCACTGGCTGCTTCAGGTTCTTCTTATGGCCGCACGGATCAAGGGTTCTATTTACTGTCTTAAAATCATTTTATTTTTGGCAAATGTTTCCTCATTGAGTTACTTAGGTTCACTAGTCAGTTGACTGGGATTGCACATGTATATAGGTTGCCTTTGGACTTGAGATTTCCAATAGTTAGTTGAGTGGGATTGCACATGTATATAGGTTGCCTTTGGACTTGAGATTTCCAATAGTTAGTTGACTGGGATTGCACATGCATATAGGTTGCCTTTGGACTTGACATTTCCAATAATTAGTTGACTGGGATTGCACATGCATATAGGTTGCCTTTGGACTTGAGATTTCCAATAGTTAGTTGACTGGGATTGCACATGCATATAGGTTGCCTTTGGACTTGAGATTTCCAATAGTTAGTTGACTGGGATTGCACATGTATATAGGTTGCCTTTGGACTTGAGATTTCCAATAGTTAGTTGACTGGGATTGCACATGCATATAGGTTGCCTTTGGACTTGAGATTTCCAATAGTTAGTTGACTGGGATTGCATATGCATATAGGTTGCCTTTGGACTTGAGATTTCCAATAGTTAGTTGACTGGGATTGCACATGCATATAGGTTGCCTTTGGACTTGAGATTTCCAATAGTTAGTTGACTGGGATTGCACATGTATATAGGTTGCCTTTGGACTTGAGATTTCCAATAGTTATTTGACTGGGATTGCACATGCATATAGGTTGCCTTTGGACTTGAGATTTCCAATAGTTAGTTGACTGGGATTGCACATGCATATAGGTTGCCTTTGGACTTGAGATTTCCAATAGTTAGTTGACTGGGATTGCACATGTATATACGTAGGTTGCCTTTGGACTTGAGATTTCCAATAGTTAGTTGACTGGGATTGCACATGTATATAGGTTGCCTTTGGACTTGAGATTTCCAATAGTTATTTGACTTGGATTGCACATGTATATAGGTTGCCTTTGGACTTGAGATTTCCAATAGTTATTTGACTGGGATTGCACATGTATATAGGTTGCCTTTGGACTTGAGATTTCCAATAGTTAGTTGACTGGGATTGCACATGTATATAGGTTGCCTTTGGACTTGAGATTTCCAATAGTTATTTGACTGGGATTGCACATGTATATAGGTTGCCTTTGGACTTGAGATTTCCAATAGTTAGTTGAGTGGGATTGCACATGTATATAGGTTGCCTTTGGACTTGAGATTTCCAATAGTTAGTTGACTGGGATTGCACATGCATATAGGTTGCCTTTGGACTTGACATTTCCAATAATTAGTTGACTGGGATTGCACATGCATATAGGTTGCCTTTGGACTTGAGATTTCCAATAGTTAGTTGACTGGGATTGCACATGCATATAGGTTGCCTTTGGACTTGAGATTTCCAATAGTTAGTTGACTGGGATTGCACATGTATATAGGTTGCCTTTGGACTTGAGATTTCCAATAGTTAGTTGACTGGGATTGCACATGCATATAGGTTGCCTTTGGACTTGAGATTTCCAATAGTTAGTTGACTGGGATTGCATATGCATATAGGTTGCCTTTGGACTTGAGATTTCCAATAGTTAGTTGACTGGGATTGCACATGCATATAGGTTGCCTTTGGACTTGAGATTTCCAATAGTTAGTTGACTGGGATTGCACATACATATAGGTTGCCTTTGGACTTGAGATTTCCAATAGTTAGTTGACTGGGATTGCACATGTATATAGGTTGCCTTTGGACTTGAGATTTCCAATAGTTATTTGACTGGGATTGCACATGCATATAGGTTGCCTTTGGACTTGAGATTTCCAATAGTTAGTTGACTGGGATTGCACATGCATATAGGTTGCCTTTGGACTTGAGATTTCCAATAGTTAGTTGACTGGGATTGCACATGTATATACGTAGGTTGCCTTTGGACTTGAGATTTCCAATAGTTAGTTGACTGGGATTGCACATGTATATAGGTTGCCTTTGGACTTGAGATTTCCAATAGTTAGTTGACTGGGATTGCACATGTATATAGGTTGCCTTTGGACTTGAGATTTCCAATAGTTATTTGACTGGGATTGCACATGTATATAGGTTGCCTTTGGACTTGAGATTTCCAATAGTTAGTTGACTGGGATTGCACATGCATATAGGTTGCCTTTGGACTTGAGATTTCCAATAGTTAGTTGACTGGGATTGCACATGTATATAGGTTGCCTTTGGACTTGAGATTTCCAATAGTTAGTTGACTGGGATTGCACATGTATATAGGTTGCCTTTGGACTTGAGATTTCAAATAGTTATTTGACTGGGATTGCCTAATTATATAGATTGTCCTAGGTATTTTTAATATTACAGGAAAGTATGTTTGTGGTTATGCATTATTTTAGGTGTAACCTGTGAGCATCTCATGGGAAATGTCCGACATCCAAATATAATAATTATAATATTAATGGATGTTTTTATATAGCGCACATATCACCACCTTGTGAACTCATGGCACTTCAACATTATTACCCTGGTCTAACCTGGGCTGCCGTAGCGCTCAAAGGTCACCGCCTCCACATCTCACACCAGGTACCCACTTACTGCTGGGTAAACGTTGAATAAAGTCACTTACCCAGGGTGACAACATCAGTCTCTCAACTCATGTCTCAGTGTGGGGCAGGGAATCACCCTTCAAACTCTCAGTTGATTCAGCAATGAAGCGGGTAACCCACCCATGCGGCAAGCCACGCCCATTGTTGCTGAACTTCACTGATAGCGATCGATTGAGCTATGCACAGGACCATGTGCCATCACATACTTGTGAATCACATATGTGAATCATGTATGGCCTTTTTTTTAATTTTTTTTTATTTATTTCTTTTTGTGGTACATGTACATGCTCATTATATATACAATTTGTTTACAACGAAAAGCATACAAACACTTTGGCAGAAGCTGGTAACATATATAGATGAGTATAACAATTTACTCATCATCATTAGTTCTAATCAAGCTTCAGATTCGATCGATTTTGAGAGTTTTCAGTTTAGGTGAAACAAAGGAA
Source organism: Gibbula magus (assembly GCA_936450465.1). NCBI lineage: Eukaryota > Metazoa > Mollusca > Gastropoda > Trochida > Trochidae > Gibbula > Gibbula magus. The sequence continues at coordinate 25,571,309 of OW388306.1, forward strand.
TATCAACATGAATTTGTTTAACATTAATCTTTAAATAGCAAATGACAGGTTGACCAGAATGTCATAAATTTAGAATAGTTGCAAGTTGAGTATGCGTTATAATTGTCAATATTGTAAGCTTTCTTGATGTCATTCTTGATGTAGGTTATGTTTGGTTTCAGTCCATTTTGCTTTGTTTTGAATAATGTGTACTTAACAGTTGTGATGATCATATTCAATAATTTCTTTCTATATTCAGGATATCCAAGGCAAATATTCCTTTTTGAGAGGTTTATGTTTGCTTGTGTATTTGTCTCTATCCATTCCTTAACTTTATTCCAAATATTTTTGACAGTAGGACACTCAAAGAAAAGGTGACTTATGGTCTCTATTTCGTCCACACAGAAGCTACATTTATTGTCATCTTTGATTTTCATCTTATCCATGTATGGCCTTTTATCATTTAACGTGTGAAGTATTAATTTCAAATGCATAAGCCTTCATATGAGAAAATATATATTTCAGTAATTTATTGTGTAAATGTTGACATCAACTATGAAGAAAATGTCTGGCATACTACATGATTTTTTTTTGTCGTTTTCATTTAGAATTCAAAATCCTTTTGTCAGAAAATGTCAGTAATTGGTGAGAACACAGGCCTGGCACTGCCTCAATCATTATTGCATTTGTTGAGCCCGTTCGTCAATGTGTATTAAGTTATTGCGAGGAGCCCTGGACATTTATCTGCTTGAATGATTCCATTACTTATTGCAGCACCACATTTTTTATTTCTGTCATCTCCAATATCCTTTCTCTGCTAAATTGCTCCGTCAATTGGAAAATATCTCCTATAATGTAAAAAATTATCACAACTCGAGAATAAAAGTGTCTCCATCTTCCATAGCTGTGAATTATTTGATTGTACGTATTCAATGCAAATATGATCACTTAAATTGTCAAAAAATGTATATAACTGTTAAATACTAGTATAACACTGTTGAAAAGTCTTGTTAACAATTTAAATTTGAAATACGATCCATCTAGTTGTAATTAAAATTATATCTTCAACAAGGGACTTTGAAGTATTTATTTTTCATATACATTAACTTCACGTGTGACTTCCTTCAAATTATTTTATTCATGAGACTTATTTGAAGGTAAAATAGTCATTTTCAAATATCCATCTTCCTAAATGCGAAAAATAGGGTAAAAAAAACAGTTTAAAAGCATTTAGGGCAAAATTTCATTTTCCCAATATCAAACTATCTAAATTTGAAAAATATTATTTAAAAAAAAAAAAAGGATAATAATATTAAGGTAATATAGTCATTTAAATTTAGTTTAATACATGTTAAATGTGAAAACTATGGGTACAGTATAAAAGTTCAGAAAAATGCCTTCCCCTTCCCTCTAAACACATGCAACAACAACTTTCATCTCTACCAAATACTGATCAGATCGATCCTTTAAAGGGGTTGTAGCATGTTTTGTAATTGCAATAAAGAGATCTCTCAAAATGGAAAAGAAATGGCCAATGGCAAAACAATCTTCCTCAATCAATAAATACAGTTCTAAAATGAAGTGTTATGACTTGGTTCAGCAAAGCGGATCCATTTCCCATCCTAGATTTATTAAATGGTTTTAAAATGGCCGTTTTTGTTTTATACAGGACACTGGTTTATGCAACTACAGATAATCAGGTCAGGTCATGTAATGGGCTGCTTCACCCTCTAAAGTAAAAATATACTTTTTAAATCTTTTATTATAAATCAATTGAAAATTAGAACATTTAAAAAATCCCCAAAGTGTGCTATGGTGCCTTTAAGATTAGCTTCTACATCAGGTGGATAGAAAATAATGTTAAGAATGCATATCATTGCTAGATGACTGATTGTTAAGGGTTCTGTTGCCAATAATTCAGTTATTAGAGCCTCATAAATATTCACAAATGCACACTATCTATTATTTTTTCAACAATGAGAGATATGGGACAAGGAACTCATTTATTTTAGAATTTTTTATTTATTTTTTAATCGCAATTTTATAATGTCTTTTATTCAAAACTGTAAGAAAATTGGAGATGACATTAACAGTTATTAATATTAATAAAAATAGGACTAGCTGTATCTTCCATATTATTATTTCGCTGAAGTGAGAAAAATGCTTTAGCCTAGCTTATATTTACTAATCTTTTTAATGATAAAACATACATATTGATAGCTACAACACAACAAAATAACAAATAATTTAATGTAGTTATCAAATTGTTGAACATAAAGCCATTAGACAAGACAAATCTATTCTCATACACCACAGTGAAACATGGCGGATATATTTGTGAATATATACAATAGTCAAGATTTCTTTTGATCTTACATCTCTCTAAATTATTCTGTATCAAAAGCGACCAATTTGGGTAGTATTTCAATTGCATGGTTTACATTACAAGAGAGACCTAAATATTTGTAGTGCTTATAGGTCAAATATTCATCAAATTACTCCATCCAGAAATAGCCCCCAATCATTTTGTGCCTCGGATATTGAATGAAATGTAAATAAAGAAAGTAAATCTCATTTCTAAACAATCAAATCAGCCATTGAATTCAAACCTATAATGTTCAGCTTCATGCAGTATTCACCAGGGCTTTGATGTAGGTCAGTTCCACCTATATCTATATACATGTATATAGCTTTGCTGCCTATCCGTAAACAGGATTGATGATTTGAAAACAAATTGAAGCTGTTTATGTCAAGTTATAAACTTGCTGTGAGTAAGTGGTGAAAAATGATCTGGTATCATTTTCCACACTGATATATGAAAAGAATGAAAAGTGAAATTTTAACCTTTAAAGAAGTGCATATTCTAAGACTTCGCACCCAGAACCGCTGAAGCCCAAAGGTTCAAGTTTTGTCAGTAGGTACCACATACCTGGGTGATCAAAGTTTTATAGACCTGGTCCCCTTCAAATATGAATGTGGCACAAAAATCTTAAAACTATTAATACTTTTCGGAAACCACGTATTTGGCATGGGAGCTAAAAAATTCTGAATAACATGTTTCTTACATCGAAACTTAAGTTTGTTCAATTAGTCTTGATCCCCTAATAACGGCATGTGGCAATTACTCCCCAGGAATGAATAAATTTCTGGGTTGGACTTGGAATTTTCCACAGAAATGAGTTTCTCAGTTTGAAAACCTACCTCCTGAGGGGAACATTACTAACAGAGAGGTATGGCAGGAGATCCACCTAGATGCTACAGCCGTAGATATATAACACTAGTTCCTCTTGTTATTTTGTTATACATAGTTTTACACCATTTTACATGTTAGAAATACATGCCTGCCACTTCAATAGTGAACAATACAACAGTGTGGTATATTTATCATGCTATCTGCAATATTTTCCTTCTTGTACTTTTTATAGAAGAGTCCCTTGTGGGATTCAAATCCAAACCCTCCAGGTCAGGCACCCTACACCAGCACTAACTGTAACAATCGCTAATCAATTAGGCCACTGTGATCTAGACAAAATACCAAAAAAGCTCAAATGGAACTCATGAACTGTTTTAATTATAATAGGTGAGGTGAGGTGATTTGGGGTTTAATGCCGCTTTCAAGATGATTTCACCCATATCACAGCTGCTAGTGTTATTGCAGGGAGAAAGCCAGCAACACCATTGTGGTTATCGATCGTGGTGAAACCTGCAATCATCGGCTTGAACTAATGAACCACACTGCAATTCAATGTAGCATTACACTCAAAGCTTACTGCATGTAGAACTGTTCTCTACAGCAGACAATGTAGCGGAGACCCTGGCAGGATGCAAACTCTGGACCTCTTGATCCGAAGCTGAACGCAGTTTCTACTGTGCTATCCTGCCCCAAATCCAGAAGTTAAAGGTTTCAATGTGTAAAGGCCTCGGGAGGGAAACTGATTCAATTGTAGATGTGATACTGTTTCAGAGATTCCTGAAAGAAGGCCAGTCAGAAAAGTATTTGCATTACTGAAGTCAGAGGTTAAAGGTTTCAATGTGTACAGGCCTCATGAGGGAAGATGATTTCACTGTAGATGTAGTCATGTCAAAGGTCTTGTCTGTTGTTGGTAATTGGTACAGGTCGTGTTGGTGCAGCATCTTATCTCAGATAGATACACTAAAGTCATAATGGTCATTGTTATAAGCTCTAATATGAACCAAGTCTCTCTTGTACAGTTTTCTGATCACATCACTGACTGCAGGACAATATCATGGTGTATGTCTAATTGAAGAAGTGCATCAGATGGGTGAATAGAGTCACTTGGTGTAGGAACTGTCAACTTCATTAAAGTCATATCCAGGTTGGTTAATAATCATAGTTATAGGAATACTATGTCCTGTAAATGGTCTTTGCCCTTCAGGTCTATCAGAGTCAAAGAATGTGAATTTCACCAATTACTGACACATTTGATGTAATGAACATTGTGGCTGCTGAATGAAAAAGTGCCAGTCCATTCTGGGTGTCTGATTTATAGGCATTACAACTCACAGGATCTAATCCTTGATAGATCACTGTATAGAAGAGGCTATCCTTGAATATGCCAGCACAATAATAACTGTATGATCCTCAGTAAAGATTCCTCACATAAAATATTTGGAATCATAAGTGTACCTATAGCTATATATTGAGTGGATGTTGAATCATATATTCCTCATATCCAATCATATTTTAAAATCTCAGTGGACGACAATATAATTTTCACATTTACAGCTTCTCCAAAACTATACACACAACCAACAATATATGATATTTTGTGAGGAGGTTTCTTGCACCTAGGGGATCAAAGTTTATCCATTTGGTTCTGACTCTTCCTCAAATATGGGTGAAAATTTTAAATGACTAGATTCGATAACTTGAATGACTACCTTGAAACCTGAAGGTCATCTATCTTTGTAGCAAAGTGTTAAAATCAGTTATAAACAGTATACATTCCTTCAAAAGGTCACTCAAATATACCACATATCAAAAATGTTCTCAACTGAAATTTAATCAGTTATAAAGGCGCTACACATGTTGCATGCCATTTTTACTTTCATATAGTGCTGTCATAAAAGGGTAATTAGAGTTACCAATGGCTAAATGATACTCCTTAATCATTAAAAAGAGTTCTAAAACAATTGTACATGGTTCGGCTAAGCCATGCAATTCCATTTCCCACAAAGCGGCCATAAAGGTGGTCACATTAAAATGGCTGCGCGAAGGTAGTTCAAATGATTTTACTGATGTAGCGATACCTAAACACCCTAAAAACAATAATAGAATGGTAAAAAATCTTGATGTCTGAATTATCAAAATCGCATGAGATATACAAATCTATCTCTCACTCTGAAGAGTTCCACAAAGTTGTTGCTTTTGTAGCCATACTATTTACTTCCAATACAGATAACTGTATGGATAAGGCTTATCGAGTCGTGTAATGAGATGTTTTGCCCTACTAACGTAACTATATATTGTATAAACTTAAATAATAAAGGACAAATTTTAGAAAAAATAATATGCAAAAATCATGCTACAGTGCCTTTATTTCATAAAAGCCTTCAATAATGGGAAAGTTGAGTGTGAGCTTGTCTACTTTGTCAGTGTAAACTATGCGTTTATGTTGATATAGCTTCGGGTTCTAGGATTGGATCATTCAGCAGATTTCACAGTGACACCTCAGACACGACTGCAATACATAACCGATGTTGCGGAAAATGTTTGTAATGTAGATGCTGCTCTTAATGAGAGGCATTATGGGTAAATCCAACTCTGATGGCGATGTGATGGAAACGCGATCATTCCTCACAACCCTCTGATCCAACTGCAAAGCTAAACAGGATTCTGTCCGTGCAACTCGCAAATGAGCCGATTAGTTCATATCTTTTAGTCATGAGATTCACACATTCACTTTCCCTGGGTCGTACCTAGACGCTACATTTGCATCAATATTTGGGTAATTGCTCAAAACAGGACGCTCAATGTAGAAAGGCAGTGCTCAGACCCAGAATTCGGTCAGACGCTTGGGAGTAGACCCCTAACAAATTGTGCTTTAATTATTGTTCACAAGTATCCAGGAATTATGCATGCGGTTGTTCAATCATATTAACCCTTACATGCTGTTCAGGAATTATGCATGTGGTTGTTCAATCATATTAACCCTTACATGCTGTTCAGGAATTATGCATGCTGTTGTTCAATCATATTAATCCTTACATGCTTTTCAGGAATTATGCATGTGGTTGTTCAATCATATTAACCCTTACATGCTGTTCAGGAATTATGCATTAAACTGTTCAATCATATTTACCCTTACATGCTGTTAAAAAACAATGTTCATGTATATATGCGGCTGGTTAATCTTAATAAACTTACACTTATATATGCTGTTGATTTTTCCAAGAGTATAAAGGTCAGGAAGGATGACTACATTGTTCAAATGATTCTTAGCTGCAAATGCTATCCAGATCAACTAACTTAACTAAAGTGTCCGCTCATCACTTATAGTTATTGTTCAACAAGTTTAGAAGAATTTGGTACTTCCAATTTCAAACAGAAAACAGGGACACTGATATATATATAATAATCTCAACTTATTACACAATGTGGTGCTAAATAATCAATCATTGTATATACTGCATATACATTGAATACATGAAACTAAATATTTATTCAATATCAGTTTGTTATTCCAAAATGACCGATCACTCAAAAGTTGCTTTCTGAACTTTTCTGTCGTATGTAAATGATAATTTGGAAGAAGGAAATTTAATCTCTAGATTGTAGCGAAAAGTTCTTTGAAGCCACAATTTGATGCGACCGATTTAACAGCCCCCTAAACCTTCCCTCCATGGCAATCTATTTAATCAATAACTGCCTGCATTGTCACATTGTATTCCTTTGAGTTTTACAACACTCGATCGTTGTCATGCAACATTTTCATCAAAAACTTCTTTAGCATTTTTTCCCCATTAACATGGAATACTATTAAACTACTCTCAAGCTGATTACCCATATAAGTAATTTCACTTCAGTTTACGCTATTATTTCTTGTAAAATGCATAAAAATTGTCATTCTGGTTTCATGGCTGTCTCGTTCAATGCACCAAACTCCATTAAGCAAAATGGATTAAAAGGCTTTATCCATAAATATCAGAAATGGAAAATTCATAAAAAGACTTTTGCCAACATTATGAGGCTGTCTCTAAATTTGATGTGCAAATGTTGATATACAGTTCCAAGGTTCACTTGAATAGGCTCTATGTAAATACAATTAATATCTTAACCCTGTACCAGCTGAAATGGGCTGAAATAGCGCAATGGTAAGCACATTTGACATTTGATCAAGAGGTCTGGGATTCGAATCCCACAAGGGGCTCTGCAACTTGTCTGCAGTAGAAAACAGTACTACAAGAAATAAGGTTTTGGTGCAATACTACACTGAATTTTGGTGAAGTACCACCCATGGTTTGCCAGCCAATGCTCGCTGGTTTCACCACAATGCATAATGACAAATTGACAATGGTGTTGCGGCTTTCTCCCTGCAATTATACTAGTATCAGTGATAAAAGTGAAATACTCTTGAAAGAGGTGTTAAGCCAATTCACCTCACCCCAACCAACTGTTGAATTAACAAGTGAGAAACCAGTGTTGGAATTATAGGCATTTGAACATTTTTAGAAAAGATTGTTCCAATTTCCCTTTAACAATAATAAATAATGATGATGATGAATAACATTTATATAGCACTGAAATCTCCCCATTATGGACTCTAGGGTGCTCCAGGTTGCCCTGGTCGAACCTGAGCTGCCATAGCAACCATCGTCTCCATCACAACCTACAGCAGGTACTTACTGCTGGGTGACTAGAGGTACATATTGAATAAAGTCACTTACTGCTGGGTGACTAGAGGTACATATTGAATAAAGTCACTTACTGCTGGGTGACTAGAGGTACATATTGAATAAAGTCACTTACTGCTGGGTGACTAGAGGTACATATTGAATAAAGTCACTTACTGCTGGGTGACTAGAGGTACATATTGAATAAAGTCACTTACTGCTGGGTGACTAGAGGTACATATTGAATAAAGTCACTTACTGCTGGGTGACTAGAGGTACATATTGAATAAAGTCACTTACTGCTGGGTGACTAGAGGTACATATTGAATAAAGTCACTTACTGCTGGGTGACTAGAGGTACATATTGAATAAAGTCACTTACTGCTGGGTGACTAGAGGTACATATTGAATAAAGTCACTTACTGCTGGGTGACTAGAGGTACATATTGAATAAAGTCACTTACTGCTGGGTGACTAGAGGTACATATTGAATAAAGTCACTTACTGCTGGGTGACTAGAGGTACATATTGAATAAAGTCACTTACTGCTGGGTGACTAGAGGTACATATTGAATAAAGTCACTTACTGCTGGGTGACTAGAGGTACATATTGAATAAAGTCACTTACTGCTGGGTGACTAAAGGTACATATTGAATAAAGTCACTTACTGCTGGGTGATTAGAGGTACATATTGAATAAAGTCACTTACTGCTGGGTGACTAGAGGTACATATTGAATAAAGTCACTTACTGCTGGGTGATTAGAGGTACATATTGAATAAAGTCACTTACTGCTGGGTGACTAGAGGTACATATTGAATAAAGTCACTAACTGCTGGGTGATTAGAGGTACATATTGAATAAAGTCACTTACTGCTGGGTGATTAGAGGTACATATTGAATAAAGTCACTTACTGCTGGGTGACTAGAGGTACATATTGAATAAAGTCACTTACTGCTGGGTGACTAGAGGTACATATTGAATAAAGTCACTTACTGCTGGGTGATTAGAGGTACATATTGAATAAAGTCACTTACTGCTGGGTGACTAGAGGTACATATTGAATAAAGTCACTTACTGCTGGGTGATTAGAGGTACATATTGAATAAAGTCACTTACTGCTGGGTGACTAGAGGTACATATTGAATAAAGTCACTAACTGCTGGGTGATTAGAGGTACATATTGAATAAAGTCACTTACTGCTGGGTGATTAGAGGTACATATTGAATAAAGTCTCAGTGTGGGGCAGGAAATCACCCTTCAAACTCTCAGTAGTGAAGTGGGTCACCCACCTCAATGGTGAGCTTTGCCCATGTTGCTGAACTTCATTGATAGCAGTCCACTGAGTTATGTATCCACAAGGTTTTCTGTGCACTTTCCATTGAATTAGTGGCTGAATAAAGGGAGTCAAAAATATTCAATTTTCTTTTTAATTGCTCACCATCCAAGTGATAATGCATGTCTAGTCTACATGTTTGTTGACAGTTTTCCATTTAATTGACCATATATTTGGATTGTAAAGTCTTCAGATGATAATTGTGTGATGGCGTTTTTATTCCCGCATGCCATTCTGTTTGGACTATCAATTTCTGTTATAGTACACTGTTTTCTCAGGCACAGAAAAGGCTAAGCAGTGCAAAAGCTAAGCTTATGATTTAGACTGGTGCAATTTTCTGTTACACACACACACACACACATACACAAATGCAATCATATCTCCTTTTGTCAATGTTATAGATTGAACACATCCACAGAAGAAGAGAATAAAATGACAGTCTCACTGAAATAGCTATTTTTAAGAACAAGAGGAAGACCAAAATCATTGTTGGGGAGAACCATGGACAGAGAGAAAGTAAGCAGGATGGACACAGGATGGAAAGCAGCAATAGATTGACCTGATGGTTGAGCAGTCTTATGCACCTACTGGTGTGGAGAGATTGAAGTAAGGTATATTTGAAGGTAAAGCATCACAACTGTCATACTCTCTGAATATGGTAATAAAACTAGTAGGAGTGAAAGTTGCTCTGTGTTTCTTTTAATCTGTTGAATATACATACATACATTATATATATTTTCCCAAACCACTCTCAGAGTCATGCTAAAGTTACCTCAGTCTCTATCAATGGACATTGACAACAATAGAGAGCTACCTTATACATGTAGTTTTGAAAGGAGGAACCATACCATACCATACCATACCATTATATATGATTATGTTCGAATCATGACAATTACTTTCATTATTATCATTGTTTGTAGAAACGAAATTCCTGCTTACAGACCAACTTCCAAATGCAAGGCATAACTCTTGCCAGTCTGCATTACTGGCTGATTTAAGCCTTGCGGTATTTCCCTCCCTTTGTTGTGCCTAGATTGTGAATCTCTGCACCAGAAATGCATAGTGGCCCTGGATTTCTAAACACAGATTTCTTAAGGAAATACTGCAAAGTCTAAATCAGCCAGTAATGGAGACTGGCAAGAGTTATGCCTTGCATTGGGAAGTTGCTTACATACATGTGTATGATATTTATTCATTGTTATGACACAATCAAGTTGAAACTTAGAATATTAGTGACAGTAATATTCTGATGACTTTACATCTTACAATTTGATGAAGAGTATCTCACATTCATTAAAAAGTCAATGATAATTGAAGCTAATAGTCGATGCAAGCGTGTGGCTCCGAAAGCTTTGAAAGGAACTTCGAATCAAGTGTTGATCAGTCTATTGATAACTTATTTGCTACTTACTGGATGTTCTATTAAAATTATGTTTATTATCAAACAATTGTAAATTAAGTACAAATTCACCGTTTTCTCATCTCACGTAAAGCACAAACACAAGATGGCGGACACTCAGTTGGAACCCTCCCTTTAAATGACAGACAATAGCGTACAAAGTTACTCTGTAACAAACCTTCAATATGACACTAAAGTGGACAGGATGACCCCCTTTATATCTCATAACCGGTATTTATATTTAATAGCATCCTGATCCATGTCTTATCCCGGATATTAGATTGTCAGGTATCATCGTAAACCACGGTCCACGTGAAACTGTATAGGTGCAGACGGTATAGATACAGAAGTGAAAAGAACAATTTAAATGCACATCAGTATGACATTTGACGCATATTTACTTCCGGTTTCTAATGATAAGAAATCACATTTTGCAACAAAATATATAAAAATGCCAAAACAATGCTCATGTACGTCGGTATGACATTTCATATTTGACGTATATGCACTCCCTAGGGTGATATTAATGCCATCACATTTTGCTAAAGAATATACCGAAATGTTAAGAATAATTGACATTAACATCAGTATGACATGTTCGTATTTACTTCAGGAATCGTGTGATAAGCCATCACATTTTGCTACAGAAAAATAGAAATGGTAAGATTTACAATTTACAGGGACATATATGATGTGTTCATATTGGACATGAATTTGATTCATCAAGGAAGACGACATGACTAACGAGTGGCAGGGAATGACAAATTATCTTTCACAATTTATATTCTCGAGACTTTGCAAGTAGAAATTTATTAAGAGATCAGCAACACTACAAACCAAAACACCTATTGCAAACATTAGAAAAGGCGAATAATGAAAATTATAAATGAATAAATCATAATTAGATTCAGATTACAGATATACAAGTTACATTTCATTACATATACGGCAACATTTAGAAAGATGAATGAACTACTTTCGACCAATGAAAACGTTGATGATTTGTTTAAACAACCAGTAAACGTTCAGCAAAAGATGTTTCAACCTCCCGGGGGGCTTTACAACAGGATAAATACTACCGTGTGTCCCTCTAGCTATTTAGATATCCCTCTATTATTCCGAGGTAAACTTGCATTATATCTAATACAGTTCTCCAGTATAAAACATAAACAGGCAATATAAACAAAGTGTACACTACATAAAGTACCGTTGGAAGATCATAAAAATATTCTTTTTTCCGTAAAAGATGCATATGCTATTTATTACGAAACAATTGGCGAAACCAGGGCCGTGTTCAAGATAGGTTTCAAAGTAATCGCTCAATGAGCGATTACTTTTAAACCTATCTTGAACGCGATTGCTCAATGTAGCGCTACGTAGCAAGGCGAGCAAACTTTGAGGAATTTGCACTGTATCGTTCAAGAGAGATTGAGCGCTACATTGAGCGCTACATTGAGCGATCAATGAGCAATTTAAGCGCTCGCTGTTATTGAACGGAACCCAGGATCTAAGCTACTATTAATGATGAGATCGGTATGCGCAGTCTGCGATATGACTTTAGTGTGAGTTGAGTCACTTAGAATTTATTTTGAATAAGCCATCAAATGTTGTCACAGAATAAATATAAATGTTAGCAACAATTTACATGACCCGCCAGTTCAGAGAATCATGACCTGTTAGTTTTCAGGGAAGGACATGGTGATAAACTACTGGACATTGTTACAGAATAAATGTGAAATGTAGGAAACAATTCACTCGGACATCAAGGTGACGCGTTTATGTTCAACCTAGATTTACATCCACAAGGAACGACATGGTGATAAAGTAACAACTGTTGTCACAAAGTAAAGATAGAAATGTTACTAACCATACATATATATCCATTTACATGTGTCCTTAGCAAGTACATGACCTGTATATTTATACTAATATGTATAATTATATTTTCTGTCGTGAAATACTGCATTCATCGGTTAAAGATACATCCATTGTGTTTCATAAAGTTTTATTTGCCTTTAATACATGCCAACATACAATATGTGCTCATATCAGTTCAAATAAATTCACTCAACTTGTATATACATCCCCAATCGCCAGATATATAATACTAGTTCCAATTAAAATCGAGCAACATCATTATACTTGTGCAGAAACCAAAACTACACGTTCCATTTACATACACAGAAGTTATAAGACCTATTAAACATTATCAACTTAAAGTTTTCTTTTAGTCTGTTGTAAATAAGTTTCCAAGATTAAGTTTGACTAATTGACGCGCTCCACACGCAGTGCATTGTCCGGTTTTCGATCAGAAATCGGTACTTTTACCTTTACATCGTCGATATACTGAGCCGACTAAGGTCAAAATGTCAATTTTCGGCAACAGTCAGTACTTTTCGATATAATAAGACAATTTATAACGTTTAGCAAATGTGACCCCAAACAACACGTGCAATGGATGTACCTATAAATAACACACAATCATATGATGTCATCCTAGCTATTGTAGATTAAAGAGGAAACATAAATACCTTGTAAACTGTATTAAAACGTTTTTTGGCGAACGCGGTATAATATCCATTAGGCGAAAAAAATCTTTTCGGCGAACGCGGTGTATTCCATCCTAACAATAAGCTGTGGAAAAGCATGGCGATCTTGGATGCTCTTTTAATTTTGTTAAATATATTGAATAAAACATTTGACATATATATCTCGTCGAATTCCATGTATATCTCATCTCGTGAAGTAGAATATATATATTTACACTCGTGGCTATATTTACACTCGTGGCTATTTCACTTGATGAAATATGCAGAGTATTCGACGAGAAATGTCATTTCTTAACATCCTCTATTTATTACTCGCCCTTTGAAGATATCACTGTTTAACACATTTACGATGTTATTACACGTTGGCGTCATAATGGTTAAATTATGATGTCACAATGTCAGCGTCAGGCCGCAATGGCGTGTGTCTTATTTATCGATGATTTCGTGCAATTTAGCGTGGTTAAACCAGCCAGTAATAAATACAAATACTAAACTCGGTCTCCTTCAATAACGCCTTTATGAAACTCGTGAATGATATCTATCGCTCGTTAAATACAAAAACCACTTACTCGTTTCATAAATTTTATGTTATAAGCGGAAAGTCGTTAAACATAGTACGGCGATACAGCGTGCAGGATGATCAGTTTCATTGGACCAGCTGAATACGATTGAGTCAAAACTACACATTCATATAGTATCGGTCTATAGTCAGGAACGTGACATAGTACAGAGATGAGGTTACCAAACGGACAATGTGGAAGTATAGGGGAGACCGGGGCAGGTTGGGACACGGGGTAGGTTAGGACACCACATATATTCCAAGATTCCAAGTAAGGAGGAAGAAACTGTTTATATATTAAAGAAGTACTATCATATACCATGTTACATATGATGCCGATGACTGAAAATATGATGTAGTTCAAACACTAGCAAGCAATAACGGTTTTTCAATCGTTTGGCTAAATTTTGAGCATCTCAGTAATTATGCTCTGATATAAAAATGAGTAAGCAATCCTGGTTAATACCTATTGTTCTGGAAAGTTCCATCATTATGCTAAGTTGTAACAAGTAATTACTTGACATTTTATTTCAATTTACCAATATATAGGCATGTTATCACCTTTGGGGTCAATGGGGCAGGTTGGGACACTGGTTCAGACAATGCAAGCGGGGTAGGTTGGGACAGAGTGGTTGGGACAGTGTCCCAATGTGCCCCGGTATATTTGAAAGCGTCCCAATGTGCCCCATCTTGATTACTATTCTCTTAAATACAGACTGTTTGTTTTTGTTATGTAAAATATTTAAAATAATTGTGATAAGTATTGAAATCATAATGCTTCTCTCTTAGCTATGGGTATTGTCCCAATGTGCCCCGGCTCATGTCCCAATGTACCCCCAGGGTGGGGCAGGTTGGGACAGCATTTTTTACGTTTTTGTTTCTTGTTTATACAAAAAGTTGGTTAATATATTTTGCTGTTTTATGTTTTCATATTTTGACAACTGAGGCTGCTTTAACTATGCTAAGTTTCATATTGCTTGTGTTCATAAATTAAGGAAAAAATGGAAAATAGTGTTTTTCGTCCCAAGGTGCCCCGGTCTCCTACACCTGCATCCCGAAGTTAGATTTGGGTTGGTAGCGTTTAATAGTTCATGTAATTATGTAATTAGTATACATGTAACTGGAGTATGTCGTTGCTAGATTTTCATTGAAAACACTAAATTGTCATATATCTGACATTTGGCGATGGAAATGCAAGGGCAGTCCTGCCTCTAATATAGTCTAGATCCTTATTCAGTAAGTCTAGATAAACTGAATATGGAACTGGTAATATTGAAAAATATACAATCGTAAGGTTGAAGATACAGTAATTTTACAAATTCCATAGACTAAATTTTACTCTACCCGAAAGTCTGTTCACCTCATTGTGTATCTTAGTTAAAATATGTTTATCGTAACGTCAATAAAATTTCGTCAAATACAATGGCAATGAATCATCCTATATCAATGCTTAAAATAATCATTCTTAAACGTATCGCCACGTCAGTGGTGCATATTTCCGAACTTTGAACGAGAAAGAATGGGGTCAAATTAAAAAAATTCAAATTACATGTGCATTAATTTTCGAATTAATGTGTTGATATTGATTAAACGGGGAAACGATCATCACAGATACATTGGGTGAGTATAAGAGGAATTACATTCTGCATGTTTGACCCAGTTAATAACTTACAGGATATTTGACAGAAGAAAATAGAACTTTTGAAAAGACTCACCCCTGGTCACTTCAAATATCTGGCAACACTGTAGTTATTTACTGTGAACATTAGATTATGTTGTGGAACATTCAACTGTCTTCCTATTATGCGGTAATGCAAAATGATCGGTTTTCGCGTTGATACGATGATTCAAAGACATCCCTAACTACATGCTATTTGCACTTACACAAGGAGGCGAACAAGTTTTCAGGATGCAGCTGTACAGCTTATGAACCAAATCGCCCAGGTTCAACTAAAGAGACTACATCACCGTTCCGTAGGGAGACATTGTGGTACATACTGAAGCTTTTAAAGGCGCTGTAGCACGTTTTTTGCAAAATTTATGTTTTCAAATTTCCCATTTATAATGATAGTTTATGTCATTTAAATTAACTTTAGAGGGTAAAACATCTTATTACACAAACCAATTATCTGTAGTGGTAAAAACTATGTTGCGTATAAAGCAAAAATTGCATGGCGGCCATTTTATTGTGAACACAATTTATTATTTTGTATTACAAAAACGATTCCCATGGCTTTGCCGAAACATGTACACTAATTTTAAACTTTATTTTCCGAAGAGAGAATGATGTTTTACTATTGGTGAAATTATTTTTCAAATACATTTCATCAACTTTTTTGAGCGAAAAAACGTGCTACTGCCCCTTTAAGGAGAATAACTAGCAAGTGTCGAGCATTAGAATACACTGGCCCTCATTTGATGATATTCGACTTAGTATATATTGACGATATGAAGGTAAAGGTAATGATTCCTTATCAAAAATCGGACAATGCATCGCGATTGACGCGCGCCAATGAGTCAGACGTAATTTTGGAATCCTATTTATAACAGACAAACTGATAAATTTGGGTTGATCATTTTTTATAGGTCATATAACTACTGTGCATGTAAATGAAACGTGTAGTTTCGGTTTCTGCAAATGCATAATAATGTTACACGATTTTAATTGGAAGCTAGTAATTATGATATATTTGGCGATTTCAAGTAGCGCTCAAGTAGCGCTCAAGTAGCGCTCATTCTCTCCTGAACGACACGGTGCAAAAACCTCAAAGTTCGCTCGCTTTGCTACGTAGCGCTACATTGAGCAATCGCGTTCAAGAGAGGTTAAAAAGTAATCGGTAATTGAGCGATTACTTTGAAACCTCTCTTGAACACGGCCCTGGTGATTAGGAATGTATTAAAGCCTAATAACAACATTATGAAAGAAAATGGATAACCTTTAATAAGAAGAATAACTATCAAGTGTCGAGCATTAGAATACACTGACACCTTTTAACATAAACTGCATACAGCGCCACCGATGAATGTTACAAAAACATTCAGGATAGATATGCGACAACCCAAGTATATATAAAATCATGAATATAGAATAAACAAGATAATGTGGAGCGTACATATGTAGTCTATAAAGTATGGTTGAGCAGAAATAGGAGACCATTTAAAGGCACTTTTTTGCATTTATATGTTCAAATTTGCCATTTATAATAAAGGTTTATGCTGTATATCTTTACTTAAAGGGGCATAATCATGTTGGTGGGGTCACATATATGTCCAATGTTATAATTTGTGTTATCTAATTGAGAATTATCAACTTTAAGTTTAAGGTCAATCAGTTCAGTATAACGATAATACAACTATTCAAAGTCGTGGTCATGATCGAAAACCGTACAATATGGACCGCGGCTTGCTGTAGCAATTAAGTCCAACCTAATTGGTAAACTTTAATAAAGTAGATAGGAGGACATATCTTATAACGAGTACATAAGTGAGAAAGCCATAATTGTCAGCTGCTACACATGTATAAGACCGTTTCTTGGTTTGTATTGAAATGATATATATGATATATTAATCATTTGGGAGTGAATATGAAAGTCGAGTAAGAAGACAAAACCTCAGTCAGTACCTGTTGTAATTTGATACATTTGCATCAGAACCAAATACAATATCATGCAAAACTGATCATGCTCTTTAAGAGGGTAAATCAGCCCATTACTCGACCCGACCATCCGGTGTGGTAAGAAAACCCTATTGCTGGTGAAACGACACATTAATCTGAAATGGATCCTGTGACATGTAAAGATATGGTGTAAGTTGCCCTGATCTAGGCTATATACTGGTCCAGCAAGCTATGGTTGATTAAACACTGGAAACCCACTGCGGATCCAATGACACATTAATCTGAATGGTTTCTATGACATTTGAAGACAAAATGTCCAAGATTAGGATGTATACATTGGTGTAACATGTTCTGATTGATCAGAAGCTAGAGACTCACTCCTCAACAGGGCCACATGTATCTGAGCAGTTGGCCAATCTTGGTAAGAATCAGGTGATATGGGTGACAAAGGTATTCCAGCCTCGTCCAATCTGACACCCAAATCAGCGTGTCTGGTGTGCCACAATACAACTTCATCTATGTTAATGGGACATTTAGCGTTGACGTACCAGGCGAGGGCAGCCATTTAGATGCAGGGTCATACCTCCAGCGACTGGCACTACCATAATGTTTGCTGTGTATTGTTACTCTGTCACCGGCATCCTTCCTGCTCTAATCTATTTGACTCGAAGCGTGATGAACATTTTCATCCGGGATATCAACATTGGGGTCTTTGTTACTTTGTGCACTAGGGCAAAGATATGTCTCGACCTGCTCTGAACAGTTGTTTAAAAAACTGCTTGAGCAACAAGCAATCTAATGTGTAGATAGGAACGTAATTTAAATCAATACAGGCAGATAAAGTCCAATAGAGTACTATAGAATAAGGATACATACTTTTAATCTTCATTGACAGCCTGGGCATCCTTTCACAAAGCACTAAGGTGATCGCAAGTCACTAAGGTAACCTTAGTGCAATGTTAAAGGAACCTTAGTAAAGGTTGCTTTGTGAAAGGAGACCCAGGGTTCCGTTCCATAACAGCGAACGCTTAAATTGCTCATTGATCGCTCAATGTAGCGCTCAAGAAGCGCTCAAGTAGCGCTCATTCTCTCCTGAACTATACGGTGCAAAACCTCAAAGTTCGCTCGCTTTGCTACGTAGCGCTACATTGAGCAATCGCGTTCAAGAGAGATTTAAAAGTAATCGCTAATTGAGCGATAACTTTTAAACCTCTCTTGAACACGGTCCTGGTCTGTATGGTTTACAGACTGTCTGATTCTGAATGAGCTTAAGTACAATTCATCCATCATTGCAGCAATATTCAAGCTGTTGTTACTGTTGTACTGATACGTGATACACGATACTAAAAACTAAAACTAAAACTAAAACTAAAACTAAAACTAAAACTAAAACTAAAACTAAAACTCAAACTAAAACTAAAACTAAAACTAAATGAGTCCAACCGTTTCACTGATGACTGCTACACAGCTTGTCTGTTTCACCAACAAGATGAGGAACAATGACAATGTGTTGCTCTTTTGGTTAAAATTTACCAAACTAGACTTGTACTTGGTGATCATTCCTGCAATTGAATGATACTGAGTAGCATTTTTCTTACTCCAAATTTGTCAAAATCCCATGGGGAGATTCCGAAAAACAACTAAATTTCGCACTACATATAGGTCATGCTATTTCTAATTCCAAAGATTACATATTTCTAAACTTTAGATATTATATAAACTTTAATGTTGTTCTGATGAGGTTGATAATCAACTTAAGAAATCAAACAGATAAAGATTACACTGAACTATTCAATATATCATAATTTGTATATCTTAGATGATGGTACACCCATGTTATGTTTGCTAACTAACGCACGTAATGTACACACTTTCAAGGATTTGTTGATGTTCATACATCTTCTATCAGAGAATTTATGTCCTCATTTGACCCCAGCTGACTTGAAACATCCTCAAACGTCCTTCTTTCATTCATTCATCCATTCCTTAGGGTGATTCATCGCACCTCTGGTTGCAACAATTTACACTGTTAATCGGTAATGGGTGTTTGTGTCGTTAGGGACCCACACACGACCTTGGAACTTCAGGTAAAAAAAACTGTGTGCCTGAACAGCAAAGCATCCTATCAATTTGTTTGCTCTGCACGTTTCGGACATTAACAAATCACCGCCTCATGTGAAGAAGCAACTTCAATGAAGGCGCCACACATCTGCTCTTGAAGTTGGGCTTACTCTAATATGTTGACTCCCGAAGCAGCGTCAGTAATAGACAGTCCGCGTGAATGAAATATTTTTTACTCCCTCGCAAGTAGGATTCAGGTGGTTGCTCCTTTTAACGCCATTTTTTGTTTCATAGGAAATTTATCTAATAAAGCACCCCTTGAAAGTGTTCATAATGCAATTTTCGATTTTGTTTTTAGAAGTGAAAATTTCCTGTGCTGTATTTTCTGTTGTGTTTAATAGCAATTTTTATGTGTTATAAATATAATTAGTGGATCATAAGTTGACATTTAAATTAGAAAATATATGTGCATTTATTCTAACCCACAAGTTTCATTTTGATATAAACTCACTAAAAACAAACTCACGTCCAAAAACAACGTCCCAATACAAAATACAAGATATTTCAATCCACGGGCGATAAATACGATTGCAACAGTACAGTTGTGCTTTATGTCTTCAAGACCCAACAACGCTAAATATGAATTTTCAAAACATTATCTCTTCATATTCCTGATAAACTTTTAAGAAATCGTCGTTTTGGATTCTCCCATCCTCGATAATCCAGCGCTATTGTTGATTTATCGGAACAATAGCGCTGGATTATCGAGGATGGGAATCTCCTTACCTAGACGAGAAGGAGCGTCAAAAAGGGATTTTTGGGGATATTTGGCTTGTTTTGTGACGTTCTACAGTAATGATGAATCAACAAATTAAAATCCAAGAAGGCTATTTATATCGATGGCATCTTTTATTAATTAAATTTGGACTTTAAACTTTAAAACTTAGATACCAAACAGTGTGGCCAAAGAACATATTGAACAAGCGATATTAGCCCTCCTTGTGTATTTGAACAGACATAAATATGAACGTATCATACTCTGATATAGGTAAATGTGAGTACTTCTTCACAGAACATGTGTCTATCAGATGCATTCATTTCAACATTTCAACATTTCATTTCATACTCTTTTAAACATGTGGGGACGTTTCTTTTGCACGTGAGTATATATAGACATAGCTGAAATCGTTAAGCCCATAAAGCAATTATACTTGATGATAGACGACTCTGAGATGGTAGTTAAGTGTTACTTTCAAATTCAGATAATTAAGAAGGATATGGGTGAAACAAACGTGTTTGGTGAGCACCTCCTGTTTATATGAGATTGTTTACGAGAGGTAAGATGCTGGAGTGGGTCGGAGCTTCGACAATCATACCAAGATCTGCACTAAACGTCGTCGATTCCATCTACTTTTGAAACAATAATGCCTGATTTGGAAGCCAATTCTAGTTTGTGATCTCCCATTACCAATAAGCACTACCATTAGCAAGCAGATAAGAACATAGCTTTATTTGATTGCTTGCTATCGGGGTGAGACAAGGCTGCCGCTGAACGATCATACCAAAATTATGCCTTCTCCGGTTCGTAGATGTAATTTCATGTTTGATAAATTCACTGGGAGAAATATGATATTGATTATTGTAGGCCGTCTGCCGGTTTCTTTTTAAAGATAATGGAATTGTCCGCAACGCTGGTCTAGAATATCCTTCTGAGGTCGCATTTGATTGGT
This sequence comes from Gibbula magus, assembly GCA_936450465.1. Classification (NCBI taxonomy): domain Eukaryota; kingdom Metazoa; phylum Mollusca; class Gastropoda; order Trochida; family Trochidae; genus Gibbula; species Gibbula magus. The sequence continues at coordinate 25,592,397 of OW388306.1, forward strand.
TGAAGCTGCCTTCTAAACCATGAGATCTGATGAAATTAATTCTTCATTTTTGCTTGTATTCCATAAAACGAACATATTATTCTACATCGACTTTCGATAATTCTTCCCCGACGGCAATGGAAATGACGGTGTCATCAACTTTGGCGCAAAAATAGCTTGAGATGTTTTTACAGCAGGTTTGCTATTCTCTGTCATCTTGATATTGATGTGGGCAAGAAACAACAACTTCCTCTGTCTTGGAGTCGGAGTATAATGCACTAATTCTAGACCGTTAATGATGGATTTATGAAAACTGTCAAATGGCATAATTTGACTGATGAGCAGTCTTTGTTGGACTGCAGATGCTGCGCGACTGGCCCCACTTGCACAAAGCCCCCTTTACTAAGGGCGCCCTTAGCCGTTACGACGTAGATAAGGGCGCCCTTAAGAAAAACTTACACCGGTTTCACAAAACGCCCTTACGGCGCCCTTAGCACAAGTTTATTTACGATCACCCTTAGCGCTACGAGTGAACTCTTCAGTGCAAGAAATAAATAAACACTTCCTAGTTACCGCTAGTTACCGAACGAGAGTAGGCTCCCTTGCCTAGGTGCGCAAGGTGCTCGCGCATAGCAGACGATAAACTGCCGAAGTCTTTTCGAAGCGCACCGAAAATGACTGACCAAACGCCGGTGAAACGCCAAAGAAAGAGCAATTTCTCCGTGCAGGAGATGGATATAATAATCGACGAGGTGACACTGCACGGAGGGTTGCTCTTCTCCTCTTTTTCGTCGACTGTGACACACCAAGAGAAGAAAAAGGTGTGGAGGGCAATTACTGATCGGTAGGTTACCTTTTTGTTTGTATATGTAAAATATTTTGTTTGATATTAGGCCTAAAATAATCACTGCAGCCATCCCATGTCAAAATCAACCACAGATGAAGCGTTCCTAAAATATTATTCAACTTAACTTTTCCAAAATTAATTTATTCTAAATTTGAAATGATACCATCAAGTATTGTCCATCAACATATAAATTAATTAATGTCTAATTATTTCATTAATTTTTAAAATATATTCATAAATATTCTGTTACCATATACAAATTATTAATTACAGAATAAATGCTTCTTGTGCCTCAAACCGAACACCTGATGAAATCAGGAAGAAGTGGCAGGATTACAGGTAAATAAAACAATGAATTGTGCATCATTAAATTTACATCAATAATGATTAATTAAAAATATGTTCATAGTATTATTTCTATTTTTCAAATTTTTATGGTAATTTTACTTTTTACTTTCTTCAATCAACACAGGTTAACAGAAATAAGGTCTTTATCTACATATCTCTAATGAATATTTAAAATATATATAGGCCTAAAGAAATATTCAAAATGTGAATGTTCAATTACAAACCATTTGAATTATGATGTTGATTTAAATAATACAAATGTACAGTGACATAACCATAACCAAAGAATAAATTGTGAATGTGCATAAATGTATGTCATCAATGCCAACCTAAAAATGTAGATCAGTTAGGCCTATCTTAAATGTGATACTTTTAATTTTTTATCAAAATTTTCTCTTGTGACAATAGAACAATCAACACATGTATACTGAAATAGAATTGTTTATTTATATGACACATATATATATATGATTTAAAAAAAGAACAATGAACATGTTAATATTATTAGCAATCATTATTTGGAATATACATCAATACTAATGCCTCAAATGCTTATCAACAAGATTCCAGCAGGTCAATCAAATACAAATTAGCAGATAACACTATCTATTCATTTTCACATCAATTTAAAGGTCTGTTGTCAAGAAGAAGGCCTGTGGAGTGAGGAGAGAGGGGCAGAAGACTGGGGGTGGGCCTGCACCAACCCAGCTCACAGACATTGAACAGAAAGTATGTAGGCTATTGTATTGTATGTATTATAGTATTTACAAAAAGGCTGACCTATCAAACAATTATAGACATTTGAGTACATACAATATTATTCATACATAGTAGCAATAATCAGAGATAATCATGTAAATCCTCTAAAACAAAGTAATATTACAAATTTAATATATTTCATTACAATATATTAGAAATGAACAAATAATATTAATTAGGTTATTTTGACTACAAAACTCAATTGTCAATACATATTACATTATTTCAGGTGGTTTCCACTATACCTGACTGCCAAATAACAGGCATAGAGGCAGGTGTGGACACAGGGCTATATGGAGGTATTTGCAATAAATATATAATACATCATAAAGCATATCCAAGATTTTTAAAATTAATTGTCTTGCAATTTTATAATATTTGTTTATAATGTGAATACAAGTCATAGCGATTCAACGATTTCTTAACCGACATATTTTATCAATCATTTCATTACATTGGTATAACATGTATAATTTCATGGACATGGGTTGCTCAACACCAGTTGGTTATATATGTTTCCTTGAAACCTGCACGTATTGACTGGAAATTTGGTGATAATGTAATTATTTATATCATTTCAGAATCTCAAGCAGCAGTGGCTGAGATGAAAGTAGAAAGTGGAGGGGAGGCAGCTGTACCTATGGAGCAGCCTGTGCAACCAGTACCAGGTATACCGTAAATCCTTGAATAATCGCAATATTCATAATTTAAACATACTTCAATGATGTTCTTGTTTTGATTTTTAAAAATTTCACACACATTTTATGGCTAAGAAAAAAATAATCACTTGCCTTTAATAATTATGATGATATTTGTAACCAAACAATACATTTATCAATACATGATGATCATTGAAGGACTGTAATTGTATCAATTTATGATGACTAAATTAATGTATATCTTTAACAGAAAGTATTCAAAGCCAGATGACCCAGACCCCAAAGCAAAGTTCATACTTTTGAGTTGAAGCTTAGAATTATACAAACTGACACCTCAAAGGGAATCTTAAATTCAATGATATATTTAACAATAATGTCATAATCATAATATAAACATGTCATGTCAGACATTAGAAATATCATCCTGTATCTAGGTGTTCTGATTATTGAATGTGTGTGGTGATTTTAAAAAAGTACTTGGATAATACCACAAAATTTACAGTGAATTCTATTTTGCATTTCGCATTTGATCTAATGGACTCATCTATCACTTAGACTCTGAAAGAAAAATATTGAAATAAATATTCTGAAATTTCCATTTCTTACAGTCATATAATCAATTCTGCAGATTATGTTCTTCAAATTTATTATATTTTCTTAAATTGTTCACAGAAAATGTGACAGAGTCATCGGAACCAAGCTCAGTGGCCTCTTCCAGGAACATAAAACAAGGTAAATGTATTAATGAATTGAAAGTTTTAGTAATTAGTAATCTGTTGTCAATCAATTTAATCTTGTCAAAACCCATGTAACCAAAATTCATAACATGGTGAAATCTCTAAGTCTTCAAATTGTTATTCAATTATATTTCTGAAAAACTGTATTAAATTGAATAATTTACAGACTAAGCAAGGGTAAGTTCTGTAAATATATTAGCAATGCAATCAATAATACCTTTGCAGTAAACATTATTCCCTTATCATTAATTTTGTTAAACGGCTCATATTCATTTACAATTAAATTTGTCCTAAATATCATCATATGTTTCATACTCATATCATGCAAACAAAGTATTAAGCTGATGACATATAATTGTTATATTATTTTTTCCAGCAGTAAAAAGTAACACAAATGAACAGAAAAGGAAGCAGAACCTCATCTCATCAGCCAAGTCAGGTAATTTTCAAATTGCAATTTCAATAAACATATGAATAAACTAAGGATTAAAAGAGATCAACATTATTTAGATGATATTTCTTGCGTACACATTATCACTTTTTGTGACCATACTCATTTTTGTTAAAAAAAAAACTGATAAAGTTCTTACAATTTGATTAAAGTGTCATTGTAAAGAATGATAATGATAACTTGTAATACACAACAGTGATTCTGAAAAACAGGACAGTGAATAAGACATAATGTAATGTCCTGAGTTGGTGTCTGACAATGGGACATTGACCTGATATATTCATCTATGTTAACAGATACTGCAGAACAGTTTATCAAGCTGAAACTACAGAAGTTGGAGCTCACAGTGCAACACCACACAGACATGATGGCATTAAAACACAGACAAGTTTTGGCACTTGAGGAAATTGCTAAATCTCTGAAGATATTAACAAAACCCCAAGAATCTTCAGAGAATTGTGTGTCACCTGTTATTAAATTATTAGAAGAAATGCAAAATGTTTTGTAAAATTAGTCTTTAAAGGGGCAGTAGCAGGTTATTTCGCTGAAATTAGTCGATTAAATGTATTTGAAAAATAATGTCACCAATATTATAACACCCTTTTCTCTTCGTAAAATCAATTTACAAATATGAGTGTACATGGTTCCGTTAAGCCATGGGAATTGTTTTTGTCATTTGAAATAATAAAACCTTTGAAACAAGTGAAATATTTCAATGTCTCTCATTACTAAAGTTTAAGTACCATCCCCCATCACCCCTCAACACACACACCTGGATTTAACAGCATTAATTCATGAAAAGTAATTATTAATGAGCTGGGTCCTGACATGGTTTCCCCCCTGATTGATCCCAACATCAATACAAACATCCTCTGTCTCCTCCTCCCCCTCCAGAGGGGCAGGGTCAGGAAGTCTCAGGGCCACACAGAAGTTGTGGAGTAGGAAGGCTGCCTGAATTATTTTTGTGCACTTCACTGGAGTGAACTGTAGGCATCCTGTTGACTTGTGGAGGCACCTACAAACAACAATTACATTTTTGTTACATAACATATGGTGAGGTGAGGTGAGTTGGGTTTAACGCCGCTTTCTAGGGTTTTTCACTTATATCGCGGCTGCTAGTATCATGACAGGGAGAAGGCCTGCAAAGCAATGTAGCTATGCATTGCGGTGAAACCTGCGAACATTGGCTGGAACTAGCGAACCATGGGTGGTACTATGCTGAAGTGCAGTGCAGTGTAGCATTGCACCCAAACCTTACTGCGTGTAATAAAACACAATTATCTATACTAATTTCTGCAAAAAAGGCATAACAACTGATTTCAGCTGCTTCAGGTTAGTCCTAAGGTGGGTTACACATATTACACAGGCTGAGATGAAAATATATAACCGGTATAAATTTTTTAAATACTAAATATGAATAGTATAAAATTATAACTGACCTGAAGCGAGACTTGAGAACACCAAATGCCCTCTCCACGACATTTCTCGTCCTCATGTGTGAGGTGTTGTACTTCTCCTCGGCTCGGCTTTTTGGGTCCAGGATAGGGGTCAGAATCCATGGGCGACAAGGATAACTGTAGAGTTGTATGTACACATATTAGTTATAGTAAAATAAGGATAAATTAATTTGAAGAGGCTTATGAGCAAAATTCCTCTTTATCTATATATTCATAATTAATTTGGATTTAATTTTAAACAATATTTTATTTTCAAAAACATGTTAAATAAAATTATTTTTAATAAACAGATAGATTTGTCAAAATTTTAAAAGTTTAATCAGAGGAAGAAAGTAATGCAAATTTTTAAAAATTGGTTCAGTGTGTTTAATTCATTATATTATAATGACACTCAACATATATATTACTTTATATTACCTTTTACATGTAAAATAATTGGCCTATTAGTCTATAACTTTTTCAACTTGCATATATCAATAGGAAGAGGCCTTTAAAGGTTCAAATGAAGATTTCTTATGATCATTATTTTTCAAATATTAAAATCAAATTAATTAAAACATTTAAAATATCTTACCCTGAATCACCAAGCAGCCACCCGTCAGGTTTTTTGTCCTCAAATGCTTGGCCAAGCGTGCTGTTTGTTAACATGAATGAATCGTGGCACGATCCCGGCCACTTCACCACGACGTTGGTAAATCTGAAAATGTATATATAGGGTAACCTATGGAATATATACGGTTATAAACATTTCCTCTCATGCACATAATTAAGAGGTATTTTTCCTTTTTTTGAATTAATTTTTAGCGACAATAGGTACCGTAAAATGAATTTATTACCAAATTGCAAAGATAATCCTCAAAGGGGCCCCATGCATTGATTCTTGGGTCAAGGTCGTATCCAATGTAAACAAAATTTACTTCCGCCTATGAATACGACAGCCATTGCCTGTAAGAACTTGACACTTCTATCATACATTTCAAGATACATACACAGAAAACATTGTCACTTATGTGTCTAGAGAGAAACAACATAGTAAACACTAACCTGAGCTGTGAATCACACACTGCTTGTACGTTCACCGCGTGGTATCCCTTACGACAAACGTAGGCAGCCTCTTCGTCTTTCCCAGGCCTCTTGATAGGAATCAACGTTCCATCTATCGCCCCAAGAACTTTTGGAAAACCAGCAAGCGAGTGGAATCCCCTATGGAGATCTCGTTGATGTGGGGGAGCCGGGAAGGTGATGGCCGGGAGTGCCCTACACAAGGCGTCGATCGTCCTGTGGAAGGCTCTCGACACACTCGAGCAGGACGCTCCATGCAGATCTCCCATTTCCAAAAGGAAACCACCCTTGCTGAGGTAGCGAAGGGTGAGGAGAACCTGCGTCTCCGGGGACAGGGCGTGTGAACGCTGGGTGGGGTGCTCCACTGCATCCCTCACCATGTCAACCAGGCTAAAAATAGCCGCCCTCGGCATCCTGTACCGAGCGATTAAATCGGTGTCGCATAGACAGTCCAGCTGTGAGGTACGGTCACGGAAGATACGGTCTCTTTTAAGGTGGAACTCATTGTCTTCTCCTTCCCAGTTGGTGCTCAACATGTACGACGCCATATTTACGACAAGCCTAAGGGTGGGTCATACTCACCTTAGCTTTTCAACCTTAGTTACGATCACCTTAGTGTAAGGGTGCTTTGTGAAAGTGGGTGTCGCCCTTAGCGTAGGGCTAAGGGGGAAGTTACGATCACCTTAGGCTAAGGGGGCTCTGTGCAAGTGGGCCCTGGTCTTTAGAGATAGTTATGAGAAATGAAATGACTTGATTGTCTCCGATAACTCTATTTTCTTTGAATACTTTATGGATCGTGGGCCTTTGTTGGTAAGGAAATTATTCAATTGAAGGACAATATTTCCTCCAGGTATATAATCCCCCCGGCTATTTCCAGTACAATGGATTCATACACCGGTTGAAAGTGACAAACTTGCTGCGTGATCTTGTCAAAGAATGGTTTCCACTTGACTTCATATTTTATTTGTTAGAAAGCACCTTTATTTGTGCTGAAAATATTTAAATAGAAATATTGATTTAATGCCCTTTTTGAAATATGATGTTGGCTGTCAATACTGGTTTTGCATAACCTTTTCTTTGAGTTTATTAAGCTAATTATCATGAAAGAAATAAAGTTAAACTTTGTATCCATAATTCTCAACTTGATTGATGCACATCCGACCTTCATCAAGCCCCCTGGTGGTGCAAGGTGTGTACGCTTTCCTTCAACATTATTCTTGTTACCAAAGATAAATATGTTTTTTTTTTATCATCTTGATTGATAAAGACTTGTCTTGATACATTTTTAAGGCATCTGATGTATATTGCTTTTAAATGTTAAAACAATAACTATAAATTCATAATTTATCATGTCAGCATTTCATGCTCACCCTTTGGTTGTTGTAAGCCCAATTAGACTTACCTCTTATGACCTTAGTACATTTAAGATAACCTATTGAAATCAAGATGGTCTTTCTTGACTATCAGCAAATTAACAATTAAAACGTTAATCCTAAAATGCGTTTGTAAGTTAGTTATTGTAGTTGTTAAATTCAGTTATGACAGTCAGAAAACGATGGAATGGAACAATTTGATCTGTCCAGAAACACAGTGAGACATAAGTGAACATCCTCCATGTCACCTCAGCCACCATTAAAATATTATCGTAATATTAAATAAACATGATTGACCATTACGCTGGTCAATCTAGTCAGTCATCCGTACCCTATAACAACATATTACCCTACCCTAGAGCAATTGACGACCAACCCAGTCAAGAAAATTATAGCAAGTCTAAATTACTCAGGGGTATACATAGAACTCCATTTTGTAACACTATTTGAATTATTTGTAAACTATTGTTGTTAATAAGGACAAAAAGTTATTTCTGAGACTTTTTAGCTCATCTGGCCTGAAAGGCCCGATGGGGTGTTGGCATGGCATGCTGTCAGGCGTCCGTCCGTCCATCAGTCCGTCCGTACGTCCATTCTTCTCCAGAACCACTTGATCTAGGGAACTGAAAAGTTGTATGCAGACTCCTTGGCAGATGGGGATTCTAAATTGTAGATTTCGTGACCCCCTGGCTCAACAACCATATAATTCTATTTTCATCTTCTTCTCCAGTGCAGAAAGCTCTAGCAAGCTGAAATGTTGTGTACAGACTCCTTGGCCAAATGAGATTCTAAATTGTAGATTTTGTAAATGTATTACTTGAGATTACTTAGATATTCAACCTTAGATAACAAATCATTGAAAACCTCATGAGCTACAGAGCCCATGGCTACATTTTCAACTTTCACTTTGAATGACAAAGTTCACCAAACAGACTCCGATAGCAGACTTCACGCCACTTTAGACAGAAAATTCACCCTTGATGACAGGGTCAACCCAACAGAAACAGTTCCGGCTACCTAAGATGGAAACTTCACTCTGAATGGCAAAGATGGTCCAACAGATTCCGGTCTGGATACTTTAGACGGAACTTTCACTCTGGGTGGCAAAGCTCACCCAACATAGTCAGTTCTGGCTGCTTTAAATTGGGCTTGCACCTTTAGACACATTTCTGACTACATTTGCCTTGTTTTGACACCACGCCGATGCAGCACGTGGGAGAGGTAACATCACGTAGACAGGCAGATAATTGATTGATTTAGAGTGGATCTGACCAGCAGACACCATGGGTGTTATTGGAGCTGTACCAAATTGCTTTCTGCTATCATTGTAATATGCATTATCTTGTCATTGCAACAAGTCCTCAACGTAAGTATTCCCGTGGCTATGTTCCAATAGAAACAATTCAATGAGACACCATTCGATTGTGTCCATCATAACCTTTACTGAGGGCTCCAGAATATCCAGGCGAAAAACATGCCTTCTGCAGGAACAGACATCCCGGACTATTTTCTTTGTTAATCGGTGTGGGTGCCTCTTAATTGGCCACTCACAATGGTTTTAGAAAAACAATTCAATGAGAAACCATTCAATTGTGTCCATCACTAAGGGTTCCAGAAAGTTCAGGGAAAAGCATCTTTAGCTACAAACCGTTCCACTAATCAATTTTAGCCCTCAGATCAACCTAAGCCAATGTTGAAATATGGGCTTACAATTGATCTTAGGGCTAAGATCAGTTAGTGGAACTGGGCCCTGCACTATTTCCTTTGTTAATCGGCCATGGTGCCTAAATTGGCCTCTCAGAATCGTTTTGGACAAATTAATTCAGCAACTTAAGTTTAACCCATCATCATTGTGTCCCTTGGTATAATCTGTGTCTGAAGTAAACTTCAAAGTGATACCTTTCAACTTATATCTATGTACATAAAAGTCAGGAGCAGCAGTAGCAAGGTGAGGAGTTGTTAGACACGTCTTCGTCCGTGCACTGTAAACCGTGATAGGAGTTGTTAGACACGTCTTCGTCCGTGCACTGTAAACCGTGATAGGAGTTGTTAGACACGTCTTCGTCCGTGCACTGTAAACCGTGATAGGAATTGTTAGACACGTCTTAGTCCGTGCACTGTAAACCGTGATAGGAGTTGTCAGACACGTCTTCGTCCGTGCACTGTAAACAGTGATAGGAGTTGTTAGACACGTCTTCGTCCGTGCACTGTAAACAGTGATAGGAGTTGTTAGACACGTCTTCGTCCGTGCACTGTAAACCGTGATAGGAGTTGTTAGACACGTCTTGGTCCGTGCACTGTAAACAGTGATAGGAGTTGTTAGACACGTCTTCGTCCGTGCACTGTAAACAGTGATAGGAGTTGTAAGACACGTCTTGGTCCGTGCACTGTAAACAGTGATAGGAGTTGTTAGACACGTCTTAGTCCGTGCACTGTAAACCGTGATAGGAGTTGTCAGACACGTCTTAGTCCGTGCACTGTAAACAGTGATAGGAGTTGTTAGACACGTCTTCGTCCGTGCACTGTAAACAGTGATAGGAGTTGTTAGACACGTCTTCGTCCGTGCACTGTAAACCGTGATAGGAGTTGTTAGACACGTCTTAGTCCGTGCACTGTAAACCGTGATAGGAGTTGTCAGACACGTCTTAGTCCGTGCACTGTAAACAGTGATAGGAGTTGTTAGACACGTCTTCGTCCGTGCACTGTAAACAGTGATAGGAGTTGTTAGACACGTCTTCGTCCGTGCACTGTAAACCGTGATAGGAGTTGTAAGACACGTCTTTGTCCGTGCACTGTAAACAGTGATAGGAGTTGTAAGACACGTCTTGGTCCGTGCACTGTAAACAGTGATAGGAGTTGTAAGACACGTCTTGGTCCGTGCACTGTAAACAGTGATAGGAGTTGTAAGACACGTCTTGGTCCGTGCACTGTAAACAGTGATAGGAGTTGTAAGACACGTCTTGGTCCGTGCACTGTAAACAGTGATAGGAGTTGTTAGACACGTCTTGGTCCGTGCACTGTTAACAGTGATAGGAGTTGTAAGACACGTCTTGGTCCGTGCACTGTAAACAGTGATGGGAGTTGTTAGACACGTCTTCGTCCGTGCACTGTAAACAGTGATAGGGGTTGCTTTACACGATAGCATTTTTAAAGGCGCTGTAGCACGATCTCTTACTGAAATAAAGAGCTCTCACAAAAGTATTAATAAGTGTGACCAATGGCTACAAAATACCCCTGAATAAAAAAAGAGTTCTAAAACGAATGCACATGGTTCGATTAAGCTATACGCGTCCATTTCCCATCGAGCGGCCATTTAAATGTGTTCACATTAAAATGACTGCTAGAGGTTAGTTCAAGTGGTCTGATAGATGTAGCGATTCCTTAACACTAGAGTAGAGTTTTAAATATTGTACAACGATGGAATGGTCAACCATCTTCCTGTCATAACTTCAAATTCCCATGAGACCTACAAATCTACCTCTCACACTCTCACCACTGTCACTTTATACGTCGCACCATTTTCTTCGAAAGCGAAGAACCGTTTTCTATGGATACGGCTTATCCGTTCGTGTAATCAGTTGTTTTACCCGTTCATGTAGCAATATATTGTATAAACTTTAATAATATATGGCAAATTTGAGAAAACATAATGTGCAAAAAACGTGCTACATCGCCTTTGATTTGACCACTTTGGATCTGATTTGATATTTTTCAGTAAATTATTAACAGTTAGAAAGTGTACTAATACATGGACATGAAGAAACTGACCCCTTCAGAATGAAGTATATGCACGTAGAAGTAAGATATCTTTTAGTACAAATATTGTCTTTTGCTCTGTTCCATATAGTGTTATGACCTCAAAGTGCCTTCTTGAAAGCAACAAATATTGTCTATTGCTCTGTTCCATATAGTGTTATGACCTCAAAGTGCCTTCTTGAAAGCAACAAATACTGTCTATTGCTCTGTTCCATATAGTGTTATGACCTCAAAGTGCCTTCTTGAAAGCAACAATTACTGTCTATTGCTCTGTTCCATATAGTGTTATGACCTCAAAGTGCCTTCTTGAAAGCAACAAATACTGTCTATTGCTCTGTTCCATATAGTGTTATGACCTCAAAGTGCCTTCTTGAAAGCAACAAATACTGTATATTGCTCTGTTCCATATAGTGTTAAGACCTCAAAGTGCCTTCTTGAAAGCAACAAATACTGTATATTGCTCTGTTCCAACAAATACTGTCTATTGCTCTGTTCCATATAGTGTTATGACCTCAAAGTGCCTTCTTGAAAGCAACAAATACTTATATTCAGTTTTGGTAAACACAGTGATGTTTATTGATACAAGTTCAGATTGGAGTTGACTCAATATAGTTTTCAGGTGTTATGTTGTGTACTCTGTTTGGTTTGTATCTACAGTTCACTCCTGTGTGTCAGCTGTACAGGAAGGTGCAAGAAGTATATGTCCTGGCCGGTTGGAGGTCAAGGGTCATCTACAACTGCATCCCGAAAGTTTGTTCACCTGCCTTTGTATTTCAGTGCAATTCACATGAAATTTAGATTCGGGCATCAATTGCAGTACTTTAACTGTACTAGCTTGATTTAACTATGAGAACCTATATAGGACATACAGTCGCAAATGTCAAGAGTTGTTGTTTTGTGATATGTGTCTGGATCTATCCAAATACAAGCTCAATTGTTATAACATTTACATGCCATTTAATCGGAGGTGAAATTAAATGCAAGTCGTTCATTCAGAAATTCATATTTAAAGTTCTTTCCTGTTGGCAATATTGAAATATAAGATTTATCTATATTTCGTGGATGATATGTGTATGTAATCCTGGCGAATATGAGAGACCGTGTATGAGAAGCTGCATCTAAACTATGAGTGAAGATAACGAGGATTAGTCGAGATACCAAACATTTTCTTCATTTACTCAGAGAATGTTACAGGTTAACAGAGAATGAGAGAACGTAACAGACAGTGGTAAACAGAGAAGATAAGATAGCAGAGAAGAGATAAGGTAAGAGAGAAGGAGAGAAGGTGAGAGAGAGAGGGTAACAGAGAGTGGTAAACAAAAAAGATAAGGTAACAGAAAAAGGTAACAGAAAAGATAAGATAGCAGAGAAGAGATAAGGTAAGAGAGAAGGAGAGAAGGTGAGAGAGAGAGGGTAACAGAGAGTGGTAAACAAAAAAGATAAGGTAACAGAAAAAGGTAACAGAAAAGATAAGGTAACAGAGAAGGAGAGAAGGTAAGGGATACGGTAACAGAGAAGATAAGGTAACAGAAAAGGTAACAGAGAAGGTAACAGAAAAGGAGAGAAGGTGAGAGAGAAGGTAATATAGAGTGGTAAACAGAAAAGATAAGGAAACAGATGAGTAAAATAGATAGGAAACAGGGAAGGTGAGAGAGAGGGTAACAGAGAATGGTATACATAGAAGATAAGGTAACAGAGAATGGAGAAAAGGTAAGGGAAAGCGTAAGAGAGGAGGGAAGTTGAGAGAGAGAGAAGGTTACAGAAAAGGTAACAGAGAAGATAAGGTAACAGAGAAGGATAGAAGGTGAGAGGGTAACAGAGAAGGTAACAGAGAGTGGTAAACAGAAAAGATAAGGTAACAGCTAGAAAAGGTAACAGAGAGAGAGAGGGTAAGAGAGAAAGTAACAGAGAAGGAAAGAAGTTGAGAGAGAGGGTAAGAGAGAAAGTAACAGAGAAGGAGAGAATGTGAGAGAGAAGGTAACAGAGAGTGGTAAACAGAAAAGATAAGGTAACAGAGCGTGAGAGAAAGAAGGTAAAATAGATAGGAAACAGAGGGTAACAGAGAATGGTATACATAAAAGATAAGGTAACAGAATGAGAAAAGGTAAGGGAAAGCGTAAGAGAAGAGGAAAGGTGGGTGAGAGAGAGAAGGTAACAGAGAAGGTAACAGAAGGAGAGAAGGTGAGAGAGAAGGTAACAGAGAGTGGTAAACAGAAAAGATAAGGAAACAGAGAGTGGCAATCAGAAGAGAAGGTAACAGAGAAGGAGAGAAGGTGAGAGAAAGGGTAACAGAGAAGGAGAGGTGAGATAGTGGGTAACAGAGAAGAAAAGGCAACAGCAAAGGAGAGGTGTGAGAGAGGGTAACAAAAGAGAGAAGCTGGACGAGAAGGTGACAGGAAGAGAGAAGGTGAAAGAGGAGCAATGGCGATAGAAGAGAGAGAGTAACAGGAGTGAAGATAACAGGAGAGAAGGAGAGAAGATGAAAGAGTGGCTAAGAGAGATAGGGGGCAGAAAGGGAGAGAAGATAACAGATCTACTTCTACCACCACTGCTAGCCTACGATTGTTACTTCCATTACTGTGACTACTTTCAGCAAGAAATTCCGACATAATGAAAAATATTTGTATTTCAATTATTTGGAATATTGAACTTTCATCTTTTAAAAGCGCCAATCAACAAGACGATGACATGTGGCATTTATGTGGCAATATGAGTTATATTGAGAACCCTGTTTTTTTCCATTGACGTTGTCTTTGTATGACCATAGCCGATCCCGGCCCTGTCCGACTGCATACCATTGACCACAATTGCTGTTCCCATGCATAATTCATTGGGCGGTAATCCAGGGAAGGCGGTTAAACCACAGAGGTCTGCTTCCTGATCGTGTCTTATCTAATTGGCACGGCTTTTCAACACTTTCTCGCTCCAAACGTTCAAGTGATTACGTTGTTATGGCTGTCATTTACCCCACAGACTTGAATATAGACCAGTAATAATTTTCACACCACCAAAAATCTCCTTCCTTCATTGCCTTTAACTGCCTTCCTTGCCTAGCAATGTCAAGGTCGTTAAGAGATTGCAATGCATGTTGGGAGCAATGATTGCTGGGTAATCACAGGATAGAGTGAGATCTTAACTTCTTCTTTTGCAGTTCTATTGCTTTAAGTGGAAACTGAAATGGCTTGCTTTTCAGGAAATGTGTGTTTTATTTCTTTCTGCAAAGTTAGCGCTGAAGTTTGATAATAAAATTGTTGTAATTAGAAGGAATTTATAGGTTTTGATAAGTGTGTTCAATCACGCAGACGCAGTCTCCCTCCAACAGGTAATCAAATTAGTCAGCTGTAAATCTTCAATGTAGTTGTAAATAATCCACTGCAAAAACCTCATAGCGCTCGGTTGAACATTAATTTGGACTTACATACTCATAAAGGTTGCAAAACTAAATAAAAATAGCATTGTTTTTCTTAAATATTACTTATCTTATAGGTTTTGAATTAAAGTTATTTGTAATGTGTTTTCATTGTCGCATTACTTGGGTTTTGTTCTTGAATATCCCTGTAGCAAACTTACACTTCATCTGCTGTAAAGAATTCTTCTACATGTACATGCAGTTCTCCAACTATACCTGCTGTACAGAATTCTTCTACATGTAGATGCAGTTCTCCAAGTATACCTGCTGTACAGAATTCTTCTACATGTAGATGCAGTTCTCCAACTATACCTGCTGTACAGAATTATTCTACATGTACATGCAGTTCTCCAACTATACCTGCTGTACAGAATTATTCTACATGTAGATGCAGTTCTCCAACTATACCTGCTGTACAGAATTATTCTACATGTACATGCAGTTCTCCAACTATACCTGCTGTACAGAATTCTTCTACATGTAGATGCAGTTCTCCAACTATACCTGCTGTACAGAATTCTTCTACATGTACATGCAGTTCTCCAACTATACCTGCTGTACAGAATTCTGCTATATGTAGATGCAGTTCTCTTACTATACCTGCTGTACAGAATTCTTCTACATGTACATGCAGTTCTCCAACTATACCTGCTGTACAGAATTCTTCTACATGTAGATGCAGTTCTCCAACTATACCTGCTGTACAGAATTCTTCTAATGTAGATGTAGTTCTCCAACTATACCTGCTGTACAGAATTCTTCTACATGTAGATGCAGTTCTCCAACTATACCTGCTGTACAGAATTATTCTACATGTACATGTAGTTCTCCAACTATACCTGCTGTACAGAATTCTTCTACATGTACATGCAGTTCTCCAACTATACCTGCTGTACATACTTCTTCTACATGTAGATGCAGTTCTCCAACTATACCTGCTGTACAGAATTCTTCTACATGTACATGCTGTTCTTCAACTCTACCTGCTGTACAGAATTCTTCTACATGTACATGCAGTTCTCCAACTATACCTGCTGTACAGAATTCTTCTACATGTAGATGCAGTTCTCCAACTAAAACCTGCTGTACAGAATTCTTCTACATGTACATGTAGTTCTCCAACTATACCTGCTGTACAGAATTCTTCTACATGTACATGCAGTTCTCCAACTATACCTGCTGTACAGAATTCTTCTACATGTAGATGCAGTTCTCCAAGTATACCTGCTGTACAGAATTCTTCTACATGTAGATGCAGTTCTCCAACTATACCTGCTGTACAGAATTATTCTACATGTACATGCAGTTCTCCAACTATACCTGCTGTACAGAATTATTCTACATGTACATGTAGTTCTCCAACTATACCTGCTGTACAGAATTCTTCTCCATGTAGATGCAGTTCTCCAACTATACCTGCTGTACAGAATTCTTCTACATGTACATGCAGTTCTCCAACTATACATGTACCTGCTGTACAGAACTCTTCTACATGTACATGTAGTTCTCCAACTATACCTGCTGTACAGAATTCTTCTGCATGCAGGTTGAGAACTTTTTCTGCTGTAGAAAATTCTTCCACTGCCAGTTCAACAAATTTATCTGCCGAAGAGAATTCTTCTTAGTGTAGTTCGACAATGTATCTACTATATAGATTTCTTCTACTTACAGTTCGACAACTTTATCTGCTGTAGAGAATTCTTCTACATTATTTTGACAACTTTATTTGCTGTAGACTTACAGTTCGACAACTTTATCTGCTGTAGAGAATTCTTCTGCATTATTTTGACAACTTTATTTGCTGTAGAGAATTCTTCTACATGTAGTCCGACAATTGTATCTACAATATATAGAAGTCTTCCACTTCCAGTTCGACAACTTTATCTGCCGAAGAGATTTCTTCTACTTGTACTTCGACAATTTATCTACTGTATAGATTTCTTCCACTTTCAGTTTGACAACTTTATGTGCTGTTGATGAAACTTCTACATGCAGTTCGCCAACTTTATCTAAAGTAAAGAATACTTCTACATGCAGTGCAAGAACTTTATCTACTGTAGAGAAATGTTGTACATGCAAGCTCGACAGCATTATCTACTGTAGAGAAATGTTGTACATGCAAGCTCGACAACTTTATCTACTGTAGATAATTGTTGTACATGCAAGCTCGATAATTTTATCTACTGTAGATAATTGTTGTACATGCAGGCTCGACAACATTATCTACTGTAGAGAAATGTTGTACATGCAAGCTCGACAACATTATCTACTGTAGATAATTGTTGTACATGCAAGCTCGACAACTTTATCTACTGTAGAGAATTGTTGTACATGCAAGCTCGACAACATTTTCTACTGTAGAGAATTGTTGTACATGCAAGCTCGACAACATTATCTAGTGTAGAGAATTGTTGTATATGCAAGCTCGACAACTTTATCTACTGTAGCGAATTGCTGTACATGCAAGCTCGACAACATTATCTACTGTAGCGAATTGTTGTACATGCAAGCTCTACAACTTTATCTACTGTAGAGAAATGTTGTACATGCAAGCTCGACAACACTATCTACTGTAGATAAATGTTGTACATGCAAGCTCTACAACTTTATCTACTGTATAGAATTGTTGTACATGCAAACTCGACAACATTATCTACTGTAGAGAATTGTTGTACATGCAAGCTCGACAACGTTATCTACTGTAGAGAATTGTTGTACATGCAAGCTCGACAACTTTATCTAAAGTAAAGAATACTGCTACATGCAGTGCGAGAACTTTATCTACTGTAGAGAATTGTTGTACATATAGTTCGACAACTTTATCTTGTGTAGTTAATTATTGTACATGCAGTTCGACATCTTTATTTCCCGTAGAGCATTCATGTAAATTCAGTTTGAGAAATGTATCTGCTATAGAGAATGATTCTACTTGCAGACCATCAATTTATTTACTGTAGATAATACTTTTACTTACTGTTTGACAACACTATCTGATGTAGAAAATTCTTCTGCGTGCAGTTCGACATCGTTATTTCCTGTAGATCATCATTGTAAATGCAGTTTGAGAACTCTACATGTATGTGATGTAGAGAATTCTTATACATGCAGTTCTACAACTTACTTTGATGTAAAGAATTCCTCTACTTTCAGTTCGATAATTTCATCTGCGGTAGAGAATTAGAATTAGTAAAGAGTTGCAGATCATAATTTTTTTCACCGAAGATAATATTTTTAATTACAATTTGACAGTATTTTCTGCTGTAGAGAATTCTTCTACATACAATTCGACAATTTTATTAGCTGTTAAAGATTTTTCTTAACATGCAGTACTTCGTTTTGGAAATATTGACAGTCAGTACAGTGCCATCTATGGTTCTAGTCGATTGTGGTCTCAGGGTAATGGACATAGCCATAATAATGTGGCTTCAATAGCACTAATATCTAGTATGATAACCAATCCACCTAACCTCTTCCATACCAATTTTTAGCATGGAATCTAATGTATGAAGCCTGAAAATGTAAGTGAGAAATGTTATTCTTGAAACCTATATATGCTTGCCTGTGACCAACTGAATTTCAGATAATTCCAGATAACTCGTACTGTCAGGAATAGTACGAAAAGAAGGAATGGATTGGTCTTAATTGAATTGAAAGTTTTATGTCTAATCTCACTTTTTGAAGCTAGTTTGCTGTTAGCTAATTACCATTCAAATTTACAAAAGAAAAAATGGTCATATCACATGTTTCTCGCTTCATAATTTATATTAATAATTTTCATAAGAAGTGACATGCGCCCAAGGACCAACTGTAAGAGAGATTAAGATACATTAAAATAAAAATAAAATATGAATCTAATTAGAAACAACTTTGAATAAGATAAAAATTTCGCTATAATTAAAACCCAAAAGAAAAAGAAAATTGTTATTCAAGTCGGAGAAGGCGATACCTTCTTCTCAAATCGAACAATTTTATTCTTGGGATCATTTTAGATCGTGGCATTTACTTCTTCATTAGATCGACTGAGGTGAAGTGTTTAGATTCCGGCCAAGAGTAATTGGGTTTCGCTACATGCAAAAGCGTTCAATCTTGATCAAGAGCAGACAGGATGTACTTCCAGTTTTAATCCACGATGGGCTCATACAGCAATTAATCAGGACAATGATCGGGTTAATCAAGCATCGATAATCACGAGAGACTGTCGTCATTAAGTCGTTGAGTCGTTACAAGATCTAATCAAGGAGAATGGGAGTGTCAGGGGAAGTTGACGGGGGAGACGTTTCTCTTCTTATCTTATACGTTGCACCTACACATCCTCCCCTATTGATTCCCCATCCGTCTTGCAATGTCACCTTTGACCCCGCATTCAAGTGAATCTGTCTAATACATCAAAACCGCATCAGCTTGGACCAATCGAACAAGAGCTTAGCCCGCATTAAGTCAAACGGCGGAAGGGGTCATGCTTTGGTCAAGCCCAATTTGTCAATGCCGATTGACTTTAGGTGATGGTAATAGCAGATAAGTACTGGAGGCGATTTAACAATTTGCCGTGAAAATATTGAAAATGAATATTTTACTCTTTTTAACATGGAAAATGGAATATTTTCATTATGTTTTTCCACCAGTTGAATGTTCGAAAGTTTTTTTCTAAATCAAGAATTCCTGAACAAATCAGGGTGCAATATCGATTGTATTCTTTTCCCAAAGGAAGTGTTAATTTGTTAGAGATGATAGTAAGTTGTGTTTTTGTATTCCCTGTCTAACACTTAATAAGAACCCTTATTAGGTCTTTGCAGGGCAGTAATGAGGGTTACATAAATCTATACAGGTATGAGATTTGTACACCCATTTCATAGCTTATGGATTGTCCCCAGAGACGTATATATTTTCATCTATAAATCTCCATCCTTAACCTCAATATTACAAGAATTAATAATTCTGATTTTTCAAAAAGTTCATTCCCTGTCTCAAATTCCCACGCAAGACATAACTCGTTAATCCAGTTTCTATCACTGGCTAATTTGAGCATTGCTGCATTTCCCTTTTCTGTGCTAGTGTAGGTGGAGCGCTGTGTCAGCACATACACTGGTGACGTCATCCTATTGTTCTTTCACTCCATTTTCAGTAATGGAGAGTTACACATCTTTATTTATATGTATATATTGATTAGCCGGCAGTTTTAACTGGGCACCGAGCACTAGGACTATACATCAGCCCCCAGTCTCTCAATCTGTCACATTGCTCCACAATATGTTGATAACTTGCCTGATAACCATAATAAACCATTGGCCGCCAAGAGGTGTAATCAGATGCTACGTATACCCCAGTTTAACTGGTGCAAGACATCGCGTTTAATTGACCTTGTAATTCATCTGTGATTGACAGGTTTCCCTGCCTCCAAGCAACAACCCTTCAGGGATGTCATTGTCAGTACTGATTTCGTCCTAATGATCTTTTGGGGTATTTTTTGGGCCTTACGTTCGGTTGAATAATACAAACTGAAATGCAAAAGGGACCTCGTGATTCGCGTCATCCATCAATGTTCTCCGAGAGATATTTGGAAAAGAATCGAAAGTAATATGCTCTTTGATGTGTGGGCAGATTATTGATATTTGGCTTTCTTGCTAAAAAGATAATAATATTCCTTTATTAAATCAATGTTTTTTCTTATCTGATTGGGTCTTTTTTGTTATGATTTCTCCGTCGTGGTGACTTTTGAAAATCCTTTTTAAAATCTGGTGACTGAAGCTGTCCTAGAATATTCAGAAGAATGTTTCTGCAGGTCTGATAATGTAGTCAGCTCCATGTACAATATTAATCTCTTAAATTACATCTGTGACGTAATCCTATAATTGTTCTTTCACTCCATTATTTTTCAGTAATGGAGAGTTACACATCACATCATATTTTTGAAGTAGAAATTCAATTTCTTTTTAAAGCAATTTTGATAAAAGAGCAATACTTTGAGTGTAATTTAAGTAGGGTAATATCCCTGTAACCCTCCATTCCTTAAAAACAATGGCCCTCGGCTGCATTATTTTTAAGGAATGGAGAGTTACTCGGACATTACCCTCTACGTTCACACCGAGGGATGATATGGTCATTGTACCCTCGTGCAATTTCATAACGCACGTGCAAAGCGTTCTTCTTGCCATGTTTTGCTCGTGGGTTGTCCATTTATTGCTTGTGTTATTTAACAGGCGAAATCGTATAAATGTATATTCTGTCTTACATTGTCTACATATTACTTCCACTGAGACGAAAACAATATGTTTTACCATCTTTTCCGCGGTATGTATGACAATTAGTAACTTATGGCTCGCTTGGTACGTGAAATAAACCTCCTCGGTGCCCTCGGCATAGTTTGCTATTTAATATATACTTGCCCATTGGTACCTGGATGGTTTTCCTGTTGCTTTGCAATCCAGGATGAGCTTATGACACTGACCGTCGTCCGAAAAGCTGACATTTTGTTTGGAGGTACCCTGCTCTAATTACATTTGGTCTTGACAAGAGGTTATAAAGACAGAGATTATAATAATACACTTAATGAGCTACATAGTCAATGGCTCTACATTTTTTTAATCGCTATGTTGAATCTAAGACTTTGATATGATTGTGGACCTGAACAAGTGTCACTTGTCATTTGCTCTTGTCATATTTATTGACATAATCTTTATCTGAATTTGGGGTCTGTGAGTGTCCATAGAAATAACGATTCTTGACTTGCTGGTAGAGCTTATATAGGAAGGTCCAGGAATCCAATGCATTTTTCATCTTGGATAATTGGTCTAAATTTTCCATCCGTGAATTTTAGTCTGATAATTAAGGGTGTCCGTGTTTAATGAATATTTGGTATGACACATGAGCTCCTGAATTGATTAGCGCCGAATAATTTACAGAAATTACCATTCGGTAACAACAGGAAAAATCAGCGAAACGTCACCAACAAAAGTACAAGAATTTCAACCAACAAGCGATAAATACAACTGAGACATAGTTACATCATTTCCCCTGAAGTCAAGTAATCCAAATTTGATTTTTTCAAATTATTATCTGTTCATGTTTCAGAAACAACCTCTAAAAATCGTGTTGGAAATCTTCTTAACTAGGCATAATAGGAGAGTGAAACAGGACTTTTAAATTTATTTTGTTTGTTCATGACATCATGTCATCCTTCAACAATGGCGTGTCAACTAATTGAGAGTCGGGAACTTACTTCATGTCACCAGCATATTATATTAACTTAATTTCAATATTTTAAATGAAAAACATTCTTCGAAAAACTAATGTTGAGAGTAATTTCAGCAACTCATGCGTGTATGAACAGACTTACACATTCGATCTGTCCATGGTATGTCAGTCAACATACACGAGAGTACAAAACATCTTATGAGTCTGTCCACGATATGTGAGTCAACCTTCTTACAAGGAACAGCACATTTTATGAGTATGTCCACGTTATGTGAGTCAACCTTCTTACAGGAATAAGCACTTTTTATGAGTATGTCCACGATATGTGAGTCAACCTTCTTACAGGAATAAGCACTTTTTATGAGTCTGTCCACGATATGTGAGTCAACCTTCTTACAGGGAACAGAACATTTTATGAGTCTGTCCACGATATGTGAGCCAAACTTCTTACAGGAATAAGCAATTTTTATGAGTATGTCCACGATATGTGAGTCAACCTTCTTACAGGGAACAGAACATTTTATGAGTCTGTCCACGATATGTGAGCCAAACTTCTTACAGGAATAAGCAATTTTTATGAGTATGTCCACGATATGTGAGTCAACCTTCTTACAGGGAACAGAACATTTTATGAGTCTGTCCACGATATGTGAGCCAAACTTCTTACAGGAATAAGCAATTTTTATGAGTATGTCCACGATATGTGAGTCAACCTTCTTACAGGGAACAGAACATTTTATGAGTCTGTCCACGATATGTGAACCAAACTTCTTACAGGAATAAGCAATTTTTATGAGTCTGTCCACGATATGTGAGTCAACCTTCTTACAGGGAACAGAACATTTTATGTGTCTGTCCACGATATGTGAGCCAAACTTCTTACAGGAATAAGCACTTTTTATCAGTCTGTCCAACGTCTGTCAACCTTCTTACAGCGAACTAGCTTTTTTATGATTCTATCCATGTTAAACAGATCAACACTCTTAGAGGGACCAGCGCCTTTTATGTGGTCTAACAATTAAACTCTGAAGAAACATATCGAAAAATGGAGCCTATTTTTACACAGCCAACCTTTTTATAGGGAACTAGCACATTTTATGAGTCTCTTCATGTTAAGTCAGTCATCCTTCTTTCAGGGGACGTTGCCGTGTATGACTGTCCATGAGTTGTCAGTCAACCTTCTTTCAGGGGACGTTGCCTTGTACGACTGTCCATGAATTGTCAGTCAACCTTCTTTCAGGGCACGTTGCCTTGTGTGACTGTCCATGAGTTGTCAGTCAACCTTCTTTTAGGGGACGTTGCCGTGTATGACTGTCCATGAGTTGTCAGTCAACCTCCTTACCAGGGAGAATGTGTCACTAATGCAATCAATGTTCTCCCTTGGAAGGCAGAGAAAGGTCTCTTTGGAACTAATGAAGGGTCATTGTCCTCCTGGTCAGAAACGTAGAGACGCTATATATGGTGAACTCGGCTTATTTCTTAGATGGTAGGACGTACGTTATTCGGTTAGCTTGGACAGTTAACTTAGGGATAATGGACGGCTGTTTACAGGTGCTTTGACTATCAATCCAGCGGTTTAAGCACACCGTTCATCAGGATGGAAAATATAACTTGAACAATATGCTTACTTTTCATTTTGAATGAGTTTAAACATGACACCAATAATAATCACTTTAACCAGTAAATATTTTGCACACTCAGCAGTAAATATCAACGTTAAGTGTTTTTAACAGAAAAAATCCCCCCAAAAACATATTTATCAAAATAATATATTTAAAAAATAACGTTTGATATGATAACCATATTCTTATATCTGTTTTAAGCAATGCATGTAAAAACTCGAGAAACAAGGGCAAATTATGATATTTACATTTAGCTAGACTTGTATATTGCTAGTGTCGAGTGCCAGATATCACGGGAAGTGTTGAATGGTGTATCCTGATTGACATTTACGAGGATGAAGGCTATTCCTGTCAATGGTACTACAGGATAATGAGACCCAGTATTGAAGGAGAAACAGTCATGATCTCGTATCTGCATTCATATCCCTATCTGGTTTATTGGAGGCGTCTCTAGACTACATTACAGTCCCCTGGATCGTTCTTCCTTCTCCACGTCACTTCGGTATTGTCTACATCTATAAGCCATACAATTTAATGCAAGGTTTTACTGACTTAGGAAGCAGTTCTTCCTTCTCCACGTCACTTCGGTATTGTCTACATCTATAAGCCATACCAATTAATGCCATGTTTTACTGATTTAGGAAGCAGTTCTTCCTTCTCCACGTCACTTCGGTATTGTCTACACCTATAAGCCATACCAATTAATGCCATGTTTTACTGATTTAGGAAGCAGTTCTTCCTTCTCCACGTCACTTCGGTATTGTCTACACCTATAAGCCATACCAATTAATGCCATGTTTTACTGACTTAGGAAGCAGTTCTTCCTTCTCGACGTCACTTCGGTATTGTCTACACCTATAAGCCATACCAATTAATGCCATGTTTTACTGATTTAGGAAGCAGTTCTTCCTTCTCCACGTCACTTCGGTATTGTCTACACCTATAAGCCATACCAATTAATGCCATGTTTTACTGATTTAGGAAGCAGTTCTTCCTTCTCCACGTCACTTCGGTATTGTCTACATCTATAAGCCATACCAATTAATGCCATGTTTTACTGATTTAGGAAGCAGTTCTTACTTCTCCACGTCACTTCGGTATTGTCTACATCTATAAGCCATACAAATTAATGTCATGTTTTACTGACTTAGGAAGCAGTTCTTCCTTCTCCACGTCACTTCGGTATTGTCTACATCTATAAGCCATACACTTTAATGCAAGGTTTTACTGACTTAGGAAGCAGTTCTTCCTCCTCCACGTCATTTCGGTATTGTCTACATCTATAAGCCATACAAATTAATGTCATGTTTTACTGACTTAGGAAGCAGTTCTTCCTTCTCCGCTTCACTTCGGTATTGTCTACATCTATAAGCCATACAATTTAATGCAAGGTTTTACTGACTTAGGAAGCAGTTCTTCCTTCTCGACGTCACTTCGGTATTGTCTACATCTATAAGCCATACCAATTAATGCCATGTTTTACTGATTTAGGAAGCAGTTCTTCCTTCTTCACGTCACTTCGGTATTGTCTACATCTATAAGCCATACCAATTAATGCCATGTTTTACTGATTTAGGCAGCAGTTCTTCCTTCTCCACGTCACTTCGGTATTGTCTACATCTATAAGCCATACAAATTAATGTCATGTTTTACCGATTTAGGAAGCAGTTCTTCCTTCTCCACGTCACTTCGGTATTGTCTACATCTATAAGCCATACAAATTAATGTCACGTTTTACTGACTTAGGAAGCAGTTCTTCCTTCTCCACGTCACTTCGGTATTGTCTACACCTATAAGCCATACAATTTAATGCAAGGTTTTACTGACTGTCGAGGCAGTTCTTCCTTCTCCACGTCACCTCGTTCTACACCTATAAGCCATACAAATTAATGCCATGTTTTACTGACTTTGGAGGCAAAATTTCTAAAGACAGGAGGGGAAAACAACTTTAATTTTGATCCAGTGTAATTGAAAATTTGCCTGTTTGACTTTTAAGCAAAACATAACAGGCACAGAGATCGGAATAAAACCCATCGTTTTAAACATCTTAGCTTATCGGACCTGAAACCCATAGACTTACGGGGTCTGTAAACTTTTACGTTATTCAATATCTTCTCATTAACCAATGGTTCTTGAAAGCTAACAACTTGTGTTCAAGCACCTTAGCCGATGGCAAATCTATTTTGTTGATTTTTTGCCTCTGTGACCCCTAACAAGGACAGCAGGGACCGCAATATAAAACATATCTATTTCTCCACTATAAAAAGCCCTAGCCAGATGAAACGTTGCGCACATACTCCGCACGGATCTTTAATGTGGTTTTTGTGCGTCTGTGACCCTGAGTAAAAGGTTTTAAAACCTTTTTTCATCATCAAAGTCCTAGAAACCCGAAATATTGTGTACTACTAAATGAAAACCAATATACGTGTCTTCCTCTGAAAAAAAAGGGAAATGCACTGGAAAGTTGAAATGTGTGAAAACTTCGACAGATTTGGATGTTCATTGTATATATTGATTACGATGTGGTCCCCAACAACGAACAAAGAGGCTATATACATGAATATACGTAACCCCAAGAAAACTATTTTCTTTTCTTTTCAAGAACTAAAAGCCCAAGAAAACTCAGTCAATATGGACTATAAAGTGTAGATTTATTAATCCTCTGAAAACTACTTCTGGGAAATAACCTTATATTATGTAAAGCCTACAGAGCCAAATGATTTATTTTTAAATAATCATACGTACGGAAAGAACTCTTTATCAAGTATTTGTTTTCACACATCCTGTCCCGTCTACCCTTATTCACTAACTTCTAGAATGACTCTTTAACATTTTGGAATTGTGATACTTCAGGAAATTCTTTTTCAAAGACACATGCCAGTAGTCTAAAGCTAACCGGGCTCTCAGTGGAGTTCGATGAACGGTAGTTGGATAGTCCATCTTGATTAATTTCTCCAGGGCGGTACCGCTGTATTTGTCAATTTTACCAAGTACTTGGATGCTCATCTCCGGACACTGCAACACTACGTAATTAACCTTCGGGCGCCGCTTCCGCCAAATGAGCACCGATGGTTCTTACATAGCAACTTTCCATAGTAGTCATCAGTCCCCGGCCGGTCTTTGATGTGTTGATTTATTCCGTGTATTGTGTCGACGGTGGCAGCACTCACATTGATCCTGCTTCAATGGTGCGCACAGATCTTAAATGTTTTCTTTGTGGATTGAAATTTGTCTCCAAACTCTAAAAGAAATTAATTCTGCTTGATGTGGAAAAAATGGTGTAAAAGTTTTCAACAACTTTTTTTTGTCTTGGTAAAAAGAGATAATCGCTATCACGAAGATTTAGCGTAAATGGTTTGGTTTATTTGACCTTCTTCAGAAAATCTGAGAAATTAATGCCATGGTTGGAGTGCTTAACAAACAACAATTTTTGCATTATGAAGAGTATTTAAAAAAAATTGGAATGTTGGATGTGGCTGCAGTTAGCAATAAACTGAATTCATGATAGAGGTAAGCGTAATAGAATATGACCTAAAAAAACCCACAACTCTTGTCTATCAACCTTTCTGTATTCCCACCTAGTGCAAAAATATTGAAATAGATTATTTTCATTACATAAACCTGGCTTTATATCTGGTCCTATCACATCAAACGCAAAGGTTGACTATAACGTCACCCATTGATAGTTAACAGTGCGATAAGTCTGAGTAGGTTTCCTCTTCGATGGTCTCTGCCACTCTGGCAGGAAATAACAAAGGTTATATCTTACATCATAATGGCACGGTCCTTTTCCACCCTCTGTCCTTACCTGGCGTGGCATGGCATGGCGTGTATCACTGCCTTCACGCAATCAATAACCAATACACTGTTCTCGGTTATTGATTACATATTTATTCTGCGAGAATATGTTCCAATTTCTTCTTATTGGTATCAGTAACAGTAAATGGTGTAAACACGAATTAACTGAAGGATGAATAAAACAGTTCAGTGCATATACATGTTTTAAGAGAGGTTTTGAATTTTGGTGGGTTTGTGTGTGATTTTGATGCATATATATATATATATATATATATATATATATATATATATATATATATATATATATATATATATATTTAAGAACCTCTATATGCATACAGTCGCAAATGTCAAGAGTTGTTGTTTTGTGTTATGTGTCTGGACCTATGCAATAACACTTACATGACATTTAATTGGAGGGGAAATTAAATGCTAATCGTTCATTATACTTAATGGTTTAGTTGTGCCTTTGAAGAACTTTTCATCACATGACTTAATTTCCAAACGTTATGCAAATATTTCAAACTTGATATTTGCACTGCCTAATCTAACAGTTTTTTTATGCTCAAAATTGATCTATCTGAGTTGAATTGGACAACGATGGCTGCCGTCTTGCCTCTCTTCAACTAGTTTTGGATGTAGGACTTTGATTTACCTCTGTTTCACCTACGTTTTACTTTTACAGGGGCAATTTCACACTAAGCTTAAATTACAGGAGTACATTTATAATAATTCTTAGCTAAGAATTAATGTTTAACTTCATGAAACTCAAGTGTCGTAACTATAGCATTCTCTTCCCAAGTGGTTTCTCCCTTCATATTTCCTATCCTAATTAACTTTTGTTCTACTAGGCCAGGGCCGTGTTCAAGATAGGTTTCAAAGTAATCACTCAATTAGTGATTACTTTTAAACCTCTCTTGAACGCGATTGCTCAATGTAGCGCTACGTAGCAAGGCGAGCAAACTTCGAGGAATTTGCACTGTGTCGTTCAAGAGAGAAGAAGCGCTCATTGAGCGCTACATTGAGCGATCAATGAGCGCTACGAAGCGCTTCATTTTGTTGAACCGCCGGCTGGATTTTTCCGCGCCAGCAAAATACCCTAGCGGGGAGAAGGGGAATCTCAAACTGGATCCCTGCTTCTTAACCGATGAAAACTCATCTTTCTTTGAAATTTATGTACAATATAATGAAATTACATGTATTTTGACTTCACATATGTAAAATTACTTAAAATAAATACTGAAGGAAAAGGAACAAAATACATAATTTAAAGGTTTTTTTTCGAATGAATAAGTCATTTCAAAAATGCAATTATTTAGGTATATGTCTTTGTTCATATTTTCTTTGAAATTATCCTTTCATTTTATAGAATTTTATCTGAAGGTGTTTGAGTTTAAAATAGAGACATACAGTTTTGTTCACATATCTTTCGAAGTTGATCATGATGATTGAAAATATTCATTTTCAGAAACGTTTCTATTGAATTTAGAGTGCCAAACCAGTCTCAGTGGCCAAATAACAGGAATCGACGCTTCTAAGCAAAGGTAATAACCCGGGATTGTCGACTAGCGAATGATGATATATCCGGGAATGTATATAGCGACATATCGTTAAATAATCTTGAATAAATGTCATCAGCCTCCTGTGCAACATCCCTACGCAAAGGTATAACTGCCAATCTCCGTCACTGGCTAATTTACACCTCATCTAAACAGTTGGCTCTGATTTGCTAGTACAGATATGTTAAGAACATGCGGCAAGGCGAAGTATGCCTTGCGCAGGAAAGTTGTCTCTTGTGTCGCTGCAGTTTGTCGAATAAAAGTAAACCAACCAGTGGTAAATATGAAGTTTTGTAATTATGATAATAATAGACTAGTTGCGAGGAATTACAGATTACCTGTCCAGTTGTAATTATTGTGATAAACCCCGAGCTGTAGCGAAAAAGTTTGACACTATCTGTTCAATGGGAACGGCTGTTTCGTAATTCCCAACATTCAATGATTTTTTTTTACCCAATATCATTGTTATGCACAAAAATTGAACTAGGTTAAAAATCAAAAGCAAGACTCGAATTCTCTAATCACTGAAACTTAAAGTATGGAGACCATTTAGAAGGAGCGTGAAGTACCACAAGACATGATGCAGTTAGATTACAATTGGTCGGAAGTGAGATTGACAACGCACCTGTTGTCTTCATTTAAGTTTTGATAACAACTCTTGCCTAATCATTTTTATTATGGATAATTAAAAATTATATCTAGATATACCAATTAATATGGGCAACAACGTATTTATGCTCTTCACTTGTTCAAATAAGTTAAAACGACAAAACGACGGTTCCCACATGGAAAGCTAATGAAGTAATGAATGAGTAAAATCACACCTTCCTGCTTTCTCAGCAGAGCTTCAAATCAAATCTTCGGAACATTAGTAATAATACAGGGCCGTGTTCAAGAGAGGTTTCAAAGTAAACGCTTAGCGATTACTTTTAAACCTCTCTTTAACGCGATTGCTCAATGTAGCGCTACGTAGCAAAGCGAGCGAACTTTGAGGTTTTGCACCGTATCGTTCAGGAGAGAATGAGCACTACTTGAGCGCTACATTGAGCTATCAATGAGCGATTATAAGCGCTCGCTGTTTTGGAACGGGGCACAGGTGCTTTATACAATACACTAACACAAACAAAATGGCGAATGTTCCCAATAGAACTCGCACTTTAAGATTTAGATGAAAGTGGATTAAATTCTAAGACAAATAATTTATTAGAAAAAGTTCATTTATGAAGTTATCATTAAATAAATGTTTAAATGTTTCAACATAGACCGTTTGTATAATACTTTTTGTTGGGATGTATTGTGACGTCACAGGGTACGAATGCACGAGGTATGGTTGCACAATTATTCTGCATTCATCGAGAAATGGCAGCAGGTTTTTGAGAGTTCTCGTCCAATCAGAAACGCGGAAATTAGTGTAACAAAATTATTTTATAATTACATAAATTTTCATAAAATTAAGGCATAGCGTTTACACATTCACATACACATAGGCATACACATTTACTTACCTATCTGGGTTGAGTAAAGCCTTAAACGGCCTCGAAACTGGAAGTGAAAGTTGGATGATATGAGTAAACATACGTGTAGTCCATAAAGACAGACTCTGCATCCATTCTCATCTTGTTCTCGTGGCAAATAGAATTTGTGAAAATGTATTTTACTTTTTTGTTGAAACAACTACTTTAATAGACATCCATACTTATAGCAACTGCATTGTGATTCGCAACCTGACTCGCAGTATATAAGCATAGCCATAGCTGTTGATACATTATTAAATTCGTCAATAATCAACACGTAACATGCTATTGAAGCGGAGTAAAATCTCAGTTCGATGCCTTATAATGTGTCCTATCATTCACGATAAATCATCTAATATTACAATTTCTTCTAAAACAGGTTACTCAAATCAACGTTTAGCTCATCAGGCCTGAAAGGCATGGCATGGCGTCCGTGTCCGTCTGTCCATCAGTCCGTCTGTAAACTTTTCGCTTTTTCATCTTCTTCTCCAGGACCGCTTGGTCTAGCAGCTGACATTCTCTGTACAAACTCATTGGCCCATCGGGATTCTAAATTATAAATTTATATCCAACACGAGTACAAGTAGAAACAGCATTTCACAGGTGCGTGGCAGGTTGACAGTGAATACAGAATAGTGTTTGGCATTTACTTCTACAAATAACTATGTAGACCTATGTTGTAAAGGAACGAGACGACCTTATTAACCCACGTACTTGTAGTATTGGTATTAATCTGGTAGATCATAATAAACACATTAAAATCTAATTTCAGTATTTATGAAAACTATGATATGTTTATGGTATATAAAAATAATCTCACCCTGTTGTTCTTTTATATTGAATAAATTTACACGCGTTAATGAATGTAATTTCAGCAACGAGACTTTAGTTCTCTTTCCAAATGATGCTTCACACCCATAACCCCTACAATCTCATTACCCCTACAACCCATTTCAACTACACTTAATGATTGCATGTTTTCTCAGTACACCTACACTCTGAGCTAGTTCTCCCCTGTTTAAGGGTGAACTCACCCAATTAGCAATAGGGCTTGGTTCATTACTGGGAAAGGTTTTTATCTGAAATGAACAATGAGCTTGTAAATTTTCTACAGAAGCCAGAAAGGACAGACCGTGCAAAAAAGTTCCAGTACGCACATGGAGCTCTCCCCCCCACGTAAACGAGTGTACCGGGATCTTGACAGCAGAATTAACAGACTAAAGTGGCAACTTGCAAACGGCCAAACAAATGAATTGGACTTTCTAGATGCTGTTGGACATTTGGTCAAACTTGGACTTTAAGAAGTTAAGCACTGAACAGTTTTACGACTAAACTATTTTAATGTAATTCATTAAGTCATTAAACTGTTAGATTTCTAAGCTTTTTAAAATTTTAAAATGTTTACACTTTTAAAAATATTTGATGTAACTTTCAGCAATAAACATTCACTAAACTTAAACATGTAGTGTTATAACACAGCTTGGGTGAGTCCACTTCAAACCAGAGGGGATGCATCATCCACAATGTTTTTTTAAGACACCCCAGTTCCCCTACACTTTTTAATGGAAAAAAGTGTAGGGGTAATGAGACTGTAGGGGTAATGGGGTGACACCGTTTCAATTAGAGTCATTACTTGATCATATAAAAGCACTGTGATGTCATGTGGTGACGGCGACAGGGAATTGTGCAAAAATCTACTGTCAAAACAAAATCTCCTAGGAGATATACATCATCAGCATTGTGACGTCATCAGCATTTTTGCACCATAGCATTTTAACATTAACTACTTTGTGACTTTAAAGCATTGACTCCATTGTTCTCAGTGATGTCAAATACTTGTGGTGGCATTAACTGATGATGTAATATGATTATGACCATTTGATTGTACAATGTAGATATCGCGTGTAGATATATAGAATATACATAGATGATACTAAACGACCTTCCATTTAAATCCATTTTTATTAAACGAGTTAATGAGTTGGTATTAAACCAGCAAATGCGAGTTTAATACCAAATCATTCACGAGTTTAATAAAAATGGTATCATATGGAAGGAAATTTAGTATTCTGTTTATTACTTGCTAAAATTAATCAAACGAAACTGCCGACAGTGTGCTGGAACTAAAACTTCCGCAAGGCATGTACCATTGTAACCATACGATTAGTGTGAAGTAACAAATGTGACGTCATACTTGCAGCGGTATTATATTAGGTTGATATTGCCGTATAACTAATAAATATTACACTGCAGTATCTTCCAAGCGCAAGTAATAACACTTGATTTAAACAATATTTATTCATGAAAAATGAAGGGATTGGTAAACGGGCATATAAGTTATAAACGCCTATGTTAATACCTCTCCAATCCTAAAGAACATATAACACAATATTCATTCATCAATACCGAGAAACATAAGCATTTGATAACATACTCGTAATAGTATTATCAAATTAGCAAGGAAATTAATTAAGAGAAACGTTTAGTTTGGGTAATATAGTAATGCAATGAAATGACGATATTTTGGTTAATTTAATCAGATAATTACTTATTTCCATATAAGATTGATTGTAAATCAAAACCATGCTCGTAGAAGAAACATCTTGATCGGACTTCAACAAAATTTGGACATATAAAAAGATAATGAATGGCATCATCATAATGATAGCAATATTTACATTTTTATTATTTATTATTATTTATTTTTATTCCACATTTTTTTGATACACAGGTTTACAAATATTCACCCTTCGTTGGTTTCACAGATTGGGTACCGGGTACATTTGATACAAAACATTTGTTAGAAAGATTCGGATGGACATAAGGTAAAGTATTATGTAACAAAACATTACGTAAATAAGTGGTGGCAACTCGACCAAAATTTCACAAATTTGTCGTGCTGACATGAGGAATAAGCTATAGCCTTTGTTATATCATAATAGTGTGATAACTCTCTTTGCAATTGGATTCTATCCATAGTGAGATTAGAGTTTTTATTATGACAATTCAAGATAAGTTTCTTGGTTACAAGAATAATTACATTTGGAGGGTCATTGTTTTTGGCTAGATATCCAAGTAAAATAGTTTTCTTGGTGAATATTATTTTTAAATGTGCATTTGCATTTATCCACTGTTGGATATCTTTCCAAAGAGAGTTTATATGTGAGCACTCCCAAAATAAATGATCAATATCACAAATGCCATCTTTACAGAAAAGGCACATAGGAGAGTCAATGTATTTGATTTTGTAGAGATATGAATATACAGGTAAAATTCTATGTATAAGTTTATATTGAAACCACCGCAATTCGGTACATTCGGTACATCTGAAAGGCATTTCATTAATTGTTCTCCACTCAGAATCAGAGTAAGTTTCGTTCAAAATCTCTTCCCATTTCTGATATTTAAGTTTTTTAAAGGAATTGTCTAGTAGGATGTCATAATAATGTTTTGATCCTTTAAGATCAGCCCGAAGTTGACGGTGATTGTAGGGTATATGACCCTCCTCGTTTTCAAACGTATTCATGTACTCCTTCACTGCATTTTTGAGCCCTTAGAAGGTCACCGGATCACATTTAACTTTATAAATATTTATAAATTGTTCATATGATAACAAAATGCCTTTATCATTCACCAGGTCACTCACAAATTTTACACCAGCTGAGTACATCTTTTTATAAAAAACGGATTGTTTATTAATTTTTATGTTATCATTATACCAAATAAATTGGGAATATATTCCTTTTTATAGATTTACATTTTGATAAATACATACTCCATGCTAGTAATGTATCTTTCCAAAACATGTTAGTTACCTTTGGAACAACAAGCTCCTTTATATAACTGGAATCCATCTCTAATATATTTGTTGGTAATATTTCATTATTAAAAACAAAGTAGGTTGTTTTGTTAGCTGTGTTGTAAAAACGTTTTAACCATGCTATTTTTGTGCAGCAATGTAGTGTTTTATTTGTGGAACTTTAATGCCCCCGTTTGGAATACTACCTACAATAATATCACGTTTAACTTTATCGGGTTTTCCTTTCCATATGAAATCAAAACATTTTGATTGAAAAGCTTGCAAAACATTATCTGATGGGGATGGAATAGACGTACAGACATGGGTTATTTTTGGTAGCAGCAATGATTTCAAGACCGTGTTCCGACCAAGTGGAGTGAGGATGCGACATTTCCAAATCTTCATTTGGTTTTCCATATCTTTGAACTTATCCATATAATTTTCTTCAATCATATTTTCGAGATCAATATGAAATTTTATTCCCAATAGCTTAAAAGAATGTACCCATTCTAAATTCCAGTCTTCACAAAGCTTGGGTCTACTTCGTTTTTTTGAACCAATCCAAATTAATTTTGTTTTTTCTACGTTTACCTTAAGTCCAGAAAAGCGTTCAAAAAATGTCAAAGTACTTAGAACTTCGTAGAGGCATTTTTCAGATCCATCTAACATTAGGGATATGTCATCAGCAAATAGAGCTAGAAGATGTTCAATATTTCCTATTTTTATACCTTTGACTTCTTTGTGAGCTTTTAGTAATATTGTCAATATTTCCGTACGAAGAATAAATAAGTAAGGAGAAATTGGGTCTCCTTGACGACATCCTCTACTTAACTTAAAAAACGAGGAAGGGAATCCATTTATGAGGACACATGATTCCGAATTGTGATAAAGAATATCAACCTATTTCCGAAAAGAAGGTCCGAAATTATAAAATTTAAGAGCATTTTGTATGAATTTCCAATCAATTGAATCAAATGCTTTTTCAAAATCAACTGACATCAATAGACCCGGAGTTTGGTATGTTTCGGTATGCTCCATTACATCATAAATTTGCCGTGTAACTTCACCTATATATCTCCCGGAAGAAAGCCCTTTTGCTCTTCGCTTATTATGGTAAGAAGGACGGATTTAAGACGAGCAATTGCTGCCGATGCAAGCTTATACGAAACATTAAGCAGAGAGATTGATTTTTAGAAATCGTTTCGATTTGTTTTCTTTTGGAATACAGGTGATAACACCTTGCGTTTGAGTTATTGAAAGGGAACCTGTTTTGTAGGCATAATTTAGTGACTTTAATAAGTATTTATTCAAATCTCGCCAAAAAAACTTTACGAATTCTGTTGTGAAACCATCTGGGCCTGGACTTTTATCATTTTTTCATGTTTTTTAAAGCTGCAAGTACTTCATCGTAAGTTAATACTCCTTCAATCCCTGCTGAATCATTATCGTCCAGTTTTTTACTTACTTGTTCAGGAAGTAATTCATCAAGATCTATTTGTCTACAATCTCGGCTAGAGTATAATGATTTATAAAACTTCAGTTTCTTTCAAAATATCACTGGTTGATGTAATTAGATCTCCATCTTTATCCTCTAACTCTGTAATTGCTTTGTTTAAGAAATTTCGCGATTCTAGCTTCAAAAATAATTTTGTTGGTTTTTCACCATTTTCAACCCATTTAGCCTTTGATCTAATGAAACTTCCTTTCGCTCTAATAGTACTTATTTCTTCAAGTTCACTATTTACGGCTTTAATATCATTTAAAATATCCTCTTTTTCACTAATATTTTGTGATTTATCTAGTTCTACTGTTAATCTGTTTAATGTTGTGTACAATTTAGTTTCAGCATTTTCCATTTTCTTCTTCTTTGTGCTCCCAAACAATATAGATTTCCCCCTGATCATCATCAAAATAGTTTCCCAAAGAAGTTGGTCAGATATTGAGAAAACATCTTCATTTTCAGTTACACGATACTATATCAATGTCTCCGTTATAGTTTTTTTTACCAGCGCAACATAATCTTTGTCGTATAACAATGAATTATTAAATTTCCAAAA
The DNA here is from genome assembly GCA_936450465.1 of Gibbula magus. NCBI lineage: Eukaryota > Metazoa > Mollusca > Gastropoda > Trochida > Trochidae > Gibbula > Gibbula magus. The sequence goes on from OW388306.1 coordinate 25,628,774, forward strand.
GCCTTTACCTCTTTTAACTTCATTAATTTTGATTGAGAGTTCTAGAAGAGCATGGTCAGTTTTGAAACCTGGATTAATAGACGTAGATGTTATAGACGAGAGTAAATTATGTGATATCAGAAAGAAATCAAGACGCGACTGTTTTAAAGGGGTTGGCTGACGCCAGGTATATCTTCTCTCATCTAAATTGCGTTCCCGCCAAGCGTCTTTAAGATCGAAAACATGCTGTAGTTCTAATACCCTATTTCTCGCATTTGGGTTGTTGATATGTTTATAATTAAATTGATCAATGAGTGGGTCTAGCACCAGATTCCAGTCGCCGCAAAGTATCAAATATTCTCCTTCAGATTCTTCTATTATATCAGAAAGTTTATCATAAAATTCCGGTGAGTCGATATTGGGTCCATAGATATTTAAAAGGAAATAAGTACAATTTTCTATTTCTACATCAACAGCATTAAAGTTGCCATTTTCATCAGAGTATTCCTTTATCACTTTAAATTCGAAATTATTATTGAATAGAATAGCCGTACCTCGTGCATTTGATTGAAATGAACTAAAGTAGCATTCAGAGTATCCCCATTGCTGTTTGATAAGTTGTTCTTTATCCTTAGTGAAATGAACATCCTGAAGACAATAAATAGATGCCTTTTTCTGTTTTAGGAAATGAAAAACTTGCCTTCGTTTCTTGATGTCACTGATACCCCTACAGTTCATTGAAATAACTGATAGATCTGTCATGGTACTAGATAAGAAAATAACCTTGTCCAAATGTCCCTATCCAATGAAACACTATTTGAGTGATGTGCAAATTTTTTAACTTCCAATTTGGTAGAGGTAGTGGAATGGAAATTATGAAAAGAAAAATTCAATGAATCAATACAAAAGGAAAAGCTATCAATCGATAGCTGATAATAGTGTGAGTACAAAACTAGGAAAGAATAAAGGAAGATAAAATACAAAATGGGGCAAGCCATTTTGATTGATTATAAAAAGAAATGAACGAGTGGAGATCCGATCCACGGGCATATAATGCGTTAATAACATTAATTAAAATTGACCTTATTTTGCAGCACAATATTTAAGAAAATTAACTTTTCAATAATAAAAAAAATAACAAATTAAAATTATAAAACCAAGGAAAAATGGTGTCTCATTGAAAATAAAGTAAGATCCCCTCAATACAGGAACATAACAAAAAGAGCAAAAAAGGCTAGATAAATAGAGTTCTTGCACGGCACCTAAGGATTGGAGAACCCTTTGGAAAGCTAGACAACTAATCAAAGAAACTATCACTAGTAGTATCTTATGAAATTAAAGTAAACCCGTCATATTAAAAACCAACAATTAAACAGTATTCAGAACTAATAATGGGGGAATGATCGCTTAAACACACCTGCACTTTGACACCAGGTGAGCACAAGCGTGATCCTCGTGCTTTACATGTAACAGTAGTCATTCACAGTGTTTGTGTTCATACTGCATCTTATAACTACATACATATATATATATATATATATATATATATATATATATATATATATATATATATATATATATATATATATATATAGATACCATGCATGGATACCATATGATTCATAATTTGGATGTATGTGCTGTTATACGGGTAAGTAAATTTCTCTGTTTTGTAGATATAATTATTTGCAACATGTTCTTTCGATTCATATTCATTGTACTGCCACTGATAGGCCATGGGCCGAAAGCCGTAGCTTGTCTCTAAATTGACTTTAGGTCCAAGTTTTTGGTGAAGGCAGAAACAATATATCAATTTAATCCTGAGTGTTTACTGCTTCCAAAAATGCAATGTTTCACCTAGGATACTTGTTCATTATGAAATTAAGGCATGTTGAAGTGATGGATCAGCAGTTTCGCAAAAGGTCTTCTTAGCCACGGAAAAACTGATTTTTTGACAAAAGTTTTTAATATATTTCCACATATTACATATCTGTTGAAAGAGAATATGTTGTTCTATCTAAATATTGTAATCCAACTGGGTTTCCCATTAAAAAATGTGAGATTTCTGCCAAAAATGTTCTGAAAAAAATTTATTTTTCTCAAACCGTCCCATTTCGTTTATGATTTTAAAAAGAAAATTAAATTTTAGCCCTAATTCAATTCATAGTGTAAGAAACCGATGTAATTACAACAATGAGAAGTTTGAATTTTTAAACTACATACATTTCCAAGCAGTGGCGGATCCAAGGGGGGGGTTCAGGGGGTCCGGACCCCCCCCTTTTCAAATCCATGTATAAGTTGGGATATACATTTACACCCCCCCCCCCCCCCCCCCCCCCCACTGAGTGGAGAAAAATTGTTTTGGGACCCCCCCCTTTCAAAAATCCTGGATCCGCCCCTGCCAAGAGAGCTAAATGAATTTTTATAACAGGGGTGAGAGTTTTTTCTGAGCAAAGGGAGGTAACTCTTGCAAGAATTTCAATTTTTTTTTAACATTTCTCATAGAATTTGCCATCAAGTAACAACTGATTCTTATTACAAACGTACGAAAACACATTATGGAATGATATGTTACAAAAATGTAGAAGAATGTAAATATAAATTTTTGATTTTTCCCAATGGCATAAATATGTAAAAAAAACAAAATGCAAACATCAACTACAATAATGCAGCGATACAAAATTGTACATAAGAAATTAAATTTTTATTAAAGGTGTGTTAAGTCTGTTCGCTAAAGATACCCATTTTCTGTAAAAGTAGTTAAAGGTTTGAGATTTTTTTAAAAATAAAAATATGAATGAAAATATCTTTGATTTAAAAAAAGGTTATAAAACAATTATGTTTTCCCCTTTACTTACTTCTTTGAATCCTTTGAATGCTTATAATTTTTTGATTATGATAATTTGATTCAAAAGAACTTATGTGTTTGGTAGGCCAGATAAATAGAGGATTCTTCAGTGTTTTCAGTATGATGTTGCAGTTTATCTCTCAGCGAGTGCCAGTATTTTTTAAGTGGCGCAGATATGAGTGAAAAATATATATGAGATGAGATAAGTGACATTACACTGTAAATACAAAATATTCTATATATTATATGCTTCTGTGTTTAAAAAAAATGTGGTGTTTTAAAGTTAAAAAGTTAAAAACTTAGGGAGTTCTTGTGATATCATACGCTGACGTTGTTGATGGCAGACGTGACGTCATATTATTGTGGACATGATGTCATTCCCTGTGTGATATTTTCACTGTGTTGAGAACTGAGATCAAACTGCAGTGGTACTGGCGAGAACGTATTCTCAAACAGATAAATAGAGAAATTCTGTCTTTTCTTCACCATAAAAATATTAAATTTTTTTTTATTTGCTTTATCAATGAAAACATACTGGTTACAAACTACAATTCTTACTACTCACAAACCTCAATCCAAATAGTGTTATACCATCTGTCATGATTATGGATTGAACTAATGACATCAAACTATTAATTGACAACATACTTTCATCTCCCTATTTATGCATGAGCGGGTATTGACCCCCACCCCCTCTGAAAATTCCGGGATCCGCCACTGCTGACAATGTTATGACCTCAAAGTTGATGATGTAATGTTATGTTATGATGCCATAGTGCTGATGACGTCACAATGCTATTCTACTTCACTGAGCTCACTGACAAAGAAGCTAAAAGGCAGAGTTGTGTTTGAGATATGTTCATTCATTAAGATAAGATATCCCGGAGGAAATTTGTTTCATTGGCATGCTGGGGATATTTGTAACTTTAATCAAGTCCTGTTGATATATTTGATATCAGAAGACACATGGGTAAGATTCTCAATTGATGAGCATTTAGAACAATGTTAAATTATAATATATACTACCGTATATTTGTAAGGTTACTGCCCTTCTAGAAAAAAACTATTGAGCTTCTCTGTAATCAGACCTCAAACACTTTTGATCAAGGTTCCAATGGACACGGAGATCTCACTATCACCTTTTATCGTCCAATATTATGTTCCGTTGTATCTTCAACATTGCCGTAGGAACCAGGGGATTTAAAGTACCGGTAACCAACCAAATACTGAAGAGTTGCTTTAAGATATTATCACTTTTTTCAATAACTTTGATTTTGACTCAAATGTGTTACCAAGACTGATAGGTTCATTTTCAAAGCATAGCTAAAAACCTGTTAATTTTATTTTTCTGAAACTCTTTAGGTGTATTATCCATATGCCTTTTTTATTTTAAGATTTTAAAATTATTAATTTAGTTTCTATGGAAATGGTTTGGATTTGGACACAGGGACAGGTTCGTTTCCATATAAGAAATTTATAAAAAAAATAAGTTTATCTTTTATCTTTTTTAACCTAATATGTGTTATCCACCTTGTGAATTAGTTCATTTCCGGAGCAGAACTGTTTGTGTTATCTTTTTGAAACTTAATAGGTGGTAATCAGTATTAAAGGTGGTATCTTATGACATGTTAATTGTTTTTAATATATAAGTATTGTGTTTTCATGGAAACGAACTGGACTTTTATTGAGGGATAGGTTTCTTTCATTTCCCAACATAAAAGGTCAATATACCTTTTTAAAAATATGGGCCTTTTATGTTTCAAAACTTTCAAATTTTGATTTGTTTCCATGAAAAGAAGTGAGACCTGGAGCCATTTTGTGAGGGACCCATACTTTTGTTTCTACTGCTTGCAAAGTTTATCTGCACGTCAGTTTTATAGACAGTAGATAGGTAGATATAATATGCATAGAGTCAATATGAACACCCAACAAAATTCAACTTAGTATTTGCATATAAAATATAATCATATAATCGTAATACATTGTTTGCTCAGGATTGTTTGTCATTTTTGAAGATATTACAGATATTGCTAAAGGTAAAACAAAATTCAGTGTGTTTTTTCAAAAGGTGTGAATACTTTTTTCTTCTTTTTCTTTCTTTCTTTTTTCGTCTATTTTTTTTTTATTCCATTTCATTTCAAATACATAGAATATATATACAAAACAAAAATATACATGTCATCAGTCTATTGTTGTCAAAGATAAATAATAATAGGTGTCAGTAAAAGTTACCAGATTAATGTTAATGGCCACAAAATTGACTACCAATAAAGTGTTTTACATGCCATCATCAAAAATGTTTTCTACTCAAATACCAAATTAAATGTTAGTTATAGCCATGAAGACAGTTTTAAAATTAAAATTTAAAAAAATTTCTCACTTGTGTACCATTTAATTTGGGCAAATGATCCATTTTCTCAACAGGAACCCGATATTGTAAGTAAAACGAAGGTTAAATGAAGGTAAACAAAAACCCTACACCCTATATCAAATAAAAAGAATAAAGGAACAATGTCAGCCATACTGCCGATCTAAGGAAGCGGCCCATTCAACTTCAGGTCAAAATGTACGCTAAGAATCGGTGACATTCACAAATAAACGCACGTACCAATCAACTATACATTTCTCCACAAACCCAGTTGATTTCAAACATGTCACCCTTCAGATAACTTTAGTAGCTCTTCTAACTCGAAAATTGACCAAAAAACCTCTCCCCTGAACATTATTCTGCAGTATCACAGTGTCAATAATCAAAATTATGATTAATTTTCTGTTTTCCATCCAGAAGTAGCCATTGTTTAATATACCCATATATATGGCCCCTGGAAACTTCTGATATTGCCACAATTTGATCAGTTGAAGACTCACAAACAGACAGACACACAATCTATAATGGGGGCGGCCATCTTTGTTGTACCGGGCAGGCTGACCTAGCTGCTCTCTGATTGGTTGAAAATAGCATATTTATCAAGGGCCTTCTATTACTGTTTATTAATTAATGAACAAGTGTTTTTGGTGAAACATTGAATATTTTGTGAAAAATAACCATTTTCTACAATATAAAGTAAAGTTTTCCCCTTCACCAAAAACTTGGACCTCAAATGAACAAAAACAGTCCTCGGCCCATGGCCTATGAGTGAGTATACATGGTATACCGATTATAATTAACACTTGCAAAGTTTGTACACAGTGTCATATTCAGTCTGATTTGGTTGGATACTCATTATATAACATTTGCAAAGTTTGTGCACAGTGTACATTTCAGTCTGATTTGGTTGGATAGCCATCATATGACGCTTGCACAGTTTGTGAACAGTGTCATATTCAGTCTGATTTGATTAGATAGCCATTACATAATATTTGTAAACAGTGTCATATTTAGTCTGATGTGATCGGATAGCCATTACATAATATTTATCAAGTTTGTACACAGAGTCATATTCAGTCTGATTTGATTGGATAGCCATTACATAATATGTGTAGAGTTTGTACACACAGTGTCATATTCACACTCACAGTTCGATGTCACTGAATACACATTATTTAACACTTGAATGGCTTATAAAGTGTCATACCCTTCCAATATGCATGTTGACGTCTAAGTATATCGCTGCCACCCTGCCTTAGGTTCTTTAGCATCTTTGGTCTCCAAGAAGACGTCCACACCCGCAACTCGTACTCGTGCATACACACCCTCTCGTCGTAGATCAAACGCTTTCCTGTTGAGAATGGCCCTCTGTTTTTTCAGTTTGAAAGGCAAATCTGTTCTTATGCTTTTACCCTTTCTATCCTTCAGAAACTTGCCGTTGGTAAGAACCAATTCACGATTTGGCATGTACACAAATGTTGCTATAATAGGGTTTGGTGCGTCCGGGGTTGGATCATTAGGAAACGGCTTTCGGGGTAGTCTGTGTACCGTTTTGAAAAATATTTTGTCTGCTCTTTCTTGCGTGAAACGTAGATCGTCAACAAGGAATTGTCGGAGACGTTGTTCCGTGTTCTCCATCGGTTGTTCGGGGATGCCGTAAAACAGCAAATTAGGACGCCTATCATGTACTTCTTTCTTCAGTAAAGTATTTTCGAAATGTGTAGCTTGGTCCGATAGCGTTTGTTTTAATTGAGTCACGTCAGTTCGGAGATCATTAATTTCATCTTGCTGTTTAGAAACTAAATTGTCAATATCGTTGACTTTGGAAGTCACCCTCTTGATTTCATCTTTCACACTAGAAATAGAGTTCTCAATTCCTGACTGCGTCTCTTTTAATAAATGTCCAACTTTTGTTGTAATTCTGCTTTCTACATCCGAAAGTAATTCTTCTAAATTTGTTGACGAACGTGTAGCGACATTTGACTTGGAAGTCATGACAGCGAAATTGTTGCACAATATTGTCAAAAATGCTTTTCAAAGTTAAAAAAATCCGATTTTATGTCTTCTTACCCATATAACTTCATGTTCGTGATGATATAGTATCTTTCAATTAGTCATTTTTCCATCGATGGCTATGATACCCGTGGATTTTCGGAGAGCTCCAACAACGTGCGTCCGTCACTCACACATGCGCAACCGGAAGTGGAAGTATTTTGAAGAAAACATTTAGGGGCATTTAGGTCACTACAAACCAGTCTCATCTTACAATGGATAATTTGATTGCGTCTTGTACCCGCGTTTTTAATAATATGATGTACATTGCAAGATAAAGTTCGATCGACACGTTTCGTAAAGCAAGCAAGTAGCAAGAGAATCAATATCTGACAGGATGTGAGACCTGCACTGACTCAAATTTTAATCCCTCCTAAATAGTTTATTGTGTGCTAATCAAGCTAGCCACTTGTCACATACCGATCAATCAAATTATATTGTACGTTGTTTAAGCTACGCCATGTTGAAAATTCTCCACACTGTTGAAAGTGAAAGCAAAGACCAATGAACTATAAATTTGAAATCTGATAAAGGCTCAAAGGTAACTGTAATAGCAAAGAGACATGCCATTAACTATGATCAAAGGTCATGTAAAGTGTTGGTTACTGCATTCCTAATCTGACTTTTTGACATTTTCTGTTTGTTGATGTTTCATGTATGGTTTGGTTAGGGGGCTTTTACAAGCACAATTATACGAAATTCCCCGTGCATTTCGAAGAACATCTGAATCCGTCGACTGTACAATGCCTGGTTGGGTTTGGTACTCCGTCTTCCTGATTGTAGTAGTAACCGTATCATCAATCGATGAAAGAAAACAAAAAAGCAGCCAAAATACAACCTTGTCTAACACCTTACCTAAGCCCATTGTTTCATCAGTACAAGGACATATTACAACTATTCGGAAGAACACATCGACAAGAACACAGGGTCCTAGGGGGGATATTCCGGACAGGATGTCACTGTACTGTCTGGTGTTGGAAAACCTTCCCACATCATGTGGACGACATCAAACGGACTGGGATCCTAATCTATGTTATCAACTTACAAAAGTATGTTCTGCCAGAGAAATGTCAAAAGGATTTCCATCACAATGTACACGAGGTGAGTGATTGAAAGCACAAAACAGATATTCGTTTAAATATATAACATGTAGCATATCATTCGAATTCAATGTCTTTAAGGTTAATGCCATTGGATAACAGACAACAAGAATGTTAGTTTGTTTATTCACAAATTCTACAAATAGGAACTTGAAAATAATAAAATGCATAAAGTTATCAAAAGTGATATTAAAGAGGTCATTCTTTTCCAAAAATATAGTATCCTAATAGGTTTTATACAAAGGCAGTTGTGCAACCAGCGACGCCCTTTTGATATTGTGGAAGCGGATAAACGTTTCCTCTTTTGGTTATGGATTCTCGATTCATACTATTTCATTTTGTGATAAAAATCCATTCTATACTATTTACAATATCATTGATAAATTAAAAACAATACGGTTTGTTGAAGGACTCAAGCCGATGCAAATTTAATTTCTGAAAGAGAACCATTTATGTTAAATACATTATTTCTGTTTGTTATCATTAAGGTAAGTTTCAATTAATTCGAAGGGCCATATCTGTGTAGACCAGTAAGCCATAAATATGGACCTTCTTGTATCAGTGCACTTTGGATTTTCATTTTTAGTTGTTTCCTTGAACTTACAATTTCTTAAGATCAAGCTTGGTATATTGAACAAGTATGTGTAAACGTGACATTTTGAGGTTTTCAACTTCTTTGGATTTTTAGTTTTTGTCGTTTCCATAAACTAAAAACTTCAAGTAATAGGTCGCTTTAGAAGTTTCGCTTCCAGGACAGAACTTGAAAATCTCAAGGCTGTGATCAATACAACCTGGAAGTAAAATAATGTTATTTTGTAGCTTAAATTTGTTACCAGTGACCAGTTGAATAACTCTAACACATTTTCAACTGATTTTAATGATTACGGATTTATTAAAGAAGAAATCTCCATAATCACTTCAATATATTTCATTTGTCACAAAATAATCTGTTATATGAATGTTTGTAAAACATACCTTCGATTTCCTGGATATGAAATGGCCATTATTGCACCCGATTTTAATTATTTGAATATCTACGAGGGAATTTTAATAAGTTCTTCAACTTAAGCATTTATGTTTACACAAACAGTGTCACTAGTCAGAAGGCTGACACGTCTCAAGACAAGTTGTAGATACAACATTTAGTTCATTCACTTGTCTGTGCTCGGAATCATCGGGTAGCGAGCCCTGATTACGAGTGTTCACTTAATCTAAATTCAATGTAGTGTTTCTATCAAAAACAACCCCATAAATTACATTTTACTGATTGCCAAAAGTTTTATTTATGGTCTAAAGCAACAACATGTATCTTCTTACATTGCCTAAGATCGTCATCCTCGGTAACCCAGGGATTTTTTTATATGCTCCGTTTCCCGCCCTTGATCGGCGAGTGCCAATCAAACTGCAACAAAGCTTGGACCTGCGAGTCAATACAAATTCTCTTCAGTAATTCATTAAACGTGACCGACATATGCTTCAAGAAAGTGTGTGAAAGATTTGAACTTGAAAAACTCAGTGAATGCTATCGAGCATTTTCATTAGTTACTGATTTCGTCATGTCGACCAGGGGCGGTTAATTTGAGTACAGATTTTCCTGATAGAGTGTCCCAGGGGTGATATAGTTGAGAGTAACAGAACATAAATAAAACCCTTGGTAACCGAGGATGACAACCTTTTGATGAAGGTCGTTAGCTGTAAACATATTTTATTGCAACAAAAAAATAATACATTTCATTATTGTGCTAAAACAGTGCAAAACCAGAACCATCATAAAATACTAAAAGACGTTGTAGCACACGGTTCTTACTGATATGAAGTGCTTCCACAAACATGTAAATAAGCCTTACCATTGGCCCTGAATCAGTCAAAAGAGTTCTTGTACATGGTCCGGTTAAGCCATTCGATTCCATTTCCCACCTAGCCGCCATTTTAAGGTGACCGTGAAAATGGTCGCTCGAAGGTAGTTTAAGTGAACTGACTGGTGTAGCAATACCTTAACACTCAGAGTAGAGTTTTGAATATGAGACAAGGATGGAATGGTCAACAATGTTACTGTTTAAAATTGCCAATCGCATGACACCTTCAAATCTATCCCTCACATTGAAGAATTCAATAAAATTGTCGCTTTATACGTTGCACATTGCCAACGTTTCTTTTGCCTATGATTATTTGTCAAAGGTATCAGCAAGATTGGGGGCTCAAAACCTTAGAGCTTAAGATGCACTTCAAGAACAGATAGGTATTTATCGCTTGACATTCTCTTCCCAAAGAGTTTACTCCCGTCAAATTTTCGATTCTAACCTTCATTCTACATTGAGAAATTTCTCGTTTCTAACAAAATCCCCTAGCGGTAAAAAATTAAACTGCTCTATATCCAATGAAATCACATTTTACATCTACTACGTCGTTAAAATCGTCCTAGTTATTTCAAAGATCTCAACCTTAGACTGTAAAGAGTCTTGAAAGATATCCGGTGTTGAGGTAAACGGACATTATATTGAAAAATAAAGCATTTAACATATTCTCCGTCTTGGTCTCATTTTGAAGTCCTAGCACTTATTGAACTTCCCTCGTACTTTCATAGGTGGACTTACAGGTGAATGCCCCGACCCTCCAGTTGTCAGAGACATCGCGAGATTGGTTGACACAATGACTGTGAAAGGTAGGATTATGATGGCACGATACACAGTCCCGACCTGTCATTCGGACGAAAGTCCCTGTGGGGTGTTGGTCAGTCGGTGCACGGCCAAGGGAGATTGGACAATGGTCAAAGGCAAGTGCTGCCAGTCCACTTTCCTACAGCGACATCTGGTGAGTGAGAAGAGAAATAGTCTGTCCATGAAAGATTAATTAATTATTAAAAAGTTGGATATATTACTGTAGATAATTTGAGAAAAGTTCGTAAAAATGGGGTTAATGGTATAACTATATGATTTTACATTACTAGTGGGTAGCGAGCAAACAATTTTAAGTTGCAAAATGTTATACAGGCGCCAGTAACGTTATTATTTTGGGCGTTGTTTGGATGTTAGAAGTAGAGGTCAGAATACGACGTCATACTTGCATCTTTTTAAAATGTTTGTTCTGTACAAAGTTAACTGACAACGTTGTTTGGACATTAGAAGTTCACAGTAGAATACAATATCCTTGGAACTTTGTAGAAACGCCAGGTTTAGAGCGTTGTCTGTGCGTTTGATTTGATTTGATCTGTGCGCTGAGAAACAAAAACGTTACCAAACCACATCGTTGTTTAAACTGTGCATGTTTATAAACACCATCACACCAACACAAAACACCTTAACGCTGTCAGTTGTAAACGTTATTTAGCCCATAGCCATGGGTCATGAAACAGAGAGATGTGTGTGCCATAGAAACGTTAATGAATAATAATGTATAAGGAGACAGATCTGGATATAACATTTCAGTGTTGAATATTGCTATAGTTTGGCAGGTAATATTTTTGGAGTTTTACAGTGGCATTTTAGCCCATCATACTTAAGAGACCAGAAGGTCTTATAACATGGACAGATTCCCGTCCTCACACTTGATTAAGAACTACAACCCAAAGCTGAAATTGTGTGGGGAGGTACCTCGTACGTGGGGAAACAAAGTTTATATAAAGTAAAGTAAAGTAAGGGCGGGCCTAATACAATTTAATGTGGTGCACCCTTTTAATGACACTGGTCATGCTAGAGAGCAAACAAGCCAAATGAATGGAACAGAATACATAAATGTGGGGAAAACAACATTCAAATTGTAATAATAAATCACTGGCTGTGAAATTCACTGGCCTGAAAGTGGAGTCCAGGGTCTGCACATCATGTACTTGCATTGTGTTGACTCACAGGGGCTTGTATTGTCGAAGCTAGCGATTACAACGAATATGGAGTCGACGATCCAACCCCATATACTATAAAAAAAAGGAAAGGGATGTAACGGGGTCAACACCCCATGTCCGTTTGAAATTATATTTCAGAATGTTGTCATCATATTATCATTCAATGTTATATACCATGGCAAAGCCAATACATTTGTCTTTAAAACAAGCCATCAAACGTAAAAATCGAACGGATAATAACAAGGATATGATTTTTCAAAGCCAAAAATATTAGCACATTGCTCACGTGAGCCATTTGCCTAGCCCACCAAAATGATAAAATATTCGCTTGAAAAAATTATTATAAAATACTTTATAATATCCTGTCAGCTAAAAGTGACCCAGTTACAAAGGCCAGTATTTGGTGCATCAGATCGCGCAAGAATTATAACACGGAGTGCACTGTAATTGACGTACCAGGGATTTTAGATAATCTCAAGTGTGTTTCGAAACATCGTTTGATAGTGCTAAGATAGTCGTAAGTAGAAATTATTTATATATCTTGGTTACAAGCCAAGATTTTAACAGCTGTTCAGCCTTCATATCGTTGATAATGGCTGACGAATACCATGGCGCCAAAAGAGTATTGAGAATAAAGATCATATAACAAATAATATCCATTCAATAACGTTTATAACCATAACCAATCTATTTTGTTCAATGGCAAGTCTACATAACATACGACGTGTACAACATGAAATAACCCTTTTTATTCGGTGCAGAAATCCATGCAAAGAGGTTCTGGTGAAATCTCCATAACAATTCCGTGGGGCTTTCCTCCACACACACAACTGGTCACTTTTGGATCGCCATTACCTCAAGTGAAACAGTGAGTATGACTGATGTCATATTCCATGTTCGTAATTATGATTTAGAAATGATGTGTGCAATTAACTTTCTTGTTAAGTGTACCATTTAGACTATTTAGTTTTGGTTTGCATATAAAACGGTCAATACCTACATGATACACAAAGCGTTTTGTATTGTGCCTGTATAAGGTCTCGGTTACTGGGTGGATAAACTTATGGGAGAGTCAGTGCTGGCGATTGGTACATTACTCTGAAGCAGTGTGTTCGAATCCCGTAAAATACTAGAATTTGTAGTATTACAGATAGTGTGGTCCCAAATATAACACGGTTACACAGATCTGTAGGTCCCTGAGTATACCAAATTAAGTATAAGTATAAAAGCAGAAATTATACTTGAAGTTTTGAAGATTTGCAGCTTTCAATTTTCTTCAAATGATCATAACAAAAAAATAAAAATACACCAGCAATATATCTCTTGATGCAAACTGAATTCTTAAAACTTGTTTTATTTTTTACTGCAGAATCTCATTTAATTTGGAAAACAAGACGGACATTATTTTTCATGTTGGTCTAAGGTTTTACCTCTTCTTGCAAAGTCATGTTATTGTGATTGACCGGCGTCTTGGCGGTAGCTGGCGTGGGGCCCAGACGATCAGATACAGATTCCCTTTCAGGATAGGGAGAGCCTTTTCTGTTCAAATTGAAGCCATGGAAAACAGATTTGAGGTAAGTAGTCCTTTGATTACCAAATGAGGGGACATTGTGTGAAAAAATGTATCCCTGTCACAGAACATCATGTTTTGAACAAAATCAGTGCATGTTACAGTCTTTTACCTTGAAACTTATTTCGCCACAGTCATTGATTACTGACTTCAATTTGGAGATGTTTCACGCGCTTTCAGTGGTGTTGATTTTGCTCTTGTGTCCCGCAGAAGCTTTATTTAAAGAAAAGAAGAATTGGATGATTCTGAAGGCAAGCCAATAGTGATGGGGATTTTATCAATTCATTTATTTTCAGGTGAGGGAAACGGTGTCCAACATCATACTTGGTTCACAAGACTATGACGGAGTTGACGGGTCAGGGGTGACACGGGTGACTATTGCTGGCAAAGTGAAGATAACCCACTGTGTTATCAAACCTTTTGTTGGCTTCCCTAACCGTAAACTACCCTGAGTTGGTCTCTTCTCCATTCTGAAAAAATAAATCGTTGTCATTGTGAAAATTAGAATGTATTTTTATTCATGTCAATTCGACCAAATCTCGGTGATATTGAAGAAAAAGAATAATTTCCATGGATTGTAAGTCAAAACCATGTTCATAGAAGAAACACCTTGATCGAATTTCAAAAAAATGTGGACATATAAATATATAATTGATAGCATCCTCATGGTGATAGCCACATTCACAAGTGGAATAATTTTGAAGAAAACGATTAAATGTATGGGCATTTAGGTCACTACAACGGATAATTTGATCATGTCTTGTCCCTGTATTTTAATAACATGATGCACATTGCAAGGTAAGGTTCGATCAACATGTTTCTTAAATGTAACAAGGGAATCAATATTTCTTACATTGTCATCCAAAATATTCCACTTAAGCACACACGATGGAAGGAAAGACTAGGTATATGTTTCTGTGCTGCAAAGAGGATGTTGAAGAATGTCCTGATTCATATGTGGATGCAGAGGATATATTTAGTGGAATTAATTCTGATAAGTATTTCGAAGTTTTCTCATTGAACATTTTGTGACAAAACCCCATCTTGTGAAATTTTTTAAGGCTTTTCCTCTGAAGGAAAATATTTTAGGCTTCTCAAGCAATTAATCATAGGACTAACCTTGAATATAATATTATCAATATGTTTGTTCCACTGGGCAACACTTTACACAGTCAATCCAAATTGCTTATGAGAATCAACAGTTTTGATAAGTATATCATTCATTACAAGGTCAGGCATTAATGTTATCGCTTTCTTTCTAGAAAAAACTATAGTTTCTGTTTTATTTGGGTTAAATTCTACCTTCCACAATTTTGGCCCATTTTGCTATAAGTTTAAGGTCATCATTTACTGAACTAATTAGAATATAAGATAGGATCATCAAATAACACATATAATGATGTTTCATCAGCAAATAATTTGATATTTCAATGGATCTTCAACAATATCATTATTATTGACCAAGAAGAGTAGAGGCCCCAAAACTGATCCTTGAGGGACACCGCTTCTAATGATTTAACATTTGATTTACACCTATTAATACAATACAATACAATACAATATATTTTATTAAAGTCTCACCATTTGTACAACATGGGTAAAAATACAGAGTTTTTACATTGCAAACTTAAGAGTACAAATGCCACCCAAAAGGGTTATGAGAGACTACAAATTCTTTAAAAGCATTATATGATTAAGATATGAAAAGGGATATTAAAGCAATTTAAGATAAATTAAAAGTATAAATAGTATAACCATAAGTAAAGTATAAAACAAAATATAGATTATGACGATTACAAGGTACATTGGATATGAATCAAATATTAATTTAAAAAACCCAACAGTATTATGCATAAAACAGTTTTCTCCGCATAGACATCTTGAGGCACATGCTTCCTAAAAACGGTAAAGTACAATAATTGTTTAAAATTGTTAAATCTACAGGTGCATTATAAAACATATTGTGGAAATAAGAAGTACGAATATCATCATAAAGGGGGCAGTATAAAAGAAAGTGAGTCTCGTCTTCAACTTGGTCTGTGCAGTATTTACAAAAGCGTTGTGCAGCAGGTAAAGGAGGGGAATGATAACGGCCCGTTTCGATCTCGAGTTTTAAGGAACCACATCGTAGAGAAGCAAATATTCCTCGCTGGTATCTAGGGAGCCGGGTGTAATCTTCAGTGTGCAATTCAGTCTTAAAAAGTCTAAAAGTTCTAAGTTTGGGTGTGGCCTGGACGCTGTCTTTCCACCGCTGTTTATCAATAAAAACAAGTTTGGATAAAATATTCGTTAAAACCCAAGACAAAGATCTATCAGTGTTATTTATCAAATCTGTCAGCCCGAGATCACTGTAGACACGCTGTAGCTTCTTCTCCCAGGACTTTCCTCTCATAAGTGACCACTGGTGGATCTTGTAGGTCAATCTGGTCGGGGGCATTCGTTCCAGCCTGCACCACAGTCGTGCAGCTTCCAAATAGAGTTTGAACTGACAGTCGAGCCATCCCATATCTCCTCGTACAGCAACATTACAAGTATTTCTTGAGACTCCGAGAAAGACACGACAAGCTCTGTTCTGTATAGTGTAGACTTCCTTATATTTGTTGACTCCCCACAGACCAGAACAATAAGTTAAAACAGGTTGAACAATGCTTTCATAAAGCCGAGTAAAAACATCAAAGTGCATATCTCCACAGGTGTAATATTTGTGGCAAAGATATCCTAAAGCACGTGAAGCAGATTTGACAAGTTCTTTAACAGCATAGCGTAAGTCACAGTTCACGTGCATCCACACTCCGAGATAACGGTAGCTGTCTGCATAATCGAGTGTCACATGACCACAGTGGAAAGTCCCGTTATGTTGAAGCACGCTTTTCATCCTGAAATGTACAACGCTTGTCTTGCTCGCGTTTAAGCTGACTCGCCACTTCCTTGTCCACAGGTAAAGAATGTTCAGTAACACTTGAAGACTTTCTGGATCAGGGCTAAGTAAAACAATATCGTCTGCATATAATAAAACTGAAACGTTAAAATTGTCAATCTCTATTCCACAGTTGCTTTCTTTCAGTTTCAAAGCAAGGTCATTAATATAAATAGCAAACAATGTAGGGGATAAAACACATCCTTGTTTCACACCCGATTCTACAGTGAATATGTCCGTTTCGTAGTTGTTTACTTGCACAGAGCATAAGACATTGTCGTACAGTGATCTGATAGCTTGTAAGATATTGCCTGATATACCATAGTCGAGGAGTTTAAACCACAGCAAGTCTCTGTTGACGGAGTCAAAAGCCTTCTTAAAATCGATAAAACATGTATAAGTAGATTTTTTGCTGTTTTTTCTGTTATTTACAATACTGTATAAACTATATACATGATCAAGACAGGATCGTCCTCTTCTGAAACCGTTCTGTTAATCAACCAATATGTCCCGCGACTCGAGGTATTAATTACTGTCAATTGTTTTCGGTTAGTAAGATAACTTTCAAACTATGATAAGAGAGAACCACGTATCCGATTAGTCCATAGTTTATGCAAAAGGCCCTTGTGCCATACCATATCAAACGCTTTACTAATGTATGATGTAGAATTACCAGTAGTAAAACCCTATTACAAGGATGTGATCGTTCCGTTATCTAAAAAGAAGTTTGATACATGCTTCAAAACACACTTCTCAAAACACTGTTGACAAACAGCTAGTAAGTGACACAGGTCGGTAATTAACACATTGATGCACGTCATTCTTTTTATGAATTGGTACAACATATGCATATTTCCATATATCTGGAAAGTGTGAAGTTGACAATGATATATTAAATAAATTACAGAGTGGGACTGACAGTTGTTCAGCCAACATTTTTAGAACCCAATAACTAAGATGATCTGGGCCAGTTGCTAGACAGCAGGTGATTTGGACAGGAAGCCAGTGAAGCCTTTTCAATACTGGTGTGACGGGCCTGTGTGAGAGAATCAAGATTAGACAAGGCACAGAATGTCACAGTATGACACCGTCAACTCATTCAACGTTTCGAACTACTCAATGTATGTTTTCAGACAGTTTGAAACTAATTACGGTAATCTTTGTTATTTTACCTGTCAGTGACTAAACAAGGAGTTAAAATGATCTGGAGTGTTGGGTGACGTTAACGATAGGACCCTATTACACTGTACTTCAAAATTGGTACAGTAATGATATTCAATGTGTAAAGCTCCGTTTTAAGCTAAATCACAGAAAGAATATTTCAAGCATACTAAGACACATATCAGAAAAATATATGAAATATATACATAATCATGGTCAATCTATGTTCCCAAGACCGTATTTACAATAACACATGTGTACGGTGAAGCAGCTAGGGTACAAGAGTCGTGAACCGTGACGTAGTTACATTCATATTTTGCACTGTAGCGAAGCGATTTCTACAACATGTCACAACATGTTCATATTGATCGTGAAAATGTCAAAGGAATTCTCACACAGGGATTAATTAACAATTTTTTTTTTATTAATATGAGTTCTTAGAACCTATTTCTGATTTTAAAAAATGATCAAAGTATTAACATCGCCTTAACCTATAATTTGTGACATTGACCGTTGATCACACAAATGTCACACAATCAATAATCACTTTTCATTGTGTGTAATACAGGCATATTCGCAAAAGTATGCTTTAACTGGTGACCATGGCCATATTTTGTGACTTTGACCGTTGACAGATTTTAGCCCAAACCTTTTCAAATCTTGGCAATTCTCCATAGTTGAATAATCCGCCCTCGTTTTATCAATTTGTATTCAATAAAGCCTACAGGCCACTGTTTATTCACCAACCAAGTACCAACCCCCCTCATGTTTGTATTATAAATCCCCATTGTATACCATTCTCATTCTTCACCCCCTCATGTTTATATTACAAATCCCCGTTGTATACCATTCTCATGCATGTTAATCTCCCTGATTGAGTTTCCTCACCATTGTTTTCTTTGCTATATAAATGTATGACATTATATCCTTACATTCCACCTGATGAAGGAGTGAGCATATACTCCGAAACGTCGTGTATTTTCACATTAAAGAAGTTATTAAACAAAACTTCTTGTTTTTAATCAATGATCACTTTTCATTGTGTATAACAATCATGTCATGATTTAAAGTGTTCATAGTTAATTAAGACATATTCGCAACAACTAGGAATACCATTTCACGCGCATTGCAGTGTGACAGTGGATACAGAATACAGCTGCATACCGAAAGTTTGTTCATCAACTCGTGTATGTCCGTGCAAATATATAATTTGCCATGTCTTTGAAGCATTGTATCAACGCGAAAACTAGACGGATCACTTTGCATTTTTTGCATTATAGAAATTGAGTGTTCGATAGAATAATTTGATTTGATGACTCATAGTAAACAGTTACAGTTTGGGCAACTCTTTGAAGTGACCAGGGGTCCTTCTTTTCAAAACCATAGTTTTTTTTATTTTCTTCCGTAAAATATTGAGTAAGTGATCATCTTGGACAAACATACATCATATATTTCCTGTTATACTCATTCCATATATTTCTGATGTAATTGTTCTCATTTAGTCGATATAAAAACTATTATTTCAAAATTAGTAAAATTTGAATTTTCAAAATGTGACCCCTTCTGTCCATTTCATTATGCTAAATTTCGTTAACACGCACCACTGACGCCACGATCACATCATTTGTATGATTATGGTTATTTTTCTCATGGATATATGGTGACTCATTGTTATTGAAATGTGACGTAATTGTATTGACGTTACAATAAACGCCAATTTACATCATATTTGCGCTTGGATCCACATGTAGTTGTAGTGTATGACATTTCCGCTTACAAGTATTCGAACTCGTACAATCCAATTAATCCACTTACTTGATATTGGCATTAAAGTAGTAGATACCAAAATATCATTTAAGCACTTCAAAGTTCACGTGTAATGCATTTTTCTCAAGAATGACAGATCATTACCTCTACGTACATTATATATCGGAATCAATTGAGCATAAAATCGAGACAATATACACTTGCAATTGATTATTAAGACGATTTCACATGCTTCTCTAACAAAGGTGCCAGTGAAGTAGATTATTTTATTTGTTCGACAGCATTGTTCAATTATATTAAAGATTTTAGCGTGAGCACTCGCACAGAATCTGATCACTTCCCGATTGAGTGTGAGCTACTGTGCAATGCAGAGTCAAATGCTGCACCCGAAATATCTATATGCTCGGATATAAGGAGATTTATATGGAAACAAGAGGTGAATGATTTATTCAGTGAAATGATCAGAGCAGACCTGAGTAATCTTAGTCTAGTTGACCTTAATGATCACGATACATTTGACTCTACCAAAGCGGTTGATCAACTTGTGTCTGTTATCCACTCCTCTGCTTCACGTTGTAATATGGCCTGTAGGAAAACAAGTGTTAAAGGTGCATCCATTGTGTTTCATAAAATTTTATTTGGCTTTAATACGTTCCAACACATCATATGTGCTGTTTACAATACGAACAAATTCACTCTGCTTGCATATTCATCCCCAATCGCCAAACATATCATAATTACTAGTTTCCAATTAAAATCGAGTAACATCATTATGCATGTGCAGAAACCGAAAGTGCACGTCCTATTTACATGCACAGTAGTTATATCACCTATTGAACATTATCGACCCAAATTTGTTATTTTGTCTGGTTTAAATAAGATTCCAAAATTACGTTTGACTCATTGGCGCGCGCCACACGCTGTGCATTGTCCGGTTTTCGATCAGAAATCGAATCTTTTACCTTCATATCGTCAATATACTAAGTCGAATATCATTAAAATGGTGGTTTTCGGTAACAGTTGGTACTTCTCGATGAAATAAGACCATTTATAACGTTTGCCATATTTGACCCCCAACAACACAATGGATGTACCTTTAAACTTGATAAGAGTATTAAATCACCTTGGTATGATGAGGAATGTGATAATATCAAGAAACACAAATGTTCATTCTGAGTAGATTCAGGTTGACTGGAGACAAATCTCTTTTATCTAAATTTCATACATCACGCAATAAATTCAGAGAAATATGTCGTCATAAGAAAGAACAGTTTCTAGTGAACTCTACTGAGGCAATTTTGGTTTGCTATAATAATAAAAACGCAAAATCATTTTGGTCACATGTCCAGTATTTGAGTAAACGGTCTGTGCAGTTATCTACATGTACTAACATCGGTAGTAACGAATGGAATGATTATTTTCGATCTGTACTGAACATCAGTGACAATACTATAGATGATGATTTAATCACATTATCAAAGGAGTATATGGTTTCCCATGCTGACTCTTCCGTTATGTGTGATGACTGTACTAATGATGATTACAACAATATTCTCAATCACGATATTACCCCCAATGAAGTTGAAACAGCACTTCTTAAGCTAAAGTTAAAGAAAGCTCCCGGTCCAAATGGCATTGTACCGGAAATGCTCAGATACAATTCCCTACTACTTACCACGTACCTTTGTAAATTATTCAATTGTATCTTCAAATCTGGCAATTTTCCTGAACAATGGTCGAAGAGTATAATATTTCCCTTACACAAAAAAGGTAACATTAATGATGTTAATAACTACAGAAGTATTTCCTTTTTAGATATACTAGGGAAAGTTTTTACGTGTCTTCTCAATAGTCGCTTAAAACATTTTATTGATGAATTTTATAAGTATCCAGAATCACAGTGTGGTTTCCGGAAGGGTTACTCAACAGTTGATAATATGTTAACCTTACAAAGTCTTATCCACATATATTTATCTAAATCCAAAGGTCGTTTTTATTGTTTATTTGTTGATTTTAGAAAAGCGTTTGATGCCATAAACAGAGATCTACTGTGGCATGTTATTGCATCAAATAGTATCCATGGTTATATGTTGAACATTATTATGGATATGAACTCTAAAACAAAAGTCTGTGTTAAGTTGTCAAAAAGCACTATTTCAGAATATTTTGACAGTTTCAGTGTTGTGAGACAAGGTTGTATTATAAGCCCTTTGTTATTTTCACTGTTTATTAATCTAGTGCATACTGTTATGGAGCAATGTGGTGATAGGGGTATTTTTGTTGACTCTGATTTTGTAGAACTGTTCCTGTTGTTATATGCCGATGATTTATGATTGTTTGCAGATTTTGTTATACGTTTACAAAAGAGAATTAATATACTTTCGCAGTTTTGCAAGAAATGGGGTCTGACGGTTAGACCGAAATTATTGTCTTTCGAAACGGAGGAAAATTAAGAGCATACGAATATTGGTACATGGACGGTATTAAACTAAATGTATCAACATATTACAATTATCTTGGCCGTTTAACATTTTCAAACAGATTATCTTGGTCTAAATGTGTACAAAACTTAGTTATGAAAGCAAATAGAGCAATGGCATCAATCATAATATTTTCTTCAAAATTGAAAAATATCTCCATGTGTGTTATTTAAGTTGTTCGATGTACAGCTGAAGCCTATCATATTGTATGGATCTGAAATTTGGGGAATTCACAAATGGGAAACTATTGAAAGATTTCATGTTCAATTTTGTAAAAATGTTCTTGGTGTAAGTTAAAAGTGTTCAAATGTTGCAGTGCTTGCTGAATGTGGAAGAAACTATGTACATATTGCCACCCTTCAAAGAGTAATTAAATTTTAGTTTAAAATATTAGAATCACAAGAAACGAGGTATCCAAAACAGTGTTATAAAATGATGTATAAGCTTGAAGTAGAAGGTCGGCACACCTGGGCTTCAGATGTAAAGAAGACATTGTTCATGTATGGATTTGGTTTTGTATGGGAAGCTCAGGGTGTCGGCAACAAAAGTGATTTTCTACATAATTTTGTTTTAAGAATTAATTATTGTTATATACAAAGTATATTTGCAGATATTAATGGCAGTTCATCTTTAGACTTATATTCTAATATTAAACACACTTTCTGTATAGAACCATACCTACTTCATGTTAAATCGAAAGAATCACGACGAAGAATAACTTTGATCAGAATAGGTGCACTGTCTATAAGAAAAAAATACTGGAAGAAGAGAAGGAATACCTTGATGTTATGGATTTTGTAAGCTTTGTGAAGATAATGTAATTGAAGATGAACTACACTTTTTATTCAAATGTCCAATTTTTAAAGAATTAAGACGGAAATATATCCCACATTTATCTGATCATGTTGATATTTATTACCTGCAAAATATTTTACAACGTCAAAACTTAGAAATTATTTTATCATATTCATATTTCATAAGAGATGCACTTGCCCTACGCTCGAAGGTTTTATCATCAATTTGACTCACAATGTTAACTTTATTTATTCATCTCTCTGATGTTTGTCTGTTTTTTGTATATAATGTGTTTTTGTACGTGGGCCTAAGGCCTTATACTGAAATAAACGAAATTCAATTGAATTAAGACGATTTTAATTAACCCATTTTAACAATGCCGGGATCAGCGCCGGGAGCTGTTTGAAGACAATCATTGAGGCGTGACTGTGATAAACCACCGACGAGGGGTCGTCTGTGACCCGCTCCGTGGAGCCTCATTAATTAATTAATGATGATTATCACTGCCACTAGATGAATTTATGAGGTGTGTTAAATCGCCAAAAACACATGTTTTTGCAATAACTATGTAAGTGTCATCTGCGGAATTACCTAGTTGCTTCACTTTGAAACGTATCCCCTGGAGTTTTACCCTTGAAAAGGCTCGGTACACTCTAAATATAACTACCAATCACAAAAAAGTCCATGACTTTTTATATAGATCCAATCAGCGCTTTCCTTTTATACACGCCCCTCCCCTTGGAGTTTAGTGGGCAACAAAGACTGCCGTTCGGTTTGACGCCAAGGCTTTATTTTCATTATTGCATTATTTCACCTGTTTTGTCTATATTGTGGATTGCATATATGTATCATAAAACTGTTGGCAATCCAATGTCTATCATTTTATCAGTTAAATTTATGTTTGATGATGTTTTATTAATGTATGCAAATGATTTAGAAATGGGCAAATGTTTGTCATTGTCAGTACATGAGATAAAGTGCTTCTGGCACTTCAAATCTGTCCTTTGAACGAGTAGGTAGTATGGACAAGGGCTAAGAGGGTATGCTAAAATGAATTTATATGAACAAATGTCACTCTTTCAACGCGAAAGGCAACTTGAGGCAATAAAGGCGAGCTGGACTGTTTCGTCAATCATGTGAGGCACTAACACTCGGCTTCAAGTTCATTGTTTAAATCATTATTTACCTGCTTATTTGGTTACGCCAAGGCATTTAGAAACACGGTTTTCCATTGGTGTGTTATAATAATTAGCCAAAGAGACTTTCAACTTTCTTGTGAACCAATCGCGTGGAGCCTTATCAAACTGGGTAAAACTCCAGGGGATACGTTTTAAAATGAAGTGATAGACTATCGCCGATAATGAGATTACTCCAGTGACGTCACAGGAGTAATCGCTTTAGGGACCAACCACCGCAGATTTCCATTCTGGTCGCTGGGGCTAAATTAGGTGTTTAATAAAAGGCGTATGGGCCGATTTCAGAAATTTATAATCGAGCAATTGTCAATTTCACATCCCATTTTTAGCTCATCAGGCCTGAAAGGCCCAATGGGCTTATGGCATGGCATGGCGTCCGGCGTCCGTCCGTCCGTCCGTCCGTCAACCCGTCTGTAAACTTTTCGTTTTTTCGACTTCTTCTCCAGAACCAATGACTCTAGAGAGCTGAAATGTACAGACTCCTTGGCTAATGGGGATTCTAAATTGTAGATTTCGTGACCCCATGACCCCTAATGGGGTCACAGGGGTCACAACCTTAAAAACCTGTTTTCATCTTCTTCTCAAGTTCCAAAAGGCCTAGAGAGCTGAAAGATTGTGTGCAGAATCCTTGGCCAATGGGGATTCTAAATTGTAGATTTTGTGACCCCATGACCCCGAATGGGGTCACAGGGGTCACAACTTTAAGAACCTGAAATGTTGTATGCAGAGTCCTTTGACAATAGGAATTCTCAATTGTAGATTTGGTGAATCTGTGACCCCACTCTAGGTCATAGGGATCATGATCTAAGACCTATCTTTTGCTTGTAAACAATGTATTACTTGAGATAACTTAAATATTTAACCTTAGATAGTACATAAATGACATCCTGATGAGCTACCTAGCCCGTGG
Organism: Gibbula magus; assembly: GCA_936450465.1. Lineage (NCBI taxonomy): Eukaryota > Metazoa > Mollusca > Gastropoda > Trochida > Trochidae > Gibbula > Gibbula magus. The sequence continues at coordinate 25,653,755 of OW388306.1, forward strand.
CTCTATTTTTATGAATCCGAATGTGACCATATGCCATTACATCTATCCTTTAAAATCTAATTTCTATATGTATGCCAACTATGATATGTTTAATATCACTTGTTCTTACAAAGACGATATCTCCTGTGGGGAACACTTTTTGATGATACATATTTATCAGTAATACTTGGATATATTCCTTTTAACTTAAAAAATTTGTTATATAAAATATTGATATAGATATAGGGTTGATACATGGAAAATGTCAAACAGTATCAGATTCTTATTTAAGAAACGCAAAAGAAAACGTTTTTCTATCTTTGGTATTTATGATAATATTTCCAGTGGGGATATTTTTAAAAAGGTGAAAGCAATAATCATTGGACAATACATTTGAAAACAGATAAATAAAGGCAGATAGATAACTAAAGTAATAAAGACATTCACATTGACGAGAGAGATGCCATTAACTATGATTATATCAAAGGCCATGGGAAATTGTTGGTTACTTCATTCCTAATCTTACTTTTTGACATGTTCTATCTGTTGATGTTTCATGTATGGTATGGTTAGGGGGCTTTTACAAGCATAATTATACAAAATTCCTCGTGCATTAGGAAGAACATCTCAATACGTCGACTGTACAATGTCTTGTTGGATTTGGTGCTCCGTCTTCCTGATTGTAGCAGCAACCGTATCTTCAAGCAATAGAAGAACACAGAAAAACACCCAAAATACAACCTTGTCTAACACCTTACCTAAGCCCATTGTTTCATCAGTACAAGGACATATTACAACTATTCGGAAGAACACATCGACAAGAACACAGGGTCCTAGGACGGATATTCCGGACAGGATGTCACTGTACTGTCTGGTGTTGGAAAACCTTCCCACATCATGTGGACATCAAACGGACTGGGATCCTAATCTATGTTATCAACTTACAAACGTATGTTCTGACAGAGAAATGTCGAAAGGATTTCCATCACAATGTAAACGAGGTGAGAGATTGAAAGCTTCAAAGCAGTTGTTGATGTAAATGCTACTTAAAATAAATAACAATTTCGTTAAGTTACTCAAGTCATTTTGTTAACAAATAACCTCTGTTACAAGTTGAATACTTTCTTGGCTGAACATATAGTATCCCGCTTGGTTACATACAAAAGAAGACTACTCAGCGACGCTGTTTCAAAGCTGATCAATTGCCAATGACAAGTAATAGAGTTATAGCTTAATCGACCTATGGCTACCACAAAAGACTGTTATTTCTTTCTTTCTTTATCAAGGGCTAAGATTGGATCGCCTGATGTAATCCAGTTTGGAATTGGGTGATCATTCCGTTGTGCAGAAAAATATTAAAAAACATGTTAAATGCGACATTTTAAAATTTAGACACACAACTCATGAGGGAAGCTGTTTATATCTTTAACATTAATGAAAATGCCTTTTTATGCCTAGTTTTTAAATAAAAGGGAACATTGACTTTCATCCGCCATTTTGGTATCGGCCAGCGCATGCGCAGTCATAGTTTTGCGCTTTGCGTCTTTCCTTTCGCGTCCTGTTGTATTTATAATCGCGGATTGTCTCTTTTTTGTGAAGATTCGCTTCTTTTCATTCCGTATATCGCTTATTTACGATGCAGATTCTCGTCTTTATGTGTGCATTTCGATTCTTTTCGTTGCAATTCGAATTTTTATTTGAAAGGCCTTCTATCACTTCGTTGCAAAGCACGCATCTCCTGTGTGCGGTCTTGTTGTTAGCTATAGGCCCATACGTCACCGGTTATTTCCCTTGACCATTTCTGTCTTATCCTATCGAGCATTTTCATTGGTTATTGATTTCGTCACGCCGGTTGAGGGTGGGTTCTCTGAGTACAGATTTCTCTGATAGAGTGTCCCAGGGGTGATATAGCGGAGAGTAACGGAGCATATATAAAAGCCCATTGCTTAACGATTATGGCATTATCTCTGAAAACTTTAAATGACTTCTTATGTCCTTTATAATAATTTATTAGCGCTTTTTGATTTGCGTCCATTGCGAATGTCGGTGTGATGACTGTATTCACTTGAGAGTTCTAGATGTTCAGTGCTGACGGCCGATTGCGAATATAAAATCATAGCTGTTGACAGACCTTTTCAGAATGATTTTACTAAATGAGAAATTTAGAAGCCAGCGTTTCTTTTGCCTGTGCTGTATGTCAAAGGTATCTGCAAGATAGGTGTCTCGATACCACAGAGCTGAATATCGCAACCAACCATACAGTTGTTGATAGATCGTTGAGCGTTAAACTACTGATAAAACAGAGTTTATTTCTTGTCTATTGACAAGGGATGAAGCTAAATTTGAATCCATCCACATCTCCGGCTACGATGACGTTTCGAACTAGCACTGTACCATCTGCTGGCAGAACAATGGCCATCATATTGAGTGATACAAGGAGCACGTGATTGATTGATTGCATGTCACCTGTACTGAATGATACCAGAGATGTTTGAGAAGAACTATTTAATTTACGTTTAAATCCTTTTCCATTTCCTATTTTATATTACCAGATCACTTTTCAGTTCCCAATCCAAATTTTGGTACTTTCCAACATGTCAGCCTCCAGTGATGAGCCTGACTGTTGTGGCTTTATATCCACCTCCTAATTTCCTTACAAAAGGTTGTATCCACCTCATGAATAAATTCAAGATATCACCAAACAACTTGTCTTCATGGTCCCGCGAGCCGGATACAGCCATAACATGTGAAAACATGCTGAATGTCACCTTTTACAAGTGCTCTACCTGACCACATGGCACACATTGAGAACAGCATGAACCAACAGGTACTTCGTCGTTCTACTCGTACCAGATATGTGCCAGCTTACCTAAATGACTATTTAACAGCTTTACCACCTGATATCCATGTCATGAGTGACCCTGCTATTTACCATTCTCCTGAAGTTGAGGAAAATAAGTCTGTGAGTGATAGACTGTTAGGACAAATTTTTGAAGATAGGATTTCTATAGCTAGCAGAGTTACTTCTAAGCATTCAGTTGGAAGTAAACTGTCTTTGACTTCTGTTTTGAGTGATTCTCAGGCTGCAGAATTGCGATACAAGAAAAAACAAGCTGAATACATGGAAATGAAGAGACAACTTGATGAGGAACAAAGAATTTCTGCTGAGTTGTATCGTTTGGACGACATGGCAAGTAAAGCACAGCGAGAAGCGGAGAAGAAACTAGAGGAAGCAAGAGAAATAAGTCGACAGACAGCAAGGGAAAGGGAAGCTTTGAATGCAAAACTTGCAAGAGAAAGAAAACTGAGAGAGGCAGAGTTTCACATGAAGGAAGCCAAACTCGTAGCATCTATGATACAAACTGGGGTAAGTGACCTACATATTGAAGAGACTAAGCCATATCATTACTGTCACTCTTTTGATGATGAAAATGAAAATATCTTGAAATATCCACTTGAACCAGATGTCACTGTTGTGAACCAATCATACTCCAGCAAACAAGTTTTGAATGCTCAAACTATGCAACCTCATAAGCCTCAAGCCACTGTTGACCAACCTATGTCTAATGTGCCTCAAGCTTATATTGATGAAACCACGCCTCATATGCCTCGTATGTCTCGTATGCCTCTGACCCCTCTTGCTCAAAATATGCCTCAAATGCCACAAGCATTTATTGAAGAAACCACGCCTCGTGTGCCTCGAAGTCATTTTGCCCAAACTATGCCTCCTGCTTCATATGCTACTCAGCAAGCACGTTATCCAGACTACAGTACCCCTTACCAGCCTACACCTGAACATTCTTTGTACACCGAACGTGCACCTAAACTACCACACAACAGAGGCTTCAATGATCTTGTTCTGTCAGCCTCTTATGGAATACCAAAGCCAAATCTTCCGGTGTTTTCAAGTGGAAAAGAGAGGGACTTTGCACGCTTGGAGATGGCCTTCAAAAACCTTATCGACATCCATACTCACCTTACAGAACAGTACAAGTTCCAGGTTCTCTTAGACAAGCTTGGAGGAAGTCCAAGAAAGTTAGCAGAAGCTTACCGTAGTCATGTCAACCCCTACACCATGGCCTTTCGAGCTCTGAGCGAACGTTATGGACAACCACGACAGCTGGTACAGAGTGAGTTGAACTACATTATGAACTTACCTACGGTCAGATATGGTGATAGCGAGGGTTTTGATAACTTTGCATTATCTGTGCACTCACTTGTTGGTCTTCTACAATCTGTCGATGGGGACAACAGCTACGAGTTGAAGTGTGGCTCACACGTAGACAGATTAATGAGTAAACTGCCTGCACTACACAGAGATAACTTCATTGAATACTGTTTGAATAGAGGTATCCTCACGCCAGATGGTGGCAGCTATACTCTGGTTGACTTCTCCAACTGGCTGCAGGTAAAGGCAAGAGCGAAACGTATTGCTGCCGCTTCCGCATCAAACTCAACCGTCAAATCTGAGAAACCCAGCAGTCAAGTCACCTCTCGTCAACGACATGAGAAATCTGCACCAAGGAATCCACCACCTACAGCAGTGTTCAACACTAATACAGGCAAGGCGGCTCCTACCCCCTCAAGACAGAATTACTCAAAGCATGACAAGTTTCGGCATTGCCCATTTTGTAACGATAATGACCATTTCCTCCACACATGTCCAAAGTTTTCTGTGATGTCAAGCAATCAAGTTGCTGACTGGATCAAGAAAGGCTCTCGCTGTTACAAGTGTGCAAGATTCCACAAACCAGAAAACTGTACCCTAAAGAAACCTTGTCATGAGTGTGATGGCCTTCATTTGACTGCATTACATGATTTTGTCCAGAAAGGAGCAGACAAGGTCTATACAGTGAGAACTGAAACAGAGACAGTGTATGCTGATCAACCACTTAAGTTTCCCAGTGTGATGTTGAAAGTTGTAAAGGTTCTTCTACATGGGCCGAATGACGTCATGGAAACCTATGCTCTTCTTGATGATGGTTCTATGCGAACGATGATTCTCCAGCCAGCTGTGAAACAGTTGGAATTGCCAAATTCACCTGATAAAGTATTGCTGACAACTATCCGAAGTGATCCCTTTTGGTGTACAGGACAGAGTGTTGACCTACAAATCTCCTCCACTGACCGTCCTGACCAGAAATACAACATTACCGGAGCATTCAGCGCTGACAACTTGTGTTTATCAGAGTATACTTACCCAGTCAGGGAGCTCCAATCCAGATATCCTCACCTGCGGGACTTGCCTTTACCTACCATTACCCAGGCTCGTCCAATGATCTTGATTGGCTCTGACTACACTGACCTCATCCTACCTCAGAAACCTGTTGTCCCCAGCATTGATGGAAGCCCAGCAGCAATACTTACCTTACTTGGATGGACCTTGCAAGGACCCACTAAAGAACTCTCTCATCAAAGGGAAATCAATCCTTACCTCACCTCTACAGAGAAGAAATGTTCTCTTATGAATAACGTGGAAAGACTGTGGCAAATGGATATATTGCCTTATTCAGAGAAAAAGGTGGTTCGATCAAAGCAAGATATGGAAGCATTAGGGATGCTTGAGACAAAAACAGAACAAGTAGATGTTGATGGAATCCAGCGATTTGCCACACCGTTACTGCGTGCCAGTGACTCACCAAAGTTTGAAGCTACTAAGGAATCTGTGACCCCGGCACTTCGTCGAACAGAGAAGAGACTTCACAGAAACCCTGACCTTGCAGGTGTACATGACCAGCTTATACAGAAGTTGGTATCAGCGGGTTATGTGAAAGTGCTTACAGAGGAAGAAACTTGCGCCAGTAAAGAATCTTGGTATTTTCCTCATCATGTGATTGAACAGAACAGGAAATACAGGCTAGTGTTTAACTGTTCTTTCAAATTCCAGGGCATCTCCTTGAACAATTACCTGCGACCTGGCCCAGTCCTTGGTCCAACTCTACTGGGAGTACTACTTCGTTTTCGTCAGTACAAGGTAGCCATATCAGGTGATATACAAGCCATGTTCCACCAGGTGAGAGTCTTAGCTGAAGACAGGCCACTCTTGCGTTTCGTCTGGCGCAACATGGATACCTCAAAATCCCCTGATACGTATGAATGGCAAGTACTTCCTTTTGGGACTACTTGTAGCCCTTGCTGTGCGACCTATGCCCTTCAACAACAAGTCATGAACAACACAGAAACTGATAACCAGCTCAGACAGACGGTGACACAATCATTCTATGTTGACAATTGCCTAGACAGTAAACCAACAGCATCTGAAGCCAAAGAACTTTTGACTGAACTGAGATCTGTACTTGCATCTGGAGGATTTAACATCCGTCAGTGGTGTTCCAACTTACCTTCTGTAGTTGAAGATCTCCCAAAGGAGGCAAAATCTGATGCTTGTGACCTTTGGCTGAATTTCGGACAAGAAGACTCTCTCGAAGGTACTCTCGGCTTGCAGTGGCAGTGTAATATTGATATGCTATGCTACAAGGTGCGCAAAATTACCTATCACCAGCTCAACATGAGAATGATGTACAAGATACTCGCAAGCCAATATGACCCCTTGGGATTCCTATCTCCATACCTTGTCAGAGCGAAGATAATTGTGCAAGACTTGTGGAAGAACAGAATTGACTGGGACACTCCTATAGAATCAGGTACCCTGTGTGAACTTTGGAAAACATGGGAAAATGAACTGACAGACATCTCAGATGTAAAACTTCCTAGATGCTATACTCAAGGAATTGAACAGCAAGAAATCATTGAGAGAGAAATTCATGTCTTCTGTGATGCATCTGAACGTGTCTACGGAGCAGTGGCGTATCTCCATACAGTGACAGCTGACCAGACAGTTACCATCAGTTTTCTTGCAGCTCGATCAAGAGTTGCTCCAAAGAAACAGCAGACAATCCCCAGACTAGAGCTCTCTGCAGCATTAACAGGTGCTCAACTCGCTGACGTCGTCACCAAGGAGCTGACCTTAAGCCTCAAAAGAATTGTGTTATGGAGTGATTCGACAACAGTGCTTGCCTGGCTTCATTCAGAATCATGCCGATACAAAGTGTTTGTGGGGACTCGTGTCGCAGAAGTACAAACACTCACCAATGTTGAAAAACTGGCACTACGTAAACACAAAAGAGAATCCTGCTGACTCTATAACTCGAGGACTTACTCTCAAAGAAATAACCAAAGACCCAAAATGGGCCCATGGTCCTGGATATTTGTCTGAAACTCCAGATAAATGGCCTTGCATGTTCTCCAGGAAGGATGCAGAGACAGATGAAAGCGAACTGAAGAAAGTCTATTGTGGAACTATACTCCTTGATCCAACAACGCCTGCAGTTGACTATGAACAGTACTCGAGTTGGGACACGTTGGTCACTGCCTCAACCTCGTCACCACACGGGGCGGCCGACACTGCAGACAGCTCCAACTGGGTTGACAGAATAGAAGAATTCGAAGAGAACCTCTACCGACAAATCCAGAATGATTCATTTCCAGAAGAAATCAACGTCCTTTTGAAAGGAAAGGAAATTCCCACAGCAAGCAGACTGCTTCCACTCAATCCAGTTTACGACAAAGAGTGTGGACTTATCAGAACTGGTGGACGCCTATGCAATGCAGACCTGCTTACAGACTCGATGAAGCACCCAATCATCCTTGATCCACATCATTACCTCACCAAGCTGCTCATCAAGAAATACGATGAAGATCTCCTACATCCCGGTCCAGAAAGAGTACTTGCCGAGATGAGACGCAAGTTCTGGATCATACGTGGTCGAGAGGCCATCAGGAAACGTCAACATGAATGTGTAGAATGTCGACGATGGCGTGGCAAACCTGAAGTTCCCAAGATGAATGATCTTCCCCCTGCCCGACTTAGATTGTACAAACCAGTGTTCTACTCAACCGGAATTGACTGTTTTGGCCCCCTGACTGTGAAAATTGGTAGACGTGTAGAAAACAGATGGGGAGTCATATTTAAATGCATGACGACACGTGCTATTCACATAGACTTGTTGGACAGTCTTGACACTGACGCTTTCCTCATGGCCTTCAGAAGATTTGTTTCTAGACGTGGTAAGCCATTCGAAATTCTCTCTGATCAAGGGACAAACTTTAAAGGGGCAAATTCAGAACTCCAAAAAGCCTTCTCAATGATGGAACCCACTCTGATTGAAAGACTATCAAAAGAGAGAGTTCGCTGGAAATTCAACCCTCCAAACTCACCACACTTTGGCGGAGTTTGGGAACGAGAGATTAAATCCTTGAAGAATGCACTGAGAGTTGTCCTCCGAGATCAGTGCGTGTCTGAAGCTGTACTCCAGACTGTCCTGATAGAAGTTGAAGGCATTCTTAACTCAAAACCCCTTGGATATACCTCCTCTGATGCCCGTGACATTGACCCTATCACCCCTAACCTCCTACTGATGGGAAGACGAGACCCGTCTCTACCACAAGTTGTGTACCCGGCAAGTGAACTGATGGGGCGACGGCGATGGCGTCATAGTCAGGTGATTGCGAACCAGTTCTGGTCTCACTTTATCCACTATTACTTACCTGACTTGCAGCTTCGACGGAAGTGGGCCCGAGATACTGGAGAACTTACCTGTGGGGACATAGTACTGGTCGTGGACCCCCAGCTCAGCCGAGCTCAATGGCCAGTTGGGAAGGTGATAGAGACTTTCCCGAGCAGTGACGGACGAGTCAGGGCGGCTCGTGTGTGTGTTGGACAGAAGCAGTATGAGAGACCTGTCGTACGCCTTGTGCGACTACCTGAACTGACTGACTAGTATCATTCATGAACTGAGAACAAATTAACTCCCTTAATTTGGGGCGGCTGTACTGAATGATACCAGAGATGTTTGAGAAGAACTATTTAATTTACGTTTAAATCCTTTTCCATTTCCTATTTTATATTACCAGATCACTTTTCAGTTCCCAATCCAAATTTTGGTACTTTCCAACATGTCAGCCTCCAGTGATGAGCCTGACTGTTGTGGCTTTATATCCACCTCCTAATTTCCTTACAAAAGGTTGTATCCACCTCATGAATAAATTCAAGATATCACCAAACAACTTGTCTTCATCACCGGAAACCATATACAATCAGTGGATAGTAGAATGCCAATCTATTCGACAGAAACGCCATGTTTACAAGTGGTGTTCGTCTTTGCATGACAGAGCTCAGGTTCTCAGGTCGAACATTGAACCACATAAAGGTGAACTCATCCACCCGACAGTCCAGACTCAAGTGACTCTGTTCCAACAAATGAAATCTGCCCAACATGGAAGACGCCCCAGGATGACGAAGACATTAAGGTCATGTAGTTATGCTCACCTAGTTAGGAGCCCAAATATCAAGTGGTATCAATAGCTTGAAAGACAAATGTTTGGGGTGTAAATGAAAATTATATTGAAAATATAAGTATTTAGCGTATTCTCCGACTTGGTCTTATATTGCAGTTGCAGGACTATTGAACTCCCTTTGCACTTCCATCATAGGTGGACTTACAGGTGAATGCCCTGAGCCTCCAGTTGTCAGAGACATCGCGAGATTGGCTGACACAATGACTGTGAAAGGTAGGATTATGATGGCACGGTACACAGTCCCGACCTGTCATTCGGACGAAAGCCCTTGTGGGACATTGATCAGTCGGTGCACGGACACGGGGAACTGGACAATGGTCGAAGGCATCTGCTGTCAGTCCACTTTCCGACTGAGGCAATTGGTGAGCGGAAAGAGAAATAATATGTCCATGATAGATTAATTCATTAATGATAGTGGAATTCCAGTATAGGGTATTCTACTGCTGATATTTGGGAAGGGATGGTAAAGTTGGTGTCTATATGATTTTTTCTGATGAAGCACGAAACTCGTTTAGTGTTTTACTAGTGTGTACCGAGCAAACAACTTTACGTTGTAACACTGTTGTGACAAGATGTCACTAACGTTATTCTCTTTGAAAGAGAGATGGTACCCAGAATCAAACTCACGTACGGTAACATTTGCCACAACAATTAACTGGTGTGAATAAGTCTCAAAATATAGGCAATATATGTCTTTGGAAGTATAGGCTTATCCTTACGCTAACTGAAATTTACGGCAACGTCATTTTAGGACATGCAGCATGAGGTTTTCGTCACCTTTGTTCGCGAGATGTATGTTAGTATATCAGTAAGTAATGACTTAAAACTGCTGGGTATAATCAGCTAATAGTTGTTCTTCCACTCTTTGCACTCTTATTGTTTCAATATTTTTTGCATGATAGGCTGTCAAAGTTACCTTTGAATTGTTCAAAACTGCCGTGACATCAGGTGTTCACGTTTAGTAGGTACAGTATGTATGACTTGCCAAAAGCATCGCAGCAACCTCTAATTCCCCATCAGATCCCATGTTATTTTAGTGTAGCATAAATAATCTTGACGATCGTGACAGTGAACAAAAACTTATTACATATATTGTAATCTAACATCTTGAGTTCATAATTTTCAAATTCATTAAATTTAAGCATTGTTTTGGAAAACGGCAAAATAATGACTGGGCATTTTTACTGTTAGGTCACTTCCCCACTGTCACCACAATGTAAGCAGACATAAAGGGCAGAGAACTTGGACATACCTCAGTACTTAATCTTTCAATCTATCAAATAAAACGCTTTGTCCAAAATCAGAAATTTTGTAAGTGTTGCAGAGTAGATTTTCTATTTTCATGTTAATTTTCAACCAAATAATTTGAAAAATCGAAACTATCTAGAAAATGATCTATGCTACACTGAATTAACGTGTGATCCTATGGGGAAATAGCGATTGTTGCAATGATTTTGGCACGTCACTGAAAAGATGACGTCAAACTGATGACAAACGTTCGGTGACCCCCTATTTTTATTTCTGAATTCGTTTGTTTATTCAATAGTCAACATCATTATATGGCCTACAATATATTAGCAATATTTGAAATATATGTGTAACTTAAAATCAAGTGGTATATGCGAAAAATAGTGATAGAAATGCTGGTTTTTTTCTCAAAAAATGCTTAATTTTAGTTTGTTTCTTCCATCATGTCATTGATTTTCAAAATAAAGAGTCTCTATACAACCGAAAATTTAATAAATATGAACCTGAAATGAGTTTCTTCGATTCATTGAAAGCGGAAGCACTATATAAGTAGATCTAATCAGTGGAAAAAAACGACATTTTCCAAAAACAGTATTATCATCATTAATGTCAAGAACTTTTCAAATTATTCGATGACCCCCAAATTTTGCAACATTTTTGTTTAAAAGTTGCAGTAAACTGGCTATTTTGTAAACATAAATGACTTTTAAAATAATCTCTCGTTTACGTCGCAACATTTTGAATTGTTAGTTTTTCCTCATACCGATTGAAAACGTTGTGGTTTCAATGTTGTTTGAATTTAACAGTCTATTTATCCATTCAATATTTTTCATTCATTACCTCCTTTGTATTTTTTAATATATATTCAATTGTAATTTTACGTAACATACGACATGTACATACGACATGGCGACATGAAATAAACAACCCTTTGTATTCTTTGCAGATATCCATGCACGCGGGTTCTAGTGAAATTTCTATAGACATTCCCTGGGGATTTCCTCCACAAACACAACTGGTCATATCTGGAATGCAATTATATGACGTGAGACAGTGAGTACGACTGATGTCATATATCATGTTCGTAATTATGATTTTGAAATGATGTGTGCAATTAAGGAACATGGGATAAATTCATTGTAAAGAATACCATTTAGATTACTCAGCTCCTGTTTACAAATAACGAGGTTACATAGACCTGTATGACATATACACGTATGCCCCTAAACATCCCGGTGGAGACACCAAAGATTTGTGACTTGGGTCGAATACTGTGTTGTGTCCTTGGGCAAGGCACTTAATCCTTATTGCACCCAGTCTACCCAGCTGTATAAATGGGTACCTGAATACAGGAGGTACTGATGAAGCGCTTAGTAGCAGCTCTGAAAGTACAATTCCTTCATGGTAATAATTGTAGCGCTTTGAGCATACCTTAGGGCGTGGAAAGGCGCAATATAAGTACCCAATTATTATTATTATAACATGCCAAAGTACACTCACGTGCAAAAGAAACGTTACCATAGAAAATAAAGTATATCCAGGAGCGTTACACTCTTCAGAAGCCAACTCAACTGAATATGAATTTTCAAAACATTATATATTTGTTTACATTTATAAGACAAGCGCGTTTTAAGAAATCGTTTAGTAGAATCAAAAAGGGCTTTTGGCTGGTTTAATATGACGCCCTACAGAAATGTTGGGTCAACAAATTAAAGTCTAAGAAGTCTCAGATAGTTGTCATGCATATTTATCACATTTTTATAAATAAAAATTCTACTAAAATACCCAAGGCGTATTTAAACAGACATAAACATAAAAGTATCAAACTCTGATGTATGAAATGTTGAGTAATAGCCCACTTTACTAAATATATGTCATTCAAATACATAAATCTACTTTCTCCGACAGCAGTATTTCGTTTTATACTCTCTTATATATTGGAAGGTTTCGTTGGCACGTGGATGTAGTTATTTTTAAGTAAAGTATAAAATCATAAATCTTATGTGTGAATTAGAAATTTAGATAGATAGTGAACAAATATAACATGGTTATATTTGGGATAACACTACAATAGTACAAATTCTTGTATACTTTTCCGGACGAGGCCAATGCGGGATTCGAACCCACACCCTCAGAGTAAGCATTGACTGTACCAACAGCTTACCACACGACCATTTGTACAGTCAATGCTGGCGATAGTTGGGTGTGGGTTCGAATCCTACATAGAACTCGGCCCGAAAAAGACCAAACTGAAGATTTAAATTGAATTCTTAATAATTGTTTTATTCTCGACTGCAGGATCGCATTTAACTTGCGAAACAAGACGGACATTATTATCCATGTTGGTCTTAGGTTTAACCTTTACGGGGAAAGTCGTATCATTGTGATTGATCGGCGTCTTGATGGTTACTGGCGTGGGGCCCAGAAGATCAGGCACAGATTCCCTTTCAGGACAGGGAGAGCCTTTTCTGTTCAAATTGAAGCCATGAAAAACAGATTTGAGGTAAGTATAGTCTATGAGCCAGATGAGATACGTTAACCAGTGGCCCGTTCTATAACAGCGAGCGCTTATAATCGCTCATTGATTGCTCAATGTAGCGCTCAAGTAGCGCTCAATTAGCGCTCATTCTCTCCTGAACGAAACGGTGCAAAACCTCAAAGTTCGCTCGCTTTGCTACGTACCGCTACATTGAGCAATCGCGTTCAAGAAAGGTTTAAAAGTAATCGCTAATTGAGCGATATAAAAATTAGATTAATTTTAAATGGAGCAATTGCCAAAATGAAATACCATTTTAATGAATCCGATTGTGACCATGTGGCATGACACCTAACCTTTAATAAAAAGCAGAAAAGTAGAATTGAATTGTTTTGAAGCTGAGCAAATAGTCATGGGGAGAAAAATTAATTTTGAAATTTTGAAATTAAGAATTTTAAGTTTCAGAAAGTGAATTAAGAAAGTTGTAAAAGTGAACTACTATCTATTAACTTTCAGGTGAGAGAAATGGTGTCCAACTTGACACTTGGTTCACAAGACTATGACGGAGTTGACGGGTCAGGGGTGACACGGGTGACTATTACTGGCAAAGTGAAGATAAACCACTGTGTTATCAAACCTTTTGTTGGCTTCCCTAACCATAAACTACCCTGAGTTGGTCTCTTCTCCATTCTGAATAAACAAGTTGTAGACATAGCAAAAAATAGTATTTTACTTGACGTCACTGTGACCAAATTTCAGTGATACTGAGAAAGAGAACGAATTACATGTATTTTGTTTTGTGTTAACATGATTACCAGATTTTGTTAAGTACTGTACATTTGTGCATCCTCGGTTACCCATGGTTGTTATATATGCTCCGCTTCTCGCCACTATATCACCCATTGGAAACCTTATCAGGAGAATCTGTACTCAAATTACCCGCCCTTGGCCGGCGTGAGCCAATCAAACTGCTACGCAGCTTGGACCTGCGAGCCAATGACAATTCATATCACTTCGTTTCAAAGCAAGCGAGGTCATTGTGTAAGCAATCCGTCACCGGTTATCTCACTTGACCATTTCCGTTTTATCCCATTGAGCATCTTTGGTTACTGACTTCGTCACGCTGGAAAAGGGCGGGTAATTTGAGAACATATTCCCCTGATAAGGTTTCCCCACTTTTCCACAGCCTGAAATATTTTTGGGGTACCAAAATCGAGATGTAAACGCAAATCCAGATATTTAAAGATACATCCATTGTGTTTCATAAAATTTTATTTGGCTTTAATACGTTCCATCTCACGACATGTGCTGTCTACAATACAAATAAATTCACTCAGCTTGCATATGTATCCCCAATCGCCAAATATATCATAATTATTAGTTTCCAATTAAAATTGAGTAACATAATTATACATGTGCAGAAACCGAAACTGCACGCCCCATTTGCATGCACAGTGGTAATGGGACCTATTAAACATTATCAACTCAAATTTGTCTTTTTGTCTGTTATAAATAAGATTCCAAAATTACGTTTGACTCATTGACGCGCGCCACAAGCTGTGCATTGTCCGGTTTTCGATCAGAAATCATTACTTTTACCTTCATATCGTCAATATGCTAAGTCTACTATCATCAAAATGGTAGTTTTCGGTAACAGTCGGCACTTCTCGATAAAATAATACCATTTAATAATACCATTTATAGCGTTTGCAATATGTGACCCCCAACAACACAATGGATGTACCTTTAAGACCGAATATATAGAGAAAAACTTTGTCAGTTTTTTGGGATGTAGCGGTTCTGGAGAAGGCAGAAGTGTCATATTTTCGGCTTCAAGGACTAAAACAGGATTGTCAAACACCCAAAATATGACCTGGTTACTAAACAATATCCATTACTAAAAGGTTAACTGAAGCCCAATATTACACCTTGGCGCCCCGTGGCCTACAAAGTTAACAATCTGCA
The DNA here is from genome assembly GCA_936450465.1 of Gibbula magus. Taxonomy (NCBI): domain Eukaryota; kingdom Metazoa; phylum Mollusca; class Gastropoda; order Trochida; family Trochidae; genus Gibbula; species Gibbula magus. The sequence goes on from OW388306.1 coordinate 25,668,780, forward strand.
CCCCCCCCCCCCCCCCCCCCCCCCACACACACACTTTCAATACTAAAAGGATTGTCTAAATTTATCGTCACTGTAAATGTTGAAGTGAAAATAATTCTGTTATATATACACCATATATGTTCTCTTGAACCACCGTCGGTGGAAATATAAAGAATATAGAATTGAAAATTGCTACATGATTACCTAATGTTTGTACATTTGTGAAGACTTAAAAAATGTAAATGACGAAAGGCAGATTGGTGAACATGTATTTACTACGTGTATATATCAATCAGTAAAAATTGAGCCATTGGCTCTGAAGCTCATCAGGAATTTATCTCTAAAGGAAAAGATTCATACATCACATCATAAGGCATTGCCCGGTCATCAATCTTAAACTTTATCATTAAAATTGGTTACACATAATCCACATTATTGTAGATATTATAGACTTTTGCATTTTATTGTTTAAGTTCTTATTTGTATAATGGAAGTATCAACATTTATTACATGATGAAAAGGGGCCCTGATATGTTTCTGAAAATCCCGTTTCTCAAAGCCTCCTTTTCAATATTTAATAAATGTTAATATTTTATGAATACATTCTCTTGGGCATCTGAGTCTAAGACTAAACCAGCCTCACACACAGACTGTAACTGTAACCTGAAACCTCTGTGTATTACCAATGACAACTGCTGTTTGCATCTCTCTACTAGGGAGTGGTCACTGCCCTGGTCAACCCAATGCAGTTGCACAACATACAGACCCTGAACGCACAGCCAAAACGTTTTCTTAGAATCTTATGGTTGTGTTTAGAATAGAAAAATAACAAATCTCAATATTTCGTAATTTTCAGACAAAATAATGAATAAATATTTCCAAAAACATAACTAATTTCCTTTTCTATTAATGTACATTCATTATCAAAGAAGACAAAGTCCGTTTGGTGAATTTTTCAACAATTTTTAGAATGTTCCCTTCAATTACTGCATGATCGGAAATAGGACAATTGACTCCATCAATGAAGAACTGACTATAAATTATTTACAATTAAAGTTACAGGTCTGCTATTTTAGCACAAAACACTAAACTGGTGGAGTGTTACAACACAACAAAGCAAATTCCTCTGAACACGTAACTTTTTATGATATTCAAATTGAAAAAGGTGTTATATTTCTTTTGGCGTTATTTCACATTCCTTCTGAATAAGATTAACTGCAGAGTTAATCTTTTCTCAATTTCTGCATTTCTCAAACCACATATAGGACTTACATGAAAAAGATGAGATGATTCCCTCTCAGGTCTTTTATAAGGGATAACAATTCAATGAAGCACACATAAAATCTCAAGAGTTCAAACCTTAATACAACCGTTTTTTAGGCTGTGGCCCATATTTGGGGTCACAGATTCACCAAATCTACAAGTTAGAATCCCCATTGGCCAAGGAGTCTGCACACAACTTTTCATCTCTCTAGACTTTTTGGAACTGGAGAAGAAGATGAAAATAGGTTTTTAAGGATGTGACCCCTGTAACCTTGTTTGGGGTCACAGGGTCACGAAATCAACAATTTAGGATCCCCATTGGCCAAGGAGTCTGAACACAACATTTCAGCTGTCTATAGACCTTTTGGTACTGGAGAAGAAGATAAAAATAGGTTTTTAAGGATGTGAACCCTGTGACCCAATTTGGGTCACGGAGTCACGCTCGAGATCTAGAATTTAGAATCCCCATTGGCCAAGGAGTCTGCATACAACTTTTCAGCTCTCTAGACCTTTTGGAACTGGAGAAGAAGATGAAAATAGGTTTTTAAGGATGTGACCGCTGTGACCCCATTTCGTCACAGGGTCACCAATTTTACAATTTAGAATCCCCATTGGCCAAGGAGTATGTAAACAAAAGTTCAGCTCCCTAGACCAAGTGGTTCTGGAGAAGAACAGACGGCCAGATGAGCTAAAATTCAAATAGGCCTATTCAACATGCTTTCATTTAGTAGATTTACCCAGGAAGAAATGTGGTTACACTAAACGGACGAATTTACACTAATTTCTTTCAAAGTTAATGTTCAAAATCATTCTTGAATCTCAAAATTGTTTTATATTTGAATTAAAGAATTAAAGTTATTGTGACACAAAAATCAATCTCTAACAAAATATATCTCATTCCGATTCCGTTTTAATTTAACTAGTTTCACACAACACCACGGGACATCACTCTAATATTCTGACGAAATACAGTATGGTGTTTACGAATGCAGCTAAACAATGTATTTACGGCCGAATTAGACTACTGACAACATTAAACAGGTAAATTAAATTGACAATACTTGTATTTTGTAAATCATTTTTTGTGTGAATGAGAATAACATTAAAATGAATGCAGTCAAATCGGATTTGATAAGATCCTCAGTTTTCGCTCAGATTGCTAATCGTGAAATTAGGAGAGTTTTATCGGGCTATTTTTGTGGAAACAAATTCGAAAGGATATGTCCGTTTATACAAACATGGTACTAATACGTGATGAAAACACAGTCAGATTAAAAGGTGATATTTTGATGTATTTATATTTCACAATTTGATAAAGACAAGCTCAAATTTGTTGAAAAATAAAAACAATGAGAACTGAAGACATTTTTCGGCGCTTTGAGTGGGGAAAACTTTGCTACAGCATAACAGCAAGTTGTTTATTAGTGTTATGGCATGTTATGTGTTACTGTGTGAATACTCTATCAGTATTAGTCCAGCATGTTAGACGTCTTCGGTTGGGTGCGCTGTCATCGCACATAATCCGACGATCAGATTATCAGAACTATATCAGTGTATGTCTCTAGTTATTAAAAAGTTGTACAATTAGGTACAATACACATGATATAGCATGTTTTCATTTCATGTAATGCAAAATCAAAGATGGCGACAGAACCCTCCCTTTAAGTGGTCTTTTAAATATGGCATAACGCGCCTCATTCAATAAAGTTCATTATATTCATATTCATTCACCTAGAGGTGTTTTCCCAATGCTGAAAAGTGTCACTTTGATTGAAGCCTATGTTTATGTCCTATGGATGTTGTAGATATGCACAGTCGTCCTGTAGTCGTCCGATCAAACTGCCCCCAATCCAGACTCACTGCAGACTGTTCAGTATTCAATCTTTCGGAGCAAATGGACTTCTTCAAAATGGAAATCACAGATTCTTCAACAAGAGGTTGCAGTGGTCACATAGGAGTTTCCAAACGAGGAGACGGATGAATAACGAAGAACATTTAATCACTAAACAAGCAAAGAAACCAAGTGGACAGTTATTTAGACCTTTAATCTTTACAGTAGCAGTAAGTTGTTTCGTTTGATTCAAATACATGCAATGTCATTCCTATCTAATGATTATCAAGTCGAAGTCAAAGTTACCTTTTGTCTGAATGCTGTAATGTCAATAATGGTCAAGGTTAGACTTGAGCTTCTGTTCAATATGTATATGGGTACAGCACCCTTGGTTAAAATTTTTTGTTCAGATCAAAGCATGCAAGAATCTAAAGTCATGAACTTTAAAATGAAATACTGAAAAATTGTATGCAGTTAATAACCAAATATTGTATGCGGTACAAGCCCAAAATACACTTTGATACTTTGTGCAATTTTGTTTCAGTTTTGTGGAGTTAGTTTCACCGGAGCCATGGTATGGCAGTATGAAGTAATGAGGTATCATGCAAAGCGCCTTATGTCCACAGAACGGCGGCGAAGCTTGGAGTCGATGTTAGAGAAAAGTTTTGGATTCAGAGCACATGTAGGGTATTTGTATTATTAGAACATTTCGTCTCCAAACGTAGCGTTGTGTGAGGCTTCAGCAATACCCTAGACTCTCGATATCATCCGAAACTTGGTACACAGCTCGCGTTATGATTTGGCGTATCATGATGCTGTAGTTTTAAATCTACAAACCTACAATTATTCAATTGATATAAATAAGAATGAGTAAATGTTTGTTTAAAGTTTTTAAAAAACATGATAATTACAAAAAAATTGTGAGTTTAATAGACATACTCTTTTTTAGCTGATCTGGCCTATAAATTTGAAAGAAGGTGAATAGCGAAGGTACATGCAAACGATATAGTGTATTCATGACACGTCTGCAGCATTTTCTTAGCTGTTGGGTGCTTTAGAAATGCCTTTGCCATGTTCAGAAGATACAAGATTTGAGAACAAATGTATTATAATTTGTGGTATTGAGTCATAATGTGCGAGTCATAGAAATAAGATATTTGTAACTCGTCAGCGCTATAAGGCCAGGTAGACTAATGGCATGGGTACCCTGTCAAATATGAAAATGATTTTTACAGAAAAATGAGGATGACCTTGATCCCACGTGAATGAAGATAAAGATCAGAGAGTCGTCAATATTCAAGAATTGTGTTACAAGTACATTCATCAAAATCAAATTTATAATTACTTTTTACCAGATCAATACAATGTGGAACAACTGGAGCCAAGGACAGAAGATGGTGGCGGGACTTATCATGGCGAACGTTGGTGTGTTTCTGCTGTGGAGAGTTCCAGCCCTGATGCCGTTCATGACCAGATACTTCTCCTGTCAGCCTGGTTAGTCATGTCAGTAACAGTCAAAGTCTCAGAGTCCTTATTCAGTATTAACAAAGGCAATTCCAGGAATTTTCAAATGGGATCACATGGGGTCATCCAGGTGGTTTTACAAGTGGTAGGAAGGGGGCTCCCCCCGAACCACCCTCTGAGTCTGCAACTGATTAGAGACAGTGGTGTAGTGGTTAGCGTGCTGGCCTCTCACCCCAGAGATCCGGATTCGAATCCCGGTGGAGACACAAAAAATTTGTGACCTGGGTCTCACACTGTGTTGTGCCCTTGGGCAAGGCACTTCATCCACACTGCACTCAGTCTACCCAGCTGTTTAAATGGGTACCTGAACACTGGAAAGTATGGACCTAGCGCTTAGTAGCAGCCTGAAAGTACACTTCCTTCAGGGTAATAATATGTGTAGCGCTTAGAGCATGCTAAGCATGGATTTAGCGCAATATAAATATGCATTTATTATTATTTATTATTAGACACCAAGCAACTCCGTGTACAATGATGGTAATTACATTTTTTGTACGTTGAATATTCACTACAATTTGATATGTAATATTTATATTGTACAAGACGTAATAATTAGAGGATATTTGACTTTTCTCGTCGAAATACCATGTATATCTCATCGAGGGAAGTAGAAATGTATATTTTCACGAGTGGCACAGTCATGAGTCTAAATATATTAATTTTAATTCACGAGATATATTTATATTTTGTAAATGACGTTCTTATTATGAATGGAGCATCCATGGTCGCCTTGCTTTTTTGCAGTCTTCTTATGACGTCATCCTATTGTTAAGATGACGTCATATAATTGAAAGTGTTATTTCACTGAGTAGAATAACATTTTATTTCACTCACTGAAAATACAGATTTATTGTAACTGATAAACGCACTATTTCATCACTGAAAATCTAATAAATCAGTTTATTCAACACATGTCATAATTATGACAGAAAGTTACAGTCACCTCAGTCAAAAAGGCATCAGTAACCCATAGGTTTAATAATGAGTTACAATCACCTCGGTCCAAGGGCACCTGTAACCTATAGTTAGAACAGTGAGTTACAATCACATTAGGCTAAGGGCACCTGTAACCCATAGTTATGGCAGTGAGTTACAATCACCTCTGTGCAAGTGGGGGCTAGATTTTGTAAGCCTTCATAGTGATGTGGGAGTTGCCAGATATCAATAATGTATGACACTTGTGACTATCATTTGTGGAGCGGCTATAACCTTTGAATATGCTTGTTTGCGCCTACGTGTAGCCTATGTTTCCCCGACAGGTGGCTCGCTGTCCTCCATGGTGCTGTGTTCCTTCAGCCACTACAGCTTCCTGCATCTCTTCTGCAACATGTACGTGCTGTGGTCCTTCTCCTCCATCGCCCTCAGTCTCTTCGGCCGCGAGCAGCTCTCCGCCGTCTTCCTCAGTGCAGGTACGTCATTAACCTTCTTCTGCCGTCTTCCTCAGTGCAGGTACGTCTTTAACCTTCTTCCGCCGTCTTCCTCAGTTCAGGTACGTCTTTAACCTTCTTCCGCCGTATTCCTCAGTTCAGGTACGTCTTTAACTTTCTTCCGCCGTATTCCTCAGTGCAGGTATGTCTTTTACCTTCTTCTGCCGTATTCCTCAGTGCAGGTACGTCTTTAACCTCTTCCGCCGTATTCCTCAGTTCAGGTACGTCTTTAACCTTCTTCCACCGACTTCCTCAGTGCAGGTACGTCATTAACCTTCTTCCGCCGTATTCCTCAGTGCAGGTACGTCTTTAACCTTCTTCTGCCGTCTTCCTCAGTGCAGGTACGTCTTTAACCTTCTTCCGCCGTCTTCCTCAGTGCAGGTACGTCTTTAACCTTCTTCTGCCGTCTTCCTCAGTGCAGGTACGTCTTTAACTTTCTTCCGCCGTATTCCTCAGTTCAGGTACGTCTTTAACCTTCTTCCGTCGTATTCCTCAGTTCAGGTACGTCTTTAACCTTCTTCTGCCGTATTCCTCAGTTCAGGTACGTCTTTAACCTTCTTCCGCCGTCTTCCTCAGTGCAGGTACGTCTTTAACAATCTTCCGCCGTCTTCCTCAGTGCAGGTACGTCATTAACCTTCTTCCGCCGTATTCCTCAGTTCAGGTACGTCTTTAACCTTCTTCCGCCGTCTTCCTCAGTGCAGGTACGTCTTTAACCTTCTTCCGCCGTATTCCTCAGTGCAGGTACGTCTTAACCTTCTCCCGCCATCTTCCTCAGTGCAGGTACGTCTTTAACCTTCTTCCGCCGTCTTCCTCAGTGCATGTACGTCTTAACCTTCTTCCGCCGTCTTCCTCAGTGCATGTACGTCTTTAACCTTCTTCTGTCGTCTTCCTCAGTGCAGGTACGTCTTTTACCTTCTTCTGCAGTCTTCCTCAGTGCAGGTACGTCTTTTACCTTCTTCTGCCGTTTTCCTCAGTGCAGGTACGTCTTTAACCTTCTTCCGCCGTATTCCTCAGTTCAGGTACGTCTTTAACCTTCTTCCGCCGTATTCCTCAGTTCAGGTACGTCATTAACCTTCTTCCGCTGTATTCCTCAGTTCAGGTACGTCTTTAACCTTCTTCTGCCGTCTTCCTCAGTGCAGGTACGTCTTTAACCTTCTTCTGCCGTCTTCCTCAGTGCAGGTACGTCTTTAACCTTCTTCTGCCGTCTTCCTCAGTGCAGGTACGTCTTTAACCTTCTTCTGCCGTCTTCCTCAGTGCAGGTACGTCTTTAACCTTCTTCTGCCGTTTTCCTCAGTGCAGGTACGTCTTTAACCTTCTTCTGCCGTTTTCCTCAGTGCAGGTACATCTTTAACCTTCTTCCGCCGTATTCCTCAGTTCAGGTACGTCTTTAACTTTCTTCCGCCGTATTCCTCAGTGCAGGTACGTCTTTTACCTTCTTCTGCCGTATTCCTCAATGCAGGTACGTCTTTAACCTTCTTCCGCCGTATTCCTCAGTTCAGGTACGTCTTTAACCTTCTTCCACCGACTTCCTCAGTGCAGGTACGTCATTAACCTTCTTCCGCCGTATTCCTCAGTGCAGGTACGTCTTTAACCTTCTTCTGCCTTCTTCCTCAGTGCAGGTACGTCTTTAACCTTCTTCCGCCGTCTTCCTCAGTGCAGGTACGTCTTTAACCTTCTTCTGCCGTCTTCCTCAGTGCAGGTACGTCTTTAACTTTCTTCCGCCGTATCCCTCAGTTCAGGTACGTCTTTAACCTTCTTCCGCCGTATTCCTCAGTTCAGGTACGTCTTTAACCTTCTTCCGCCGTATTCCTCAGTGCAGGTACGTCTTAACCTTCTCCCGCCATCTTCCTCAGTGCAGGTACGTCTTTAACCTTCTTCCGCCGTCTTCCTCAGTGCATGTACGTCTTAACCTTCTTCCGCCGTCTTCCTCAGTGCATGTACGTCTTTAACCTTCTTCTGTCGTCTTCCTCAGTGCAGGTACGTCTTTTACCTTCTTCTGCAGTCTTCCTCAGTGCAGGTACGTCTTTTACCTTCTTCTGCCGTCTTCCTCAGTGCATGTACGTCTTTAACCTCCTTCTGCCATCTTCCTCAGTGCAGGTACGTCTTTTACCTTCTTCTGCAGTCTTCCTCAGTGTAGGTACATTTTGTAGGTGACTTGTATGAAGCACTCGTAAAATGACACTTTAGACATTTCCCAGTCGTACAAAACAGAAATTATTTGAATTTAAACTGACTATCAGGCTATAATTCATTTCTCAAAAGCCAGTGAACAGAATACATTCAGTTTGTATCTCTATCTAAAGTGTTTGTTTTGCTTCTTATAGAGGCTAAGAAACTTTGGATAACTATGGTTTTAAACTGTTCATATTTATGCAATAGTCATAATACCTAGGGAGTAAGTATGGCAAGGGCATGCTTAGATAAAAGAAAAAGAAACATTGATAAAAGGCACATCTAAGATGATCTTTTAGTGTCTTACTTTATGAGACAACTATTATTATTCATAAACAATTATTGACTTCCAGTTTATCCATATACACATGGCGTCTCTTAACTTACACATTAACTTTCAATTTATCCATATACACATTGACTTCCAATTTATCCATAAACACATTAACTTCCAATTTATCCATATACACATTACCTTTCAATTTATCCATATACAAATTAACTTCCAATTTATCCATATACACATTAACTTCCAATTAATCCATATTCACATTGACTTCAAATTTATCCATATACACATTGACAACAAATTTATCCATATAGACATTGGATTCCAATTTATCGAGATAGAAGTTGACTTCCAATTTATCCACATAGACATTGACTTCCAACTTCTAAAAGGCCACTTAAAGAAGTAAATGTCACACTTATGTTATGATATTTGTTCAGACATTTATCTATTTTCAGCTGCCTTCTCTTCTTTCACAAGTCTTATTGCAAAGTCGCTAAAAGGACGCATGATTCCATCTCTTGGTGCTGTAAGTATCTGGTACCAGACACCAAGAATGACACTTAATATACATATCTGTATACCTACCTACGTTTATAACATGTAAAGATGGTGACACTGTCCGTCAACCGGGATCCTGCCAAAGGACCGGAAATGGCTAAACTGGTTTGCTGGCTTAAAGACACTTTGCAATTATTGTAGACTGATCCAAGTTTTTTTTTCCGTTCCTATGGCAGGATCCGTTCAGCGGACAGTGTCTCGCCTTCTTTTTATGTAAACGTATATGTATATTAAAGAGGCAGTTTTGTCACCATTTTGCAAAATGTGAAATGAAAAATGCTGCCAATAATTTTGACCAAAGTTAATAATAAAACATGCATTGATGGAATATTCACATACTGTACTCAGTATACCATAAAAATAATCAACACTTACGTGGTCTGCCGTTGGACTTTAAACACTCATTGCCCCGATGAATGGCTTCACTTTTCTTTGTTTTTATTTTTGAAAGAATGTGCCTTTGCCTTTATCAAATTTTCAAATATAAAATTTTTTGTTATTATTTATTATTATTTATCAAATATTCAACAAATCATGAAAAACATTACCCTCAGTAATATGTTTCACATAAGATTGTACAATAAACATGTGTTAATACCATATATGAGTAAACAGGAATGTCCTCTCGAATTTCGTTTTCCCCAAAACACCTGATAGAACCGTCTCTTTAAGGAGTTTTCTCAAATAAAAATGATTTGTAAACTCATTACCAACATTGTGTTGTCAGTCAGGTGCTCTGATGGCTATACTCGGCGCAGTGTGTGTATCCTACCCCAACGCTAGACTCAGCATTGCGTTTGTTGGAGAACTCCTACCACACTCCTTCTCTGCTAGCTCGGTGAGTTCAAGTAACCCATGAATTACCTCCCTTACAAACTGGCTGGTTCTGTCTGTCATATCATAACCATAAGGTAAGCGACCACAAGTTGCCTCCCCTGACACCATGGTGTCGCTTGTAAACCACATGTCTCGGCAGTAAAGCTAAAGTCGTCAAGAGAAGAAGTTGTGTCGTCTGTCTCCCCACCTACTTCACGACACTGTCTTCTGCATGTCTTTTGAATATTACATGCTTTTCAAGTACATAATGATGACCTAGCCTCATCGGTCTTCTAGGCTTTCTCCCTGCAATAATTCTAGATGTCACAATATTACTGAAATATTCTAGGAGATGTTAAACCCTAAGCCCTTCTGTTACGTTATGATTGCATTGTAAAACTTAATAAAATAGAAAAATGTAAAAGAATTGTCCTTTAGGTCAACACTTTGAAGACGTCTCCATGTCTTTGAGGCTTTTATCATGATATCCATTGATACATCCCTCTCTAACTTAAATCCCAGGCCTTACTTTTCCATTATCCTGGGCATAGATTTATACCTATAGTGGTAGGACAATATTAATGTGTTGTACTGATGAATATCTTGGTGCTAAGAGAGCTTTAAAAATATAGGTTCTGGTCCTTGACTCTGCATAAAGTTCTCTGCAAGAGTTCTGTATTCTACGTTTGAAACAACGTCCAAAAAAGCTCAAAAATTGAATTTATCTTATAAAGGTAGCCTTGTTGCAATGCTTAAGATGTTGCTACGGCAACTACAGCATTAAAGTAGACACCCAGATAACTTTTGGCTCTGTTCTGTCAAGAGACGATCTTGGTTACTTTTCTTATAAGTATGTTGGCATATTATTGTTGCAGGCGATGACGGGTATAATCCTGTTTGACGTCGCGGGTCTTCTCCTTGGATGGAGACTCTTTGACCACGCTGCACATTTAGGGGGGATGCTGTTTGGCATGTGAGTTTTCTTATGAAATCTTTTGTACCTGATTATTGAAATTATTTTATCAGTGATAACTTCTTTTATTGGCTTGAGAATGATGAGAATTGATGTGAAGACAACATATATGGATAACTTCTTTATTCTATGACGGCAACATTAGGACATAAAATTCTGTTTTTTTGTCAATCGCCGTTTATCCATGAAACTCGACTGTCAGCGACTTTAGAATCTATGTCTAAAAGTTGCCTTCATAGAATAAAGAATTTGAAAAAAGAAAAACATTTTCCTACCTGTAGTTGCTTATGTTCTGATAATTATGATGATGAGTATTTACATCCATATTTACATGTATTAATTCAAAGCATACATGCTCCCTTCTGTAGTACCTTAAAGAGCCATCACGGATGTTGGTGTTTCAATTTTTTGGAAAAAATACTTATAACGTCATTCGCCAGAGAAATCTTTTATCTACAACATGGCATATGTTAAATAATTTTCATATCACGACAATGTATTGCAATTTGGTTTCAAAGAGAAGTATCACTTCGACTAGCGCGCGCTACGGGTATCTGACGTATATAAACAGAGTCCCCTTTTTTGCGTAATACGTACTACACAAACAGCAAGCGCTTACGAAGCGTGAAGGCTCGTCTCTAGCGCAAGTCGCCATAACAACCCATTTGCTGCACGTGCTGCACGTGTCTCTCTTGCAAAGTACCCTTGTCACACATTACTGAATGTGACGATTGCTTTACAAACTATGTTTCTAAATGTCCTGAGAATATACACATTATTTCCTGTTTAATGTTCTGTTTATTGAGATAAGACCAGCAAATTATGAAATTTTTTTACTCTCATTAATTATAAAATTCAAGCAAAATACCTAGTTGGGTAAAACAATTATTCCAATATCTGTAGCAAATACATAATAAAATGAAATGGTAAATAAATAACTGTCAAAAAATATATATATTTCGATTACTTTCATTGCTCATATTTTTTGTTATTCTTTCGTGTCTTTGTTTACTGTGTGTGAGCTAGACCATAATGCTTTGCGCTTGAAAATAATAGACTGGATCTATATTTAGACTGGAAAACACCGTTACTAATTAATGCAATTTTTCGGCTTATTTTAAGTTGGAAAAATTAGGGAAAAATTAAGTGTATGTATTTCACGGAGATAGATTTTTGGAAATTTTTTGATATTTTCATCAACATCCGTGATGGCTCTTTAAGGACCTGGACCCATATTTTCGATGCTCTCTTAGCGCTAAGATAGTCGTAAATGCCATACATTAACATTGGCTTACGACTATCTTAGCACTAAGAGAGCTTAGAAAATATGAGCCCTGGAAATTAAAATTGTGGTTGTATTGCTATCCAGTATTCTGGGGTAGGATTCCTGTCATGTGCTCAATAATTTTATCTGTAGTACTTAACCGTTCTCAACACATTTTTAGGTTTTATGCAAAGCAACATTGAAATTAACTGCAGTAACACCCTTGGTCCGCCAGTTCCAACCGATGCTTGCAGTTTCATTGTAATACATTGATCCAGTGCCATTCCAAGCTTTCATATATCTCATTCTCAGCCTCACAGAAGTTTGAAACTCATTTTCAACAGCACAAATATTCTTTCCAATGCATTCAGTCTGACATAATAAACATTCTGAAGAACCAAAAGAAGTTGTCCATTTACATGATCCTGATATTTTCCATTTCAGATGGTATGTGACGTATGGCAAAGATCTTATCTGGAAGAATCGAGAAACTGTGATGAAAGTATGGCATGACGTTCGAGGAAACCCTTGACAGCTCCATAGTTGTGTAGAGAAATGTTTGAAATGGTCTAGATATGAAAAAAGAGAGAAGAATCAATCTAGTTGTAACTTAGCTGTAAATTCTTATCAGCTGGACATTACTTCAAGGATAATCAGTGGGGGATCGAGGGGGGTCCGGATTCCCCCTTTCAAAAGTGTTTGCATGGGTGGGTGTGGGGGGGGGGAATTTTGTGCCTTCCCAACACTGATGAGAGGCAATTAACCTTTAGCCTGCTGAATAATATGAGGCTAACTAACATCTGGATAAAATGCAGCAGAAGTGCCATAAAATAAACAACAGAAAATTTGAACGTATTTATAATACAAACTCATATGGAATCACTGACCTTGAAGTCCTTATTCCTTTTATGTTTTTTAAAGCCTTGCTACATTGCGTCAGCATTTCTGTGTCAGCATAGCAGTGTTGGGGGCTGGCGAATGAGGTTTTTCTAATTAGACCTAAAATGAGATGCTAGCCCCAAAACAGAAGTGAACATTTTAACATAACAATGTCAATATAATAAAATGTAAGCCAGGGATTGACAGTTTTTGTATGGAATCAACATTATAGTCAAGGGAAACTGCTATAGGGTTGGTGTTATAGAATATGCATTATACCAATATGTTGAAACATAACTTGTGTCATTTATATGATATACACACATGTGTACATACCACTTTTGGCTATACACCATTGTCACTGCACAAGCTTTCATAATGTTTCCTCTTGGACGTCATTGAATAATTGATTGTGATGCTACTCTATATAAGGCAGGTATTGATCTTTTAAATATAATGGATAATAAAGAAAATATGTGCCATATGAACTTTGTCTTAACTGATACAAATTTATATATAATCCTCCCTGTCGCTCGGAAAATGAAAATTAAACATTTGTTTCCTGAAAGATATGACATTCTTACCTGGGTCCTTAAGTAATACTCTCTTTTTGTCCATTTAGAAAGATGATATCTTAACTTGTGACACACTCCATCAATGGTGAACTTGAGTCATGCTGCATTTCGGGTCCTCTTCTGTGGTAGTTTAGCAGTGGTGTTATTTTGACAGTGTCTTGCACCTGAGGGGGCGGGATAGCGCAGTGGTTAGCGCGTTCGGCTTCGGATCAAGAGGTCCGGGGTTCGAATCCTGCCAGGGGCACGGCAACTTTGTCTGCAGTAGAGAACTGTTCTACACGCAGTCAGGTTTGGGTGCAATGCTACACTGAATTTCAGTGCAGTACCACCCATGGTTCGCTAGTTCCAGCCGTTGCTCGCAGGTTTCACCGCAATGCATAGCCACATGGTGTTGCGGGCTTTCTCCCTGCCATAATACTAGCAGCAGCCGTGATATAAGTGAAATACTCTTGAAAGCGGCGTTAAAACCCAACTCACCTCACCTCATGCACCTGAGCTTCCTATTACTAACCCTATGGTAGTTACCTTAGAATGTATGTTGAGAGAGGCAAGCATTTTATTTACTTAGGATGTTGATTAAAATGTTTGATTGATAATAGACAGTGCTATTGATGTTATGTGCTGTATGCATTATAATGTATCATAATGTGATAACACATATTTCAAATATTTATTGAATATAAAGAGTTTTTCTACAAAGAAATCGAGTTGATTATTTGTGTCAAAATAGAGCAATGGCTATGTAGCTTATTATCCCCAGCCACAACGAAGTTGGCAGGGGATATAGAAATGAGCTCCGTCTGTCTGTCCGTCTGCCTGTCCGTCCGGGCTTTTCCATTCCGGCCTCAAACTTCAAAACTATTCAATATATTTTGCTGAAACTTTGTACAGGTATCAACCAAGTAGTCTTAATGTGCCTTTTGCTATATAGAAAGTAAATGCATTATATATTCAAAATGCATAAATATATTCAAAATTCCTACATGGCGGGGGATCAAAGTTCGTTCAATTAACCTTGACCCCCTCCCTTCAAATATGGGCGTGGCATGGGGTCCACCCTAAAATCTTTAAAGGACTCTTTCTCAAGAACAAGTAGTGTTAGAAAGCTCAAATTTTAAAATGATCTTTGATCAATGAATGAAGACTAAGATTTGTAAATTTCATTACCCTACTTCTTCAAATAGGAGTATGGCAGAGGTTCAATTTAAAGCTGCACTCCTTTAATGAAATGACAATAGCAATCATATTGGTTTCAATCATATCAGCTTTCAAATGAAGCCTTTAGCACTGGTGGCACGTGGTGCTGTGCATAGCTCAGTCGACCGCTATCAGTTAAGTTCAGCAACAACGGGCGTTGCTCGCTGGATGGGTGGGTTACCCGCCTCATTGCTGAATGAAAACTGAGAGTTTGAAGGGTGATTCCCTGCCCCACACTGAGACATGAGTTGAGAGGCTCGTGGTGTCACCTTGGGCAAGGGACTTTATTCGAAATGTGCCTCTGTTCACTCAGCAGTACAATTGAGTACCTGGTTTGTGCAGGCAATGTGACAGATAACCTTGGAGCGCCGTAATTGGCAGCCCAGGTTGTATACTCCAAAGGGAGTTGAGAATGAAAAAAGGAACGATGTTGGTCCTTATACCAGGGTAATAATGTCTGTAGCGCTTTCAGCATGCACTTGGTGTATGGAGGCTAGCGCGATATAAGTACACAGTATTATTATATTATATTATTATGAAAAAGTGAGATTCTTTTTCAGAAGGGATCCTCCTTGGGGTACTTATTGCATAAAATCCTAGATTTTAGATATATGACAGGTTGTAACTATATTTTCCACATAAAATTAGTTAAAAAACTAAAAAAACGTACTTTGGGTCACCCCTTTCGAGCCTCACCCCTTACGGTTGTCATGCAACCAAGGGCGGTAACTCTAACCTCACCACTTTCCAATCTGTCATTCTAGTTGACTGGTCGCACGAAGTTTTTTGCTCTCAAAGTTTCTGAGTTACGTCTTCCGATCTTGAAGAAAATGGCCCAAAAGCAAGCTGTATGTGTGGTAACTTCTACCTTTTTACAGTAGGGTCGAATGGCTTCACGGTTTTAGTCGTAGATTTCGTGTATTTGTAACTTACTTTCGCGCACATGGCGGGAAAGTCGACCCAAGATGGCGGCCATTTTTCCTCGATCGATGTTTTTGATCGTGGAATTTGGTTAGATCTGGGCTTTCCACGTTTATATATATATATTTTGGGGTTTGATATTCGATTTCTGTAAGTATTTCGAATAGCCCACTGGCCTGCATGCAATTTAGAAAATTACATGTTCTTTTTCTTCCAGTGATGTTTAGGGGTGTGGCCATGTTTGTTTACATATGTACAACTTCGCATTTGCCATTCGCCTCTGCTATTGTTTTTTACATGCATGTTACAAAACAATTACATCTCATTCCCCCATGTATTTGTATATATATTCTTTAAGAAAATATATATATACGCATGTTGCAAGGATCGGTCTTGAATGGCTATTTTGTTTCTAGCCTTTCAAGCCGTGTTCCCTGTGTAATGGAGCAGTCTCCATAACGGACGGGCATGACGAGTGCTTGCGCTGTCTCGCCCAGGATTTTCATCACCCTGTTAAGTGTGATATCTGCCAGGCGTTTTAACCCCTAAGGCCAGGGCAAGACGGGATGCTGACCTGAAGTTTTTTGCTAGTGCCTTGATGCAGAACAAGGACATCGCTTCCCTCGACCCTCCATCTAAGGTTAAAAAGTTAGCCAAAGCGGCTAAGCTGAGTGGTAAGACTAAAGGTAAGCCCCCGCGACCGTGTCCTCGATCAAGCCGGTCCTCGATGATTCTTCATCCGAGGCCGACTCAGTCGGGGACCAGCGGGGGGCCTCAGCCGGGGAATGTACCCACCCTCCCACCCCAACAACAACTAATGTAACATCTAACACTAACCAGTTTGATATGTCACAATTCACTGCAACCATAACACAGCAGATGAAGGCTATGATTGACTCGGCGGTCTCGGGGCTCCGTACGGAGCTCCGGGCCCCGATTCGGGAGCCCGATGCTACTCAGGCAAGGGGAGAACTCGATCTCGGCATAGTCCAAGGCACGCTTTCTCCCCGGGGTCCCCACCTCCAAGGTTCACCCCTGCGGAGCATGGAGCCCCACGCCAACACACAAACACACCAGCACTCCCAGACACCTGGCTCCGGGCAGGTCTCGTCTGGGGGACCGCTGGCCCCGCCTAACCTGGAACCACTCCTTGGTGTTGGTTCCCAGGTGACGGCTTCCACCTCTACTCCAGGGTACGAGGCGCCTCCTGTGCTTCAGGATCAGCGTGCTCGGAACCCTGCCCCGTGCTCCGATACAGCCGGCCTAGTGTCGGGGCCGTCCGGATCGCACGTGGGACCCAAGAGCATCCCCGGGACCCAGGTCTCGGGGAACCCACTCGAGTCCGGTCCTCGAGCTGGGGGCTCGGGACAGCCGGCGACAGCTGACGGGTTCTCTCGGGGCCTTGTCGACGCCCGTGACTCTTTCCTTGTGGACTCCGAGGTTGGCTCTGGCCTCTCGGAGCGAACGGGGATCGAGTTCATGGACGTCGATGAGGTTCGGGAGGACTAGGGTTCTTTATCAGCTGCCGCTGCCATCAGGAACCTCCGTGGCTTGATCGCGGAGGCTATCCCTGGTGTTGCTGCCCCGGTCCCCGAGCCCGAGGACATGGACTACCGCTTATCGGGGGAGGCCTTCGCTAAGAGCAAGGCTCCCGTAGTGGGGCTCCGCGTGCTCCCTTCACTAATGGACGAGCTAGTCGATCCCCTCCTAGCTGGTGCCCGCTCTACCGCCGATCTAGGCTACTTATCTAGGCGGTATCAGCTGGGGGAGGAAGGCTTGTTCGATATTCCGTTGGTGGGGGACTGCGTGTTTACCGCGGTTTCTTTGCACCGGCCTAGGGTTACACCCTCGGTCGGTAGGCAAGGTCGGCGGCTGCCACCCTTCGCTGTTGGAGCATCTGAGTTAAAGGTGGTGTATCGGTACTATGAAGATCAGTATCGTAACGCTGCCCAGCAACTCCAGATTGCGGTCCATCAGGCGTACTTGGCCTCCATGGAGGTCCAGCTCACTTCGAAGGTTGAGGTCTCGGGGAATTCTTCCTCTGAGCTCCTCGGGCAGCTTACCGCGGTCGGTGGCCATCTGGCGCGCGACTCTATCAAGTGTTCGGCTAACCAGATGGCATGCGCAGTGGTGGGAATGCGCAAGCTGTGGTTGTCGGCGTCAACTTGGATGCCGTCAACCCAGCAGTCCCTGCTGAATTTGCCTTTCCGGGTCGGCTCTACGCTCTTCCCGGGGGCTCAGCAGGTACTTCGGGACACCGCGGACGTCGTCACGACCTGCCGGGAGACCTCTAAGGTTCTCTCCGTGCAGGATCCGGACGTCAAGCGCGCACGCGTGTCCAACCCTTCCTCTGCTCGTTCCTCAGCGCCGATGGGGAAACCAGCATGGATGTCAGGGGCAAGGGTCCCAAGAAGCGTGGCGGGAAACACCAGCAGCCTTCTGGCAAGCAGGGGTTTCGGGGGCGCGGGAAGCCAAACCAGGGCTCCTAGCTCCTCCCGTACCGCTCGGGGTGTCCGGAGACGGACACCTTATGCTTATTGGGACACATCCCTGTTGGCGGCCGACTGTCGAGGTTCATAGACGCTTGGGCCAAGGCCACGTCAAACACCTGGGTCCTGTCCACACTCAGGGAAGGCCACATGCCACAGTGGAAGCGCGGTCCACCTTCATTTACCGGGGTGCGGCACACGAAGGTGCCCTCCGCGCCGGATAAGGTGGACATCCTCCGCTCAGAAATCAAAGCGTTGCTGAGCAAGGCTGCGATAAAGCTAGTGCCTGTGGGCCAGGAAGAGAGCGGATATTATTCCACATACTTCCTGGTGACCAAGAAGGGCGGAGGGTTCAGACCTATCCTAAATCTAAAGATCATGAACAAACTCATAGAGGTACCACCGTTCAAGATGGAGACTCTAAGATCTGTGATTTCGTCAGTGCAGGTCGGGGAGTGGCTATCCTCCATAGACCTCAAAGACGCTTACCTTCACGTACCGATGCATCCAGACTTCAAGAAGTTTCTGCGGTTTGCATTCGACGGGAAGTGTTATCAGTTCAGGGTGTTACCCTTCGGAATCTACACGGCTCCGAGGGTATTCACCAAGCTCATGCTGGTAGCTGCTCAGGTAGCCAGGTTTCGGGGCAGGTGCTGTCATCCCTACCTGGACGACTGGCTCCTCAGAGCGCTGTCTCAGCTTCAGAACCACGAGTCCACCCAGGCCATACTGCACACGTTGGTCTCGCTGGGTTGGATCGTGAATCTCAAAAAGTCGGAGCTAGCCCCGTCACGGGACTTAGTCTTCCTGGGCTCCAGGTTCCGGACGGAGCCGGGGATCGTATCCCTGGCCCCGGACCGGGTCCCGAAGATCCTCGGGGCTGTGAACTCGTTTCTCAGCGCTCCAACCCACTCGGCTCGGGTCTGGCTCCAGCTCCTCGGAGTCATGGCAGCGACCATAGACGTGGTTTGGAGGTCCCGGCTCCGCATGAGGCCCGTCCAACAAGCTTTGGCGGGTCTGTGGTCCCACTCGGAGTCTTACGAGAAGCTGCTCGTCACTCCGGGGTGGGTCTTACCACACCTCTCTTGGTGGACCAATGTCGATCACCTGACTCGGGGTTACCCCCTGCAGGCTCTGGTGCCGACCCTGACTGTTCAGACCGACGCCTCCCTCACGGGATGGGGCGGGGTTCTGGGATCTCGTACGGTCTCGGGCCTGTGGTCACAAGCCGAGTCTCAGATGCACATCAATGTGTTAGAACTCAGGGCGACCAGGCTAGTCTTGCAACACCTGAGAGATCAGGTGAGGGGTCAGGTGGTCCGGCTTCAGCTGGACAACAGGACCGCCATGGCTTACATCCTCAATCAGGGTGGGACGGTTTCTCCGTCCCTCCTGGAGGAGACGTGGCAGTTCTTCCTTTGGTGCGACGAGGTCGACACCACGGTTCTGCCAGTGTACTTACCAGGGGTGGACAATATCCGAGCGGACGCTCTGTCTCGCCGGATTCTTGCCCCCCACGAGTGGCTACTGGATCGAGAGATATTCGAGACAGTTATACGGGTCATTCCAGGTGGATCTGTTTGCGTCACTTTCAGATACCCCAGTTTTGCTCCAGGATACCCGAAACTCGGGCCCTGTCCCAGGATGCATTCGAACTGGACTGGACAGACAGAGTTCTGTGGGCTTTCCCACCAGTGCCTCTGATCTCCAAGGTCCTTGCCCGTCTAGCCACTCATCCTCCGCGTCTGCTGGTGCTTCTCGCACCTCTGTGGGCAGCGCAGAGTTGGTTTCCACAGGTACTCAGGTCTCTGGCTATGCCACCTGTTCTGTTACCGTGTCGACCGGGACTTCTGTCCCAGGACGGAGCCCCCCACCCCAACCTCAGGGTGCAGTGGGTGGCTTGGCCTCTGTCCGGAATCGCCTCCAAATTAGCGGTATTCCTGCACGAGTTGCAGACACAATACTGGCTTCGAGGAGGGATTCAACGAACATTCAATATGAAGATAGATGGGCCTGCTATTCGCGCTGGTGTGCAGATAGGGACGTACTCGATCCCTTTTCTGCAGATCTAGTGTTGGTCCTGGAGTTCCTGCAGTCTAGATTGGATGCGGGCTTGGCCGCATCAACTGTCAGAGGTTACTCCACGGCTATTTCAGCCTTTCATGTCCCGGTGGACGGCGCTCTTTTGGGTGCCCATCCATTGGTCCAGCGTTTTTTAGCAGGCGTGGACAGGATCCGGCCTCCTGTGAGGCGGATCAGCCCAGTGTGGGACCTTTCAATAGTCCTCGATTGGCTATCGGGGCCTAGGTTCAGGGATTTGTCTTCACTGTCTCTCCAGTTATTGACCTGGAAGGCAGCTTTTCTAGTGGCGGTGGCGTCTGGCAGACGGGTAGGCGACATACATGCTATGTCAGCCGATCCCGATCTCACAATCTTCCACAGGGACAGAGTCAGTATCAGGCTGCCAGACTCCTACCGACCAAAAGTGGCCCACTCCTTTCATGTGTCGGCCCCCATTGAATTGCCGGCGCTTAGGCAGCCGGCAGCTTCGGGCTCTCAGGCCTCGCACGATCACATCCTAGACGTGCACAGGACCTTGAGAGCATATGTTAAAAGAACAGCCTCTATCCGTAGGGATAATCAGCTTTTCTGCTGTTATGGTGGAGGTAAACAAGGTTTACCCGCCTCTAAGCAGTCGATCTCGAGATGGATTGTCTCGGCGATCTGTCTAGCGTATGTTCACAAGGGCCGTGAGCCTCCAGGTGACCTCAAGGCTCATTCGGTTAGGGCAGTCGCGACGTCCAAGGCGTACGCAGCGGCCCTGCCTATCGAAGAGATCTGCTCCGCTGCTATCTGGAGCCAGCCTAGCACGTTCATTCGTCATTACCAACTCGACAGGCTCTCGGGCGAGCGTGCTCTGTTTGGTCAGACAGTTCTCTCCGGTGGGCAGAGTCGTCAGCCCCCTAGCTGAATGAGCTGACGAGGGTTGGTCGATCTGTTGTTTTTAATTATACTAACGCCACTAATATCCGTTGATACTAAGGGCCCAAGTCCTTTATCCCACCGTTATTTCCCCGGCTGAGGACTCCCGTGGGGTGATCTTTGCTATGGGATTTTTTGTCCTCATCTTCTCTCTTACAAAAAGGGGGGGGGGGGGGGGGGGGGGGCTGGGTTTTCAGACCTGTAAGGCGACTAAGAGTGCGCCATGTAATCCCCAGGTCATTGAGGTTATAACCCATGGTGGATTCATTTTATACTTTGGGTGAGTAATCTTTTGTACTTCGTTTTGCGCCTTCGGGTGCAGTCTGAATGCCACTGCCATTGATTTAATCTTTGGGAGTCTGTCTTATGCAATAAGTACCCCAAGGAGGATCCCTTCTGAAAAAGAATCGAACAAACCTGTATAGGTTCCAGATTCTTTGAAGAGGATCCTCCTTGGGGTAGGGCCACCCACCTCCCCTTCATTCAGCCTGCATGACTGGATTGGAAAGTGGTGAGGTTAGAGTTACCGCCCTTGGTTGCATGACAACTGTAAGGGATGAGGCTCGAAAGGGGTGACCCAAAGTACGTTTTTTTAGTTTTTTAACTAATTTTATGTGGAAAATATAGTTACAACCTGTCATATATCTAAAATCTAGGATTTTATGCAATAAGTACCCCAAGGAGGATCCTCTTCAAAGAATCTGGAACCTATACAGGTTTGTTCGAATTTAAAAAACAATATATTATTTTGGCACTGCTCCTTGACTGTGAAACCTTGTAATCATAGCTTCATTGTTATGTAATGATCTGTATGACTTTGTTTGAGTGAAGTAGCCTGTGACCAGGGCCCAGTCAGGTGAAGCAGTTTTTTTTTATTTGTATGTTGAGAGTGGTTTGTAGCTTGAAACTGATATTTATTTAAGCCATACATGTTATTTGTTTGAGTTTTGAAATCAAAATTGTGCACGTTTGTGCCTTTAAGTTACAATGTTTGAGCCTAGAAGCATATTAACTGCATTAAAGTGAATGAACTTCCCCTCTGGCAGTTGGTACTATCTGAACAAGAGAATTGGTGAGCACAGCTCACTCATATACCCCTGCTTTTAACATTGATCAAAGAAGAAAAGTTTCAAAATAGCAGATAGACATCAATGTTTAGTCTTCTGTACAAACAAACCACAGCGGTACTATGAAAGCAGAGTATGTGTGTGTTCATTGTAACTATGTCTTCATAGATACACTTGTCAAGTCAAGTGATTTTATTTGTCTATAGGCCACAGGCCCGTATACAAAATATATACAGATTTACATATATGTACAATGAATAGTTCAATTTGATTACAATGCATACAACATGCTACATTACGTAATGGGTATTATGATATCTTAATGTAATGACAAATAATTTGATCTTTGTTCATAGGCTTGGTATAAATATTTACAAAGGTTTCTCAAGAGTGTTTCATTATTAGTAGTTAACAGTGATTTCAGTTTATGCTTGTTAGGATGTTTACAATATACCGGTGGTAAATATTTTAATCTAAGAGATTTGTAAACATTACATATAAATAAGAAGTGATACTCGTCTTCTATTCCTAAATTGCATAATGGGCAGTTTCGTTCCGTTACATCTATATTTTGCCATCTCCCTTCATTATTCTTGAGTCTTAACAATCCACATCGAAGTTTAATCATAATCTTACGAAACTTTCTGTCAAAAATATATGATAAATACTTTTCAGGAGCTAGGAGACTTTTGAATTCTCTATATACACGATATCGTGAGCTATTATTTAATATACATGTCCATGATTGGAAAAAAATATTGATTGCAACTGTTTTGAAATTATTTAAAAACTTGTAAGAGTCCTTTAGAAGTAAAAGTTAAAAAATCGAGAAAATTTGCATAAATTATGCAAATGAGGGTGTGAAACATACAAAAGGCAGATGTTCACATGGTGATTGTACATATCAAGTTTCGTAAAATTTGAACAACTAGTGTCAGAGTTATGAGCGGAACAAAAAGTGTGAATGGCGAAGTTGAAAAACGGAGAAAATTTGCATAAATTATGCAAATGAGGGAATGAAACATACAAAAGGCAGATGTTCACATGGTGATTGTACATATCAAGTTTCGTAAAATAGTGTCCGAGTTGTGAGCGGAACAAAAACATTACGGACAGACGCACGGATGGACATGCTGACCACTATATACCCCGACTGTTTGTCTAAGTATATAACAAATACTTTAGATTATTATAAAGCATACCAAAAGAACGAACAAACTAAAGAGCCAAGTTGTTGTTCGACAGTTTATGATCTACATTGTCTGGACACAAGTCGACCATACAAGAAGACTGAAACAGATTACAAGGCTGTGGCCTCTTGACCCCGAATCCACTTCTACCAAAGAAGTCCATGCACAACATTACACCGTCAATGGCTAAGGAGTATGTACACAAGGTTTCATTTTTTTTTATCAAGTGGTGCTTGAAAAGAATTCGGAAAAGCAACAACTTAACCACGGCTGGAAGCATGTCGTAATCCCACCTTTCAGGCCTGGGCTCCGTTCTTATACAGCGAGCGCTTATAATAGCACATTGAGCGATTACTTTGAAACACCTCTTGAACATGGACCTGATGTGTTTAACATGCATACATCTTGCTTCTTTCTATGGTTGAAGTTTTCCTCAAAATAGACCGACAAACAGTTTGTTCTGTTTGAAGTCTATGTTATATGTTCATGAAGTCTCTGAGCACTACCTAGAATTATAATCATGGACCCTGTTGCTCATCAAACTTTTCAGTATTTAAAGTTAAAGTTTGTATTTTTTGCAAAATATTGATAGGCCTATTGTTTGTTGGTGATCATTGACCGTCGTTTGGCCATGGCTCTGCCACTGTCAATTGTTAGTTTCGTTTGAGGTATAAAATAAAGTAATTCTATCATTTCAGGCAGTGTGTTAGTATTTGACGAATGGTATAACGTATCATAAGCTCTTGCGAGTCCCAGGAAATATAAGCGAGTCCCTCAATAAGTAAGCAAATAAACATGAAAACCATTTGTGTCTTGGGGACTCACAGCTTAAATGTGTCTTTTCCAAACTGTATGGTATATTTAATGCAAGACTCGTGTGTAAATTTATCACTTTGTTATTGTTGATGCTTAATACGCTTGATCTGGAAAGTGTTTCACATTATGCCACATAGCATGTTTATTTTCAATAACTGTGCTTGGTATATTTGTAAGTTGGAAATCTACTTGCGTGTAGGAAAACAACACGACCAAATGTTGCATTCCTTTTATCTTATGATTCAATGACAAGCATCGTGGAGCTATTCAGAGGTTTTTGTGACGTAAAAGCATACACGCTCATGATTCAATAGTCTTTTATAACATTCAATAGCCTTTTATAACATGCTCAATTAAAGGAACACTGATCACAATGGGAAATGTGCACACGTGGATACATTTACAAACTGACAGTTCATGTACGCGAGTAAACACATAAATCATTCCCACTATTTACATCACAATTCAAGTAAGTTCAAAGTTATTGCACTTATTGAAAATGAAATTGAATTGAATTGTACACACAAATTTAGTATTTAATCTCTTTAAATTGCTGTCAAATCGCACAGGATAACGGTATAAAGAAACTTATTTATACATTACTGCAGACAAAAGAAACAGTAATGTGTATAAAGTATTTAATATTCAGTATCTATACCAGTTCATTTTGTCTACCTGGGTTACGAGATGTTAAGAGTTGACAGGTAAAATGACGAGAGGATCACACAGTTGCTTTTTAGTTAAAGATACATCCATTGTGTTTCATACAATTTTATTTGGCTTTAAAACGTTCCAACTCACGACATGTGCTGTCTACAATACAAATAAATTCACTCAGCTTGCATATGTATCCCCAATCGCCAAATATATCATAATTATTAGTTTCCAATTAAAATTGAGTAACATAATTATACATGTGCAGAAACCGAAACTGCACGCCCCATTTGCATGCACAGTGGTTATGGGACCTATTAAACATTATCAACTCAAATTTGTCTTTTTGTCTGTTATAAATAGGATTCCAAAATTACGTTTGACTCATTGACGCGCGCCACACGCTGTGCATTGTCCGGTTTTCGATCAGAAATCATTACTTTTACCTTCATATCGTCAATATGCTAAGTCTACTATCATCAAAATGGTAGTTTTCGGTAACAGTCGGTACTTCTCGATAAAATAATACCATTTATAGCGTTTGCAATATGTGACCCCCAACAACACAATGGATGTACCTTTAAACGTGAACATCGATTTACTGAGTGTTTACCAAAACGTGTCAGCAAAGTGGTGATTTCAGTCAGGGGGTTCTCTTTACAGACTTGAATTCACTCTCAAGGTAAGATGGTGTTTAATTTCACAATTCAATATCGATTTATTTGCAGAGAAAAGGATTGATATCAAAACGCTATTCAAGGTTTGACTGAACTTGTAAATATGAAATCACGAGCTATGCTGTAAGTGTTGGATAAAGCATGAAGTCGAGGTAATGCTTTGCATTATGAAGTCGGCTCTTACGTCGCAATATAAACTCCGTAAAGGTATTGTTGTTCCACTAACTTGGGCCTAGCTTAGCACTTAGATCAATCTTAGCCAATGATAAAAGATGGGCTTACGATTGATCTTAGGGCCAAGATCGGTTAGTGGAACGGCCCACTTGACGGTAATAACGGGAAAACAAGCAGTTGAACATGCTCATGATTCATCTCCAATATAAGTTAGAACTCAAACTACTTTCTCATAACTAGCAACTTATTTCAGAATCCAGAAATAGTTTGTCTCCATAAAAGTTTCGTCTTTATTGTCATTCTGACTTCTAAAATGCCTCTCTAAGAATTTACTAAAAAATAAGTACAGTAGAACACGGATATAACAAACTCCAAGGGATTAACAATTCAGTTATTTATATCAAGGATTTAGATATATCTAAATCATTGGTTATATCCGTTGTTCGCTATACACGTACAATTTTAACGGGACTTACAAAATATGTTCGCTATATCCGTGATCTACTGTATGTGAATGATTTGTTTTACTTTTTCTTCTAGACTATGTCAGCAATTTTGTCAATAACCTTCCATATTTTGCAATGGGAGTCATCCTTTGCCTGGAGATGATCCTCAATATTGAAACAGGGATGATGACATCGATCGTCCCTACAAAGCGGACATGTTTTGGGGATGCATGTACCGTGTACGAATTAAGGCCTTATCAGATGTAGAATGTTGCGTAGACATACCATGCCCAATGTGGATAATAAATTTGAATGTCCAAATTAATATTGGTGAATGTCCAAACCATAAGAGACCACGAAACATGAATTTTAGTAAGTACTACTCAATCTTTGATATATAAAGATGTACAGCCTGGTGACCTAAACGGAACCAACACTTGCTGGACGTGTTAAAGTCAACACTACTTAGCATGTAAACCATTTGTAAGTTCTTCTTTAATTAGTTTACGATTATTCCCTCCTCGTCTCATTAACAGATGAGGAGCGTGTTGTTTGTCGTTGGCCTCCTCCTCGCATCATGTGTGATCACTGGAGCGAAACCGTTGAAAGGTATGTTTAAAAAGAGAGTTTTTAGGAGAATTTTGTTGTTGTTCATTATGTGAAACGAAGAAAATACTGTATTTGACTGATCATTAAAGTTTTTATTAATAAAACATATTTATTATATCATGAGCTATATAACGGTATATATATATATATATATATATATATATATATATATATATATATATATATATATATATATATATGAAACGAGTTAGTGGTTTGATATTTAACGAACAATCGTCAATAAATGCTTGAAATGGGACAAACTTCATTGCGACCGAGGCCCTGATATTGTGACGTCATGTTTTAACCATTATGACGTCACGTCAATCGAACGCATGCGATGTTATTAATAATATAGAGAATACTAAACGACGTCCCGTTTAATAACATATTTATGAAACGAGTGGATGGTTTTGGTATTTAACGAGCGAAAGCGAGTTAGATACCAATACCATCCACGAGTTTCATAAATATGTTATTAAACGGGACGGAGTTTAGTATTTTATTTATTACACGCTCTAAATTGATGAAATAAGTAATTATAAAGTTTACTATTCATTCATGTAGATGTGCGTAGGGATAATCTCTTACCATGGACGCATAACGCCATCTCACTATAAACACCAAAAATAGACCAAGCAAATATCCGTTAATAACAGTTTAAATTTTGAACAATACAATTTCAAAACACGCATTACATTGTCTTTATGTTGAACTATAAGAAGTGCAAATTGGCGAGTAAACAAAAACATCGTATTAATCTCACTAGATCTTATGAATGATGTCAGGTGATTGCGACGTCATCGGAATGCGACTGTTTTCAATCGGGATTCAGTTAGGCTAGTTAATTACAGTTGTATGTAGCTGCAGTTGCTTTGCCAAAATAGGCTCTGTAACACCCTGATGACAATGATACTGGGGAGTAAAGTTACATACAGTTCTGCAGCTAGTTTTATCTGGCGAAATTGTGGGGATCGTTGTCCTTGTTGCTGATGAAGTTAAAGGCGCTGTAGCACGTTTTTTGCAAAATTTAATTTTTCAAATTTCCCATTTATAATGATAGTTTATGTCATTTAAATTAACTTTAGAGGGTAAAACATCTTATAACACAAACCAATTATCTGTAGTGGTAAAAACTATGTTGCGTATAAAGCAAAAATTGCATGGCGGCCATTTTATTGTGAACACAATTTATTATTTTGTATTACAAAAACGATTCCCATGGCTTTACCGAAGCATGTACACTCAACTTTATTTTCCGAAGAGAGAAGGATGTTTTACTATTGGTGAAATTATTTTTCAAATACATTTCATCAACTTATTTGAGCAAAAAAACGTGCTACTGCCCCTTTAACATTGAAGGCACAAATTGCTAACAGTACAGCTGAAAATGGGGTTCCGACATTTATAGCAAACGTTAAAATTGTATATCAGCATTGATACTTACCTTGAAGCATTTTTATTCATTTATCTTGGTATGGTATCTTCTGTAACAACATACTGACATGAACAATGCCTCCACAACCTGGAAAACTAAGTTTTTAACTTACATGACGACACGAAGCTAATTTTTTACATATTCTAAACAATCAAAACCATATTCCTCAAAAGGAGAAGAAAATATCAAAATGTACCTTTAAGGATAACAATGTAGTTGCAATAATACTCAACTGACGACTGTCACAGAATACTTGGGTTCAACATGACGTTTATTCCTTGTGAATTTACATAAACTGAGGCTACGTCAAGTTGCATGACGAAGCAAAATGGCGGTCAAATCCCGAAAGCCGTAACGAGCAAACATGTCAAGGGAACTAACTCTGAATCAACCAAGCGATACTGATTGACGGTAAATTGTGATAGAAGCGTCCGTACAATATTAATCATAACGACGTTGTGTGAAAAAACATGTCCCAAGAAATCCAGTGCGATCCCAAAGGCCATGTGACTACTGGAAAGTAGTTCCGACTGCGATCGCTTTCACGTGCAATGTTTCACAACAGTGTTGAATAACATTTCGATGTTTCACAACAGTAGTATCTTCAACGAGAGTGTAATAAAATAATAATAATAATGGGCATTTATAAAGCGCTATATCCATACACAAGGTGCATGCTCAAGGGCATTGAAAATAAGAACATTTAAGGTGATGAGATGAAATACTATGGAATAAAGCCTAAATGTAATACTGTTAGCATTGATTAAGGATATTTATCATTAGAGTCTATGGGTAAAATAATATGAAAATAGAATCTTTGAATAATAACTAGAAAATAGATGAGTTTTGAGCTGTGCTTTAAATACAGTCAGTGAGGATGACATCTTGATGACATAAGGAAGTTGGTTCCAAAGTCTTGGAGCAGTACAGCTGAAAGAGTTTAGTCCATAACTTGTGTTTTTATACTTTGGCATCTGGAGAAGCTTCAAATTCTGGGATCGAAGTTTTTTTGCAGGGGTATAGTCCTCCAAGGAATTTAAGAGATATGCTGGAGCCATATTATGTTGACATTTGTAAGTGATATATAGATACATAGATACACTAATGATTTATTAAACCGTGCTATTTTCAATATTTGACGCCCCTGTGATATGTGATTGGAAGATTCTGATTTAAATTCCTTTTCCAGAAAAAAATAACAATGGAAACAACGGCAAAAATAAAAAAGAGACAACAGTGCAAACAACGACAACGACGACGACAACATCTCCTGGCGCCACCACTACTGAGATCTCCAATAGAGGATGTTGCTGTGCCGGAGGTACCTGTGGTTAATATGACTGTATGACGTCAAATTAATATCCAGATTGGAACACTGAGTGTGGGTTAAATACAACCATGTCTGAATATTTAACCCAAAGTTATAACCGGAAGTATTGCATTTAAGTATTAAATGTATGTGTGTAATTTAATTTCCTTTAAGGTTGTTCGAATTGATGAATTAATCAATAAAGAAACATAGACCTGTACATTTCAGTGCCGTCTAACATTTCTCGTGGAATCCACGAAGCGCGCATAAAATGATGTTTGCCCGTCGGTTTTATTGATGGCAAGAACTGTTTCATAGATTAGATTAGCCTCGAAGATTTATGTGTCGTTTCGATTGAATATAACTTTGGTGTTCCTACAATGACCTGCATTTAAATTCCTTAATGAAATAGTGAAATAACATATTCAATCATATATTTTTAAGATGGAAGTGTAAAAAAACAAGGAGATCTCTCATACTCCCTTCACAAATTAATGTCATTTACGAACTATGCATAATTTGTTAAATCTAATAAACAGAACATTAGACATTTCTCCTCGAATACCGTTATGTCATATACCGATGACTGCATATCCAACACAAAACATGTCTGACAACAAAAGTTGCTAAAGATGCTGCATTGCTTGACTTGATTACAGAATCTAAACTGAGTTACAGAACGGAAATTAAAAAAAATTGTAGAATGGTGCAAATAACAAAAGAAAGGCAACAACATTCAGGAAAACTCTTCTACCCCCAATGAGATCATTTTGGATTCCTGGTACTATTTCTAAAAAGCTGTATCTGTCCCTGTATCTTATCTTGTGAAATAGCAATCGAATATTAAATCTCGATGAGATGTAGGGGAGACCAGGGCACCTTGGGACAAAAAACACTATTTTCCTGGGTTTTTTTTTCTTAATTCATGAACACAAGCAATATGAAACTTAACATATTTAAAGCAACCTTAATTGTCAAAATATGAAAACATAAAACAACTAAATATATTAACACACTTTTTGTATAAACAAGAAACAAAAACGTAAAAAATGCTGTCCCAACCTGCCCCATCCTGGGGTACATTGGGACAATACCCATACCTAAGAGAGATGCATTATGATTTCAATGCTTATCACAATTATTTTTTAATATTTTACATAACAAAAACAAACAGTCTGTACTTAAGAGAATAGTACTCAAGATGGGGTACATTGGGACGCTCTAAAAATATACCGGGGCACATTGGGACACTGTCCAACCCCGATGTCCCAACCTACCCCGGTAGCATTGTCTCAACCAGTGCCCCAACCTGCCCCATTGACCCCCAAGCTGATAACATGCCTCCATATTGGTAAATTGAAATAACATGTCAAGAAAGTACTTGTTAAAACTTAGCATAATGATGAGCTTTCCAGAACAATAGCTATTAACCAGAATTGCTTACCGTATTTCCTCTAATTGGGGCCCGGGCCCTTATTAACATGTTAAGGCTCTTACCCCCCGGCGCTTATTGGAGGCCCGGCTCTTATTTGAGGCCCGGCCCTTATTTCAATATAAGGTTTGACCAATGCACGTGATAATATCTGATAACTGACGAAAATGTCTCAGAAAACGCAAACTCCTCGCCATTTGACGTAAACCTAATTTAGAATGGTAGTTTAACCCTCTTAGTACCTGGGAACATATATGGGGAATATTATCTAGTAGGGAGTAATTAATAATGCGATATAAACCGGACCCCTATCAGAGACCCGGCCCTTATTGGAGGCCCGGCTCTTATTCACCTTTAGGTACCTTTACCCCCCGGCTGCTATTAGAGGCCCGGCTCCTATTTGAGGCCCGGCTCCTATTAGAGGAAATACGGTACTTATCTTTACATCAGTACATAATTCCTGAGATACTCAAATTTTAGCCAAACCATTGAAAAACCGTTATTGCTTGCCAGTGTTTGATCCACATCATATTTTCAGTCATCAGCATCATATGTCACATGGTATATCATGGTACTTCTTGGGATATAAATAATTTCTTCCTCCTTATTTGGAATCAATAGATATATATAGTGTCCTAACCTACCCCGTATCCATCCTGCCCCGGTCTCCCCTACAATATTTTCGAAGCTGTCTTAGTGCGTAAGTCAATGTTAATGTATGGCACTTACGACTATCTTAGGGCTACGAGAGCTTCGAAAATATCACCCCCTGGAACGTCCTGTTCTGCAGAGGTGCAGTGATCGGGGACTGTTCGCGAGAATTTGCAGTGATCGGGTGCACGTCGTGAATGTAAACAGAAGTTCGGTGTTAAAAACAGTTCACTATTTGCTAGATGCGCGCAATTAGCTTTAAATTTTAATGGTTTACGAATGTTAAGGTTATGGTGATTATTTCCAGAAAGTTTTAATTTGCTAGCATGAAAATGAGGAAAGTTATCGGCGATAATCGGCACAACACGCTTTTTCAAGGAGACAAATTTGCAGATAATTTTTAAATTGTTTTATCTGAAAGATTTTTAAGAATCAGATATTGTTAATGTTTCACTTTTCAAAGTAAATGTAAAGTTTCTGCTCAATTGAGTGCATATTATTCATTAAATCAGCCCAAAAGTAATCCTGACGTGATCGGTGCGAATGACTGTAAAACCTCTGTACATGCCTGCAGTGATCGTAATTTTGTTTTGCAGTGATCGGTAGTGTACAGTATCCTCACCGTGGCTCACATCCTCATGGAGTTTTCTGAAGAGAAAGTAGATCGTTAGAACTTAGCTTTGTGAGCATAGGAACGGGTAAAAAAATCAGAAAATGTCCAAATGTGCTCGCATTTTTAAATATATATGCACAAAATGGCGCCTCCCTAGAAACGTTGTCTTGACCCCCTCGAAAATCCTGCTGTGCAAAACTTCTGGATTAGCGTGCCCTTTGAAGGAGTTGAAAAGCCATGTGCTTTAAAATCACTATCTAAAAGATTACGAATGAGGTAACAGTGCAAAGTTTTTCAAATATAGATCATCTTTGTCCTACCATCGGAAGATATATGTAAGGGCGACAAGTAAAACGTGTCATGACCTAGCTTTCCTGATATAGTATACACGTAAATCAGTTTAATTGTTTTAAATGTTTATGATCACATGCACATTATGTAATTTTTTTTCAAACTAACAGCTCTATGTTTAAAAATGATTTTAACAACAAAGTATTTTACTACATTATTTAATTCCATATTCTGTCATTCATAGTTGGCACTTAACAGATTTGAGGTATACATTGAATATAAAGTGTCATGTCAATCACATGCTATTTCAAATCTTTCAATACAAATGAATAGCTTTATGTTTCAAACTATTTTAACATAACAATCGGCAATATGTAGTTAATTTCAAATTTTTTTTATTCAAAGTTGTCTATGAAAAATAACACTGTAAGGTACATTGTGCTCATTTCCTTAATACGTTTATAAACGTAGAAACGTCTTGAATATATAAAGTTTGTCTTCTACTCTTTTCATATTGGGACGATAAACAATAAATATATATATTTCAAGTCAAAAGAGCAAGCGTTGTTTGTTGTCATTTGAAAAGATTGGCAACATCTGCTGAATGTTAAGTTATACTAGTGTGATTGCCTGATGATGCCCAGATGTTTGTGAGGCATTATCTGGGATTCCACCTTCCTAGGATTCGTCTGCTTTGTGGGATTGTCAGCCATACCACGTAAATGAAGACCAAAGTAAGTATGGGAACAATACTTACACCTAATCTTTTCGTCCATGTTGAACAGTCTGAACAGGATAAAAAATATATCTGTGTAATCCGAAAACATAAGTTTTTTGGACATTTTTATGTTTAAAAATCCGATCACTGCATTATCCAAATTTCCGATCACTGCATTCCGAGTTCACTGTCACTGCACTAAATATCATTTTTACATTGTGTCCAATATCTTTGTTAATTTTCAACTGAATGTTTTCAACTTTTCGCAAATAAATGTATTATCATAAATGTTTAATTAGATATCATCTGGAAAGGAAATTATAACTACTTTTAATATAAACTTCGAATTTGTCTCCTTGAAAAAACGAGTTTTGCCGAGTATTACTGATAACTTTCCTCATTTTCATGCTAGCAACTTAAAACTTTCTGGAAATAATCACCATAACTTTCACATTCGTAAACTATTAAAATTTAAAGGAAATTGCGCGAATTTAGCAAATAGTGAACTGTTTTCTAACACCTAACTTATGTTTACATTTACGACGTGCACCCGATCACTGCACATTCTCGCGAACAGTCGCCGATCACTGCACCTCTGCAGAACAGGACGTTCCAGGGGGTGAATATGGGTCATGGTATTCGGGAAGAAATGCCAAATATCCTATATGAGACATACAATCTATCACCACGACTAATATTACTTTCATGCAATAACATTTGTTGTTTAGTTTTAAAAAACATATTTTTAATGATTTAATAACATTCAAAACTAATTTTGTTGTATTTGTGATGATTTTATTTTGGTCAGTTATTCATAAAAATATATATATCAACGAATTTTCAAATACCCCGATAATACCCCGATCAACTCTTGAACTGCACTGCATAAACACTGATATTCTCTTCCGTGTCAAGAAAGTTATTTTCCATAGATCTAGTTTTATTTTAGATATTTTGGAGGATATTTGACTTGTTTTCCAAAAAAAATCGACGATGATCAAGCTTCAACCTATCTTCATGGAAATATGCTTGCAAAATGATAAGACAACGCTAATAGGGCCCATCATCATACCGTAAATCCTTGAATAATCGCCTGCATTGAATAATGACCGGGTCTAAGTCCTCTTTGAAAAAATTCATCGCATGCTTTGAATAATAGATGGGTTCTATTTAGCAAATGTATATATAAACTATTGGTGTTCTCCTTTTCCAAAATAATTCCGGCATAAGCACATTTATGCGAAGCTTAACCTCATGGCATGCACTTCGTTTACATTATCCATAATTTAAAACATACTGCAGTAACGTTTTTATCATGATTTTTTTAAAAATACTTCGAAAAAAATAATCGCCTTCCTCGAATCATCGCCTAATCGCCGGGCGATTATTTACGGTATGTGGATTTGGAAATTCTTCAGTGACGTCATTACATTGTGGCGTGATGTGTTTGATGACGTCATAACGCTTCCGCTGTACGAAAATCGTTTGCAGCTTCGTGATGGTAAGTTCTCCTTCATTTTACAAAGAGCTTCAGCGGTATTTCTAATTCCATACTGAATTAATTGGAACTTCATCAGTTAAAATACCAAGTACTTTGAACTTTGTGTACTTTGAAATAACGACGAACGATAAGTCTATACTAACTATAGTGAGAAAATACGAATGTACTTTCCAAAAGTGGGATTAGACAACTCCATAGACAACACCAACACCAACACCAAAATGGCCGCCAAGCACCCGGATAATATATCTTCGAACTCGTCAGCAGTGCCACATGTAACCGAGTCCTGTCAGCCCGGGATACCGGTTCACGAATGTACAAAAAACTTCGATTTGTCCACGCCCCCAACGACGGAACTTCTTCTCCCTTCCACTGAAGAACGAGTCTATGCTTTCCTGAATTCCGATGATGACGAGGAGTGGAGAGATGAAATTCTCATTAGTGTCACTGGCATGCCGGACGCAGATAGCGTGATTCCAGGTAAACAAGTTGGTTCCTTGGAGCTATTCATTGTGATACTTTATATATGCTTTAGAATATGTTTCCATTAATTTGAATATGATTGGCATCATTGCTATTTACTGCACCATGTACGTGAAGATATTATCAATACGAATAGAATACATAGAGAATCTCACCCTCATGTCTTCTGATATCAAATATATCAACATGAGTTGATGAAAGTTACAAATATCCGAGGCTTGCCAAGGATCGATATTTTGACTTTTATCAACGGGTGTTGATATATTTGATATCAGAAGACATGAGGGTGAGATTCTATTTATCATCCAAAATCATTCTTCCTTAGTTTTTAATACAAAATTAACATATCTGAACACAATCCTGCCATTTGGCTTCCAGTACTGTGATGTCATAACATTGCACATGACGTAATCATGATTATGACGTCATAGCATTGTGATGTCATTATTGATGCAAATCATTGTGATGTCATGTAGCTGACGCCAACATGGCATTGTTCAAAATCTATTGTCAAAACGATATCTCCTGGGAGATATCGCTTGATCTCTTACAAGCGATATCTCCCGTGGAACCCAGTTTTGGATGAGAAAACACATAATCCTACCAGGCGCCCACTCATCCTTCATGTTAATTGATTTTCAATCGATAATTACAATTCTGGATATCTACAATGTTGATACTAGTCCACAAAAGTTTTAAGTAATGGAGAATGCATGAGGAGCCGTGGATTCGTTAAAAATAATCAACGAGCCCCGAAGGGGCGAGTTGATTATTTTTAACGAATCCACGGCTCCGAGTGCATTCTCCATCTTAATCCATGTATGACGTCACGAAATATACATACAATACAGACAATACATTTCAATTATGTAACCTAAAACAATATTATTTTGCAAATTTCGGTGCCCATTCATCGGATATGGTACACGTACCGTCGACCCTTATGAAATCGATTCTTCCACGCACGTGCATGGCGCAAATCTTCCACGCAAAGCGATTTGACTGACAGCCAAACTCCTGCATTTCATGTGTTTCAGCACGATCCCCATGCGTTTCACACTTTACCAGTCTTGTTTAGAATTCAGGGATCCTACCTACAAACAATCAAATGATTACAAGTAGGCCTGGTAGCCTTATAGGTTAGGGCGCTGCGTAACAGT
Source organism: Gibbula magus (assembly GCA_936450465.1). Taxonomy (NCBI): domain Eukaryota; kingdom Metazoa; phylum Mollusca; class Gastropoda; order Trochida; family Trochidae; genus Gibbula; species Gibbula magus. The sequence continues at coordinate 25,705,151 of OW388306.1, forward strand.
CGAAGGGTTACATGTTCGATTCCCGGGTCAGACATTACAAAACTAATCAGATATTTTAAGATTCTAATCAGATATACTAAGACAAAATACATCATTCTTGAGCAAATTACTTTGTGAGCCATTACGAAAATGTCAAAACCTGACACCCCTCCTGACTGGATTAGTCGATGACCAGTAGATTCTTAAAAATAATCGACTGTTAACACAATAGAGTGACGTCATCACCATGGATTAATGATAGATAATAGAGTCTAAAATCGTGTAGCCTATATATTTGAAAAAATAATAGTATTCGAATATTGTATTACAAAAATGATTTGTGAATAGATATCAATAACGCATTCTTTTTTGGGTTCAAGTGTATTCGCCATTGATGTAAATACATGTATGTATAGGCCTATCTACAGGCCCTAGTAACATTGACTCAGTGAAGTCAATGGATGCACACCTGTGGAAGAAACGAGCGAGCGAACCTCGACTGGGTCCAGTTAAGAACTCGGAGTTGAGATTAGTGTCCACCCAGTCGGAATCGGGTGTGCAAGTAGACCCGACAGAAGAACTTGAAGAGGAAAGTGACAACGAACGCAGTGAATCAGACAAACCTGACAGTAAGTTGTCACTTAACAAATACATATCTGATTGAATTGCTACGATTGTATGAAGCAATCATGAAATATATCGTTGTGTGGACTCGTCTAATCGTCTCAGGGATCGAACTATACATTTTTCGACATTACTTTACATACAATGTCTGTGTACGAGGGGCGTTCAAAAAATATTTCCCATGATAGACATTAGACTTCTACTTTATTGAAAGAAACGAAACTTGATACAGTTATTAGTCTTTCTCTATATAGGCACCACACAGTGTGACACCTTTCTCCCATCGCTTGATGCAGCCTTCTAAGTTTTAGGCCCTTCTTGAAAAATGCATCAGATCTTGTCAAAAGCCACGACTTGACCTCAATAATGAGGGTTTCATCATCAGGGCAACGAGTGCCTTTCAAAAATCACTTCATGTTTGGGAAAAGGAATAAATCAGACTGTGCAAGGTCAGGAGAATACGGTGAGTGAGGAAGTATTGCATAGCATCAGGTCTGTGCTTCCGTCTGAGCTACACGTGAGTTGTTGGTTGGAGCATTGTCCTGAAGCAGGCGAACACCTTTAGTGAGCATACTGCGTCTCTCTTGTTGATAGCTTTCTGCAATTTTAGCAGCAAACTAGCGTAGTATGCCCCAGTAATTGTGGTACCCCTTTCCAAAATATCAATCATTATTACCCTTTAGATAAGTTTGTTGAATTCTGATTGGTCAATAGCCAATGCATACGAAACCGTGTATGTGGATTTGCCAGGGTCTACCCTCCGTATGACCCGTGAGACAGGTCACGTGATTAGACTACGGATGACCTTGACCTTAGATGGAATGCGGAAGTAAAACGGTTGCTCGACTCGGAATTTCAGGATCGAAACTTACCTTAACAAACATAAGTACGGTGATTTCAACTTAAATACATTATTTATTTTATTTGCGTCAATAAAATAATTCAATAAAAACATGTGTCTCTCTATTATTCATCAGGTAATAATAATTTTAAAATCTATTATTTTTTTAGCCGCAGAGTTATCTCCCTTGATATTGAGCGGTTCACTCTTTACAGTGTTCTTTCTGTTTCACACTGTGTGGAGTTTTTATCACAAACGAAAATAGCTATGTAGCGCCAGTTGGCTAGTTAGTTGTTAGCAGGCTATCATGTTCATGGGCGAGTTATCCCCCTTTGACGTTAACTCCTTGACTCGCTCTCTCGGGCTGTTCTATCGAGTCTGTCTGTGTGTCCCCGGCGTCTCGTTGCAATAAAGAAGATTGAGCGAAATTCACGTGTCTGGTCATAATATTGAGAAGATATCACTTCCTCATTGGCGTGGTGGCAGCGATATGGACTAACCACATTACCTACGCTCCTCGGTAGCTACAATATACGTAGATGATCAGTCAATCAATATAGTGATTGGGTAACACGTGTTTATTGATAATCTTCCTGTTCCAAATATGGCGCAAACACACAGAGCCCCAAAGCAATGGTGCCTTACCAAATGCGAGACTGTTAATTCTTTTGAGAACTGGAAACAAAACCTGCATTATACTTTGTCTTTGGACCCGAATTTTGCACAATTCTTGGTCGACGGCGTTAATTGGGCTAAGAAAACACGTGATAATCCCCTACGTGGTTTCATAGATGATGGGGAGGATGTTCAAAGACAATTTCGTCGCACGGCTGAACAAAAAGTGACTATGCTCGAACTCATGCTCGGTCAGATCGCCAATTATTGCCCGGTAATTGCGAGAACCACTATTGTGAAGAAATCAACTTCCTTGCACAACATATGGCAAGAAATTCGCCTCCACTATGGGTTTCAATCAACAGGATCTCACTTTCTTGACTTTTCCAACATTTCGCTATTGCCAGACGAGCGTCCCGAGGATTTGTACCAGCGTCTCGTCGCTTTTGTTGAAGACAATCTACTGACAGCTGACGGTGGCATTACTCACCATGGGGATGCAATCGCTGAAGATGAAGAAATGTCTCCATCCCTTGAGAACTTCATTGTTCTGACATGGCTCGGTCTCATACACAAGGACTTACCCGGGTTAGTCAAGCAACGGTACGGTACAGATTTACGTTCCCGCACATTGTCCTCTATAAAACCTGAGATCTCCCAAGCTCTGTCCTCCCTCCAGGATGAAATCATCGCTAATCAGGACATGAAGGTGATGCGCACAGCTGCATCTGCTCCCTATCCAGACAAACATCGACCCTCACGTTTTCCTTTCAAGAAAGGTGACAAGTCTTGTCCACTATGCAAGCTGGCCAAAAGACCTGACCGCCATTTTCTTAGTGAATGTAACTTTCTACCAGCCAGCGACAAACGATATCTCACCAAAGCTCGACAAATTGTGATGGCCCTTGATGACGACCCCAACGATATCAGTGATGACGAACCCGTAGAGGATGTTAAACTACTACAGGAATCTGTAGGTGCTATGAGAGTTCAAGTTTCACAGTCCCCCTGTCTCAATACCTTCTATCGACACCACTTGGCTCGTATCACCTTGGACAGTGGCGCCACTGGCAACATGGTAAAGTTATCTGTCGCCAAAAACTTGGATCTCGAAATAAAGAAGAGCACCCAATCTGCCAGACAAGCGGATGGCGTTTCTCCACTCAGTGTTGTAGGAGAGGTCAGCGCTGTTTTCTCACGGGGCAGAGACGAGTTCACATTTGAAGGTCTGGTCGTTGAAGACCTCGGTGTGACTGCAGAGTACCTCAATCCCTCATTCCTTGTTAAAAAGCCCCAAGGCGGCTTCCGCTTAGTCACTGCCTTCGCTGATGTCGGCAGATACTCCAAACCACAACCGTCCCTTCTCCCTGATGTAGATTCTACCCTCAGACAAATCGCTCAGTGGAAGTTCCTCGTCTCAACCGACCTTACGAATGCCTTCTACCAGATACCCCTCGCTCGGGACTCTATGAAGTTTTGTGGCGTGGCAACTCCGTTCAGAGGAGTTCGTGTCTACGCAAGGTCAGCCATGGGGATGCCAGGATCTGAGACCGCACTAGAAGAGTTGATGTGCCGTGTACTGGGGGATCTCCTTGAGGAAGGCCTGGTAGTCAAACTTGCAGATGACCTGTATTGTGGTGGTAATTCACCCGAAGAGCTCTTCAATAATTGGAAACGCCTTCTCGACACCCTGCATAAAAACAACTTAAACCTTTCGGCATCCAAGACCACCATCACTCCCAAGTCAACGACTATTCTTGGTTGGATCTGGAAGGATGGCACCATCTCCGCTAGTCCACACAGGACCTCCACTTTATCTACGTGTACCCCTCCTGAAACGGTCCGAGGCCTACGCTCATACATCGGCACGTACAAAGTGTTAGCTCGAGTTATCCCCAACTGTTCATCAATCCTTTCTCCCCTGGATGATGCTATTGCAGGTAAACAATCTACCGACAAAGTGCAGTGGACGGACGACCTTGCTCACCTCTTCAGGGAATCTCAGAAGGCCCTCTCCACCTGTCGCTCTATCACCCTTCCACGTGCAGGTGATCAGTTATGGGTCGTCACAGACGGTTCGGTCAAAAGACAAGGTGTCGGCGCTACCCTCTATGTCACACGCAACGACAAACCCCTACTTGCAGGATTCTTCAGCTCGAAACTCCGGGGTCATCAGGTGAAATGGTTACCTTGTGAGATAGAAGCACTTTCAATTGCCCTTGCTGTCAAGCACTTCAGCCCATATATGGTCCAGTCCAAACATAAGACTTGTATCCTTACTGACAGTAAACCATGTGTGCAAGCCTTTGAGAAGTTATGCAGAGGTGAATTTTCTGCAAGTCCCCGCGTATACACGTTCTTGTCCATCGTGAGCCAGTATCAGGCATCCCTTCGCCATCTCGCAGGAGCTGCCAATCTACCATCAGATTTTGCCAGCAGAAACGCACCAGAATGCCATGACCCTACTTGTCAAATATGCTCATTTGTATGTCGAACTGAAGATTCAGTAGTTCGGGCAACTTCCATCCAGGATTTCATCACGGGAGACTCCAGATTACCATTTACAAGCAGGGCGGCCTGGAAGTCGATCCAATCTGAATGTGGTGACCTTCGTCGAACCCATGCTCACCTCATACAAGGTACAAGACCCTCCAAAAAGCTAACGAACATTCGGGACATCAAACGCTACTTACAGATCGCGTCAGTGGCACGGGATGGGTTACTTATTGTTACCAAACAGGAACCCTTTTCGGCCAACAAGGAACAAATTATCGTTCCTCGTCAGATACTCAGCGGATTACTCACTGCTCTTCACATCCAACTTGACCACCCATCCAATCACCAGTTGAAGCAAGTCGTACACCGGTATTTCTATGCCTTGGATCTTGATAGGGCAATAGACTCCACCACTTCTTGTTGTCATAGGTGCCAATCACTCAGAAGTTTGCCTCATACAGTTGTTCAGCAATCCACTGAGGATCCACCAGATGCGATAGGAATAAGTTTCGCAGCCGATGTCGTCCGTCGCAACCGCCAGTTCATACTCGTAGTCAGGGAATGTGTCACATCTTTCACGGTGTCCTGTCTCCTGGATGATGAGCGTCATGACACACTCCGCAGCGCAGTAATAAGTTTGTGCTGTGAAATTCACCCTAAGGATGGGCCACCTGCTGTGATTCGAACTGATCCTGCACCAGGTTTTGTCGCTCTAGTGAATGATAAAATCATGAAACAACATGGACTGGTCATTGAAATCGGACGTGTCAAAAACAAGAATAAGAACCCAGTTGCAGAGCGTGCAGTTCAGGAACTTATCACTGAATTATTACGTCAGGATCCTACGTGTAGCTACGTGTCACCCCTTAACCTTGCACTTGCTACAGCAAGACTCAACTCTCGCATCAGATCTAGAGGTTTCTCAGCGCGAGAAATGTGGACTCAGCGTGACCAACACACCAACGATCAGTTGCCTATACACGACATGGATCTCATTCTGAGTCAGCATAGTCAGCGTGTGATTAACCATCCATCAAGTATGAAGTCGAAGACGCCTAGTCTGCGGCAAGGACAAACACCCCACATTGATGTAGGCAGCATCGTGTACATCCATGCCGACGGTTCTAAGTCACGGGCCCGTGACCGATATATCGTCGCTACTGTTGATAATGACTGGTGTAATGTTCGCAAGTTCACAGGATCACAACTCAGAAACACTTCATATAGGGTAAAGAAAGCTGAGTGCTATTCTATTGAGAGCCCATCGGTGACAACTGAAAAAGCAGTTCCACCAACGGATGATTCCCCTTACATGTCGCAAGTCCCTCTGCCTCCACCACAACCTCCGCCTATACCAGAAGTAATTACTGAGCTCCCTTCACCAATGACAGGATACAATAACCCTTATGCTGAACAAAATGACTCTGTCACTCACTCTCAGGACAGCAGTTGGTACGCTGATCTCCCGGATGTCGCCGCTACCAGCCCCACAACGGATCAGGCTGAGTTATCCCCCCTCTCAGACTTACGTCGCTCTAGTCGCAGTCGCAAACTGCCAAGCCATCTTTCTGACTATGTTCTGGACTAGGTTGTGTGTTTGATTTCTCTTATGTATGACTGTGTGATGAAAAACCAGTTGTGAGTTATTCATGTTAATGGTGTTGGGGCAGAATAATCCCCGAGACTGGAGGGCAGTCTACCCCGTGATGGTCTCTCCCACCAACAGTTATATTACCCCTTGTGAAGCCTTAAGTTTTTAAGTGGGGCAGAATAATCCCCGAGACTCGAGGGCAGTCTACCCTGTGACGGTCTCTGATTTAGTTTAAATTCAATTCATTAGTGATCATGTTGTGTTTGCAGTTTATGAAACATATATGCCCATATGATTTTGTGCAAGGACTCATGCCATTGTGACTTTTGTTACTTTACCTGCTAACCAAGTGTTTATTAAGCTTGTCAACCTTTCAAAAAAAAGAAAGAAGAAAGAAAAGTTACGCCAGTTGGCTAGTTAGTTGTTAGCAGGCTATCATGTTCATGGGCGAGTTATCCCCCTTTGACGTTAACTCCTTGACTCGCTCTCTCGGGCTGTTCTATCGAGTCTGTCTGTGTGTCCCCGGCGTCTCGTTGCAATAAAGAAGATTGAGCGAAATTCACGTGTCTGGTCATAATATTGAGAAGATATCACTTCCTCATTGGCGTAGCCTATATATTTTATCGAAAAATGAGTGAAATAATTACATATAATAGATCTAAAGAGTAATAAATTCGTTACACGGTGTTTTGACAGGGTGTACGGGTTGTTTGGCACATTGCTAAAAGAGCTTTAGAGCAGTCGACTCCTTCCTGTTTTTGGAAAGGTGTGAGCAGTCGGGGTTTCAACAGAGCTGACAACTTCCGCATGTGCAAATGGTCATGAATGATTTTCTCCACAGACCCCACACTTGTCTTGACATATTGCGCAAGTTGACGGACAGTAATTCGGCAATCTTCCAAAATTGCAGCTTCAACTTGGCTGATAGAGTCATCATCAATGGCTGACTGGGGTCGACCTGGAATTGAAGCTGTTTCCACTGAGGTCCGACCACACTTGAAATGACGATGCCAGTGTTTGACAACGTCATACGATAGGGCATCCTCTCAATAAGTTTCTTTCATCTCATCAAACATCTCCTTTGGTGTACGACCCTTCAAGAATAAAAACCTGATAACCGCTCTGTACTCAAGAGGCTCCATTTTTACACCTTACTCCTCTCTAAGACCTGTGCTCACAGAAAGACTGAATAATTTAAAAGTATTAGACATCACCTGACCTATGGAGACATGCTACATATCACATGTGAAATTTCTCCTTTTTCCGGTAAAGAGAAGTTGGTCAGGTGAAATCTTTATTGAACGCTCCTCGTATATGTAGTTAAACCGACATTTCCTATATGTTCTGCATGTGGATTTGTTGTATTTTCCCCTCGTAATACCACTATTGTAACATGATTTCGGTGTATTCTTGATTCTGATTGGTTGATTTGCCTATGTTGAATTACAATGAATACCCGCAAATTACTTGGGGCGAATCACCGTGAGGATTAGAGCAGATCGTCTTGCCTTTACCAGGATACCAGTTCCCTTCATTCATGCAGGTATATGGCATAGCATTAAATGCTCCATCATTCACGGTTTATACATAGGATACATCACCCCTACCCGTTCCACGGAAATGGCTGGGAGTAATGTAAACCGACAATTCTATTAGGTCACATTTGATGCCAGGCCCAACTTTTCACATCAGATCCAGTTTCCAAATCATTTATTGATATGTGTGAAATGTTGAATGATACATGGAGATACACTGAGTTATCATTAATACGCTACTTCAATTCCGCTCTACCATATAGAGTCTTACTTTCCCCATCAGTAACCTTGGAATCATACTTTATCGTTTCGTTATTTGTATTCCAGGACCACCGTCAAGCAATAAGACAATCCGTCACGGAGGAGTACGCAGCGAGGGCTTAGTGAAAGCTAAACAGCGAATAGTCGAGTTCGGACGTTCAGTGAGTTTTCAGGGCTTTGTTGAGCAAAATGATGTGATAAGAACGTAGATGTGGTACCGGTCGATGTTTATCGATCGAGACCGAACGATAAATACGTTGTATACTTCTCCCTCGGGCAATACGGTCTCATGTATCATCTTTGTACCAGTGTCATCCCTCGCCTGAATAACGGTCCCTTAGTAGTGAATATTCACATATAAAACATCTTCCAACACCAGGTTGCTGATGTTCTCGCCCGACCATTTAGACAATTCAGACGCCAGGCACGTCGCACAACGGAGAATAAACCAACCCCGGAAGTGGCTCCCAGGGAGGACAGAGACACTTTAAAGACAGAAAAGATGGAGGAAGCGAAAGTTCCGATTGACCAACTCATCAACAGTAAACAAAGTAAGCAATATTCTGAACAATTTCTGTTCTAAACAAAGGCGCTATTCATTGTCCAACTCTCAGATTCCCCTCCGCATTGTTTATATCTATTACACAATGGAAAATCTAAGTTTAAGTTGAAGTGTTTATTCTTCCATCAAAGCATAACAATAAGGACAAAAGATAAAGTGAAAAGTTAGAGTGCAACTCGCCTAACTGACCCAACTTTTGGGAAAGTAACGAGAAACAGGAGATATGTTGTCCTTGTGCACTTTGATGCAAATTTATATGAAGACTGCTATGCAAAACATCGATAGGATGGTATTTATTCTAAAAGCGGTTGAAATTTTCTTCTTGCAGTGAGTAAAAGAAGGGGAAGACCAGGCACCATGTCTACCCCAGCTCACCCCATGACCCTCGACTCTACCGTCTAGTCTCTAGTCTACTAGTCTGTAGTCTCAAGTCTCGACTCGGTACTCTCGACTCTACCGTCTAGTCTCTAGTCTACTAGTCTGTAGTGTAGACCCTACGTCTAGTCTTAAGTCTCGACTCGGTACTCTCGACTCTACCGTCCAGTCTCTAGTCTCAAGCATACCGTCTAGTCTCTAGTCTGCTAGTCTGTAGTGTAGCCTCTACGTCTAGTCTCAAGTCTCGATTCGGTACCCTCGACTCTACCGTCTAGTCTCTAGTCTACTCATCTTTAGCGTATACATTACGTCTAGTCTCTAGTCTCGAATCGGTACTCTCGACTCTACCGTCTAGTCTCTAGTCTCAAGCATACGTCTAGTCTCTAATCTGCTAGTCTGTAGTGTATACCCTACGTCTAGTCTCAAGTCTCCACTTGATCGGTACTCTCGACTCAACCGTCTAGTCTCTAGTCTACTAGTCTGTAGTGTAGACCCTACGTCTAGTCTTAAGTCTCGACTCGGTACTCTCGACTCTACCGTCCAGTCTCTAGTCTCAAGCATACGGTCTAGTCTCAAGCCTACTAGTCTTTAATGTAGACCCTACGATATAGTGTCTAGTCCCGACTCGGTACCTTCGACTCTACTGTCTAGTCTGTAGTCTCTAGCCTACTAGTCTGTAGTGTAGACCCTACGTCTAGTCTTAAGTCTCGACTCTGTACTCTCGACTCTACCGTCCAGTCTCTAGTCTCAAGCATACGGTCTAGTCTCAAGCCTACTAGTCTTTAATGTAGACCCTACGATATAGTGTCTAGTCCCGACTCGGTACCTTCGACTCTACTGTCTAGTCTGTAGTCTCTAGCCTACTAGACTGTAGCGCAGACTCTACGTCAAGTCTTTAGTCTCAACTCAACCGTCTAGTCTTTAGTCTACTAGTATGTAGTGCAGACCCTAGTCTAGTCTTTAGTTTCAACTCAACCGTCTAGTCTTTAGTTCAACTCAACCGTCTTGTTTCTAGTCAGCAAGTCTTGACGATACCGTTGACTTCCCCAAGCTAGTCCCGGCTCTACCATCTAATTTGTAACCATGACTCTACCATGTAGAAACTAGTCTTATCTCTATGTCTAGTTTCCGGCCTTCACTAGATCGACTAGATGTTAAGCTTTTAAAACATATACTTATTTCACAAGAATGCGTTTTTGTTGTTTTTACGTTGTGAATAGTCCATGAGTCTGCAAATTATGTCGAGTGGAAAACGGCTGGAAAAAAGGATCGTTTGGAAAGATTAGCATATTGAAAAAAGTCGGCCAAACTTTTGTAAGGAAAAGGGGTTTTAACGTCATATTTTACGATGTCTTTTGATATCAAATGTATTATATATCAACACGAGTTATAAAGTTACAAATATCCGAGGCTTGTAACTTTTATAATAATAATAATAACTCTTTATTGTCCTCAATACATGTATGTATTTTCGGCGTGTATTTTCACATTAAAGAAGTTGTTATCCAGAAAATCTTCCTGTTCTTATGTATACCACTTCTAAATGCCCTTCAAAGATCTCAATACATTGTAAATCGGAAATTCGGTTTGTGCATTTTGCACCCGGCAGCCACTGTGCAGCGCCAGTTCAAACGTTGTTCTATCCTTATAATGCTGAGTGTCAAGCAAGGAAGCAACAACTCCAATCTTTTAACGTCTTTTGGTATGACGCGACCGGGAATCGAACCCCGGTCTTCCGGGTGATGAGCGAACACTCTACCAACTGAGCTACATCCCCGGTAAAATTTATCTTATCAACTCGTGTTGAAATATTTGATATCAGAAGACACTTGGGTGAGATTCTATATATTTCTTACCCAAGCGGGTACAGATATGCCGGGTATTAAGGATGTTCGCTCCTCAAATTTATAGAATAGAATATTTCTAGAATTAAACTTTTTTTCCTTTTTTGATAAGTTACAAAGTTCATTTTACCCTACCGAAATCGATGAAAAAATATATATGGTAGTGTGTTTTTTTTTAAGCTTTGACACAAAATGTACCTGAAAACCCCCATTTTTAGTCAAATTTAGGCCATTTATGCTGTTTAAGCACTTTTTATAGGTTCTAAAGTCACATTTTCTTTATCTCATATGTTTTTTAAAAGTATGTAGATGATGTAGAATATCATGAAGTAAATAAAGATGAGAAAAAATCTTTACTTAATCATATTTAATTTCTTAAATTCAACCGGAAGGAGCGGACATCCTTAAAGTTTTCATTATGGTCATGGGAATTACAGTTTTTCTAAATATAACTTGCGTTTTGATTGGTTGACGGAACTACTTTGCGCTCATTCATGAATTGCTTAGCTATCCTGTTTAAGCTAAATCACATAATTGAACAATTTCGAGCATACCTAATTGAAGTCACACGTCAGTAAAACATATTAAATATAAAATCATGTTCAACCTAAGTTTCCGAGACCGTAATTACAGTACTAAACTTGCAAGGCGAAGCAGTCGCGGGCTACACTGCCGTGACGTCATTGCTTTCTGACGTCATCAACCGTGACGTCATTTGGTGACGTAAGTACACTCCTATATTACCCATACGGGTGAGAAGACACAGGTGATTATTTTTGTGATATTTGCTCATGTGCTTTCAAGTGATTCTCAACGTTGATTGGTCGGTTACCCGGAGAAAGAATGACTATGACGTCATAAAACAATGGTCTGACGCGACGAATTATCTTATGACGTCACAATGTTACTGTGGCGACGGGTCCTTCACAGCGGCCGCCCAACATGAAAATGTAATAAGCAAGCGTAATTTTGTCAATTTAATTGCATAATGGGTAATATATAGAATAACCAACTCGGTACGAGTGATTACGGGAAATATCCACTCGTCTAAATAATGTTCAGAGCCACTCGCTAAAGCTCGTGGCTGAACATTATTTAGACTCATGGATATTTCCCGTAATCACTCGTACCTCGTTGGTTATTCTCTAAATCTTGCATTCCCACAGTGCGATTGTTAGTTCACGTTTTCACTAATTTTCTCTCATTCTCCGACATAGTTTACAATATAAACGAGTTGTTTACTATGTCAGTAAATCGTTTTTGCAATAAAATTCAACAGTAACTTTAGAATAGTTCTGAAAAAAATAGAGCAAGTTGCAAACTATTTAGATATGCGCATCTTGAAGGTGTGAAAGAGTTTATGAATGGCGTATGACTACAATTTGTATTTTACAGTCAAAGATCCAGAAGCCATCTTACCTAAATTTCCCATTTTTAATAACGCCCTACAGTTACGATGCGTCAACGAATTGACATTAAAACATGTACATTATGTAGACAACATCTCTTTTATAAATTTTAACTTAATTGTAAACCATTTTGTCTAAAGACAAGTAGAAATAGCGATTTCAGCGAATTGTATGAGGCACGTTTTTAATATTTTTTTACTTTGGCATTCAAGACTCTATTTGGTGTCTTTTCCTTTGGACAATATTAATCCCTGATGATACATGCATTGTATGACATGCATATAATTCGATTCTGGTTTTAGTACGTTTATAAAAGTATGTAAGAAACATTAACGACTGATTCAGACTCGAGTGATTTAATGCCACAGCGCTGTATATGCGCCATTGTCGATTTTTTTATGCAAATTTAATGTGATAAAGTACATATTCATTTCTCCCCATTTCTTTGTTATGTTTTAGAGAACGTGCAGCACATTCAAACTGGGGGTAATTTTCATATGTAGATAAACCGTCTTGACATCTACATACAAAGCTTATAGTTGACAATAAACATAAGCATAAAAGAAAACGATGTTGAAGTTCTACAACTCAATCTGATGGAGATGATAACGCTGACAGTTTGCCTCTTCCCACAGAGGTTAGTCCCTACAGTTTTCCGGTTCTGTGACTAACCTCTGTGGGAAGAGAATGACAGTTTGCATATAGATAATATTATCCAAGTGTCTTCTGATATCAAATATATCAACACGAGCTGACAAAAGTAATAACTATCCGAGGCTCGCCTAAAGACGTGAAGCGTATGAATATCCGTCAACGTTGTCGGCTCGGTAAGATTGCATTGTCTCTGTCGCAGTCGTCTCATCGTCACAATGCTTTGTCCCGGGTCGTAACAACAAATCAGACCTTGTAAACGGTCCTTCAGCAACATAATTGTCTTGTGAGAGAGAAAAGTACACTACCCTTACATAACAAGACGAATGGGCGATGAAATGTACATGGAATTGACATGACGGTCGACATTGAACTTGCTCGTCTGCTGTATGATCCATGACAGCCATCAATCACCTACGTGACATACACAAGACATATCACTTATCACCTGACAGTCGTGACGTGATCTAGTTACCAGCAGTTTGGATGATTACACTAAGTCGTGTTATTTATATTCTAACGCCGGGGGCTCATGTACGCACCGATATCATTGGGAGATATCGCTTGCAACTGAACGAGATTTGAAAGGTGGTTTTTACTTGAGCCTTGGCGCCATGGTCGATGCTTATCAGACCGAGAAATGTACGGGTATATACTGGTTTTTATAAATTAGTGTTTTAAGAAGAGAACAAATTGTATGTGTACATCTAGTACGTACATGGTGAACCGTGAGTCATATTTTCCATATGCGCATCTGTGCACTAACCATTGTTTTAGCGTAATTTCCCGTATTCCGTCCTCTATGAACGTAATAAAACACTTCGTGACGCCATTATATCAACTATGCATGGCATTCTTCACCACTGGCTGATTTAAACCCTTCCCTCGCTTTCCGTGCTAATGCCTGAGTCACACCAAGGTAGTTCTCACTACGTTCTACTCCGTCCAAAAAATATTGTAGAACGGCCTCGAACGGGATAGAAACGAGCAACTTTTGTTTCCTGTATATCAAACAACGACCCCAGTACCTTCACAAACAGTTCTCAGAACGTCCATCTAGTCTTTACGCCGTTCTCAGACAGTTGGTACCACGTTTAGATTGTATAATATTGACCGTTCACCTCGATTTCACAACGTTCTCAGCCAGTCCAATTCCGTCCTAAGTCGTTCTTGACTAGACCTATCTCGTTCTTAATACGCACAATACCGTTCTAACTCGTTTTAAGACAGTTCTCTCCGTTTTCACTCCGTCCTCATTCCGTTCTCAGTGCGTGCTCGTCACGTCCTGCCTCGTTTTTTATAAATACCCAGAAAGTTCTTGTCCGTTCTCATTGCCGTTCTGAACTTCAAGGTGAAAACATCATGCCTCCCAGGAAGAACAAGAAGTGTATTCAGAAGAAGATGGTTCAAAGAAAACCAAATACAATATCTTCAACCCCTGTAGAAGTCATAGCAACCGAGTCTTCTGTTCCCGAGAGAGCAGTATCCCCTGCACCTTCGGAATCTTCTGTGACACAGTCTGAGACTAACATGTCTGAGACCGATCAGAAACCCTACATTCAACATACTGAGAGCAGTAACTCTGTTCATGGTTCTCTGGTCATTAATATAACCAAAGTGATAAACGTATTAACACGCCTGTATTTATACCAGTTCATTCGCATCGTACTGCCAACGTCGTAAGAACTGTGTAGAGATTTCGCAAACGTACTAACAACGAGTAGAACGCAATGACAACCTAATGCGAACTTTTATAACTGTGTAGGAACGTACTAAGAACTCAATCAAAACAATTTAATTTATTTACACATATTTGGACGTTAGAGCAACTGACTATGGTCGTACTGCGGTCGAGTTCGATCTGACTGAGGACGTCATGGACTGGGTGGAAACTGTGCACAAACGTATTGCAATCGCGTCCCGACTGCACAACGTTCTTACTCGTCCTTAGTAGGTTCGCAATACGGCAATTCCGTTCTTAGTACGGCAATCCCGTTTTTACTACGTTCCTACTCCGTCCAAATTTAGAACGGGGAGAACGTTGGACATGTTCAACGTTCTGGAGCACCATTCCGTTCTTACCCAGTTCGAGCCCGTCCATAAAGTTTGTAAACAGTTGCCATTACGTCCACTCCGTTTGTGCACAGTTCGAGCACAGTTCAAGCCCGTTTTCCAAAAAAAACAAGAACGTAGTGAGAACGGGTTTGGTGTGATGGGGGTATTAGACAGTGGATAGCTGCACCTGAAATGCATAGTGGGCTCTGATTTTCCAGCACGGAAACCTTAAGGAAATGCGGCAAGGCTTAAGTCAGCCAGTGATGGAGACTGGCAACAGTAATGTCTTGCCTTAAAAAGTTGCCGTTGTAGCAGAAGTGGGTTGACTCTCGAATGTTATTGTTATGATATTTTAGTGAGATTTCTGAAAAAAACTATTTTCGGTTCCATAGAAACATGTTGGATTTGGACTTTGTTCAGAGATGGGTTCTTTTCCGGAGCACAACTCCAAAACTGTTCATCATATCTTCCTGAAACTTTGCATGTGTTGTACCCACCAACTGAAATGGTGCCTTTTGATATTTTGAGATTTCTGAAAATTTTAATTTTTGTTTGTTTCCAGAGAAACATGCTGGATTTGGACTTTGTTCAGTGATAGGTTCATTTCCGGAGAACAGCTCTAAAACTGTTCATCCTATCTTCCTTAAACTTTGCATGTGTACTACCCACTAATTGCCTTTTGATATTTTCAGATTTTTTAATATTTTGTTTTCTTTCGTTTTCATCGAAACACGTTGGATTTGGATTTTGTTCAGGGATATGTTTTCTGTAGTAGAACTCCAAAACCCTTTATCATGCCCAAATCTCAGCAAGTGTATTACCCCCTAACTGAAGTAATTGATAAACAATTATCTGTCAAAGATGTGTTTTACAAATTATATGGGACCGGTGGGATATGTCATCTTCTGAAAAGTGCCCAAGAAACATTTACCTTTTTATGCAGCCTGTAATGACAGTACATGTCATACAACAACATTTTTTTCAAGCAGACATGTGAAACAATTTTCACATTTAAAATATGATCCAAAAGTAAACACAAATTCTATTGATATAATTTTTTTTATGAAATAAGAAGAACACAAAACGATTGCAAGTTATATTCACGCTATGTGTGTGTGTAAACAAATTAAGAATAAATTATTGGCATTAAGTATGACGTAAATAGTATAAATTAGAATGGTCCTAAAAGAATAAAAAAAGCACGAATTACCACCATTTCACATTGCAAAACTTTAACATCATATTAAAGACCTATATATATATATATATATATATATATATATATATATATATATATATATATATCAACACATTTTAAGAAAAATGGAATATATATAGGCTACTACCAAACTGAATTATACATTGAAATAATTCATGGTACAATATATAGTTCATGTTTAGTATTTTTCACTGAAACACCGCAATTAAGACAATATAAAACAGTGGCGGAACCGGAAATTTCCAAAGGGAGGCGGGAGGAAGGGGATTTTGAAAAAGGAAGGGGGGGGGGGGGGGGGGGGGGGGTCACCTTTGGTTGGAACCCACTGGATCCCAACGAATATTCTAAAGTATTAACGTATGGTTAACATTGTTAGTGTCATATATAACATGTACACATGTGAGTATATCACCAATAATAGACACTCATCGAGTGCTCGTCTGTGACGTCATATACAATTCAACGTGACCTCATTGACGAGGACCGCCATATTTGCCGACTATAACGTGTTACTGGGCCGGAAGTCAAGAAGAGAGTTAACCAGGAGAGCTCTTGCCAGAACGATAAACTTTACACACACAATCTTTCTTGGAATGACATTATGATAATAATTACTGGTTTTCACAACGACTAATAACTGCAATCCCAATGGGGTGAATACATTTTCTATCGTGTATGTGATAACCATTTAAACTTATTTGTAGCCTCCAGTATATATAAAACACCATGGTACAAAGATGCCGTCTTTATATATGCATATGATATGTATATTTTGGCATTTATACAAGGAATGGCGACGATAGTTACGTAACGTCATCATTGTTACGAACATCAACAACTGCATTGTTTACGTGAAGCAAATGCAATAATTGGTTTCCAACAGACCAATTTCAAGATATGGCGAGCATCAACGTTTTCCAATCAACCCCCAGATCACTTTCCCGATTTCACGTCTCCTCCCGCGTTTCCAAACCCATACTGCGGACCCAGTGGTGGCCCGTTGTATTGTTTCTCCATCCCGCCGAAGTACCAGGCGGCTTCACGCAGCGACCTGACGCGCCGGGAGTCAGCAGGAGCTGAAAGGGAGGGAATGCAGTATTTTATCAAATAAAAGTCAAAGTAATATGACCATTTCAAAGTCAATATAGAAGGCTTATTCTGAAAATAAAGAGATGAGGGAGGTACCTTGCTAAATTGATTCCATTTCATTCTGAATTGTGAATGTTTACAGAGACCTCATGTAAGCGTGATAATAGGACAAGAACATTTTGAAATTGAATAATGGAATGTTATTTATGGATAATTTAAATACAGTCAACTTGTGATTATTTGACAACTGTGGGAGCACTGTACACGTCAAAGAGATGAAAGGTTGGTAATGTTGACTGTGAACATATGAAAAGAATTGAATAAGAAGAGGGATGGAATGAGATTTAAGGGTGACGTAACACGAATGTCATAACTTCATTAAACATGGGAATACGATTGAACTAATATTAGGATTAGAACAGAACGTTATATTTCATTATAACCCAGAGATATGCAAAATAATAAACTAGTAATCATTCTATCGTGTTTTGTTAACATAGAAAGAAATACTGACATACGTCAACAAGGGTACGTAAAACATTTGCGTAAAACGAAATAGATTGCAATCTGCGAATATCAACGTCAGGGCGATATCCTACTTGGCCATGTAGGAAATATTTTAGAACATAATTTGTCAAAAGGAGATGGTTGTACATTTACCACAGTGTGTTTAATGCATCGTAAAGTAACTAGATTGCAATCTTTTAATGCAAAGTTCCGAGTAATACCGGGCGTCAGTTTCCAGTGGATATGTTTTTAAATTATATTAAGATTGTTCTGATAGGGTGTAGGACAAGGGCGTACACTAGCTCCAGTCTTATTTATTATGTCATAAACAACCAACTTAACAACACACGTTTGTTTAATTTCTCTAAATAGAATGACAAATAATGCTATCTCATGTCTCATATTTATAGCCTGTCTAAATGTTGAAAATATGGCTGTCTGTCATGTTATGAAAATGTTGTAATAATTATTTCGTCACTTCGTAAAGTCATTAAAGTCAGCCGATAAATTTGCATAAATTAACACTTGCCCAGATGTTTCCGCTGTTTTCATGATTAAAATCACTGTGTGTAAATTTGAATTTTGATAATAATTTAAACATTTATGAAAAATAAATGTCATATCCTACGATTATGACGGAATTGTACCATGTTTGAGCTCACATTCGAAGTACGAAATGTGTTTGACATGACATGGACCGACTTTCAGTTCTGCCATTTTACAAGTTGGAAGTTGAGCAGTGAAACATAAGTCATCCCACCTCGCTATTAAACGTAAATTGCAAATAACAAGTCTCGTCTATATGCAATACTTGTATGAATACAATTGCTAAATGATTCATGTTCATTATTTTAAAGTTTTCATTTTGAATTTGATAGAAATTATACCCGTTTTCAAAAGAAATCATAGATAGATAGATAGATAGACATGTCAGTTCGAATTCATTGCAAATGGATGCCAGTGTGTCGTCTCGGCAACGTCACACAATATTTTGGTCTGATATAAATTAAATGAATGTACATGTTATAACATCCATTATATTAACAAGAATGACAAACGAATACATTTCAAAGAATAAATGTGAACAACTAGTGTTTGAATCGGCGAATTTACAGTGTAGTGACAAATAGTCAAACTTATCACGTGACATTGTTGACAAATACGACAACCCTACCCGACCCAAATTTTGATTGTATGATTGTATTTTTTAACTTTTCAAGACCATATTCACATAAAATCTCCAACAGACAATTGAAAAAATGTTTTCTAACTTTGGTTGTAAAAGGAATATTTTCAAAGTGATCTAGATTAGTTTATTTGTTGATTTTAACAAATCTGTAATCGGCGAAGGAAATGCATAACAATGGCGAGTGACTGTCATGTTTCGCGATATCGATGAATGATTGACATTGAAATATGTAAAAACTGTAATGCCATATGCTAATATTTGGAACACAGAAAAGTGAATAGATATTTAAACCTTTTGTGTAAATTTTATTACAAAAACACATTCAGTATCCATTGCAAGTTCATACTACAGTGGTAAGTAGATAGTAAAACGCTGGCCTCAACTTACTTGCATAAGCGTACAGTTATCGAACATATTTTCTCACAAGACCCTATTGAAGACATGAGGAAATCAGAAATATCTTTGATTGTCCCTTAGCCTCATAGTTCCTTTTAAAGGATACTCACTTACAGCCTACTCAATAGTATTGCAAGAATCGCTGGCAGCATGATACTGCCGATATGATACATAGTTAATGTAAAAAAAATAAAGATCACCAAACACCAAATAAATGCAACCGTTTTCAGTAAAATGTAGTAACATATTTGAATTTCTTAAAAATGATGTTTATGTTTCTTAAGTAGTTGTACAGTTTTTCACAATTAAATACTTACTACATTCACTCCTTTGTGGCGCTGTCAATATCATCAAAGCCAAGACGACTGCAAAAATTGCCAACTTCATTTTGTGGTCCGTAATCACTGTGCTGTAGTGGATAATATGAAATTGAATTATTGTAATACATATCAAGTATGATAAAAGAGCAAGAGTACTTTACAGATCAATTAAGTGTACTGTACATGTAAAGTGTACTATACAGATCAATTAAGTGTACTATACATCTAAAGTGTACTTTACAGATCAATTAAGTGTACTGTACATGTAAAGTGTACTCTACAGATCAATTAAGTGAACTGTACATGTAAAGTGTACTCTACAGATCAATTAAGTGTACTGTACATGTAAAGTGTACTCTACAGATCAATTAAGTGTACTGTACATGTAAAGTGTACTTTAGAGATCAATTAAGTCTACTGTACATGTAAAGTGTACACTACAGATCAATTAAGTCTACTGTACATGTAAAGTGTACTTTAGAGATCAATTAAGTCTACTGTACATGTAAAGTGTACTCTACAGATCAATTTAGTGTACTGTACATGTAAAGTGTACTATACAGATCAATTAAGTATACTGTACATGTAAAGTGTACTCTACAGATCAATTAAGTGTACTGTACATGTAAAGTGTACTTTAGAGATCAATTAAGTCTACTGTACATGTAAAGTGTACTCTACAGATCAAGTAAGTGTACTATACAAATCAATTAAGTGAACTGTACATGTAAAGTGTACTCTACAGATCAATTAAGTGTACTGTACATGTAAAGTGTACTCTACAGATCAATTAAGTGAACTGTACATGTAAAGTGTACTATACAGATCAATTTAGTATACTGTACATGTAAAGTGTACTCTACAGATCAATTAAGTGTACTGTACATGTAAAGTGTACTTTAGAGATCAATTAAGTCTACTGTACATGTAAAGTGTACACTACAGATCAATTAAGTCTACTGTACATGTAAAGTGTACTCTACAGATCAATTAAGTGTACTGTACATGTAAAGTGTACTCTACAGATCAATTAAGTGTACTGTACATGTAAAGTGTACTCTACAGATCAATAAAGTGTACTGTACATGTAAAGTGTACTCTACAGATCAATTAAGTCTACTGTACATGTAAAGTGTACTCTACAGATCAATTAAGTCTACTGTACATGTAAAGTGTACTCTACAGATCAATTAAGTGAACTGTACATGTAAAGTGTGCTCTACAGATCAATAAAGTGTACTGTACATGTAAAGTGTACTCTACAGATCAATTTAGTCTACTGTACATGTAAAGTGTACTTTACATATCAATTAAGTCTACTGTACATGTAAAGTGTACTCTACAGATCAATTAAGTGTACTGTACATGTAAAGTGTACTCTACAGATCAAGTAAGTATACTGTACATGTAAAGTGTACTCTACAGATCAATTAAGTGTACTGTACATGTAAAGTGTACTCTACAGATCAATTAAGTGTACTGTACATGTAAAGTGTACTCTACAGATCAATTAAGTGTACTGTACATGTAAAGTGTACTCTACAGATCAATTAAGTGTACTGTACATGTAAAGTGTGCTATACAGATCAATTAAGTGTACTGTACATGTAAAGTGTACTCTACAGATCAATTAAGTGTACTGTACATGTAAAGTGTACTCTACAGATCAATTAAGTGTACTGTACATGTAAAGTGTACTCTACAGATCAATTAAGTGTACTGTACATGTAAAGTGTACTGTACAGATCAATTAAGTCTACTGTACATGTAAAGTGTACTCTACAGATCAATTAAGTCTACTGTACATGTAAAGTGTACTCTACAGATCAATTAAGTGTACTGTACATGTAAAGTGTGCTATACAGATCAATTAAGTGTACTGTACATGTAAAGTGTACTCTACAGATCAATTAAGTGAACTGTACATGTAAAGTGTACTCTACAGATCAAGTAAGTGTACTGTACATGTAAAGTGTACTCTACAGATCAATTTAGTCTACTGTACATGTAAAGTGTACTTTACATATCAATTAAGTCTACTGTACATGTAAAGTGTACTCTACAGATCAATTAAGTGTACTGTACATGTGAAGTGTACTATACAGATCAAGTAAGTATACTGTACATGTAAAGTGTACTCTACAGATCAATTAAGTGTACTGTACATGTAAAGTGTACTGTACAGATCAATTAAGTGTACTGTACATGTAAAGTGTGCTATACAGATCAATTAAGTCTACTGTACATGTAAAGTGTACTCTACAGATCAATTAAGTGTACTGTACATGTAAAGTGTACTGTACAGATCAATTAAGTCTACTGTACATGTAAAGTGTACTCTACAGATCAATTAAGTCTACTGTACATGTAAAGTGTGCTATACAGATCAATTAAGTGTACTGTACATGTAAAGTGTACTCTACAGATCAATTAAGTGAACTGTACATGTAAAGTGTACTCTACAGATCAATTAAGTGTACTGTACATGTAAAGTGTACTCTACAGATCAATTAAGTGTACTGTACATGTAAAGTGTACTTTAGAGATCAATTAAGTCTACTGTACATGTAAAGTGTACACTACAGATCAATTAAGTCTACTGTACATGTAAAGTGTACTCTACAGATCAATTAAGTGTACTGTACATGTAAAGTGTACTTTACAGATCAATTAAGTGTACTGTACATGTAAAGTGTACTCTACAGATCAATAAAGTGTACTGTACATGTAAAGTGTACTGTACAGATCAATTAAGTCTACTGTACATGTAAAGTGTACTCTACAGATCAATTAAGTCTACTGTACATGTAAAGTGTACTCTACAGATCAATTAAGTGAACTGTACATGTAAAGTGTGCTCTACAGATCAATAAAGTGTACTGTACATGTAAAGTGTACTCTACAGATCAATTAAGTCTACTGTACATGTAAAGTGTACTTAACATATCAATTAAGTCTACTGTACATGTAAAGTGTACTCTACAGATCAATTAAGTGTACTGTACATGTGAAGTGTACTATACAGATCAAGTAAGTGTACTGTACATGTAAAGTGCACTCTACAGATCAATTAAGTGTACTGTACATGTAAAGTGTACTTTACAGATAAATTAAGTGTACTGTACATGTAAAGTGTTCTATACAAATCAATTAAGTGAACTGTACATGTAAAGTGTACTCTACAGATCAATTAAGTGTACTGTACATGTAAAGTGTACTCTACAGATCAATTAAGTGTACTGTACATGTAAAGTGTACTATACATACTGTGGTACACCTCGTCTCGTGCCACTACAATGTAACTCGAACCTATAACTGGGCAAATACAGAAATTACTTACTTAATTAAATTATAAACCTGATTAATAACATTATAGTATCTTTTATATAGATATCGGTACGTGTTCGCTTCACGTACTACCGTCAGAACTGGTTTTAAAACAGATTTAGTCCTTTTTCTTATTGAGCACAGCCTATACAGATTGTTTTGCTATTCTTCAAAGCTGATATATACGCAATGGTTATATGTTATGATAGATCCGCTTTTCCATGGACGCCTAGGAGTCAGAGTACACAGTCGACTTCAGCAGTGTTTCACAAGTAAGTCGACTAATATTAAATGGCACTGAAAAATCCCGCCACGCCGTTGAGAGGATATAATCAGTTTAAAACATTACATAGACAGAAATATGTTGAGTAATGCAATTATTTGGTATAAACAATGTACTTAACTAAAGCTACAGCTAATGCTCACATATACATACTAGTATTACATGCCTGGTTACATGTTATTTGTGGCAATGCTTTCAGTTCCTACAGACCTCTAGTTGTTGATCTCGATTGAAATTATAATTTGTAATTTGTCAAATGTATTTATTACCTAATTTATTATTTGTCAAATGTATTTATTACCCAAGAGCGCAAACATATAGAGGTTAATATTTTTCATTCTATGTATTAAAGAGCCATCGAGTATGGTTTTATTTCAAATACAATATTATTTTTCGGAAAACATACTTATGATATTAATCGCTAGAGAAATCCATTATCTACAACATGACATGTGATAAACCTTAGATTAACGCGCGTCAATAGAATCTGAAGCCATGAAAACATATTTCCCATAATTGCATTCAACGTTCTTCACAGCAAAAAGCGTTTTCGATGTCAATTTCCCAAGTCGCCATAGCAACCCACGTAAAATTCATTCTTCTCTATTTAATTTGACGCAGACAAATGACCATTTGTAATCATATTAGAGGTGTTAAATAGATATTATGTCTCTAAAGATCCGACGAAAGTCGTTTTTACCCAAAAAATGAAACATTACTGACGCGCTTGAGCTGATTGAAATGGATGGGAGTTATGAGCATTATACAGCAAAAACCTTGATGACTAATAGCTGAATCTAATTGATCTATCAACATTAGCTCGGGGTGGAACATATTAACGTCATGCTTGAGCCACTCGTTACATCCTGATGGTATTAATAGAGTGCTCATATTGCTGTATGTTTAGAGAATGCGCTGATAGACGGCATACAGATAAATAAATAAATAAATAAATAAATAAATAAATAAATAAATAAATAAATAAATAAATAAATAAATAAATAAATAAATAAATAAATAAATAAATAAAAAGGAAAAACAAAGTAATTTTTAATTTTTTAAAACTTTTCCCCTCTTAAGGATGTTCGCTCCTCAAATTTATAGAACTTTTTTTTCTAACTTATATTTTTGAAGAGATCAAAGTATATGATTGAAAAATCAGCATTACAAAATAGGGGGTAGTGTGTTTTTGTTTCGAGATATGACGCCTGTAAGATAGCGGGGTGAAGTACAATTTTAACATAGGAGTCTATGGGAAAATGAGAAAAAAACTGCTAAAAACTTTAAAATACTACATTTCTAGTATTAAACTATTTTCCTTTTTTGATATGTTACAAAGTTCATGTTCCCCTACCGAAATCGATGAAAAAATATATATGGTAGTGTGTTTTTTTTAAGCTTTGACACAAAATGTACCTGAAAACCTCCCTTTTTAGTCAAATTTAGGCCATTTATGCTGTTTAAGCACTTCTTAGAGGTTCTAAAGTCATATTTTCTTTATTTCATTTGCTCTTTAAAAGTATGTAGGTGATGTGAAATATCATGAAGTAAATAAAAATGACAAAAAATCTTTACTTAATCATATTTCATTTTTGAAGTTCAACAGGAAGGAGCGGACATCCTTAACGATCGAATAATGTTCGATAATTAAGCTTCCACAAAGCGGATTAACACTTGTTTGCTGTCATGATCATGCTTTGACGTTACTACATCTACATATAAGTCAGATAGACATGGTACTTATTTGTCGTTATGTGAAAAAGCCAACCTGTCTATAAAATAAGAATCTAAGAATCAAAGGTACCAGCAAAAGTTTAGAATATTTTAATAAACGACTTATTGAGACGATTTAAACACAACATATCACAAGAAGTCATATAAACAAGGACTGTAAATTTTGGATACATTAAACATTCTGAAAAACATAATTTACTAGGAGAAACGAAAGAGTGAAAAATGACTTGTTTGCTTGTTTTGTGACGTCCTACAGCAATGAAGCAGTTGAAGCTCGAAGTCTAGAAGATACATTGTGGCGGCAATATCTTTGTCATCTCAATTTCCATAGTTATCCCTTACCAACTTAAATACAAATCATTCTGTCAAAAACAGTTTGTAAAAAGGATTTCAGCATCCCATGGATATTTGAAAAGACAGTACAAGTACTCCGAAGAATGAAACTGTGTACTTACTAATAAAAAAAACCAAAAAAACAAATGTTTATCAAACATCTTCAACGTCGATGTTATCCAGCAAAGTATTTTGTATTTGACTTTTAACATTTGGTATCGTTACGTTTGCCCGTCATAGTCTTTAAATATAAGAACTCGCTAATTTTATGTCACCAATTGTATATAACCATTTATATTAATTTTTTAATTATTTTTTTTTATATATTAATTAGCTTGAGAAACTAAGTTTATCTCACTTTTTGATTCGGTCTGAACAATAAATCTTTAAAGGTTAATCCATTTGTGTTTAATGATATTTATTTGGCTTTAGTTCGTGCCAAAAGTGCTGATTTTCTTAAAATAATTTATCTCAACTTCCCCAATCACGAAATATGTATCATAATTAATAGTTTTCAATTAATATCGAGTAATTGACTAATTGACGCTCGTCAATCGCGAACATTGTCCGATTTCCGATCAGAAATCACTTATTTTACCATGAAACCGTACCATCAGTAAACTGAGTCGACTATCAATAAAATGGTAATTTTGAGCAACAGTCAATACTTCTCGATAAAATAACACCATTTATAGCGTGTGGTATATATTTGACTCCCAACAACACAATGGGTTTTTAAGACATACAGAATTAGATACTATATAGAATATATTTTACTTCATTTAGAAAGCCGATTTAGAACAACAAAATATGAAATCTAACATTCGAATATAAACAGGCTTGAGCTAATTATTGTCGATGATAAAACATTTTTCAAATAACCTGTTAAAATTTCAAATAATACCTAAAAATTAGGTCTGTTTAAAGCAATCCAAAATCAGTTTATGTCAACATAAAAAATGTCAGAAATAACAGCATTCAAATTACTTAAAATTTTATTATAACCGATATTCTAACTGGCATAGTAGGTAAGAAATTGATGATGTTCATGATGTTAGTAAATGAAACTCATCTTCATTGCAATTCTCGTAAATGCCACAACTAAAATTATCATCTCTCAAAAAGTATTGTTTAATAATTATACAATCTTTCTCCAATAATATTGTAATAATAAATAATGTATCAATTCCCAATTAAAATTCTATCTTCAATGACTTACCTGTAAGTCTTGATATTTCGTTAATTACAGGCGAGTAGCGAACGCTGAGAAAACTCAAGTTTGACTGAGTAGGTAATATGTGTAACAGGTAAATATATATACGCTATATTAAAGACACGTAATGGGTATGTGTGCAATACATCAAACGTGATTGCAATCTCGCAATATCTCACCTGAGTCACGTGATGACGTCGACCAATGAGATTTGCTACCGGGTGAGCTATACATCACAGCATTATCATGGCTTAGTCTTCTCTACCGTACATCATCACAGTGACGTTATTTACTATTATGAATATAATGGGAAGGAAAACTCGGCTTACCCAGATACAAATCGCTCTCAGACACCTGCCTTATCTGATTGCAGGTAAAGTCGATCAAATAAAGCCACCGAGAGCGCTTGTAATGGACTCTTTAATGTAAAGATAAAGTCAGTTGGCTCACTACCAATCCTTAATCTTCATTATGGCAATGGAACTCGTGTCTTGAGGTGTGTGCTTTTGAAATAGTTATCAAACGTATATATCAGATGCAAATATGCGTTCTAGGTTTGTCAGTTTAAGGGGTATCTTACTGAATTACTGATTATTTTGTAAGAAATACCACCCATAACACTATCGGTGCCGCTACTAAGCGACATACATGTATATAGGACCATAGAGGCCCGCACTGTAGGTATTTGCGTTCAGGTACCCATTTCAAAAGCTGGGTGAACTGAGTGCAATGTTTATGAAGTGCTTTGCCGAGGGACAAAACGCAGTATGAGACACACAAGTTGGTGTCTCCACCGGGAGTCGAACCGAGCCTATGGTGTGAGAGGCCAGCACGCTAACCACTACACCACCGTGCTCCATGTATGATTATTCCATCATGGCTGCTCATCAGCTCGTACTGTCTCAGTTTTAGCCGCCATTGAAAAGACATGTTTTGAGCATAGAGCATGCACACCCGAGTCATATGCATATAGTGTATGGTGAATGCGGGAACTTTCCTTTGTAAATAATATCTGTTTGCGGCTGTTTAACGTTTTGGTGTAAAATAATATATGCCTGAAAATAGCCTACCAAAAAATCCTATAATATAACTATCCATCTTGATAAACATTGGTAAAAGTACTTTGGCATCAGGTATTCGTAATATGTAATATGAATTTGTAATGTAATGTAATGTAATAACTGTCTTAGTAATGCCTTCTTACGATTTAGACTTGGCTTAAACAGTCTATCAAAGAAGATATTCATGTATAATAAAAAAAAAACTGAGGCTCTGTCCATTTTTGTAATACCGTAGAAAATGAATTACACTTTGTATGTGTTTGTCCCTTATATACAAATCTAAGACAACTGCACTTTCCACAATGACATCAATCAGATACCAATATTACACACTTGTATTCAATACTTTGCTGTAAATCATCCATAGTACAATTTGTTCATATACAGTTATATATCTATTCTCCATGCTCTCATATTAAGAAGAGATCCATTTTAACGCACATTGCATATTTTGTACATATTTTGTGTACCTACTTATCTTGTATACAGGTCTACATGACTTGTTTGAGTGGCATTTTAGAAGATGGAAGTCAAATAAGGACAAGTGTATGGATTACTACTTCTCTATTCGGAGGTTTCGACGTTTCGGTTTTGTAACCGTTTTCAAGCATGAATAAGAGACAGAAATATGTGGGATATATCTACAGGATACAAGCAATGAGTTAATTAACAATAACAACAACTGGATGATTGAGAAAGGATAACAATAGGGGAAAAGGTAACATACAGAAGCCAGTGGGGAGGTAACATACTGAAGACTTAGGTCTACATGGCCTACGTGTAATAATCTGATTGAAACTGATCGTTACCCTGGGTCCCGTCGCAGAAAGCCCTAAGGTAACATTAACTCACTAAGATTGTCTTAAAGTCCAATATCGGCAGGATGGCACTAAGGTAACCTTTAGTGTTCAGGGCCCATATTTTCGAAGCTAAGATAGTGCTAAGATAGTCGTAAATCAATGTTAATGTATGGCACTTACGACAATCTAAGAGAGCTTCGAAAATATAGATCCTGGTTGATTTGTGGAGCGATCCCATATCTTAAGTTTTAGGTGCTTACCAGATAAGTAGGTAATGTAGTTTGTAACGTGTACTACCTATATGACTCGTACATAGAGCTACATACATGTAGCAACACACCTGCAGATCACTCAAGATTCTAATTACAAAACTACAAGGGGTCTAGGATATACCTCCAGGGCAACATTTAAAACTTTATTCCCTCAAATATGTTGTACAGCTATCCTCGATGGTTTCCGGGTATGCATACATAGGGTAATGGGCCTACCTTTACGCACTCGGGTACCCGAGAAACTGATTCAGAGAAACTCTTTGATCTGTCGTAGGGCACTCATTGACTGTGTGGTATTTACATTATATAGGAGTCACGTGTGTTGATTTCTCCTTCAGCAATTCTGTCTGATTTGCACGATTCCCAAAAATAAATGAAGAAAAAGTACTGTTTTATTTGGTTTTAGTGTTGATTCCACATAGATAAATGAGTTTTAAATATAAGAGAATGATATCATACATTAGGAACACATCAGGTGATATGTGTGTTGTAAGTATATGTAATTATACTATGTGCAGGCTTAATGTGACCCACTACTCGCTGGTGTAAGATACTACCATTTAAGAGGGCTGAAGCACGCTTTTTTCAAATTGAATTTTGTCAAACTTCTCATTTATAATGATAGTTTATGTCACTTATATTTACTTTAGGGGGTAAAACATCTTATTACACAAACCAATTATCCGTAGTGGTATAAGGACGGTGTTGCGTATAAAGCAAAAATTGCATGACGGCCATTTGAATGTGAACACATTTTATTATTTTGAATTACAAAAACGATTCCCATTGCTTTACCGAACCATGTGTACTCATTTGTAACTTGATTGTCCGAAGAGAGAAGTGTTTTTTTTACTATTAGTGACATCAACTTATGAGAGCGAAAAACCGTGCTACTGCCCCTTTATATTTCACTTGTATATAATATCATTGCATGTACGATGTCAGAATAGTTTTCAGCTGGTGCAATTGTAACTGACACGCGTAAATTTTAGCTTCATCACACTGTAGGCTAAATTTCTGATGATTTATTTGGGCGAGTAATAAACAGAACACTTTATTATTATTTTTTTTTTAGATCGGTGAATGATTTGCTACTTCGGATTTCGTTAGTTTGTCTCAGGAATCATTGATTCGTTTGATGAAATATGTGTAACCCGGACGGTCGCGGAGTATCCTCTTTACCCTGATCAACGGAATACTGAACGCTCGTTGGGAATCATACACTCCCCCG
This sequence comes from Gibbula magus, assembly GCA_936450465.1. NCBI lineage: Eukaryota > Metazoa > Mollusca > Gastropoda > Trochida > Trochidae > Gibbula > Gibbula magus. The sequence goes on from OW388306.1 coordinate 25,734,963, forward strand.
TTCTGTCACCAGGACTCGCAGCACTATATATCCTTAACGATACTGCTTTGTGAACAGAGATATACTACAAGCAAAGCCTTTACTTTCAACAGCACTCCAATTGTGTTAAAGTATAGGGAACGTTACGAATCCTAGAAAAACCTGAAATTATTCAGTTCATGGAGGGTCACCAATTCGGTATTAAACCACGAATGTCGTTGCTGAAATCTCTGATGTCTGAGGACTGTTCAGCATATGGCCTTTTTAAATCGCTGAGAAATATTCACTCCTGTCTCAGCAAAAACGTTATTTATCATTGATAAAGAAATGAGATCTTTATCATTTTTATCGCATATTTGGATGGCCACTTTAATATCAGACAACTTTATTGCCTGGGAGTGCAAAGAGTGTTTCCATTCATATTACGTAGAACATTTGTAAATTTAAAATTCACCTCGATTTGAGGAGTGACGTTCACAGTTTACCCATTGTTAAAATATGCGCAGTAAATGATGTGGCCATTTTGTAGTAAATTTATACGTAGTAAATAATGTCACCATATCATGATAGAACACATAAAAGTACATATACATAAAGAAGTACAGAAAATGACACGTACACGTAACTAAGCATAACATTTGATAAGGCATTATTACTCATAAAGTACATTATGTAAGATTATAAGATTTTAAACACTACTGTCCTCGTATTCAAGAAGACCTAAACGCCGGTGTACAAAGGTCGATAAATTAGTAACTCAAACATCAGTTAGTGAAATCATTCGGATATCCTCTTTATCCACAGATTCGAAGGAAGATAAAGAAGCAAAAGCAATGAACAAACTGAGAAAGAACCACTGACGAACAGCGAGGAAAAACACCAGGGTTGCGTGAGGTTGACAACATGTGCTGTCCTACCGTTGGCGCCCGTCTAGTTCACATTGTCTCATGAATATGTATCTCAGTTGTCCTGTCATATGCCGTATTTTCAGTATAATTTCTTTAGTTATGAAACTTTCATTTTCTATATGTTCACATACATGATTTTTTTCACATACCTTTAAAAATGTATTTCGCGAAAAGAAGCAAACTGGTGACAGATATTGTTTACAAGAAGGGCTATTTGAAAGACCAATGTAATAAAACATATTTATGTTTTACGCATGGACCCGTGAAAAGCTTTCATTTCAGACACGTGAAGAGATACGATCTAACTGTGTATGAATAACGAGCCAGTGAATTTAAAAGCACATTCCGTGTATATTAACAACATATTATATTTCAAGTAAAGCAGATAAGTAGTAAGCGATTGCGCGAGGAGCTACAACACGAATAACGTTTTCATAGCTTATTCAAATGAAATTGTGATTTGGTAAGGTGAAGTCAATTGGGATGTAACTGCAATAGGGAATCACATCACAGCAGTTGGTATTATACTGCAGGGAGAAATCCTATAGCCCCATCGTGGCGATGTTTGAGTGAAACCTGCAAGGTGTGACTGAACCAACCGGGCATGGGTGGCACCGCACTGAATAACAATGTATGTCCTTTAACATTACTGATAGTAGAACAGCACTCTTCGGTGTACTAAGATGTTAAGTATCAGGAGGGTTCGAACCTCGGACATCTTGATCCGAAATCAAATCGAACGCGCTAACTACATGTATTGCCTTATCCTGATTTTACGTTTCAAATGTACATCTTAATGATGTTATAAAGGATTATTAAATTCAGTCTATATTTCTAAACATTTACCTTTACAAGATAAAATAAGGATATTTTACACTGTTATCAAATGAGAGTAGGCGAAATTATTGTGCAGAATTCAAGATAACTTTCTTCATGTGCTTGCAATACGTTATACTATAGTATAAACACAACCTCACTATTTAGTTAAACATAATTATGACATCAGATTAAACACAACATTTTACATAGTTTACAAGATTTTTTATTTACATGCACAATTCTCCCTTTGCAACATATCTAAAGTTACAATGAATAACACAATACAACAAAGAAACGACAGAAAATAACTGGTAGATATAGGTAAACAATTATACAATGTGTTAACTCTTTCCTATGAAGGATCGTCGACTTTTAATTATATGTATTTTTTTAACAATATATTGAATATACTTTCACAATTCAAAATAATAACTGAACTTACACACAGTAGAAAATATTGAACTGCAAGATATACTGTTAAATCTGAACTGGATGTTTTACTAATGTAGAAAAACACTTCACTGCATATACTATTTGACTGAAGCGTCAATAAAATCGGAACATGTATTCTCATATGTGACACTGATTAACAGTACCATAGCTTTCATATGAAGATCTAATGAAGCGTCTATAAAATCAGTCAAATAACTCTAATTTGAACGCAGATGAAACGCCTGTAAAACCAATAAATAAATCATGTATGAAACACTAATGAAGCGTATACTTTACTCAGTACCAAGATCGGAGTCTCATGGCAGGTCTACGTTCCATTGATTTCCACTAAACGTTTCCAGCAGCTTCAAAACAATCCCAGATACTCATACCGTCCCACATTGCTCTTTGATCTGATGGCTTGATTTTCCATTGCAAACACACAAACTGGCATTCAATTCTCAAATACATGTGCTTAGATAGATGATTACTCACTGCAAATATTGACTGAAGCGGTCATAAAAGTCCACGTATTGCAAATAATATTGCTGACAAACTACAAGTCCATTGATAGCAGAACGAGGACATGTTGAATTCCGATATTGTGTCCCGGCAGCTCAGAATAATCCCAGATACTCATACCGTCCCACATTGCTCTTTGATCTGATGGCTTGACTTGTCACTGAAACAAAGATGTAATGATGTGTTTACTTATGAACAAGGAAAGGGTTTGTCTAGAGAGCATTCTTAACAAATTCAATTCCATATTAGATGGTAAAATTTTGGTCATTGGTTTTATTCCGAAATTGTAAACAAGCAAACTTTATAACAACTGAAGGATATTACTGTTCCTTAATCAAATACAAGCCTAACACTTCTTATAAAATATTAGACATGATATTATCGGCATTTGCGAACCATTTAAGAAATAGATGTCACGATGTGTTGTTCACTGGCTTATAAACGGTTGGAAAAGTGCAAGTTAAACTGGTAGAAATGTCGAAACCTGTCGACGGCATTAATACAACAGTTCAACTAGAGCTTTTCTCATCTGAAGGTTTTTAACAAGTTTATGTAAGAAAACAGCATGTGATAGCAATGCTTCAGTGATAAAGTAGTCCTTAGGGTTACCCTTTGTAACTATCAATTTAATAAGTATAAGAATACATGCCGGTCACATGACATTGTTTAATTCGACCAGCAGAGGGCATAACGCTTGAATCCCTAAGTCTGAATTTATTTCTTATTGAAAACCAAACTCAATTTTCTTGTCACGATTGCGCGTCAGTCAATCACCTAATCACTATCTTGCTACACTTAAACTGACCTGAAGGTGGACAGCACATCCCGACCCCGCGAAGAGTTCTGCATTCCTTCCCAGGAGGACATTTGTCATCATCACATCCCATTGGCTGATACTTGGGCACGTTCAGACCCATCACTTCCGGTATGGTTTCACAATCCAGGTCTCTGGCCGCGTTCAGTGTAAGGAAATCTGGCATCGCGCCGTCGAGTCCTGAACGTGCATTGTTGACAGCTGGTTGAATCAAGAAAGCTTGAGATAGTTGCCGGTTTGCCAGAGCTCTGCGTCTTTTGGCGATAAGTTGAAGGTTTGACTTCCGCCTGTGAGTCCTGGACTTGGCAACTGAATCATCAGTGTAGCTTCTGATTGCCCATTGCTCCAGTCGTGAAGGGTTATAAGTCAGGGGTGGTGAGCTGAAGGCCGGTAGAGCTTGTCCAACTGTGTTAATTTGCTTGCTTATAACAGGGGACTGAGATAAAGGTTTAGCTGCTCCTATTGGAAGATGAATACTGGCTGGCTGAAGAGGAGGAAGGAAGAAGCTGGAACCTGTTTGGGAATCTAGACCGCTCTGAGGAGATTGTTGTAAGTTTGTGTGATGCATCTGATTCATTGGCATAGCCATCTCTGGCAAGACAGAAGGCAGAGTAGGCAGCAGTGGACGAGATCCCACACTTTGCAGATGACCGGCTGGATTACTGGGCTGGGGTGGTGTTCCTCTGGGTTGTGGAGCAGAAGGTAATGGTTGTGTTCTTGTTGGCAATGGTTGTGCAGCACCAGCAATATGTAGTTCAGTTCCTGTGGGCACTTGGTGCCTTCTTGTTGGCAATGTTTGTGCAGCACCAGACAGAAATAATCGTGTTCCTGTGAGCAATTTGTGTGTTCCTGCTGACAATGGTTGTCCAGCAACAGACGGTAATGGTTTGTTTGATGCTGATTTGGTCCCAACTGCTCCAGATTGAGGTTTAGCAGCAACATTAAGATTCTGTGACGGAACTTTTGCTGGAGGAGATGATCTAAAGAGTGAATGCACAGGCTGTCCTGAAGGTAAGGTCTGTGGTTGATGTGTCATCATCAGCAATGGTCTCACGAGTTGTGGTTTATTCAAAGTGAGTGGTGTAGCAGAACCAAGGGGTAATTGTGGAAGCCCTGACAGTGGCTGGTTTGATGTCTGTTTTGGGGGACCAGAGCCTGCCAATGCGTTCATTGGAGCAAAGCCCAGGGGGGAAAGGAGCTGTGAGATTTGTGTTTGCCCTGGTTGCATTCGAGTTGTCCGCCCTGGCTTTCCGACTCCAGTTATTATATTATTAGTTGAAGCAGATGCTTGAAGAGGCAGAAGTTTGGGTCCAGATACCGGACTAGCTTGATACCCTCCAGGGCTTCCAACTCCAGTTATCATATTTTTAATTGGAGCAGAGACTTGTAAAGGTAGAAGTTTGGGTCCAGATACCGGACTAGCTTGAAACCCTCCAGGGCTTCCAACTCCAGTTATCAGATTATTAGCTGGAGCAGAGACTTGTAAAGGTAGAAGGTTTGGTCCAGATACCGGACTAGCTTGATACCCTCCAGGGCTTCCAACTCCAGTTATCAGATTATTAGCTGGAGCAGAGACTTGTAAAGGTAGAAGTTTGGGTCCAGATACCGGACTAGCTTGAAACTCTCCTCGGCTTCCAACTCCAGTTATCAGATTATTAGCTTGAGCAGAGGCTTGTAAAGGTAGAACGTTGGGTCCAGATACCGGACTAGCTTGATACCCTCAAGGGATTCCAACTCCAGTTATCATATTATTAGCTGGAGCAGAGACTTGTAAAGGTAGAAGTTTGGGTCCAGATACCGGACTAGCTTGATACCCTCCAGGGCTTCCAACTCCAGTTATCAGATTATTAGCTGGAGCAGAGACTTGTAAAGGTAGAAGTTTGGGTCCAGATACCGGACTAGCTTGATACCCTCCAGGGCTTCCAACTCCAGTTATTAGATTACTAGCTGGAGCAGAGACTTGTAAAGGTAGAAGTTTGGTCCAGATACCGGACTAGCTTGATACCCTCCAGGGCTTCCAACTCCAGTTATTAGATTACTAGCTGGAGCAGAGACTTGTAAAGGTAGAAGTTTGGGTCCAGATACCGGACTAGCTTTATACCCTCCAGGGCTTCCAACTCCAGTTATCAGATTACTAGCTGGAGCAGAGACTTGTAAAGGTAGAAGTTTGGGTCCAGCTACCGAACTAGCTTGGAAGCTAGTTACCTGACTTTGTGTTTCGAATCCATACGTTCGAGTGTTACGTGGGGATGGAGGTTGTGAGTTGGGCGCTGGATAAGATGAAGCTCCTGCAACGTGTCCGGATGTGAGGGTGTTACCTGGGGCTGCATACTGTGTATAGCCAGATGCACCCTGAGTCTGTAGACCTCGTGTGTTATAATGCTGTCTCATGAACTGGTTGAACGGATCGGGAGCAACAACACCTGTAGGGAAATAATGTGAATATAAGAGTATTAGATATATTAGATAGGCTCATATTAGATTGGGAATACATACAAGTCCATATATGATATTATAGATGTATGTCCAAACTTAGCTAAATAATCGAAGGGGTGAAAGGTGACTTAGAAAACTAAAATTTATCATGAAATAATTTGTATCCATATTTCGCAATATCATCCTACATGTGGTGTATCTTCAGCGCCAAATATTGATCAATATTTTCATTGAAAGTAAACAACAAAATTCGTATTATTTGTCTCAAGAAGAAGTATTTGGATTCACCTTGAAGTAGAAACACCAGAACGATCAAGTGACAAGACATCTTCATGATCACTGATAGAGAACAGCTGCGTTGTGTGTAGACTGAAGAGAAACACACTTATATAGTAGCCAGTGTGAACATTAAACAATCAGTTCAGTTATTAATCAAGGCTAAACTAGTTTGATGTCTGTCAAATCAGGGAGTTTTAATAATAAATATCGCTGCATGAAAAAAATAGTTACAGAAGGTCATTTCTCTCAGTAGTAGTCGGTCAGTCTGACCACAAGTGATGTGTGTCATATTTTTTTTGTTTACCTAAGCATTTTCTATATTCACGTTAACCTGGTTCATTTACAATTTCCTTAGTTAAAAATGAAGTCTAACCTAACTAAGTCATAAATTAATGTTACTATGACATTATCAGATTGATTATTGACTTCTTTTTGTGAAATAAATGGGTGTTTAAGTGTCCATTAACAGTAAGTAAGTTATTTAAATAATTTTCAATGAGTTAATCGCCAATTCGTTTTCCATTCTATCATTATTACAGGTTAAAGTCAAAATCATTCTTACTATCTTACTCTTACTGGTGTGATGTCCTTTTAGCCCAATTATCCGGGTAGCTATATATAGAACGTTTGACTCTCACCAAGAGGTTTCGCGTTCGAATCCTCATCGGTGTTAAAGTTGTATATTTAATCCTGCTTCATACGATTCAGATGATCAAAGTTTGTTTCCATGTCACATTTTATTTATTTATTTATTTAGCAAATTTCGGAATATTGTCTTTCGATATATTTTGAATGTATGAAAACAGCAATTCATAATTCTATAATTTGATAGATGGACAAGTTACAATCCCTTACGACTCAAGCCGATGAATGATTTAGTCGATGATTCTAACGTATTCATATTATTCACATGCTTTACACGACAACATTTAACAACAACATGTACATCGACATATTTCTTTTACGATGTCCCTTACATAAAAATACCTCCCCTGGACCGACCATGTCTGTAGAAAATTATTGACCTTAGACAGGCTGATCTTTTAAAATGGATTTACGTCTCAGTTTGATCTTTTCATTCCATTGTGAAATTAACACTGACAGTGTAGCTTTGGAAACGAATTTAAACGTTATTCGGGTAGTTTCAAATGTTATTTTGTATTGTTGTTTTTTGGATAACAATATCCGCAATAGTTTCAATTTTTCAGGACGAGTCCCTTAGCCATTCGGCCACCAAGACTCAGCTAATTTGACGATACTTGTAATACGAACTGGTCAGAAACCTAACAACAGCCTGATTAAAATCAACCTTGTTCCGAGGAATAAAATTTGCAGAATAATGCATCTACCGGGATACGAACAGGTTCTGTAGATTCCTCGCCACAAGGACGGTTTGCGAGGAAACCACTGAACGTTATGAGTTCGTATCCCGGTAGATGCACTATTTTGCAATATTTATTCCTCGAAAAACTATCGATTTGAATCAGACTGCACCTAACAAGCTTCTCTGCAAACTTAGCCACTGATCTGAACACCGATTATGCCATTATTTGAAAATAAGGATGCCTTCATTGTGTTTCTTAATATTTTATTTGGTTTTAATAAGTGCCAAAATACCATACGTGCTGATTTCAGTTCAAATAATTTCGCTCAACTTGCATATTCATCCCCAATCTACAAAACTATCATAATTACTAGTTGCCAATGAAAATCGACAACATCATTTTACAAGACTGCCGGAACTACACATCTCATTCACATGATCGGTAGTTATATGACTTAATTATCTACCCAATCTTTTCTCTGTTGTCAATGAATTTCCAAAACACGTTTGACTCATTGACGGGCGCCAGTGCATTGTCCGGTTTTCGATAAAAATCACTACTTTCACCTTTATAGTGTCACTTTTCTGAGTCGACTATCATCAAAATGATAATTTTCGGCAACAGTCAGTACTTCTCGATACAATTATACCAATTACAACGTTTGGTACATGTGACCCCAAACAACACAATTAGTGCACCTTTAGTTATAGATATATCAAATGATGAAATGAATACATGGTTCATATATGACAAAGTTAAACTTAAACATGATACTTATAAAAAATATAACCATTATCTGCATGGTGACATGCTGCCCGGCATTTTTATATTCATAAATCGTATTTGTTCATGCAAGATATTTCTTCACACAGAGGGTGGTTTATCATCATTCAAATGTTTTCTTTAGAATGACTTTTTCAAATGTCTGGACATAAGTCGTCAAACGCTGAATTAGTAAATAAACGAGAACCTGTCATTACGGTCTATGTTAAATTGACATAGAGTATGTTGTTGGAGTCACATATGTCAAACTTGATCAATAGTGTTATGTAATCGAGGCTAGATGACATTGATCAATTTAATGTATAGGGACAATATATAGAAGTGAATTCCTAAATTGTTTGTATCGAAAACTGGACAATGTACTGCGGTTGGTACGAGCCCATTAGTCAAACATACTTTTGGGAAACAGCAGACAAAACAACATATTTAATTTAAAGAGTCAAGGATATGTTTATGGATGTTCAACTTCTATATTTCACTGTGGCGAAGTTTCGGTATAGATCCTTATACCGTTATCAAACATATGAAAGAGATGGTGAAACAGCAGGTTATATACAGGATACATGTTGGTACGATAAAGAGATAACAAATACAACAAGATGAGGTAACAATGACATACCTAGAGTGAGTAGATTGGATTAATCATTTGTGAATTAAGCGGTTGTAAGCTGATGGGATGAAATAGCCTTGATCCCTATTCATAGAGGGCTTATGTCTAACAATATGCACGGCTTCAGCTAAACGCCGGTGGGTGCATGTTTGTTGTCATGTTTGTGTGTCCCAATGGATTTTGTGTTGTGTAAATTTGGTGATGTGTTCCGAATGGCTAATTTGTTGTCTCCCTTGGTTGTTAATGTTTTGTCACCGGCGTTTAGCTGAAGCCGTGCATATTGTTAGACATGAACAGGGATTAAGGCTTTTTCATCCCATCAGCTTACAGCCGCCTAAAAAAACACGAGTCTCTCAGAAAATGCTCCCCTGTGAAAAATGAATAATATCTTATCTGTAGCGATAAGCGTTGATATGTAAGTACTTGTTTATATCCAATCTTATCATACCACCAGCCATGTGGTCAAACATTCACGTCTGTCATACTGTAGCCATTATTCGGAAATAACTTTGATACTCAAGACTTCAAACTAAAGGTTATCTCCCTCTCACCACCTTCTTGATAATCTTGTTTAGAAGCAGTGGTAGCGTCTGATTTGAGAGAAATAATAAAAGCGGTTTATTCCTCGAAATCTTTCACACAGCAAAAGGTAGAGAACCATGATGGGCGCGTTTTGCTTCACTTTCTGCTTGCTTTCTGTGTTCTTCACCATAGGTAGGTTCCTTTAAACCATTGGGTCGTGAGTGTCGAGTAATTTACAATTTAGTACTTTAATGATTTAGAGTTTAATACTACGTTTTGAATAGTTATTTTTTAGGTTATTGTGTTTTCAGTAGTTTAATTTCAGCTCATATGTATGAATTAGATCAGTTTGTTCTATCGTGTTTTTGGTAGATCTTGCGTGTTGAGTAGTTCAGGTTGTGTTTTTGTGTGTTAAGTTGTTAAGTTTGTGTTCTTATTTGTTGAGTAGTTCAGTTTGTGTTCCTGTTTGTTGAGTAGTTCAATTGTGTTATTATCAGTTTGTATTCTTGTGTGTTGAGAAGTTCAGTTTGTATTCGTGTGGGTTGAGAAGTTCAGTTTGTATTCTTGTGTGTTGAGAAGTTCAGATTGTATTCTTGTGTGTTGAGAAATTCAGATTGTATTCTTGTGTGTTGAGAAGTTCAGTTTGTATTCTTGTCGGTTGAGAAGTTCAGTTTGTGTTCTTGTGTGTTGAGAAGTTTAGTTTGTGTTCTTGTGTGTTGAGAAGTTCACTTGTGTTCTTGTGTGTTGAGAAGTTCAGTTTGTATTCTTGTGGGTTGAGAAGTTCACTTGTGTTCTTGTGTGTTGAGAAGTTCAGTTTGTATTCTTGTGGGTTGAGAAGTTCACTTGTGTTCTTGTGTTGAGTTGTTCAGTTTGTGTTCTTGTGTGTTGAGAAGTTCAGTTTGTATTCGTGTGGGTTGAGAAGTTCAGTTTGTGTTCTTGTGTGTTGAGAAGTTCAGTTTGTATTCTTGTGGGTTGAGAAGTTCAGTTTGTATTCTTGTGTGTTGAGAAGTTCAGTTTGTGTTCTTGTGTGTTGAGTTGTTCAGTTTGTTTTCGTGTGGGTTGAGAAGTTCACGTGTATTCTTGGGTGTTGAGAAGTTCAGTTTGTATTCTTGTGATTTGAGAAGTTTAGTTTGTGTTCTTGTGTGTTGAGTTGTTCAGTTTGTATTCGTGTGGGTTGAAAAGTTCAGTTTGTATTCTTGTGTGTTGAGAAGTTCAGTTTGTATTCTTGTGTGTTGAGAAGTTCAGTTTGTATTATTGTGTGTTGAGAAGTTCAGTTTGTGTTCTTGTGTGTTGAGTTGTTCAGTTTGTATTCTTGTGTGTTGAGAAGTTCAGTTTGTATTCTTGTGATTTGAGAAGTTTAGTTTGTGTTCTTGTGTGTTGAGTTGTTCAGTTTGTATTCGTGTGGGTTGAAAAGTTCAGTTTGTATTCGTGTGGGTTGAGAAGTTCAGTTAGTATTCTTGTGGGTTGAGAAGTTCAGTTTGTGTTCTTGTGGGTTGAGTTGTTCAGTTTGTATTCGTCTGGGTTGAGAAGATCAGTTTGTATTCTTGTGTGTTGAGAAGTTCAGTTTGTATTCTTGTGTGTTGAGAAGTTCAGTTTGTGTTCTTGTGTGTTGAGAAGTTCAGTTTGTATTCGTGTGGGTTGAGAAGTTCAGTCTGTATTCGTTTGGGTTGAGAAGTTCACCTGTGTTCTTGTGGGTTGAGAAGTTCAATTTGTGTTCTTGCGGGTTGAGAAGTTCAGTTTGTATTCTTGAGTGTTGAGAAGTTCAGTTTGTGTTCTTGTGTGTTGAGAAGTTCAGTTTGTGTTCTTGTGTGTTGAGTAGTTCAGTTTGTGTTCTTGTTTGTTGAAAAGTTCAGTTTGTGTGTTTGTGTGTTGAGTTGTTCAGTTTGTGTGTTTGTGTGTTGAGAAGTTCACTTGTGTTCTTGTGTGTTGAGAAGTTCAGTTTGTATTCTTGTGGGTTGAGAAGTTCAGTTTGTGTTCTTGTGTGTTGAGAAGTTCAGTTTGTGTTCTTGTGTGTTGAGTAGTTCAGTTTGTGTTCTTGTTTGTTGAAAAGTTCAGTTTGTGTGTTTGTGTGTTGAGTTGTTCAGTTTGTGTGTTTGTGTGTTGAGAAGTTCACCTGTGTTCTTGTGTGTTGAGAAGTTCAGTTTGTATTCTTGTGGGTTGAGAAGTTCAGTTTGTGTTCTTGTGTGTTGAGTTGTTCAGTTTGTATTCTTGTGTGTTGAGTAGTTCACTCGTGTTCTTGTGTGTTGAAAAGTTCAGTTTGTGTTCTTGGTCGTTGAGCAGTTCAATTATGTTCTTGTGTGTTGAGTAGTTCAGTTTATGTCCTTGTGTGTTGAGAAGTTCAGTGTGTGTTGGGTAGTTTAGTTTGCGTTCTTGTTTGGTGAGTAGTGCACCTTGTGTTCTTGTGTGTTGAGTAGTTAAGTTTTGTTCTTGTGTGTTGAGAAGTTCAGTTTGTGTTCTTGTGTGTTGAGTAATTCAGTTTGTATTCTTGTGTGTTGAGTAGTTAAGTTTTGTTCTTGTGTGTTGAGAAGTTCAGTTTGTGTTCTTGTGTGTTGAGTAATTCAGTTTGTATTCTTGTGTGTTGAGTAGTTCAGTTTGTATTCTTGTGTGTTGAGTAGTTCAGTTTGTATTCTTGTGTGTTGAGTAGTTCAGTTGTGTTCTTGTGTGATGAGTAGTTAAGTGGTGTTCTTGTGTGTTGAGTATGTCAGTATGTGTTGAGTAGTTCAGTTTGTGTTCTTGTTCGGTGAGTAGTTCAGTTTGTGTTCTTGTGTGTTGAGTAGTTAAGTTGTGTTCTTGTGTGTTGAGTAGTTCAGTTTGTGTTCTTGTTCGGTGAGTAGTTCAGTTTGTGTTCTTGTGTGTTGAGTAGTTAAGTTGTGTTCTTGTGTGTTGAGTATGTCAGTATGTGCTGAGTAGTTCAGTTTGTATTCGTGTGTGTTGAGAAGTTCACTTGTGTTCTTGTGTGTTGAGAAGTTCACTTGTGTTCTTGTGTGTTGAGAAGTTCACTTGTGTTCTTGTGTGTTGAGTAGTTCAGTCTGTATTCTTGTGTGTTGAGAAGTTCAGTTTGTGTGCTTGTGTGTTGAGAAGTTCACTTGTGTTCTTGTGCGTTGAACAGTTCAGTTTGTGTTCTTGTGTGTTGAGTAGTTCAGTTTGTGTTCTTGTGTGTTGAGTAGTTCAGTTTGTCTTCTTGTATGTTGAGTAGTTCAGTGTGTGTTGGGTAGTTTAATTTGTGTTCTTGTTTGGTGACTAGTCTACCTTGTGTGTTTGTATGTTGAGTATGTATGTATGTGTTAAGTAGTTCACTTTGTGTTCTTGTGTGTTAAATTGTACAGTGTATTCTTGTGTTTGAGTAGTTCATTTCGTGTTATTGCAATTGTATATTGAGTATTTCACCTTGCGTTCTTGTGTGTTGAGCTATCCAAATGTGTTCTTGTGGGTTGCGTAGTTCGCTTTGTGTTCCTGTATGCTTGGTAGTTCAGCATGTTTTCTTGTCTTAAACTTCCACTTTGTGATTTTACGATTGAGTTGTTCACTTGCTGTTCTTGTGTGTTGATTAGTTCACTTGGTGTTTCTGTGTGTAGACTATCTTGTAGAGTTGTTCAGTTTGAGTTCTTGTGTTATTGTGTTGAGTAGTTGAGTATGTTCTTGTGTGGTAAAGAGATCAGTTTGTGTTTGCGTGTGTTAAGTATTTCAGTTTGTGTTCTTATTAGTCGAGTAGTTCACCTTGTGTTCTTATATGTTGAATATTTCAGTTTGTGCTCTTGTGTTTTGAGAAGATTTTTTGTTATTGTGTGTTGCGTGATTTTCTTTATGTTCTTGTAAGCTTGGTAATTCAGTGTGTGTTCTTGTGTGTTAAAAGTCCAGTTGGTGTTCTTACCATTGAGTTGTTTCATTGTATATTAACAATTCCATTCCTACCGGGTACCCAGGTGAAGGGCAGAGGGTCGAGGCCTTGTTCAACCAAGTGATGAATTCCTACAATACCGACAACTCCAAGTTCGTCAGACCCTCCGGTAAAGACAATGATACCCTGCAAGTGTCAGTTGGACTATCCCTCATCGACATCGTTTCCGTTGTAAGTAGAACGTGAATTTCAATCTTTATGTGTAAACGTGATACATTAAATTTATGAAATATGTTTTATTATCCCCCGCCACGAGGTAAAAGGGGGCATGTACATGTAGGTTCGAGCTCTGTCCGTCTGAGAAAGCTTTAAATAGAGGAGACAGCTTTTCTCAGAAGGATAGCCAAATATGGTGTGAGGCTGGAGGGTATCGTTACCTTGATGGAGTTGGAAAATTAGAAGCGAGTGTTTTTTAGAAAAAGATTTAATGCCATCCAACATGGCGGGGGATGCTGACGATGACGTTGATGACGTCGATGTTTCGTTGTCACATATGAAAATACGAAATGATATCATGATAATGATTTGGCCGATTTGGCTCTGATAGCCAGTGTTCAGTGACTCGTACCTTTATTAGAAGTATATTAAAACATGCGTACATGTAGGCACTATTAAATATTCCCCATCATTTGATACCTTGCGGGCCACGATGACATATGTTCGCTTAATTTGAGTTAAACTTTTCATTTGCAAACGGCTGACAGTACTTGTTCCTTCATCTGTTCTGTCTGTTTTTCAGGATGTGGAGACTGGTTTAGCGGATCTGGAGATGTATCTAAGCCTCAGCTGGTACGACGGCAGACTCCGTTTCAGGCCACGTTCTGGTATTTCGACTCTCCACGTTCCTCACAACATGATCTGGACACCAGACATTGTTCCTTACAGAGGGTATGCAATGTCGTTTAATGTTTTAGGCTCCATTTTAGTGACTCGATACAAAATGTATAAATGCAATTTACTGTCATGTAAGAGATTCCCTTTACTGGCCCGACGCGACAATATATATGATGATTAAATGTTAAAATCATATACAAGTATTAAAAACACAGTGGTTGATTGTTCTCATTTAACTCGAAAACTAATTGCTGATATTCCGAGAGAACCATTCCTTTAAGAACCACTGTAATAATATGTCATCTATTTTTTTCAGTTTAGCCAATGCGAATTGAAAACCAACGTGATATGCGTGATATGCGTGATAATTCTTGGCACTCGATTCCGACACAATAGCAGCTCGGATATTCAGTGCGGACTTAATCTTTCCAATCCTATATAGTCCTCAGATGAAAAGTTTCTGTGAAGATAAATCCTAGAGTATCGTGCATCCCATCTTCCCAACGGAAAGATCTCCAACTCGATACATCTCCACCTCGCCGTGGTGAGATGCTTGTATCATATCCACCCAGCACAATCTGGCTCCCGATCAATCAATGCATTCGTATTATTATTCATAGACAAAGTTTCACCTTTAATGCCTGACAGGTGCTTTCTATGCTAATGTGTTCCTTGAATTACAGAAACATCCACGAGTCATTCGAGGACTACTACGCTGTGGTCACCCATGACGGGACGGTGACAATGGTCCCCAAGATCAACTACAAACTGCGCTGTGGAGTGGGCATGGCTCGGAGTTCCATACATTGCACGATGACTCTTGGCTCCTGGACCATGAATGGGAACAAGCTGAATCTGCAGGTGGTGGGTGACGACCTGAAACTCGACGACTACAGTCCTCAGGCTGAGTGGAGGATCACTGAGACTCAAGGTAGTCGCGCCGTCAGCTACTACAGCTGCTGTCCCGAACCGTACGTTAATGTAAAGTTCGGTCTTACCTTGGAGTAAACTTTATGTGTCAACCATAGTAAACATCAGTAGCAAACCATAGTGATTATCAGGTGTCAAAACAGTAAATATCACGTGTCAACCATTGTAAATACCAGCTGTCAATTATAGCAAAGATCGGTTGTCAATTGTGACCTTTTATTGCGAAAGTTTATAATAAAGGAAGAAAAATTCCCGAATAAGAAGTGTTTTATTGTCTTTACTTTGAAATATCTTCCTCCACAGTGACAGAACCCCTCAGTTTAACATATATTCATCTGTGTACGAATTTTACTTTACTTTTAGATTTTAGTAAACAACTTAATTTACTCAGCTATTGAAACAATCGGTAGTTGGCAAAACTGTGGACATTATTTATTGGGTTTTTAAATGATTATCGATAAAGTACAATCAAAACAGCAACTATCGCGATCAGTCGATACTGATCTGTGTTTACACTCCTAGTGACTATCGGGGCTCCATATATTAAACATCGATATCAGGTGTCATCCACAATAAACACTGATTTTCAACCAAAGTTAACATCAGGTGTCAACCCTAGTTAACATCAGGTGCCATCCACCGTAGACATCAGGTGTCAACCCTAGTTAACGTCAGGTGTCAACCATAGTTAACATCAGGTGTCAACCATATTTAACATCAGGTGTCAACCATAGTTATCATCAGGTGTCAACCATAGTTAACATCAGGTGTCAACCATAGTTAACATCAGGTGTCAACCAAAGTTAACATCAGGTGTCAACCATAGTTAACATCAGGTGCCATCCACCGTAAACATTGGTTGTCAACCATAGTTAACATCAGATGTCAACCACAGAAAACAACAGGTGCTATCCATCGAAAACATCGGGTGTCAACCATAGTTAACATAGGTTAACATGGCCCGGGAAGGCGTAAATTACAAAACTAGATTGAATATAAATTTGCAGTCCTTGTACTAGTCAAGGCTCGGTGATTACAGAATGGTGCTTTACCGGTACTACTTTCCCTTTATTAAGAATTGTAAATCAAATGGCCTTGAAAACAATAGATTGACTTGAATAATTCATCCAGTTTGTGTTTTCATTTGTTTTAAATGCGTCTCCGTGGTGTATAAAGGAGTAATCAGAAAGAAAGGTGCGCTTAAATCATTTACGGTAATCCCATGTTTTCTTAGCAGTGATCAGATTTACGCTCTCCTGGCCATACTACAATAAACTCTTTTTTTTGCAATCCTGTTCTACCTAAAATTGAATTTACGCTTTACCGAGCCGACACAGTCAACCACAGAACACATCGGGTGTCCACAATAGTTAACATCAGGTGACAACCATAATAAACATCAGATGCCAACTGTAGTTAACACCGGGTGTCAACCATAGACAGCATCAGGTGTCAACCACATAAACCATCGTATGTCAATCATAGCTAAAGGGGCAGTAGCACGTTTTTTTGCAAAATTTATTTTTCAAATTTCCCATTTATAATGATAGTTTATGTCATTTAAACTAAATTTAGATGGTAAAACATCTTATAACACAAACCAATTATCTGAAGTGGTAAAAACTATGTTGGGTATAAAGAAAAAAATGCATGGCGGCCATTTTATTGTGAACACAATTTATTATTTTGTATTACAAAAACATTTCCCATGGCTTTACCGAAACATGTACACTCATTTTAAACTTTATTTTCCGAAGAGAGAAGGTTGTTTTACCATTGGTGAAATTATTTTTCAAATACATTCCATCAACTTATTTGAGCGAAAAAACGTGCTACTGCTCCTTTAACATTGGCGTCAACCATATTTAACATCACGTGACAACCATAGTAAACATCGCGTGTCAACAATAGTTAACATCAGGTGTCAACCATAGTAAACATCAGGGCCCCGTTCTATAACAGCGGGCGCTTATAATCGCTCATTGATTGCTCAATGTAGCGCTCAAGTAGCGCTCATTCTCTCCTGAACGACATGGTGCAAAACCTTAAAGTTCGCTCGCTTTGCTACGTAGCGCTAATTGGGGAAACGCGTTCAAGAGAGGTTTAAAAGTAATCGCTAATTGAGCGATTACTTTGAAACCTCTCTTGAACACGTCCCAGGTGTCAACCATAGAAAACACCAGGTGTCAACCATAATTAACATCGGGTGTCAACCACAGAACACATATGTTATTTCTGTTAAGCTACAGTCGCTACAGGAATTGTGCATATTATTATTATTATTTTAAGTATATGGATGCTGAAGGCGCTACCAACATTATTACCCTGGTCTTACCCAAGCTGTCATACATGTTGCTAATACACCTCCTCCAACACAACCTTTACCAGGTACCCATTTGTACTGAATGGTGAACAGAGGCACATTTTGAATTAAAGGGGCAGTAGCACGTTTTTTTTGCAAAATTTATTTTTCAAATTTCTTATTTATAATGATAGTTTGTGCCATTTAAATTTATTTTAGAGGGTATGACATCTTATTACACAAAGCAATTATCTGTAGTAGTAATAACGGTGTTGCGTATAAAGCAAACATTGCATGGCGGCAATTTTAATGTGAACACCTTTTATTATTTCGAATGACAACAATGATCCCAATGGCTTTTCTTAGCCATGTACATGTACACTCATTTATAACTTGATTTTACGAAAAGAAAAAGGTATTTTACGATTGGTGAAATTATTTTTCAAATACATTTCATCGACTTATTTGACCGAAAAAAAAACGTGCTACTGCCCCTTTAAGGTCCTTTTTCTAGGGTGACATCGTAAGTCTCTCATATAATGTCTCAGTGTGGAGCATGGATTTACCCTTCAAACTTTATCCAGCAATGAAGCGGGTCAACCATCAAACTGAACTTCACTGTGTTGAAACTTGAAGCGTTAAGTACAATTGCTTGTAATAATGGACAATACATTCACTGGTACTTCGAATTCAGTAATATTGTGTTAAGAAGTAATTCTTTAATCAAAGTGGATTTTCGTCTTTTTTCTCTCACTAGAATGATTGTACGTACCAAGAACAACTAATAAAAAGAAATATTTTTTATTGATTTATTCACAAAGATATATAAAAAAAACATTTAAAAAATCATATATGTAATACATATGTCGACTCAACACTGTTAGCTTAAGATTAAATTTTATCGCGAGAATTTTACAAATACAACTGAAAGTTATCCCCAAACCTATGGCTACCTACCCCAGATTCTTACTTAACCGGGCTTGGTAGCTATGTAGTGTTATGTAGCGTCCATACCCATGACAGCAGACTCGATTGTGGGAGATAGGTCTAAGGGATTTGGGAGAGGGGGCAGGGGGTTGAATAAATCATACTTTGGTGCTACAGACATGAAATTTGGCCGGTTTGATACGAAATGTCAACGGGAATATTATTTTAAGGCAACACTTCTGATACGCATTGGCAATGATATATTATAAATCTTAGACTCCACCAACAACGATGACATTTTGAAAATATGACATATCCAGCATTACTCGTTAGTGAAGACATGTCAAGAGAGGTTTGATGTTGGACGTCCTGTCAAGATCATGTGTGAAGGAGAGTGAAAGTCAAACTTCAGTTTCCATATAACAATCAAAAGTACGACACCATTTCCAGTCACTAACGCAATCAACAATTAAAACATAATGTATTTGTTATGTATTTTGTAATGTTATTCTGCAAAATTGAGCCTCCTTTACACCCATTGGTTTCGGAGAAGAAGTCGTTTAAACGTTTCAGGGATAACGTTCCTACGGCCAAATAATTTTAAGTTGGAAGTGAAGAAGTCCGTGTTTAACGTTTACTGATGACGGACCTAGACGGCGACCCATAGCATGAACCAGCTGGTCATATTACCATTGCGGTCTGAGAATCTATGTCGTTTGGCACGAAATGTCTTAGATCGGATACAAATCGAAATATAATAATACACTAAAACTATAAAACGGTGTACACAATAAATAAAAATATGGAAAAGAGATTAAGATACTAAAACAAAAAGTAAAGTATGTTGACGACAAGAAATATCGTACTGAAATGCAATGTTCCTCCATTGACTGTCGCTCCATAAGCTGAAACAGAAACAAGTCAAACAATTAGCAGGGTAACACATTGATTATATACATGGTGTAAACTGATGAGTGCCACCCTTAACTTCTGTTTGGTCCTGTATTACTTTTTCAATATCTCCCGTTTGACTGTGATCAGCAATATAAGACAATGCGATGATAATGAGTAATTCTTGAGACAGTAATTTTAAAAATTGAAAAACAAATTGGAAAGAAATATATGTTTTTCTTCTTCTGAACCTGTTATTACAGTTTATTGTTATTCCACTTCCCATTTATTTTAAAGATAATTGTAATTGAAATTGAAGCATTGAAATTGTACACTTTATGTTTGGGACGAGGAACAACAAGTTTATCGTTTCAAGAAAATACATCATCAATATTTTTTAGAATAGACATATTTGTACATATTCACTAAGCAGTGTTAGATATTACGTTACTGAGTTCAATGAACACAAATCAGCATTATACTAAATTACATTTGACTAACGTAGCCCCGTGGAGCGATATCCTCAATTCAGTAGCATCAAGAAATTTTGTTCACCTCATGACTTTGTGTAATTAAGTGCAACTATCATGTTATTTGAGTGTCTTTGAACCATTTTGCAGTTTCAGTTAATAAAGGGAAGTTGAACGTTTATTAACATAATCTAATTGTATGCATCATAGTAAAACGTAGCAGCCCCCCTCCTTTTACTTAAACTTACTAATCCATTTTTCTTTTCTTCTAATCTTCACACTTCTGTAGACTATACTGTCCAAAAGCAGTGATATTATATTTTCAAGTTCCACAGTGAATATTGACGATAATGTTGTTAACAACACACATCGGGCTGTCATCCGTGGTTACTTAGTTACAACTAGGATTAGTTATTAGCAAATGGTAAATTACAAATACTGAACAACATTCATCATTACATATCACTAAAAATCTATTCATCTGAAATTTTAATTGTTTTCATTATCACTTTTGTTAACAGAAGGCTACTGTGAGAAATTGGTCTCTTTCCTCAAAGTGATCATTAATGTCCAAATTTTTTATCCAAGTTATTTGTGACTTGATTGGGATCTAGTTCTATGTCAGACATACAATCATTGTCATTTTACAATAATATGGTAGAGTCTGAGTCATCATCATTAATGAGTGTTCTGGAGAGGTGTTTCTACCATCACAAATTAAGCATTTGCCTCAGGTGGATTATCACAACTTCCTTTGCAAGCACAATGCTGAGTAGAAGGCCTGCACAGTTGGAGGTATAAATCTTCATAAATCCTAAAATAAAATACTCTCCGAACAAACTTCAGCCAACTTACTTAAGTTGTGAACTAAACTGAAGGTGATATGCTCTGTGTCCCCAGATTGATATCTCAACAAAGTGCCAGAATAATAATAGATAACACGCTATCTGGTTATTTTGCAGTGAAATATGGAAAAGTGTAGAATGGTATATCCCAAAAGGAACATTGAAGTTGTCATACACTATGGCAATGCTTCAGTTCGTAGCTGAAGCAGACTCAATGTTTCAGCCAATCATATTACTCATTTACGTCACGTGATCAAACTTGTAGATTTTCCTCTTGGAATAGGGGTCACAATGTTTTAACTTGTATACATTTTCAGTCTTATGTATTGAAACAGAACTGACAGTTGTTTATCAGTATCTCTACTGCAGCCACCAATAGCCTTTAAAGGGGCAGTAGCACGTTTTTTTTGCAAAATTTAATTTTTCAAATTTACCATTTATAATGATAGTTTATGTCATTTATATTTACTTTAGAGGGTAAAACATCTTGTAACAAAAAACAATTATCCGCAGTGGTAATAACGGTGTTGCGTATAAAACAAAAAATGCATGGCCGCCTTTTGATTGTGAACACATTTTAATATTTCGAATGACAAAAACGATTCCCGTGGCTTTACGGAACCATGTACACTCATTTTTAACTTACTTTTTGAAGAGCGAAGTGAGTTTTACTTATAGTGACAATATTTTTCAAATTCATTTCATCAAAAAAAAATATCATCCAAGTGTTTACTTTCTTAATTACTACATAAGGAATTTATCAACTGGAGAATATGTGTGTATATTTGAAAGTAGTAGTGTTTTTAAAGATTTGACCCTATTTCTAATAACATAAAGGGAGATTTCCATGAATATTAGGGCCTTTCTGGTCACTTGACTGTGACGTCACTATGGAGCTTCAGCATGGGGATCCATTTATAGCATAGGCAAGCCAGTGACCTTTTTCTGTGGGAAAAGAAAAGAAGCTTACTGAGAGTGCTGGCTGCTGGCTGTAGGTGAGGTGGTAACGTCCTGCTGACCACGGCCGTCATACCGTCAGTGAGGTGATCCAGCTCAGACCTCCAGGTCCTGATGGCCCTCAAGTAGGTCTGGATGTGCTCGTCGTCAGGGCATACCTGAACCTCTCGCGTCATACAGTTCAGGGCGGTGGCGAGAGATCTAAAAGTAAACAGGACGTACGTTAGCTAACGTTGTCAAAACTAAGGTACATGATCATGTAACATAAACAGGGCTCGGTTCCATAACATCCATAACAGAGAGCGCTTATAATCGCTCATAATGAGCGCTACATTAAACCTCTCTTGAACGTGATTGCTCAATGTAGCGCTACGTAGCAAAGCAAGCAAACCTCGAGGAATTGAGCGCTACATTGAGCGATCAATGAGCGATTATAAGCGCTCGCTGTTATGAAACGGAGTCCAGGTATTTAATTAATCGCTATACATAGCATGTATTTTGTCAGCCAATGAAATGTTGTAGTTTGAAATTGATGGTCGCTCATTGGTCTTCCTGACATTGCCATTATTGCTCGATTTAAAGTAATGTTATTGGCTGGTTATTTAAAACGCGGTACGAGGCATCATCTTCTTAGACATTTAAGGGATTATAGGAGCCTTGCGGGTAGAAATATCCTGATTGAGCAGGACGGTAAACTTCACAGAATAATCAAACCATGTATTATATCTTTAAGAAATGGGAACATGAAGGGGTATCATCCAAAACTGGCTCCCACAGTAGACATCGCTTGTGTGAGATCAAACGATAAATAGCACAATACTATGATCTCACTGAGATCACTGCTGAAGAAGCTAAAAGTCAGTTTTGTGTTCCAGATATGTTCATTCTTTTGCTGATAATTGGTGAAACATTATTTTGAATTCTAAATAAAAGTTCACCCTCGTGTCTTCTGATATCAAATATATCAACACTCGTTGATTAAAGTAATGTATTAAACCTTAATCAACTCGTGTTGATATATTTTATATCAGAAGACACCTGGTGAGAATCTCTATATGCAGAGTATCAGCGAGATGTCTAATCCTTTTATATTTTACAAAGAACATTTTAGTTTCCCAACATCAAAGAAGTGTCAATGGATGCTTTCGTCTGTAAAGTTTTCAATGTATACCTACATCGGAAAGCCCTTTTCTGAATCCTGAGAGTTTTTTTTATTTTATATAAATTTGCACCAATGTATTATATAAACATGATATGGTAAAATACAGAGATCAAATAGGAAAGTAACATACTGTATGACTATTATTACACATTAATCAGGATCAGGATATTTGCAAACAGTCTTTACCACATAGAACCTAATTACACGAATCCTCGCACATTGCTGCTACCCTCATCAAAACTGTATCCCGACCCATGACCTCTAACTAGCTGAAGTTGACCAAGCGTTACCAATGACGTTTTCGCATTATTGTTTACATTATATCATAACTATACTTATAACTATAACTTAAACATAAACATACCATTTTTAAAAACTTTAATCATCAATGATTTATATGCAAATGATAAATTACGACGTTTGAACAAATCGTAGTTGAGGAGGTCCTAGGGACGAGGTTGGAATCATCGCAGAGGAAATCTGGGTATCCAAATACATTTATGAACTCGCCAAACCAGAGACTTTAGGATGAGAAGGATATTAGTTGAATACTCCAATGTTGTAATTGCAAATAAGCCTTGTTCATGGGCTCATAGACTCACCCATAATGTACGTAAGCATATTCCTTAGTCAGATTGTTCAGTGAAGATTTGTCCAAACTCACGGCACATGATTTCATCTTTCCATCCAAATAAATGGCCGAACAATACTGATTCCGAGCCAGGGCACCTAGATGTAAAACAGGATTTAGGAAATACGGACACAAATGGACATATCTTTCTTTCATTAGCTGTCATGGATCAATTTGATATCTTACCAGATGAAATAATTCTTGTATTTTGACAAATTACCTTAAAGCAGGGACTCTGCTTAAAGTGAGTTTTTTTGTACATATTTTGTTAAAACGAAATTAAAGGGGACATACATTCCTGTTCACACACACGTTATTCATACACCGTTATTTTGCAATCCAGGAACCTGAACTACAGAGACAGCTCAACAGACCAATCAGATCGTTCGAATGGCTATCTACTGCGGGATAACGTTCACGGGAGAGTTTTTTGTGGTCAATTATCGAGTTTGAAGAACTATTTAAGTCATCCTATGGGTGACATATGGTGAAAATCAGCCGGGTTTTGCGAAGAAATGTATAATTGATAGGTACGTGCGTTCATTTGTGAATGTCACCAATAGTTAGCGTAACTTTTGACCTAATGTTGAATGGACCCTTAGATCGGCAAAATGGCTGCCCTTGCTCCTTTACTCTATGTTATATAAGGGGTAGGTTTTATTTACCTCCGTTTTAACCTACGTTTTGATTACGATATCGAGTTCCTGTGCTTTAATTAAGGTTAGTAATTAGTGTGCAATAATATAGACCAGTACCAATTTACAGCATAACAAATTGTTGACCAAGTATAAAGTATATCATTCCGATTTTAGAATTGAATAAAACATTATAAACATGTGTCAATGTTGACATTTCTGTAAATATGTATTTTCCCGGAAATATATTAAGTTTATCTCACATGCATTTCCCACGAAGGTTTTCGTGTCTTCTATAGCACTGAGTTGATACCAAGACAGATAGTGTGAGTCTGCAACTTCAGATATACAGGTCAGAGTACTCTTGAAGGATCTGCGTCAACAAAGATAGGTATATTAAGTGTTATATAATCATCCTACTCCACCAGTGCATTTTATCCGCTACCCAACAATACACTGCATCCCTGATCATAACAGGATGTGTGCCATAGGTTGGTTATGCATTGCTAAATAGCACAACATGTAATTTTTCAACCTTTGAAATGTCGTAATTTGAACGTCGATGATATTATTTGCAATCTAGTTAAAACTAGCTGAAATGTCAATAATGACGAACTAAGGGGACGTAAATGTATAACATTTCAGATAGTTTTAACTGGATGGTCTTATTTGAAACAATGCTGTAAGAATGTTATGTTTACGATGTTTATTATCTTAAATTCTACACTGCCAGGCAAAAGACAGTAGGCCTACACACCAGTTAGTTTCAATTAATTCAATATTTAAAAGAAATCAGATGCATTTGACTATGGCACGATACAATAATACTACTCTGCAGTAGTTTGAATGAATTAAGTGGGGATTGTGCTTAAATTTAAGTTTAAATATCTTTGTTTAATGTGGCGAGGAGTAGGAAATAAAATTTACACCAACATGACCTCTACCATTTTTAAAATGTTTTATTTTATTAATGTATTAATTAACATAAAATTTATTAATTTTCACTTAAAATGTCTTATAGCCGATGAACAGTTATGTGTTTAATTTTAATATTAAATTTTGAAAAACTATTTTAAAACATGTAGAATTTTGTTTATGACTGCTGTCTAAAAGCCTGCACTATTCAGTATGACACTTGAGATATTTGCAATTGAAAATCACACATTTGATAAAACCAACAGAAGTGAATACTTTCTTTTGCCTGTCAGTTTAAATGACATTGAGCATGTTTCAGTTTATGGATGGTAAATGGTAAACAGAAGATTCGACTCACCGGCATCTGACAGAATAATACAACATGTTCTCTCCCTCCAGGAGTCCGTTTTGTGTATAGCATGATTGCAATTCATACAGCAGTGTACTTGACACGACCTTGACTGAAAAAAATATGATATATTTGTTTATTGAGAATTATTTTATTCACTATTTTATTCAATTCTAATTTCATATATCATAAAAAGGCGGTAAATGATCATCCTTGTGTTATAATAAAGTTAGGATTAGATTAACGGTACATTTATGGTCAGTGAGACTGGATGAACCAATGAAGGAATGGCTTGTATAAGAGTGGGTTCCAATATTTTATGGGCGCTTCAAACACCAAGCGTTACAGGTTTCATTTCTAATAAAGGTACGTGACTTGTTTTCAATTATTCCGAATATCCGAGTTTTAAGAAATGCTTCAGAAGAAAGAGAGGTTTATTAAGAAGTTCATACTGAGGAGACATCAAACATAAATAATTAAATAGAGTAGATGACAAGGACCTGTAAAACATAATCAAATCTAATGATTGGGACGGACAGTTCCGGTCCCATTGACTGATAAATTGTGCTGATTGCTAAGCCTGCATTTTGCGAACGAAAATATGCCTATGCCCTATTTGCGAATAATGATATGTTGTTTTACGTTATTCGAAGAGCAATACTTTTTACACACAATTATCCGCCAGGCAAACTGTTAAGATCTTTGAGAATGGAAAACAATTATATTTTAATAAATGCATTCTAAAATGTGGTTACTTGAACGGAAATAATATATTAATCTGTTTATTCCTTCCCTGAAGAATCAACTTTCTTACACATATACATTGTTTCCCCCTGTGATATATTGGTAAATAGAGAACGTATATGAAATTACATGGTTTGTACTAGAACTCATCCGTGGTGAGATCACTCTTTATTACTCAACCGTGGTGAGATCACTCTTTATTACTCAACCGTGGTGAGATCACTCTTTATTACTCAACCGTGGTGAGATCACTCTTTATTACTCAACCGTGGTGAGACCACTCAGTAGATAACAATGAGTTGGTTACACACATGTGTGAAACCACCGCGTGCTGCCGTAACGTCATAATCGGCGCGTGACGTCACAGTTTTTTGGTTGACGTTACAATGTAAGCCGCACGACTGCAATAGCGGGTGACCTATTTGCAAGTAAGCGTCACTAAAAACGATTTCTTGCAATTCAGCGCTATTTACATCATTGAGTAATAAATAAAATACTAAACTCGGTCCCGTTTGAAAACATGTTTATGAAACTCGTGAATGGCATCGGTATTTAACTCGCTTTCGCTCGTTAAAATACCAAACCATCCACTCGTTCATAAACATGTGATCAAACGGGACCGAGTTTAGTATTCTATATTAAGATAACAATGAGTTGGTTAATAACATGTGTGATACCACCGCCTGCTGTCGTAACGTCACAATCGGCGCGTGACGTCATAGTCTTTTTTGGATGACGTCACAATGTTAGCCGCGAAACTGCAATAGCTGGTGACCTATTTGCAAGTGAGCGTCACTAACAACGATTTTCTTGCAAATAAGCGCTATTTACATCATTGAGTAATAAATAAAATAATAAACTCGGTCCCGTTTAATAACGTGTTTATGAAACTCGTGAATGGCATCGGTATTTAACTCGCTTTCGCTCGTTAAAATACCAAACCATCCACTCGTTTCATAAACATTTTATCAAACGGGACATCGTTTAGTATTCAATATGTATTGATCAACCGATACAAAAATTATATATATAAGCCATACTACATTCGCCCAAGTTTGGTGGTTGAAGGAGGATATCATATGAGCGCTCCTGTCCTGCCATGTTTAAAAGGTCCCCAATGGTTTATTAATAACAAGCTTAATGGCATTGAAGAAAACACACAGTGACATAAGTTCAAGCATGGATGACATTTAAACGCAATATCATATGAAAACAACTGTGTGGCTGAAGTACACATCGTTCATTTCGTTACGACACGACGGCAAAGTACTCAGGTGGGGTATGGTTTGTAACGATAACCCGATATTAGCCCTCGTAGGCAACATACTTAAAGGGGCTGTAGCACGTTTTTTGCAAAAATTTTTTTTTCAAATTTCCCATTTATAATGATAGTTTATGTCATTTACATATACTTTAGAAGGTAAAACATCTTATTACACAAACCAATTATCCGTAGTGGTAATAATGGTATTGCGTATAAAGCATTATTTGCATGGCAGCCATTTTATTGTGAACACATTTAATAATTTCGAATTACAAAAAAACAGCTCCCATGGCTTTACCGCTCCATGTACACTCATTTTAAACTTGATTTTCCGAAGAGAGAAGGATGTTTAACTATTGGTGGCATTATTTTTCAAATACATTTCATCGACTTATTTGAGCGAAAAAACGTGCTACTGCCCCTTTAAAACAAAGCATATCATTTGTTCTTCACGCTATACTACACTGACATATTGACTATCATCCATAATTCCACCCAAAGAAAACGTATTCCAATGTAATGCATAGGTTGTTATATTACATGAATACCATCTCCATAATATAGTCGAAATACTCATTAAAGGGGTCATATTTTCATATCTCCGCTCTCCCTTGAAGTCGTCTAATCCCTGATTGTGCCGTGTCTTGCCAAAAGAGCTATAGAACTATAGAATTAATATCTAGAAAATACACTCATTAAACATAATTTAATAAAAACAGTCTATATAAAGCCTCAATAATGGTTGGTCCCGTAGTCAGTTGAGGAAGAGCAATTTTATCAATGAATCAATATCAATTTAACAAATAAATTTCTAATTGGGGCGATCCCCCAAAAGTAATTTAATATTTGAGATTTAGTGCACGTACGTACATGTACAATGTTGGAGACTGGCGCGATTTATGACTCACGGGTAATTTGGTGTTGAAACGAAATGCATGTCATTCATTGTTTATAGAGTGCTTATCGCTTGATCTCAAGTCGAGCTCCCTGATCAGCCCGTGCCTCTCCTTCGTAACAAGGAAGTGCGTGCTGATAAGAGAACGAGTGTTTAATTTAAGGGAGGTAGACCGGACTATATGTGTCACTGGAATCAAACCATGAAATGTCATGCCCACACTAACATGGATTGACTTCTTTTTACTGATAGTGAGTGTACTTCAGTGATCAATCATTTTTAGTTATAGTAGCTGTTAATAGCTGACAGAGTCTGCATTTACTGTAAAGTAGACATTAACTGTAATGGAGGTGAAAGTCACATTCTTTTTTATTGTAAACAGTATGAAGTTGCCAGAAATAAGTTTATTGCTCCATTGGTGTACAATACATCAAACACACAGAATTTAATCTACATTCTTAGCAGAAAAGATAAAGATATTATCATGAATGTTGTTAACTTTCTCAAATGTATATGTAAAACTAGAGCTGCAATTTTAAATTCATAAATATGTTAGCTTTTATGCGGCTTGTTTCAAATTTGTAATGCAATTGTATTTTGGGCCTTTTGGCCTTTATACTGAATAAAGTATCTGTCTGTCTGTCTGTCAAAATCACTAGTATATATGTGTGAATATGATATGTTTCACTATATCTTTGTGTATATATACTGACGTGGAAAAGAAACTCGCCAGTACCTTAATTTAGAGACTAAGATGAGGTGCTTGGAAAGAGCTTCATATAACTAAATGAATCAATCGTTATATGAAGAAAGTTCATGTACTGACTAATTTGTTTGTTAAAAATCAATTCCTGACTTAATCAAGGATTTTATTGATAAATTTGTGACGATACTGAATTTCCATAGAAAAAAATATTGTTCGTGAATTCGTGAAACAACACGATTAAAATGTAAGTGTCAGATCTTGAAATCCACATTCTTATCATGATGTTCACATTCATCCATAAAGAATTTTGTTATCAGGATAAATAAGGAACATTTCGACAGTCTTGTCCGTTCGATTGGCAAAGAGTCTAAAATCACAAGGATTTGCAATCAATTTGAATTATTTTGATTGTAACATGATGACAAGATTTGATAATTTGTTTAACCTTTATTGAATTTCACATTTTGAAAATATCGTGTCTTTGAAGTTCAAAGTGATGTAACCATTGACTTCTCATAAAATCCTCTTACTGAAAGTGTAATCTATATGTAACCGAGCCGACATTTTCCTTGGCGGGGAAGAATGTAACCGTGTGTAAATATCTCATTTTAATCTATTATATTTATTTCTTTTTATTATTTTTAATATCATACATACTAAATAAGTTCAAATAACTTATTTAGCTTTTTTACCATAAACTTTAATTATCATAAAAATACCCTTTTAGTTACTTTATCCCATGTCCTGTGTTTCTACTAACACTTGCACTTGCACATTATTCCAATTTGTAAACATATGTATATATATATATATATATATATATATATATATATATATATATATATATATATATATATATATATATATATATATGTATATAATGTATTTGACTGTTCTCTATGTCACTAATGTGAATTACGAGAAATAAACTTCTGTTCTGTTCTGCACCAGTTATTCAGGCTAGTTATTCACTGTAGCTTAGGTAATTAAGTTAGTTCTATGTGTAAGGGTTTTACTTGGGTGTCTTGGTGGTCAGAGGCTTGTCCTGTGACCAGTGTCTATTGTTTAGGTTAGCTTGGTATGTGATAGTCAGGTACCGTATACTCTTCCTTTTGGCCATCACGATCTTCACACCACAGTATGTAGGGTAAGTTCTGATTATATCTTTAGTTATTTGCGTAGGTACTTAGGTTATGTGTAGTATGTATTATATGTATTTATGTTTATGTTTTATCATGTTACGGCATAGTACAATGCTGTAATAATATCATTTATTCTATCATTATACATCATTATAATGGTCTAAATATTCTTATGTATCATTATATTTTATGATAGTGCTGGTACATGAAGTACATCATGTGCCGTGAGTTATTTTAGTGTATGTATATAAGTGCAGTATGTACTGATAGTGTAATTACGTTGTATTAGCATTGTATTGCTGGTATTTATAGTATTACTAGTATTGTGTTAGGGTTTTCATGTTAGGTTTATTATGTTAGGATAATTATTTACATCAATTAAAAGTATCTTTGATTAGTGTAAGGTTTTAGGGTAATCGTACATATATTTGCTTAAATTAGGTATCTACAACATATTAGTATAAGTATATTAAGTACGTAATGTTTATAGTATTTAGGGTATTAGTATATTCATAGTTAGAATCATATATTCTTACTATGCATTCATTTGAGGTTAGGTTTATTGACGTAAGTAAATGTTACAGTTAGTTTTATAAGGTATTATATCATTAGTATAGTTATGTTAGTTAGATGGTATATGCCAAGTTTACTTATATTTCGGTATTTACATTTAGTTAATTAGTTCCTATTTTACGTTTAGGTATCACTGTTTACGTGCGCCTCTCTGACAGTGTTGGAAGCCTGCGTCCCTGAGACGAGGTTGGTTTAGTTTATGTTTATATATATCTGTATTTGTAAATAGTATTATTTCAATCAATATTGTGTTTTAATGTGATGGATTTATAACATAAGTTTAATGAATGATCATAATCACTTGTATGTGAGTATGCCCTAGTATTAATGATATAATGCTACAAAAGGATTATGTAACTTCAATTTATTTATCACTTGTATATATGATTTGAATGCTCATGTAATGTACATTCACGTGAAATGGTTATTCAATGTATGAATATTGTGTAATATTTCTGTATTTTGTGTTCCAGGGCATTTCTTTCTTTGTTTATATTCAACTCTGTTCTCCATCCGGGTCAATAAATCCATCCACTGAACCCCCACAAGTGCTCGTCGTGTTGTCTCTTCACTTACACAGAGCACCTCTGTTACATATACATTAAAACGAATTGAATTAAAGACATTATAATAAACATATTGACTTTCGTGTTCCCGGATAATGGTCCTTGACTTACCTGGAGAGCCAGACCCGTTTATTCACAAACGAATAATCAAAAAGGAGTGAAACACCATTTTAATTTCACTTGATTGTTCTAACATTACTATCGACTTATCGGTCGAAGGTAGGTTATAGATACATGTTTATGTATATGTATAAGAATTGTAATTATAATGTAGTTGAATATGGTATACACATTTTGTTTGTCTGCCCTAATTATAATGTGATAAGGAGTAAACATATACCATCAATATTTTCTGAGAGCTCTTCTTCCATTTTTACATTATACTTCTATGCAGTAAAAATCATGAACTTATTCTGATTATATCAAGATATGTTAAACGTTGCTTTTCTCTCCGCACTGTGTAATATCTGTCACTGTCATTTTAACAGTGTTATTTATCTACTGTATTGTACATGGACCGATGGCCTAAACAGAATAAAACTTGACTTATCGACGTACACAACATTGTATTATTATGTTTATGTAACTTTGAAGTCGGTGATGTGATACTACACTGTCGGCCAAAAGAAACGCCTACTTGATTTTCCTTAAAAGTGAAGATGAAATAATTTCTGAAATATAATTAATGTGGTCTTCACATTATGCTGAAACAAACATTATTATGAAATTCCATTGAAACCGTTGGAAACTGTGATTACAGTCAGTAACATTCATGAAAACCACATCCAATGAAGACCGCTATTTCTGGTTGATTCACTCGCGCTACGTAACCACATACATCTGTAGCGTCAGCACCACTTTAATGAGAATGCGTGCTTGTATTGTTCCTCATGGTGGTATGAAAATCTGTTTCAAATGTTTTCCTTACCAAGCACAGATCGAAAACTGAACAAATCTGTTGTCTCATTTTAACAATTGTCAATCTTTTGTGACAATACAACTTCTGAAATTTGAATATATTATGCAGAAATAGTGCAACTTCATAATGCTTTAATATTGCTGAACTGCTCATCATAGTTTTTACGAAATCTGATAAGATATCTGGTAGGCGTTTCTTTTGGTCGACAGTGTATTTCCCTTGTGTTCAGTTCAACCACGAGCAATACTTTATACTGCAATAGAGTTCAATCCTGTCTTCAGACGCCAACTAAACTAAATTTGAATTTCAAAACATTATCTGTTCATATTTGTAAGAAAGACGGGTTTCGTCGTTTTTAAATCTCTTTAACTTGACCATATAGGAGAGTCAAAATGGATTTTTGGTTTAATTGTTTTGTGACGCCCTGCATATATTCGTAATGCCTTAACACATTTAAGTCCAATCAGGTTATCTATGTTTCATTTTCACTCTATGATATGATTAAATATAACATCTCAATGTACGTTTATGATAGTTATGTAAAACCAGTATACAAGAACATTGCGTGTTACAGTGCAGTATTAATAGTGCATTATTTGCGTTTTGGTATAATTGTTATTTACGTTAAAACAGTTTAAGTCATGAATTCATTAAGTAACCTTCCATCATCCTACCTCACATAGTCGCTTAAATTGTTTTAACATATGATAACACCACATACAAATGAACAAATCCAAGCTTCTAGAATGAATTCAAATATTTGTTTAACCTATTTAAAGTCTTGTATATAAAATCAAAATCGGTGTTTTGTGAAAGTGTCTACTTTGAAACTTTTATCTGTTCATAAAATGACATATGTTCTTAGTTTTAACTAATTGTTCGTTTTCAAGCCCTGGGCTTAAATGTATTAAAATGTTACCCAATCAAAATAAGCAAAATCCGTAATTAATCATGGACCTAACTACGTGCAGCCCCGTTAATATCACTACAGTCTCCAACATTTTTTTCCTCTCTATATTTTGCAATATTAATACAAATACAAAATTTTCAAATTATTAAGCTTTGATCTTTTCAAATAACGACTCTATATACACGCCCCAAGGTGTTAGATATCGTATCGAGCAACAGGTCAATTGAGACATTTACATGAGTTATCAATACAACAATGAAACAATTTATTCAACTCTTTCAAACTGATAACTAACTCAACCATGTCTGTCATTTAATTCTATTGACGTTTATGAAAATACACCACATACCCAACAGCAACAGGTAGAATTGCTTCATCCTTCCGAGACGCCCGGGTGAATAGTGACTGGTATATCCGGGTACAACTGATATGGTTTCTAGGAAATTTCGTCACTTCTTTCGAAATAAATAAAACCCCATTCAAGCAATCCAAACCATTTCTCAATATATCACTTGTTACCTCGCTTTCAATCCACACAAAAAAACCCTCGCGTATTTTTTTTACCCCTTTACCCTTACCTCTTTCGACCTCTCCGTTACTTTTTTACCCCTCTCTCCCTCTAGTCCTCTCAGCCGTTCTCTCTCTCAGCCATTCCCCCCCCCCCCCCCCGCTCTCTCTCAGCTGTTCTCTCTCTCTCTCTCTCTCTCTCTCTCTCTCTCTCTCTCTCTCTCTCTCTCTCTCTCTCTCTCTCTCTCTCTCTCTCTCTCTCTCTCTTAAATTAACTCAGCTTGCATATTCATCCCCAATCGCAACTTCCAAACGCAAGGCATAACTCTTGCCAGTCTGCATTACTGGCTGATTTAACCCTTGCGGTATTTCCCTAGCTTTCTTGTGTCGAGGCAGTGAATCGCTGCACTAGAAATGCATAGCGGGCCTGGATTTCTAAACACAGATTTCTTAAGGAAATACTGCAAGGCCTAAATCAGCCAGTAATGGAGACTGGCAAGAGTTATGCCTTGCATTGGGAAGTTGCCCCAATCGCTAAATACTAGTTTCCAATTAAAATCAAGTAAACTTCATTGTACATGTGTAGAAACCGAAATTGCACGACCCATTTACAAACATAGTAGTTATATGATCTATTAAACATTATAAACCCAAATATGTCATTTTTTCAGTTATAAATAAGATTCCAAAATTACGTTTGAGTCATTTGCGCGTGTCAATCGCGATGCATTGTCCGGTAAAGACATAAATCACGTACAACCCATTTGACCTCATGCACACTACATCCGGGTACACCTGAGATATGGTATCTAGGAGTAGCTTCAATCTCTGATTGGTTAAGTGCTGGTTGATACTGATGTGCAGATAATTAAATAATTAGTTACTTCCGCAACCATATCTCGCCTGTCATAACCCTTCTTACCTTCTTCAAATATCACTTTAAAGTGACGTACAGCATGTTTACTCACCGTATGTCAAATGTCATCAGTGATTTTATCGAGTGGTACTGACTTTTGCTGAAAATAACAATGTTAATTCTAATCGGTTCAGTACAGAGAGATGATGTTTATTAAAGTCTCACTTTCTGTACAAAGTCAATAAATTAAAACACAATTTTACATGGAATAAAAGTACAGAAACCACCGGGTAGGTTATGAGAGACTAAATAAAAATAAGAAACTATTCAAACATTGTACACATACATTGCATTACATATACATAATATTAAACGAATAAGGATTAATCAACAATGGAGTATTAACCAACATACATTCATACAATTACACTTACAGCGTACATATAACAACCTTTCATTCATACAAACAGAAATACATTCATATTCATACACACTAGAATATAAACCCGGACACATGGGCATACACATATTAAAAGCAATATATAACAAGGTACACACAAACACGAAAACGTTTCATACATACAAGGTACATGCAAATCAACATACAATCATACATACAAACATATATGCATGCATGCAAAACACACATTCATAAGATTCACATAATACTTAGGTGCACATGCATACATACGTACAGACAGACAGACAGAGACAGACAGGCAGACAGAGACAGACAGACAGACAGACAGACAGAGACAGACAGACAGACCGACAGACAGACAGACATATAAACATACATACCTACATATACACGCATATATACACATACATATACATACACGTATATACACTTCAATCATACCCATATACATACATACATACATTCATACATAAATACATACTTATATAAATACACACTTACATACATACTCTCATACAAACGTACAATCAGAAACAGACATACATCACAGTGTAAATGCACAACAAAAATAACATTCTTAACAGAGCATACACACATACCAGAAGTGGATATATAACTACCATTCATGTTGCATTCATACCATACAAATTTACAAAGCATATATATATAACATAACATAAAAAAGCACACAGCATACTTACAAGAATATACATATAACATTCATACAACATGTGATACATTCATACTATAATAACTAAGGGGAATAAAAGTAAATTAAAACTACAAATACTAAATAGGTTAAAGTAATGACTGGCGGCGTTTATACATGTTGTTAACTGTATCACACAGATGATGCACTATGTCTGGAATATTCAGAAGGTGTGTAAATTTGGTAACTGATGATGAGTTTTTGAAAAGTGGGGATATATCATAATGCTGCATTCCGGAGAACAGGTCGTAACGCAGGTCATCATACATGTCACAGTCGACAAGGAAATGGATTTCACTCTCTATTTTATCAGGGCAGAAGGAACACACCCTGGCGTTGAGAGGTATAGCGGGGTCGACTGTACCTGAGTTTTTCAATGTTCAGCTGCAGGCTGCCACAACGAAGAAGAGATAATATCTTCCTAGAAGATCGGGGGATCGATCTACAAAAAACATAAGCTTCAGGTTTCAGATCTTTTTTGCTGAGACGATACGATCGTAGTTTATTGCCATTTGGATTGCCGCGATCATTCCAGAGGTCACAAAACCAGCTGTTTTCATCAATAATATGTAACTGTCGTCGAATTTGCGTCATGTTTATTGTAGAGTTATTGTTGATTTGCTCTAAGACATTGATTGTTTCGGATAGTTTAAAAACGTTTTTTCCCAGGAATTGCTTCTACGGAGAGACCAACTATGAATATAACTTGGCAGTCTATGAGGAGGCATACTCTTTAAACGTCCCTGGAACCTGTATACTTCTAGCCTCTGTTTAGTTACGCTGGCAGACCACCCCATGTCACCCCTTGCAGCAATGTTGGAGGAGTTCCGACTCAAGCCCAAAAAGAACTTGCAGGCTCTATTTTGAATTGTGTTCAGACGTTTCTGCTCATACAAACCCCAGATGGCGCTACCGTAAAGGGTTATAGGTTGAACAAGGGATTCATACAATCTTGTAAATATATCATAAGTGAAACCACCAGCATCAAAATATTTAGTACACAGTGCCCCCAGGGCGCGGCTAGCAGACTTTCCAAGTTCATTAATCGCAACTGTGAAATCTAAAAATTCGTTTAGCCAGAGTCCCTTAAGGTATTTATAATTGTAGCAGTATTCAATGTTCATATCCCCAATGGTAAACTTCTGTTTGGAACGCGTCGTAGTCTTCGATCTGAAATGTAAAATTTTGGTCTTCTTTGGGTTGACACTTAGTCTCCATTTATGGCACCAGGAGTTTACATGATCTAGTAGACACTGGAGCTTGTCTTCACTTGGGGCAATCAGAACAGTTCAGTACATGTATATGACTATAAAGATCTGAAGTCAACATTTTAAATCGCAAATCGTTCAATGCATCATGGTTCAGCCGCGCAGTTTAAACGTATTTTTGGAGTCTAACATTTATCTATTGCTGACGTAAAGGCAGATTTTGATTGGTAGTGTACAAAAGGTCATAAATAGAACGTTTAATTTTCGTCTTCTGCACATGTGTAGGGCTCTATTTGCAATGAATGTAATTACTTGTCAAATGTTAGGTATTCGAGGATGAATATGCAAATCGAGGGAGATGATTTGAACTTGAATCAGCACATATGTTATATGCAAAAATAAAAAAAAGTAAAACAAGCAAAATAACATTTATGAAAACTATTATATGTCTCTTTAAAATGTGAGGATCACCTTTAGTATCCCTCACCGGGATAAGCACGCGCCGAAGGCGCGTGCTCGCTATGCGAGAGAACGTGTAAGCACGTGTAAGAACAGTTTACTGCTACGCAGTAAACTGCTCGCGAAGCGAGCATGTATATATGTAGAGAAGCGCGCGACAGCGGGCTGATCTTCGTTAGGAGACATTTTACACCAAAAAAGAGGTCATTTTCGTGTTTATCGACAAAAGTTTAATTTAAAACTTCGTCTAAAAGACGAGAGTTTTAAACACACATTTTTGTTTTACTCAAAAACATCTTTCAAATCAGACAGACAGACAGACATGTTTATTACATCTTTCAAATCGTCTGTAATTGAAAGGAAATCCCAATGACGTAGCTTCTCACTGATTGGTCAATTCAATCTCACGTGTGGAATTTTCCAAATAAGGAATAGACTTGGGAATGTCTCTGGCCTGACGGTAAGATCCACGATTGCGTAGGCTGATCTAAAACATGTATTTTTTGTTGTAGATCATAGATTACTGTATGGATGTTTGACAGACTTTATGTTAGGCCCTATATTTATAACCAACGGCGATCTTGTTTGCTTTTCAGCGAAGGAGAAATTACAATAATTATTAGGCTACATCGGGATATCAATAAATGTTCAAAGGGAGTGATCGTGTCACAGCGTCCACTGTTGAAGTTTTATGAATTGTGTAAATTCTACATGTGATGTCCATGCACATGATATCACCAAATGCCAATTCCATTTTTGATTGTGAATAATATATGTTTTGGACATCAATTTGATACGATTCACTACCCGAAAGGGTAAGTCAACAAGCTACGTGTTCATGTTTTCATTTATTAGATTCTCTACTCAACGCTTCAGTATTTCAGCAAACGTTAAAATCGTAAAATTATAAATCACAATAAGCACTTACCTTGAAAGTTTTTATTTTATTTTATATCTTGCTATGGTATTATCTGTAAGAAAGACACCCCAGAAGTGTTTTAACAAATTTTAAAATGTCCTTAATTTCGTCAGTTCGTCAAAAGGATAAGAATTATAAACTTAAGGTGTACCTAAGGGTTAAAATGTAGTCGAAATAATACTTAACTGACGACTGTCACAGAATGCTTGGATTCAATGTGAAGGTTATTATGAATTTGCATTACTTTTGCAACGCCAAGTTGCATGACAATGTCCAATGGCGGCCAAAAAAAACGAGACACCGAACGAGATTTCAGTTCAAGCAGTTGATTCAAGGGAACTAACTGCTGTGGATAAAAGCGTCCATAAAATATTCCTGAAATTCATTTCGATCCCAAATGGAAATCGGATTATCACGGTTCGGTATCGAAGAAAATTCGGACAATGTTTTTCCTACATATATATTAAATTTAAAGTGCCCGAAGTTCTTGCATAAAAAAAACTAGGCTAATCACTAATGTTATTATATAATGATCTCGAGGGATCTAAGGGTTAAATAACATCATCAAACATTATCTAAGGGTAAAAATTAAATTAAACCATCTGTATCCAAGGGTAAAATGAAAAAGTTTAACTAAGAGCCTAGACTACAATTACTAAATTTGAAGTGCGACATGTCAATCAGACGGGGAAAGCCCGATGTTTTGGCCTACTACAGTACGGTACACACAAAAAAAATCCAACGTTTTCTTTACATTCCATTTTAGGAAACCAGCACTAGCCCTAAACTTATGAATTGATATATCATGTGTGCTGGACGTAGGGTTGATTGGTATCCTCAGGGCTAATGGGGTCAGTACAGCAGCGACCGATCTTCCGTTTTTGTCAACAAACATGGCGTCATCGCCTCGACGGCAAAACAACGGCTGCGCATGTCCGATAGGTAAAATAATTTTCTAGAACATAAATAATAAAGAACAAAAAAGCGAACCCTTATATGGTGAGGGATTCTAAAGTCAGGCCAAATGTGATTTCATGTGGAGTAAAACAGTTTGCCAAAAACGCTTTCCGGCTTATCTTTGGAAATCCGGTCGAGTCCGAAGTTTGTCGCGACAATAAAAGTGTCGCGACTAACATTTTTTTACAAACAAATTTCATTATTTAAATGCCCTGCATGAGTTCTCTGGAAATTTTCAGGTTAAAATTATTTTTTTCAATTTTTGAAAAAAAATTCCAATGGAATTTTTCCAATGGAATTTTATTTTCCAATGGAATTTTTTTTTCCAATGGAATTTTTCCAATGGAAATTTTTTTTCCAATGGAATTTTTCCAATGGAAATTTTTTTTCCAATGGAATTTTATTTCCATTGGAATTTTTTTTTTCCAATAGAATTTTTTTTTTTCCAATGGAATTTTTTTTCCAATGTGGAAAAGGGTGGTGGGATTAGTCATTGAAGGCAGTTTTCATAATAATGAATTTATAAAATATTATAATTCTATTTTTTTTAATTTGGTGAAGTTTTTAATGAAATATTGATTTTAATAACATATATTGAGTAAGATGAAATATATTGATTTTTGAAAAAATATAATGTTTGTGAAATGTTGACTTTGGAAATATTTATTGACTTTGGTGTAAGTTTTACTTTGATAAAATAATGAATTTGATGACATGTTAAAATATTGTTTGAGTTATGTGAATTGTTTACTTTTGAAATATTTATTGACTTTTGTGAAAGTAAAATGTAGAGTTTGTAAAAGATATTTTGAATCTAGTGAAATGTTGACTTTGATCAAGTATTTATTTGGTGAAATGTTGACTTTGAAAATATTCATTGACTTTTGTAAAAGTTTAATTTAAATAAAATGTTGATTTTGAAAAAGATTTTTTGGAATTTAGTGAAATATTGACTTTGATCACATATTGACTTTGGTGAAATGATGTCTTTGAAAATATTTATTGACTTTTACGAAAGTTTAACTTATATAAAATGTTGACTTTGGTGACATGTTGCTTTTGAAAAAGATATTTTGCATTCAGTGAAATATTGACTTTGATCAGGTATTGACTTTGATGAAATGTTGACTTTGAAAATATTTATTGACTTTTGTGAAGGTTTCACCTAAATTAAATGTTGACTTTGAAAAAGATTGTTTTGAATTTAGCGAAATGTTGACTTTGATCAGGTATTTATTTGGTGAAATGTTGACTTTGAAAATATTCATTGACTTTTGTGA
Source organism: Gibbula magus (assembly GCA_936450465.1). Lineage (NCBI taxonomy): Eukaryota > Metazoa > Mollusca > Gastropoda > Trochida > Trochidae > Gibbula > Gibbula magus. Next base: position 25,775,173 of record OW388306.1, read on the forward strand.
AAGTTTAACTTAAATAAAATGTTGACTTTGATAAAGATATTTTGCATTTAGTGAAATGTTGACTTTGATCACATATTGACTTTGGTGAAATGATGACTTTGAAAATATTTACTGACTTTTGTGAAAGTTTAACTCAAATGCAATATTGACTTTGAAAAGTGTCCTTCCCCTTAAACATATAGAGATTATAGATATGTAGACTTTTCAACAATATACTCTCCTATAAGATATTCACCTTTGCGAAATGTTGACATCATCATTTGACTAGGCTATTGCGCACACTACATCAGTCACCATGACTGATTATTTATACACACCTGATTGCAGGTTACAGATATATAACGATAAAACCATTGCAATTTGATCGTGCAACTGCGGTTTAAGTGATATATCAGACTCTCAGAATACCCTATGGCGTCCCTCTCGATATTACGTAACATGTGTATTCGATCAACTCATTAAGGTCAACAGGTAGTTAATTACCGGTTCAACGCCACTGACCCAGCAGTTAAGTGTTACGAGAACGCGAATGTAGTCAGACTTCGATAGAGTGACAACATGAGCATTTCCGATCTGTGTGCATTACACTGCAAATTTATCTGCGATCAGATGACATTCTCGACCATGAACTAATAGCGCATGGTAAAGGTATTGAGAATGTTTAGGTGGGACTTAACAAACGAAAGTTATGTAACTTTAACATATCAGATAATGAATGTCTTATGTTGTTGTTACAGGCGAATAATTATAATATGCATAATATTATCCATGTAGGATTTGCTGACTTTTAAGAGATTGACTTTGGTGACTGGAAACTATTTATTGGCTTATAGCCTAATAAGGTAAAAATGATTCTAAATCCCTATGTGTGACGTCTTGGCTTTTCTAAAAGGTTTAACACTTTCAATTTGACATCAAAGGCTGATTGTTTCAAATATGTCAAAACCCATGGATATCACAACTAAGCTGATGATGTTGGTGCATTCTATGTGAGACACAAAATATTTTCATCGCTTTGACGGTTATTAACTAGTGATTGACCTCTCATGTGTAACATATGCATACTGAAATATTAAATCAACATCGCGTTTCATTCGATATAAACATATTCCAAGAAAAACATGGAGTGATTGTGACAAACGGAAGTAACGAAATTTATTTGAAGCGATAATATAATGATTTTAACGGTATTTAAGTGTGCTGTGTATTAGAAAGTCCCAGGTCTTACATAATGTGCATGCAGCAGAGAACGTCTCCCCGTCAGTAGCCATGAGAATTCGCGTGTTGATGTAATTACAGGTAGCGGGAATGACCATTAACTAATTATCATGTACCGACCCTCACTTAATTGTTTGTGTATCTCCTACCAGACTATTAGGGGTAGCCAAAATGCCGACACGTTCAAATGTTCTTATAGATCTAATGCACAAGTATTATATAACATGTGATCCTAGAAAGGCAGTAATAAAGTTTCAAGTATCATGTACTGTAACAGATTGTGAATTGTAAACGCTCAGTCAGTCGATTATCGTATCTATGTATATTGGAAATCATATATTATTATCTGTTTGTGTTATGTATAAATGAACACATTAAACACATAGATTCGCTGTTGGAAAAAGGCATTTAGTAGCTCCACATTTAAGGTTGTGATGTATGATGTCATTAAAACGGATGCCGTTGAAATCTGGTCAATTTAAACATAAAACACAGAATTGATATAATAAATAGAATATCTGTCAATTCTTGACAAATATCATGTTCACCTCATCTCGTGAGGTGGAAGAGTAATATATTCTCACTTGCGCCGTCGCTGCATGCGAAAATATAAACTTGTACTTCACTCGATGAGATAATCCTGGTATAAATCAAGAAAATCAGATAGACAAGAAAGACATATATCATCTATATATTTATACCTTCTATTCTCGGTTTGATGTAAGTGACTTCACGGAAGACAGAACTCGTATTTTGGAAACTCTTACATCTAATGAAATTCCAGATATCTCCGCTGATGACGTCAGAGAAACTTTCAGGAAACTCAACTGCCGTAAGAGCTCAGGCCCCGACAAGTTAACTTGTGTTATTCTCAAAGAGTGTCGAGATCAGTTATGTGACGTCTTTAAGCGACTTTTTCAAACAACCCTGGTACTTAATCAAATACCAACCATCTGGAAAACATCTACCATTGTACCACTCCCGAAGATTCACAATCCTAAAGTGCTAAATGACTTTCGCCCAGTTGCTCTAACATCTGTAGCCATGAAGTGCCTGGAACGTATTGTGAAAACTTTACTTATGCGTGAGGTTGAAGATCATCTAGACCCTCTCCAGTTTGCCTACCGACAAAGAAGAGGTACAGACGATGCTACCTTAACTCTTCTTAATCTTATTTACAAACATTTAGAAACGAACGGATCATATGTGAGAATTCTTTTTGCTGACTTTTCCTCTGCGTTCAATACCATTCAACCACACTTACTTCTGTCAAAACTATCGAACATGTGTGTGAACAGTTACATTGTAAAATGGATTGACTCGTTCATGATGAACCGACCTCAATGTGTTACTGTTAACGGCATCAGTTCCTCTGTTACCAATCTGTCCATAGGAGCTCCACAGGGATGTGTACTCTCACCCATATTGTTCATCATTTATACAAATGACTGTATAGGTAAAGCAGCTAACTGTTTCATTATTAAATATGCCGATGATGCAGCTATTGTTTCACTTTTAAAGTCTGCTGACCTTTCTTACAGAAATGAGATTGCAAATTTTACAAATTGGTGTAAAGATAACTTTTTGATTTTGAATACCAAAAAAACGAAAGAAATTATCATTGACTTCCGCAAATCTTCTATCTCTTCGGATCCTATTTCAATCAACAATGAAGAAATCGAAATTGTAAACAAATACAAATATTTAGGCACTTTCATTGACTGTAAGCTTACTTGGAATGATAATGTTGATTACCTGTTCAAAAAAGGCCAGCAGAGATTGTATTTCTTACGTCGTTTAAATACTTTTAGAATTGATTGTTCTCTCATGGTGTTGTTTTACAAAACATTTATACAAAGTGTTTTAAGTTTTAACCTACTTTGTTGGTTTGGTAACCTGTCTGTTCAAAACAAAACTAAATTGAACAAAATTGTTAACACAGCACGCAAAATCATTGGGACGGATTCAATAATATCTATCGGCCAGCTGTACGAGCAGCAAATTGTTAAAAAGGTGCACAAAATTGTAAATGACAGCTCTCATGCTCTCCATTACGATTTCGAATTTCTCCCATCAGGACGTCGTCTGCGCATGCCGATAGCTAGAACAAACAGGTTCCGCAATTCTTTTATTCCTGCCGGTATTAAATCTTTTAACAACAGTTAATCATTATGTATTTTGTTATCATTTACAACCACGTTAAACTACTGTAATTTTAACATTTGTAATTTGTTAAATTCTGTAATTTTAACAATCATTACAAGCCATATCTTATCCTTAATTTATTTTAGTGCTCTTATCTATTCATTTATGATCTTAGTGCTCGTTGTCATGTGATATGTTGTGATTTAATGTTTTGTTCTGTTATATGTATTTTACGATGTAACCAGAATTTCCTTCGGGATAATAAAGTCTTATCTTATCTTATCTCTTATCTTATTTATATTTGTATTTAATTGTATTGTGCTGTATATCACGAGGTAATGGATAGACGCATAGGCTTTCTTTCCCAGAGATCGACCACATTTTCTATTCGTTTGATTTATGTAAAACATTAACAATTTAACTGTAAAAAACATTGATTAAACATCGTATTTATCATAAAATGTTTCTTGCCGTCACAAATCATAAGCATAAGCATAAGCCATTTTAGTTTGTTGTATATTTAAATAGATATCATATATATGTATATATGAATATTCAAAATAAAGTACACCTATTGTATAATGTAAGATTCGACGGAATTCTTAATTATCATTTTCTATAAACATGAAGACACAAAATGGAAATGGGAGAGTTATGGGACATGGATTTTGATGTCTCGGTAATGTATAATAAATGTATGTATGATAACTTGATAAGATACGTGCTTTCAAATCATTGATTACAATATGAATACGAAATACAAACGTGTAGAATGCAATGTTTATGTAACTGCATGAATATATAGATATTATGACACTTCCAACAACCATAAACACTATTTGAAACGTAATATATGCTGTTAACCGTTAAATGTAATAAACAAAGTCATGATATCGGTACCTATCTATCTATAATAATTTGAATTTCAAACTGTCTTGTAATAAACATTTTAAACTATTTCCGTGCTGTAGTAACACTTATATTTAGCAACATTGTCAACACTAAAATAATAATAGAACACATGTAAATTATTCATTAAGTTCTCAAACAAAATTTGTAATCAACCAGTGTGTATACAGTACAGTATTGTAGTATCTAATTACCATCACTAGTCATCCTGTGAGGAGCCAAGTCGCGCTCTTAACGAGTTAAATAGAATATGCAAGTCTGGATATACTGAGATATGTGTGTATTGCAAGGGGGCAGTCTGTGCGGGTATTACCATAAACCAATCTAAAAATACGTACGAATTTGTATTGTCGCCAATACTGTTATTTCAATCTGAGCACCGTGACACATGTTGAGTTGACTCAGAGATACACACAAGTTGTCACTGGGATGTTCAGGAGATACGGTTCACTGACTTGATGGATAAACGCTAAAGAATTTTCTGGGATTTAAGAAAAAGAATTAAGAAGAAAATTTGAATGCAAACCAGAGAGTATTTTGTGGAAACGTCTGTTAAAAAAATTACTACATATCAACTTCGTCGTTAAACAAAACTATGTTAGTATTTCAATTATCATATGTTATTTTGATCATATATTGTTTTTAGAATGTGTGCTTTTATGCGTATGTTTTTTGTACGAGAGAATGAATTTGATAGTATGGGAATGTGTATGGGGTGTGTATTAGTGTGAATAGGATTATTTTGTTATGTGATGTTTGAATGAGAACATGTGTTGGGATAATGGCGTGTGCGTGTGTGTGTGTGTGGGGGGGGGGGGGGGGGGGGGGGGTGTATTTATTCTCGTGTGAATTGATATATTTTAATGAAAATCGTATCTCGTTAGCTTTAGGGCTTTGTGCTGTTTTTTTATTATCATGTTTTATATGTCAATATTATTTATGTTCGGCATGTGACACGTTAATAAACTATTCTTCATCTCTCTACTATAATCTCAATATATGTTTTTAGGGGAAGGACACTTGTGAAATGGCTATTCATTAATAATACCCGTCTTAAATGAACAGTGTATCGTATTGAGAGAGCGGCCGAAATTGTAAACTGATCAAATGGTTACGAAAATGTTTAATGTACACTTTGCATGCATCCCTTTACTGCTGTCAATAATCTTACAGTGAGTGGGTCATCCTAAGATCAAAATTGGAGACTAGTTTCAAGAGTTCGAATTAATTAAACTGTATTGTAAACGGTACTGGCGAATTTGATAACACAACAAATAAAGACATTCTGAATTCATTACATCACTACATTTCTAAAAGTACACTGATTATTGATACAAAACGAATAATAAACATATAAGATTAGTGAGCATAATACTGGCGAACTAATCGATTGTTCAAACGAGGCAAAGCAGTATTTTGACGCTAAGGCCAACTGAGCACTGCCATAAATACATGAAGGTATATACGTATGTATTGTTTTAGTTATTCAATGGATAGAAATGCTTCACATCGAATCAAACAAGACTTAGTGAGGTTAGAAATGAACTGTTTCATTGCCGTAATGGATAACAACCTCGTGCTTTTTGTTCACTCATCCATTTAATAAAGGCCTTCTGACTCTATTTGCGTTCTCTGCTCACTCAGGAGCTAGGTCAGAGGCGTTGAACCGGTACCTAATTACCTGTCGGCCTAAACATGTTACGTAATACTTAGACAACCTCGTTTACAGACAGGATGTTCTGATAGCTAGGAAGTCTGGTATATCATATATCTGTAACCTGCAATCAGTTGTGTATAAATCATCAGTCTTGGTGACTGGTGTATTGTGGGCAATAGCGTAGTCAAATGATCTAACACTTACTGTCTGAAACGCGCTCCTTTAGCCAGACATTTGTGTTTTCAAAATGTCATTAAATTCCAACTTCAACAACGCCAACAAATATTTCAAAGTCAACATGTCACCAAAGTCAATCTTTTGATAGTCAACAATTCAGTAAACTCAAAATATCTTCGCAAGGTCAATATGTCACCAAAGTTAACATATCATTAAAGATAAACTTTTACCAAAGTCATTCAATATTTCCAGTCAACATGTCATCAAACTCGGGATATCTTTTCAACGTCAAGATGTCACTAAACAATCTGTTACAGTACATGATAATTGAAGTTTCATTACTGCCTCTCTAAGAACACATGTTATATAATACTTGTGCATTAGATATATAAGAACATTTGAACGTGTCGGAATGTTGGCCACCCCTAATATTCTGGTAGGAGATACACAAACAATTGAGTAAGGGTCGGTACATGATAATTAGTTAATGGTCATTCCCGCTACCTGTAATTACATCAACACGCGAATTCTCAAGGCTACTGACGGGGAGACGTTCTCTGCTGCATGCACATTATGTAAGACCTGGGACTTTCTAATACACAGCACACTTAAATACCGTTAAAATCATTATATTATCGCTTTAAATTAATTTCGTTACTTCCTTTGTCACAATCACTCCATGTTTTTCTTGGAATATGTTTATATCGAATGTAATGCGATGTTTATTCAATATTTCAGTATGCATATGATACACATGAAAAGTCAATCACTAGTTAATAACCGTCAAAGCGATGAAAATATTTTGTGTCTCACATAGAATGCACCACCGTCAGCTTAGTTGTGATATCCATGGGTTTGGACATATTTGAAACAATCAGCCTTTGATGTCCAATTGAAAGTGTTAAATCTTTCCGAAAAGCCATGACGACACATATAGGGATTTAGAATCATGTTAACCTTATTAGGCTATAAGCCAATAAATAGTTTCCAGTCACCAAAGTCAATCTCTTAAAAGTCAGCAAATCCTACATGGATAATATTATGAATATTATAACTATTCGCCTGTAACAACAACAAAAGAAATTCATTATCTGATATGTTAAAGTTACATAACTTTCGTTTGTTAAGTCCCACCTAAACATTCTCAATACCTTTACCATGCGCTATTAGTTCATGGTCGAGAATGTCATCTGATCGCAGATAAATTTGCAGTGTAATGCACACAGATCGGAAACAAATAAGTGCTCATGTGGTCACTCTATTGAAGTCAATTCAATTCTTTATTATCCTTTAGCATTACAGCTAATCGGCGGTTACAAAGATACATTATGATTATGAGTTGAAGTCTGACTACATTTGTGTTCTTGTAACACCTAGCTGCTGGGTCAATGCCGTTGAACAGGTAATTACTTACCTGTTGGCCTTAATGAGTTGATCGAATATACATGTTACGTAATACCGAGAGGGACGCCGTTGGGTATTCTGAGAGTCAATACACAAGTCTGATATATCCCTTAAACCTCAGTTGCATGATTAAATTGCAATTGTTTTATCGTTATATATATGTAACCTGCAATCAGGTGTGTATAAATAATCAGTCATGGTGACTGATGTAATGTGGGCAATAGCCTAGTCAAATGACCTAACACATACTGTCTGAAACATCCACCTTTAGCCAGACATTAGTGTTCAACTTTAAAAAAGTCATTAGATAGAAACCTTATCAACGCAATTAATATTTCAAGAGTCAACATTTCGCAAAGGTGAATATTTGATAGGAGAATATATTGTGGAAACGTCTTATTAAAAAAATTACTACATATCTATAATCTCAATCTATGTTTTAGGGGAAGGACACTTGATAATTTTCTTTTTCAAAGTCAACTTTTTATTTGAGTTAGACTTTCACAAAAGTCAATAAATATTTCCAAAGTCAACATTTCATCAAAGTCAATATGTGACCAAAGTCAATATTTCACTAAATTCAAAATATCTTTTTCAAAACAAATATGTCACCAAAGTCAATATTTTATATAAGTTAAACTTTCGCAAAAGTCAATAAAAAAATTCTAAGTCAACATTTCATCAAAGTCAATACTTGATCAAAGTCAATATTTCACTTAATTCAAAATATCTTTTTCAAAGTTAACATTTTATTTACGTTAAACTTTCACAAAAGTCAATAAATATTTTCAAAGTCATCATTTCACCAAAGTCACTATGTGATCAAAGTCAACATTTCACTAAATTCAAAAAATCTTTTTCAAAGTCAACATTTTATTTAAGTTAAAATTTCCCAAAAGTCAATAATTATTTCCAAAGTCAACATTTCATCAAAATCAATACCTGATCAAAGTCAATATTTCTCTAAATTCAAAATATCTTTTTCAAAGTCAACAATTCATCAAAGTCAATACCTGATCAAAGTCAATATTTCCCTTTATGCAAAATATCTTTTTCAAAAGCAACATGTCACCAAAGTCAACATTTTATATAAGTTAAACTTTCGCAAAAGTCAATAAATATTTTCAAAGTCATTATTTCATCAAAGTCAATACCTGATCAAAGTCAACATTTTACTAAATTCAAAAAAATCTTTTTCAAAGTCAACATTTAATTTAGGTTAAACTTTCACAAAAGTCAATAAATATTTTCAAAGTCAACATTTCATCAGAGTCAATACCTGATCAAAGTCAATATTTCACTTAATGCAAAATATCTTTTTCAAAGTCAACAATTCATCAAAGTCAATACTTGATCAAAGTCAATATTTCACTTAATACAAAATATCTTTGTCAAAGTCAACATTTTATTTAAATTAAACTTTCACGAAAGTCAATAAATATTTTCAAAGTCAACATTTCACCAAATAAATACTTGATCAAAGTCAACATTTCGCTAAATTCAAAACAATCTTTTTCAAAGTCAACATTTAATTTAGGTTAAACCTTCACAAAAGTCAATAAATATTTTCAAAGTCAACATTTCATCAAAGTCAATACCTGATCAAAGTCAATATTTCACTGAATGCAAAATATCTTTTTCAAAGTCAACAATTCATCAAAGTCAATACTTGATCAAAGTCAATATTTCACTTAATACAAAATATCTTTGTCAAAGTCAACATTTTATTTAAATTAAACTTTCACAAAAGTCAATAAATATTTTCAAAGTCAACATTTCATCAAAGTCAATACCTGATCAAAGTCAATATTTCCCTTTATGCAAAATATCTTTTTCAAAAGCAACATGTCACCAAAGTCAACATTTTATATAAGTTAAACTTTCGCAAAAGTCAATAAATATTTTCAAAGTCAACATTTCACCAAATAAATACTTGATCAAAGTCAACATTTCGCTAAATTCAAAAAAATCTTTTTCAAAGTCAACATTTAATTTAGGTTAAACCTTCACAAAAGTCAATAAATATTTTCAAAGTCAACATTTCATCAAAGTCAATACCTGATCAAAGTCAATATTTCACTGAATGCAAAATATCTTTGTCAAAGTCAACATTTTATTTAAATTAAACTTTCACAAAAGTCAATAAATATTTTCAAAGTCAACATTTCACCAAATAAATACTTGATCAAAGTCAACATTTCGCTAAATTCAAAAAAATCTTTTTCAAAGTCAACATTTAATTTAGGTTAAACCTTCACAAAAGTCAATAAATATTTTCAAAGTCAACATTTCATCAAAGTCAATACCTGATCAAAGTCAATATTTCACTGAATGCAAAATATCTTTTTCAAAGTCAACAATTCATCAAGGTCAATATTTCACTTAATACAAAATATCTTTGTCAAAGTCAACATTTTATTTAAATTAAACTTTCACAAAAGTCAATAAATATTTTCAAAGTCAACATTTCACCAAATAAATACTTGATCAAAGTCAACATTTCGCTAAATTCAAAACAATCTTTTTCAAAGTCAACATTTAATTTAGGTTAAACCTTTACAAAAGTCAATAAATATTTTCAAAGTCAACATTTCATCAAAGTCAATACCTGATCAAAGTCAATATTTCACTGAATGCAAAATATCTTTTTCAAAGTCAACAATTCATCAAGGTCAATATTTCACTTAATACAAAATATCTTTGTCAAAGTCAACATTTTATTTAAATTAAACTTTCACAAAAGTCAATAAATATTTTCAAAGTCAACATTTCATCAAAGTCAATACCTGATCAAAGTCAATATTTCACTGAATGCAAAATATCTTTTTCAAAAGCAACATGTCACCAAAGTCAACATTTTATATAAGTTAAACTTTCGTAAAAGTCAATAAATATTTTCAAAGACATCATTTCACCAAAGTCAATATGTGATCAAAGTCAATATTTCACTAAATTCAAAAAAATCTTTTTCAAAATCAACATTTTATTTAAATTAACTTTCACAAAAGTCAATGAATATTTTCAAAGTCAACATTTCACCAAATAAATACTTGATCAAAGTCAACATTTCACTAGATTCAAAATATCTTTTACAAACTCTACATTTTACTTTCACAAAAGTCAATAAATATTTCAAAAGTCAACAATTCACAAACATTATATTTTTTCCAAAATCAATTTTTCATCCAACTCAATATATGTTCTTAAAATCAACATTTCATTGAAAACTTCACCAAATTCAAAAAGATAGAATTATAATATTTCATAAATTCATTATTATGAAAACTGCCTTCAATGACTTATCCCACCACCCTTTTCCACATTGGAAAAAAAATTCCATTGGAAAAAGAAAATTCCAATGGAAAAAAAAATTCCATTGGAAAAAAAAAAATTCCATTGGAAAAAAAAAATTCCAATGGAAATAAAAATTCCATTGGAATTTTTTTTCAAAAATTGAAAAAAATAATTTTAACCTGAAAATTTCCAGAGAACTCATGCAGGGCATCTAAATAATGAAATTTGTTTGTGAAAAAATGTTAGTCGCGACACTTTTATTGTCGCGACAAACTTCGGACTCGACCGGATTTCCAAAGATAATCCGGAGAGCCTTCAAAGCATTATCGAAAGGGCGTTTTGTTTACTATAATTAGAATTCGATGAAGTCTTAAGGGGCGTTTACACTTGCACGATTTTTAATTCGTGGCAATGCGTATCTTCATCGCAAACCGGCGTGAATATTTCACCAATGCGTAAAGAAATAACCAAATGTTTGGTTATTTCTTTTACGCACTCCAGTGCGTGCCAATTGCGCAATGTATTCGTGAACTTGTCTCAACTTGGTCGTATCTTATTCCTGTGGTGTTGTGTAATGCGTGTACAGCTTTCTTGTGTCACGATAAAGGCAAGACTAGTTTGAACATTTCAAGCAGTTGGCAAGCAATTCAGGCAGTTGACGACATTCGTAAGTATTCTCCCGTGCTAATGGCACGAACATCACCTCACTAGTATAAGCACTTCAATGATGTTTCACGCATTTCCAGTATTCAGTCCCGCAAAAAAGTCTATTTCAATCACATGGCCGAACAAATAAGCAATGAGCACGCACTCCCGTATAAATAGGTGTCCCAGGAATGGACAACCAAATCATCCCCAACACCCTACATATATAATAATTTGTAGACTAGTGCCATAAGTACAATGCTGTGGAATCCCTTGTAGTTGTAGTAGAAGGACCCAGCACTCACGCTGCACTGGGTGGCTTCTTCATGGCGACATGTTTTCCATTCAAAGCTCCTCAGTAGTTGTGGTAGTTCCACCTCGAACTGCAACCATGAGCCACTTTCTTCCACTATTGTGGGGTTCTGCGGCATCTCAGTACTTCCACCTTGAACACATGTACGACATTCATGACTCTGCAAACCTCGGTAGGAACTTCTATCAAACAATACTTCTGAAGCTGTATTGCAGACTTGTGTCGCTATTACCAGTGGCAAGGAAGTGGAATATGGTTTAGCCCAACCTCAAGTGGTTCTATCACGAAAGTCTATTTCTCCAGGTGCATGGAGAGTTAACTTATCAACCTTTCATTGGAATACCTCTGGGGTTATTATTTGTAGTCCCGGCGATCTTCACGGTGAGGTTCAGTGAGTAGCTGTTCATAGTGTCCGAAATGTGTCTTCTGGTCAATAATTCCCAAACCAACTTTGGGGTCAACGTCTTCTTGCTTCTTGTTTTCTTTCTTATTCTCCAAGAAGAAGAAGTGCAGACGCTGTCAGACACACGTGCCTTCTCATCTCTTCAATAATGACGATATCTTGTGATGGGTTCATGGTGTTCACTAGTATCTCTTTGTGAACGTAGAGGATAAACTGATGTAAGGTGGAATACTTCCTTTCTACAGAGCTACAGATAAGGTTTTGGTTGATTGAGTAATGTACGCGCTTGTGTCCACCTTAATTGAGTATCCAACATTTCTTTTGAGTAACCAAATAAATTGTACTCGGCTCAATCAACTCAATTGGGTATTTTACCAATTTTGAATTACCTGTAAAGACAGTATCAATGAAATAAAAGGCTTATCTATATTGATTTATAAGGTTTAAAAACAAACAGTATATATGTATGAGGAAATTTCTAAAGTTCTAGGAATTGTGAAATAAGGAGGTTTGTAAAGTCAAAACCCATTACAGTTACCCCAAAATTTAAATAACCATAGAATTTAATATACAAATCCACATAACGAAAGAAAAAAAAGGGAGTTTACCATACAATTTTAATGGTATCTTTAGAAAACTATGGTCACAAAAAATAAGCAATTAAAGTTTTGAAATGAAGTTGTAGTAAGATGAAAGACACACTCAACACTAATATTTCTGAACAATGAATCATCCTGGACCTCCAGCAAACAGCCTCAACAAGATATTGCTGTTGACGATATATCATATTCCCTTCATATTGTTCGTGTTCATATTGTTTTATTGTTGTTGTTTTTTTTGTAGCACATGTACAATATATTTAATATACATAGATAGTACCACATTGGCTGGCGCGTATGTTGAAAATGATAACAATAAATTATACATCTCTGTATAATTGACAAAAATAGATAGAATGATTAGTTACACTATACAACATACATATAAGCCCTCTGTCTTTTGGTTCGAAATGAACCAATATCTAGCGGGCAATAAGTTACAGTGTGACACGGATGTATCAATGCGGTAGAAAGATTTTATTTTAAAAAATCAGATGACAAATTTGTATGTTTAATTTTAATCTTGCGTAAAAGATTTATTGGGAGCAATCTATGCACAATGGAATATCAGGTTTAGAGTTAAGGTTTGATACGAGGGGCATTTTATGTATGTTTTTATGTCCCACGATCATTTTTCGGGAGACATAATGTTTTCTCCTCCGTCCGTTATTCCGTTATTCCGTTATTCCGAAATGCTTCCTTTTCCGGGCCATATCTCGAAAACCGTTCAATATTTTTTCACGAAACTTGGTATGTAGTTAGACCTAGTGGTGGAGTGGTGCCTTTTGCTATTTTGGTTATTCTGAATTTTTATTATTTTTTCTGGTTTCCATGGAAATAATTTGAACTTAGTGCAAATTGGGGGTAGGGACCTTTTCCGGCCTCTATTTCAAAATCTATTTAGTATTTCTTTACGAAACTTGGTATGTGGTTAGACCTAGTGGTGGAGTGGTGCCTTTTGCTATTTTGGTTATTCTGAATTTTTATTATTTTTTCTGGTATCCATGGAAACAATTTGAACTTAGTGCATATTGAGGGTAGGGACCTTTTCCGGCCTATATCTCCAAAACTGTTCAATATTTTTTCACCAAACTTGGTATTTGCTTAGACCTATTGATAGAGTAGTGCCTTTTGCTACTTTGGCTATTCTTATTTTTTTTATTTCTCGTTATTAATGCTGTATTGAACTTAGTGCTTAGCATAAGTGAAAAATAAGGGTAATATGACTAGGTTGGATTGAACGTTGGAGCGGGGGACATCACAGTGCATCACATGCACATATTTCTAGTTCCATTCAGCATCGCTTATTGAGCACCCAGCGTCTTTATCCTATTTCCCTTTATATTTACAGGTATTTTCATGATGGGGTGTTTCTTTTAATATATCATAGAAAACTCGACGTCCAGTTTTATTGGTAACAATGTCTTCAATGACATATGGAATGAATGAAGAGTCCATTTTTTAATTATTTGTGACATTTGTTTTTGTTAAGTATTCATTAATTGAATAAACAATACCTAAATAATCTCGAAAGTTTATGTTTACACCTGTACATTTTTATCAGCTCCTAATATGCGACAAAGGTACCAACGCTTTTAATTATATCATTTATGAAGTGAACACCTGACTTTAGCATAATTTGGTTATTTATCCAGTCGTCGAATTGTTAACTTTTATATTAGCATTTCACCTTATTGGTTGAGATAGAATAGCAGATTGGGTTTTTACAGTATTTACACTAATTTCCAATTTTGTCCAAAGTGAGATAACTCAAAAGCTTGACCAAGTATTTCTGAATATCATTTTCACTTTAAAATATTGTTGGCAAATATGTTTGTGTATCATAAAAAAAACTATATTTCGATCAGTTACAATAACATAATAATGACCCTATTCCTATAGATACAATTAAAATTCCAATGCGCATGTATCACACTGTTACTGAAAATGGCTACAGAGGCTACAAGGCAATGCACTTTTGGATTCTGGGAGTGTTCAGAAACAAGGTTTGTTGAACATCTTTAAATACTGATTCATCTATTATTCATAGTATATATTCGATCTATACTGTAATATGAGAGATGATTCTAAAGACTTCCAAGTTGAATAATGTAACATGTGTAAATATTTAACCTCTCATTCATTGTTTATGATTTCGCATATTTGTTCAAAGTAGCAATATCGAACATGTCCCTAGTCCACGCTTAACCATAGATAATGTTACAGACAACTCAAACAGGATTTAGTGTTCACTGAAACAGTAACAAGACAACCAGAATTGAATGGTCGCAAATGTAACTGGTTGCTTTGTAGGCCAGCGCAAACTAATTCGTGGTAAATAGTGAACGCAAAGCAAGGAACGTTAGAAGCGCGACTATAGGTAGGCCTACTTCCATATCAGTTGTTAAAAGCAAGTTTGAGTAGTCGCATGTACGCAAGTCAATCTGTGACATTACTTTGTGTACGCATTAGACATCAGCTGAATTGAGGATTTACGAAAATGTAAGCGTACTTGTACGCAATAGAACTTAGAGGAATTGGGTTTTTACTAAAATGAATGCGTAATTCGCAAACGGGGGTGTGGGCATTGTTTTGTAAACAAATTATATAACAAATGCTTCGCGCATTGGCACGCACTGAGGTCTTGAAATGCGGATGGAAAAGTCGTGCAAGTGTAAACGCCACTTAATAACTTGTTCGCCAATCCAGATTTAATTTTATGAAATATTCTAATATGCCTAGCGGTTAAAACAATCGAAAAAAGTACTTTATCAGACAATAAAGGTATAGTTCTTTTGATGACGTAACAATTGAATGACGTCCCGCTGTTCAACGCCTCCCCCTCATAACCAAGTGTGCCCATGGTAACGTAACGTCGATTCGCGTCAGGTGTCTGTGTTCCGTGCAATCTAGGAATCATCACAATCTGCAGATTGTGAGCTCACAATCTGCAGATTGTTCGAACAATCTAGGAATGTTTCACCATTCCTAGATTGTTTAAACAATCTGCAGATTGTGAGACCTGAACAATCTAAGAATGATCACAATCTAGGAATTTGTTTCCTTGCAGTTGTATGTTGTAGATTGTGAGCATATCTTCTGTTTTCTCTACTGACTGTATTTGTTGATTCATACACCGACTATAAGTGTTCGATTCCTAGATTGTGAAGGCTTCTCAAATAGTGTTTCTAACTTATCTACAGACAATAGGGGTCGATTCCTAGATTGCGAAGGCTTCTCAAATAGTGTTTCTATCTTATCTACAGACTACAGGGGTCGATTCCTAGATTGTGAAGGCATCTCAAATAGTGTTTCTATCTTATCTACAGACTATAGGGGTCGATTCCTAGATTGTGAAGGCATTTCAAATAGTGTTTCTATCTTATCTACAGACTATAGGGGTCGATTCCTAGATTGTGAGGAGCTTTCAACTCGTATCTCTATCTTATCTACCGACTACCGGGGTCAATTCCTAGATAGTGAAGGCTTCTCTAATAGTTTTTTCTATCTTATAAACATACTATAGGGGTCGATTCCTAGATTGTGAAGGGTTATGATATTTCATCTAACGACTACAGGGGTCAATTCCTAGATTGTGAAGGCTTCTCAAAAAGTGTTTCTATCTAATCAATAGGCTACAGAGTCGATTCCTAGATTGTGAGGAGCTTTCAACTCGTATCTCTATCTTATCTACTGGCTACCGGGGTCGATTCCTAGATTGTGAAGGCATCTCAAATAGTGTTTCTATCTTATCTACAGACTATAGGGGTCGATTCCTAGATTGTGAGGAGCTTTCAACTCGTATCTCTATCTTATCTACCGACTACCGGGGTCAATTCCTAGATAGTGAAGGCTTCTCTAATAGTTTTTTCTATCTTATAAACATACTATAGGGGTCGATTCCTAGATTGTGAAGAGTTATGATATTTCATCTTACGACTACAGGGGTCGATTCCTAGATTGTGAAGGCTTCTCAAATAGTTTTTCTTTCTTATATACAGACTAAAGGGGTCGATTCCTAGATTGTGAGGAGCTTTCAACTCGTTTCTCTATGTTATCTACTGACTACCGGGGTCGATTCCTAGATTGTGAGGAGCTTTCAACTCGTTTCTCTATCTTATCTACCGACTACCGGGGTCAATTCCTAGATAGTGAAGGGTTATGATATTTCATTTAACGACTACAGGGGTCAATTCCTAGATTGTGAAGGCATCTCAAATAGTGTTTCTATCTTATCAACAGGCTACCGGGGTCGATTCCTAGATTGTGAGGAGCTTTCAACTCGTATCTCTATCTTATCTACTGGCTACCGGGGTCGATTCCTAGATTGTGAGGAGCTTTCAACTCGTTTCTCTATCTTATCTACCGACTACCGGGGTCAATTCCTAGATAGTGAAGGCTTCTCTAATAGTTTTTCTATCTTATAAACATACTATAGGGGTCGATTCCTAGATTGTGAAGGGTTATGATATTTCATCTAACGACTACAGGGGTCAACTCCTGGATTGTGAAGGCTTCTCAAATAGTGTTTCTATCTTATCAACAGGCTACAGGGGTCACAATCTAGGAATCGACCCATGTAGTCTATTGGTAAGATAGAAAAACTATTTGAGAACCCTTCACAATATAGGAATGGTCCCTGTAGTCGTTAGATGAAATATCATAACCCTTCACAATCTAGGAATCGACCCATGTAGTCTATTGGTAAGATAGAAAACTATTTGAGAAACCTTCACAATCTAGGAATGGTCCCTGTAGTCGTTAAATGAAATATCATAACCCTTCACAATCTAGGAATCGACCCCTGTAATCGTTAGATGAAATAGCATAACCCTTCACAATCTAGGAATCGACCCATGTATTCTATTGGTAAGATAGAAACACTATTCGAGAAACCTTCACAATCTAGGAATGATCCCTGTAGTCGTTAGATGAACTATCATAACTCTTCACAATCTAGGAATCGACCCGTGCAGTCCGTTGTTAAGATAGAAAAACTTTTTGAGAACCCTTCACAATCTAGGAATCGACCCCTGTAGTCGTTCGATGAAATATCATAACCCTTCACAATGTAGGAATCGCCCCAAAAGTCGTTAGATAAGGAAGAGAAAAGACTTGAAAGCTCCTCACAATCTAGGAATCGACCCCTATAATATGTAGATAAGATAGAAAAAACTATTTGAGAAGCCTTCACAATCTAGGAATCGACCCCTGTAGTCGTTAGATGAAATATCATAACCCTTCACAATCTAGGAATCGACCCCTATAGTATGTAGATAAAATAGAAAAAACTATTTGAGAAGCCTTCACAATCTAGGAATCGACCGCTTTAGTATGTAGATAACATAGACAAACTATTTTAGAAGCCTTCACAATCTAGGAATCGACCCCGGTAGTCGTTAGATAAGATAGAGAAACGAGATGGAAGTTCCTCGCAATCTAGGAATCGACCCCTTTAATCTGTAGATAAGATAGAAACACTATTTGAAAACCCTTCACAATCTACTCGTACAGTCTGTTAGATAGCCTTACAAACAAATTCCTAGATTGTGATCATTCTCAGATTGTTAGGGTCGAACAATCTGCAGATTGTTTAAACAATCTAGGAATGGTGAAATATTCCTAGATTGTGAGCTCACAATCTGCAGATTGTTCGAACAATCTGCAGATTGTGATATACCCTAGATGGTTCGTAACATCTGCACTCATACATCGGAAACAATACATTGCTACCTAACGTCCTCGTGCTTTAAAGGTTACATGTCGTACTCATGGGTCACTTTCGGGATTCGTTGAGAAGGAGTTTCAATTTGACAATTACTAGAATTTAATTTTTTTAAATCGGCCCGTAAATTATTTGTATACAGCGGTTTAAAAAAAATGCCTAAGTAAGCCCCGGCGACTAGAATGAAAGTGGGCGGGGTGGTCACTGAAGCGTATCCTGCTGTGACGTACGTTGAGGCATCTCAAATCTTAATTTAACGCATTTTCCCAATTTTTAAACTGTTGATATAAGACAGAAACCTTCATCAAAACAACCTAAATTGTCGATAAACGGATTACTTAACTTTTCAAGTAACAATTTCATACGGTAACACCGACCGGCGCCTGCTTAATTGGAGTGTATTTTGAGTTAGTGTACATTATGTTTGTGGCAATGAACAGCGGGACTGCTGCTGTCATAACACATAGATCGTTATATATACATTGCGATGTACATATTGATGCCTCGTTCTGTATACTATCCAATTTTGAGATTTAGGACAAGTAATCATAACTTCCCGATTGAAACCGGACGCTGGGAAGATATTCCAAAACATGAACGTTTATGTAACTTATATAATTCACCATCTATAGGAGACGAGTTTCACTATCTCTTTCGATGTGAAGCTCTTGTCCAACAGCGTATCCAGTATATCCCAGACCATTTTATGAAATGTTCTAACCTTTTAGCAATGAAACAATTCTTGACCACAAAAAAAATTAAGTATATAAAACAGTTGTCATTATTTATAGTATTTGTACATTGCACATATTTATTGCCCTACTTGGATTTTGTATCTGACATGACATGTTTATACGCATATGCCATCTTGATCAATTTATTATGTATATAAATGTGTATGTATTATGCTCATGTACCACCGAAGGTGGAATTGAGTTAATAAAAACCTTGAAACCTTGACAAATAAAGTAATCTGGTAGGTATTACTTCATAGACACTGAACGATTGGTTGTCCAAACAAACGAGACAACATTGCGAATTTATATAATTTATTTGATAGAAAGATTACTGTAATTTGAAGTTTGTCCATTAAAATAACTATATATGGTGTAATGTAATGCAAAACATGTTCACTTCCTATATGATTAAAAAACACAATTTCATGAATAAATACATGAACTGGATTGGACAACAAGCTCAGCGAAATGTATATCAAGATTGCTTCATTTAACACACATATACATAATGATTATACAGATTTATAGACAACGAACAAGATCGAATGAAAGAATTGTGTAACCAGTAGCATCTTACTGCACATCTCGTAAATGAAACCTAAACGGGTTGATAGCCTTTACCCGCCGCTCCAACACACAATTCTCAGTTTAGGGTACCATGGATGTTTCTTCCAGATCAAAGGCGAGAAGTGATGTTACAGTAAAATAGTTTACGCAATTAAGCTGAACAGGGTCAAAGAGACCCAGTGTCATGTTTTTACAGGTAACAAGTTTACAGGACCGGTTCAAATGCATAACAACTGGCACGTCGGTGACCAGCATGTCGTATATATGTTTATTGTCAAACGTCCTGTCATGGTGACACAAAGCTGATCATAAAATTGGAAGCGACATTCAGTCTAGATATTGTCAGCCAATGAAAGTTAGGAACAAATATATATTCAACCAATGGAATTTAGGAATAAGATGATAGAGTTTTATTCTGAAGGTTCTTCTATGTCGATTTGAAAGAAAACATAACGTTGTGCAATAACTGAGGATAGTCGACGATATTCATGGATTATAAAGCTCATGATGAAACAGGTGAAAAAGGTGTGAAATACTTGCAAAATCATCACAATGTATAAAACTGATTGTATGTACTTTCGATATGGATCGAGGTTGATTAGAAAAAGGTGAATTCGTAGACGAATTATTATCGTTGATAACCAAGTACTTTTGATATTTTAAAATATTTGGTGACTTGCTTTGATTGTTGTAATGTACTTTTAGTAAATTAGGTTGTCGGTAGATTAACGACGTTAAAAACAGGATGTTGTAGTGTGCTTTGATTGTCGATGGCTTACAGTAGGGCCTACTTCTGCTAATCTCACGTTTGTATGGTTGTGAAGTTTTTTTAATTAAAACATTTTAAAACACGATGTGCACGATTCTTTAAAACATAAATTGATCCCTGATTTCTTTTTATGGAGATATTTTCAATCAGTTCATAATTATCTATCTAATAATTAAAAAGCACTCATAAATCGCTTGGTCACGTTACTATAACAAGGGAAGTAACTCTAGTTTCAACGTTTTGGAAGCTGTGTTTCAGGGTTGATTTGGATTGCTGCATAACATTATCTTTCACACTTATTTGTGACTTTTGTGTAAGACAATAAGTACCTATTGATGTACCTAATACCGTATGCTCAGCCCTCAAGAACTACCAAAATGCTTGTGCGATCGAATAGCTAGGCGCTTCGGTAGGCCACATACTGACACATCAAATTCATTTTGTACACAGGAAATTGAAGCTACATGGTGATGCTCTTGGTCAATAGCACACTGAAGTTTTGAATGATTTAATAAAATAAATCTACAATTATCTTGACTTTGTTAAAACTATAAATTCTCTGTATCATCAAATGATTCATGTTTTCGAATATACATTCCTTCAAGCGAAACAGGCGAGTAAACTCCCGGTTACGCTTTTCAATGATTCGAAATTTTTTTTTAGGATTCGCATGAAAAGAGTGAAGTTTTGCGAAAGTAGTTCGTGTATTTGACCTTTGACCTGTTTTGCATATTTATCAGATTTGGATACCACATACTAACATACTAACTCGCCGTCACAGACAATATATATATAATGTCAGCTTACTATTTCGAATTAGCTGCTACGAAATTGGCTGGAATAAAACTGACACGGAAAAGGAAGTTCAACGCATAATGATAATGTATGTGTTTCTTTAGGTACTCGGTATACTCCAACAATTGTGATTTTCAATTTTGTATCATATTTAATAGAAGTGTTTCAAAGAGCTAATACTTTTTGTGATATCTTGTTTTTACACATTAAGTATTAAACATACCTACATGTAGATAAGCCCCATTGAGTGTTAGTTTTTATATCTTTAGAGAAAGGCGAAACATGCATGCAGTTTTCATACGTTTAATCTATAATAACCTCACTATAGCTTTATGTCCACAAAACGCTGGGAAAGTTTTACAATTGCGTTTCTCATGTGCAAAGTTAAATGTCCTTCATGTACATGTCTTGAAAGATCAGCGTGTAATTAAAACTTCTGGATCACTGACTACATACATACATACATACATGCATGCATATATACATACATGCATTCATGCATACATACATACATACATAAATTACATACATTACATACCATACACACACACATACACACATACATACATGTACATACATACATACATACATACCTACATACATGCATGCATACATACATACATACATACACTATGTGCATATAAACCTCATACAAACTCAAGTTAGCAATTTTATTTGTTTAAAATTATTACATTTCTTTCATTCTTACAATAATCAGCAGATAAAATGACAGAAAAGGAATATGTTTTTTTAGTTTTGTAAAGACAAAGAGGGGTCCATTTCGTAATGGGTAATTCGTTAAAACGATTGGTTGGACTAAGCAGAATTGTAGTTCAAGAGAAGTGTGGCTTGCAGGAACTATTCATTCACTTATATCGAACTAATAGTTGTCATGAAAGTCGTTACTGAAAGATAAATATGAGATAATGTCACATTTGTTACAGGATCATATTGAATATTAAAGATTCCTCTGACGAAAATATATATTCATACAGTTATTTGTTGCATGTGTGCCTATTTCAACGATTAACTGAACCTGACCTCAATCAGTTATTCCAAGTCTCATTAAAATATAACCGTTATTAGATTCACTGCATTGTACACTATAGTTATGATTGTGTAACGTAGTCCAACTTAATCGTCTGATTTCATCGAGACTGTAGCAATCCCCCAGATGTAGTGCCGAACATTACGGGAAGCGACGTATAACATTACAGTTAGTTGTAACTGGTTTAATTGGTTAACTAGTATCAACTCGCATCAATTGCATGCATTATAAGTGATATAATTTTAAAAAGAAAACCATCCATGTAGGTTAACCCGATACCGTGTGACTTCAACTTAATATTCTAAAGATAATTCCTGATAGCACAAACACGTTAGGAAAGAAATGTTTTTCTTCCAAGTTTTAGATTACATTCAACACAACAAGCTTGCCAAGGAAAAGTATTTGTGAAACAACAATGTGGACGACCACAGTTATCGTGATGTTGCTCTGTTATAATGTACATGATAACAGGAAAGTGTCTGCAATATCAAACAAAGATGAAAGGGAGACAAGTACAGATACAGGGAGGCTAAAGGACAACACCTGTAATCAACGTTTTTTACCCCACCATGGACACAATTTTGGCATCCAAACCTGTGAGGAGCTCCCGGAACTAGACAGGCAAGATGGAGGACAGGATGTTTGTTCATCTTCTCTTTTCAAGGTATGCGTATATGATATCATATCGCTTTGTTTATACACTGTTTCGAAGTATTTTCAAACGAGGTACTGGACCCTTTTAGATGTCTGGTATTTCCGAAGAAACAGGAATGAAACGCGTAAAATTCAAGGGTTTCGCACGTCATTTCATAACACCGTATGACGCATCAGATAGCATAACAAATTGCTGTATGGTCTCTTATTACCCCTTAAGGCCCGTTCACACTATGCGATTTGTAGTAACAACGTGTAGTATCAAGCTGCAATATCGTATCGTTTATACGTTCATCATTATGGATGTCGTAACAACTTATCGCACCGTGATAACGAGTTTTAACATATTTTAATTTACATATTACACATGAAGCGAAGTCCGTCTATGACATGTTTCATATTTTACACCGTGTGTAAGGAGTTTTGAATATGTAAGTAACAGGGAGGTAATCTGATCACATTTGTATCTTGAATTCGACACAAACAATCTGTGAAATGTTTTACTACTAAGAAATCCAAGTAGATACTTGAATTTAAGGTTTGCGGAATAGTTTGTGATATGTGTCCCAAGTCTTTGAAGGCTAATTAGAAGTGGGACAGTACCCCATCTTCAACCTCGTAAGATTATCTTCAAAACTTCAGCCATTGTCGTCTACGAAATCAAAGTTCAATAAAAAAACCCAACCTATTTTGGGTGTATAAAAATATTACCAAGCTTATAAATAATTTTTGCCTTTACAAGAATTGCCAAGCCTAAATATGTTGAATATTTGTCTTTTTAGAGTTACATGTATGTTGCCTCGGAATCGCAATTTGTTTTACTCTAGACTAAGATGGATATGTGGAGAGCAAACCGTAAGAATACAGAACTTCCTCGTGGCAACACGGGCGCTATGAAAAAACCCAACATATTGATTCTTCTCTTATTATGCGTTGTGAGCTTCTCTTTATGTGTCTCTCGCCTACCCGTTAAATTTGCATCATATCTTCTTCAGTAATCAATATATTTTTCGTTGCAGTTGGAACCCAAACGCAAACTAAAAAAAGGTAATTTTTTCAGATATTTCATGGCAATGCAGTTTGTTTATCAAATTTTCAAATCCTTAAATTACAAACATATATGGTGTAACATTCACTGGCTAGTGAATAAACAAGATTTAGAAACTGGAACTGAACACACGGTTTCATAATAATTTATAGCAAAGGTTTTGAAAGCGTTTTTAGCCCAAAGATAGAGTAACCGAGAGCATCTGCAACATTAAGGACAACCATATAGTTTATTAAATTGCTTATAGGACAACAGCAAGGTGTGTAAATTACTCTGTAGAAAGGGTGGAATATATCACTTATCAGACGGCTCCAGTTATAAAAGCCAACCATTCAGCGACATCGTGTTCCTTATGACAAATCGTGTTTTAATAAAGATGTTAATTTAATAATGTCTTCGTTCAACATCTTATAGACGTTACACTTGTATAAATACTGGAGTTTGTAGATGGCATTTATGCAAAAGTTAAGCTTGAAATTTCAAATCATCGAAAGTGAACAAAGACATTATAAGCCTGGGAACGAACACACATTGAGCTGTATTTCTGATAAATTAAATCGTAGCAATTATATAGTATACACTGGCCAACTGACAATAACTGCCTTAGGAAAGTTGGTGCTTGACTTGAATCTTTAATTTTAGAGTTGAATCACTTGTTCATATGTTCCAGGAAGTAAGCGGCATGAAAGAAGACCAACCGCCGAAGTCCTCATTGTTCCCAACTCTAGGTCTCCTGAACCCACTTTCCTATACAACTTTGAAACTGACTCTATTTCATCGTTCCCTTTACTGAAACTTGCTTCAGTACGGTCGGTTGGGTACCTCAGCTCACAGAGAATGCTCATCATTAATGCATTTCATCTTAGGTACCTCATTCTAAACAGTGGTCGGAGACATCCAACCCGCGTAAAGTAGGCTCCGAGAGTGTCTGCCGTTGCTGTTGACAACTCTAACGATCTAATATTCTTCGGTACTGATTTGACGAATGTATGTGTCGGAACTATCCTACCTTCTGTACTCCATGCTTCAACGTTTCACTGCTTTAAAGCTGCACGCATACAAGGTATGTGTCTTGACGAACGGGGAAAGGTTGTGTTTGTAGGAACCAAGGCGTCAATCTATACGGTACCCTATGGTAGGAGAAGGAATGTACTTCTGCACAGAACGCACTTTTTAAGCTGTCTCATATTCAACGGTCAAACGAATGAGCTGCTGTTCGTGGACAGTGGGGTGTTTTATATAAACTCCTATAAACTCTCAAAGAGGAAAGTACCGATGGAGGTCCGTGGAGATCCTTACAGCATGTTACTACACAGTGGCACCCTTCTACTTACCTATGAGAGATCTACCGTTCTCAGGTTCTTCACTTTGAAGACAGGATTTTTTAATGTAAAGAACATAAGACGTAAGAAACAAAACTATACATTGTGTGCATTTCGATTACATAACTAACTATTATCTAGTTGCTGCACACAATTTTGTGTTTTTAAAAGTCAAGTAACAAGCATTGTTTCAGTGCGAGTTTCCGTAATTCAATAGTTCAATTTCAATTGCTCATGACGTCATTGTGGCCGTATTTATGCGATTCAAATGGTATAAAACTAATGTAATTCTGGTGCAATTGAAAGTGTGATTTTGACGAAACTCGTCCAAAATTGTGTATGTCGTGAGTATTAGTGGCAGACATTGTCCTTACTGTGAATTATTCCCTCTTGTAAAAATATGTACAGTTTTATCAAGCAAGCGTTTGTCCGTCTGTAAACTCTTCGCTCTATCGTCTTCTACTCCAGAACCACTGGGTCTATAGAGTTGAACGTTTGTGTTTTGACCACTTGGCAAATAAGAGTTTCTAAATTGTAGATGTGGTGATCCAGTGGCCCCAACTAAGGGCCTCAATATCCATAACCCTAAAAACCTAGTTTTATCTTCTTCTCCAGAACGAAAAGACCTAGAAGGCCGAAATATTGTGTACAGACTCCTTGGCCAATGGGGATTCTAAATTGTAGATTTGGTGATCCAGTGGCCCCAACTAAGGGCCTCAAAGGCCATAACCTAAAAGCCTATTTTCATCTTCTTCTCCAGAACGAAAATACCTTAAATACTGAAATGGTGTGTACAGACTCTTTTGCGAATGTGACCCTGTGGCTCCAAAAAAGGGGTCTCACAGGCCATAGACTAGAAACTTATTTTCATTTTCTTCTCCAGAACAAAAATACCTTGAAGGCTGCAGTATTGTGTGTAGACTCTCGAGCCAATGGAGATTCTAAATTGTAAATTCGGTGACCGTGTGGCTCGAAATAAGGGCATCACAGACCATGACCTCAAAACCTATGTTTTTCTTCTTCTCCAAGATGAAAAGGCTTTGAACACTTAAACGTTTATGTACAGACTATTTAGCCAATGTGGATTTAAAATTGTAAAATTATCAACATTTAGTGTCAAGTCATGTTTTTGTTATGCACTGACAATTTCAAGACTGAGATTTGCCAGGGCTGGTGATTGTGCATTATATTGAGAACAATCTATTTCAGTCTTCATCATTAAACAATATACAAAACGTATGAATTCCGATGAGCTACAGAACCCATGGCTCTATTCTTATAGTAATTGTATACCCATATACATATCTAGGTTATCTTACTCAATTTCTCAATGAATTATTTTATAGGTTAAAGCCTAATTAGCATAGCGTACTTTTTTTTCGATTTATGGCCAGAGTAACTTTCACTCAAGCAGTGGATATACATATTTACCACTTGTCCGTTCTCCTAGTTTGTCCGCCCGTAATACCTGCTTAGCATCATGGTTGTGTGCTTGGTTGGTGATCTCTAGTTTAGTCAAATTTGGCTGCTGTGTGATGTATGCCCTGATATGTATGAACGTAATTTATATCCGTTCGATTAGTGTTCTGTTTGCAATCAGAGCTAATTACCAGTTTTAGGTTCTTCACGTGTGCATGTCAACATCTGTGGTATTGTTAAATAATTGTTGATTTTGTAATAAACACCGATGTTTGCTTTATCTTCATTTGCAGTGTCGTTCTGTCTAACCATAAGATTTGGGTATTTTATTCGTGTAGATTTGGTCGTATTTCAGTCGAGTCCCGTGACGGTATATAATCCTCACACTCGCTCAGGTAATACAAGGAGAAGAAGGAGATGAAGAAGAAGAAACTGAAGAAGAAGAATTTGTTTTATTTGAGTGTCACACAGTGTACATTCTGACATACATGCATACATGACCATATGGATAGTATACCGTCCGGCCAAGAATGGCATGGGAGACACTGAACAAACACTAACAGCGCTTACATGCTAACATATACGATTGATATATATGTACACTGTGGGAGGTATAAATACCAAAGTTATGGATATGTTATTTTAGACATGTACTTTTCCTGGGTCTAAACAAAGTGCTCAATACAGCAATTCACACACGTTTTGTAATAGTCATAACGCACACCTTAGGGGGTTATTTCATACCCGAGGATGTTGCGATAGGTATCTTTGTCAAGTAAGAGAAGCATAATGATTTGTAAAGGTCAAAAGGCGATATAAATGCGCAATGTGTTATCTTATACTTGATTCTGTGTATTCTTGAGGGAGTATAGATATTTATGACATGGAGTTTTACTTCGAGGTTATATTTACATTTACCAATTTAATGATGACCAGTCCTCTATTTAGATTTCTTCCCATGCTACAACAGAAAAAAAGTGACATTACCTCCCTGGAAAGACGATTAGGCTTCAGCCATGGAATATGTTAGGGTTCAAATTGTTTTTCTCAAAACATACTTATGATATTAACCGCTATAGAAATATTTTATCCGCAACATGACATTTGAAAATTGATTTTCATATCACGACAATTCGTGAACATTTGGTTTCAAAGAAACCTACTTTTCTATTTACGCGCGCCAATAGAACATGATGTCATTCAACAGATTTCCTTCTATTGCATTCATTATACATAGTGTAAAACAACAAGGGTTCGGGAGTAATGTAGGCGTGTCAATTTCACGTGCCGTTTAAAGCCACGTGAGTGACCTTTCTCACCAATGTTCGTCCTACAGGTTACCCTTGCCACACATTACTGAATGTGACGATTGTTATATTAACATGTTTTTAAATGTCCTGTAAATATGCAAATTAATGACATTTTACCTCATCATGTTTAAGTCGTTGCTCAAATTTTATAGACAGCCAATTATTTTTGGTATTAAGAGATAAATAAGCGAGTCGAGTGAGATGATTTGAACTAAATATATACATTTGGTATTTTGTCATGAATAAAGGTTCTTGAAAAATCTGACTGTCCCTTTAATCGTATAGTAAAAAATAAATGCATCAGGTGGTTGAATGTCGTGTTTCATGATTTATGAATTTTGAAAACTGTTTACCCTTGTCAAAATGTAATTAAGATATGTCAAAAACGTAATGTTGTGATCACTTGTTTCAATGCTCACAAAATAAATGCTGTAAATGGCATACTTTCCACATGGTATCAAAAGGCTTGTCACATTCAATTGTGAAATTATTGAAGGGTAAAACAGTTAAAAGATGGAATCTAAGAAAGATATATTCCGCGTTGGTTTTTGTGTTGAAATTAGACACAATGCATACACAAAGTCTAGATTCAAAATGAAACTATCTCTGGAACTGAAGGCTAAATGATAGAAGTAAATAAAAGCTTTGAATTTTCGACAATACTTGAACTATAACTAAACACAAATATATTATAACTCTTTCACTGACAAAATAAATTGTTCATGATATTCATGATTACATGACTTTTCCTTCAGAAATTCCTACAATACTAACGTTTCGTATGGAATATTTTGCAACAGTTTACCTTTGTTTGTGGACTTGCCATCGTCCTCTTTGCAAAGTTTTATACGTACTGACTATTCAACCTGATTGAAGCACACATGCTGACAAGCTGATGCGTTTCCTTGTCCATGTCCACGTGTAAGCATGTTGTAAGCGTGTGAAGATGAGCAGGGATGCTAAACATAAACACATAAAACACGATGCCCTCATTGCTGTGTAGTTGTAATAGTTTTGAATCGATCACACTCTTTCCATTATCTGCCTGAATCCTTCTATTCAAACACTATGATTTCTTTATTTGCTGTTCGGATGTAAAACAATGTTGGATGTATAGCTCACTCTCAATTACTTTCTACAGACATTGTAGTGTCTTAAGTTTAAAATTAAATTCGTTAAGAATGGCTATTTGGAAATATGATTCTATCAGTCACGCAACGTTTACTAAAAAGCATAGCGCTAATTTCTGCTAAGTTAATAATATTCAACTTCAAAGTCATATAAAGATGTGGAATTGGAAAATGTTCATTTTTGGCTAGAGCCTCTTAATATCTTCGAATTCTGTAAAGTTCTTTGAAATAATATAATAATAAAGACAAAGTTTGCCTATCAGCAGTCAAAATGTCCTCAATACTGATACTGCTGAGTACGTGAGTGTTTATAGCTACTATTGGAAGGGCTTGTGGGCAATTTTCTGATTTACAGCCAAGCTCAATGTGGCGTTACTTTTCCAGTGCAGTATACTAAGGCATGGCTTACACGTATTTGTACATGTATCATTGCTTTTGTATCTCTGGCATCGTGAGAAGATAATTTAAATTGCTGGAAAAGATCACTGGAATGTAACTGGAATGTGAATCTACTTTCACACGCTTGTGTCGTGCTATAACACGTTATTAAATATATCCTTATGTAATGTTGAAATAGTCTGAGAAAATTTCAAAATACTACTCCCAGGTTTCAAACATGGTCAAATCTTCAAAGCATTAACATGCAATGAGATAACTTCAAATGGGCTGAAGTAACGCAACCTTAAACATATTTTATATAACACAATTACTTGCGTTATTAAGAATAAGAATACTGTTAGCTAGCTGCAAGATTACACAGATCAATATAGTTTGTGTTTCCTTTTCTGCTGTAGGCATATTATTTTTGAGTTGAGTTGAGTTGAGTTTGTTCACACCTGTGAGATGAGACCTGTAAACGACTATCTCATAAACCAGTTGTTAATCAAGTATTATTCCTCTATTTGGTAAAAATCGTTTTCCAATAACCCTACCTAAAATTAAATGCTATATATTTATTTACATTTATTTTCACATCCGAAACTGTTTCCCCAGAAATAGTATAACTGCACGGTGACATTAGCTTAGAAAGTCCGTCTCGAATACAACCTTTTCTTTCTTTGTTACATTGTATTAAGTTCAGAAGTTCCTACTGTAGTAATAACGAAACTGTATGGATATTGTTGATATTCTCTACGTGCGACGTTTTGACATATATTTTTGTTTTGCTACAATGCAAGACATGACCACTTATGAATTTGAATAGTCTTTCATATTGTTTAGATATATCACAGTAATTTAATGAGAATCATTGACGTTTTCCCACAAAAGCTATGCCCACAGTGACACCCCTCGATTCTGAACTGACATAAACTTAAACATAAATTTAAGTGCAAAAGAAACGTCCCAATATAAAATACAAAATATTTCAATCCACGGGCGATAAATACGACAGAAGACGAGACAGATGCGCCCAAAAGGGATGAAGGTTTGATGAGTCAACACATTTAAATCCAAGAAGGTTATTTATGTCGACGTCATTTTTTATTTATTAAATTTCTACTTTTGAATTTGATTTACTTAATTACCAAACATTGAAAAAACGATTTTAATTAGCACTTCAAGTGTATTTGAACCGCCATAAACATACAAGTATCGTACTATGATATATGAAATTGTGTGTACATCTTAACAAATGATGTGTCTATCAAATACTTTCAAAATCTACTTTCACCCACTTCAATGTTTCATTTGATACTCTTTTAAGGAGAGATGGGACCCAGAAATCGAACTCGCTTACGGTAACATTTTGCGACATGCCGCATAACGTTATCGTCACCTATATTCGCGGTAAATATGTTACTGTGTGTGTTATTCGAATTACATACGTATCTTTAGTAACAGACGAATTGAAATCGCCTGGTATAATCAACTGATAGTTATTCTTCCATCATGCACTCTTAGATTGATAGTATGTTCAATAATGATTACACGGTAGGCCGTCAAAGTTACACTTCAAACCATCAAAATTGCCGTGACGTTAGGTTTTTACGTTTATGAAGGTAATTTAAAAAATGACTTTAAAGTGATGAAAAACCTCCGGTGACCCCCTATTTTTTTAATTCTGATTTCGTTTGTTTATTCAAATGTGCACATTATATTGCATTTTTAGCAATATCTAAAATATGTGTGTCAGTGAGAAATCCTGTTCAATATGCGAAAAACGATGAGAAAAATGCCGTTTTTAATTTAAAAGTGCTTAATTTAATTTTGTTTCTCTTTCCAGTGTCATTAATTTTCAAAATATAGACTTCCTATGCATCCCCGTATGTAACTGAAATGTATGTGAACGGATTCTGAGCTTATTCGTTGAAAGCGAACGCTCCATCTAAAAACATCAAATCAGTAAAAAATGGCGTAATTTGCCGACGGGAGTATTATTATTAATGCCGATAACTCTTTAAATCGATCGGTGACCCCCAAATTGTCTTACATTTTGGGATAAAAGACTCAATAGACCTGCTATTTTGAAAAAATAAACGAATTCTAAAATATTTTGTTTCATCGTCCCATCTCTCCTTAAATAAATGGGAACGTCTCTTGTGGACGTGAGTATATAATGGCAATTTCCAAACAGGCACAAGTTTAATGGTTTAATATTTACTATCATAATTTCTACCATGACATTGCTGGATACTGGATTCTGATTGGTTCTCCAGAAAAATCAAACGTGATGAATTCTTGATAGAACCTCCTCTGATTTTAGAGCCGCTTCACCGTGAATTGTTGCATCTACCTTGTGACGTCACAATCTATCCGAACAAAATGCCGATTCTAAATTTGCTCTACTTGTGGAAATCAAAATAACTGATACTAATCAAATCTTTCCTGTAGCGTATTTTAGAGCTACATTAAATGATAGATTAGCAAGACAAAATCGTCAGTAACAATATCTTCAAATAGCGACACTTATGCAGTTGAGAAAGCGAGCAAACGCAATGACGCAATGGTCAGCCGGATCTGAAAACCGAGCGTAACGTTTTGATGCAAAATAAGAAATACATATGTCATATCATCTGCACACCTATATAACTAGAATGTGCATTCCTAACCCGAATGAGACAGTTACCCTCCTCACCTGGAACACTTCATTTTAATAAATACAAGTCCTCAAGCTCGTCATTCATAGCTGCTGGCAAACGGTAGCCATTTTGAACGTCGCATGTTTATGAGGGTTATTCAAAATTTTGTGGACGCGAATGTTGGGAAAACAAAATTAAAACTCCCGTAATAAATGACACATATATTAGATTTTTTTAAATGGTTAAAGAGAACTTGTGGGGGAAAACATTGTGTATAAAAACAACATGTTTTGTACGAAATCGCTGCTGTTGTCACAAAGGATTTTTCGAACGTAATTCAGAGCTCGCGCCCTGCCGTTATACACACTGTCAGCATCCGACAAAAAGAGTCCCATGGTAAAACGGTCATGGTGGAATGGAGATAAACCTACAATCCAAGACATGATATACTGTATTGATAGCGAGTAAATTTTAAATTGAAACCTCACGCTACGCTACATATGATCGTAAGTGGTTAAAAGGTCGTTTATCACTAAACCAGGTCTAAATAGGGAGTTTAAACCAAACCGGTATTATGAAAGCAGTTTTCTCTTAAAACCTAGTCTAAACTCCCTGGTTTATGTCTAAAAATGTAAACCTGCCAGGGGGGTAGTTTAGCATTGGTTTAAGCTCTTAACATTTGATAATTTGATTTTAAAAAGGACGATATTTTGACATGTTTATGTGTTCATTTTTCAGAAAGATTTTAAATGTAATCCTTCCTCATATGTGAATGTCATTACTTTACAATTGATTGATGAACTTGATGACATAAACAATATTGGTCAAGAAAGGACTGTATTCATACTTGGTTCTTACTGCTCAGCATACATAAACACGCCTTTCTTATGAGGACTATGTACAAAGTATCAGAATAAATTGAATAAATGATAAAGTACATATAACAAACTATTTACACTCATAAATTAGGGGATATTTCTTTGCATCAGTAATCATAGGGAAAAGGTATACGGGCCATAACTTGAACTATTACTTTTTATGAGCAATTGCAAAATTGTATTCAATACTTATAACAAACAAACAATAGGAATTCATGAAAAGTTTTATCTGCATCCTTTACTTAAAACATGAATAAAGTAAAATAAGATGATAACATGATGTATGCTTGAAAATATTTGTCCTTTTTAATTGGTATAATAAGCAACCCTTTTTTTAGCTCATCAGGCCTGAAAGGTCAGATGGGCTAATGGCATGGTTCGGCCGTCGGGCGTCGTCCGTAAACTGTTCACATTCCTACTTCTCCTCTAGAACTGCTGCACCCCGAAAGCTGAAGTTTTGTGTGAAGGGGTGGTTCAAAGTCTATTCATTTGGACCTCGCCCCATCAAATATGGGCGTGACAGGCATTATCAGCGCAACCTTTAAACGACTTCTTCTCAGAAACCAGTTTATAAAGGAAGCTGAACTTTTCAGAATAACATCTTTGTTATATGAAGAATTAAGTTTGTTCATTTGGTCTTGGTACCTGGTACCCTGGCGTGTCAGGGGGTCCATCCTAAAATCTTTAAAGATCTGATGAAATGCATTTTTCTCAAGAATAACAGATGATTACCTCTACGTATTTGTATATCGGAATCAATTGAGCATAAAATCGAGACAATATACCCTTGCAATTGATAATTAAGACGTATAATTCACCAATTTTAACACTACCGCACTTTGTTGGGCGATTTATTTTGAAAATGCTCACACATATATGCAATTAATACATGATTATAACAAAATATGTAATATGTAATGTTGAAATATGTTACTAGGTGTCGACTTTTGATAGCAATTTATTTGACGAATTGAATAATACTAGATGTAGCGCAAATTTAAAATAAAAAACAATGAGAACTGAAGTCATTCATCGGCGCTATCAGTTTTGAAAATTCAGCTACAGATAAACATGACATTGTTGATCATATACTAATGGTAATAGTATGTTATTTTGTGGATATCAATGTATATATTTTATTATTAAATTGTTTAAGAATTAGTTAAAATCCACGTATTTTTAATGTCACCTAATAACACTGAAACAATAACAAAATGTGCCAAATACTGCCGATAGAACCATCACTTTAAGTGGGAATCAATGGCACATAAAAAGGTCAAACAATGAATTTTAAAAACACGATTACAACAATAGGTTTTCCAGACTATGAATACAAATAATTTCAAATTTAAGCCCAATGTTGCTCATCTGTTAATTATGTATTCGATATTTGGAAGTTTATTCCACCAAAAACCACTTCTGTCCTTGACGTCAACGTCAATGAGAACTACATGTTTTTGCCGGAAGTGGTGGGTTTTTACAAATTTGGGATCAGTTATGAAACGAATTAGGATAAGACCTTTAAACTAGGTTCATAATCATGGTTTAGCTAAACTAGCTCTTCATAATACCGTTTAACTTAGACCAACGGTTTTGGTTTAGTTAAACTTGGTTTGGTGTTAAACCTGGCCTACTTTAGACCATGTACGATCATACGGCCCACTGTAGGTTGATCTCCTAAATAACCATCGTATCATTATGCAGTTAGCAACGTTTATTATAAAGCTATGCAGTTAAGAATTCCCTATCAACTCACTTCTTTTCCCTACCTTGACATAAATCATCATGAATGATTTTGAAGATTAATCACGGGACATATCCCTTGTTACCTCGTATCTATCAATCTTTATTCAATACTTTGTGACCACAGTTCTAAACTGAAGGACGTACACGATCCACATGCAAACATACGATGAAAAATACTTTTAAAAGAGATCACATCATTACAAACTATCATTTGATACATATTATAAAGTAACATCATATAACATCCCCTAGTATACCACACCATATTAAACATGTACTTACAAGTATTTACACTGAACCGCAAAAGAAACGTCCCCGCATTTTAAACAGTGTAAATAACGAAATACTGCTGACGGAGAATGAAGGCTTTTTAGGTCAGCATACAACGGACAAATGACACGAAAATTATATTCGTCTTTCATGCAATAAAGATTACACAACTTACACATTCTTTTTCTGATTCTATATTATAACATCTCCATTTTCAATTGATAGATCGTGGGATGAGCATCTAGAACGTGAAGTTGCATTTAAGAATGTCCTTATATTAAACGAAATATTCTCTGTATATATATTTTTTCAAACATTCGTTTGAAAGTGACAGTGATGCAGCCTATTTTTGTGTGAATATCTCTTTCAAGCTTTGTGAAGTTAGATAACCAATTTGCTTTTCCTCTCCTATCTTACATAATCATCAGATCATAACATTGCCTAGGTAAGTGGGCATATTTAAGAGACGTATCAATATTTTTATCATTAAAATCATGTATTTGGAAGAAAAGTTGAATTATGCTAGCATTTGGCAAGGTTAATCATCTCATTATCATAAAATGCCATTATTAATATTAGGGCTTGTAAGTCAAGTCTAATAAAGAGTTAACCTAGTTTTTGCGGAGTAATTTCATTGAGAGTATAGCAAAGTAGTGATGGTGACTATGTCGGCGATATATGGTTGTGAACTGCCTGGAAGTAGTCCACAGTTAAGCATTTGAAAAACATGATTTATGTAACCCTTTAAAATTGTCCACAATAGATACGTGCTATCCTGTGCATGAGGGATTTGTAGCTTTTGCAACAGAAAGTACCTGCTTATCCATGACATTGTTCTATCAAAGATGACGCCCAGGTTTTTGACATGATCAACTGGATCAACAATGGACTCATTGATGACAATCGGTGCCATTGATGCCTTTGTAAGTTGCTGGCGGCTTCCAAAAATGCTGAACTCTGTTTTTTCCGAATTGAACTTTAAGTAGTTAGCAGTCATCAATTTTTGTACATCTGTGATACAATGCTGCAGCTGTCTACGGCTGATGTCGACACGGGAGGGGCTAGCACGAATGTATATCTGGTTGTCGTCTGCATATGCGTGAAACTTTAGGTTATGTTGACGGAAAATTTTGCCCAGGGGCAATATGTAGTTCAGGAACAAAACTGACCCAAGGACAGATCCCTGTGGCACGCCACAGTCTAGAGGGGTTCGTTTTGAGAAGTTGGATCCAAGCTTAACGAACATGGATCGGTCGGTCAGGTAAGATTTTAGCCATGCCAAAGGAGCTCCTTCAATTCCAAATGATATTTTCATTCTCTTCAGTAGAATAGCGTGATCGACCGTGTCGAACGCCGACGACAAATCAAGCATCACCAGGAGGCATACCTGCTGCTGATCCATAGCTCTGAGTATGTCATTGTGCACCCTCAAAAGCGCTGTCTCCGTGCTGTGTCCTGTTTTGTATGCAGATTGGAATTCTTCTGAGAGGCCATTTTTCTGAATATGATCTTGTAGTCTACTAAGGACAACCTTTTCTAGGATCTTGGAAATGAAAGCAAGATTAGAAACTGGTCTAAAGTTCTTAAGTATTTTGTAATCAAGTGATGGCTTCTTCAATATCGGGGTGATAACGGCCTGCTTAAAGATGTCTGGAACATACCCACTGGATAACGACATGTTTATGATTCTCAAGACTTCCGGAGTACATTGTTTGAAAACATCCTTTCACCATCCATGTAGGTGCCGGGTCAAGGACACACGATTTATTTCTTGATTTTCTTACCAACTTGGTAAGCTCTTCCACTTCACAGCTTGTGAACGATGTCATTTCAGTTCCAGTAAAAGGTGTATCATAACTAAAAGGATCCATCTGTTCATTTGAACGTACATTAACGTACCTAACAACGTATTTTGAACCCTCAACGAATTGTTAAATAATTGTTTCAATCGTTATTCGTACTGGGGGCCGGGAGGTCCCATTCTATAATCATTTACACGGAAAATTCAAGCTAACCGCAAGGATATTCGTAACTGAAATTATGCATGATTTGGAACACATGTACAATCAACCGGACCTTGTTGCAATGTAGATGTACCGTAACACATATTTTGACTCAGGCAGAAATACCCCTGTGACCCAATGATGGATAAATAGTTTCAGGTTTCGCATGAGATGTATGGATTTTGGCGACATTTCGGGTATATCACATTTTACCTATTTTGCATCCATATCGGATTGCTTTATTGCATCGATGACATCCCCTATTATACGAAATGGTCCAAAGTCTGGATATATGTATCCTCTATTACATGGTTAAGTTCAACGTCTGTATACTTCATTTGTCACCAGAAATAAATAGGTGTTCCCATTTTTCTTTGAATGAGTATATGAGGCTACACAATCAATGACTGGATGGATAACTCATCCGATGGTAGCAGTAGAGTTAACAAGTGATGCAATTAATAACAGTAAAAGTCCACAAATATGTCTAATTAGAAAGAATTCCTAACTGAAAAGTTTTGGATGACGAGTTAACATATTAACAACATTTAAAGTTGATTTTTAAATTATATGTTGACATTGTTTCTGTTACTGCGATGTTAACCTTATACACATAAATAGAAGGTAATGCATAATTTATTGAAAAACCCACACCATAAGCACATTCTTAAATAGGAGATAAAACAAATCGTTATCAGTATTCCAACTAACATCAATAATTGTCCTATTGCATAGTGATTATCCAAACATGAACATAACATTGGTTGCCAAAACTTTTTACCTTCAAGTTTACATCACTGAAGTAACTTATTGAAACCAAATACAGGTGTGAAATATGGATTTGTTGCGATCTCGTGAAAATGAAACTATCTTTGACTTTAGAAATTAGATATATAAGCATATGCTTTTCACTTGAATATTACTCAAGTCCTTACAATGGGCACTTTGCAATGGGTTTTCGTTCTATCCACGTTTTTAATGCAAATTATGATGGAAGCGATATTAATAGATTTGTATTTGTTTCGTTAACATTTTTGAAAATAGAAATCTATGAGAAAAAAACCAAAGCAGCTTTTCGTTGTGTAATTACAACTGTGTGACAAGAGTAAGCCCATTGCTTCGTGAAACGACCTGTGTCGAAGGAGAGCTGAATAGAGGAAGTCTCACTGTAGCCGAACATCCTTGCAACACATCAATAGAGGACATTTGACAATGTCTTTTCTTGACTAATACCATGTTTATCTCATCGAGTGAGGTAGAAAGGTTATATTTTCACGAGTGGCGCAGACAAATTTTCTATTTATTATATGACAAAATCCTTGTATATTCACCGAAATCGACTTGTATTTACGTTAAGTCGGCTCCAGAATGAGCCTGTCGCCTCAGCAACATTGTGACGTCATGAACGTGTTATGACGTCGGAGCATTGTTTTATGTCGTCAGGTCATTGTTATATCAGTCACTAGTGACTGATAACACGTTCCATTGTTATTTTCACTAGTGACTGATAACACGTTCCATTGTTATTTTCACTAGTGACTGATAACACGGTTTCTTTTCATTGATAGATCCCGGTATTTCACCTGCAATCATATAATAATATGGTTTATTTTCCGTGTAAAGAGGGAGGGTCGGGGAACATCGATCTTCTGTTTACTTGAAAGAATGACCTTAAGTATTCATATTACGACAACCAAAATAGACTGCCATTTTTCAGTATAACTCAAAGTGTTCTTAGACAGCAGAATTAGGAACACCATAACATTGTTTAATAGAATGTGCTAGATAATTGATCTATGATATTGTACCACTGTTTTCCGACACATTGTATTCTTTATCATACTTTACATCGATATTTTTTAAAATCTTGCTTTTTCCAAGCGAAAATATATATTTCTCACAACTCAATAAAGAAGGAGATCCGTCTCAAGTTATACAATTATGAGAGAAGAATCGGGTACATTGTTTACTCAAATGCATGGATGTATGTATCTTTTAAATTAATTTTTCAAAAACATGATAAAATGACATTGGTTCGCTTCGTTTCAACCAGAGTTCCAACACTATCACATTTTAAAAATATATTTTTGAAAAACGAACCTCAGGTATCTCCTGCGGGGCCTGTAGATTGGGACATGCAGATAGGCGTCCTGTATATCCAGGCTGACCAACCAGTCGTTGCAGGACAGCTTGGAGGGCAGCTGGTCCAAGGACGTCATCCGGAAGTGTGGCAATTCCGGCATGTAGAGGTCGTTGAACACCTCCAGGTTGTGGATCGTTCTTCTTGGGGATGAGGAAGATGGGAGAGTAGAACCCTGGGATGTTCTTGGGGTCTGTCACAATCTCTATGGCACACTTATCCAGGAGAATGTTTATGTTGTTTGACAGCTGCAGCAGTTGAGTCAACGAGTACCATGTTGGTCAGAGGCGGAGAACTGGCAATTGGTAGCTTGTAGCCGGTCTGAATGATGCTGGTTACAAAGGGGTCTTCCAGGATTGTCCAATTGGGCCAGAAGACTCCCCGTCTCCCGCCTACGGGACCGGGGTCACTGGAGGCAGGAGGGTCCAGTCGTGCTTGTCCAGACCTTCAGCGTCTGGATGTATAGGGCGACTTGGACTTCTTCCCGGGGGTATTCAGGAATCGTTCACGGGAAGCTTGGTTGTAGTTCTGAGACCGTCCACGGTTGGCCCCTGAGTCGAAGCCATCCCTTTTCCGAAAGAAAGCCCCTCTGACTGACGACCTGAGTAGATCAGAGTCGACCTCTTGAAGTTGGTCGGAAAGGAGTGCGTGACCAACTTGCAGGCCTGAAAGTCTGCCTGAGCTTTGACAGACTGCTCCTTGAACACATCACTGATCTTTCCTGCGAAGAGGGTATCCGAAGACACAGGAGAGCGCACAAGAGATCTCTTGAACTCGTCCTCCCACTTGCACGGCTGGAGGAGGCGATTGCGGCATGATCATAGTAGTTGTGGTGTCAGTCAGTGGTGAGCGCATGTGCTCCAGAATGTCTGAACAAGTGTTGACTTGCCACTTGAGTATCATGAATGATGGTCCATCCTCGATGGTTTATCCTCAGTCCAATCTTTCGACATAGCTTCCATGGAAGACACCAGAGCTTACAGCGGAATCAAGATTCTTCTGAGTTTGGTGTCAACATTCCGGAGTTACAAGTCCTGCACTTTATACATCGCTAGCGATGCATCCGAAAGCCTACGGACCTAGTCATTTTGCACTGCTCCAGCCTCATAGATCTTCATGGAATGGACCTTATACTTCGAGCTGCCATTCTTTGCAAGTGGAAAGAAGGATTGATGGACAACTTGGCAAAGTCATCATCAAGGTTATGCATCGCGTCGATGATGACAGGGTGAGGTGGAATCATGAGCTCCGGCTCGTCCCAGATAGGAAAGCGCTTATCAGCATCAGCACCTGGACATGGACACGTCACGAGCATGTCCGCAATCCATGTGAACACATCACACATTTCCAGATGAGTATGGTTACTGTCTTCATCAGACACATCCTCCATATTCTCATCATAGTCCGGGATGAATTCATGCTCCTCCCGAAGCAAAGGGGAGCGAGACCGGTCGGAGCGCCCCTGAATGGTGGATGCATTGTGACGAGGTCAGCGTCGAGGAGATCGAGAGCGCCGCCGAGGAGAGTGGGAGCCTGGGAGCCTGACGTTGCAAAGAGGCTGCTGCCTCCTGTGCAGAACGTGCCTCCATCAACATGATAAACTGTTGATTGATCCAATCTGAGGAGCGCCGTGATTAACGCCATGCTCTACCTCCTCTAGTGTTGGACCAAAGGAGGTTCTCTTCTGCTGAGGTGGGTCAGACACAGGGATCTCACTGTCTGCAGGGCGGTAGTAGAAACATATGTTATTCTGTCACAGATTCTTTTCGGGGTTTTGTTTGTGTAGTTGAAGAGGATATTTGGTGGAAGTCGAACTTATTTGGTAAGTGAAGAGGATTAGGAGGCTTCATTAAAAAAATAAAATAAAATGTTTCTCAGGCTCATTTTTTCAAAAGTGATGACTTTCTTGTTGCAAAAGACAATGACGAGGGAGGAGTATATTTTATTTTTATCCATCAAATACAGAAAGACATTCATTCCTGCAGACCCATTTTTTTGTAAGACAAAGGGATGTAGTGTTCTAGCAAAAATGACACGGTAAATTCTTAACTTATTTTTTAAAAGACAATAGAAATAAAAGACTGTTAAGCAAAAGTGATGCGCCGATACGTGAGAAACAGTTCAATATTTTTTATTAAGCTTTAGATTCTTGTTTATTCTATAAATTTTCATCAATGTTAAACCACCAGTTTAATAAATTTCATCTGATGGACTATAATGGATTTATATCTAATATTGTACTTGCATGAATGTTAAAATTGGCATTGTTTGTGGAGTGTATGTGCTTTATTCATTCACTCTCTTGTATCCATCACTGTACATCACTAAAATATGATTTAACTCCACGAACAGTAGTTGAATACAATATTCAATGAGGAATATGGTCCATTCCATGTGCACACGACGCCTAAATGTTAAAAGATAAAACATGCTGCATAACAAATTCATTTAAAAAATATTTCATGATTTGTTTTAATCTTAAGATCCCAAAATCTTATATGTGTTAATGATTCTTCTGCCATCATGAGTCACCATGTCTAGTTGTCAATCTAGCAAAGTATACATGTTTAATACGCTGTGACGCGGCGTTGATATCACACTTCATTGTATTGGTTCAGGAACATCATATGATCCCTTGATGGCATCTATGGAGTGATTATGAGGGTGTTTTTTTATTTTTTATTTTTTATTTTTTAATTTTTTATTTGTGATTATGAGGGTTACCTCCCTTCAGAGAGCGCCTGTAAACAGTTGAATAGAGATGGCCGACACATAAAATCTCGTTTTGTTTATCCTGAGGTTATAGACTGAGATGTGAATTTACATGAACAGTGGAATATGAACACGAAATCATTTGAGTGAGCATTGTAATGCCCTTGCAGCATGCATTGGAAGGTCCAATATATTGGAGACCACATGGTGTTCGAACTCTTTCAGTTCAGCAACAAGTGGACAGTAACCATTAGGGCCACTGTGATTATAAAATGTAAAATTGATAAAAGTATTTTAAATATCTTAATATATCTTAAAGGTGCATTCATTGTGATGTTGGAGTCACATATGCCCAACGTAAAAATGGTGTTTTGTTATCGAGAAGTACTGACGGTTGCCGAAAAGAACCTTCTTGATGATTGTCGATATATTGTGACAATATATAGGTAAAAGTAGTGATCTCTGATCGAAAACCGGACAATGCACCGCCATTTATGTGCAAATGTAATTTTGGAAACCTATTTGCACCACACAAATTTGGGCTGATAATGTTTACTATGTCATATAACCACCGTGCGTGTAAATGGGATGTGTAGTTTCAGTTTCTGCACATGTATAATGATGTTACTTGATTTTAATTGGAAACTAGCCTTTAAGCTATATTTTGCGATTTGGGATAGATATTCAATTTGAGAGAAATGATTTGCACTGAAATCAGCACTTATGGTATATTGGCACCTGTTAAAGGCAAATACAATATTTTGAAATACAATGAATGCATCTTTAAACTATATTGGCAATATACATACAAATGTATCTAACAAAAACCTTACTTGTGATATTCAAGAATTTAAATTTGTTTGATGGTTACGCTGCAGAAGTGCCGATCGCGATATACACATTTACAGTTTTCATTTAATTTAACAAACTTCAAAGTAAGACCCTTCCAGCACACAGTTGCCTAAAAGGGTGTTCAGACAGAGTCGTCTAAACAGAACATCAGGTATGTCTAGTGAAAGTGAAATACTATGCCCTCTTTGTATCAAACAAAATGTAGAAACATAATAGTTTGTCTATCTTTATAATTTGAAATTTCGGAAACACTGTTATTATGAATTTCCATCGGAGATATAAACAAAAACTTTTATTTGCTACCAAAAACCAATTCACAATCATTAATCTCGCTTTCAAAATAAGGAGCAAGCACATGTCTTTAGGTTATTTATTATGTTTTTGTCACCTATCGATACTTTCAGAAAAACTTTGGCGTGTATTATGAACATATCTTTTCACATCTGTGGCGCACTATTCAATGATTACATTGTTAAATATGGATCGTAATATGGGTTTGTGGGTCCAACCTCAGTCCCGTCTCTGTAGTCAACAAAATAAGTCTTTGACGTTTCCATGTCCTCTGCAAGAAATGCCTAACATACATGGCACACATTAGAAAATGACATCGGGAGTTCAGAGGTCATTTAAGTCGTTTACACTCAGGTCTACCCCAAACCACCACAAGCAGTTGTTTAAGTTAAAAGGATGGCATTGGAAAATACTAATGTCATGTACAGTATGAAGTTTTATATGTTCAATTGCTTGATCGTTTGATTCCATTCATCATGGACACACTGTCCAAAAGATCAGCACAAGGGAAACCATCTGTCTCCAACCCCAGCACCTTCGCTAAAGTCAACAAAACAGTCTTTGACGTTTCCATGTCCTCTTCCACTACGGCAAGAAATGCCACTGTCTTGTCTAAAGTGCCGTAATTCGAAGGTTCTAAAGTCTGATACAGGATCATGTTTCTGTTCTGTAATGTTTGAACCATCACTTTGAATTTCTCATCAACAACCAGATGGCAGTGATGACGTAATGACAGGAGAAGGGAGTAGCCCATTCGTTGAGGAGGAAGGGCGACTACAGTTGGTCGGATGCCAGCATGGATAAGATTGTTCATCATCAACATGTCTTCATCCAAGCAATGTTTTGTGAAGAGCACAATGCCAGATCCACCCGGACGAGCATTGATCTCGATGAGCTTGGGACCATCTTCTGTATCCATCACTTCCACGTTGAACACGCCGTCATGCAGTCCAAGGTCGTAACACATCTGGTGCGCAGCTCGGAGCAGCGATGCTTCTTTGTCTGCTGAAAGCTGAGCTGGGAAGGCCTGAGTTCTGCATGTATAATGAGAAGGCTTTGCTGGAATTGCAAGACTAATAAATGCTGCTATGAACTGACCTTGGAACAGAACCACATCAATATTGTACTCATCGCCCTGTAGCAATTCTGTCAGCACGAAAGACAGCTTCCCGTTGATGATCTCGTACTCCTTCCCGTTGTTGTTGATCTTCTCACGCATGTCTGTCAAATACCTCTTGCAGGCATCAGCATCGTTGACAACCCCAGCGCCATTTGCTCCCCATGCATCCATCTTCAA
The DNA here is from genome assembly GCA_936450465.1 of Gibbula magus. Taxonomy (NCBI): domain Eukaryota; kingdom Metazoa; phylum Mollusca; class Gastropoda; order Trochida; family Trochidae; genus Gibbula; species Gibbula magus. The sequence continues at coordinate 25,819,670 of OW388306.1, forward strand.
GAAAGCAGGGTAGTCTATTTCCGTGCTGGCCATCTCGAGGTCCTTCGAATTGTTCACCTTGAATGCCTTACTGGAATATCTGGCCGAGGGGGTTAACCATAGGTTGGAGTATGTCAGATACTTCTCATTCGCTGCTCTTATAGCCTCAAGAGACACTCCTGGGAGATCAAGCAACAGTCTCAATTTGCTGGCGACCAGTCCATAATTATCACCTAAAGAGATACACCCAGAAATCTGTATTCCCTTGTGATGAAGTAGTTTGAGAATGTCGTCTGCATGTTGGATGAAGTTAGAACCATCTGACAAGTCGTACTCTATCAACTCGTCCACGTAATTCCAGGCTTTAGGGGAGTTATTTTGGGTTATTACTATGACCTGCAAGTGAATATTTGTTATATATACTTCCTGACATGAGGATATGCTGTGGCCAAGTATGTGCTTATGCTCAGCAAGATGAAGTTTTCTCTTAGATAAGCTCACAATAAAACAAGGACAGGCAATTAACAATCATTATCTCTTGGAATTTTACTCCCAATACTTTCCTTGTACCTTTACAATGCAATAAAGTGCGATAACTTTTAAACAATGATTTAACCTTTGGTGAGTTATTACCTCAGAACAATTATAACCACATGCCTCATAATAATAGAGATCAAATCTATTACATTTGGTTTATAATTCGGGTCTGATCCCCTCACTGATGTGAACCCACATCCTCAACGCAAGACATCAGTCTCAGCACTGACTGCCCAAACAACTCATCTAGTCAGCCAAAGACGGCTGCTGGTTCAGCTAAATGTACATTCAGTACTAAAACACAACACTAGGTTGGAAATTGAAATCTAAGATTGATGGTGATTACAATATCGTTGACCTGACCTTATTCCCATATTTCTGCATGCCTTTGAAATATCCCATTCTAACGTCAACAAAATCCTCATCCAGGAGAAAGAGTAACGTCTTCCCAGAGAGCAGGACACTGTGAGACCGGAGAGCCATGACGTGGAGTAGGGAGCGAGCTGGGGAGATTAGACCATTAGAGTTATCTCCCATTGTGTCCAGACACGTGTGTTGATTGGATACATCGGACAGAACAGGGGTCATGACCTCTCGGAGAATCATTAGATCGAAGGTCAGCTCTGAAAGGAAAGTGAACAAAGTGAAGATATTTCAACTCGTGTCTCGATAGATAATGACATCGGTGTATGAGACATTTAAAGGTATTAATGACATGGACATCAGTCCATGGATAAATGAGCGACTCGAGAGTGAAGATAAACTAGTAACTAATACCGAGAGAGCAAGTTGGGAGCTCGTGAATGATCTATTTCTGATAAAGTCATTAAAAGAACCATAGTGAAATCACTTGATTGAAGATTAACTTGTAACTATTAATGAGATAGTCATTACAGGGACTATTGGTTTCAGATATGAACAGAATCCGAAAGTTAAACTGGCAAAATCTCGTTTTAAGGTCACAAAGGTGTGTGGAAACATTAATCTTACTAAGGGAACCTATATGCATAATATGAGTGTAGTGATAGTGTTTTATTATTCGTTAATTTCGTACGGACGTATGGAAGGATGTACGTTGCCAAATACTACAGTAATACAAGTAATACCTAGATAGTCGGTCCTGGAACCAATATAGGAATTGGTAGAAGAACTCTCCGAATCCACAACTCGATTCATAACCGCCCTGGCCTGCTTCTTCATGCTTTCCTCAACCCGCTCAAGACACACTGGGTCAGTGTAACCCAGGTCGATCAGACATGTTGCTAGGTCCTTGTAAACTGAACCAGATGAATCAGGTCGGCTTGTGAGAGTCGCTGAGGCGGATATCTGCAAAGAAAGGTTAGGTTAGCAAACAATGGATTCAGTCCATCCTGCTCCATCAGTGTATTCGTATGCTCTACACTACTACAGCTGCATCCCAAAGTCTTAGTGCAAATATTTTGTAAATTGGTTGTCATTAGAACCTCAATGAAAATACACCAAATACAATGACAATGAATCACCCAGTATCGATGTGTAACAATAAACCAAACTTATCATATCATAGTCACGTCCCTTGTGCATGTTTTTGAACTTCGGCATAATGAACTAGACAGAAGGGGTCAATTCAAATTTCAATAAAAGTGCCACAAGTACATGCAATGAGTACATGAAGAAATACAGTATAATTTTAGCATTGATACGATGCTAAATTATTTTTCTAAATTACATGATATTTACCCTAACGTACTCAAGTAGGTAAACAAACTCATAGTAATGACTTTTACCAGCGTAGAAAACTCCCGCCTACCCGATAATTATGTGAGTCTTTTACTACATATTTTTCACAATAACAGGCAGGGTAACCTTTTCGTCAGTCTGAGGTGTAATGGTATTGTAAAACATTAAGTCCAAATTACGATAACCAGCGTAACTGAACGCTTTATATGTAAACTCGTAAACACTTGTAAAATGAAAAATATAAACATTTAGTTAGTTTTAGCATTCTAGATCTTACTCAAAGGCACTTTGCTGAATGCATATTTTATATTCTGTTTTAACTTTACAATTCCATGAACAATGTATTAAAAACAAAGTCATCTTTGGAAAGGCATATATGGGCAATGTTTGTAATATTTGTCGTGTTTGTGAATCCATTTCAGTAAATATGATGATACAAAAACATATGAGTTAAGTTGGATATATCAGCATACTATCAATTGTAATTTATATTAGTAAAAATTTATTTATTTATTTATAAAATTAATATTTAAAAAAATGGCTCGTCAATGTCAAGAAATAATTAATTGCGTCGATGGTCGACTACTGGTGTAATTAATGTAATCGAAAATTGTCGACCAGATGCCATGTCACGTTAGCCAATATAATACGTAATACAAGAAGGACTGATGATTCAACATGATGATATATGATCTAATGAAAATTTGGCTGACTTTTAGAAAATTGGCCAGCTGTTACGGGAAACATGTTAAACCAGATGTATAACACATGTTTGGTAATTGGTTCACATAGTGGAGTGTGTAGAGAAGGATCACCTTCACGTGCCCTTAGAAATAGGTAATGTACATAAGTATTATAGTTTTATGGTTTTCAATTATTTATGTTCTTCCTATCTGATGTATTCTAATGAGGATATTAGGCTTTTAGAGACATGGTGTAACTATATTTCAGTCGTATTCATCAAACTCGTTAATTAAATATCTTGAGTTGTTGTACCTTTAGTTACTATTGCCTCCAGTAATTTATTTAACTACGCTAAAGACTTGCTACATCACCTTGGAGAAGATGAGCTGGTCGTCCAGACCCCTGCAGACAGTCAGACGAGCACACACAGAGAACATCTTGTCTTGTTGGGTGTCTGGGAAAACAATTCCAAACTTTAATCAATGTATGTGTACAATAACTAATTTATTGACATGAATGAATGGTTTTATCACCTGATATTTACTTCTCCTGTCATCGCAAAATGTGTATTTGGAAAAAGGCAGTAAAGTATTATTGAACAAAAAACTTAGAGATTTTGTATATATACTTAAGCTCGGATAAAGCTAAAGATACTGCAACTAGGTTTGAGATCATGGTTATCAATGTTTACACCTGCCTTGGCAAAACATGTTTCTAGAAAATGGCAGCAGAAAGTAAAACAGAAAATGTTGAATATTTAAAATACAGATAAACATGTATAAAATATAAATTGTTATAATTTAAAAAAGATAAGATATATTATACCATTGGCGGTAGATGTTGTGATTCCTCCCTTATATTTAGGCAGCGACCTTGTCGTCTCTATGGTGATGTATTCGTCCTGACATAAACCTTGCCACATCTCTGACTGACCCTTCAGGGCAGTTTCGTCATGAATTTGAATCGTGTGTTTTTGAAAAACACTGGATATTTTTTCCCCGGTGATAACCTGTTTAAAAAACCGTCATAATAACTAAAGCATGAGAATTATATAACAGTTGAATGGTTAATGAATGAAACTTTCAATAAATAGCATTTCAGGTTCATTACCTTATTTACCGCCGAAGGAACTGTAGACATCAAGTCACTGATGCAACCACTGGGAAAACAGAAGCTATTTATTACCTTTACAAGTATTTATTATTTTGTAAATATCATCTTTAATAGATATTTAATCTTTGTAAATATCATATTTAATCTGTATTAAATATTCGTAAATATTTGTAAATGTTTGTAAATATTATTAAACATTTGTAAATAACATCTTTAATCTGTATTTAATATTTGTAAATATCATCTTTAATCTTTTTTAAATATTTGTATATATCATCTTTAATAATGTTGTAAAAGTTTGTAAATATCATCTCTAATCATGCTGTAAGTTTGTTAATAGCATCTTAATGTATGTAGTAATTAGTGAAGGTGACAGATACCATGGGGGATGGGTGAGTGGGGAGAGTCTGTGCGGGGGTAGGGGGAAGGATGGAGGTGTGGGTTTGGATTTTGGCTTTTTGGGTTAGGGTCTTTTTTAATTCGGGGTCGGGGTCGGGGTCGGCGGACTGCAGGGATTGGAGGGGAGAGGGGTGTCTGTTTGTTAGGGGTTGGAGGTTTGGGGTGTCTTATGTGGACTGAATAGAGATTGAGGGTAAGAAGAGGGAGCGTATGTTGGAAGTGAGGGTGGTTAAGTTGTGAAGTAGGGTGACTGGGGTTTCGTTGTGGTTGGCGTTTGTGTGTGGGGTGGTGCAGGGGATACCATTTTTCTGTGTTGAGCTGGAAGGCTTGAGGCATGAGTGCGCGTGTGTCTGTAGGGATGGGGTTGGGCGGCAGGCGTTGCCTGTGTTGAGTTGGGGGTGATAGGCGAGTGCATGTGTATGTATGTTTGAGGGGGTAAAACTGGCGAGGTGGGTGGCTGCCGAGTTGGGGATTGCGGGTGTTGACTGTGTATAACTGGAGGGTGATGGGAGGTAGCTTTGGGTTAGAGTTAGTTGTGGCGGGCGTTGCCTGTGTTGAGTTGGAAGGTTGGAGGGGAGTGCATGTGTATGTATGTTTTCGAATGTTGACTGTATAACTGGAGGATGAGAGTGGTGTAAGTGCGTGTACATTAGCCAGGATAGTAGCCGTTGATTGTGGGTCAATTGGGGTTGTGGTATATGGTACTTGACAGGTTTAGGAGTGCGTATTTGAACAGTGGTTGAATTTCGTTGTAGATGTACATGTAGAGGCACAGTTTGTAATCTGCCCTAATTTTAGGAGTTGTGAAGAGGTCGATCTAGGGTGGGTGATAAAATGATAGGTGAAGATGGGAGCTGGGGATAGTCAGTAATGAATATAGTGAGTGACTGGGGGTTGGGAGAATGGATCGACTCGGCCAATGGTGCAGATGAGGATGTAAGATGACTAAGGCAGGGTGGATATGGGGATGTTGATGTAGGGCGAATGCCGGCAGGGGATATACTGGGAGCTGGGGATTCATGTGTCTAGCGGTAGACGCAGGTGTGAGAGCTTAAATGTCTATGCTGAGAACATAGACAATGACTAAGACATAAATGTAACACATGAATGGTTTGTTTAGCGTACAGTTGTATTCAGTGAAATTTATAGTTGATTATCGGTGTGACATGTGATTCAACAGTTATATCAGGGTCAAAAGACAGTTAACATAGTCATAGTCAAGATGTATCATAGATTTATCGATCAATGTTTGGGTTTCAAACATCATTTTAATTTCGAAAGTGCTACATTGCATTCTTGTATAATTTCAAAGATTACAGACGCATGCTAGATTTATTATACAAATACGTATAAAAGCTTGAAATATAGTAAATGAGATTAGTCTTAACATAGGAATATTAATAATTATTATTATTAACCATATAAATGGTATTTTCATACTATTTTCCTCATTTTATACGTGAGTAGTTGTATAGTATATGTCATTCCAATGTCATTCTGTTCTCAAATACAAAGCTGTACTACCATATTGTAAATGTACCAAGTATCGTTAAGGATTACAGTATTTAACGAACCCTATTGGAATTGTGAACTTCATAGATTATGTAGATCCTTTTGAAGAGCGAGTTTATTGGGGCAATAAATTAATTAGGGAATAGTTGTTTGTACCGATAACAGTGATTAACGATCCGTAACGGAAATGTGAACTGCCTAGATTCTAAACATCCTTTTGGATAGCTTGTTTATTGTGGCAATAAATTAATTACAGAATTAGTGCTAGCTTCATTGCCAAATTAATTGTTGCTTATTCATATTAGTAAAGTTTGTGCAGAAATTAAAAATGTCAGTGTTTCAGTGTTGAAAATCTATATTAGCTATATAACATAAGAACCATTTGTAAAATGCATGTGTTCAAATACTTCAACTCGATTTTCTGTCTCAATCAAAATGTGTACTTCCTTAAGATTTAGTTTATTTCATTGTGGGAGCATATTCCTCATATAAACATTAGAATAACGACTTTGCTTTTACCAATGTGTTACTTTTCAAACATGAACTCTTTTGATGTTAAGTCATGTGTAGCCTTGTTTAGAGATATCTTAATTTTATGTTTGCATATAACATTTATAACTGTACATAAAATATGTGAGCGAATACAGACAGAGTCAACAAACAGGCAAAATGATAATCAAGGGAGAGTTAAATGCGTTTAATATTCCCTCTAATTACAAAATAAGATAAGCATATAACGATGTGATTCATATGGAGCTTAGTCCAACCCAAAAACTATATTTCACATTAACAATATATGTCTACTGCGGTTAAATTCACTTTCATTATATATTCCTGTAAATGGTCAGGTAAATCTAGTTTCTAATTAGCATAATTTATTAACTAGTAATTGTAGAAACACCCTTGTATTTTTTCTTATTACATACGAAAAGCGTTTGAGCAAAGAAAATATGTCAATTCATAGTAATTAATTAATGTATTTGTAAAATGTTATTGTTTACTCAACAAAATTGTAATGTTTAGATGCATTGTACATGGGCCGAGGACCTATACAATAATTGAACTATAAAATACCATATAACAAAAACAGAACACTATTTATAGACAGGCAAGTAAATAAACATTTGTTCGGTGTCATTATAATTGTGTCATTTTTTAATGATATTCTTTTTCTTAGAGAATTCTTTTAATCTCTCATTTTAAACAAATGTCGGGCTGACAGAAAGATAATGTAAAAACCTAAAACTTGTTACACAATTCCATTATTTTGTTTCTCTCTCTCTCTCTCTCTCTCTCTCTCTCTCTCTCTCTCTCTCTCTCTCTCTCTCTCTCTCTCTCTCTCTCTCTCTCTCTCTCTCTCTCTCTCTCTCTCTCTCTCTCTCTCTCTCTCTCTCTCTCTCTCTCTCTCTTTCTCTCTCTCTCCAATATAAAGACATCAGTTCAGTTTAAAAGAGTACGTCTTTTTGTAAGTTTTGGCAATGGTTGAATACCAGAGCGACCACACTGCAATCAGTACCGGTAAATATATATGCAACCCACGCTAACGTTATCACTACCCTATTACTATGCACATAATATAGAAGGCGAAGAACAAACTCATTTACTATAAAAGGGTAGTGTCACTGAACATAATTATAACATACAAACGGATATGAATAAACATACAACATGTGCTAACCCGTCAGGTTTGACCTATGAGACACTCAATTACTAACTACGTGATTAACATTAATATTATTTTAATAAATGTCCATCCGCATATCATTACAGTACAACAAGAATGATTGAATAAGTTTTTATCTATAGGTATTGAGTCATGCACAGATAATAGGTAGACAACGTTAAATGTGTGATGACTATTTTGTAAAACAGTAAGATATGAAAAAGGAAATTTCATAATGTTAGATAAAGTGCCGTATGACACATACGAGCCCACATCACTCATAAAAATATAAATAACATAAAACCATATTTTTTACAAATATGAGATAGTGTTACTACAGTTAGTAAGAACAGATTACATTTTTCAATTACTAACCATTCCCGTGTATTGCACAGGATGTTTTATGACCCTCAATTGCTATCTTTAGATGAGCCCAACAGCGTGTATTCGCGACTTCGCATACATGTATATTCGGTTGTGTATTTGTGAACACTGATGAGAGCAGTCTCTTCTTTGACCAATACGCATTCACGTGTACACTGTATATGGGACAAGCATTCATTCTTCAACAAATTAAATTGTATTATCAAGATAGGTAACATAGGTTTTCTGTTGTATTGTTGTCCCGTATGTATATACTGTCTGTTTTGCAATTGTGTCTGGGTGTGATTTGTAAGTATTTTAATATTTTCAATAAAAATAATAAAATATGTCATCTTCTGTCCATCGTTCTACGTTTTCGGATCACAAATTAAAACTGGTGGAATCAATCAAATATTTACGTGTACATGACGTAAGAGTGTGTCTACTGATTTTAGATATTTAGAATTATTATTAAAAAAACGGAAAATAACGATGATATGTATCGTTTGTGGAAATAAATTGAAACCGACAGAAGATGTGACAGAAATTATGAATTTGTATTTGTAAATGATAAAAGGTATAAATGTATGCTTTGTTTATGAAGCATATTACATTAAAACTGAATGCGTGTGCTATGTAGTACGTTCGCAGCAAACGGCCTACTAATAGCTTTAATATATATATCATACTGATGCAAATAAACACAGCTGACAAGTTCGTATGAAATGTCACATGCAGAACATTAAAGTATATCATGTTTGTTTTCATATTGTTGCAGACAAATCCAAAAAGCTCACAGTTGTCATGTATACAGCTTTGATTTCTTAAAATTAGTTTAAAGATACATTTTCAATAACGAGTACGCATCCTTAAATATGTCCCGTTAACACGCATTAGTTAGCTGATATGAGAAATATGTATTGTCAAGTGGATTGTCTTATATTTGGTTGAATCAAAATGTTGGTGACAGGTAAATATATTTGTTTATGTTTAAAGGATATGTTTATACAAATTGGTCCGAAACAATTAATTCATCAAGTTATTTAAGTCATTACATCATTTCAAATCGGGGTTTTGGCCAGACTAGTATTTAAGTTTTCTTAGTGATAAGTCACTCTTACGAAATCTATGAAAATTTAGAATCGCATTACACTCCTTAAAAATACAACATTTTAGAAAGGACTATTACATACTGGATGATCTATGATGTTCTAATAATTATTCTGGTCGTACAATCCATAAAGGATGTATAATCTACTAATTTATAATGTATCTGAAAATACGTTGCCATGTTTATAAAAGATTTGATGAAAACTCCGGGGGAAATAATTATCGAAGTAACGTCATTTCCAGCCGTCATGCTGAAACGTGAATTGTACTTTGGGCCAGATTGTTTGGGCCTTATATATTGAATAAACCTGTCTGTATGTGCTCCTTTCACAAATAGCTATTGTATAAATGTAAATAAAACATGCATTAATTTAACCGTCCGTCTGTCCTACCAGACATTTTATAAATGGCGTTACAAACATATCAACAGTATCGATTCAGGGTAATGAACCGAGAAGACGTTTTTACAAGGTTTAAAACAATCCAGTATGAATGAGTACATTGTTTACATATCACGCATACCACTGCAGGGTATACACGTTTACGTTCCAAAGATAAAATTGATAAACCAAAGCTTCGAAAGAAGAATCTGTAGTAAAATGTAAATAATATAAGTGATGAACAGATATAGAGATAGCATTACAGTATTAACGGACAGCTAATACACGCAAAATTTAAGATAATTGTCATTATTCATTTTAGGTAACAAAAGAACAGGAATATTTTCGGGATAACAAATTCTTTAGTGTGAAAATACAGGACGTTTCGGAGTACATACTCACTCCTTCATCAGGTGGAATGTAAGGAAATAACAAAATACTAAAGAAGTTGTTATCCAGAAAATCTACCTGTTCTTATGAATACAACATCTAAATGCCCTTCAAAGACCTAAGGTAACATACATAGCGATTTTCTAATTACGAAATATTCAATGTATTACGCGTAATTTCTCGCCTGGTTTATGACCGGCAATTAAGCTAACATTGTCTGGGTGACTGGGCGACTAGCTGTGGTTGTGTATTCGGATGTATATTCGTCAACTCTGACATACACAAAGAATTGTCATTGACATAAGCAGAGGAAAATGAAATATCTAGATATATCTAGCGTAGGTATTCGAGTCTGCAATTATGACCATGTATATATAAATCGCCATCCATGAATTTATTTGAGCAGGATAATATGAAACATCACCCCATCCAAACTGTTTTAAACCGGAACACGAGACTTTGGCACATGTGTGCTTATTTTATGTTTTCATTTGATTTTATGATTTGTAGTAATACATGTTCAACTTCTATACATACCTTATAGTATCGTTGTTTACACAACTGTGACCTGTTATCTAGGTCTATATTGTTTATATATTTTATTTAATAATTTGATTTGTAGTTTAGAAAATAGTCATACCTTTCACATCTATAACATATAAATGTCATTGCAATTTTACAATTCGACATTCAAATTTTGTTTTAACAGATAATGAAACATTCATGGGCTAGTGTACAGCAATAAATTACCTAATCAAGTCAAATTGCAAAGCTGTTTGATGTTCAAACAATGAACGTTGCTACAAAGGCGCATACTGGTACCTCTTTGTCATCATAACAATTAGTTTAGATACCCATATGAAAGTGTCTATAGCGATTGATGATGATGATTGATGAGACCCGTTAGAATACAGCGAATACACATGTTACATAACACCGACCGGAACTCATCGTTTAACAGGTTGTTCTGATAGGCATTTACACGTGACGCTTGCTCCTGCATATAGCCAGGTACTCCCATATGATTACAGAGTCCCTGGTTGACCGCCGTCAGTGAAGCTCAGCAAAAAGGAGATTGACAAAAAGAGTCATTGCAAAATGAAATACAGATGTATATAATGTTACAACTTGACAGCATTATTATCATGATAACCGCTGCATTAGCTTGCGACATAACAATACTAAATTTAATTTGTATTATGGCAGTATGAAACTTCCTCCAATAACAGAAACTCTTCCGCATACAATCTTAAAACTAAAGAACAGGCGGAACAACAAGTATTAGTATTTTAATTTAATACACTTAAACAACATGCATGTGTTGAATTTCTATCATTAATCATTAACATTCAAACGTATACACTTTAATAAGAGTTAGTAGTGTGATAGTTGTAATGAGCCTATCGGCTTATGATAAATTGTTTAACTCAAAATGATAAATTACAATCGTGATACCATTTCACCTATTCATCAAATATAAGACTGTGAAGTGATCATGTCAAAATAACCGGATGAAACATCATGGAAATAGCTAATTTCGTAACTGAAAGTTTTAAATAAAACTTTTGTTATAAAGAACAAGTGTAAATGTATTGACATTTAAAGCTTTAACTTTACTTAAACCACAATCTTTGTTGGCCATTCTTGTAGATGCTATCTGTGTTTGAATTTGTCATAAAAAATAGTGCCGAGATACTTATACTCTGGGACAACTTCTATGATTGAATTGTCAATGAGAACAGGTTTATAGTTGTCTCTCTTCACTGTTTAATCTATATTTAATCTAATTGCCTTTATTTTCCGGGTATTAGAACTATAAGGTTGTCTCAGCACCATGTACAAAGACGTTATATGGCCTTATGGCAAGTGAAGTATACATTTATTTAAAATCGTAACCAAAAAATATTTAAGAATGAGAAAGTCAGCAATTAAAATGTTTTAATTATAGATTTTAATATAACATACTTCAAATTGGTAGATAGTTTCTTTTCTCTCTATGTTAATGAGCGTAAGCACGAAAAATGACCTTGAAAGGCTTTGCAGCGTGATATATGGGGCCGCGGCCGCGGCCGCCTTTGATGAAACTATTACGTAATTCATTGGGACACATCGTGTGTGCAGACGGCATAATGTCGACATATGATCGCTTATTGGTTTATAACCCTCGTAATGTTTATATCAAAGACGACGATCGTTTTCAAGTGTCACAGGTATGAAACCATCCATCTAAAATTTATCTAAGAGATACTAAACGTCACTATGGAACATTCTATACATAAAAATACAGTATGACTGCAAGTTACCAATTGCTGTGAATGTCGATGTGAACAGTTGAGAACAGCTTTGACATAACAGACATATGTTAATGTACATGATCGTATATCTCTTCTTCATCACCTTAACTTAAAGAATGCCAGTCAAAGAAATGTACATGCTCTTTGAATATTTCTTCTTTAAAATGTACACCTGGTCAATACGATCGTTTTTGCATAGTTTTTAGTGAAAAAGAAATGGTTAGTAGTAAAGAAACCGATATTACCCCACATAACGATAACATGACTAATTAAGAGGTTAAGTGAACAATCTAATGTGATTGATAATATGTAAATTGATGTAGGATAATTGAAAGGCAGTCCTATGATAAACACTTAGACATATTTCTAAAATCTACTAGTAATTGAACTTAATTGATTATCAAATGTGGAAGTTAAGAAGCAGTAGTGGAGCAGTAAACATACTGTAAGATAGGTTATCATCAAGTTGACACAACTTACTTTGTCAATAAAAGTTGTTTTAAGCTTGCTCTAGTTCTTAATATAACTCATCATTTCACAGGTGTTATGCTATGTATTTTTGTGATTCAGGTCGAATGAATATAAGATTATCTTTCGGGATATGTCTGTTATACTTATGATAATTTAGATCACTACTGCTTGGGTGAACATGCCAATCTTTCATTCATTCTCTCTGTCGTTCCATCATTCAGTCAAACGCTATGTATGAAGGACCTACTTTTTAAGTTATTAACTTATTAACTTATGGTTAGCTAATGAAATTAAGGAATTAAATAAAAATTGTATCACCTTCCCCTGTTCTATCAGTGATTAGTTACATTTCAAAGATAACCACATTACGCCCGGAGTATTGGTAATGCCCTGTAGGATCATGTAGTGTTTAGACATGGTTATAGTGATAATATTATACATGGTTATCTTTTTTTATGATAGCATCAGGCTGGTCGGTTATTTATTTTATCTTTGAACACACCTGTGCTCCTTTTGTACATGCAAATAGTTCCAAAATATAATATGTAAAGGTAGTGAGATGTTGGATACGTAGAAATGAAACGTTACCTGTAAATGTGGTCATATGCAAACGTATTCTTTTAAAGATGCATAATCAGTTTTGCATGATACTTTATATGGTTCTAAAATGTACATATTACAGTAGGTGCTGGGTTACGTTATATCATCTTACTCGACTTTCTATCAACTATATATATATATTTCAATGAAAACTAAGGAACAGTCACATGCACATGTAGTATCCGACATATTCAGTATCTACTCGTTATCAGACCTATTAAAAGCTATAAGAGCAAATCTGTCTTCCTATCCATTTCATGAAAGTTTCCAAATATATATTTGACTTAATGGCAGCAGCATGCCAAGGTTCTATGTCCTGTTTTCGATCATGACCCCGACTTTGAATAGTTGTATTTTCTTTATAATGAACTGACTGACCTTACACTGGTATTTTCGGTTAAAGTTGATCAATCTCAATTAAATAACACAAATTTTAACATTGGACATACATGTGACCTCACCAACATCATTTAGTCGCTTTACATGATATGTAATCAAATTGGAGACCCAGTTTGAGTATATTAGCGTTAGTGACTTTGAAATACATAATATATTCTTGCTCGAACTACATAAAAACTAAGTGAGCAAAATTTATTAATGACAGAAAGAAATTAATACTTCAATTTATCAATGTTTTTTTCATTAAAAACATTTTTGTCATCAGTGACATATTTGTCATCAAAGGCAATTTTTTAAAATTCAAAGTCATGCTATCATCAAAGTTTTTACCATCACAGTCGATTTTTCAATCAAAATCATTAATTAATGAAAATAATTTTGTTTCATTAAATTCATTTTTCTCATTAAAGTCATTTTTTTAATCAAATTAATTTTTTCATCAGTCAGTTTTTAATTTAAAGTCATGTTTTCATCAAAGTAATTTTTTAAAATCAAAATCATTTTTGAAAATCAAAGTTATTTTTTTTAAATCAAAGTCGGTTTTTTAATCAAATTCAAATCAAAATTAAATTCATTTTCTCATTAAAATTATTATTTTTCATCAAATTATTTTTTCATCATATTCATTTTTTCATCAAATTTATTTTGCCATCAAATTTTTCTTTTCATCAAAAGCCTTTTTTTTATTATTCAAAGTCATTTTCTTCATCAAAGTCAGATTTTCCATCAAAGTCATTTTTTTACATCAAAATATTTTTTTTATTAAAGTCATTTTTCTTATCAAAGTCATTTTTTCTTATCAAAGTCTTTTTCTAATCAAATTAATTTTTTCATCAAAAGTAATTTTTCTTAATTAAAAGTCATGTTTTCATCAAAGTCAATCTTTTCATCAAAGATATTTTTTCTTCATCAAAGTCATTTTTTTCCATCAAAGTCATTTTTTTCCATCAAAGTCATTTTTTTCCATCAAAGCCGTTTTTCTCATTAAAGTCTTCTCTTTTTTTTTTTATTAAAAGTCATGTTTTTATCAAAGTCATTTTTTCATAAAAGATATTTTTTCTTCATCAATGTCATTTTTTTCCATCAAAGTCGTTTTTTCTCACCAACGTCATTTTTTCATTAAAATTATTATTTCATTATAGTCGTTTTATTAATTAAATTCATTTTTTCATCGAACTTATTTTTTAATCCAAATTCATTTTTTTGGGGTTATTGAAGTCATGTTTTCATCAATATAAATTTTGTTCATCAAAGGTATTTTTTATTCATCAAAGTCAGTTTCTTCCATCAAAGTCGGTTTTTAATCAAAATCAGTTTTTTTCATTAAATTAATTGTTCTCATTAAAGTCTGATTTTCAATCAAAATCATTTTTCCATCAAATTCATTTTTTCTCATTCAAAGTCATTTTCTTCATCAAAGTCAGTTTTCTCACCAAAGTCATTTTTTAATCAAATACATTTGTTCATCAATTTTTTTTTTCATCAAAAGTCATTGTTCCTTATTCAAAGTCATGTTTTCATCAAAGTAAATTTTTTCATAAAAGATATTTTTTCTTCATCAAAGTCATATTTTTCCATCTCACCAAAGTAAGTTTTCCATTAAAATCATTTTTTTCATTAAAGTAAATTTTCTCATCAAGTCATTTTTTAAATCAAATTCATGTTTTATATTCAAAGTCAAGTTTTCATCAATATAACAAATTTTCATCAAAGATATTCTTTATTCATCAAAGTCTCTTCCATCAAAGTCGGTTTTTAATCAAAATCATTTTTTTCATTAAATGAATTTTTCTCATTCAAGTCTGATTTTTATTCAAAATAATTTTGTCATCAAACATATTTTTCCTTCATCAAAGTCATTTTTTCATTAAAGTTATTTTTCTCATTCAAGTCATTTTTCTCATCAAAGTTATTTTTTTTCATCAAATTCTCTTTTTTAATCAAAGTTAGCTGTTTTCATCAAAAGTAATATTTTTTTATTCAAAGTCAAAGATGATACTTACAAAACTTTTCAACGATATTAAAGATGATATTTACAAAGCTTTACAAAGCTTTACAAAGCTTTACAAATGTTTACAAAATAATAAATATCTTGTAAATACCATCTTTAATAGATATTTATTACCTTTATTATTTTTGTAAAGAAGTATTTTAATATTTGTAAATAGCTTGTAAATACCATCTTTAATAGATATTTAATCCTTTGTAAATATCATTATTTCATGTAGTGAACATTCTAGCAAATGTTCCGTTTCATCGCTCCGAGGTCGTTTAACTAGTTTCACCTCCGCCATATTCTCCAGATCATGTTTGAGTCCTTGAGAAAGGTCTTCATGCAGTACAATACACGGAGGAAGAGAAACATTCGTCTTAGAGAGTTCCACTCGCCATAGTAAACCATCATCAAGTAGTGACGTCACGGAATTGCTGCCATTCATTGCACAATCAAATCCAGAAGCATCAAAGCTCTCCGCCATCTCGTTGATGAAGTAGGTGACCCTTCTTGGAGGTTTGAAGACATCGAGGTATGAGCAGCCACCTCTCCCGAATGTTAAAGCTTTCTTCACATGAAGGACTTGTAGGGGTTTCTCCTTCAAGGCTTCATCAGCTTCCTTCTGGAGCCAGTCTGGAGAGAGTGCGACCATGACGTCTCCAGGACAGATGTCTCCTCCCTCCAGGAGAAGGTCGAGATGGCGGCTAGATGTCCCCAACACGCAGATGCAGATTCCTTCAATGCTCATGCTGCGTGGCTCTTTGGTCCTGTCCACTGTCGGACTCAGACGCTTGAAGGCCTGGAGGTATGTCAGCTCGCTCATGAGGGAATCCATTTTTTTGTTTGTGAGTGGTTTGCACCTGGAATCAATTTGATAGAAATTCACGCTTTTCTGAGTTTGTTGAAAATACATTTGCATCTATTATGGCAAACTGCAAACTGCTGCCTAGATATACACCATTGGATGTCACAAATCGTCTTAAACGTAATGAAGATAAAACTGAGTTTGTAATATTGGGTCCTAAATCCAGAATCGCACAAGTTCAGACACCATCAGTGACCATTGGAGATGCCAGTATAAACCTTGGAGTCTGGCTAGATCAAAAGCTCAAATAACACAAATATTCAGAAGTGCGCACTTCCATCAGCAAAACATAAGCAAGCTCTATGGTTATCTGACAAATGATGTTACAACCATACTAGTACTGTCCCTTGTCATCTCCAGGATTGACTATTGCAGTCTTACAGTCTTCTCGTCAACTCGATCAACTCAGTCGTCCTCAAACTCTCCAAAATACTGCATCGAGAATTGTCTCAAGAACTGGCAAATTCAACCACATCACTCCAGTTCTTAAAGAGCTACACTGGCTACTCATCTCAGCTAGGATAGTCTACACAATTCTTGTCATGACATACAATAGTCTCAACAACCTTGCCTCAGCATATCTCTCCGAGTTGCTCCAACTCTACAGGCCGTCCCGTTCACTCATGTCACAGGACCAGTTACTACTAACTGTACCACATGTCAATACTACCTTCGGCAAAAAACTTTTGCCTATAACGCAGCAACAAAAGGGAACATGTTGCCAATTCCTGCCCTTCGTTGGACTCCTTTAAAGCAATCATCAAGACAGAACTCTTTCGACAACACTTTGATTAAACTTTCATACATAAACTCCTAACAGCAAACTGTCAATAAGCACACAGAGCATTTTAGTGAATTGCAAATACATATATTATTATTATTATTATTATTATTATTGTTATTAAATCATTTCATCATAGCTATTGTTCACATTCACTAAGCAAGTATTGGTGAAATGTACCATAGGCTATTGTCTATTCCTGCAAAGTTAAATTACATAAACGAATTCAACTGAAGAGGCTACACGTACCTATTCATTATGGATATATTATTCCACTGCTTCTACTACGAAGCTTGTTCATAGATCAACAGATAATTTATCTACATAAAATAATTCAACTGAAGGGGCTGAACGTAGCTATTCATTTCTGCATTAATGAGTAGATCATAGATCATTATAACATTTATCAAAATGAGCGCCTTACCTCGCCTGCTTACGTGAAGGCAAAAGAAAGAATTCATTAAATAATGAATAAAAGCAACTGCTTTGTGCGGACCTGATTAGCTGAACACTATAACAGAAATGCAGTTCCTACCTGTATAGACTTAATTCCCTGATGTCCCATCATATTAGGCAACGCTCCATGACGTGAGTTTAATGGATTTCCATTGGCTGCTGAACGAGCTGTGGGCGGGCTTTATAATCCAATGAGCTTTTGTTTCAAATACCAGAAATAAAACCTGCTCGGCATCATACTAGATTGATGTTGAGATCGCGACTGCTGGTTTGAGAGATGACAAATCGTTCATTTTGCAAGCCAAATATAAATAACAACAACTTAAGAAACTTCAGAACATTTATGAATTGAGAAGGTGACATTAAAGGTACATCCATTGTGTTGTTGTGGGTCACATTTGCCAAATGTTATAAATGGTATTAATCTTTCGAGAAGTACTGACTGTTGCCGAAAATTGGCATTTTGATGATACCAACGATATAAGGGTAAAAGTGTCGATTTCTGATCGAAAACCGGACAATGTACCACGTGTGGCGCGCGCCAATTAGTCACACGTAATTTTGGAAACATATTTACACCAGACAAACAGACAACTTTAGCTGGATAATGTTTAATAGGTCTTATAACTACTGTGCATGTAAATGGGATGTGTAGTTTCGGTTTCTGTATATGTATAATGATGTTGCTCAATTTCAATTAGAAACTAGTAAGTATGATATATTTGGCGATTGGAGATGAATATGCAAGTTGAGTGAACTTATTTTAACTGAAATCAGCACATAAGGAATGTTGGCACGTATTTCAGCCAAATACATTTTTATGAAACACAATGGATGTATCTTTAAAACGATCACGCTTCTAATCAACTGAACCTTGTTGAGAAACAAGACGATACACTATCGACAGCTCGAACAGAGAGGAGTGAAAGGCTAGAAGGAGAAAGGTAAACTTCACCGATCTGAAATGAACATTGCAGGGGTGTCTGGAGATACATGTATGTGCAATCCCTTACTGTAATGAGTTAATTTTGCTGGTCATCCCTCTGATGAACAAACAGTCCATCTTAAACATTTACCCTATCACCTGATTTAACAAGCAATTGTTTTGGCAACTGTGTTCCCTATTGCTCTCTCCCCGTTGAAATGTTAAATGTGGCATTCCAGTTAGTAATATCTGAACAATTCACAGGACAAAAAGTCCGGTTTCCACCGAATCCTCCCGGATTCCCCAGGATCCGCCAATTTTTGGGAGAATCCGGAAGGATCCACTACTTTTTGTCCTGTGATTTATTGCTAAATAAGGATTCTTGTTATGATGGAAACCCAAAGCTAGAAAAACAATTCCCCACATTTTCTCTGAAGGATAAACCAAAATAAAGTCGCAAAAATTATTCAGTCCGTTATGAGTTATCTGTTGTCAGTTGAAGCAGTATCCTTAACATTGTGTAATCAAAAAGAAAGGAGAAACAATGTCAGTGAGCGTTTGAGGTATGTTTGGAGTCAACATCGTAGGAGCAACGTTTGGGTGAATTTATGTTCCCTTCGCAGCAAAACGTTTTTATGAAATGTTCCCTTTGAAAATTGTTCAACAAAATTAAATGTCACAATTTGAACACAATCCAGATGAGAAAGTATCTTAAATGCTTAAAAGATGTAATAGTGTGATAGCCGAATTAACAATTGCGTCAAACAAGTTGCTCACACCCACCCAAGTGACATTTACTGCAGATTAAGGACCAGTCCTGAGAAGCAGTATTTTTAATTGGGTCCCCTCAATATCTTTGATTTCGTAACGAAGCGAAGCGAAACGAAATGAAATGAAAACAAAACAATACATAGCGTTTGTGTTCGTTGCTCTACGCTTGTGATAAGGTCTGCGTTCATGTGTCCTTACATATATATATCTATCATTTACCTGTATTAAAAGTTAGAATGTATAATAGTATGTTTTTGATTAACCGTCATTATTTATACTCACCGTTGATAACTCAGCGTTGCCAAGTCAGTCTCTCTCAATTTATCACAGTCAAATAAAGAGAGTTACCTCGCAACACCCTCGGTCCCCGCTAGTTGGCTTATAATTACCCAGTGACGTCACTCCTTTCTCCTGGAGCCTGGACGCAGGCAGCTCTCAGACTCACAGGAGGGGAGGTGGGATGGTTATAAAGACCGGTGAGTTATCAACGGTGAGTATTAATAATGAATAATGAGAAATAAATTATGTTCTGTTCTGTTATAAATCAGTGCGCAGATCGGTGCTTACTCGGCACTGGCAACGTGAGTGTTGCGTGCTCATTTGATAGTTGCACTTGCATGTCCGGCGGGTTTTGCCTCTGCAAAAAAAGACAAAGGACTCATTCGAAGTTGGTGAACTTAACATTATTATTCGGCAAGTAAACTTGCAAATATAAGCTTGTCAGTGGAAAATACCATTAACCGTTCCTTTGATTCCCACTACATCTTACACAGATTTTCTTATGGAACATTCAGGGCACTGTCGAATTTTGCAACAATTTCAATATCTTTTACTTTCGAAGTATTAATATCCGGTGGGAAATCATGCCACCTTAGTGATATTTGCGTGTTGTAATTATAACATGCAGTTTTGTGAAGTTATTTATTCACATTGTAAATCATCATTTACTGTATCATTAGTGTAACAAATGGTCTCTTTAATCATCATTAATCATCAGAAATCCATCATCTCCGGGCGAATTTTGGTTACTTTAAATTGCAACATGCTTTGGATATTAAATCGCAAGCTATTAGTGATAATCATATTTAAGTATTGATTGATCGTTTATTTAAAACACTGAAATAAAACTTTCTAAATGAGATTAAGATGGCAATTTGGCGATTTCATCCGTATTAGAACTATCATGTTGGCATCTTGAACGAACGATTTTATCGCAAAACGTTGACTGTCAATTTTTCCGTGACTTAAACATGTGATAGTAAGGACAGAAATAATAAAGTTTAGTTTTGGTCCCTTTATACAATTATTCATCTTTATTAAAACTTAGTTAAATTGAACTAAATCCATATTCATTACATATAAATTACTTCAAACAAGGCCATTATCACTTTTTTTGTTTGCTGTAATTTTTAATAATTACAAGAAACGAATGTTTAGTCATGGAAATAAAGAGGTCTCACAAAACGGAAAAGAAATATTACCAATTGCAAATAAATATTTTGCATTGGTTCGGGTAAGCAACGCGGAAAGATTTTCCATCCTCGAGTTATTAAAAGGTGTGACACCTTTTTGACTACGGATACTCGGGTCTTGTTGAAGGCTGTTTTACCCTCTTATATAAAGGTGTACTGCATAAACCTTTATTACAAATTGTATAGTTGAACACATATAGAATACAAAAAAAACGTGATAAAATGCCTTTAAGTTAACTTAGAAATGGCAATCTAATGATCATCATATAGTCACTCTGATGATTTCGTACAGTCAACTTTGAGATTTAGTTCATTATTGTGTTATTGTGTAAAACAAGATTCCCGTACAAGAGAGAAATATACTGTAGAGCACAACCATCAATATCTCAATTTCTGTGATTCTCAAACAAACATTTCCAAATGTAGTCCCGCAGAATGGTGCAGAAAATCAAGGCAATTGTGCACTTTGGGTGAAAAGTACCAACCTTGGCACAAAGATAGCTTATGGTATTGTGATTAAATTTGGTCTGACGGCCAAGTCAATTTCGATCCAAGATGGCCGCCAAATCCAAAATGGCCGCCACTGTTAAAACGTATCTGCTTTTACATCTTTCTGCATATTCAAATGATCCATTGATGTTATTTTATTTTTATTCATGCTAGCTTGGAACCAAAGAAATACAAGGATTGATACTGTATTGATAAATCCATTGTTGACGATGGTACAAATGATACATTGAAGAAAACAACCAAAATGGCAACCAATTTTGTAATCTAAGGTAATGTATGTTTCTGTACGTTTCTACATCAAATTTGATTGTGAATCTTGCTTGTTTAGACTAGAAAAACCATGACAAACAATGTATTGGTAATCCCATTGTTGACAGTAGAAAACATAATCCAAAATGGCGGCTAATTTGTCACTGAAGGACATCCTTCGATAACCTGGAATTGAATTGTTTTCCTTCATCTTATTACGTTTACATTTAGGTTGATATTCTTAGCTTATGGTCTTCAAATAGATCTGGTCCAAGGGTTTAAATGATTTTCCTTCCAAGATGGCGGCCAAAATCAAAATGGCGGTCACTGTACGTCAACCTTATCTCTTTTGGCATATTTATGCATATTTAAATGATTCAATATCGCATTGTATTGTTATTCTGAAGATAATGGTCTGTCCTTTATTTTGCAAATAATGATTGACTTTTTGCAAGGGAATTTCTCTTACTATTTATCAACGTTGGTATTTATAGTGCCAAAAATCCCTTCATAACATAGAACACAATCAATTAAAGCTGTTCAATGAATTCAATGAAAGAAACTGCAAAAAACCCATTTCATAGACAGTCATTAGGGGTGTAACAATACATCGAAAAATCGATGCATCGTAAGAGTTGGCTTGCCAATAGTACTATATCGATAGTATATACAAAAACACTAGCGCAATAGTAAGGTTAACTATTGATACTATCGAAACTATTAAATTTCCATTATTTATGAATGATTTTCACAAGCCTCACTGCATTTAATTCAAGATTTTTCATTTTAGAATGTCAAAAAAGAAGAACTAGAGATAGGAAATAGCAATATGACAAAGTCTTTTCATTTATGATTTCTTTACTGATTTTAGTTCCATAGTCCTTACATCAATTAAACATTTCTACTAAAACCTATAAAAAATCTAGCTGATTATTGCGTATTTGTACAAAAAACCCTATCGCAATAGTAATTGCAATAGTGAGTTACAATAGTCTATCGCTTTCGCAATAGTAAGTGTCAATAGTCTATCGCTTTCGCAATAGTAAGTGTCAATAGACTATCGCTATCGCAATAGTCTCTTTTGGTCAATTGTCACTCCTAACAGTCATAGACATGATGTTCGCCAAATATTTTCCACCGACATTTTGGGGAGTCATGACACCTATTTGGACTTCCCAGCCAAGTTATAGAACTAGTTCTATCAGACATAACATACTGCACTAGGTTTGGGTCGAATACTGTAAACAGTGGTTCTTACAACAGACGAACAACACATGTATATTTAAAAACAACATTAATTGATTGCACTGTATAAGACAATAAGTTGTCTAGTTTGTTCCATTTCTTTTATTCGACTGTTACTTCTGTTACCTCTCTGGAAACACTGAACAAATGCATCATCTCGGGTTTCTCAGTTTCCAACGTGTCTAGAACATTGTTACTGGTATCACGACTCTCACTCCAAGATACCATCACTTCACTCCTATTCAGACCTTCATTCACTGCCAGTGAAATACAGGATACACTCTCTTTATCTACAATCAATTAAGGATAAACACATATATAAGCTATCTCTCAGAAACCCCTTTATGCCCTTCGCATACCAGATCTCTTAAGCAAATATCTGATGTAATGAGTTACCTCTCTATAAGCATCGCCAGTGCTCCCACGGGAACTTAATTGTCTGTCGTTCATGAGGGCAAACAGATATTGCAATTGTTTGCATTCGTTCATTCATGGTATCTTTTTTAAAAAGACAGTTGCAATACATTGTAATATTATTTATTTTATAATGAATTTTCAAAAGGAAAAAAAACCCAAAACCCCATATATATAGCAAGCAGGTACAATTGTTGTCACGTAATTAAACTTGAAGTAGAAAGTGTGGTAACTGCTTAGAAACCACTCTACAATACGTAGCTACCACCACGAAGGATTAGTACTGACAGGTTAAGTAGCTTAATAACATAATTTTTACCTAAAGCATGCATGTCTTGCTCATTGTGAGCATTCTGAACAAAGACAATATATTTCAAAACGAACGAATTTAAAATGTAACAGTAATATACTTTATGGAACATATAATAAGCTATTACAGTACTTACACCCTTTTTGTAACTGATATTGATATAACATATCATTTTTATATAGTGTTGTGCATGAACATAAAACAAACCCAGCCTATTATAAAAATTTAGTTATGAATAATGAAAGTATTTCATGTTTTTTTATGGCAAACTTTCCGAAGTTATAAATGACACATAATGTCGTATTTCATTCAGGTGTCACCATGAGTTTACGGAAGAATAAATGTAGTAAATAATTGATGCAACACCGGGGTTGATGAAACATATAGTTGATGTGTCATGTTTCCACGGATGAAGGTCAGGTCAAGTTCACCTTGTCCCGTTCATATAAAATATGTCCAGATGTTACATGGAAAGTGATTGATAAACATTGCTATTTCCCTATAGAATGGTCATATACATATCGCTCCCAGTGACGTGGACTGTATTTATACATTATTACACAAAACAATCATTATAACAAAAAAATAACATAATAACAAAAGACAAATTCACATAACAGTTACAGAGTATGGTCGGTGAATGTGCGTTCTGAAGAATTGGGGTCGTTTGCTACAGTCAATAAGAAACTAAATAAACATTGTGTAAGTAAGTATCATGAAATCATTAAATGTTGCCGTACAGAATAGTTTTGAAATTGGTTTAAACATATTTTATTCATTAAAATGGATTGGCAAGCATCCTGAGAGCTTATGTCAACGTTTCAATAAAACTTACAAATGTGACAAAAAAGAAGCAATTATTACGACGATAGCGAGAGAAGGTATGAATATGACGTATTAATACTTTTCTAAGTGCCTAATAATTGCTGCATCAAGGCATCGTATTTTGGAAAAATACTGATGGTCGTTTTATAAAAGAACGTGTATATCGATTATCGTATTATTAAGATATCAAAAGCAGGCATGAGCTATGGTATTACATATTTTAAAACATTCTATAATGGATTGTTTGTTGACTAACATGATTGGACGATGCTATAGCAAGAAACTAGTAAATGGTTTGTAAAATGGCTCATGATATAGAATGTAGAATGTCAATGATACGTAAATTTGTCATTGATAGTTGTACAGGATCAGTTTGAGTCGCTAGTCGATATCACTGAGGTCTCACTCAAACCGACTAACGTTGTCTACAATTATAATTCTCATAAACAAACACATACTTCCTTTTATCGTCGCTGAATATCCTTCATTGATTAACTCACCAGCTACAAAAGATGGCACTGCACGGGCAGTACAGATTGAACTTTTAAACACGGACTGTTGTAATTAGACTGCCCCTGAGCAGTTCAGCCGGGCGTTATAACAAGGAGACCACGAAACTAAACATCAATTTCCTGCTATTCTATAGTTGAGTGACATTGTTGAAATTTACGAATTATGTCGTTTCGGACTATGAAAGAAATATTTGAATTTCTCCTAAAAAAAGTAAAAACTCGCACTAGAAAGTTTCTAGAAACGTTCTAGAACAGTTCTAGATACGCACTAGAAAGTTTCTAGATACGCACGAACCAATGTGTGTACACTACAGTATTATAGTATCTAATTAGCATCACTAGTCATCCTGTGAGGAGCAAAGTCGCGCTCTTAACTTGTTAGAATATGCAAGCCTGGATATACTGGGATATGTGTGTAGTGCAAGGGGGCGGTGTGGGTATTACCATAAACCAATTCTAAAATAGGTACAGATGTGTATTGTCTCCAATACTGTTATTTCAATCTTTGTACTTTGACACATGATTAGTTGACTCAGAGATGCACACAAGTGGTCACTGGGATGTTCAGGAGATACGGTTCACTGACTTGATGGTTAAACACTAAGGAATTTTCTGAGATTTTAGAAAAAAATGGTATATTCATTTTTTTATTATTTTCATTTGAATGCAAACCAGAGAGTATATTGTGGAAGCGTTTATTTAAAGAATGACTACATATCTATAAACTTAATATATATTTTTAGGGGAAGGATACTTGTGTGAAAATGCTCCTCATAAATAATACCCGTCACAATCGTCAGAGCGGCCGAAATTGTAAACAAATAAAATGATTAAAAATATTTTAAATATTTTTAGACTTTGTATATACCCCTTCACTGCTGACAACAATCTAAAAGTGAGTGGGTCATCCCAAGATCTATATTGGAAACTACATGCAAGAGTTTGAATTAATTAAACTTTGTAGGGTACTGGCAAATTTGATAACGCAACAAATAAAGACATTCTGAATTCATTACATCACTACATTTTTTAAAGTAATACATTCGGATTACACTTCTCCTAGTGGTGAAGAAGACATGTGCCAAATTTAAAAAGGATGAGAAGAATAGTTTTTCATTAATCAATAAAAAGAAATGCTCAGAATATGACTTAGTTAAAAACTACAAAACTTCGAATTTAAAAAAAAAATATCACCAATTCAGTTTAAATTGCGCAATGGGCCTCTCCTAGTGGTGAAGAAGACATGTGCGGAATTTGAAAAGGAGATGAACAGTTTTAGTGTAATCGATTGGACAAAAAATGTCTTCGGGGCGGACGGAATGATGGACGGAAGGAAGGAAGGAGAGACGGACGGAAAGACGGACAGACCTTATCGTTGGTATTACTATATACCTCAAACCTTTGTTCGCGGGTATAACAACTACACACAACACTCCTACAACAAAACATTAACCCTAGCAACAAACAACTACTAAACCCCACTAACAACATTTAAATTTTCAATGCACTTGGCACCAATAAATGTATATTAAGGAAACGGGCCTCCTGGCCCGAATCTAACAATCCAACAATTCAAAACATCATTCAAACACCTCCATTCCTTCTCCCTCTCTTAAGTGAGCTTAATTCATTCAAAATTTGAAAATTTGAAAATTATAAAACTTCCATCAAAGTCAACCAATATTTGCAAAGTCAACATTTCACCATCATTATATTTTTTTCCAAGTCACCAAAGTGGTATCAACAAACTTAACATAGCTCAAAATATCTTTTAAACGTTAACATTTCTCGAAAAGTCAGTATGTGAACAAAGTCAACATTTCACTTAATTCAAAATATCTTTTTCAAAGTCAACCGGTCACCAAAGTCAACATTCTTATTAAAGTTAAACTTTCACCAAAGTCAATAAATAGTTCCAAAGTCATCATTTCACAAACATTATATTTCTTCCAAAGTCATCATTTCACAAACATTATATTTCTTCCAAAGTCAACATTTCACAAACATTATATTTCTTCCAAAGTCAACATTTCACAAACATTATGTTTCTTCCAAAGTCATCATTTCACAAACATTATATTTTTGCCAAAGTCAACATTTCACAAACATTATATTTTTGCCAAAGTCAACATTAGCCAATTGGAAACCTCGCCAATGGGAAGTCTCGCCAGGGGGAAGTCTCGCCCATAGAAATCTCGCCCACGGGAAAACAATTTTCCTCTGTATAGGGGGCGTTCAGAAATACCCAAAATATATTCCTTCAAGAACCATTATTAAAATTTTGAAACTAATTTTTGTCTTGGACACATTTCTACAGCCTCTCAGCCCAATGGGCAAGGGTGTCTGTATCTCACGTACGGTGCGGGTAGAACGTTGGAACTTTCGTCAATATCTTAGTTAAAATATAAAAATAGTTTTTTGATAGAATTTGAACTTCTCACGTATTTTATTCTTGTTGGTCAGTTATGGAATCTTGGGTTTCAATAATAAAATCGGGTCGCCTTATTTGAAGATAGATACGCAACATAAAATCTCCCTGTGCGCGGACAGCAGATGAGTTATCCGTCCGCTATTCAAATGTTTCTTGTCATCAAAATGTGTAAGCAAGTTGAAACAACCTCATAAAATTATAGTTTGAGGTGAAAATCACCTTCGAAATGCCTTTCATTTCAGTTATTTTTCTCTTGTATATAATATAAAGTCACTGTGTATCCTAGCGACCACGAACACGTTGCTTTCATCGAGAGACTGAGAATAGCGTTTCCGTAACAATGTCATTTCCCAACTGTAAGAGTAAGAGCAAAAGTTACTACATTCCCACCCTTGTGCTTATTAGCTCTGTTCTAGTCATGATGTATTTGCTAATTATTCATTAAAGTCAATCTTTGTGGTGAGTACGATTTCATGAGTTAACTATTAAGAATGAAATACATATTAATATCAAGTGTCGTAAAGTAGGCCTACTTTTTGATGAATGAATTCATGTTCGGCTTATACATGGATAAAGCAGTCTAAAGGTGGTGTCAACGTTCATCGTTAGCCAATCAAATTACTTGACGGTGTTAACATATTTTTATGAAACCCATTTACGAAGTAACACGTGGGTAATAAGTATAGAATAAAACATGCCAAAGGGTGTCTTAATCTCATAAACAAGATTTTGCATGTTTTATCAAACTTCCAAACCCACCCCGTGGTTATATTGTATGTTTATTCTATTCATATTGATAGTGCGAAAATGTGAAGGAGTGAAAGGCAGTAGGGTATATAAAGGGAACTAAGAAAACAACCACATCAGCCTAGTCCCTGTATCACAGTGGTATCACCGCTGCGCTTGGTGTGCAGCAGGTATGGAGGTTTCAGGTTCGAGACGGGATATTGCAAAAAAACATTTGGAGATTGATGTTTGTATTACCAGTTCTTTTCCAATAGAGTTAGACATAACATACACTAACTTTCTTAACTTATAATCTCAGTATTAAATATAGATATTTGAAGAGGGGCATTATTAAGATAATTGCCCGGGTCAGAGGGAAATTACGTTAGAATCCCGGGGATTATGTGATAATCCCCTGGATAATACATCCGCATAGGAATTATTGAGTATAATGTTATAGGCAGTGTAGTGGTGTGACCTCACTGGAGGTTTGTAATACAGGTTATGAACATTTTGTGAACTGATATAAAACGTTCATTAGAGGAACAATTTAGATTTCGAAATAAAACTGATTTCAAGTCAAATCCTCTGTGGAAGAAAACATATTTTGCCTTTTAACACTGTAAAGAATGCAATAAAAGATAAAGTGCGTTGAATTGTCATAATTATGGCCACAGGACCATTTGGATGATTGTGACGGGAATCTTTTATGTTTGCATTTAAGTGGCTGCATTCAAGTCTGAGACGAGAATGTATTATTTGTCAAAATCTACCGTGATTTAAGTCAAAATGTCAGTATGTACCAATTACCTGAAAGATTGCGAGTTTCTATGTTCTATCGATAATGAATTCCATAGTTTAAAAGTATCGGGAATGAAAGATCTCGCATAATTTACGGTTTAACAGTTAATGGTCTGGAGTCTTGAGTCGTCGCCAAAATCAGAATTGGAGGTACTAGGTTGCTAATATAACGTGTTGTATTATTTTTGACCATTTTATAAAACAAAATCATTTTATGAACGTATCGTCTGATGGCTCGTACCTCGGAAGGCGCCACACATGCTTCTCAGGGCATCGAGATTGAGTTTTTCAAGCATATCAGCTTGCTCCTTTGTACAACTTTTCCATATATGACTGCACTAGTCGAAACCAGGTACAATGAACTGTTTATACACCGTTCCCAATGTTTTTCAGCTTAATCGATATTTGAGACATCTAAGACAGTTCACCATTGTGGCAACGTTTTTAGCAGTTTCGTTTATTTGATTTTTCCAAGAACAAGAACCGAGTCAATAACATTGCCATTCATAAGTTTAATTTATCAATAATTATTTGGATACCTCAGAACAGTTTTCAAAGCATATGGAGATTAAGGTTTCGTTAAAGATATCAAACTCTATTATTGTTGGGAAATATAATCTTAAAATGTTCCCACCTGTGTGGGAATATTGCGTTCACTATCTGAATTTGTTCTTGTAAACATAAGCAATGACAATAGCAATCGGACCAAAAATGTGTATTTATTTTACATCAGTGATTACCGGGTTGACTCAGCCTAGCACTATATTTGGAAATAATTTTCTAGTTGGATCGGGGACATGTCAAGAGATGATTTAAACTTAGGTGAAATACGGATAGTTTGAAAGATAAGGCTTAAAAGAATAAGAAGAATTATATTTAAAAGTTTCACTTGGGTAGATGTAGAATGCTTTTATTAATACATTAAGTCAAAATGTCAAAACTTGTTGAAAATAAGTCCTTGCATAAGACTATTTGCCCATGAATAAAAATCTACTGGTATTTCATGTTTGTCAAGATAACACAATGTTGAGCTGTTGAATAAATTATCAACTCTTAATTCTTCTTGTGAGAAAGAACATTTGGAATCAGTAAGCAGAAACTGACAAGACGGAATAGACGTATCTTTCAGTAGTTCCACATTTGCAAAACATAAGAATGTGATTGTTCACTTACACATTCATTGCGTTGCTCCGTTTAGTGTTAAAATGATTTTTGACATCGTCTTTATTTCACTGCTAGTCTATCATGTAAATCCATTCTGTTTTGATATGTCAACTTCTATGGTTGAAAACACATATCTGGAAAATAATTTACTTGGTGAAGAAACTGAATCGAGTTTATTGGACTGTGCGGCGTCATGTCAATCCACCCATGAATGTATATCTGTTGGCTTCCAAACCGAAAAACCAGCTTGTCATCTTCACACGGGAGACAGTTCCTCTGCATCAGAAGATCTGACTGAACGGAACTACTGGATACATGTGGACATTAACTCTCTCCCATTGGTAAGTCAGATACAGATGGGGACTAAATGACATGGGACAACCGCTAAATGCAAGTACATGTTTGCAAATCTAAGTTACGAACATCGAATAACATAACGTATAATATTATATATCATATGATACATACCATATTGGTTGAAACTAATGAATAGGACAGAAACACTTTCCGATATGTTTATATCATGAAGAAGGAAATGTGAATGTGGTTACTAAATTGAAATATTATATCAACTTAGGTTTCGTGACGAAATTAACACGGAAATTCATGGACAAAAATAATCTTCGTTTGTTCCTTTTATTGACTTATGGCTGTTTTGACAGACATATTTTATGGACGAAAATTATGTCAATTGGATGAATGGGTAAATCGTCACTGCTCTGGAATCGCTGTACTAGGACGTTACATGTGTTGTATGCGAGTAAATTGAGTAATACATCTTGGTCTGCAGATAACCGTGTACTGATTTAATGATTCATCCTGCCTCAATTGTTATTCAACCTTTTCACTTGTATCTTATTACATCAGATTAATGACAGACAGACAGACAGACAGACAGAGAGAAGATTTAATTTTTGTCTTACTTGTTTTACAACAACCAATCGCCCAGCTATTTATGAGAGACACCTTTTCACATATAGATTAAAATGAAAATATCCATATCTTAATATTGTCAACCTTGCTGCAAATACAAATAGTTTCAATATAGCAGCATTGGCGTAAACATATTATCTTTTTTTTAATTTTTTTTATTTCTTTTATGCAGGTACACTCATTACATTATACACTCTTGTTTCGAAAGTTCAAATCACACAATAAACATACTCTTTGAATGTAGCAATTAAAGCAATAATAGTTATGGCTTTTTACAGGAGTCGTAGTGACATAGGTCAATTAGTAAAAGTATTTAAGTAAATAGGCAGTGACGTATTGACCAGTATTTCATGAATTTTGAGTAGTTGCAGTTTGAGAAAGAGATGTATTTATCTAAATCGTATGCATAAGTAATGTCTCTTTTGATATGTTGTACAATTGGTATTCTTTTGGAGAGCTTACATTTAAAAGATATTGAATTTTGTTGTATTTATGATCAAGTTTACGACATCGTTTCGCTTTTCATAATAACCAAATAGGATTGTTTTCTTTGGTGAATTCTAGTTTGATTCCTGTTTTGTTCTGGATCCAGTCTTCTGATTCTCTCCATATGTGATTGACTTGTGTACATTCAGAAAAGAGATGTGATATTGATTCGATGTCAGTCTTGCATAAATCGCACGTGTTGCTTTCTGTATATTGTATTTTGTATAAGAGTTCGTTTGTGGGTAGTATTCTGTAAAATATGCTTTGTTGAAACCACTGTAGTTTGCTATTAGCATATCAGCGAAATGGTATGCTATGTATGGATTTCCATTCTGTTTCAGTAAACGTACATGCGATGTTGTTCTCCCATTTTAGAACTTGTTTGGTGGTCGTTATGTCGAAGAGCGTTGTGTTTTATGTGTCATAAAATATTGTGCATCCTTTACTCGTTTCGTTTTCATCTTTGATGAAGAAAGGAAAAATTGGTGTTTGAAGTTTGAGTCCTAGTTTACTGTGTTTACTATTAGCGTAGAAATCAATTGATTTTGAAATGCCATGGTATTCCAGAAAATGTGTTTTTATATTGTATTTATTTTGCACAGAAGATAAGTTAAGATCATTTCCATTGCTGTCAATTAAACATGATATTTTTTAGATAGTATTATCTGTTTAATGTTCGGGGCTCGTAATCCTCCATCGTCATATGGATTTGTAATTAATTTTCGACTAATCTTATCAGGTTTATTTTTCCATATGAATTTAAAGCATAGCGATTCTATTTCCTTAGTTAGTTTGTCATTTGGATCTGGAAGTGAGGCGAACAGATGATTGAGTTTAGGTATGATTAAGCTTTTAAGTATCGTATTCCTACCAATGTTAGATCGCGTTGCAGCCATAAATTCATAATCGATTTAATACCTTTAAGCTTATCCTTATAGTTCTTTTCAACCATTTCCGCCAGATTGTGTGTGAAGGTTATGCCAAGGAGGGTGAATTCCTTTTTACCCCAGTCTAGTAAGTAGTTTCCATTGCTTACATAGTATTGCTTCTGAGAAACGCTTTGAGCCTATCCCAAAAAGTTATGTTTTGCTCCTGTTTATTTGAAGACCTGAAACTGCTGCGTATTTGTCTAGTGTATTTAACGCACTTTTTAGACTAACTTCACTTCCATCTAGAATCAACGTTGTGTCGTCAGCGAATTGGGAAATAAGATTCTCGATCTGTCCAATTTTTATACCTTTGATCTTTTTGTCGTTACGGAGCATTTTTGCTAATATTTCTGCGCATATAAAAAATAAATAGGGTGATATTGGGTCTCCTTGTCTGCAGCCTCTTGTAATATTGAAGAAATATGTACCGAAGCCATTTATAAGGACGCTTGGTCTAATATTTTTGAAAAATGTGTCTATCCAATGT
Organism: Gibbula magus; assembly: GCA_936450465.1. Taxonomy (NCBI): domain Eukaryota; kingdom Metazoa; phylum Mollusca; class Gastropoda; order Trochida; family Trochidae; genus Gibbula; species Gibbula magus. Next base: position 25,852,568 of record OW388306.1, read on the forward strand.
TTAAGAGATGGGCCAAAGTTGAAGAAAGTCAAGGCATTTTGTAAAAACTCCAAGTCTACCGAGTCAAAATCTATTAGTAAACGTAATCGAGGTATTGCCATGCATTCAGTGTAGTCCATGATATTATACACTAGTCTGGTGCATTCGCCTATATATCGATTAGTTTTGAAACTTTTCTGGTCTTCGTTTATTATATTTGGTAAAATTGTTTTCATTCTGTTCGCAATTGTTCCGGAAGCTATATTTTATAGCAGACATTCAATAAGGATATTGGTCTCCAATTTTTCAGATACTGTTTTGCTTTATCCTTTTTAGGGAAGCAGGTTATCAGTCCCTGGGTCTGGCTAATTGATAAAGTTCCATTTTCATAACCAAAATTGAGAAATCTTATAAAGAATTTATGTGAATCTTACCAGAAACATTTATAAAACTCAACTGTAAATCCTGAGGGTCCTGGGCTTTTCCCATTTTTCATGTTTTTAAAAGATTTTAGTACTTCATCGTAATTGACTTCGCCTTCTAAACTGAGTTTTTGTTTGTCTGTAAGTTTCGGAGTATTAATTGTCTCAAACAATTGTTCTAAGTTGATATTTTCACAGTTGTGTTTACTGTAGAGTTTTTAAAAAAATGTTTTTATAGTAATTGTGGGTTTCTTTAAGGATATCTTCCTTATTTGTGAGACTCTATTCGTTTTTGTTCTCTAGTCTAGTTATTGTTTTATTAACATAATTTCATGTCTCGAGGGAGACGAAAAATCGGGTTGTTTTTTTGCCTTTTTCAGCCCAATCTGCTTTAGATCTCGTTATTATTCCTTTTGTTTTTATTTCGTTTATTGTTTCCAGTTCGTTATTTAATTCAGCTATTGAGTTTGATATCTGCTTTTTGGCATTAATATTGTCCGTTGTGTCCGTTTGTTCATGTTCTTCTAGTTGTTGCTTTAGTTCATTTTCTCGTTATAGTCTTGTTTTCTTTTTCTCGGAAGAGTATTTTATGGTTTGGCCCCTAATCATTAGCAGCAGAGTTTCAAAAAATAATTGGTCATCTATTTTGAATATAATTTTACCATTTTCATCTATTTCTTTTTTGTATTGTTCAATGGTATCTGAAATAACATCTTTTATTTTTTTACAAAGTTGTTGTCATATAGAAGTGAATTATTAAATTTCCAATATCCTCTACCTCTATGTCACATGATAAAAGAAAGAAATCGAAACGGGATTGCTTAATTGGTGTTTGGAGTCACGTGATAGGAATATCGAGCTGCAAGTGCGGTTGTGTGATAGCTGTAGCAGAGGGTTGTCGATTTCTTTACTGACATGTATTATATCGTTTTAGTGTGTCGGGATTATTTGATTATTATTATATTGTTGTATTTTTTTTGGAAATTGTCTTGTTCAATGGTTGTTACTCAGGTGGTCATTTATATTTGTCTTTAAGTGTGTTTTTTTTACTTTGTTGTCAGTTTTATCAGAGTATTTGATGTACCAGTGTATTGCAGAACAAATTACTTAGTTGAGGTGTTTTGTTATCAAATAATGGATGGTAGTTTTCTTAAAGGTTATGCTAAGTCTGTTTTTTCAGCTGTGTATATGTAGGTCCAATTTGTATAGAGTAATTGTGAGAGCATACATATATACATATGAGTTTGTGTTTCATGATAGTATATAGGATCAGAATTTGTATATTAGGTTGTTCTTTTGGTATAGTGGGTAATTTGATTGATTTTATCAGTGTAGTTTAGTTCAATGTCAATCAGTGTAGACTATAATTAAACTTCAAGCATATTTGGATTATTTTTGTTATGGGTATTAAGCTAACTATTTATAAAATCTGGTGATAGAATGAATCCTGACAACTATAGAGGAATAACGCTAATGAGTGTATTGGGCAAAATATATACAACTATTCTTAATCAAAGACTAACGTCATGGTTTAAACAGTTTGTTAAGTTATCAGAAGAGCAAGCGGGATTTCGTGAAGGCTATTCAACATTAGACAATATCCAAACGGAAAGGGAGGTTCTATGTCGCATTTATAGACTTTCGTAAAGCTTTTGACTCTATTGATAGAAAGCGTTTGCTTTTATTACTGAATAAAATAGGGCTATCGGGAAATATGTTCAATGCTTTACGGGCCATTTATGAACGAGTGACGAATAAAGTAAAGTCTAACGATTCTTTCTCAGAAGTATTTGATTCATTTATAGGGCTACGCCAAGGATGTGTACTGAATCCTTTGTTGTTCTCATTATATATAAATGAACTGATATATACCCTCGATGCTAGTGAGCACAGAGGAATGCAATTATTTCCTGAATATTTAGAGCTCCTTATTTTATTATTTGCGGCCATGGCCACCAGAAAAAATTACCTTGATGGTGAGAGGGAGGAGGTGTACGTCTGACAGCGGTTCATACGTATCGGAGCGTAGATGGTCGAGGACAATTGCTAAGTCCCACTCAGGTGGACGAAGCTTGGTCCTGCCATCCACAGAACGGAAAGTTTTGATGAGGTCTTTGAGTACTGACACATCCAACCCTGGTGACCTCTTCCTGAGTACGGAGAGGACAGCAGACATGTTGGTATTAATAGATGAAGCCTTAAGATGCCATGAGTTTTGTAGATAAACCAGATACTCCGCCATCTGAGGAACTGAGGCCTCCGCCGGGATGAAATCCCTCTGAGCACAGAATGAGGCGAAGGCCTGCCACTGGAAATCATAGAGTTTCCTAGTGGTCTTCCTATGGGAGGTAGCTATGGCATTGGCGACACATCTTGAGTAACCACTGCTCCTTAGCCCTCTTTTAATACAAGCCAAGCGTGAAGGCAGAACAGCTGAGGGTTCTCGTGTAACCTTCCGCTTGGCCTGCTGAGGAGCAGGTCCCTCCGCAACTGAATCGGAACAGGTTCCTGAAGACAGAAGACGAAGGACCCGAGTTGTCCCTATCTTGGCTACAACCTGGGAGAGGATGGCCGGCGGCGGAAAAGCATAGGTGTCCATTGCCTCCCACTCTAACGAGAGCCCATCTAGCCCCATGGCAAGAGGGTCTGGAACTGGAGAAACATAGGTAGGTAACTGGTGGTTTAGACATGTCGCGAACAGGGATATCAGAGGAGTGCAGAATTGAAGGCACAACCCCTTGAAAACCACCGGATTCAGTTGCCACTCCATCGGGGGAGGGGCATCCGGTCGCGACAGTGCGTCCGCCAAGATGTTTTTGGCACCTGGAATGTGGACTGCTCGAATGTCCAGATCCACCTTGTCCACCAGTTCGAACAGCTGGATCGACACGCGGAACAGAGACTCTGCCTTGGTGGATCCCTACTTGTTGATCAACCAAGCAGCTGCTGAACTGTCCGTGTGGACTAGCAGACACTGACCTCTCAAGCGTGTCTGCCAGTGCTGAATAGCCAGACGAACTGCGTCTAACTCGAGGACGTTGATGTGCTGGTTCTGGTCCGACTGACACCAGACCCCCGCGACTTGCTCGTGACCCATGTGCGCCCCCCCCTCCCTGGTTGGAGGCGTCCACAAACAGGTGAGCTGAGGGGGGACGAGGGCGAAGTGGAACTCCTGCGAACACACTCTTGTCCACCCGCCACCAAGCCAGGAACCGATGGAGATCTGGGGTTAACGCTATGGCATGACGGCAAGACGTTTCCCTGATGTGGGGGTTCAGGAACACCTGTAACGGGCGAAGGAACAGCCTCCCCCTGCGGGTCAGGTCCTGAGCAGATGTTAGCAGCCCCAACACTCTTTGCCTTCGACGAAGGGAGAGTGATGCGTCGAGCGCCCGATCCATCAGATGATCGTAACGTGCCATCCGCTCCCTCGCTCTAGGATGGCCCCTAGGAACTTCAGGCGAGTCGCCAGAACCAAGTCCAACTTCTCTAAGTTCACTTACCACCCCAGACAACGGAACAGGTTTATTGTGAACCTGAGCTGCGCCTCGATCACGGCAGGAGAACAGTCGTGAGCGAGCCCATCGTCCAAATACATTAGGAACTGAATGTCGAACTGGTGCTGGAATTGGACTATAGGCTGAGTCACCCGTGTGAATAGCCAGGGGGCGGACGAGATCCCGAACGGTAGAACGTTCCACTGAAAGTGTCTCCCGTCCAGAATGAAACAGAGGTACCTGCGATCCCGATAGTGAATCTGAACGTGCAGGTACGCATCCTGGAGGTCGAGAGACACCATGCAGTCTGAGCGCTCCAAAGATCGCATCACAGAGGGAAGTGTCAATAGTCGAAAATATGGCGACCGAACGAGGTAGGAGCGGTTGAACACTTTCAAATCGTGAATGAGCCGCCATTTTTAAGGATTCAGCCCTTTGGGGCTGAATCCTTATTGTTATTGGCGTGTTTATTATTATTTCAAGATTTTTTTGTGTAGGCGACTTCTACAAGAAAGATTGCAGCTATTACAACCAAACTTTACAGGCTGATAGCCCTTACTATGTAGTTATGCAGCGAAGCTTTTGGGCACAATTGCTGCAGCCATGTAGGGTCCAGTTCGAATCTAAAAGTCAACTTTTAACATGGGAGAAAAATGAAAAATGCAGCTAGAGACTTTCAACTTTTTCTAAAAGATGCGCAATAACCATGCGAGCAAAAAAAATAAATCATAACGAATCTGTTTGTCACGTGGTTTCGCCGCCATCTTGATTTTAAAAACTTTTAAAAATCTTCAGACCCCATGCACCTTTGACAATCTTCTCCTCTGAAGATATAAACACTAGACAGCTGATATGTTCACATAATGTACTTCAGGCATTATATATGTTGGGAATACCCTCACAGATTCTAAATCGCAATTTTTTTTCACTGTTAGTACTTGAAATCTGGCAATTTTGAAAAAAAGTGCAAATTTCAAACCTCAATATCTCGAAAACTTATCAGGATAATTTCACAAAACTTTCACCAAAATGTGGCCAACACTATTCCCCATCGATTAGGCATATAGAGCTTTTCGGCCGTAATAACAGATGTTTTGCTATTTCGATAAAACTGAAAAACAGGTGAATTTGTGCAAATTTGAGGGTACGCATCTTCAAAAATCTTCTCCTAATTAACGGCACTACATACAGATACATAGTATAGCTCATTTGAAAGCTGAATCATTGTTGTGTATATAAATCTATAAACCAAAGCTCTACATTTAATAGTTGATAGGTTACAGCATTTTAAAAAATGAACTTTAAAAAAAAGGGATTTTCGGCCTCTGATTCTAAAGGGACATAACTCTGTCAGAAATCGTTTAATTTGTAATCTATTTCTTGCAATCTGCTAAAAATTGTTACCTTTACAACTCCACTACAGAATATTATCATATAAAAGTTCATAGTTTGGGCATAAATATAAGCAGTTTTAATAACATTTGAAATAAGATGATTTTGCGACTTTTTGAAGTGCACTTTCTTTGGAGAATTATTTTTCTTCAACCAATAAAGATACAAACATGAATCTTATATCATTTCAAAGCGAAAAGATATTTTATTAAGTACAATATTTTTCAAGCATGGATCTATAAAGGTTTTCATGTTACAGTCCATTGAATATTGCCATTTTTCGAAAATCATCATTTTCAACAAACGAACACAGGTGCTTAGTTAAATAAGCAATTTAATCATGACTTTTGCGTACGCATGGACAATTTCAAGAGCAAAAACTTTTGTATTGAACCCTCTCATAAAAAAGTTGATAGTAAAGCTTCAAACATCGCAAATGTCGTATAGGGGTCCGAAAATAAGCATTTTTAGTATTTTCTTGAATATTCAAAACAATATTACTCATTAATTATGTATGCAATCTATATGATGATTATATCCACTTAATTGGAAATACAAGCACATCATTTTCTATGTGACACCTAATTATGAAAATATGAGCCGTTTTATCTTAATCATGAGATACCTAATGTAGGGGTCCATTAGTGTATGATTTTTCCATTTTCACTTAGAGACATGGGCAAAACTTTCCAAATGACTCTACAGACTTGCAGCTTGTTTTGAACGATGGACAATGTCAATGACATTCAAAAGAAGTGTCTCATGTATGCGCTGAATCCTTTTATCGTCATGTGACTATATTTTCGAATTCCTTTTTGGTATGACGAATACCAGGGAGTAAAACCCGGGCGTTAGATGCGGGTTCAGGACCTCCTCCACCGCCCCTTTGGAGATTAAAATCTCCACCTGTTCCAACGTCAATAGGCGTCGATCCTTTGCTAAGGGACGCTCCGTTGGAGTACAGGTAAGAGGCGGAGGTGACGAGACGGGAATGCGGAACCCCTGACCCAGAATTTGACATACGAATGGGTCTAACTCCAACTGCACCCAGTTGCTGACGTAGTCCCGAAGCCGAACCCCCATCGAACCCTCCGACACCGTAACGAGTGGAGGAGGAAGAGGAGGGGGTGACCAAAAGTCACTTCCTCCGCTTCCCTTTCTGAGGGGTAAGACCTCCGGAGACAGGGCGGGGGGACTTGGGGAACAGACCCGTGGATCCGCGGCCACGACCTCCCCAACGAAAGTCAGTTTTAGCTTTCTTAGGCGAAGGCTGGCCCCTGCCGCGACCTTGACCCTGACGGAAGTTGGTGAGTGGACGCTTCGGCGTAGTCTGCCTCTGACTGACTAGCCGATTGGTCAGGTCCTGTTGCTGTGCCTCCTGACGCGCCCTCAAAACCTCGGGTATCTGACCCGCGAACAAGGATTCCGAATGGGCCGGGGCCTGCCGGAGAAAAGATTTCTGGTCCGCGGTAATCCCCGAGCGGTGTAGGAAATTGTCCCTACGAAGCACTGTGATGCCCGAAGAAATCCGCGAAGCAGACAACATCATCTGTGCAAGGTCCGCAGCCACATTGCCGAATGCTTTAAAGAGCACCGGGTCACCCGAGTCCATGCCAGCCTGTTTGGCACAGGCAAGCATCGCCTGACAGGTGGACGCCACGTTATTGCCCAACCCTAAAACTGTGCGAGCCTCCCTGTCGAGGTGAGTGATTTGCACGTCAGTAATGCGATGAGGCGCGTCGCGGGCAATCAACCGAGACGCACCCTGATCAAGAGCAGGCGGAACGAGTTGAAATGGAGTAGGGTACAACGGCAAAACTTGCCGGTCTTATCCGACACCACTAAGGATGGAAGGAGACGGCCGGGAAGCACAGAGGAGACTGTTTGCTCCATATCCTCAGCGGCATCCAACAGAAGCTTATGTGGCGGAAGTGCGAGACGCGCGGCAGCCAAGTCCTCCTTCGGAAAAAAGGAAGCCTTCTTGGCTGCCGTCGAACAAGGTCCCGACACGCTGACCTGACTGAGTTGTATCTCCGCGAAGGAGGCCACCTCCGACAGAATAGCAACTGAGTTGATCACCGGGGGATCCTCCGACAGATCCATGCCCTCCACATCGGGTACGATATTGATGAACGGAGGGTCCGACACATCAACGAAACGGACGTCACGCTCCGTCGAGCCTGGCGAGCAATCCCGGGCGGGAGACACCACCGTGACCCGACGCGAAAGGGTGTGAAGCGCACGCGCGGAGGTAACGGACCCCGAGTCCCTTAAGGACATGGGACGCGAAACCTGAGACCCGCAGTCCGCATCGGGTTCACGAACGAGCGTAGCCACGGGAGTGTCGAGACTAGGCAAAGCCAGCGGACCCAACTGGGCATCCAGCAAGGAAGAAACCATGTCCTTGACGTACGCGAGAAGGAGCTCAGGGTTGACCTTGTCAAACCTGTCCTTCTTGGACTTCTTCTTCTTGCTCTTGGGTGTGGAGGGTCCGCCGACCTTCAGTCTCAAAGGCGAGATACGTATGTCAGACGAAGGTTGAGACAAAGTACGAGTCTGCGGACGAGAACGCGAACGCGAAAGGGGGGAGAGCGAATCTCTCGACCCCCTAATGGAGTCAGACAAAACCGACAATTCCCTGTCGAACTCATCCGTCCGTTCCATAAGGACAATGTCTACCCTCTCCTCTGGAGACGGGTGACGAATGGGAGACACCTCCCGACCCTTACTCGTTGAAGCGAAACGTTTCTGAGACGCAACTCTATCGGCGACAGACTTACGAATAGCCGAGACATACGCTTGGAAGGCAGCGGCGGAGAGAGGATCACACTCGTCACAACGATAATCTACCTCGCAAAGGTCCTTACACTTCCTACACAAAAGGTGCGGATCTCTGATGGCAGATTTCCTACTCCCGCAATTGGTACAAAAAGCGGAGTACATGACGGAGTAGGAGAATCACTAACCTGCGAGCAGGTAAGTGACCAAGAACCGTAGCGAAGGCGAACCACCTGTCCGAAAGCTAACTACCAACAAGGTAGACTCACAGGAAAACGCAGACTAAAAGCGCTAACGTGAATGTACACAAGTCAACCAGCAGAAAGCAGAGGCTCCGAACTCGAAGAGAACGAAGTCAATGTCAAAGAACAAGCAAGTCAAAAGGACACAAGCTTCAGACTAAGAGCGAAGCGAATGCTTAGCGAAGCACGGCAGGCGAACCCTCCGCAATAGCTGGGCCTAAGGCGATGGACAAGCTGAAGCGAGTGACCTTTGCAAGCCACTGGTGAGATGATGCAAGTCAAGTAGAATCAAGTGACTGGCGAAGCTAGAACTGGCGAACCCTTCGCAAGACAACGCGTAGTCAAGTAGATGAACCCTAAGGTGAATGACCGGCGGAGCGAATGACAAGCGTAGGCCTACGCAAGTCAAGGCTGTCCCTACACGAGACGAAGCGAGTCAAAAACCCCAGGCAAACCAGGATACAGGCGGAGGGTCCGCTAAGGTCCTGCAAACCAAGCAGAGACCCGAAGCAGGTGAGAGAAAAACAAGCGACACGACTTGCACGTGCAAAGCATGCAACCACCCCGCCAGGCAGCACACACCTAGCACATGCAACTAAAAGGAGAGTGATTTATACCGGTAGTGACATCACGAGACCAGGCTGGACTTACCTGCCCTTGGATAGGGATTTTACGCATCCCTTACTACACTGTTCAATTTCGTCTGTGTTAAGGTTGAAATAGCATTACCCTCTGGAGGTAAGGCAAAGTAGGTCTGGTCAACAGATAGGTATTTAAATAATACCTTTATATATATATACGTTTCTATAAGTACATATTAAATTAATTAATCAATACGCAATGTTTTACAGCAACATCGATCTAATGAGAAAGAATATAAAGTTTCAAGAAACAAATCAGTGATAATAGGCATGTAGCAGTGTTAAATTTTATTTTTTTCAAATTTCCCATTTATAATGAACGTTTATATGATTCATTCAAGGAAATATGGTGGAATCGTTTAGGCTCTTTTCATGAGACAACACGTGGTTTAAAAACGTATAAAGAATGATTTTTCCGTTATATGAACAACTTTATTTCAACCAAAACGGTTGGAAAAAACACTGTAAATTTATATATGCATTTTAGTATCAGACGTAATATTGAAGTAAGTTGTTAGTCATATTTCTATTATTATGTTGGAACAGGTAATGTACGCAATTGGGCATATCAGATTAAAAGTATGTTAACAAGTATTGGGTTTGTAAATAAATGGTATGCTCAGGAGATTCATCCCAGCTTCTTACCGGTTATTAAATCTTTGACCAGGCTTGTCAGCTTTCCATATCTTTTATAAATATTTTATTTGTCAATCCCATCGATAGCTACAGTTTACATTGTTATCTCCGCAAGTGCATATCTCCTGTTTATAAATGACGCATAACAAAAATGTTCTTATCTTATCACATAACTTATGTTTTATTAAAAGAAACAAGCAGATACAATAACATAAATGTCAATGACAGCGTATGCAAGTTTTGTACTACAGATAATGAAGATTAATTTCACTTTATCTTTTTATGTTCCAGATAAAACGAAATAAGACATTAGTATATAAAACGATCTTACTTGATTTATCCTTCGGTTTATAACCTTTTTCAGCTATTAAGTATTCAGAATACTTCTCAACTATTAACTTGGGTAAATTTTTAACACAGTTAAGAAGGTTCCTTGCCAATTTAAGAAATATCAATATTTCTCTATATACACGAACAACATATGCTAAATCTATTTCTGTTATTAAAAATTCGGAACTGGAATGATAATTTGAATAAAAAGCCCTGTGAAATTATTGTCAATTTTCAGTTGCAAGGGAGATAACTTAAATTAGATTCTAGAGAAAAATAACGAAATATATATTTTTATCATATAAAAAATACTATATTTCACAATTATAATACAATGATGTTAAATAAGATTTACAGTTGAGATGGTTTACTTTGGTATATAGGTACTTGAATCTACCTAACATGACACCAACATGACCGTCCTTCGCAATGTTGAGTTTGTCTTGTCAAATAAACACAGAATAGAAATTTTCAAGGATGGCAATCTGGGGATTTATGTTATAAGTGAAACATGTAATATGTCAAATGACTTTTCATACAATGTATTGTATTTATTTCATTAAACCTCTCTGTGAAATATTAAATGAGATAGATGTGAATGTGAATGTGATGTGTGAAACTTCATATTTTTGTGCTTTATAGATATGTTCATATATTTTTTATAAAAAAATGTATGTTCATTAAACCATTTTGATCACATTATCAAGCTGGGCCGTTCCATTGTATTATGAGAGGTAACAGGATAGGAATTATGAGTGTGGTTGACCATGAATTTGTTTTGACACCCTGTAGGGGTTGTGGGATGTAGGGGCTACCGACATAAGTTCTGACCCTCCATGCTCCATTTGCGGTTTACATTCGGTACTGCAGTACTGTAAAGAAGCGATAATGATGTCACGTTCAGGTGCAGTACGCTAAACTCTTAGCAAGGAAAATGAGAGGTTTGAGATCAAGGGCGGAGAGAGAAGTTTTGGAACTCGTTTCGTTACGCCTAGGACGTTGTGAAGATGGGTTGTAGCTGCAACTCCCTAACATTTGGTTTTCTTTTGAAACACGTTGTGCACTTACTGCACTACAAACTTGAAATTGTTGTACACTTTGGCAGGATTGAAGCTACACCTAAGCAACCTAACGATAGATTGTGTACAGACATTTTGTTCAATGTGTATTATGAACCTCTCTATTTCTTGAAAATTAGATTGTCAACCTTATATAATGTATCAGTGAAACCCTGATAAGCTAAATGGTACATGACACTATTCTTATTAGTATAGGGTATAAGCAAAACCTGTTCAAATATTTAGTTCTTACCAATTCTGATATACGTGTGTTAATACAGCCAAAATCGATGTATATGTGTCGGTATATGTTTTTCAGCAATTAAAAAATATCATGCTTTTCCTATTTGAACCCAAAATGCATACACTCTGTACCTCCAAAGTAACAATATCCTGTGAAACAGTTTTAATGTTAATTATATAATTAAATTTAAATATTGTTTATTACGTGTTTGGTTAAGTTTCGACTGAAACTTTGTATTGGAAATTGAAAGTGGTCAAAGCCATTATCATAAAAATTAAGTCCCCAGAAACAAAGAATAACAGTTTTTTGGCGTATTTCCCAAGCGTCAATTGATTTAAGATTTTTGTATTTGTTGTTCTGTGCTTTTACACATTAAGTCAACTTACAATATTCTTAATCATCCCACAAGAGATTTGTAGATATGTGAACCATCTGACAACTACCTAAATATATGAGCTACATAGCTAATGGCTCTATTCATAAACAATCTAACAATTTAGAACTTTCTTAGAAAGCTATCAACATCTCTTCTATACATTGTACATTTGAGGAGATACTAATAATGTTGTTGTATAACGATTACATATTTCATATTAAGGTGTTATACTGGTTTTACAATTAGTCAGATGTAGTTTACATGTATATAAAACAAGGTATAATTTGTGTCTATAGTTCCAACTTTATTGTAAATCTGAAAACAAGAGTGGCATAATGATGACGCAATGTTAAGGAAATATCTTTTCAACAATTGAAGGACAATTTCATTTTTTTATCAACGTCCCAAATCTTAATTATATCATATAAACAATTTGTACAATTACTCAATTACCAACATTCATCCAAGCAATTCATACCACATTTTGTTATGATATCTTACCCAGTTTTATTGACGGGATGAAAAGTGCAAGTATTGTCTCATCCTTGTTGTAACATGACTGGTGTATTTATGTTTCAGAATGGCTGATTTGCACATTTAAAAACAGCTCCCTTTTTTATCAATAATGTAAGCCTGCAAATTAAAGGGGATGAATCACCCGACTAATACATCTTGTTCCGTTGACCATTTGGTGTTACAGGAACTCTGGGGTCCCTGCGCAGACCACAACTGCTCTGCTGGTCAGCAGTGTAGCGTCCACAGAGTGACGAAGCAGTCTTACTGCAAGAAAGGTAGGGACTGACAAATATCATTGTGTTGACATTTGATAAGAGAGGATAAAAGGATAGAGGTTTCGTGTATCTAACTTGATTGGTTGATGAAACATAAGTAAAGGGAAACATCACAATGCGCCGGCTGTTAAATCTAGAAAATATCATTAAATTGACACATGGATATTATCATGAAATACTATATCCTTTTGAATTAATAAACAATGGAGATCCTTATCAATTGAATTTGAACTTGTAAAGCTGCAAAGGCACAGCATTAGTGCCCTATTACACAAGTCATTAAGCTTCTTTCAGTAATTCATAAATAATATAAAAAAATGGAATGTGTTTTTTCCTTACCTCTTACTCTTACTTGTATGATTTTTCTAAAAGCGGATTTGTGCCCACCACCTCCTGTGGTGTCCAACTCTATCATTAACCTCGGCAGTCGGAAGATTGGAAGCTCCCGGAACTACACCTGTCTAGAAGGTTGCCTGGACACTTCTCGCACCTCAGGTGTAACTACCTGCCTACCTGACAACACCTGGTCCCCTCTCAATCTTACCTGCATAGGTGAGTGGGGATACTACACCTTTCCCATTTCGCCATCAATAACACTGATTATTATTGGTAGAACAGTCGAGTCGACAAAGTTCAGAATTTTAGTGCAATCCATATTTTGAGTTTTTTTTAGAAGAATTCTGATTGGGAAACATATTTCCGTAACACCGCTGTCGTGTTCGCTGACTCGATGAAGCTGCTTCCCATAGATGAATCTTGAACCTATGTCGAGAACACCATAGCATAGAAGTCAAATACAAATGCATAATGCTGGATAAGGTAGATTTTGAAATAAATACTTGATTTCAATACTTAGAGGCCACAGGCCTATAGTACAAAAAAACAACAACAAAGAAACGTTCAAAGGATTCACATGAAAACAAACATAAAAAAACCCAAAAACACCTGAACAGGGATCACATCATCATAAGTTAGCATTTGAACATACAAAACATTAACATTTCACTTCTGATATAAACATATTATACATATCACATCATAACTGAGAATTTCGAACTAACATGCCTTGGTAGATGAAATTTGATAACTTTCGAATTAGAAGAGAACTGTCATTATTTAAAAGCAAAGTGAATTTCAACCTATTTGGGTGTACATAGTACTATTAAGGAATATTATTTGTTCTCAGGTCAGTATACAAAGGAAAAATTAAAAGAAGGAATATAATATAGGAAATATGGAACTAAAGTTAGTGCAATATCTTATCGTCATAATGTACCTTCTGTGACTTTAAATCGATGACTTGTCGTTGCTGTATGATGTCATAAAACAAGCAAAGACAAGGAGAATGGATTAAGATATCCACTGGAATTTGAAAGTCCACTACCTACGAGGTTACTTTTCATCTTTTTTTGAGCTGTAGATGTTAGGCGTATAATTTGATCAACAGAATCTAATCTAGTTTAAGAAAAATAATTGTTTATCAATGTCTTCAGTAGCAAATTGATTTAAACAAAGGGCATAGGGTTCTCACTTATATGTAAGAAATACATGTTAATCTATTATTGCTCTAAATGATTGATTATGTGGGTGTGACAGTATCAGCAGTATTCAAACCTATCATTGAAGTGATGATTATAATTTATGAATATGTAAATTTGGATGATTATAAAATATTTAACTTTTTTCAAGAAACATTATTTCTTGAGACAATGAATTTTCTAGCTAAGAAAATAGTGTTAAGGTAAATCTAGAAGCTGTATAAATAGTCAATAAAAATCACAAATGGAACTTTTTACAACATGTAGGAAATAAATTGAAGAAAAACAGTTGCAGATATTGTTTTGTGAAAAAAGCCTATTTAAAGTTGATATTCAAGGTATTTTAGCAATTTTGGAACTGAAATAAACATGAACTAACAAGGAATAAGACTAATCAAAAAGCTATGTATTTTATTCCCTGTACTTTAATTTAAGCTGAATTATTATTATATCCTCTGCCACAACGAAGTTGGCGGGGGATATAGAAATGAGCTCTGTCTGTCCATCTGTCCGTCCGGGCTTTTCCATTCCGGCCTCAAACTTCAAAACTATTCAATATATTTTGCTGAAACTTTTTACAGGTATCAACCAAGTAGTCTAGATGTGCCTTTTGTAATTGAAATTTGTGAATATGTTTGTTTTTTTACGAATGCAAATAGTCTGGACTGACAGAAGCAGAAGTCAAACAGTGTTAATGTTCATCAATTGATCAATTAATCGTAAAGAAACATGTACAATCTATTACCGGTGTTAGCGAAGACATAGGGATTCCAGCTCTTGATCCCGGCCGACTGTCTGACAGTTGGAGAGCAGATGAATTCAAAGGCTGCTTTTGCATCACAAGGAACAAGGATTGGGACAATTTTTCCACTCTGGAAAAATGTTCAAAAATTTCAAAACAATTCCTTTATCTATAAAATATAATTTTAATTGAGCTGCATTGAGTGAGTGAGTTGGGGTTCAACGTGTTTTAGCTGCATTGATGTTGAGCGTATGGTTTAAGTAACATTACAAGGTCAGCCACATTAATAGGACAAATGTCATTAGTGTATGTCTAGCAAAAGGCCATTTGCCTGAAAATTTTAGGTCACGCTAAATAAAATACTTACAAATAATTGGAAATATTCAACCAAAATTGTTCATTATGTATTTCATGCTGAAATTAAATTCCAAATTTAAATGTTTCTAAGATTATTGAGGTGAACATAATATAATTCATGATTCATAGGGCTGTATGTTATTTAGAATTTACATAAAATCCTCTATCAGCCAAATGTCCCAAGTCAAGAGAAGATATTAGGTCATTTGAAAATGAATTAGGCCAATGACCTTAAAAGCTATGACAATCAAAATTCCTGATGATTAACTTGTTAAAAAATCCTATCTTATGAAAGAACATCTCACCATTCAATATAGTTGATACTAAAAAAGGAAAATGCTTACGGACTTAGCAATACTTCATATAATGTCTGTTACCGGTACAGTAATTGTGAGAGTACTTACGTCAAAGCCTCCAGTTCACCAGAACGTCTTTTGTTGTATCTTAGGAGTCTAGTCTGTAGAAGAACTTGTGCTCGTCTGAAGTTCTTGTTGCGCAAGTCCAAGTTAGTAAGTTCATCCACCACACGACCCTCTAAAAGAGACAGGTCCTCTGGCAAGGGAAGTTGTCTACATGGCTTGTTGATTTGGTTGCATCGAAGTTTCAAACGTGCCATTCTGGTCACTCTTATGGTCCATTCCAGTTTCAAAAGTGAAAGATATTCCTCTGCTTCCTTCTTTGCCCGATGATCTCCATTTCGAAGGGCTATTCCCAGTTTTATGTTAGCCGTTCTATTGATGTCATGTGAAATCTTCAGAGCTGTTGAAGGGCTTTTGAGGTCTTCTTCATCATCGTTTTTCATTTCTGCTCACATGAGTGCAGCCTCACACATGGCGTCAAAATACGTGGGAGAAATGTAGTCCGCCATGTAATTGTTTGTATTTGTGGTTGTCCGGATGTTCTTTAACAAACGAGACGCTCCTCTCATTCTTGAAGACGTATAGTACTTTCTCTTGAGACTGTTTCCTAGGTTTTGCCTCAGCCAATTGTTACCGAAAGCTATAATGAGATTGTCTCCTTTTGCAGTTTCAGTCACGTCATCTCTTGTCATGATTGGATAAACTTCCCGTACAAGCCGAGCCGAGCATTTTTCTTGTATTCCTCCACTTAGGATTGAAGATCTTACAATAGCTTGTCCTTTCTTTTTTTTGCCACTCTGGTTGGTTGCAGCTGGGCACAATAATTGATGTTTGCTCCCTAATGATTCTAATGTCATCCACTCAAGACAAAACGGACATGATCCATAGTCCTTTGCACTAAAGTCGCCACTTCTTGAAATGAGCATTTCTCCTTTCTTTTGTTTTTTCACTGCAATGTTCACGATCACCTCGATTTCGCAACATTGTTTGTCTTGCTATTGATACTTTCTCATTTGTTTACTTGTTCTCAATACATGAAGTTCTTGAACCTCTCTGTTTTTCTTGTGGGTCAGCATGTGTTTGATGATGTTTGTCGAAAGTCTTCGGCAAATAAAGCAGCAATGATAATTATTCCATACCAGGCTTGTTTTCTTCCTCCTGCCTGTAAGGGAAACATCTGATTCAAGAACCTTTCTGACAAAAATTCCAATTTCTTGTGGATCCCTATCGATGATATTTTCATCCACCTCTTCATGATTACAGGGACAAACTATGGCACTATAGACCCCTTTTCGCGCGCTCATTTACATACGACCTTGACCTCATTAGCAAAACAGCTGATCATGGTGGAGGCAAAACATGGCGGCGAGCGAAGCGGCAACTTGTAAGTATTTTGTTACAAATTAGCGGTAATATCAATGGCTGATATGTTTCTAATGCAAGTGAATGATATCCTTTGTGATTGTAGAATAGTACAAACTTGAGGTTGAAGGCTGTCAATCAGTAGAATCCTTTGCAATCAGATTTTCAATCTGCAAAACAACGTTAACGTTGAAATTATCATGGTTGACTTTGAGTGGTCCGACTGAAGAGCGAATAAGCGCCACACATTTTCACAGAGATCGTTCTGGAGATGATAGTCCAGAGGCGTGTAAATGATAAATCAGAGTATCAGTTTACTTTACAACGTTATGTTCTGCAGACTTCAGATCGTTCTAGGTCGATTATTTGGCCAGGCGTATGATGTGCAATTTCTTCATTATTTCACATTGTTGTTTTTATTTAACCGAAATATAACGCTAGTTTCCTAATATTACTGAACATAAATGTATAATTCCTTAATTTCACTTAAATATATATAATATATTTACTGCAATAAAATATTTCATTGACATGCTGAATTACAGTTGTATAATTTGTCACATCACGTTTGCAAACATGAGAATTTTGCATATAAAATACAATAAATCCAGGGAAAATAGTGTTTAGGGTACTAAAAACAACTGAAGCAATTTATGAGGGCTGAAAGCATCCAAGAGACAAAATAAAAATACACGACAGCAGAATCAAATCCCATTTTGCCAGCAATCCATGAAATCATAACACCCAAAAAGGTTAGATTTAATCTGAATTACTCACTGTCAAACCATTCATAAATTAAAAAAAACAAAATTACCTTCTAATACTTCACCTGTTCAAAACCATTAAAATCATTTCTGTTGCAATTTGTGGTGGGTTAGGCTGTTTTTCACCCTAATTTGACTGGACTATAAGCAAAGCTTCACCATTCATATACATAATAATATAAATAAGTAAATATGTGTTATATTTAGTACGTTTACTCTTGTATTCTACCTATCTGTGAAGGAATGGGATATATCAAATAAGAGAGATTTTGTGTTTGATTTGTACATGTTAGATATGGTAGTTCCCATGGTAGGAGATTTAATGGAGCTTGTCAAGATATATCATTTGAATACATATTTCCAAATCCATGTAAATCAATCAATATAGGCATAAGGACCGGCAAGGCTACATTTCAGTTTTACAGAGTGATACATGTGTGTATAAGCCCAGAATAAAGTAGTATATACAATCAGTTTTTTAATAATGAATAGGAAAGTAATATGGTATTATTGCTGTAGGAATGAATCTCTTAGATTTATTATATTTTTTAATGTATATTCATGTTGTTTTGCAGAACTTATTGATTGTCTTTTGGCATATCAAATTGATGAACAGTGGGAAGTTTTAGTAACATTTGTATTGTAAGAAAAATCATCCTAAAGTTTGATAACATTTACCTACCAGTATAAAATGAAATTCATTTTCAAAAAGATTTTTGGGGGCATACAATAAATAATCTATTTGCTCTGGGTTGGCATATAAAAAGTTTGAAAAATATGTCCAAAGTGATTATTTTTTTGTTTTCTTAACATAAATTTTAAATGGTTCACTACATACAAAACTGGTTGAAAAAAATCAACAGAAAGCCAGAATAGGAAATTAACAAATTATGGTAGATGCATTCATCAAATACAGATGCAAAGGTACACACTCACAGAGTCACTTTGGGTATGATTTTGGGGATATTTACCCATTTATTATATCAACATATTCCATACAAATTCTTCTCTGAAAAGAAATAAAATAACAAACAAACTCATATGGTTGATTAAACAGTTATTAAAAAATTATCTTTATTATTTTAAAATCTCATTTTCTCCAGGGTGATCCCTGTAATACCTGGGACTCTCTAATCATGGATATCTTAACTTCATTGCATTGTGTATGTGTATAAATGGTTATGGTTTGGACAATCGACATGAGCATATTTATAAATAGAGGGGTTTGAATTTGTGAATTACATTTACATTGTAAATACAATCATTTTAAATTTTAACATTAACCTAAAAACATGGAATACAATTTATTTTCAATCTGGGTTTGTTAATATAAGGTGTGAAAAACATGTCCAAAGTGAGTATTTGTTGTTTTTTTTTTAACTAACACTTCAAAGGGCTCCCTACATACAGAACTGGTAATAAATTCAACATTTATTCAGAACAGGCAATTTGTTAATTACAGAAAATGAACATTTTTCATTCATCAAATATATGGATCAATATATGGATCACCGTTGGCATGAATTTAATGGATATTTACCCATTATTATATCTTAATATTCCATTCAAATGCTTCCATGGGAAGAGATTAAGAATGTGTCAATTAGACAGTTATTTTTAAAAAAATATATTATTTTAATATGTCCCTCATTATTTCACTGAAAATCTCACCATGTAAGGCAAACTGGGGATTTCTCTCACAGCCTTCTCCATAGTCTTAACACTAACAAATTATATATGCTTTAAATATCACCATTTCATTAAATATTTAAAAAGGGGACATGGGAAATGAGATTTTGTTGAGGCTCCTTTTTCTATTCAGAGTGTAAGTGTTAGTCTATTTCTCAAGGGTGATACCTTTAACACTCATTGGTTATTATCACCTAGTACCTCAATAAATGACAGTATTGCTAGTCCACCAATCTACTTGTAAAATTAACATATTAAACTCAGTCTAGTAGAGATCTACCCTGATCATAGGGTCGATACCAGTTGTATTTTATGTTCAAAAGATACATCTTCATGCCAGAAGATTGTGTATTAAATGGATAATTCATCTTTCATTAAAAAGGACAGAATTATACAAGCTGCACATGTATTCTTCATGTCAAACGATGTTTCAATGTTTGTAAACAAGACACGAGGGTCGCGTCACATGTCAATCCACAACTCATCTAAATATTAGTTTACACATCAGTCGGGTGAAGATTCCTTCAAACATAGTTTATTTACGACCTACACTCACAATTAATGCCATTTATATGGCTGATTTACTTTAAAATATTTAAAAACTAGGCGCTGCAAATGTTGAAGCGAGTGGAGGCACGCTATGGAGCTTCCGGTCTTTCTGCCTCCACTGAATATTCATGAGCTGGACGTCGCGTGACGTTTCCCGCGAAAAGGGGTCTATTAGAAGCAGACTGGGGTTCTTTTTGAGATTCCGATTGATGAAGAACTTCACCCCAGCGTTCGAAATAGCTGCCTACCCGCCTGCCAATTGGTGGCTGCTTTCCGATCGGGCTTGTAGAAAATATTACAAGCAAGCCCGACTTGCTTGTTGGATTTACTTTCAAAGAAATTTACAATATTAATTTTGAAATTGTAACTATGGAATCTTTCTATTTAGCAGTGGGGAGTTGGAATATTAACGTCCTTGTTCTAAAAATAGATTTTGTCAGACAAGCTTATCAGTAGCGTTACGTTATTTCTCTGTAACTATTAGAATACCTACAGCATTCTATGAGAAATTCAAGAAAGGTTCGTTTGTCCAGGGTTGTAAGAATTTTAAACTTAATGTGCTTGTTGGTTTAAACATATTTTATTAATCATTGAAATGGATTGGCAAACAAGCTGAGAGTTTATGCAAATGCTGCTCCAAATTTACAAAGGTGAATTCAACAAATTACATTCTCATGTCAAATCACACGGCCAATATACAATCACAATATGATCAATTATCAAATAATATATATTACATACCAATGTTTGTTCAATTTTACTTGTTAATAAATCTACAAGAAACGATGGTGAAAAGAAACAAAAGTTTCAGCTTCAGGTATTTCACGATTTCCATACACAATTGTTTTCAGACTATGACCATTTTTTTTGAGTATAATGCATCATTTTTAAAAAAGGAGAAGTTTGTACATGCGAGTAGATAATGTGATGTGCCTTCACGATTTGACCCGCACGAACCGAACTCATCGTTTTAAATATGTCTTTCAAATTTATGATAGTTTTAATCTCTGCACTGAATTGAGCCTACAATGAGTAATTTGACAAAAAAATAAGTACGCTAACTGGGGAATTACTTTTTTCGATAGATAATCTTGTATCTTGGATTGTATCATTTGGATGTTTTTTAGAAATGCATTCCAAAGGTCAACTGTACTAGATAGAACGAGTTTGGATAAGCAGATATTTTAACATAAGGTTTTGTAATTTGACGAGTTTCTAAATTCGTACGAATTGGTTGCCGAATCGCAGTAAGGGGGGTTACATAAGTAATTCGGTGCTTTGCTGTTTATCATTTTATGAAAAAGAGCTAATTTTTGTTAAAATCTTCTTTCAACAAGGGGTATGAATTTATTTCAGCATATAGTTTACTATGACTTGTGCCTCTTATTACCTCGCAGATTATCCTAAATGCATGTAATTGTAATTTTGCCAGATTTGCATTTTTAGCATGAATACAGTTATTCCAAACATGACTAAAATAGTCAAAAAGCGGTATATTTATATTCAAAATTCTCAAGCAATTGACCATGGGAATAACTCTATCCATAACACTGTTAACGTGAGCAGCCCAGTTCGCATCCTTTTGGAATATGTTTTTCAACTTCAGTTATAGGAGTCCCTTGTTTTATTTTATTTTATTTAATTGAATAGTTCTGTGATTAACTTCACCTGCCAAATATTTGCCCACATTATTTTTTGTTGTAAATCTTCGTTCAGACTTCGTTTGCTGATAAAACCGGCTCTTCAAGTATGACATACAATGACGTGTCATCAGCAAATAGACGTATGTTACAATTGTATCAACAATGTCATTAATATATATAGAGAATCTCAATGAACAATTTGATTGTAAATATCGCTTGTAGATATCGCTAGATCTCACTTAAGCGATATCTACTGTGGGAACCAGTTTTGGATGAAAAAATTAAAAATAACAAAGTTCCTAAAACTGATCCTTGTGGGTTACCAGTCATAACAGGTTTGAATTTGAGTTATACCCGTTTATGACTTCCTTCTAAACTATGTCTGTAAGATAACTACGAAGCCAATTCCACTAATTCCAAAAGAGTGTAGTTTGTTGAAAAGTCCTCTATACCATGCTTTATCAAACGTCTTTTTTATGTCACAAAAGCCTGCTCTTACTCCTTTACCCTTAACTGGTAGGTGTAGAATCACCTTGAAGTTCGACTGATTTCATAGTATTTGTGTAAACAAAATAATGTGTTCTTTTTAATATCACTTTAAAATTTGAAGGCTTGCTTAGCTTGATGAGGGCTTGTAAGATTTTGAGTCAACCAGCCCTGTTGGCTTGTTACATTTTAAAACTATTTCATACACTGATCGACACTCTCAAGCCACACAACTTATTTGATCTTAACCAGTTTCAATGAAAAGTTATCCCCTTTGAAGATACCTGAATCACACGATTCTAATTTTCAAACCCTTAAGCCACACTACAAAATTGGTTCTCCTATTTGAAACAGTTTCTGAGAAAAGCTGTCCCCTTTAAAATTACCCGGAACAGAGTGGGGGAAAAAAACGATCAAAGGCAAAAACTCCGAAAAAAAGGATTGCACGCTTCTCATTTTCGAACTCCATCAATATATTAATGCCCTCAAGCATGACACCAAATTTGGTTATCCTATCTGAAATAGTGTCTGAGAAAAGCTGTCCCCTTTGGAGATACCATGAACAAAGTAAAAAAATACTGAACAAGGGCAATAACTACTCAAAAATAATTGCATGCTTCTCATTTTCGAACTCCATCAAGGTATTTATGTCCTCAAGCAACACACCAACTTTAGTAATCCTATCTTAAACTGTTTCTGAGAAAAGCTGTCCCCTTTGGAGATACCATGAACAAAGTAAAAAAATACGGAACAAGGGCAATTACTCCGGAAAAAATAATTGCACGCTTCTCATTTTCGAACTCCATCAAGGTATTTATGTCCTCAAGCAACACACCAACTTTAGTAATCCTATCTTACACAGTTTTTGAGAAAAACTGTCCCCTTTGGAGATACCGTGAACAAAGTCCAAAAATACGGAACAAGGGCAATAACTCCGGAAAAATTAGTTGCACGCTTCCCATTTTGAAACTCCATCAAGGTATTTATGTCCTCAAGCAACACAGCAAATTTTGTAATCCTATCTTAAACGGTTTCTGAGAAAAGCTGTCCCCTTTATCTCCGACGGACGCACGCACGGACACACGGACGGACGGAGCCCAAACCTATATCCCCCTTCCACTTCGTGGCGGGGGATAAAAAGCGGTTTCATCATCGCAAGTGTACTTGAACAGACAATGCAAGTGTAATACTCTAATGTAGGAAAATGCAAATACACCTTCACAAATCATGTCCCTATAACACTCGGCAAGCCTAGAATAAATGTCATCAACTCGTGTTAATATATTTGATATCAGAAGAAACTTGGATGAGATTTTGTTTATAATAATAGAGCCATGGGCTCTGTAGCTCATCAGGCTTTATATACATTAACTAATTCAACGTTTCAGATCTCTAGACCTTTTGGAACTGGAGAAGATCATGAAAATTGGTTTTTAAGGTTGTGACCCCTGTGACCCCAATTGAGGTCATCGGGTCACCAAATCAACAATTTAAAATCCTCATTGACCAAGGAGTCTGCACACAACTTTTCAGCTCTCTAGACCGTTTGGAACTGGAGAAGAAGATGAAAATAGGTTTTTGGGGTTGTGACCCCTGTGACCCCATTTGAGGTCACGGGGTCATAAAATCTACAATTTAGAATCCCAATTAGCCAAGGAGTCTGCACACAAAATTTCAGCTCCCTAGACCAAGTGGTTCTGGAGAAGAAGATGAACATGCGAAAAGTTTACAGACCGACGGACGGACGGATGGACGGATGGACAGACGCCGGACACCATGCCATGCCATAAGCCCATCGGGCCTTTCAGGTCAGATGAGCTAATGAAAAATCAGCTTGAACATTTGAGGTCCAACGCGGTGATGTCATAGCATTTTGACGTCATCATGTGAATGATGTCATAGCATTGTGAAGTCATTACTTGATGATGGAAAAGCTTGTGTAGTCATGTAGTTGACGGTGAAAGTGCATTGTTCAAAATCTACTGCCAAGACAAATTGTTATCTTCAAAGAGATATTGCTTGATCTCACACAAACGATATCTACTGTGGAATCTAGTTTTGGATGGTAAAAGGTACATATCGTGTGGTGTTGTGTCTTCAATGTTTAGGACTTTGTTTTCTTTCAGGGGCATAACTGTAGCTAGAAACATATATGATATAGCAACTCTGTAAAGTTACCAAAGTGTCGCAATTGTGACTTTTAGGCTTTTAGGCTAACAACTCCAACTTGTCCATTTAAAATTACCATTTTGGCCTTGATGGAATCCGCACTGCCAAAAAAGAAATGTAGAATTATCAATGCAATTGATATAACCTGTTTTTTTGTATTTAAGTGTACAAGGGATGCTTCACTGATGAGCGGGACAGACTATTGAAAACAGCGTTAGGAATAGATGGTCATCTGACAAGAGACGCGTGCATTCACAGGTGTCAGACTAAGGGATACAGCTATGCTGGAATGGAGGTGAAAAACAATTCATCATATCTTGTAACTAAAACTACCGCCAGGCAAATGCCTCAGATTAGAGTTACGCCAAAATTTCAAACTTTGAAAAACTCGACCGACAGATTCAAAATGTTAATGTTTATAGCTTTTTTTAAAGGGAAATGAATTGGCTATGAAAAGCTTTTTATAATTGGAAACTAGATGATAACTTTTCAAACATAACGGGCACCTCGGTTTATTATTTATTTAGTCTATAGTAATAGTAGCTTGATAATTGTACTTTATCTCGAACTTTGTGTTCGGCTTTAATGCCCTTGTATTACTCTTTGACATTTCATAACATGTCATATTACCATGTTAGCAATGGATCTAAATCAGATCGAACGGAAATCTCGTTTTTTCACAGCGTTTGTGCTCTGAATACTGCACCATATAGGTCATGTCAGGTGACCTTTTACTCCAGCCAATCAGCGATGAAGCTAGAAAGCCATCAATCGCTCGAAGGTGAGGGGGTAATATTCAGATCGACGAATGAGGTACATGTACGAGTGTTCGATCTGATTTAAATGACATTTTGGTCTGTTCGTAATTTCTCTTATTCTGAGCACCATACTGTATATATAGACAAAGAAATTAATTAAGCACCACCTAATATTTACAGTGATACAAATATACATAGTCACGAATATGTATTGTTAGATGGTACAGTCAGGCCTCAATATCCGAACGCTTCCGTTTTTCATCAAAAACGTTTGGACTACTGAAATGAATCAAACAAGATGGAGTTTGGTATGGAACTGCATTTCCTCTCAACAGTGTTCCGGTTTTCTGTGAGTTAATAGCACAAACACACCCAACAATGCATGTGAAGCACACCACCCACGAATTTCTGAAATTGCAGTTTTAAATCGTTCTTGAAATCAGTATAAATCTTGGACATTTTCAAATGATTGTGTCATTACCTCTGAATATGGCTCGAAGGAGACTCACTGAAGCAACAAGATGGCAAATTATTGGAATGAGGTCCACCGCAATGTCTTTTAGAGCTATTGGACGACAGTTGGACATTCACCACACTGTGATAAGCCGTCTTGTCCAGAAATATCATCAAACCAACTTTGTGAAGGATCGTCCAACATCAGGTCAACAACGGGAAAGTTCTCCAGTTGAGGATCGTGACTTAGCACGCCTTTTTCAGCGTCATCCGTTTGCTTAAAGTGGTGTGTTGAAGCGATTATGGCTGCCCAGCCGACGTGTTTGCAACAGAACAGTGCGAAATCGATTAAAGTCAATAGGAGTGAGTGATTAAGAGGCCACGTTTGATTAATCTCTATAATACAGTTCGTTTGGAATGGTGTGTAACCCGACGTCGCTGGAATCTTGCGTCTTGGAGGAAGATTCATTGGTCAGATGAAAGTCGCCTTTTGCTACGCATCACAGACGCACCCCAGCGTATATGGAGAACCAATAACACAGCATATGCACCAAAGAACATCCAACATCAGTCCCATTCGTTGGTGGATATGTAATGGTCTGGGGATGCATCTCTTATGATTGTAAGCTCTATTTGGTGACTGTGAGATGTAATCTCAATGGCGATCGTTACATCCGGGAAATTCTGCAGCCTGTTCTTGTGCCACATTTTGACAATCATCCATTGGCCACTTGTCTTGTATTCATGGATAATAACGCTCGGTCTCATCGTTCTCGACTTATGATTGATTTTCTACAGTACAATTCAGTATCCAAATTTCAATGGCCTGCCATGAGCCCGGCTACCAATCCACTGGAACACATTTTGGATATTATTGGACGCCGAGTGCAAGCCATGGACCCACCAGAACAGGATTTAGTCGGTTTAGAAGCAGCTATACATCATGAGTGGCAGGTGTGATCTCTACAGCGAATCAAAAGACTCACCACAAGCATGTGGAGGATTGTTGAAGCAATCATCCGGGGCACATGACGGATACACCCGTTATTGATAATGTGATGGTCAGTTGTTTCCTGAAGACAACAACGAACATTTTCCAACTGGTTAATAAACATGTTCACCATCACCAAGTTCATAGAGCAATAGTTGTACAGGAGTGAGGTTTCAAGTATGACTACGGTTCATGTTCATCTGTCAATATAATGAGATACATCTTACACTTTGTATTCTGTGTTGTCTTTTTGTTTTGCTAAGATGATGCACTTTCATAAAATAACAGCATTTCGTCTATTAATTTCACAAGATTTTCACAGTGATTGGGCATCGTCACACAAATGTGAACATGTAAGGTGGTGCTTGATTTAGTTCTTTGTGTATAGGATTATGGAATTTATCTGTTGGTATTGCACATGTTGTAGTTTCAAAATGTAATTTTTTTGTGTATAAGAGTTCATTATAATAAATAAGTGGGTGCATCATCTTGTTACTATAGACCTTCTCCTGGATACAGTTCCTTTATATTTCCTTACATATCCGACAGATGACTTACATACGTTGTTGTTTTTCAGGATGGTAATGAGTGCTACTGCGGTAATGAATTTGACACAGGGCGTTATAAAAAGACACCAGACTCGGATTGCTCGTCAACTTGTGCAGGAAATGAAAGTCAAACATGTGGAGGGGCTTGGCGTATTTCTGTGTTCATGATTGATGGCTGAACAATCGTTTTTCGAATATGCTGCTGGCTGCTTATTCATTCTTCACAGTTGAACAAAGAAGTAAATATAGATATATATTAAGGGTGGAAACTGAAAATATGGGGTGGGGAACCTCGTTCATCGATTACACTCAGTAAGCACTGGCTAGCTATTCAATATTCGAATAACGAATAACTAACTGGCACGTTATTCGTTTTTCGAATAATGAATAACTAACTGGCACGTTATTCGTTTTTCGAATATGCTGCTGGCTGCTTATTCATTCTTCACAGTTGAACAAAGAAGTAAATATAGATATATATTAAGGGTGGAAACTGAAAATATGGGATGTGGAACCTCGTTCATCGATTACACTCAGTAAGCACTGGTTAGCTATTCAATATTCGAATAACGAATAACTAACTGGCACGTTATTCGTTTTTCGAATAATGAATAACTAACTGGCATGTTATTCGTTTTTCGAATATGCTGCTGGCTGCTTATTCATTCTTCAGAGTTGAACAAAGAAGTAAATATAGATATATGTCAAGGGTGGAAACTGACAATATGGGGTGGGGAACCTCGTTCATCGATTACACTCAGTAAGCACTGGCTAGCTATTCAGTAAGCGAATAACGAATAACTAACTGGCACGTTATTCGTTTTATCGAATAATGAATAACTAACTGGCACGTTATTCGTTTTTCGAATATGCTGCTGGCTGCTTATTCATTCTTCACAGTTGAACAAAGAAGTAAATATAAATATATATTAAGGGTGGAAACTGAAAATATGGGGTGGGGCACCTCGTTCATCGATTACACTCAGTAAGCACTGGCTAGCTATTCAATATTCGAATAACGAATAACTAACTGGCACGTTATTCGTTTTTCGAATAATGAATAACTAACTGGCATGTTATTCGTTTTTCGAATATGCTGCTGGCTGCTTATTCATTCTTCAGAGTTGAACAAAGAAGTAAATATAGATATATGTCAAGGGTGGAAACTGACAATATGGGGTGGGGAACCTCGTTCATCGATTACACTCAGTAAGCACTGGCTAGCTATTCAGTAAGCGAATAACGAATAACTAACTGGCACGTTATTCGTTTTATCGAATAATGAATAACTAACTGGCACGTTATTCGTTTTTCGAATATGCTGCTGGCTGCTTATTCATTCTTCACAGTTGAACAAAGAAGTAAATATAAATATATATTAAGGGTGGAAACTGAAAATATGGGGTGGGGCACCTCGTTCATCGATTACACTCAGTAAGCACTGGCTAGCTATTCAATATTCGAATAACGAATAACTAACTGGCACGTTATTCGTTTTTCGAATAATGAATAACTAACTGGCACCTTATTCGTTTTTCGAATATGCTGCTGGCTGCTTATTCATTCTTCACAGTTGAACAAAGAAGTAAATTTAGATATATATGAAGGGTGGAAACTGACAATATGGGGTGGGGAACCTCTTTCATCGATTACACTCAGTAAGCACTGGCTAGCTATTCAGTAAGCGAATAACGACTAACTAACTGGCACGTTATTCACAGGAGAAAATACAGTGATTTCCTGAAGTTTCCTGAATAGTATACGTCGGGTATCCAAACCAGTATACGGCAGTATACGTCGGGTATCCAAAAATATCCTGATCAGTATACGGCGGGTATCCAAACTCAGGATACTCTTGGAAACTTTTGTTAACTTTTGTATACTCTTGTATACTCTAGGAAACTTTTGTATACTCTTGTATACTTTTGCATGAACTATTTTATATTGAATTAACTACTTCAGAGTGCATTTTACACTTTAATAACATTAACATAATAAGGAATGAAGTTTTGGAATGAGCATGAAAATTTATATCCTTCATGAATGTAGTCTGATAATAATAGTAACTTAATTAATGTTAATTATACAGGTTTATTTATAATTTTTACAAATCTGTATGTTGGTGGTTGGGGTTGTGGAGTTTTGAGGGTAGGTGACTGGGTGTGGGGTGCCGTTTTTCAGAGTGAAGTTCGTCATCAAGGATTACTAAGGCAGGGTTTGGTAGCGGCATGGTAAATTACTGGGAATGGGGACGGTGATGTAGGAAGGATGTAAGTGAAGAGTTATGCTGGGAGCTGGGGATATATGTACCTAGTGGTAGACTCGGGTGACTATGCTGAGATGCACATTGTCTAAGATGTAAAATAAGAAAACAATAATTAGAAAAGCAAGGTGGAGTCATTTCTATATGTAACTACAATGATATAGCGCTACATGTATGTTGCATATTTATGGGAGCATTAGTCGGATTTGTGTGTGATTGAAGTAACTAACTTTTGTGTAATGTGTCAGTCATTATGTTTTAAGATACGTCAATGTGGCTAAGTATGGTTTCTATTGTATGGTTTGCTTATGTAGATTGAAGTCGCTGAGTCGTATCTGTTCATAGAAGTGTTTCTGTGAATGTAAAGGGACAGTTGTTTAATATTCCACGGTCCCGTGATATGGTTTATGTATATTACGTAAGAGCCTGCCTGTCGTTGCAGGAAACTTTTGTAACAAAGATGCTTTGTTTACTGTGTAGTTGAATTCAGTGAACCTTATAGATGATTATGGATGTGACACATGATTCAACAAGTATTATCAAACTACAGTAAAACATACAGTAGTAATTGTTAAGATATATCATAGATATATCAACCAATGTTCGGTTTGGGTAAAAAATATAATGCTGATGGCGCAAATCATTTCAACCTGGAAACAGTTACAAAAATGGTAACATTGCGTTCTTATATAATTCCAAAGGTTACAGACCCATGCTAGACTTACAATACAACTATGTATAAAATCTAAAAATAAAGTGAATATGATATGTCTTACATAGGACGATTTATCATTATTAATTATTATTATTAATCATTGAACTTATCTTTGTAATTATTTACTTTCTTTAATGCGTGAATGGTGGTATAGTATGTCATCCCAATGTTACAAATACAAAGCTACAAACTGTTTACTCAAAAACAACGTTCGGTAGTACAAAAACATTTACAGAAGTACAAATTACAAGCACGCGTCTGTAGTCAGTCAATTGATTAAAATAAGTTAATTGAATTATACATGGATAAATAACAAACCAAGTACAGAAATACGGCATATTTTGTAGCTGTATGATAAAACTTACGATATAATTAATTAATTAATTAAATATTAATATATAGTCTGATTCGTGCTAACTAATGTTTAATATGTACCAAACCAATTGTATGTTTGGATAACGGTGTTGGAAGTGTGAACTGCATTGACTCTGATCCCGAGTTTATTGTAGCAATAAATTAATTAGGTGTTAATTTCTGTGTAGTGCGGTGATTAACGAACCGTAACGGGATTGTGAACATCCTTTTTGAGAGCGAGTTTATTGGGGCAGTAAATTAATTGCAATTGAGTAAGTGATAGCTTCACTGTAAATCAACTGTGGGTTATTAGTTTGAGTAAAATGGGTGAAGGATTTTAAAATGTCAATGCAAAATGCCATATGAACCAATGAATAAAGTGCTTGTGTTCATATACTGAAATGCGACTATATATATGTGTAAATAATACAAGTATTTCAATCACTAGAATTAGTTAGTTTTGGGAGCATTTTTCTCATATAAACATTAAAATTACGACTTTGCTTTTACCAATGTGTAACTCTTCAAGCATGAAGCATATATGAAGTCATGTGTAACCTTGTTTAATGATACAAATGTGCATACAAACGATTTTAGTTATGATAATCTTTATTTCTTATACTTAGAGGCCACAGGCCTATAGTACAAAAACGTGCAAAGATTCACATGCAAACATAGAAAACACCTGTTTGGAGGTACCTAGTAATATTTTGGAATATTATTTGTTCTCAGGACAGTATACAAAGGACAAATTAAAAGAAAATGGTATTCGTCTTCAACACAATTAAGTTTACACAATTTACAAATTCTATTTTCTAATGCCATATTGTAATATCTTCCTGTCTCAATTACTAACTCGTGGGATGAGCACCTGAAACGTGAAACTGCATTTAGGAATTTCCTTATATCTAACATACTCAAATAATATTCTCTTTCTGTGTGATTTAAACATTTTATAGTCAACACATTTGTTTGAAAGTGACAGCGATGTAGCCCATTCCTGTGTAAATATATCTTTCAGTCTTTGTGTAACATTATTTACAAAATTTGAATTGAAATCCACGTTTTGACTCTGCCATATATCCCCAAAACTAATAGTATTTGATAACTCACAAACGTTGGATACCCAATTTGCCTTTCCTCTCTTATCATACAGAATCATCATATCATAACAGGGTATCTATTAGAGGGCATATTTAAGAAATTTTATCATTCCAGCTTTGGCAAATATATGAACTGGGAATCTGCCACACTGTCCATACACCATATTACTGGGTGTGCTTGCCTTCTTACAGGTATAAAAGTGTATCTTTTCAATAATATCATAATGTTTAATTCCCCATACCTCTGATCCATACAATAAAAGTGGAAGAATTTTTTAGTCAAATATTTTGTAAAATGATTTGCAATCAATACATTGGTTGTATCTACTAGTTTATAAATACTTTTGAGAACACCAATTAACACCTTTTTGGCTAGTGTGGAACAATGTTTTGCATGAAAGGCATAAGCAATTTGAAAAGTTTACTCCAAGATATTGATATGCGGCTGACCTTTATAACACCACTTTTCCGTTTTAGACAGCTTAACTCCGTTTTTGAATACTATAACTTAACTTTTCTCCATGTTGACAGTCAATCCTGCATTTTCTCAGTAATGTTCTAATTCATTTATATGCCGTTGTAACCCGATGACGCTTGAAGAAAATAAAATCATATCATCGGCAAACATTAATAAAAACAATTCGTCAAATAAGAGTGTAACTGGATGCCATGAGAACCACTACTTTGAATAATCAAAAATTCATTTATAAACATTGAAAACGGAAACGGCCTTAAAATGCATCCCTGTCTAAGACCAGAATTGCAGGTAAAAGAATCTGAAATGTCATGGTTATTTCTGATACAACTTTGACTTTATCATACATATTTCTGAACAATGTATTCATCTTAGGGCTTATGCCATGTTTCTCCATTACCTCCCAAAGTTTTATTTTTTGTATCGAGTCAAAGTCTTTTTTTAAGTCAATAATCAGGGCATATAGTTTATTACCTTTTGTACCAAGACACTTCTGAACTATCAATTGCAATATAAAAATATTATCTACTGTGCTATATCCCGCCCTTAAGCCTAATATCTATTTTATCTAGTGTATCAGCCCAGAATGTTAACCTCGATGATGTAGACGAATACTTTCCCTAATATACTTAGGGACTTTATACCTATATAATTATCTACATTATTTACATCTCAACTCTTATGGATTGGGATAACACTTCCAGTAGTCGATGGGAAGTTGCAACTCTCTAAGATTACGTTAAAAACTAATATAACTAAATATCCCCCGAGTGTTTTATAAATTCCGGTAAAATATTATCTACACCTGCTGCTTTGTTGTCCTTTTTTGTATGCTATATAATGTTTCTTGCCTATCTATTGGCGAATCCAGAATATCACTATATTCACTATAATTCTTCAAGCTCATAACATAAATCGCCAGTAACTCCCGTAGTCGAGTTTACACTGAAAGTGCTATCTGTTTCCTTTCCGATAGACAAAAACATATGTTTGAAATGTTCATACCATTCTTTATTGCTTATATTATACTTTTTGAATTGCTTACCCTGCAACTCCCGAAGGATGGACCAAAACTCTTTGGAATTGATATTATTTTCTAGCTTAACTGGTTTCTGCTTATAGTATTCCTTTCGTTTCTGTTTAATTTCAGTGTTATATAAATTTCTTGTTACGTGGTAATCATCTAAGTGTTGCTTACATTTATGTTTTCTAAACTGGTTTAATATTGTGACAACGCTCAGCTTTCAAACTTCTACATTCAGAATCAACCCATGGACTATCCTTTCCCGCATTTCTAAACGACAATTTTCGTTTCATATTTGCTGCAACAGTACACATCTCATCTGCCACATATTGTACACTACGATTGATATCACTGAATACTGAATCTAGACATTTATAGAGGAATTCTTGCACACTATCTGAAAACAAATTTTCTCCTCAGACCGTTCTGCCTTCCATACAAACTTAAAGGTACATCCATTGTGTTGTTGGGGGTCACATATTGCAAACGCTATAAATGGTATTACTTTATCGATAAGTACCGACTGTTACCGAAAACTACCATTTTGATGATAGCAGACTTAGCATATTGACGATATGATCGAAAACCGGACAATGCACAGCGTGTGGCGCGCGTCTATGAGTCAAACGTAATTTTGGAATTATATTTATAACAGACAAAAAGACAAATTTGAGTTGATAATGTTTAATAGGTCCCATTATCACTGTGCATGCAAATGGGGCGTGCAGTTTCGGTTTCTGCACATGTATAATTATGTTACTCAATTTTAATCGGAAACTAATAATTATGATATATTTGGCGATTGGGGATAAATTTGCAAGCTGAGTGAATTTATTTGTATTGTAGACAGAACATGTCGTGAGTTGGAACGTATTAAAGCCAAATGTTATGAAACACAATGGATGTACCTTTAAGACAATGATTAACTCATTTCTTATTACATCATCGGTTTTAAATATGTGAGAATTTAAATTGAGTTATACATGAATATATGGATAAATAACAAACCAAACACAGATACTTACTAAACATCTGTTAGCATATTTTGAAGCTGTATGATAAAACTTACGATATAATTAATTAATTAATCTCCTTTTGGAGAGCAAGTTTATTGGGGCAATAAATTAATTGCAATTCAGTAAGTGATAGCTTCACTGTAAATCAACTGTGGGTTACTAGTTTAAGTAAAATGTGTGAAGGATTTTAAAATGCCAATGCAAAATGCCATATGAAATGCGTTTATGTGTAAATAATACATGTATTTCAATCACTAGAATTAGTTAGTTCAACATTTTGGGAGCATTTTTCTCATATAAACATTAAAATGACGACTTTGCTTTTACCAATGTGTAACTATTCAAGCATGAAGCATATATGAAGTCATGTGTAACCTTTTTTAGAGATACAAATGTGCATAAACGATTTTAGTTTATATATATATATATATATATATATATATATATGTGAGAATTTAATGGGGGAGGGGGGTACAGAGCCAACTTACATCCAAACGGATAACCAAGGGAGAGTTAAATACATTTATGTTCGTGCAGGTACATACTTATTATCGCTAATGACAGTTATGATTAGAGGGTACCTGGTTTGTGTCATTTACTCTCCGTGCATTTATAGTGGCTTGGTTTAATCACTCTAAGTACATAATAAAAAGCATATTTACCGTTAACGATATGATTCATGATGAAAACAATATTCCACATTGTATGGTATCATTCATCAATACGATATAGACTAGGTTTGACAAACTTGATCTTGATAAATAAAGTTAGGCACATACAACAATACAAACAACAATACAAATTTAAAAAACTATTGAACAAAGATCCACATTTGTTATGTTATGATGGTTTACCTCTAAAATATAACAAGGTGTATTGTCTTTTCAAGCCTCCAACTTCTAATAATATTAACATTATTAAAATTTCACAATTCGTTATCTATTCCATGTATTTCATCGAGATGAGATGATATGATATGATGAAATCAACCGCCTTTCTATTCAAATTATTGATGATCGAACTGTTGTATTATTATGCATGAAACACAAATCGATATAGACTGCAGGTCTAACGTCAACGTTATGATATATCATACAACAGAATATAATTTAGGGGTTAATACATGTCCGAAATGCACGTACTACTTCAATGCCCCCTGTATGAATGTGAGAGAGAATATTTAGTTGAAATGTGCAATATGTTTAATCAAGAGTTTTGTAGTTTTAATGATTTAAAGAAAGTGGGTTTTATACTATCAAATGTTTATGTTTTTATGATTGCTGCCAAAACCTGCCAAAATATTTTGTTGAAGAGAAAACAGGTTTTATACTCGTAATTTTACCAACGTTTTTCTTTTACTTTAGCCTTTTACGTAACAATGTTCTATTTATGTGTATATATATTTTAGGTATATTTTAGTTATAGTCTCTCATAATCCCACTTGTGGATGGCCCTTTTTATGTATATATTTATTGTATGTTTTATATTGTAACGGGGTGAGACTCTAATAAACACTTGTCTGTCTGTCTGTCTGTCCTTATACACACAACGGTTCATCCCCTGGTTTGTCGGATGGGAAATTAGCTACTTTTATTATCCAAACAATCAACCTTTTAAATAAGTAAACCTTATATATCTCCCAATGTATGTTGATGTCATTATAATTGTGTCATTTTCAATGATATTCTTTATATCTTTACTTGTTAGGTTGTTAGTTAGGTGACAAAAGATCCTTTTCACGGTCGGCCCACCATTAACATCTTTAATCTTGAACGCAATTTCCAATGAAGTCAATTAACAAAACACATACACAGCGCAGTTTCAACACCCTGAGACATAATGAGCAGTAATTACTTGACAGTTAATCTGGTACATTCTCACATTTGTATATTCACGTCATGGTCAAATGATGCAATTTGCTAGAAGGTTAAACATGACAGCTAGTGTATCTGCTCACTGCAACGGATATCAAAATTGCAAAATAGCGACATATTGGCAAATACTGTATGAATACTATATACTGTATATTATTTGAATAATTACGTCCACGTGCTAGATGCCAATGGATAACTTGAATAAAACTAGTTAGAAACTTCACCTACCACAAACAGATCAAATACATGAAGGAGATGGCTGTTAACAAAGTACTATCGTTTTTCATAGACCATATAATTTCCTTATATATTTTATTTTATATATGTTTACATATTTTTTCAGGTGTAAGATTGTACTGTCGGACATGTAAGACAAATGCTTTTTCGACAATTTACAAGATTATCATATTTCATAATAAAAAATTACCGATGTCGACTAACCATCGACCTATTCTGGTATATTCACTGCAATACCGCCATATAAAACTTCTGAAACGAATACGCACGTTATTTGATAGCATAATTCCAGCCTCATCCAGCTTATTATTGTTAACATGTATCCATTGAAAAATATATTTCACTTATGTCCATCACATACAAACCAATACTAGTTAGATTTGCTTTGCATAACAAACGTGAATTTCGTATGCTCCATCAAATTTTGCGTTATATTCATGTATATTTGTATATATGTCATTATGTATACCTTACCAGATTTGACTTCATAACAATGAACCAGTTCATTAATTGCTAAGTGAACAGTAGTATGTTATACAATAGGTGACGCTCTGCATTTAGTGAAGGCGATACGAGGAGTTTTGGGGATGTAGGCAATATGGGGTGTAGGCCAAGCTAACACATTTCAACAGGGTCAAAAACATACGGTACAAAGTCTTTTTCGGTAATGAAGGAATTGCGAGAATCATACAAAACAGCGCCTATAGCAAATTGCAAACCGTTTAATACGTACTGTACACAGTCTGGACAAGTATTATGCATACTTATAAGCACGACAATCATATCCTTGGTTAAATTATGTCAAAACTACATGTGGCATGTGGTCAAATACTTATTTTCGATTATCCCTAGTATTTCTGTAAGAAATGGATAGTTATTCAATGTTTTAAAAGATAAATTCTGCAAACATAGTGTAGTGACATTATCAAATATACTCTGCTGTCATTAAGGATTCCCCATGTTTTGATCAATATGTTATAAGGAACGAAACCAATATGGTGTACAAATCAATATTGTAATTCTTAATTTGCCGGTTGAAAAAGGTCGATATCACAATTACTCGTCAAGAACGAGTATATACATTATATAATTCTATCTAGATTCGTGATGAATTTCATTATTTATTTAATTGTAATGCTTTATCAAATCAACGCTTATATTTGATAAATAAATATCCATACACTTTATCATCTTGTGTGTACATTGGAATGCATAAGTGCTAAAGAATCACAATCAAAAACAAATTTTTCCGTCTTACTGTAAATATTGAATTAACTCATGTGCTGCCGTTGGCAGAATATACGAGGTAGTAACCTTTTAGTCTGTGGTCCCATGCATTTACGTCACAGGGAACAGGAAGTTTGATAATAAACACAGATAAGTCAATTGTTTAATTTAACCGGACTAGCCACAGATATCAAACATCAAAGAATCGAGCGTAAATGCATTCGGCTTTTCAAAACGAAACAACCAATGGGCTAGTGTAACGGTTCAAGTAACTTTATACAATTAAGATATTTATAGAATGTGAAAGGAATATTTGATATGATCATTATACTGACCTTTATTTAAATGATCTCTCTAATTTGTAGGAATAATAATTAAAATATATAGATAAATAGTGTTTATATTATCAATATGCCTTAACAAGTTTACATTTACACTCCATGTGTTCTGTGATATAAATTTTACTATTTCCTAAACCATAATTTATTTAAGATATATTCTCATTTATGTTATTCACGTTTAAGACACATCCACTTTCTTATCACAAAGTATATATTGATATTTTCAAGGATAATGATGTATTTTCATTCAAATATTGATGAAGTGATTTAATCTTCGCAACATTTTTAGATGTGAATTATTTAATCAACATTGTCCTCTTATGCCGTAGCAAAGCTTTCTACACTCGCCATTGTTTTGGATTTTGTAATGAATGTACGCTAGATTTTACAAATCAATGAATAATAATATCACCCTTATTAGCTTGGAACATGCAGTCCATTCTAAAACCATCGAACCCTCTCTTTTTACCAAAACTTTGATCTGGAACATTTCGACAGCCTAATGTATCTTACTTACGATCTGTTATCTGTACCTCGATCTTAAAATCAGTTCATTCATCATACATTATACATTGACATGAGAAGTGACAACGTACCTTTGATAGAAATCCATTCCTCAGGACTTGGTAAACACTTGTGCAAAATAAATTGCAGGAACCAGGAGGGATTAACGCAACTGAATATATCTATGAAGTGATTTGGACTTACAGAGAGTCCCAGTTTAAATAGCCACGCATTATGTAACGGTAATTAATTGTGGGCAATATGTTTCCGTGGTGGTTAATGGTCACTTGTCAAAGGGGTATAAGTCTAATTAGTGTAACCACTGTTTATTCACGCGCAGAGAGTGACACTTTAACAGTCGGTAAAAGATATGTTCAACCAGACATTGCGTCGCCACTGTCATCAATTGCCGGCAATATATCGGCGCTTTATCACACCTAGTTTCAAGTCTAATCAGTGAAAGTCATCAATGTGTATTGAGTGCTAACTTTTTGGATGATCAGTACTGGGCGTGTGTAATGTCATACGGTTCATGGCCGAGAAACCTGAATTCGAGATAAGTCACACCTGAATGGGCATGGCACTTAATCGTTTTGTTATTCCTGAATGAACACTGTGCGTGATGTGCAGTTGTTCATCATAATACTTGATATATACTTTCTGGCGAATACATATTTCTAAGTAATATAGTTAACGGGTATATACGTCATACTTTATAGTATACATTGTATACCAGACATGGGCACTTTTTTACTTTTGACAGACAAAACAATACAATATTGTCCATTTACATTTTAAGAAAGTATTAGAAGCTCAGTCAGGTGACCTGCGTATGTTATGAGTCACATTTGCTACATACATAGCCTTTTACAAAATGCACATAATCTTTCATCCTTTTTAACATAGTTCTATATGTTTCATTCGGGAGTCTACGGTTACAGGTACTTATTGTAAATTCAATGAAAAGTATATTCGATGTAGAAAGCTTAAACGTATTATAATAATGGCATGTGGATGATTGTGTTTCACATTCGTTTTAGTGATGATGAAATGGGTTACATAACTTAGCTTTGACATTACTGTTAGGTAACCGGGAAAAATAGCAGAAAAAAGTAACTGTTTTTGCTTGAGAAAAAGCAATAGTTGATTAAACAGTATTTTATTCCCAAATAACATATAACACAAAAGAAATTATGAGAAGTTAAATTTTAAAAAAGGATTAGCAAACAGGCTATACACTAGCCTATATAAATGCTTCTTCTAAAACAAACTTAAAACAAATCATTTGTTAATACATTTGTGGGAATACATTGAAGTTCATACACATGTTTAGTAAACTCGCAATAGTTAAACATAAATGATTGCCTTTGTACAATGTATGTATTTAATTTGTGAGGTGAGACTTAAATTTATCATCTTTATTTTTGATCATTTCTAATGAGAGAAGTTCTCAGATGTCACGGGTTATAATCTTCGCAATGATTCGAATCTTCAGATTATACATTGTAAAACTGAAAGTTATGCGAGGTCCTTTCCCCACAGATATCGATGCAGTTAAATTATTGAATTCATTGCCACCTGAACAGAACTGAAATACAGCCAGTTTCAAGATTTAAAACTGCCATTCTAAACAATACTAATATTTACAGCCACTTTTGACTTAAACACCGGCATCAGATTTTGTCAAATAATACAATCTCGTCTCCGACCAGAATGTACTGATCATAATGCACATAAATATCAACGGTTTATATCTCCAACACCAGCTTGCTCTTGTGGTTATATCTTTGAAGAATATTCATTAATTCCTTGTATGTCCTCTCTATAGCGATATTCGTTATTATATATCGTTAAGTCTGTATTATTATGCAAAGGGATTTGATCTGAAATCAATTTTGTTTGGAAGTCACATTTCTTGCCCAGCTGTAAATATGGAACTCTTAAATTCAGTTCATTCATTTATAAATTTAACAGGCAGATTTGATTTAAAGTAGTGCTTCTATGGCACAGTCATAATTTGTATAATCAGATTGTATCATTTATTTGTAATCATAATTATACTGTACATGTCATGTTTTGTATTTGGTTGTATCCCGGAGCGCTTTGTATAAAAGCATTTTCTTACCTACCAATCCGGTTCCTTCTTTTTGGAAATAAATATGTTTAAACAGAGAGAAGTGCTCTTACAGCTACAGCGTTTACTAAATTAAGCTGAACATAAGCCTCTGCTTAGGCGAGAGGGCAGAATTAAATCCCAGTGCATTAAAGTATCTACTGATAACAAGTTTACTTTACAAAATGTAATGTTATTTTAGTTTAAATAGTAGTCTTAATGATAACTTTTCGGGATTTATGGAGACCAGCGAGGTGGACGGACAAAATCCCCACTGGACATAATCCCCAAGGAAAATAATCCCCTATGACAAAATCCCCAGTGGATATAATCCCCCGACCCAAAAACAACAAGACACAGACACCATCCCCAACACAATAGAATGTGTCTTTGATCTTTATGTTATTTCTAATAAGTAGGCTTAAAATGATCTTTTGTTATAGAGCGTTGTAGAGTAGTTTGTACAAAGTGAATTTTGAGAAATTTTTGTTTTCATAAATAGTTCCAATTTGTCTTTGATCAGTAACAGTAAAACAGCTTG
Organism: Gibbula magus; assembly: GCA_936450465.1. Lineage (NCBI taxonomy): Eukaryota > Metazoa > Mollusca > Gastropoda > Trochida > Trochidae > Gibbula > Gibbula magus. The sequence goes on from OW388306.1 coordinate 25,893,149, forward strand.
AAAAAGTGTTGTTTTCAGAAGTAATTCCCTTTTTGTCTTTGATCAGTAACAGAACAAGAGTTTGAGAAATTGATGTTTTCATGAATAAATCCGATTTGTCTCTGATCAGTTGCAGCATTTTAAAAAACCTCTGCCTGTCATTTCGTGATGCAAGAATGGGGATTAAAATGTTTATTATTGTGAAAAGTTGAATCATAAATAACGAAAATATATCTTTGGATTTTAACTTTCTAATGGAGACATACTTTCGACTTAAAACTTGGTGCTAGGGAAAAAGTGACAGAAAAAAGTAACAGAAATAAGTATCAGAAAATAGTAACAGTGTTTGCTAAGAAAAAAACAGTTTTCAACAGTACAGTGAGAGTTTGTCATATACCGGTAATATACAAGCACAACGTCTTAGTTCAAAGCACGATGTCACCTTTAAAGACATTTAAAGATAAACTGCGAGTCTGTTTACCAATTCTTGTTTGTTCCTATAGGTTTACTCAAAGCTAGCTGATCAGGTTAAGATATATGTAGGAAAACAAATAACTGAAATAAGTAAAACAATTGATATAAAGAAACAATAAGAGTATGGTATTGAATTGAATTCTTGTAATTTAAGAAGATTATGAAAACTACATTGATAGTAATTTTAAGGATACATTTCCTGTTTAAATCCTGTTATTACAGATAACATGTATACTTAACTTTGTTAATTTATCCTTAATAATAGTAGTTATTTACATATCATTTGATCTAAAGTAAACATATATATGGATATATCAACTAAAGCTGAATGTTCGTCTTCATATGACAATGAGGATGCAATCACACTTATTTTTATACGTAAAATAAAAAGTACAGATATTAGAAACAATGAATTGTGTTATATTGAATACGGTCAACTATTCCTTCATTTCAGTGGTGATTGTTTCGACTGAGGATGTTGACCTACATATACGATGCGTCCCATTACCAATTTATTAGCGATTTCATCCGGTCAGGCAGTCTAAAGAAAAGAGAAAAGCAAAAAAAAACCAATGAAAAGTAACTGCTAGCCTTATGTAAGTTCGTTTTGTTTTGCACATACTTTGTTGTTATTTCATTATCTATATCCTATATGCTATTTGTATATTATGTTTGTACTTGTGAATTGAAGTCTGAACAAAAGCAAACTTTACAAAATCATATCGTTTTGCATAGCTATTGTCCGTTTATATTTATATTATTTCGCGCAACTTAAAACAAATTTGTTCACATAAAACGGCAACAGGTGTACCAATATTATAAATTTAATAACTTAATTATGAATAATCTCATTTATATTCTTTGGATTATTTAACAGCACTGTTGTTGCTTCACCATAGATATCCTGTTTTTATGTACATTTATCTCATTTATTCTCACAATTTAAAAAAATCCCAACGTAACTGTGATGCAGTAATATCATGAAGCTATGTCCTGGTCTGTATGATATGTTCCATCTTATTTTAGTTCATGTTCTTCTTAATACATAAATTTATGGTTAAATGAGTTGAATAATTATTGTTGTTGGTTATTGATATAACGCTTTTTTGTATGCCCAAAGCTAGGTGCAACTAAACAATTGTCTGTCTGTTTGAGGGACAATGCATGCTTAATTAGCATTTATTTAAACAAAACTTTTAGCCACTCAGGCTAGTAATTAGCTGAGAGACCAGTTGTGCGTTGAAGAGCTTGACAGGTGTGTTGTATAAACATACAGATGACCTGGCGACAGGCTAATAAACACTATGTCTGTCTGACTATGGGCTTCGCGCGTCTGGTTGGTCATTTAAAGTTAGCCAATAAGAATTAAGGCCAAAACTAACAACCAATAAAATACATGATCATGAATATTTGGACATGCCTTTACCAGTTACCCCCTCAGTTGAAAGACTGCGCCATCATCATTAGCAGTTACTGTCAAACAAATAACGTAACGTTGATGTTATCTCTGTGTTTTTCGACATCAGTTGTGACCCAAACACATACGTTTCGATTAGGGATTTACTGTTTCAAGTTGTGTTCTTTTGACTATCTGGATATTTATAATTTTCCTCCGGATATGTTCGTCGACAAAGGTAAGTCTTCAATAATGCAATATATCCATTGTCACATATATATATATGAGATGTTTAAAGTGTGAAACGTCTTGTATGACGATAACACACTTTCACACATTTTGCGAATTATATATACAATGATGAGACAGTCTATACTACAGTCCATTAATTGATGCTGTATCAGTAACGACAAACCACGATCACAATTGATACTAACTGAACAGAGAATTTAAATCCGATATAAGTAACCAGTGCCTATAATCCAATGCATACCAAAGAGGATACAATATATCGTGTTTGCTATTAAATACATAATTCTCATAATGCCTTTCTGCTGATCACGTTTACATTTGATCTGCTTAAATAATCACGTAAATATAGTTTTATTTATTTGAATGCATATATAGCTATTATCAACTTTGTCACACGGACATTTTCATCTTATAAAACAAAAGACCCAAGACAAGTTTGTCTAGCGTAGTTCAATCTGATATAATTAAGCCAACAGAGAACACCTATATAAACAAACCAACAAATATATTTTCATTTCATTTGTAATAAATTATGACACATACTATTATATAGTGGAGTATACTAGAGTATACTGGGGTATACTGAGGTATACTGGGGTATACTAGCGTATACTGGGGTATACTGAAGTTTCCTAAGCTTTGGAAATGTCTCGTATACTGATTAGTATACGCTAGGAAATTAGGGTGGTTGACAAACCAGTATACGCCAGGAAATTAGGGTGGTTGACAAGACGTATACTGGTCAGTATACTAGCACTTTTCTTGCGGTGATTCGTTTTTCGAATAATGAATAACTAACTGGCACGTTATTCGTTTTTCGAATATGCTGCTGGCTGCTTATTCATTCTTCACAGTTGAACAAAGAAGTAAATATAGATATATATTAAGGGTGGAAACTGACAATATGGGGTGGGGAACCTCTTTCATCGATTACACTCAGTAAGCTCTGGCTAGCTATTCAGTATTCGAATAACGAATAACTAACTGGCACGTTGTTCGTTTTTCGAATAATGAATAACAAACTGGCACGTTATTCGTTTTTCGAATATGCTGCTGGCTGCTTATTCATTCTTCACAGTTGAACAAAGAAGTAAATATAGATATATATTAAGGGTGGAAACTTACAATACGGGGTGGGAAACCTCGTTCATCGATTACACTCAGTAAGCACTGGCTAGCTATTCAATATTCGAATAACGAATAACTAACTGGCACGTTATTCGTTTATCGAATAATGAATAACTAACTGGCACGTTATTCGTTTTTCGAATATGCTGCTGGCTGCTTATTCATTCTTCACAGTTGAACAAAGAAGTAAATATAGATATATATTAAGGGTGGAAACTGACAATATGGGGTGGGGAACCTCGTTCATCGATTACACTCAGTAAGCACTGGCTAGCTATTCAATATTCGAATAACGAATAACTAACTGGCACGTTATTCGTTTTTCGAATAATGAATAACAAACTGGCACGTTATTCGTTTTTCGAATATGCTGCTGGCTGCTTATTCATTCTTCACAGATGAACAAAGAAGTAAATATAGATATATATTAAGGGTGGAAACTTACAATACGGGGTGGGAAACCTCGTTCATCGATTACACTCAGTAAGCACTGGCTAGCTATTCAATATTCGAATAACGAATAACTAACTGGCACGTTATTCGTTTTTCGAATAATGAATAACTAACTGGCACGTTATTCGTTTTTCGAATATGCTGCTGGCTGCTTATTCATTCTTCACAGTTGAACAAAGAAGTAAATATAGATATATATTAAGGGTGGAAACTGACAATATGGGGTGGGGAACCTCGTTCATCGATTACACTCAGTAAGCACTGGCTAGCTATTCAATATTCGAATAACGAATAACTAACTGGCACGTTATTCGTTTTTCGAAAAATGAATAACTAACTGGCACGTTATTCGTTTTTCGAATATGCTGCTGGCTGCTTATTCATTCTTCAGAGTTGAACAAAGAAGTAAATATAGATATATATTAAGGGTGGAAACTGACAATATGGGGTGGGGAACCTCGTTCATCGATTACACTCAGTAAGCACTGGCTATTTATTAGTTATTTGCAAAGTCAATACCTAACTGGTAGTGCGTTAAAACTATGAGATTTAAGAATATATACATGAAATCGTTAATGTTTAGTTTCTTCTTAATCTTCTGTCTTGTCCAGTTGCTCCTTTTCTTTGATAGAATTAATTTACAAATGAAAGGGTTAGAATAACACAGCTATTAACTGCAATTTTAAACTTTGATAGTTAACAGATCTTTTTGACAATTGATTAGAATATTTGACAATTGATTTTTATTTTGCATTTCCATAGACATATTGTTAATAGCAATCTTTTAAATAACATTCTGATGTAAAGCAAAAAAAATCGAAATACTGAATTAAATTTAATTTATTACGAAATTTTAAAATGACAGTTATCCCCGGTGTTATCCTAACCCCTTCAAATGAGGACCGATTCTTTATATATGTGTTGTTATTATCCCAATGTGTCTCTTACATATCCTGATACTTATATTTGTCATAGAATACTTGCTTCTGCCGTTTCTGTAACTATACAGGATATTTAGACAGTATTAATTGTGATATCATAAAGAGGAATACAACTAAAGCGTGACACTGATAGTGTTAAGAATAATATGATTCGCTTTTTTAGACCGATGCTTTCTCCAGGGACATAATGATTAGCTTTAAAGGTGCTGTAGCACTATTTAGCTTTAAAGGCGCTGTAGCACGTTTCTTGCAAATTTGGCTTTCTCAAATCTTTCATCTATTTAATAAAATATATATAATATTGTTATGTTAGAGGGTAAAACATCTCCTTACACGACGTGATAAAATGTATCCACAAAAATTTTTATCGGTACTGGGAGAAAATTGTGTGATGTATGTAGCGACAGTGGTATGAAACTTTATGGAACTATCTTCTAGCGGCCATTTTAATGTGAACACAATAAAATGGCCACTCGAAAGGAGATGGACTCACAGGGGTTTACCGAACCATGTACATTCGTTTTAGAACTCTTCTTATTGATGGAGGAATATTATCAAGCCATTGGCTTTTCATGAAATCACTTTATTTCAGTAAGAACGGCGTGCTACAGCGCCTTTTAAGCTAATCAAGTACCATAATATATTTAAAGAACGGCTTTCTAAGAGTAAATATTAATCCACTTATTTTGAAAAGAAGTGAACATTTAGTCAGTCTTTGGTTGTATTTTTAATATTACTGCATGAACAAGACTTAGTGAAAGCTGTTTCCAAATTGCAATTGGACAAACTGATCAGAATGAACAATTGAGCATTACATTTATTATGTTATGCTTGCCATGAAGGTAACGATTGATCAACACAATGTCCACATGTGTATCTAGAAATACAAACAGCAAACAGAAGTGTAAGTTATAAAATCTTTATTACGAATAAGTATCTGTTTATGTCTATACCACATGGCTATGTCTGTCTCTTTAAAGACTTTAATGTATTACTATCATTTTGTTAAAAATGAGACGCCATTACAGGTAACGAGAAATCATACAATGATTATGATTTACATGATATAAAGATACAAAATGCAAAATGTAATTATGCCATTCTAACACACCGATCTTATGAACATGCTTCATCATTATTTTAAAGCCACGTTTCTGTAGGCCTCATTATATCCTCACAAAATTTGACATTTGTACAATATGCTGTATATTACATAGCACAGTTATAAAAAGTCCATTATAACAACATAATAACACTCTTAACAAAGTCCAAACCCAAAGGGTTCCTATGGAAACGAAACAAGAAATAACATTTCAGATGTCTTAAAATATCAAAAGACATGACTAAGAGTTTTCGAGCTGTACCCCGGAAATAAAAACACTATCTCTGAACAAAGTCCGAATCCAATATGTGTTAATGGAAACGAAAAAGAAAAATGCTTTTCAGTAATCTGAAAGTATCAAAAGGCACCATATCAGTTAGTAGGTAATACACATGCAAAGTTTCAAGAAGAGATGACGAAGAGTTTTGTAGCTAGGCATCGGATATGAACCTATCTCTGAACAAAATCCAAATCCAACACGTTTCTATCGAAACGAAAACAATATATAAGGTTTTAGATATTTGAAAATATCAGCAGGCATTACTTCAGTTGGTTGTTAATACAGATGCAAAGTTTCAGAAAAATGTCATGAACGGTTATCGAGTTCGTCTCCGGAAACGAAATGATTCCGGACGGACAGACAGACTGACAGGGTGACGACTACATCCCACAGTATTACATACCTCAGGGAAAACAACTACAGGCAAAGCAAATTAAGAGAACAAATCCATATCAAACGTAAAACACACATCAACCTAGATAAGGCATTGACATAACGATATTGATTGAGCAAGTGTTTTGTCATTAAAATAATTAGATTTCTACTTGTTTTCAATACACATCGATCAGGTTGGTTCAAAGGATTCAGGCAATGGTCATAACCACGTGCTCGATGTTGCCTGCAGATCCTGGCTCCAGAACGGAGACGACTTCGGGGTCAAGAAGTCCATCATACCTGCACCACCTTCCACGATGGCGGAAGTAGCCCTTGAAATGGCAATTTTCTCTTACAGTGTAACCAAACACGCGGTACCTGAAAAAGACAATTACACATATACACGTATGTAGCTATTGCATCCGAAATGAAACTCCATGAAATAGGTTTAGAATTAAGTATGAATATTTTTTTGACACTCATATATGCAATCTCTATAATACATCACGAATTTCACTACACTGTCAGTATATAACACATGTTATAATGCGATCATTGTGTTGTATACAAGTACAACTAAAAGTACAGAACCAATTCCGCGGGTGACCTCGGGTGCTGTAACGTGTGTACATGCACAGGTAAGCAATATGGATCTGTTTTAAAAGCAATGTTTTGAGAGTAAGTATATTTTGCCAACCAATTAAGACATCACAACGATTTGATTTAGGTGTAAGTACGCCAAAATAATTTACCTTTGATTCAAAACTGAAACATAATCTGGAAGGGTTTTGGTTGTAAGGCCTCGTGATTGGCTGAGAAATGATGCAATACTGTAGGCTGGCCATGAACAAACTTCCTTTGCTCACATGACCTTGTCCCTCGATATTTGGAGTCCTTCGGACCTTACATAAATATGAAATTAAAAATATAGGAATTATCATACAGAACGATAATAAACAGCATTTGAACGTAAGAAAATGCATGTATCAACCATGTATAACCATACATTAGACATTGGTACAGCATACATCCACACCATACATCAGACATGTGTACAGCATACATCCGCACCATCCATCAGACACGTGTACAGCATACATCCACACCACACATCAGATGTATTTACATCATATAACATACATAACATATCTATATTATACATATAGGCAATAGACAAATATAGAAAAATATCTACATCATAACGATATCTCCACTACATACATCAAGAATATCTAAATGATACACCCACTACATACATCAAGCATATCTAAATAATACTGCCAATACATACATCAAGTATATCTAAATAATACACCCATTACATACATCAAGAATATCTAAATGATGCACCCACTACATACATCAAGAATATCTAAATGATACACCCACTACATACATCAAGAATATCTAAATGATGCACCCACTCCATATATCAAGAATATCTAAATGATACACCCATAACATACATCAAGAATATCTAAATGATACACCCACTCCATACATCAAGAATATCTAAATGATACACCCATTACATACATCAAGAATATCTAAATGATACACCCACTACATACATCAAGTATATATAAATGATACATCCACTACATACATCAAGCATATATAAATGATACATCCACTACATGCATCAAGCATATATAAATGATTCACCCACTGCATACATCACACTTAACTAAATGATACACCCATTACATAAATCAAGAATATCTAAATGATACACCCACTACATACATCACACTTAACTAAATGATACACCCACTACATAAATCAAGAATATCTAAATGATGCACCCACTCCATTCACCATGCATATTCATACCATACACCCAGCACTCTCTGTTGACCCAACAACAAGCAAACAATCCATCAAATCAGTTAACTAAACTGTAACTTTACTTTACTTACCTGCCATACACTCCGTATCAGGTGCATTTTCCCACTGTGAGATACTTTCTTCAAATGATATCCTGCTGTTGCCTGGATCCGTGTCACTGGATGACGATGGTACATAAAATTAGAAAAAAACAATGAAGTTTACGATTTGAATTGCAAATTATGGGAAGGAGTTAACAAAGCTCCGAGGTTGTCTGCTCTAAGAAGAAGCTGACGTGAGGGATTTAACCGCGATGGATTTACCTTGAGGGGTTAATACGACCATGAGGCATTTCTTTGAGGAGAACCCCGAGAAGTCGTGATTTATCCTAGTTTTAAACTATCAAATGTTAAAATTTTCATATTATATTTTTTTTTATAAAAAATAAAACTTTCTAAAGAATTTCTCAGAAAACAAAACCTCAGAGGATATTCCAAGAAAAGAAGTCATATGCATATCAATAGGCGAAATGCGACCTAAGTTTTTAAATAGAATACAAAACTTCACTCACCCAAGAAATATTTCTGTAGTCCTTATGTCCCTCTCTTTGGATAAACACCTCCTCTTGGAGCACGTCGATAAGGCAAGTGTTTCCTGCATCATAGCAAAATGTTGGTCAAAAAGTTCAGCTTCACTTCCGAACATGTTCCAGGTAGATGTTGATAGAGGTGGACAATATGCAGAGATCCAAACAGCTCTCCCTTCGGACCACAGTCCAGCTTCAAAGAGGCTATGAACTTCGAGGAGAACTCTGCAAGCCTCCAAGGATTTGTTTTCCTCAAACCATTTTTTAATTTCTGGTTGTTTCAGGAGGTAGTGCAGCAGCACTAGCAGGTTGTCCACAGGGCAGGTGTTTGACATGAATACTCTCCTGTCTTGTAACTCGATTGTCCCTCCCCAATGGAGACACCTTTCAGAGAAGAACTCTGATTTCTTTCTCTTTGGGGTAGAGTCTGGAGCCTGAAAAAATGTCTCTTTCTTTTTGGTATTTTTCTTCCAACCTTCCTCAGTACTCAGGACATTCTTTTTCTTTCGTTTCAGCTTCCTCTTCTGTGCACTGCCATGCAAAGTTTGATTTTTTCAAACGATATTCGTTCAGCCTTCCTTTCAGGTTGGCACGCATCTCTATGATGAAGTGGCCAGGTCGGAGCTTCTTTTTCTTGTGGAGAATGTCATTTTTGACTATTTTGTTCCAGTTCTCCACCGGAGAGTTCGTGTCATGGGTGACACCATCAAGCATTATGCCCGTCCAAAGAGGCATTATCCCCATATATGTGTTGATCAGGTGACGAACTACGTCTGGTGCATGATAGATGTTCGGCAATCCTTTGTCAACAGACTCCAGGTTTTCCTTGACTTCTTGCTCTATTTGTCTGAAGTGGTTTCCGAAAACGGATTTATTTATGTTCCCAGAATCTGTTGGTGAATCATCTGTTTCTGCCTCAATCATTTGTTCCGATGTATCAGGAACAGTGAAGTCTTTCATAATTAGATTGTCACTCACTGATTGCTTTACTGTAGCTCTTGTGTGACTCAACTGTAACCGAGAGGAGGAGGATGCACAGATTCCTGAAGATAGTGTCGGCCTCAAGCAATTTAGAGGCATCTACCATTCTTGCAATGGCATATATGAGGTATTTCCCTACCTTCTTGTTCTGCACAAAGGTTGACATTTTTCGGGAAAAACCATGAAGAATGTGTGCAGAACAGATGTGGATCCTTGACTTGTCACCCCAGCCTGAAGACCCTTTAATATGATCCCAGGATCTGTTTAAGTAATCAGAAATGGTTTCTTGGTTTAGAGCAAGTAAGACTCCATGTATCAAGGCCCAACTGTAATCCACTTCTATCCTCTGTGGTGCCTTCACTGAGGGTGAAATGGTATGCAAATCCCGTTTCACTTTCATCAGAAACGTAGCAACATCTACCGTACTGTGGCTGCTTGACAGCAATTCAGCTATCGGGATTGGAGGATCTCCCTTGGTCTGTGATTTCAAAAGTAAAGGATAGTAAAGAACTTTCCTTTCGTCATAGGGCACTTTCGACACAACCTGTCCAGTTGCATCAAAGTACAGCACAGCATCACCGTCATGTATTCTATCAGCTAAAATATTCAACTGTTCTGCCGAGTATATTGTCACGCTAAAGGGGAACAAAGAAACAGACTGAATACATCCTCTAACAATTTCCTCACTGTCATCTTCCTTTTCATATACAGACTTTAAAAGACTTATTTCCGACACGACGTCTCTATGGAGTGTGTTGATTGTATTAATTTCAGAGGAAATTTTTTGCAAGGTTGTTTTTGTTCCGACCCAAGATACGTTTCCTGCTTCCAAAGCATCATCACCTTTTTGCCCAAGCAAGTCATATTAAGTTGTAGACACTCCTTTTAACTTTATATGATCGCCTATATCCTTTCTTTCATCTCCTTTCAGGAATCTTCCTTTTACAACGCCCTTTTCATGTTTGATAACACTGTGTGATTTTTCAGGTTTCACCTTTAGCTTCACCGCTTGCCCCTGCTTAGTTTCCTCCCTAACACTCAGTTTTAAGTGCACACAATTTGGAAATTTGCAATGTGCTTTTGCCGCAAAGTAGGGTTGGTTCTTTTTTCTAGACCCTTTCTTACGAATTGAATGTTGCTTAAAGACTAGGGGACATGTTGGATGATTTTTTTCAATTTCTTTGTAAATAATATCAGTCCATCCTCTAGCAAATTTCCTTCCACGATGTCCATGTTCTCTGATTTTCATCTTTGACCAAATTTCATAGGAGACGTGACAAGAGAATTTCTTTTGCTTTACATATGCCTTTGGTTTCTCACCACCTTCATCAATTGTCTCAGTTACCCCGTCGCTAACTGCTTCATTCTGCCCTTTGTTGACATTTTCATTTTCCCCATCACCAGCATTATTATTTTCCCAATCGCCACTAGTTTCATTTTCCCACTCGCCGCCTGTTCCATGTTCTCCAAAGCCAATGTCATTTGTATTTTCTTCAATAACTGGAGATAGCTATGAAAGCTATAAAAACACGAACCTAAACCAATTTTAATAGAACATTACACTAGAACACGCGTCAAGACAACTTCAATGGTAACAAACCGAGAAAACGTGTTCATTCCCTGAACAGTTGAAATCAAATGAAGCTTAAGGTTCCACGTGCGGAGCCCTACATTTGGTTATCAAATAGCATAACATGTCATTATGCTAGCCAATGAAAATGCTCCAAAGAATGAACCTGCAACCTAACAGAAATAATTCTGCCCTCTAACTTCAGTGTCACGCTTAGATATTTTTCATCCAATCAAATGGCTAGATCGCAGATGTTTAACACCAAGAAAACTGCATCTCCAACTTTTTTAATTAATCAATCCTTAATGACAATATTGATTTCATGATTAGCTGGTAATATTGATAAATTCCCTGATGAACATCAGCGGGCTAATTCCTTGTTGACATGCTACGATGTATGCTCGTATGTACCTCTTACATAAACAGAGAATCAATTTGATCTTGCTACACGAAAGGTAACCCTGTGGTGGTATTAAATGTAACAAATACTTTTAATGAAAAGGGGTTGCATTATCGAAAAGTCACTAGATAGCATAAGAAATCGACGATTCGGCCCCTTATGCTATAAAAAAGTAAAGGAATGTAACGAGGTCATTACCACATGTCTTTTTGAAATTATATTTGTATATTTTATACAACGCCATCGATCTTTCTCTAGAATGAACCATAAAACATAAAATAGAGCAATGGAATATATAGCTTCTCAGGCATTACATCTTTGATGATTAATACTATATGGGCATGAACAGTGACATAACTACCAGAAGCTTATTGTAGAAACGAAAAACGTGTCAGTTAGTTATTAATTATTTTCGAATAATGAGTAACGTGCCAATTAGTTATTCATTGTTGGAATAATGTATAACTAGCCAGTTCTGACTAAATGTAAGAAACGAGGTTCTCCACCCCATATTGTCAGTTTGCCACCCTTAATTAACATGTATATCTATATTTACTTCTTTGTTCAACTCTGAAGAATGAATAAGCAGCCAGCAGCATACTCGAAAAACGAATAACGTGCCAGTTAGTTATTCATTATTCGAAAAACGAATAACGTGCAAGTTAGTTATTCGTTATTCGAATATTGAATAGCTAGCCAGTGCTTACTGAGTGTAATCGATGAACGAGGTTCCCCACCCGATATTTTCAGTTTCCACCCTTAATATATATCTATATTTACTTCTTTGTTCAACTGTGAAGAATGAATAAGCAGCCAGCAGCATATTCGAAAAACGAATAACGTGCCAGTTAGTTATTCGTTATTCGAATATTGAATAGCTAGCCAGTGCTTACTGAGTGTAATCGATGAACGAGGTTCCCCACCCCATATTTTCAGTTTCCACCCTTAATATATATCTATATTTACTTCTTTGTTCAACTGTGAAGAATGAATAAGCAGCCAGCAGCATATTCGAAAAACGAATAACGTGCCAGTTAGTTATTCATTATTCGAAAAACGAATAACGTGCCAGTTAGTTATTCGTTATTCGAATATTGAATAGCTAGCCAGTGCTTACTGAGTGTAATCGATGAACGAGGTTCCCCACCCGATATTTTCAGTTTCCACCCTTAATATATATCTATATTTACTTCTTTGTTCAACTGTGAAGAATGAATAAGCAGCCAGCAGCATATTCGAAAAACGAATAACATGCCAGTTAGTTATTCATTATTCGAAAAACGAATAACGTGCCAGTTAGTTATTTGTTATTCGAATATTGAATAGCTAGCTAGTGCTTACTGAGTGTAATCGATGAACGAGGTTCCCCACCCCATATTTTCAGTTTCCACCCTTAATATATATCTATATTTACTTCTTTGTTCAACTGTGAAGAATGAATAAGCAGCCAGCAGCATATTCGAAAAACGAATAACGTGCCAGTTAGTTATTCATTATTCGAAAAACGAATAACGAGCCAGTTAGTTATTCGTTATTCGAATATTGAATAGCTAGCCAGTGCTTACTGAGTGTAATCGATGAACGAGGTTCCCCACCCGATATTTTCAGTTTCCACCCTTAATATATATCTATATTTACTTCTTTGTTCAACTGTGAAGAATGAATAAGCAGCCAGCAGCATATTCGAAAAACGAATAACGTGCCAGTTAGTTATTCATTATTTGAAAAACGAATAACGTGCCAGTTAGTTATTCGTTATTCGATTACTGAATAGCTAGCCAGGGCTTACTGAGTGTAATCGATGAACGAGGTTCCCCACCCCGTATTGTAAGTTTCCACCCTTAATATATATCTATATTAACTTCTTTGTACAACTATGAAGAACGAATAAGCAGCCAGCAGCATATTCGAAAAACGAATAACGTGCCAGTTAGTTATTCATTATTCGAAAAACGAATAACGAGCCAGTTAGTTATTCGTTATTCGAATAACGAATAACTAGCCAGTGCTTACTGAGTGTAATCGATGAACGAGGTTCCCCACCCGATATTTTCAGTTTCCACCCTTAATATATATCTATATTTACTTCTTTGTTCAACTGTGAAGAATGAATAAGCAGCCAGCAGCATATTCGAAAAACGAATAACGTGCCAGTTAGTTATTCATTATTCGAAAAACGAATAACGTGCCAGTAAGTTATTCGTTATTCGATTACTGAATAGCTAGCCAGGGCTTACTGAGTGTAATCGATGAACGAGGTTCCCCACCCCGTATTGTAAGTTTCCACCCTTAATATATATCTATATTTACTTCTTTGTTCAACTGTGAAGAATGAATAAGCAGCCAGCAGCATATTCGAAAAACGAATAACGTGCCAGTTAGTTATTCATTATTCGAAAAACGAATAACGAGCCAGTTAGTTATTCGTTATTCAAATATTGAATAGCTAGCCAGTGCTTACTGAGTGTAATCGATGAACGAGGTTCCCCACCCGATATTTTCAGTTTCCACCCTTAATATATATCTATATTTACTTCTTTGTTCAACTGTGAAGAATGAATAAGCAGCCAGCAGCATATTCGAAAAACGAATAACGTGCCAGTTAGTTATTTATTATTCGAAAAACGAATAACGTGCCAGTTAGTTATTCGTTATTCGATTACTGAATAGCTAGCCAGGGCTTACTGAGTGTAATCGATGAACGAGGTTGCCCACCCCGTATTGTAAGTTTCCACCCTTAATATATATCTATATTTACTTCTTTGTACAACTGTGAAGAACGAATAAGCAGCCAGCAGCATATTCGAAAAACGAATAACGTGCCAGTTAGTTATTCATTATTCGAAAAACGAATAACGTGCCAGTTAGTTATTCATTATTCGAATAACTAACCAGTTAGTTATTCATTATTCGAATAACGAATAACTATTAACTAATAACTTGCTAACTTCAGCCTGCCTCCACTGACTGAGTTACTATTAATTGTTTGACTGGTGCAACATTTTATCACAAACTGAGACAATGACATATGCTTATTTAACACCCATAGGGTTAAAATAACCGAGTTAATATTATTGATATGAGCACATGTGCACAAACCCCATTTGCCTAGCAACCACTTTTCACGTAATTCATCATCAAACTATTGTTCGTGACGTCATTGTAGCTTACCATCGCAAGAGAAGTGGACCGTGTCCTGACTAATTTAATGTCAATCAAATAGAATAGAATGGGTAAAACAGAAATTATAAAACTCAAAAGTGTGCCATATGACTTTTTAAGAAATTCGCTCGGGCTATACAAAAATTATACGTCAGAAAAACAAAATCATGTATTCAGTTATTACTATCACTTACATTTCTTAACTTATAAAGGCTAAGTAGCCGAATGTGAAATTAGTATGTTTTTGATTAAACGTTATTATTTATACTTACCTGTTGACTATACCTACTATGGCGGTCTCCTCCAGGCATCGTTCTTATCCAACCTTAACACAGACTAAACTTCGAAAGAAGAAGAGTAGGGGTTGAACCTTCACTCTCCGAACAGGAGAGGAGAGCATCGAAAGAAAAAACGAGTCCATTCTCTTAGGAGGACTGTCCCCTCCTGGGTCTGAAGGGGGTTACGACTTGTGCCTTGAGTGAAAACCTGCGGACCCAGTCTAGAAATCCCTTTGAGATCTGCTGTGGACACAACTCGTGGATGACGGTTGGCAAAAAATATCTGGAGATCGCTGAAAACACCCTGCTATGACATCCGAGACCCCGATGTTACAATGGTAAGCCATCCTGACCTTGTAAGCGTCGATGACTGCTGACCTCAGGTACACACCAAGTGCCTGCTTGTCTAACTCCTTCGTGCTCCTTGGAGAGTGTGGCAGGAACAGTCGACGTCTCCCATTTCGCAATCTGACGTCTCCCATTTCGCAGATTGCGAGTACGATGCACAAACATGTACACCCTCAAGGCCCTGACCGGACACAGAGAGAGATCAAGCTCTCCAGAGTCAGACCCCATGAATTGTACTTGATCTCGAACTTTGTGTTCAGCTTTACATGCCCTTGTGTTACTCTTTTGACTTTTTGTAACATGTCATATTACTGTGTTAGCAATGGATCTAAATCAGATACAGAATACAGAATCAGTCATTGTTCATACATAAATATGCAAGCTTCCATGTGATAACCTTCCTTGAAGAACTGCTTGCTTGATAACGGTGTTAGTATCTACACTGAAACGTCGCATTCATTGCAATAAAGAAGTTGACTATCCATAAATCTTGGTTTTCTTCATACAGTACTTGAAGAGACCAATACACCGGTCGAAATGAGCTCATCGTATTGTATTAAAGAAGATTGATCCAGTCAAAACCATCCGATGTTTACTCTTGTTTATTTATAACCTTACTAAGCAACTCATCTTTATATATATTAAATGTAACAAGTCTAAAAAACAATGATTCAACATTAATTCCCCATTTATGATAACATATTAGCTAAACGATGCCCTTAATTTGATATTAATCATAGGTTTTTATCCCATGATAAATTGATTTTCTTATGACAAATTGTCTAATACAGTTGCATTATTCGCTTAGCTAATTTACTAAGGGATACAAATGAAATATGTTCGAATTATTTCATATGATTCGCCAGGAATAATAATATATTATATAAACTATATCTGTTTATGGTCAGCGTGGATATGCAATGCAAGTGAAATATGATTTAAGTACTCCTTCTGTTTGACCAGGAGACATCATATGTTATATAAAACGGCTTTTTTATTGTCAGCTTGGATAGTGAAAAATGAACGCCAAATCGAAGGTCACGATGGTACTCATTCGTGTATTGAAAAACCCTATCCATTACAATTGACATACCAGGTACTGAATTAAGTGACCTCTCGTGGACACATACATCAATTGACTTGACCATGCAGTTCAAATGCGCATCACATCAAAACATTATGTCCAGTCACAGTTTCATTTGTCTAGCTGTATTGAGCTTTGTTTCGCGTGCTCTTCATTCCAATAGTAATAAATTTATCTCAAAGTCTTATCTGTTAAGTCCTATATTATGACGATTGTATCAGTTAGTAGATTTTCGAACTAAAACGAGATGATGAGAACTAAATATTTAACAACGGGTTGAGTGACTTTTAGGACACGAATGTTGGTAATAACAGACTTAATTTCCCCTTCAAGGTCGCAATTCGTACTGGATACACGGAGGAAGATTTTAGAACATTTATTCAGTTGATGGTGTAATAGTAATGCAATTACTGACGACTTTTTTGTGTGTGAACCAGATACTGTTGTAAAATGGCGATATTTGCCGACATGACGGTCCCTTTAACACTAATAAACACTGCAGTTTTTTCAAGGGATCCATTTACATTTATAAAGAAGACACCACTAACCTGGTAATGATAGTGGGAAATAATCTGCAGTAAGTCGTTTTGTCATAAGTGTATTTGCAAAAAAGATATGTCACTTTGAATGTGAAGCCATAAAACATTTTGTTATTACACTTTTTTAGGCCATACATCTTATAGTTACTGGTTGCCCTATATGCAACAGCACATACATTTTTATGGTATCTGCTATTGCGCTTTGCAAGGACGTAATGTGTGATCTAAATAATTTGCTTATGATGTATATCAATGTTGAAAGGAACAGTGGGGATTTTAGCCAATAACCTGACAGGATTCATGTCAACACTTTTTGTTCCTCTGTATAGAACCGTTATGTAAGCTTTGTGTTGGATTTTCTATTTAAGGGTTTAGTAATACATAGGTTCCCCCCGACAGAAAGTGTTAATATGATCCAAAACCTCTCCAGAATAAACAAGAGCCATCAAGAGAGATGGTTTAACTCCCTGGCTACACTGACGTTGAACAATTAGTTTTAGCAGTAATTAACTGAACATGATTCAACACAATGATTGTGTGAATAATGTTGCATGCAGTTAATTGTATGTCTTCTAATGGCCATTATATAAAAATATCACAAACAAGCACTATCAGCATACGACATATCTAGGTCGCCTATTTTAATTCATAAATGGTTATGAAGCTTTCAGCCGAAGAGACACTACCAATGATGACACATATTGTAAATCTCTGAGTAACAAGTTGTGAACTTCCTACATGCTTAAATGAGGCACTAATAAGACCTCTTCTAAAGAAACCAAATCTAGATCCTGACATCCTAAAGAACTAAAGGCCCGTGTCAAACCTTACATTCCTGTCACAGCTCCTGGGTGTTGTAGCTAGTAGTCGTCTCCAGGCGCATCTCAAGGATGGCAATCTACAATGTACATGAGGCCATGCAATCAGCCTACAAGCTTGGTCACAGCACGGAATCAACACTGCTACGCGTCCAGAATGACTTGCTGATGTCTGTTGACTCGGAAGGTGGAGCTGCCCTAGTGTTGTAACATCTTCTCAAGCAAAAAATTTAGGGGTGATTGTTTAGTCCTCTTTGTCATCTGACCAAGATGTAAATGTTGTCTGCAGGTTATCCTTCTACCATCTGAGAAACATTAGTCTTATCAAGAAACATAGAGGCAGTGAAAACCTTGGTGAATGCGTTTGTCACGTCTCGCATCGACTACTGCAACAGTCTTCTGTACGTCGAGACCATATCTCCTCAGTGTTACAAGACTGTTACTGGCTACCGATGAGACAGTGAATAAAATTCAAGATCCTGGTATTTGTATTCCAGTTGCAGAATTGGCTTGCTTCTGATTACATCAGTGAACTGATCTCCATCTACACTCCAAGGCGAGACCTCAATGTTCCAATGACAAAGAAAAAGTATTACAGTGATCGATATTTTCTCAAAGCTCGACCTTTGCGATGGAACAGTCTTCCGCAACACATTCAGGACAGTGACACTATCACCAATTTCAAACGACAGCTGAAAACCCACTTGTTCACCCTTGCCTTGCCTTAATAGTTCGAAAACAAATCAAGATAATTTCACAAAACTTTCACCAAATCGTGGGCAACAACATTCCCTGTTCTGAATATTTTTGTTGCTGAAACTGAAAATTGTGTGCACTTTCGCGGTTTTGTATCGAGCCCTTGAGGTTCAGGGCAATACATACAGATATGTGTTATAGCACATTTTGATAAATGAATTGTGAAGAGAGCTGTTTTCTCCGAATTTTGAATATCTTCATAGAATGTTAATAATCTGTCCTTGAACATGGTCATTTAAAAAAAATGTGTTTTTGCCTCCATGTTCAAATGGAAATAACTGAAATAATTTCAAAGTAAGTAATTGCTATCTCTTACTAACAACTAGTTGAACGATTCCATAACATATCATTATGATATAAAAATTGATAGTTTGGGCACAATTTATACATTTTCCCAAACAAGTAAAAACAATTTATTTTGAGCATTTTCAATGGATATATCCTTTGGGGAATTAATAATAATGAACCACTAAAGATAGGGACATGTTGAATAGCTCATTTTGATGTAGAATCATAATTCATTAAGGATAATAAGTTTCAAGCACGTATCTGTAATAGTTTATGTGTGACAAATCATAGAAGAAAATCATTTTTCGAAAATCGCTATTTTCAGTAAAGTTGAAAGGTTCATAACTACTTAACTTCTTTTGCAGTTGAAAATTGACTCAAACCTATGCACAATTTCAAGGAGAACAACTTTTCTGTTCTCCGCTATCACCAAAAAGTTCTTAGTTAAACCTCGAACATCGGGAACGTTGTCTAGGGGTCCGCAAATGAGCATTTTGTGAGTATTTTCCTGAATATCCAGAACAACAGAACGCATTGAATATGTCTGCAATATAAATAACCATTGCATCTACTTAATTGGAAATCAAAGCACAAAGCAATTTTATGTTACATGTATATCTTATTACAATGTCTGGAAATATTAACCATTTTGTCTTAATGATGAGAAACAAGTTATATACAACTACAAATGTACATATAATGATAAATCAACATACCAAGTTTCGTTTAGCCATGGTGGTTTTTGAGTTCTTTTCCGGAGACTAATGACAAAGTTGCGTTTCCGTGGAAACTTTTCAGAAACAACCCCCAAAAAACCCAACAGCTACATTCGATGATTTGTCAACTTACCAAATTTCGTTGAGTTAGACCTAACATTTTCCCAATTCTGTTCCCAATTTGAAAAGATTTGATCACGGACGGATGAACGGAACCAACGAGTATGTCCAAACATAACAAATATAACACAATTACCTGAAATCCTTGGCGGAATTGTGTTGACGAAATGCAAGCTACAACTGAAAAACGTCTTCACTAGATTTCTCCAACCCCCAGTTGATTCACACATTATTTCTTCTGTCTGGAAACCATCAAGTTACACCAAAAGTTCCCAAGAAGAAACAACATAAATAACCCACGTGTTGGTCTCACATCTATAGGTGTGAAGTCACTGGAACGTGTCTTGAAGAGGCATTTCCTACAGGTTGTTGCTGACTTCACCTTGTATGCAGATCAAGGAGAAGAGTCGTTGATTGAAGCCTCAAAATACTTCTTTTTCGGACAGAGAGCAGTATGTGGAAGTCAACAGGACAGTACTAAGAAAACGGAGCACAAATACCGAATCGCTGCAAGGTTGTGTGATGTCGCCTGTCCTTTTCAAATTGTATATATACACTCAACCACAAAAGAAACCTCACCACATTTTCAACTGTGTAAAAAATCATATACTGCTGCCAAAGAAAATTGATTATAAATGCCTTTCACACGGATATGATTTGAAAAGAGGTACCCGCAATGTCATACATCAGAATATAATACTTTCATTTTCATGTCTGTTCAAGTACACTTGGGGTGTTGAAACCTTTTTCAAAATTGGTTTTGGCCAGAATGATTGACATTTTACTTTAAAATTCATGAAATGTAGAAATGTTTTTAATAATAAAGATATGTTGACATAAATAACCTTCTTGGACTTAAATCTGATGACGCGTCTTTACTGTAGGACGTCCTAAAGGAGGCCAAAAAGGCTATTTTGGACTCTCCTATATCGTCTTATTAAGGAGAATCGAAATGACGATTTCTTAAAAGTATGTTTCTCAGAAATAGGAATAGATAATGCTTTGAAGGTTCACATTTAGTTAGTTGGCTTCTGAAGACATGATGTATCCCTTTGTCAGGTGTGGATTGAATTATCTTACATTGTGTATGGTGACGTTTCTTTTTCGGTTGTACTTCCCATGAACAGTTTTGACTCGCAAGTGTTATTGTTGCCACTCATTTTAGTGAATTGTTTGTGAAACTACATAATGTCAAATTTCGTTAACATTTTACAGATACTGTCAGTGTCTGACCTGATGTAACATTGACAAGGTTAGTGTTTTGTTCACTGGCATTCTCGATAATCCAGAGTATACGCTCCGTTAAATACTCAGTATACTCTGGACCCATGTATGGCTCGGCCCGATAACTTTATTACCGCCTTGCTCGCCTGGCTTTTTTCACCAGCCAATCAGGTGCGAATTTTCTTTGAATGTGAGGGACAGCTTGTCAACTCTGTTCGCTGTGCGAGAAGCATATTTAGGAAGGGAATTGTGTAGACATATTGGCATTCGGCATGAAATGTTCAAACTTTTGAAATTTATTTTGATTGAGCGAACTCCAGCGAAGGGATCCGAAATGCCAATGTTGAAGATAATAAAGAAAACAAATGATAATTAAAAATATAGTCGCAAGCGACGACAAACGGATTCAGCGGTTTCAATTGTTTTAATTAAGACATCTGTTCTATGTTGTTGAGTATTTTTTCAAAACAAGTTTCAAGTCTCTAGCATATCTCTAGGGGTATTGAGACCCAAAGTTTACATGTTAAAATGGGGAGAGAGTAAACAGACATGAAACAAACAAACCTCCAAAAGCGGATCCAAAACCACCAATTTCAGTTAAGTAAAACTTTGATATTTCGAGCCGTGTTACTGACGTCAGAGTTTAGCTAAACTGAAGAGGTGGGATTTGGAGTCGCTTTCTGATCTCGGGTTGTGACTTGGTGCATCTATATCGACTACAGTGTAAATATCGTATGAGTTTCTTCTAAGATGTATTTCTCAATTCACACGGTATAGCTTTTAACTCGAACTTGTATGATTTAGTACATAGTAACATGTATATATGTGGAGAAATTAGAATGTTAAAGATTTCCTGGAGGCCACGATGAACAGGACATTGTTGATACTGTTGTCCGGTTGTTCGAGTGTAAACATGAGTCTTTACACTTGAAAATCTAATTTAACTATTGTGTAAATATCATATGAATTCCTTCCAGTATGTATCTCTAAGTTTGCGTAGAATTCTACTCGAACTGGCAAGACTTAAAGCTTAATCAAATGTTTATCTATGGAGAAATAAGAATTTTAAAGATTTCCAGTAAGGCATCGATGAAGCAGACAGTGTTGATAGTGTTGACCGGTTTTTCGTTTCTTAGCATGATTCTTTACACTTGCAAAATCTTCTAAATCGGCAGTTGTAAAAATATCATGTGAATTTCTAAAAGGTGTTACCTCTCATTACGTATAGAATATATTTTAACTCGAACTGGTATGACTTACTCCTCAGTAAAGTGTTTATCTTTGGAGAAATAAGAAAACCTAGGTAAATATTCAAAGTTATCATACTTTGAAAGGTAATTGTGAAAAATATTAATAGGAGTTTGCTAATAAGTTGTTGTTCTCCAATGCTTGCGCTGCTTACAAATCTAAGTTTCAGCTCTCAGATGCATATATCTTCGGCGTGGTGTTTCCGAAAAAAAGCACAGTGTCAAAACATTTGAAAACATTAAAATTTAAATATAGCCTCAAAACCAGCTGACCTACGACTCTGCAATGGTAACATATTTTGCTTGCCTAGTTATTTAGTATCTTTTAAAACAAGTTGCGATTCTCTAGTATGTCTCTTGGATTATTTAGAGCGAAATTTAACATGTCAAAATCAGACAAATTTAAAGGAAATCAAATCGAAATGGCGTTTTAACCACGTGACCTACGAATTCGTCATAATGTACTTGTTTGCTTGTATTGTTCTTGCGCATCATTTGCAAACAGTTTCAAGTCTCAAAGTGCATTTACGACCGGAAATGACTGTACGCGGGTGATTTTATTATGGATTAATAAAGACCATAGTCCTGTCTTACTCTCAAGAACAAAACCTGGCCATGTAGCTCGGCCAATATGGAAATAATTAATAATATTATCATATGAAACTAGTGTATGTATTGAATAGTGTGTAGTTGTGATTGCACACACCGTCACCGCTATGACACATGACTTAAAATCTTAGTTTCAGCACACTGTAATTTTTGCTTGAATAATTTTGGCAAGTAATAACACAATACTAAACGACATTCGACTTATTACTGTATTTATCAAATGAGTAAGTGAGGTGGTCTAAAACGAGCGAAGGTGCATATCAAAACACACAACAAGATTAGAGTTGGTCCCTGATGTCATCCAAATTGGTACAGGATGTTCAAGCAATTACCCCGTCAGAGTCATTGAATGTCGACACAAACTTTGATAGAGTAAGATAAATGGAATAATTACATCATGCTTCAGATCGGCACATGAACAATAGGTCGTTGTCATCTTTACCTGAATAAAACAATACTTTTACCGTATATAAAACATCTCTGAAAAGGCATTTGAATTCTTTCTACATGTAGAAGAAAGAAGACTTACTTTGTATGGAGAAAGATTGCTGACACAACATGGAATCCATTTGCTTGATCATGTTCACAAGACCATGCTAAAAGACAAATGTCTTTAAGAGTGGGTTAACCTATTTGCTGGGGTTTCACCGTCATTGATCTGTCCAGAAGAACATGAGGACATTTCATGTGATAATGTCCTTCATGCCATTACAGAAGCTTATGTTAGCATTGAAGAACTGTATGAAAACATTGTCACATCCTACCTCAATGTAACAGATGCTGAATTCCGTCGGAAGGTCACATCAGAACTGGGCAAACGAAAAATGATGGAACATCGGAAGCAAGTCCACACAAAGGAGAGCACGAAGGCACAAAGTTCTTTGAGCATGTCATCAATCCTGGCGGACAAATCAGACAGAAAAACAGCTTCACATTTTATACCTAAGGGAGCAATCATGAACAAAGAATCATCTTTTGATGTCTTAACAAAGAAGGGAATCATCCTGTTGGGAAAAGCTTATGATACTGTTTTGTCACTTCCAATAAAGAGATTTAGAACAGTTATCAGAAAAAACTAGATTAGCGTTTGCGGGACACCGCAAAAGCAGAGCAGCTCCGAAACTTAGGGTCTCGCCTTTCCCTGTTCCGCCATCAATAAAATGTGAATTCTTTTGAACAATATTTTGTTCATTATTTGAGTTATTACTAATCATCACTGGGGTCACTTTTCACAAGTTTGTTCTTAAAACCTATTTCTTCTTTCAAAATTTGATCAAAGGATTAACGTGGCCTTAACCAATATCTCATGACCTTGAACCTTCAAGGTCACACCATCAATGAACAATTTTCATAGTGTAGAACAACATGCAATGACTCAAAGTGTTCATATTTAAAATACGGCATATTCACAAAAGCATGCTTAAGTTTTGACCTCACTGTGACCTTGACCTTTGACAGATTTGAGCGAAAACGTTTTCAAATCTTGGTCTTTCTCCATAGTTCAAATATACCAAATAAGAGCCTAATAGCACAAACAAAGTTTGAAGTTATCATATTTACAAGGATTTTTTTTAGCAATTTCAGAACTTGTGACCTTGACCTTTGACCTTGAATATGAACATGTCAAAATAATTCCCCAGGGGCATAAGTAAGAAGTTATGGATATGAGGTGTTGATACCTCCTTTGAAAGAAGTTATTTAATGATTTCAGAACTGGTGACCAAGACCCTTTCTCGTGACCTTGACCTTTAAAATTCAAGGTCACACAATCAGTGATCACTTTTCATTTTTTATCACAATCATGTAATGATTCAAAATGTTAATAGTTGAAATTAGACATTTTTGCAAAAGCATGCTTAAGTTGTGACCTCGCTATGACCTTGACCTTTGACGGATGTTAGCGAAAACGTTTTCAAATCTTGGCCTTTCTCCATAGTTGATATATACCAAAGAAGAGCATGATAGCACAAATATTTTTCAAGTTATCGTGTTTACAAGGATTTTTTTAAACAATTTCAGAACTTGTGACCTTGACCTTTGACCTTGAATATGAACATGTCAAAATAATTCCTCAGGGGCATAAGTAAGAAGTTATGGATATGAGGTGTTGATACCTCCTTTGAAAGAAGTTATTAAATGATTTCAGAACTGGTGACCAAGACCCTATTTTGTGACCTTGACCTTTAAAATTCAAGGTCACACAATCAGTGATCACTTTTCATTGTGTATCAAAATCATGTAATGATTCAAAGTGTTAATAGTTGAAATAAGACATTTCCGCAAAAGCATGCTTAGGTTGTGACCTCGCTATGACCTTGACCTTTGACGGATGTAAGCGAAAACCTTTTCAAATCTTGGCCTTTCTCCATAGTTGATATACACCAAATAAGAGCCTGATAGCACAAATATTTTTCAAGTTATCGTGTTTACAAGGATTTTTTTTAGAGATTTCAGAACTCGTGACCTTGACCTTTGACCTTGAATGTGAACTTGTCAAAATAATTCCCCAGGGGCATAAGTAAGAAGTTAGTAAAGTAAAGCTGAAGATGTTCATAAGATTAAGAGGAGAGCAACTAGAGGGAGAAAGAGCAAAAGTAGAAGACATGTCGTTGAAGACGAGGATGACATTTGTGCGGTATGTGAGGAAATGGAGTACGAAGAGGAAGAGGAGCCATGGATATGCTGTACTCACTGTGAAAGATGGTTTCATAGATCATGTGGAAACATCTCTGAAGATCAGTGGAATGAGGTATCCAAGGAGGATGCTGACTGGAAGTGGCCGTTCTGCTGCAATTTGAAATGACCTGGTAAGACTCACAAACCACATGTTATATTTTAATAACAGCAACAGAAATATAAGTAACTTAATTGCTTCTTCAATTTACTGATTTCATTCATTACTATCAATTGGTTACTTTTTAGGAACTTATGTTGAATGTGCATATACTAAAAAAAGATACGGTTTTCATATATACCTTCATGTTTAATGGTTTTGTTCAAATTTTAATTGTTTGAATTGAAGTGCACCACTTGACTTTCCACGAGATGCATTGCCCTGACACAATGTGGTACAGTTCGTTGCGTGGCAATATTGCAAGTAGTTGGGGTTTGAGCCTGAACCATGATGTAATCCCCGCTGTTGTGAAAAATGTTTTTCAACAATGTCACTTTTGACAAACAGGTGTGTTAAATGTTGCTTGGCAACCCTAGTCGCCTCACAAGAAAGCTTTTGAAAACCTTTGATCAAATAGTGTAGGTCATCAAAGGTTTCTTTGGACAGAAAATTTACACTTTCGACACTTTTTACCCATTTGCAGAACCACTTCAAACAATCTTGGATGGATGAGAGTCTTGCGTCACTTGTTGAGAAGATTGGCCGTAATCTCGGAAGAATTTGATGAGAATGCTTGTTTGCTCCAGCAAAGAGATGGCACCCTGGAATGTATCTTCATTTGTATGCGAGGCTTGATATCGGCGCATCAGATGCAGCATATCCTGTCTCTGTCTTCGGTCTAACTGACCATCTGTGATAAGTCTCACTTGAAGTGGAATTAGTTGAGCTTCCTTGAAGAGGAGTGGGAGAAGTCTGTAAAACGGGACATTCCTCCGACGACGATGCCAGCTCTCAAGATCGTTATTGGTTCGGATGCTGGTGCCAAACACACACCAGTTGGAAACGGTCCAGACGGAGCTAGAAATCCATTTCGACTTGAAGTAGTCGCACAAGGCAACCAACTCGGGGGTGGGCCCTGGTGACTGACCTTCCCAAACGCTGCTCTTATCTGGGCCGCATCCAGAAACTGCAGCGCCATGATCCTTTTGACGAATCTAAAATGACAATATGATCAGTAATTGTTTTGAATTGAAAATGATTTAATATTTAATTTTGTTATTTAGCTGTGTTCTTTAGCAAGTACTTATATTGTATTATATTATATTATTATATATCTATTACGCTATATACATATACTTACCTGTGAGTACCAAGGTCTTGGTCGAAGGCCGTCGTCAGATTCAAGTTTCGCACCTTCCTATAAATTGCCTGATTCATATGGAAGGTGCAGCCCTTGATCTGGACGGCCGGGTACACCTGGAACCCCTTCCAGGTCACAGCCTCGAAATCAGTGACCATCCTCTCAATAGTTGTTGATGGCAGCATGTCTCGTACTGCGGAGAAGACCTATAATTAAAAGAACAATGTAATAATTAAATACATTTATAAGCAATCAGCAGTGACACTAATTACACTAATGTTAATATACGTTAATTACTATGACACTAATCTGAGAACAACACTGATTGATGGATATTTGTTAATTACTTACGGCCATGTAATCCTCTGTCTGTCGGCGGGACATCAAGGTAAACAGAAGCGGGACCTGCTTCATGGTGGTACCGGATACCAGGAAAGCATGGATGGACAGGAGCTGGTAGAACGGCGAGGAGACTACTCGGAACGTCGAGTCCACGTACCAGGTCTTTGCTGTGGAGAGGGTGTCGAGCTGATGTTGAATGGCGAAGATAAGGAGGAACTCATCAGGGATGAAACATGACGCAATCTAAAAGACATAATGATAAGTTATAGAAAAAAGAAATGAATTTAATTCTAAAAAACGATTAATGATAAGGTATAGAAAATAGAAATGAATTTAGATTTTAAAAGACAATTTAAATTATCGTTATCGTTTGAGTTATAGACATCAATAGATAATAAACGTAATATATTATACCTCGAATTCTAAATCTTTTGGGTCACTTGGTCGATCACCCTGTCTGTGGTAATGGATCTTCCTTGCAGCTTGGCTGAGTGGTGCAAGGGCCGTACACGGACGATTGGCCTCACTCTCTACCTGGAAAAAATCCTCAGCCATGACTCCCGACGACTTGTAATAGTCACCAGACTTGGCAACCTCTCCAACCTTTAACAGAAAAAATATTGTTTATTCAATTTACTCAAATTAATCAAATTATTCAATTTATTCAATTTATTCAATTTATTCAATTTATTCAATCATTCTTCAAGTTCTTACCTTCATGTCGATCGTAGCTTTGGTAAGCAATCCCGTGGTAGACGGGTGGTTGTGATCTGCAGCCCCTCTGATGAATCTCTCTCCTCTCTGCAACACTGTGGCTCTGCACCTTCCCTCCTTTGGTCTCACTGAGCACCACCAGAACACTGCATACGACAGGGTTTTCTGAAAAATAAGAATAAAAGTATAAGTATTCTGTTTAGATTAATAAATAAAAAGTCAATATGAATATCATTGAATTTTAAGATTTAAATATACAAAGTTACCAATACCTGAATGGTGTATGAGAAACCACAATCATCCACTAAAAGTGGCTTCCCGCGCTTGGAGCCCTTCGGTTGGACGGTCCACTCTGGCTGTTCGGGCAGGTCTTGTACGGGCTGAGGGTCAGGGTCGGTGATGGAACTGAAAACGATTAACATAGGTTAACATTGTTATAATATAATAGTTATAATATACACTTATAATATTTTATAATAAACACACATTTCTTGTTTATACTTATACTTATATACTTATATTTTACTCTTAGTTTTCTTGATTGACACTTATAATATACACTAATAATAAATAATAATAAACTTACTCTTCAAAGACGTCATCTGGAGCGAGTATTGAAGCAGCAGTCAGGTCGAAAGAGGAGTCGTTGGTAGGTGGGGTGGCGATAACGTAGTCGGCGATTCTGGAGGTGTTGAATCTGGGGTCGGCGGGGATGGGGGAGGTAGCTGACATCTCCTACAGGTGAAGTCCATTTCCACGTGTCCTTTGGTCAGCTGTCTGTACGTCGCTATGTCTATCCCAGTATCACAGAGTCTGTGCTGCCATTCATCACAACTGTCGCACTGGATCGCATGCTGTCTCGGACGAACATCTTTCTTACATACAACGCAGAGAGCCATGGTTGATGCAGAATGACTTACTGTCTTATTTTGGTGGTTTATATATCATGAGTTTGTATAGTTCACGGATAAAATAAATTAGTCTTCTCAGATTAACTCAGGATGTATTTGTATGTAGTGAGATGTTTTGATTGTCCATTGCTTTGTCGGCGACTCACCTTTTTCATGTTTGTCGGCAGCAGCTAATCTGCCAATCGTTGCTGATAAAACATACTTACCAGGTTATTTTATTTATTAAAACAAACAACACTGTCAATCATCAAATATAATCCAATCAAGATTCTCCTACGAAATCTTCTCATCTTTAGCGGCAGTCTGTTAATCGTCAAATCACTGCTTCTATAATTGTTAAAATGAACAAAGATAATACTTACCGGATCTTTTTATTTATTCAAACAACAAACTCAATATATTTTCAAAATAAACATTGCCGATCATCAAACAAAATTTAATAAATAATCCTCCTACGAATCCACCGTTCAATCCTCCTACGAATCCACCAAAATATCCTCCTACGAACCGGATCCTCCTACGAAATCACCTACACCCATCACACATATACTCCACACCATCCAACAACTCAATCACAGGGCAAATCCGTAAAACTTCTCTTGGTACCTGCCCACGTCGGCGTCTTCGGCAACGAAAGGGTCGACCAAGCAGCTAAACTGCATTAAAGGCGCTGTAGCACGTTTTTTCGCTCAAATAAGTCGATAAAATGTATTTGAAAAATAATGTCAACAACAGTAAAACACCCTTCTCTCTTCGGAAAATCAAGTTACAAATGAGTGTATATGGTTCCGTAAAGCCATGGGAATTTTTGTTTGTCATTCGAAATAATAAAATGTGTTCACAATAAAATGGCCACCATGCAATTTTGGCTTTATACGCAACACCGTTATTACCACTACGGATAATTGGTTTGTGTAATAAGATGTTTTACCCTCTGAAGTAAATATAAATGACATAAACTATCATTATAAATGAGAAATTTGAAAAAATAAAATTTGCAAAAAACGTGCTACAGCGCCTTTAAAACTAAAAAATATAACATTACCCATCTTCCACTCTAAAAAAAGGCCAAAAGCCTCGAGCTCGCTAAAAACATATCAAAACCATTTGGCAACGACAATACACCAAAACGTATAACAAAATTCAAAACATACCACTAAAACAAAAATATAGATAGGGCAATAACCAAACTCCAAACGGGACACACAAAACTCAACTACACAAAATCAAACGCAACTCCACACCAACACTGCTACCACCCTGAAACAATTACACACATTCTCACAGAATGCACCCACAACACATCACAACACAAACAAGCAAAAAAGTGAGCAAGGCTCACTAATACCCCCGACTGTTAAAGTACCGGGAACCTCGAGGGGGTACGTTTTGCAGAAATAATTATGACATCAGTTAAGAAAATAACACTACGACTTCATTTTGTTCAAATCAAATCGGAAATAGATTTAAATTAGCTTTTTAAATGTACCTCACCAAAACAGTTGGCAAGTGTTTCAATTAGCCAATCACGCCTTGCTACGCTTTAGGCACCTGGGCAACCCAAGAGAGCGTCTCGCTAGTGTTATTGTTTACATTATTGAATCTAGGGGTTACGTATTTTCACTGATTGTGGTTGTCACAACAATGACTAAGTTATGTCAACAGTTAAACAAAGTCGAGACACATAACGTCATTAAGTTGATTAATGTGTGTGTTTGAAGCCAATCTAAGATAATGTAATTAGATTTTCTCAATCTCGCTTTTAGACATCTAACAAATACTACGGATAGACTTGCATCTTATTGAGCACTGTAAGAAAATAATACAACACACTTTACATATATAATAATGTTAGCAGTTACATGTGCCCTTTTTCAAGGTAAATACTGGTAGCTTAATTTCGTTTCGTGTCCAGTCCGAAAGGGCTTCTACGATTTCCAAAATTGAAATGGAGTGGAGCGAATTTATTCCACATGATGGAAACAGGGAAAAAGCCAGTTGCATATACGATTCATTTCCCGACAAACTTAAGTTATTCATTTCAAAATACCAACTGATTAAAACAAATATCCATTGGATAAATACATATAATTTATGAAAATCTAAACGAAAGCGAAACATTATATCGACATCTTATTGGTTTTTTTGAATGATAAAAGTATTAAAACTGGATGAACTAGAATGATATTGACAGCATATTGTAAGTTGTTCATTTCAAGATGCAAACATAAATTATAACCGATATTGAAATTGGAGCAAGAAGTGTATATTCAAATGTAAATTACTTTTGACACATAACGGTTCAAAATAACGTACCTGTTCAAAATAAACGAATAATCCCTGTGTATATGTCCTTTACAAAATCCATGCATGCTCCAAAAAACTGAACCTACATTGGGCAACGGGCTGTACTGAATGTGACAGAAGGAAAATGTGACCACATCTGTGACACTGAGACACAGAGAAAATGTGACCACATCTGAGACACTGAGACATATGACACCTAATAACCAGCATTAAATAAACACCAATTAGACCCCGTCTCGGGTGTATCGCTAAAACAACATAGTCTCAAAGTCTACGCTCTAAAAACAATGTTACTTTGTTTATTTCATGTTTCCTCGAATCGACTTAATTAAAAGTATGATAAATTTAAACCACACAAGTTGATTGATATAAGAAGCGTGTCATAATACATATAGAAATGTTTAACATAACTGTCTTAAATTTAGGTTTGCCTCAGAGCACAAGAAATATATGTTACAGTCAATATGTCAAATCAGTCATTTGGCAAAAAGCCTAAATATTACAGGCATTTTGCCAAATGACTGTGTCAGTCGGTCATTGGACAAAATTACTAATTTTCCTAGGCATTTAGCTAAATGACTGAAAAATAACAACAGGCATTTTACTAAATGCCTAAATGAAACAAAGAAGAGATTTTTAAGGAAATGTTTTATTTCAGAACATATTAACACAATTCAAGAGCAGTTCACAATCAGGACATAAAGTCAGAGTTGTAGCACATTACACATGACTATTTATTACAGCAATTAGCACGCGAATGGCATCTACTATTGTATATACTATACTATGCATATATATATATATATACTATTTGTTGAAACTGGGCTACAGCTGCTAATTTCCGCTTCTGAGATATAGTATCTGTCAACACCTGGATTGCAGAGACTTCTCTAATTATAGGCTCTTCATGTAATGATGGGTCCGCATCTTCGTTATGCACAGTCTGACTTTCCTCATCTTCAGTACGCACACTGTCTGTGTTAGAAAACAGTTCTTCTTGTGACTGACTATCGGTGTCAGACTCTGACATACGTGGTACTGCTAGAGAGGATAGAAGGTCTTTCTCTGACTGAAGGCGTTCAAGTAGTTCTTGAGGCAGTGAGGAAGATGTTAATCCAACTTTAGCTTCAGTACCAAACATGACAGCGTAGGGTGATTGCTTGATACCTGCATTAATAGAGGATATTATATGAGTGTCTATGTCATACTATGTTTACGACACGAGTGCCTGAATATTAGTATTTCCCGAGCGAGAGCGAGGGATATACCGATATTCAGGCACGAGTGTCGTAAACATAGTATGGCATAGACACGAATATAATATTCTGTTTATTACCGAAGTCGTAAAATTAACGAATATACGCTAAAATCGACTTTCAACCATAGGCTGGCGGCCCGCCGCCACGCATTTAGAACGCAACGTCATAGACGAAACGTGACGTCATAGCATTGTTTATGACGTCACGTCACCATGACAAAGTGATATGTTTCCCTAGGGCATCGTATGAAAAATATGAACCCCGACATGATTGCCCCCGTAGGTAATAATAGCTTGTATTCTTTGAAAACTGAACATAAAGTTGATTGATTGGCTGATTGACTGATTGATTGAGAGCTCACCATTTTGTCAAAGTACAAGCCTAACAAATACTGACTTAGCTGACCAGAGCTAGTGAGACACAAGCTTAAATAACCTTCTACCTTTATGTAACATACCTTATAACCATTTTGACATAATGCCTAAACACTTACAGTCAATTTGTCAAAAACATACAATTACAGTACAAGTTCAGTCATTTAGCTAAATGCCTAGGAAAAGTAGTCATTTTGTCAAATGACTGACCGTCACTGTTACTCGACAGTTAATATGAAAAACTCTGGACGTCGATTGTAGAAATTATGGTGTTGTTGATGGAACATCAATGATCAAGCACTGCAGTCCGGCCGGCTTGTTACTGTTATTCGGTGTTTTATATTGTTTACAAAGTAGTTTTTCAAAACTTTTCTCCTCCGAGAGGAAAATCAAAACATTGTCCTTGAATTGAGGAAACGAGTGTAGAAGCAATTGCTTCTTCGCTATGAATACATAGAGGAATGTCACCCATCACAACACATAATATATCCATAGTTCTATTCTGACTATTACGTCACCAGCGCACCCGTTTTAGGGTTTTCTCGCGGTTTAGTTCTTCAGCAGTCCAATATTTAGACACTTTTAACATTAATATCCCGTTAATGAGAGGACCCATCAACACCAAATTTTTTAGTACTTACAGTTGAAAGTATTGTCTGTATGAATACATTGATTAAAATAGAATACAAAATGAGGTTCCAGGTTCTTTAAAGTTTGACATTTTTATTTTACTTATACAGAGAGGTGTCTGCATAAGCTATGTAATGTAATTGCTAAGATTAAAGTGTTTGTGAAAAGGGTATGACAAATCTATTCATGTAAAATAGGTGGTTTTTGAAAATTAGGAGTAAAAAAAACTTGAAAAGGTAGGGATAACATAATACACTACTGCCTTTAACACATATTTATTTTGGAAATTAATTCATCATAATGATTCATTCGAGTGACTTGAAACAAAAGGTACATGGAAGCACACGCCTGTAAGCACAGTGAGGGGTATAAAGCACTTTATGGCTGAAAGGACAGAACATTTAACTTTTAACAGACTTAGCTTTTGATGAAAGTTACATGAAAAAAAATGATAGTCAACAAATGACAATACAGAAGTAGGTTCATTTTTTAATTTGTTTATTCCACTTTTTTTTGTTGTACAGCAAATCATACAATATTTCAATTATTTCAACATCAATTAGAAGAGAAAAAAAACGTATACATATGAGTAGTTGAATTGGAGTGGTCTAAGAAATAGTTTATGGCAGCTGGACCAGAATTTAACGATCTTGTTGTTGTCACAGTTGGAATAGGCTATTGCTTTAGTTATATTATAGTAATGTGTTAACTCTCTCTGGATATATGTAAATGGTACTACTCTCTTTTTAATGTAAAATTTGAAAATGGCATCTTTAATGACAAGACATATGGCATTTAATGGATCATTTCCTTTCGAGGGAAAGCCGAGTATAATATTTTCTTGCATAAAAGTTATACGAATTTCCGCCTTGTTATCACTGGGAAAACAAATGATATTTAATCATTTACTCCTATTTAATCCCGGAGTAAATATCATCTTTAGTCATATTTAATCCCGGAGTAAATATCATATTTAGTCATATTTAATCCGGAGTAAATATTTGTAAATATTTGTAAATATTTGTAAAGTTTTGTAAATATGTTATTTAATTCAGATTAAATGTTTGTAAATATCATCTTTAATTAAGATAAAATATTTGTAAATATCATCTTTAATCAAGATTAAATGTTTGTTAATATCATGTTTATATGATATTCAATATTTGCAAATATAATTTTAAATGATATTAAATATATTGTCTTTAAACGGAATGTAGCACGCCGTTCTTACGGAAATAAAGAGCTCTATAACGGGAAGGAAGTGTAAGCAGTGGCTTAATAATACTGTCCATCAATGAAAAGAGTTGTTATATAAATAAACTTGATTCGTTTAAGCAATGAAACACTCCCTAAATTGAATTATGTCAAGGTGTAAAAAAAAGTAAATATTTATCATGTCTTTGGAGGGAATTTACAAGTTGAATACATAAAAATCAATATTTTATCATAAGTTTTTATATATCGGAGTAAATGATCACTACCGGATAAAAGACTCAAATTTACTTTAAATGCGATCTCTCCTGTCATAAGTATATGAAACATGCATTGAGTTACTTAATAATTCAAGAAAATAAAAGTTGTATCCATCATCACGGATAGACGGACAAGACAAGACTATATATCCCACAGTATTGCATGCCGGTGGGATAAAATAATATTTTTACTTGCCAAAACATGAAGCCCGCAAATATGATAACATTTTATGAAATAGACAATTTCAGTAGCAAGCAATTGAATTTTGAACAAATTAATATTTTCCCTGGTTATAATATCAATCATCAGAAGACCGTCTACGCCATCTATATGATATAATACTATTTACGATGTTGATTTAGCTGTTTACACTGTGAATGTCCCGTTTTTCAAGGTTAATCAAACACTTTGAAAAGGAGGGTCTCTTAAAATTCCATTTCTTACAGTCCCTTTTCAATATTTGATAAAATGGTGATATTTTCAGAATACATACTTTTTTCAGAGTCTGAGTGTAAGACTATCATGTACTCAACCGCAAAAGAAATGTCACCAGCCCCTAAATATTGCAGTCTGAGAAAATAGATTTTGAATGTTTATGATGGACACATATTCATTGAAGAAGTAGTAACAAATTCATACGTTAGAGAATGATACTTTTACTTTTAATGTAAGTTCAAATACAGTTGCAGTGTTGAAATCGCTTTTTCAAAATGTTTTTGGGCCAGAGTATTTGGCATTTAAAATGTAGAAACTACATTAAAATACAATAAAATATGGTGTCGACATGAATAACCTTCTTGAACTTAAATTTGTTGACCCGTCTTTACTGTAGGATGTCATAAAAATGCCAAAAAAGCCACTTTGGACTCTCCTATCTCATCTAGTTAAGGATATTCGAAAACGTGGAGTTTGAGAATTGCCAATTGTTAAAAGTGTGTTTCTCAGAAATATGCATAGATAATGTTTTAAAAGTTCAGGTTTAGTTAAGTTTTCCTTCTGAAGACATGGTGTATCTCTGTTTCAGTCGTGAGTATCACTCGTGGAATGAATTATCTTGTATATTGTATGGTGACGTTTCTTTTGCGGTTGAGTACAGAATACACGAGCTAAATTTTACTGTTGAGTGTATAGACAATTAAATCCCGACGAACATCCTGTTTAGTGACTGCGTAAGCTATGTAAGGGAAAGCATGGGAGTAAGTGACACCTGAACACACAGTTGCGCAGATGTTTATCTATAACATACTCTTCATTTTTTCCAAACATATACATGCAAAGAACGATAGTGTTTCCTTTAGTTCAACCTGGTTACAATACAATAGCAGGTGACATTATATTAAGGGTATACTATTTAACATTACAAGGATCAAACATATCAGTAAAGAAACAATATTCTTGATTGCTACCTTGCTAAACCAGATTTGCTGTTATGAAGTGGACCATAAATGCGTGACTTACAGTAAAAACTGGAACTACTGACCTGCCTAATTATGATCAATCAAGCCTCCTAAAAAGCAATCAGTATTTAGCCTGCTGTGATTTATGCAAAATGACAGACAGGAATATAATGTATGCCGATGCAATCGCTAGTTAAAAATTTAATTAATGTTACCTTCCTTTCATGTTGAGACATTTACGTTAAGAATATATTCTTTTCAGAAATAGTTAAAACCTCCAAATGAAAAAGAAGAAATGTGCTCTAAACTGCTGTTTCATTAAAAGAACAATCATTTTTTCAAAAAATAATTACACATGTTACACAGAATGGAATTAAAGGACATACAAATGTAAATGTCTAAAAATAATCTAGCGACACTTCATCGCTGATTACTAACTCATATTATTACAACACACAACATAATTTGAAACATTTTTCGTTAATCAAGGAAAATTTTAGTGTACGATTTTGTACCGCATCTATACGTGAAAAGCATCAAAGCGTGAAAGCAGTTGAGTGAGCTGCAGGTGTTGTCGTATGTGATTAGTTTAAATACTGTACTGCAAAAAGTCTATAAACGATTAACAATCAGTAACTTTTAATCCAGTATCACCACAATGCCGACAGACAGACAGACAGACAGATATTTTATTCAAGTCTCACCTCGATACATGTATACAGTAAATATATTTACATCATGATAAATGATGTCGAGCCACCCACCATCTACAGATAAATCACGAGTATAACATATTGGAACGTTTGGTTAAAATAGAATGGCAGGTTTTGGCAGCAGTATTTAAAACATCCGGATGTGAGAGTATAAGACCTACTTTTTTTGCAACATGAACGCCCAGGGTTTGATGCACAAACTTCCCTCCAAATAAGCAGTTTAAATGTAAGTGTAATTTACGATTAGATTACATCTTATAATCTTGATCTGCATTTCATATGAGATTTTCTTTGATTAACTTGTAAAGTATGACAATTCAGGTCTGAATGATCTAGTGACAATAAATATACATGTCAAATATTGAAGGTCTATCACTAAAAACCCGATGACCATAGTTATGTTTTTCAGAAAATACATCCTACACCAAGGTCACAAGGTCACAAGGTCAAAGGTTATGACCTCAGTGTGTGTCATCAGAAACAACATTTTCATAGGCATATCCTGACAAATTAAAACACATTTATCAAGTTTCAAAGACATATCATTGATAAATCAAACATCTGAGCCAAGCTATAAGTTCAGTTTTAACCCACGGTCTGAAATGAGAAAGTCAAATGCTCTTATCAAGGGTCAATACTCTAAATACACAGG
This sequence comes from Gibbula magus, assembly GCA_936450465.1. Classification (NCBI taxonomy): domain Eukaryota; kingdom Metazoa; phylum Mollusca; class Gastropoda; order Trochida; family Trochidae; genus Gibbula; species Gibbula magus. The sequence goes on from OW388306.1 coordinate 25,930,828, forward strand.
TCCGATAGGTCCCAAAAAGCACATGCGTAACACATATGTATATCCAAAGCATGTGTAAATTTAAGTTTCAGAAAGATTGATCAAAAACTGTGGGAGGAGTTGATTTCAGAACACAGGTACATTTTTCAAGACGGGCGGACAGACAGATTCGCGCCACGACATAGACCCCTTTGGGTTTCACCCGGGGGTTATGAACTGTACTTGTGCAACACTGTACAGGTTGAATGTGAGAGTTTGTGTATATGTGTCCATGTTTGTTAACAATTATTTGTGTGTGAAGAAATAATTCATTGTAAAATCCATAATTTATGTATGTTGTTAAGGTGATTAGGAAGTGTGAGGTGTGTGAGTGCACGGACAGATGGTGGTTGAATTTAAGAGTGGTTATCTTATTTTATTTTCATTTGTATATTTCATACATATAAATGTATATTTATCTTGTATAGCCTTCTGTTCTGGTGGCTCATATATTTTATTGAATCAAATGTATGTACCTCTCTGTCTGTCTGTCTGTCTGTCTCTCTCTCTCTGTCTGTCTGTCTGTCTGTCTGTCTCTCTCTCTGTCATTTCCGCATTTCTTCTTGATTAACTAAATTAGGGCTCATTAACAAGATAACAAACAGGTGTAAGTCATTAACTGTCGAATTTGCTTCAGCTCGTTAACAAGGGTGAGAATGACCGACGGTTAAGAAGGCATAAGCCGAATACACAAAATCATTAGAGAATGCACACTTGAGTATTCAGAACCTCTTTAGGTTATAAACGTTGCAAGATTGACGATTGCCTAAATTAAAGGAGTATTTTTGGTGTAATGCATTACGTGAAATAAGGAGCAGATGGTAGTTGTTTTTACTGATTTAACAACTTTGCAATAATGAAAGGTACCCGTTGATTTGATTTACCCGCGAGTAATAAACAACATATACAAGTTTGAGAGCGAGGTATTGCATTTGCAGTTGGTTTCGTATTCCGACATGGATGACATTTATTGAATTGCTTGTTTTCATAGGATACATAACGGCTATCAGCTCGTGTAACATACATCTTAGTTTCACAGAATTGCAATATATACTGGCATATAGCACAGGTATTATTTACAGTATTGGTTAACAAGAGGTTACAGCTATGAATTGTGGGGTTTCCGGTGTACTTATAAGATAAATTCTTTTTTCTAAAATTACTATAGGCGTTACATACAATGAGAAAAGGATATTCATATACAGTGTTACAATTTCTTCAATCCCTTTGACTCATAGGAAACTTATAGTATATTTCTCGTTAGCGCATTATTTTCACAATAACAACAGTACACGCACCCACAGGAGTTGTTCAACTATACACCCCCCCCCCCCCCCCCCCCCAAATCAATTAAGGAGACTGCCAAACCGGGGACAACCGTTCCAGCTCGTTAACGAGGTGTGCAATATGACTGATAAAGATAGATTGAAATACCAAAGGGGTCAAAAATCAAATACACAGAGGTTCAGAATACACCTGTGTATTGAAGGTCGCCATAGTCATTCATGTTGCTTTTATTGCCTGACAAACAAGTCTTGCTTCTATACAACAAGATATTCGGCATATGGTACAGAACAAAAACATATGCACTCACCATGAGCAAAGAGTAACAATACAGATGTGAAATTACATGTTGATGTTTATTATAGTGATTTTTCTGTGTACCATTATAGACTGGAATAGAGTATATTTAATAAAATCTGATGTGCCAAAATACCATATGTGATGATTTGAGTTCACATAATCTCACTCGACTTGAATATATATCCCAAAAGGCCACATATTTCACAATTACTTAACGTTGAGTTATGTTTTCACATATGTACATGAAGCCGCATTTGTGCACCCATTTTACGTATCTATAGGACCCACTAGTAAACCAACTGTGTCTTCTTTAGATAAGTTTCCAAAATTACATTGATTTGCGCGCACGCCTGTCTTGGTGCATTGTAGTTATTCTCACTATACTGAACGGGGAAAAATAGTTATTTTCAGTAGCTGTCAGTTGTGCTCGATATATATCATCGATGATAACATTTGACATATGGGAACAACAAACTCAATGTAGAGAATCTAGGGAGGTTTAGACATAATAACACATTAATACAACAGCATTTATTCCAGAGTTGTTGATATATCGACATGAAAATATACCTGACAGAAATCATGGGTACACAGAGGAACAGTTGATGGCGTTTACCACTGCGCTACCCCGCCCGTTATTTTTTTTAAAAAATAAGTCATTTGTTCAAATCATAAACATTTATAACAAAACATGTTTTACCTTTAGTTTTACTTTTTATCTGTTTTACTGCCAGAAAATGATTTTATATTTTACATTTTTTTTAGGATATCTGTGTCTCTTATGTACGTACATTTATACTCAAATATATAGCATTAACTTTCCATGTTTGTATATCATCCAGTCTCTCATAACCCTAAAATGTGGTTGTATATCTATATATATTTGTTATGTGAGGTGAGACCTTAACCGTCTGTCTGTGTATCTGAACAGAATATCTTAATTAAAGAGTTGTGATCATCACGGCCCGTGCACAGCGTGTATTGAGTTGTGTAATGCCAGTGAATCTCCTTTGGCTGCCGCTAATTAGGGGTAATAAATTGATTTCGGTTTAGCTTTGCATTGTCAGACAAAGGCGTTATTTGTGTAACGGCATGTATATTCCATTACATTCAAGAACTGAATTTTGATGACATTTTACTTAGGAGAAATAATTGTGTTTTGTCATCATTGAACCATGTTTTAATTATACCCTCCCGCCATCTAGATAATTCCGAATATTCTGTTAGTATCTCACCATAGCATGTGTATTATGCAGCAACTATTTTAAAAAGGGGGACGTGAAGTGATTTTGAGTTTAACGCCCCTCTCAAGAGTATTTCACGGCTGCTAGTATTATGGCAGGGAGAAAGCCCGCGAACAATGGTTCTACGCTGAAATTCAGTGTAGCATTGCACCCAAACCTCACTGCGGATAGAACAGTTCTCTACTGCAGACAAAGCTGCTGTGATCTTGGCGGGGTTTGAACTCCGGATCCGAAGCCGAAGGCGTTTACCACCCGCTACCCGCCCCTTATTTTTAAAATACAAATTACATGTTGATTTGATCTTGAAATTATGTCATTTGTTCAAATCAGTAACATTTATAACAAGATTGGTTTTTCCTTTAGTTTTACTTTTTTTACAATATCTGTTTAACTGCCAGAAACTGAGTTTATATTTTGCATTTTAGATGCATTTAGATGTATCTCTTATGTAAGTACATTTATACTCAAATATATAGCATTAACTTTCCATGTTTGTATATCATCCAGTCTCTCATAACCCTAAAATGTGGTTGTATATCTATATATATTTGTTATGTGAGGTGAGACCTTAACCGTCTGTCTGTGTGTCTGAACAGAATATGTTAATTAAAGAGTTGTGATCATCACGGCCCGTGCACAGCGTGTATTGAGTTGTGTAATGCCAGTGAATCTCAATTGGCTGCCGCTAATTAGGGGTAATAAATTAATTTCGGTTTAGCTTTGCATTGTCAGACAAAGGCGTTATTTGTTCAACGGCATGTATATTCCATTACAGTCAAGAACTGAATTTTGTGATGACATTTAACGTAGGAGAGATAATTGTGTTTTGTCACCATGTTTTAATTGTACCCTCCCGCCATTTTGTATATATAACGACACCAGACTGGGTGGCGCCAATTTGATTACCTAGGGGTATCAAGATTTAATCTACAATTATGACGAACAATACCTATGTCTACGCAACATGTGATTGTGAAAATTTGCCTTTATCGCGTTTTGTTCTTTTTAGTTGAATGAATTCAAATCACATGTATTCAATGGTAAGTGCATTGTAAATATATAATGCCAATATCATTACTTCAAACATAATTTATATATTATAATAAACAGAGCATCCTGGAAAATATTATTTGTAAATCTAATTCATTAATAACCTTATATGTTGTTAAATAATGGTCTCTCATAATTAGCTGTGCATACGATTCTAGACGTTTAAAATGCATTATTCTAGTCCAATCTGATAGGATTTAAACACACGCTTTACATTATTTCCGGTTTGTAGCATTAAGAAGTACCCTTAGTTGGCTTGAATATTAGGTTTATTTATTGGATAATGACACTAGTTGTGATGATACTGAATATTTCTATAAACTCAAGGGTACTTGGCTTGGCTGCTAACAGAGCATAATAAGGTTAACAAGAGTTACATATATTGACAATAAGTGTACAACTTAACACGTGGTGACAGGATATGGATAGTTTGATCTAGGTAGCGATATTTTCTGTTTGAAATAAAGTATTAATATTAAATATTGAAGGCTATACGATGAACGTTTTTTAAATAAATTGTTAAAGTGTTGTGATGGTATAAACCAAAATATGAGAAAGATATTTGTCAAGATCATATATTTCCCTTTATCATTATTTTAAGCTGAATCAATATAACCCATCATTTTTAACGAGGAATAGTTAAACTACACCGGTATGTAGGTAAGTGAGTTCACAATACATTAAGGTAATATTAATCTCACTGGATATTAGATGCTATACAAATGTATTAGAATGTCTAGCTTCCAAAGACAAGAAAACGGTACGCACCAGTAAACCTGTTTTATACAATCTTGAAAGCAAAAAGATTTTGCCTACAACCTTGGAGTATTTTTTATTCCAAAATCGAATAACAAATCAGTTCTCTTTAACACTTAATAGTGTAGATATCGCATTCGGTGTGACACTTACCATGCTAGTACATTAAAGGAAGGCTGAAATGAATTATTTTCTATTGAATTCTTAACTGCAATTGGTTCATCAGACTATTTTGTGCAAAAAGAAACCAAAAATAAATCCATATGTTGTTCCTATATTAAACTAGAGCGGCTTAAAAACACCCAAAAACATCGTCTGCTTTTCACCCGTGACCAACAAACCAAAAATGGGGCGGGGCTTAGAGAGTTGGAAGATACCGGAAGTGACGTACGTGAAGGGACGGGGTGTAAACATTCGCTTACTATTTACAATGGCAAACACTGGGGAATCGGTCAGTTAATCTGTTATATCTACGCTTTGAAATGATGCCACATCGCTGTTCTGCTGTGTAATCTGTTCGAGTAATGTTAGTTATCAAGTTTCACTTTACAAATGCACCAAAATATCGTTATATATATCAAATCAAATATAATTGGTATAACTAGTGAGAGACGGTGGATTCATAGACGTTCGTAGACATAGGATAAATCAATGCTAATGATATATAAGATGACAAAATGAAACCCAGATATGATAATATGAACGAAGTACAGTTTAGACAACGAAATCAGATAGTCGGTGTTGTTGTTATTTTTTGTTAGAGATTGTTTGTGTTTAAAATAAAAAAAACAAACGTGAGATAAGCACGCCGGCGGAGTAGACCCTATTGTGAGCCATCGACAATAAAAGCACTTCACAACATCCTGTTTTTAAACATCGTTAATCAACCGACAACCTAATTTACTAACTGTACATTACAAAAATCAAAATAACTCACCACATATTTTAAAACATCAAAAGAATAATACGTCTACGAATCCACCTACGAAAACATCGCATCCCAATGTTACCTTTTACGATTTAGTTATCACTTATTACACATTAAAACATTCAGAATTTCATAGTTTATAAGATAATGGTTTCAATAAAATGTGTGGTTAATCAAATATAATCAAATAAACATCGTATTAAATTGACAATTCATCAAGAGTGTCAATTAATGTAAGAAACTTACCTTATAACCGTATCCAAAAGGACAATATGAATATCCAAATGCACATTAGACACAAAATGTTAACCTATAATTCCATCAATGACAGTACTTGGAAACAGAAGATGGTCAAATAATAACCCTCTTTCAGTCTTTTCGCAAATGGCAAGATAGAAAACCAAATAGTTATGATGATTTTACACTAAAAATAATTTCATTGGTACATTAGATTTAAACAAGAGTTTTTATTGGATAACTTGATAGAGATATGTTCATTGGCTGAAATTTCTAGACTGAATGTCGCGTTAAGTGTATTGTGTGTCACCAAGACAGGACGTTGGCAATAAACATGACATGCTGGTCACCGACTTGTGTTATATAATTAAGTCGGTCCAGTAAACTTGTTATCTGTACAAACATAATTACACTCCTTCCTTCTCACATACTCAGCTTCTTAATTGCGTAAACTAATGTGCTGTAACAACACTTCTCCCCTTTGATCTGGAAGAAACATCTATATGGTCCGCTAAACTGAGAATTGTGTGTTGATGTGCAGAAGTGACACATAAAAGCTATCAGACTATTAATTAAACCATTTCGTTTTCATTAACGATATGTTCATTAAAATGCTTCTGGTAACATAATTCTTTTATTCGATAATGTTCGTTGTCTATATCAATCTGTGTATATGTTTAGCGTGCACAATAGAGCAATCTTCATGTAAATTTCATTGAGCTTGTTGACCAAAACAGTTCATTTATTTATTCATGAAAGTGAAGTGAAAATGGTTTGCATTCCGTTACATCATATATAGAATATTTTAATTGACAAACTTAAAATACAGTAATCTTTTATATTAAATACAAAATGTTATTTATAAATCTGCAACGTTGTCTCGCTTGTTTGAACAGTCAATCGTTCAGTGTATATGAAGTTATACCTACCATATATATTTATTTATTAATACATACAAAACAAAATTAACATGCCGATTATTCAACATACTTTGATCAATTGATGCTACTTAATCTCTGTTCACCCGATTCCCGCGATAATCTTCTTCCCTTGTTTCAGTGTCACTTGAACTGTCATACCTTCCCTTCTAGTTCCGCGATTAATTGGTACAAACATACTATACAAAAGCGCAGAATGCACTCTAATAAAGCACGCCCCGGTTGTTGTAACCATATAAAATCGCTAGTTGAATAGTTTAGTAATCCGTTTATCGAAAATTTGGGTTGTTTTGATGAAGTTTTCTGTCTTATATGAGCAGTTTAAAAGGGGGGGAAAACGCGTTAAATTATGATTAGCGGCCATGTAGAGGCTCCTTCACGTACGTCACAGCCCGATACGCTTCAGTGACCACCCCCGCCCATTTTCATTCTGGTCGCCGGGGCTTAATTGGGCACTTTTAAAAAAAAGCCGTATATAAGTTATTTATGGGTCGATTTCAAAAATTTAAAATCTAGCAATTGTCAAATTGAAACCCCTTTTCAACGAATCCGAAAGTGACCATATGTCATTTCATCTAACCTTTAAGTAGTGAAACGTCCTGAGTTAAAGTCCAGTGATGAAGGTGCTGTGATGGGAGGTTACCGGCTGTCATGTATAGCGTTATAGAATTTCATTGAAGTGCGATAAGTGATCAATCGTCATGAGTTTCATAACTACCTGTCGCAAATGGAATAGTATACTCAAATAGTACACTTATATCAACATCTTATTACATTCAATGCAACAGGTACTGAATATGTATTTTAAAATATTTGTTAAAACTTTGTATATGAACTATATGGTATGTGAATAAACTTCTCTCAAATAAATTGCCACACAATCATGGAATTTATATTGAATATCTGTCGCAAGTCGTGTCATACTCAAAAGGACATTAAATCAGCTTGTCACACATCCTTACATCCTATGCATCATGTAAAGAATGTATGCTAAGATCACATCTTTGTTTATGAACTATATGGTATGTGAGTAAACCTAGTATCTTGTGAATATATGTCGCACATGATGTAATACTCATAGAGCACAATTAAATCAACTCTTTATATTAATACTTTCACTTACATGCTATGCCTATATATATATATATGTCTCACATGATGTAATACTCATAGAGCACAATTAAATCAACTCTTTATATAAATACTTTCAATTACATGCTATGCCTATATATATATATGTCGCACATGATGTAATACTCATATAGCACAATTAAATCAACTCTTTATATTAATACTTTCACTTACATGCTATGCCTATATATATGTCGCACATGATGTAATACTCATAGAGCACAATTAAATCAACTCTTTATATTAATACTTTCACTTACATGCTATGCCTATATATATGTCGCACATGATGTAATACTCATAGAGCACAATTAAATCAACTCTTTATATTAATACTTTCACTTACATGCTATACCTATATATATGTCGCACATGATGTAATACTCATAGAGCACGATTAAATCAACTCTTTATATTAATACTTTCACATAAAATACTATGCCTATATATATATATGTCGCACATGATGTAATACTCATAAAGCACAATTGAATCAACTCTTTATATTAATACTTTCACTTACATGCTATGCCTATATATATGTCGCACATGATGTAATACTCATAGAGCACAATTAAATCAACTCTTTATATTAATACTTTCACTTACATGCTATGCCTATATATATGTCGCACATGATGTAATACTCATAGAGCACAATTAAATCAACTCTTTATATTAATACTTTCACTTACATGCTATACCTATATATATGTCGCACATGATGTAATACTCATATAGCACAATTAAATCAACTCTTTATATTAATACTTTCACATAAAATACTATGCCTATATATATATATGTCGCACATGATGTAATACTCATAGAGCACAATTAAATCAACTCTTTATATTAATACTTTCACTAACATGCTATGCCTATATATATGTCGCACATGATGTAATACTCATAGAGCACAATTAAATCAACTCTTTATATTAATACTTTCACTTACATGCTATGCCTATATATATGTCGCACATGATGTAATACTCATATAGCACAATTGAATCAACTCTTTATATTAATACTTTCACTTACATGCTATGCCTAAATATATGTCGCACATGATGTAATACTCATAAAGCACAATTGAATCAACTCTTTATATTAATACTTTCACTTACATGCTATGCCTATATATATGTCGCACATGATGTAATACTCATAGAGCACAATTAAATCAACTCTTTATATTAATACTTTCACTTACATGCTATGCCTATATATATGTCGCACATGATGTAATACTCATATAGCACAATTGAATCAACTCTTTATATTAATACTTTCACTTACATGCTATGCCTATATATATGTCGCACATGATGTAATAGACATATAGCACAATTAAATCAACTCTTTATATTAATACTTTCACTTACATGCTATGCCTATATATATATATATATATATATATATATATATATATATATAGAGAGAGAGAGAGAGAGAGAGGGAGAGAGAGAGAGAGAGAGAGAGAGAGAGAGAGAGAGAGAGAGAGAGAGAGAGAGAGAGAGAGAGAGAGAGAGAGAGAGAGAGAGAGAGAGAGAGAGAGAGAGAGAGAGAGAGAGAGAGAGAGAGAGAGAGAGAGAGAGATTAGAGCATAGATTTTGTCAAAATGTAGAAACTTAAGTTCATTTTATTTCAGAATTCCACTTTTACAACGACCTCAGAAGTAATTTAATCAAGATGTTTATAATGTAACGGGGCCTTTAGATCTTTTTATCAAAATGTTAACGGAAAATAGCCCCAAACACATAAAATGCATCTGTACAACTATTAGAAATATGGTTTATAGATGGAAATTATTATTATCATTCTTATATCTATTTACTTACTTATTTAATTACTAGTATAAACCCGTATCATTGCTATTTTACCTATCTATATTTACGAATATGTTGTACACTGTTTTATCTTGTAAAGTGTCCCATTAGCCAAAACTTGGCTCGTTGTTTAATTTATAGTTTATGTCTTTTATACATGCGTTTTACAATGTATATTTAACTTGTGACATTATGATAAAATATATCTGTCTGTCTGCCTGTCTATATCTATCATAACTGTGTATCTGAACTGCTATATCGAATCACAAAGTGATTACAATGTTACAATATGGCATTAATGAACAATGTTTAACACTCAAATAGCAATCTAAATAATCAAAACGTTATGCTTCCTTTAATATGTCCCCATCACCTTGCTAAATGTTGCTATCGCAGTTGAATTCTGTAATATTTTCAGCTTTTTCTGACTGGCAAAAAATGTAAAACTGCTGTAAATGGTAACTAATAAAGTGATTTGGTTCACCAATTGCCAAACAATAGATCCATCTATATTCATTTTTATGTAAGTAGATAATTTCATGAGATGATACTTATAATATCTGTATAAGTTACTAAATCATGTTAGTCATTATGCCGAATTGGTCATATTTTCATCAAAGGTATTTTTTTCCATTAAAGACTTATTTATCATCAAAGTAAATTATTTTTTTTTTACCAAAGTCAATTTCTTCACCAAAGTCAATTTTTCATTAAAGTCAATTTATTATCAAAAACAATTTGTTCATCAAATTAAATTTTTAAATTAACAACATTTATGTTATCAAAGTAATTTTTTCCATCAAAGTCAATCTTTTCATCAAAGTCATTTTTATCATCAAAGTTAACTTTTTCATCAGAGTAATTTTTCTCATTAAAATCAATTATTTCATCACAGTCAAATTCTTCATCAAAGTAATTTCTTTCTTTTAAGTAAAATATACCATCAAAGTAACATTTTTCATCAAAGTCATTTTTTTTCATCAAAGTAATTTTTTTTCATTGAAGTAATTTTTTTTCATCAAAGTAAAAAAAATTCATCAAAATGTATTCTCTATTTAGGTAACTTTTTGCAATTAATATTAATTTATCCATTAAAGCAAATATTTTCATCAGAATAATTTTTTCATCAAAGTCAAAATCTTCATACATATCATTTTTGTCTTCATCAAAGTCATATTCTCCATTCAAGTCACTTTTTCTTTCTTTTCATCAAAATAGTTTTCAATTAGAGTAATGTTTTGTTAGCAATGTTCAAAGCAACTTATTTCAATAAAGTTACGTTTTGATGAAATTATTATTTTTTGTATTACAACATGGTAAAAAACCTGTCTGAATATTTACAAAACTTTAATCTTATTTAATCACCTTTACAAATATTTAATCTCAGAGTAAATATGGAGTAAATATGGATTAAATGCGATATTTACTCCCCTTTACTCTGTTGTAAATTGTGTCTTTAATCCGGAGTAAAGGGGAGTAAAGGGGATTAAATGACATCTTTAATCCATATTTACTCCGGATTAAATAGGACTTTTTCATCCAGTGTATTTATCAAATTTTTAAACTTCATTCCAGAGAAATTTAACACGTTTACAATTCCAAAATACACAAGCAATGTCAGCAGTGGATATATTACAACTTGTACACACGGGGGAATCTTTATATCCAATCTTAAACAAATATTTACCAACTGGGAGGATTTGATTAATAATTCTATATTCTATAACGTAATTGCACACTATCAGTACATCTAAATGGAATTTCATTAATATTTCTCCATTCTTGATCTGTGAAGTATTGTATATCATTCTCCCATTGCTGATTAGCAGAGGTCTTTTGAAATTTTGATCCTGATAACATATATAGTAATATTTTGATCCAGTTTTGCTTTTCATGAGAAAGTGAATATTGAATGGTAAAAACGGCGCTATCAATGGAATATTATCATCAGATTCTAAAGTTTTCAAATGCACATTTACAGCGTTTCTCACTCTGTAAAAGGTCAACTGCTTACAAAGGATATTATATCTATTCTTAAAGTCTAAGTAGGAGATAAGTTGGCCATCTTGGTCAATTAAGTCATTGATGTATTTTACTCATGCAGTATCCCACTTCTTAATATATATGTACTTATTATCGATTTGAACATTGTCATTATACCACAAATATTGGGAGTATGGATCCTTCGTAATTTCTGATGTTTATCTATATAGTTACCCAAAGATGATAAAACATCCCGCCAAAATGGGTTTATTATGGTTTTAATCATATGGTCTTTGATATATTTTGCATCCATTTCCAAGATCTTTGATGGAATAATATTAGCTTCAAAAAGAAATGTTTTCAGGGTCGTATTTGCTGTAATCGACGATGCCAAGAAATTTTTGAGAAGCAATAATGTCCTTTATAATAGGTACTTTAAAGCCACCATTGGGGATATTGTTTGTTACCCGGTCCCTTTTAATCCTATCGGGTTTTACATTCCAAATAAATCGTAAACATTTTGTTTGAAAAATTTGTATGATATTTTCAGCAGGTGCGGGGAGAGTAGAGAACAAATGATTAAGTTTTGGCAATAATAGTGATTTCAACACTGTATTACGTCCAATATCCTACTTTTCCATAGTTGCATAGAATGTTCTATTTCTTTGAAGTTATCACTATAATTAATATCTATTATGTTTTCAAAGTCAGTGTCAAATTTTATACCCAATAGCTTAAAGTTGTCGGTCCAGTCCATTTTATTGTTCATTCAACATCGTTTTTTGGAACCAATCCAACTCAACTTTGTTTGATCAATATCGTAAACCCGAAAAACGTCCAAAAAAGGTCAACGTATTTAAAACTACTTGTAAACATCTTTCCGTTCCGTTTAACATTAATGATGTGCCATCTGCAAATTGAGCTAGCAATTGTTCTACAGTACCAATCTTTAGTCCTTTGATAAGTTTGTTACTCAGTCTGGTTAATATTTCGGTGCATATGATAAATATATATGGTGAAATAGGGTTCCACTGGCGACAGTCCTGACTTAGTTTAAAGAAAGAACTTGCGAATCAATTGACAAGTACACATGATTCCGAATTTCCATACAGTAATTTTATCTATTTACGGATTGAAGGACCGAAGTTGAAAAATGATCAAGCATTTTGTATTAACCCCCAATCCAAAGAATCAAATGCTTTTTCGAAATCTATAAGCATTAACAACCCAGGAATTTGATAGGCATCAACATATTCCATAACGTCATACACTTGTCTTGTAACCTCTTTCATATATTATATCTACCCTTATTAAATCCCTTTTGTTCTTCACTAATACAAGTATCTAGAGTGGGCTTTATCCTTTGAGCTATAGCCGAAGAAGCAAGGTTGTACGAAATGTTAAGTAAAGAAATAGGTCTCCAATTTTTAAGAAATTTCTCTGGTTTACCTTCTTTTGGAATACATGTTATTAAGCCCTGAACTTGCGTAACAGATAGAGCTTCTTTGCTGTAAGCATAATTTAATCCTTTTATAAGATATTTGTTTAGATCACGCCAAAACAATTTGATAAATTCAGCAGTGAAACCATCTCGGCCTGGGCTTTTCTCATTTTTCATACCCTTTAATGCTTTGAGGACATCATAAGTTAGTTCACCTTCCATAACAGCTGCTAATTCATCACTTACTTTGGCTTGGTTATTTGGAAATAAAGCATGTAAATCTACATGTGATGCAGATTTGTCAGAATAGAGGTCTTTATAAAATGATTTTGTTTCATTTAAAATTTCTGAAATTTTTGAAATAATTTCTCCAGAATTTGTTTCGAGTTGAGTAATAGATTTGATTAAAAAATTCTTGATTCCAAATTTAGAAAGAATTTTGTTGGTTTATCCCCTTGTTCTATCCATTTAACTTTAGCTGTAATAAAATATCCCTGGGCCTTAATTTCGGCAATTTTCTCCAATTCAATATTAATTTTATTAATCTCTTGTAATTTCTTTTCTTTGTCTTTAAGAATCTCTAATTCGTCCTTTTGGGTTGTCAAAATGGAAAGGTTTTCTTTTAACTGTTTCTCTTTTTTCTCTGTTATTTTTTTTACTGGAGTAAAATATGGTTTCACCCCTTACTATACACAATATAGTTTTAGTCCAGTAAGCCTGGTGATATTTTGATCTAACCCACCACAAATTGCAACAGAAATTATTTCAACTGATTTAAGGTCCTGAACCATTCCTTTATAGCATATAAAAAATCTAGGAAAATCTGAGTGGGGGAACAAGGTCAAATTCCAACCTCAAGGTCATAGGGGTCACTGTCACATGCAAAAACCTATTTTGAAATGTAAACTTTTTTATTTTCATTTCTGTTATTTTTTTTACTGGAGTAAAATATGGTTTCACCCCTTACTATACACAATATAGTTTCCCCTGAATGTTGATCAGAGATCTTAAAACCTTTGACACTATAATATTTCTCACAAATTTCATTTATTTTATTTTTAACTAACTTTACATATTCCGGGTCATATAGTAAAGAATTGTTAAATTTCCAAAAGCCTTTGCCACGTTTGATCTCGTTAAATTGTAGGCTAATCTCTATAACAGAATGATCTGTTCTAAAGCCAGGATCTATGTTGGTATATTCTTCTGAAGAAAGGAGGTTGTGTGAAACAATGAAACTATCAAGGCGTGATTGTTTCAAAGGAGTTGATTGACACCAAGTATATCTTTGCCATTTGGATTATTTAACCTCCATGAATCGTTTAGATCATACAGCTCTATGATATCTTGTATTTTGGCTCATGCTTTTGGATTATTAACATTTTTATAATTGAATTGATCAAGCATTGGGTTCAAAATACAATTTCAGTCTCCACAGAGAATTCGGAATTCGGATTCGGATTCTTTTAATATTTCTATAATGTTTTCATAGAATTCCGGAGTATCATTTGGGCCATACAAGTTAACAAGTAAATACGTCTTATTTCAATATCTAGTGCCTTATAATTCCCAAACTCTTCGTCAGAATATTCTTTCCTAACACTAAATTCGAAGGTGTTGTTAAAAAGAATGGCAGTCCCTCGAGTGTTTGATTTGTAAAAACTAAAATAACATTCCGAATAACCCCATTGTTGTTGATGGATTGTCCTTGTTTTTTCGTAAAGTGAACATCTTGTAAACAGTATATGGATGCTTTTTTCTTTTTAAGAAAATTAAAAACCTGTTTCCTTTTTAGGCTGTCGCCAATGTCCCGACAATTCATACAAGTAATTCTAACTCTTTCAGACCCCATTGTAGATTACACTACTATCAGTTAGGTGAGATAAGATGAAAGTAACATGTTTGATATGCTGTCATTTTGTATGACTTCCAAAAGGAATGCGTAATGTTCATGGTCTGTAACAAAACAGTGGAAATTTAAAATAAGATTAAAGAGAAATAAACAAAAAAGGAAAATAAAATAAAAATAAGCATTGTTAAATTTGGTTTGAAGTACACCAACCCGTACCCATTACAGATCAATGAAAAGAAATTGTATTCGTAATTGCACTGGAGTGATGAAGTAACTTCATTCATTCTAGTTACGACTAAGAAAACAAATACAAAAAAATCGCATAAGATTCACCAAATCGTGTTACATTTCGGATTGCACTTCTCCTAGTGGTGAAGAAGACATGTACAAAATTTGAAAAGGATGAGATGAATAGTTTTTCATGAATCAAGCACACAAAAAATACTCAGAATATGACTAAGTTAAAAACTACAAAAATTCGCCAAAAATTAACAAAATTCACCAATTCAGTTTAAATTGCGCAATGCACTTCTCCTAGTGGTGAAGAAGACATGTGCGGAATTGGGAAAGGAGATGAATAGTTTTAGTGTAAACAATCGGACAAAAAATGTCTTCGTCCATCCGTCCGTCCATCTGTCTGTAAACTTTTCGCTTTTCCAATTCTTCTCGAGAACCAATGACTCCACAGAGCTGAAATTTTATGTGAAGACTCCTTGTCCGATGGGAATTCTAAATTGTAGATTTATTGACCCCTGTGACCCCATTGGAAATGCTTAAAAACCTATTTTCATCTTCTTCTCCAGTTCCAAAAGGTCTAGAGAGCTGAAAAGTTGTGTACAGACTCCTTGGTGAATGGGGATTCTAATTTGTAGATTTCGTGACCATGGCCTGGGACACAAAATAAAGGCCTCTCAGGACATGGCCTCAAAACCTATTTTCATCTTCTCCAGAACAAATGTACCTAGAAGGCTGTAATATTGTGTGCAGACTCTTTAGCTAATGGGGATTCTAAATTGTAGATTTAGAGACCCTTGGGCCCCAAATATAGGCCTCACAGACCATGACCTAAAATATATATTGTCTTCTTCTCCTCCAAAACAAAGAGACCTAGAAGGCTGTAATATTGTGTGCACACTCTTTAGCCAATGGGGATTCTCAATTGTAGATATGATGACCCTGTGGTGTCCCAAATAAGGGCCTCAAGCCATGACCTAAAAATCTATTTCAGTCTTCATCATTAAACAATATAAACCCTGATTAGCTCTGTTCTTGTCATGATGTATTTGTTAACTATTCATTAAAGTCAATCTTTGTGGTGAGTACGATTTCATGAGTTAACTATTAAGAATGAAATAAATATTAATATTAAGTGTCGTTTAAGTAGGCCTACTTGTAATTTTGATGAATGAATTCACATTCGGTTTACAAATGAATAAGGCAGTCCAGGAAGTGTAAAAGTTCATCGTTAGCCAATCAAATTACTTGACAGTGTTAATATATTTTCATGAACCCCTTTACGACATGTGGGTAATAAGATATAGGGTAAAATATGCCAAAGGGTGTTTATGAGATTTAAAACCCACAACCCGAGTGTTTATCCCGAGGGTAAGGGTTTTACATCTCATAAACACCCATCGGCATGTTTTATCAAGCTTACAAACCGACCCCGTGGTTAAATATTATGTTGAATCTATTCTAATTGATAGTGCGAAAAAGTAAAGGTGTCGTCCGTAAAATATCCCCCTTTTGGTGAAAGGCAGTAGAGTATATAAAGGGAACTTAGAAAACAACCTCATCAGCCTAGTCCCTGTAGCACAGTGGTATCATCGCTGCGCTTGGTGTGCAGGAGCATGGAGGAAGTTTGGAAGAGAGGTTACGAACAGTTTGTGAACTGATATAAAAAGTTCATTAGAGGAACAATTTAGATTTCTAAATAAAACTGATTTCAAGTCAAATCCTCTGTGAAAGAAAAACATATTTTGCCTTTTAACACTGTAAAGAATGCAATAAAAGAAAAAGTGCGTTGAATTGTCATAATTATGGCCACAGGACACTTCGGATGATTGTGACATGAATCTTTTATGTTTGCATTTAAGTGGCTGCATTCAAGTCTGAGACGAGAATTTATTATTTGGCAAAATCTACCGTGAATGACAGTATGTACCAGTAACCTGAAAGATTGCAAGTTTCTATGTTCTATCGATAATGAATTCCATAGTATCGGGAATGAAAGATCTCGCATAATTTACGGTTTTACAGTTAATGGTCTGGAGTCTTGAGTCGTCGCCAACAACATCAGATTCGGAGGTACTAGGTTGCTTATATAACGTGTTGTATTATTTTTGACCATTTTATAAAACACAATCATTTTATGAACTGATTGCTCGTACCTCAGAAGCCGCCATACACGCTTCTCAGGGCATCAAGATTTAGTTTTTCAAGCATATCTGCTTGCTCCTTTGTACAACTTTCCCATATATGACTGTAGTAATCGAATACAGGTAGAATGAACCTTTTATACACCGTTTCCAAAGTTTTCGGCTTAATCGATATTTGAGACTTCTAAGATAAATCACCATTGTGGCAACGTTTTAGCAGTCTCGTTTATTTGATCATTCCAAGAACAATGGTGTTGTAAAAATGTTTATGGCTTTCAACCGAGTCAATAACATTGCCATTCATAAGTTTAATTTATCAATAATTATTTGGATACCTTAGAACAGTTTTCAAAGCATATGGAGATGAAGGTTTCGTTAAAGATATCAAACTCTATATAATTGTTGGGAAATATAATTTTAAAATGTTCCCACCTGTGTGGGGATATCGCGTTCACTATCTGAGTTTGTTCTTGTAAACATGTTCATAGCTTATGCACAACATAAGCAATGACAATAGCAATCGGACCAACAATGGGTATTTATTTTACATCAGTGCATACCGAGTTGACTCGGCCTAGCTCTATATTTGGAAATAATTTGTTAGTTGGATCGGGGACATGTCAAGAGATGATTTAATTTAAACTCAGGTGAAATACGGATAGTTTGAAAGATAAGGCTTAGAAGAATAAGTAGAATTATATTTAAAAGGTTTCACTTGGGTAAATGTAGAAGACCTTTATTAATACAGTAAGTCAAAATGTCAAAACTTGTTGAAAATAAGTCCTTGCGATAAGACCACTTGAACATGAAAACTAATCTACCGGCAATATGTTTGTCAAGATAACACACTAATGAGCTGTTGAATAAATTATGAACTCTAAATTATTAATGTTAGAAAGAACAGTTGGAATCAATAAGCAGAAACTGACAAGACGAAATAGAGGTCTTTCAGTTGTTCCACATTTGCAAAACATAAGAATGTGATTGTTCACTTATACATTCCTTGCGTTGCTTCTTTTAGTGTTAAAATGATTCTTGACGTCGTCTTTATTTCGCTTCTAGTCAATCATGTAAATCCATTTTGCTTCGATATGTCAACTTCTATGGTTGAAAACACATATCTGGAAAATGATTTACTTGGTGAAGAAACTGAATCGAGTTTATTGGACTGTGCGGCGTCATGTCAATCCACTCATGAATGTCTATCTGTTGGCTTCCAACCCGAAACACAAGCTTGCCATCTTCACACGGGAGACAGTTCCTCTGCATCAGAAGATCTGACTGAACAGAACAACTGGATACATGTGGACATTCAATCTCTCCAATTGGTAAGTCAGATACTAATGGGGACTAAATGACGTGGGACAATCGCTAAATGCATGTATATGTTTGCAAATATTCAGTTACGAACATCGAATAACATAACGTATAATATAAAATATCATCTGATACATACCATATTGGTTGAATCTAATGAATAGGACAGAAACACTTTCCGATATGTTTATATCATAAAGAAGGACATGTGAATGTGGTTACTAAATTGAAATATTATATCAACTTAGGTTTTGTAACGTAATTAACACGGATATTCATGGACAAACCAATCTTCGTTTGTTCCTTTTATTGACTTATGGCTGTTTTGACAGACATATTTTATGGACGAAAATTCTGTCAATTGGTTGAATGATTAAATGGTCACTGCTCTGGAATCGCTGTTCAAGACGTTACTTGTGTTGTGTGCGAGTTAATGTATTAAGACATCTTGGTTTGCAGATAACCCTCGGACTGATTTAATGATTCATCCTGCCTCAATTGTTATTCAACCTTTTCACTTGTAACTTGTTACATCAGATTAATGACAGACAGACAGACAGAGAGAAGATTTTATTTTTGTCTTACTTGTTTTACAACAACCAATCGCCCAGCTATTTATG
Source organism: Gibbula magus (assembly GCA_936450465.1). Lineage (NCBI taxonomy): Eukaryota > Metazoa > Mollusca > Gastropoda > Trochida > Trochidae > Gibbula > Gibbula magus. The sequence goes on from OW388306.1 coordinate 25,950,137, forward strand.
AGAGAGACATTTTCATATATAGATTAAAATGAAAATGTCCATGGAAATAAATAAAATACAGCTAAGCGAGATACTAAGCTTATGTAAAAGGGAATAAAAGGCATGTAGACGGCAAACGGGTTAAGATTTAGTGGCAGCTTCTGGCTGAGTAGAAGGTCAAAGGCTTAATAAACATATGATCTTGCTCTGTTAGCAGATAGTGATATAACCTTAACGTGATTCCAGCTGTTTATCGGTATTGTGCACATTCATTCTATATATAAACTCAGAAAAATCTATTAGTGTACATTTTAAAAAGTCGTCTTTTCATTTCCAATCATTTTTAGGACGTCCCACGTATACGTTCCCAACTTCCAAAAGCAAGGCATAACTCTTGCCAGTCTCCATTACTGGTTGATTTAGGCTTTGCAGTATGGTCCTCGCTTTTTTGTGCCAAGATAGTGCGTCGTTGCACCTGAAATGCATAGTGGGCCCGGATTTCCAAGCACAGTGATCATAAAGATCCCGTGAAATGCATTTTTATCAAGACTGACAGATTATTACCTCTACGAACATTATATATCGGAATCAATTGAGCATAAAATCGAGACAACATACCTTGCAATTGATTATTAAGACGATTTTAATTAAACCCATTTTAACAGTGCAGTAATTACCGCCGCGAAACGTTTTAAAAAGAATCATTGAGGCGTGACTGATTAACCACAGACGACGAGTCTTCTGTGACCCGCTGCGTAGAGCCTCATTAATTAATTAATGATGATTATCACTGCCGCTAGATGAATTTATGAGGTGTGTTAAATCACCAAAAAACACATGTTTATGCAGTAATTATGTAATTTCATCTGTGGAATTACCCAGTTGGATATCTAAACATTCGATGTAAAGAAAATTTAAGTTGTTTGATTGACGATTTGTTAGTGAAATTAACAATCAAATGTTGAGAAATAACTCAGGGACCACCCCACCTCAGTTTTTCTTTCTCATCGCCACGGCTAAATTAGGTGTTTTAAAAAAAAAAAACGTTTATAAGTAACTTATGGACCCATTTCAGAAATTTAAAATCGAGCAATTATCAAATTGACATCCCATTCTAATGAATCCGTTTTTGACCATATGTTATAACATCTCTTCTTTAAGGAAAAACTCCAAGGCCTAAATCAGCCATCAATAATTGAGACTGGCAAGAGTTATGCATTGCATTAGGAAATTGATACGTTCTGTGCGGAATAATATTTTATATGTTGTAACAGAAGAAATTTCACTGATAATGCTATATCCCGATTATGCCACTTATTCATGTAATGGGATATTAGGCCATTTACTATCTATACGTGTCTTAAAGTATATATGGATTCAATTAAGCAACACGCAATTTAATTTTTACAGCAAATCGATCAAATAAGAAACAAATACAACGTGTCAGGAAAGCAATTACTGATATTAGTTTGAAAAGTCATGTAGCAGTGTTGACATTTCAGATAATGGGATATTAAACGTTGTATGCTTCGCCCTTGGGTAATACGGGTAAAAGACATTTTATATTTATATACGTTTCTACAAGTACATATTAAATTAATTAAGCAATACGAAATGTTTTACAGCAAAATCGATCTAAAAGAGAATATAACGTTTCAGGAAACAAATCAGTGATAATAGGCAATACAATCATGTAGCAGTGTTAAACGGGCAGTAGCACGTTTTTTTTTAATTTTATTTTTTCAAATTTCCCATTTGTAATGAACGTTTATATGATTTATATTTGCATAAGAGGGTAAACAATCTTATTACACAAACCAATTATCCAAAGTGGTAATAACGGTGTTGCGCATAAAGCAAAAAGTGCATGGCGGCCATTTTATTGTGAGCACATTTTATTATTTCGAATGACAAAAACGATTCAAATGGCTTTCCAGAACCATGTACACTCATTTTCAACTTGATTTTCCGAAGAGAGAAGGATGTTTTACTATTGAAGACATTAGTTTTCAAATACATTTCCCCGACTTATTTCAGACAACAATTCAACCGTGATTTTCAAATAAGTTTGCTTTCTGCAACAACACGCTAATCTAACCCAGTACTATGCACAATGTATTGTAGGGAATGGAACTATGAATATATTACTTGTCATAATGAAAAACGTGGCTGCAGGCATAGAATCTGAAAATGTACACATTTTCAAACTCTGTTTTTGGCAATTTTCAGACTTGGTTGCAGGGCGAAAATCAGTTTGAATTGTCGTGCTTACATTGACGGGGCTTTAAAATACTTTTTATAATAAAATTGGGATATTAGTAACGAAAATATGGCCGTTTCAGCCACGCATGTATTAATTCAAGGAAATATGGTGGAATCGTGTAGGTTCTTTTCATGAGACAACACGTGGTTTAAAAACGTAGAAAGAATGATTTTTCCGGTAAATGAAAAACTTTATTTCACCCAAAACGGTTGGAAATCAATGTAAATTTATATATATTTTAGTATCAGACGTAATATTGAAGTAAGTTGTTAGTCATATTTATATTATTATGTTGGAACAGGTAATGTACAAAATCGGGCATATTAGGTTAATAGTATGTTAACAAGTATCGGGTTTGGTAATGAAGGATATTCTCAGGATATTCATCCCAGCTTCTTACCGGTTATTAAATCTTTGACCAGGCTTGTCAGCTTGAAAGAAGTCAACTTTCCATATCTTGTATCAGTATTTTATTTGTCAACCTCATCGATAGATACAGTTTACATTGTTATCTCCGCAAGTGCATATCTCCTCTTTATAAATGATTCATAACAAACATTGTATTGTCTTATCACATATAACTTATTTATTATTAATAGAAACAAGCAGATACAATAACATAAATATCAATGACATAGTATGCAAGTTGTGTACTACAGATAATGAAGATGAATTTCACTTTCTCTTTAAAAGTTCTAGATATAACGAAATACGACTTTAGTATATCAAACGATCTTACTTGAATTATCCTTCGTTTTACAAACTTGTCCAACTTTTAAGTATTCAAAATACTACTCAACTATTAACTTGGGTATATTTTAAACACAGTTAAGAAGGTTCCTTGCCAATTTAGGAAATCTCAATATTTCTCTATATACACGAACAACATATGCTAAATCTATTTCTGTTATTAAAATTAGGGGTCATCTTGCTCGTTATTGAAATAAGAGCTCCCAATGTAGGTGGGGGAGCGAAACTGGAATAATAATTTGAAAAAAAAAACCTGTGAAATTATTGTCAATTTTCAGTTGCAAGGGAGATAACTTAAATTAGATTCTAGAGAAAAATAACGAAATATATATTTTTATCATATAAAAAATACTATATTTCACGATTATAATACAATGATTTTAAATAAGATTTACAGTTGAGATGGTTTACTTTGGTATATAGGTACTTGAATCTACCTAACATGACATCAACATGACCGTCCTTCTCAATGTTGAGTTTGTCTTGTCACATAAACACACAATAGACATTTTCAAGAATGGCAATCTGGGGATTATGTTATACGTGAAATATGTGATATGTCAAATGCCTTTTCATACAATTAATTTTATTTATTTCATTAAACCTCTCTGTGAAACATGACTTTTCATATTTTTTAAATGTGCTATATAGATATGTTCATATATTTTTTTTGATGTTCATTAAACCCTTTTCATCACATTATCAGGCTGGGCCGTTCCATTGTATTATGAGAGGTAACAGGCTAGGAATTATGAGTGTGGTTGACCATGAATTTGTTTTGACATCCTGTAGGGGTTATGGGATGTAGGGGCTATGCGAGACTACCGACATAAGTCCTGACCCTCCATGCTCCATTTGCGGTTTACATTCGTTACTGCAGTACTGTAGAGAAGCGATGATGGTGTCACGTTCACAGAATGATTCTTATATTCCTCCAATTACATGCCTGCTCCGATATATATATACATATATATATATATAATGCTCTCCGGCTTATCTTTGGAAATCCGGTCGAGTCCGAAGTTTGTCGCGACTAACATTTTTTTACAAACAAATTTAATTATTTCAATGCCCTGCATGAGATCTCTGGAGATTTTCAGGTTAAAATTATTTTTTCCAATGGAATTTTTTTTTCCAATGGAATTTGTTTTCAAATGGAATTTTTGTTTTTCCAACGGAATTTTTTTTTCCAATGTGGAAAAGGGTGGTGGGATTAGTCATTGAAAGCAGATTTCATAATAATGAATTTATAAAAAATATTATAATTCTATTTTTTTTAATTTGGTGAAGTGTTCAATGAAATGTTGATTTCAATAACATATATTGAGTTAGATGAAATATTGATTTTGGAAAAAAAATTAAAAAATTGTGAAATGTTGACTTAATATTTACTGACTTTGGTGGAAGTTTTGTTTTGATAAAATTTTGAATTTGATGACATGTTGACTTTGATGAAATGTTGACTTTGGAAATAATTATTGACTTTTGTGAAAGTTTAATTAAAATAAAAGGTTTCTCTTTGAAACAGATTTTTTTCAATTTAGCGAAATGTTGAATTTGATCAAGTATTTATTTGGTGAAATGTTGACTTTGAAAATATTTATTGACTTTTGTGAAAGTTTAATTTAAATAAAATGTTGACTGTGATAAAGATATTTTGCATTAAGTGAAATATTGACTTTGATCAAGTATTGACTTTGATGAATTGTTGACTTTGAAAAAGATTTTTTTGAATTTAGTGAAATATTGACTTTGTTCAGGTATTGACTTTGATGAAATGTTGACTTTGGAAATATTTATTGACTTTTGTGAAAGTTTAACTTTTATAAAATGTTGACTTTGGTGACATGTTGCTTTTGAAAAAGATATTTTGCATTAAGTGAAATATTGATTTTGATCAGTTATTGACTTTGATGAAATGTTGACTTTGACATTTTTTTTATTGACTTTTGCGAAAGTTTAACTTATATGAAATATTGACATGTTGGTTTTGAAAAAGATATTTTGAATTTAGTGAAATATTGACTTTGGTCACATATTGACTTTGATGAAATGTTGACTTTGGAAATATTTATTGACTTTTGTGAAAGTCTAACCAAAATAAAAAGTTGACTTTGAAAAAGAAAATTATCAAGTGTCCTTCCCCTAAACATATATTGAGATTATAGATATGTAGTATTTTTTTAATAAGACGTTTCCACAATATATTCTCCTATCAAATATTCACCTTTGCGATATGTTGACTCTTGAAATATTAATTGCGTTGATAAGGTTTCTATCTAATGACTTTTTTAAAGTTGAACACTAATGTCTGGCTAAAGGTGGATGTTTAAGACAGTATGTGTTAGATCATTTGACTAGGCTTTTGCCCACATTACATCAGTCACCACGACTGATTATTTATACACACCTGATTGCAGGTAACATATATATAACGATATAACAATTGCAATATAATCATGCAGCTTAGGTTTAAGGGATATATCAGACTTGTGAATTGACTCTCAGAATACCCTACGGCGTCCCTCTCGGTATTACGTAACGTGTGTATTCGATCAACTCATTAAGGCCAACAGGTAAGTAAATACCAGTTCAACGGCATTGACCCAGCAGCTAGGTGTTACAAGAACACCAATGTAGTCAGACTTCAATAGAGTGACCACATGAGCACTGATTTGTTTCCGATCTGTGTGCATTACACTGAAAATTTATCTACGATCATATGACATTCTCGACCATGAACTAATAGCGCTTGGGACTTAACAAACGTAAGTTATGTAACTTTAACATATCAGATAATGCATTTCTTTTGTTTTTGTTACAGGCGAATAGTTATAATATGCATAATATTATCCATGTAGGATTTGCTGACTTTTAAGAGATTGACTTTGGTGACTGGAAACTATTTATTGGATTATAGCCTAATAAGGTAAACATGATTCTAAATCCCTATGTGTGACGTCTTGGCTTTTCGGAAAGATTTAACACTTTCAATTGGACATCAAAGGCTGATTCTTTCAAATATGTCCAAACCTATGGATATCACAACTAAGCTGACGGTGGTGCATTCTTTGTGAGACCCAAAATATTTTCATCGCTTTGACGGTTATTAACTAGTGATTGACCTCTCATGTGTATCATATGCATACTGAAATATTGAATCAACATCGCATTTCATTCGATATAAACATATTCCAAGAAAAACATGGAGTGATTGTGACAAAGGAAGTAACGAATATTTAATTTAAAGCGATAATATAATGATTTAACAGTATTTAAGTGTGCTGTGTATTAGAAACTCCCAGGTCTAACATAATGTGAATGAAGCAGAGAACGTCTCCCCGTCAGTAGCCATGGGAATTCGCGTGTTGATGTAATTACAGGTAGCGGGAATAACCATTAACTTATTATCATGTACCGACCTTTACTTAATTGTTTGTGTATCTCCTACCAGAATATTACGGGTGGCCAACATTCCGACACGTTCAAATGTTCTTATATATCTAATGCACAAGTATTATATAACATGTGATCTTAGAGAGGCAGTAATGAAACTTCAATTATCATGTACTGTAACAGATTGTTTAGTGACATCTTGACGTTGAAAAGATATCCCGAGTTTGATGACATGTTGACTTTGGAAATATTGAATGACTTTGGTAAAAGTTAATCTTTAATGATATGTTAACTTTGATGACATATTGACCTTGCGAAGATATTTTGAGTTTACTGAATTGTTGACTATCAAAAGATTGACTTTGGTGACATGTTGACTTTGAAATATTTGTTGGCGTTGTTGAAGTTGGAATTTAATGACATTTTGAAAACACAAATGTCTGGCTAAAGGAGCGCGTTTCAGACAGTAAGTGTTAGATCATTGACTACGCTATTGCCCACAATACACCAGTCACCAAGACTGATGATTTATACACAACTGATTGCAGGTTACAGATATATGATATAACAGACTTCCTAGCTATCAGAACATCCTGTCTGTAAACGAGGTTGTCTAAGTATTACGTAACATGTGTATTCGATCAACTAACCCATCACAGAAGTCTCAACTCGTTGAGGCCGACAGGTAATTATTTACCGGTTCAACGCCTCTGACCAGGGACCTTATATACCTATATAAGGTCCCTGCTCTGACCTAGCTCCTGAGTGAGCAGAGAACGCCAATAGAGTCAGAAGCCCTTTATTAAATCGATGAGTGAACAAAAAGCACGAGATTGTTATCCATTACGGAAATGAAACAGTTCATTTCGTACCTCACTAAGTCTTGTTTAATTCGATGTGGAGCATTTTTACCCATTGAATAACTAAAACAATACATACGTATATATGTATTTATGGCAGTGCTCAGTTGTCCTTAGCGTCAAAATACTGCTTTGCCTCGTTTGAACAATCGATTAGTTCGCCAGTATTATGCTTACTAATCTTATATGTTTATTATTCGTTTTGTATCAATAATCAGTGTAATGTAGTGATGTAATGAATTCAGAATGTCTTTATTTGTTGCGTTATCAAATTCGCCAGTACCGTTTACAATACAGTTTAATTAATTCGAACTTTTGAAACTAGCCTCCAATTTTGATCTTAGGATGACCCACTCAATGTAAGATTATTGACAGCAGGGAAGGGATGCATGCAAAGTGTACATTAAACATTTTCGTAACCATTTGATCAGTTTACAATTTCGGCCGCTCTCTCAATACGATACACTGTTCATTTAAGACATCTTACGATTTTGACTGGTACTATTAAAGAATAGCCATTTCACACAAGTGTCCTTTCCCTAAAAACATATATTGAGATTATAGTAGAGAGATGAAGAATAGTTTGTTAACGTGTCACATGCCGAACATAAATAATATTAATAAATATATCAATTCACACGAGAATAAATACCCCCCCCCCCCCCCCCCCCCCCCCCCATATGCTAATTGAAATACTAACATAGTTTTGTTTTTCGACGAAGTTGATATGTAGTAATTTTTTTAACAGACGTTTCCACAAAATACTCTCTGGTTTGCATTCAAATGAAATCCAAAATGAATATACCACTTTTTCGTAAATCCCAGAAAATTCATTAGCGTTTATCCATCAAGTCAGTGAACCGTATCTTCTGAACATCCCAGTGACAACTTGTGTGTATCTCTGAGTCAACTCAACATGTGTCACAGTGCTCAGATTGAAATAACAGTATTGGCGACAATACACATTCGTACGTATTTTTAGATTGGTTTATGGTAATACCCGCACAGACTGCCCCCTTGCAATACACACATATCCCAGTATATCCAGACTTGCATATTCTATTTAACTCGTTGAGAGCGCGACTTGGCTCCTCACAGGATGACTGTTGATGGTAATTAGATACTACAATACTGTACTGTATACACACTGGTTGATTTCAAATTTTGTTTGAGAACTTAATGAATAATTAACATGTGTACTCTTTTTATTTTAAAGTTGACAATGTTGCTAACTATAAGTGTTACTACAGCACGGAAATAGTTAAAATGTTTGTTACAAGACAGTTTGAAATTCAAATTATTATAGATAGACAGGTACCAATATCATGACTTTGTTTATTACATTTTACGGTTAACAACATATATTAAGTTTCAAATAGTGTGTACGGCTGTTGAAAGTGTCATACTATCTAAATATTCATGCAGTTACATAAACATTGCATTCTACACGTTTGTATTTCGTATTTATATTGTAATCAATGATTTGAAAGCACGTATCTCATCAAGTTATCATACATACATTTATTATACATTACCGAGACATCAAAATCCATGTCCCATAACTCTCCCATTTCCATTTTGTGTCTTCATGTTTATAGAAAATGATAATTAAGAATTCCGTCGATTCTTACATTTTACAATAGGTGTACTTTATTTTGAATATTCATATATGCATATATATGAGATATATTTAAATGTACAACAAACTAAAATGGCTTATGTTTATGCTTATGATTTGTGACGGCAAGAAATATTTTATGATAAATACGATGTTTAATCAATGTTTTTTACAGTTAAATTGTTAATGTTTTACATAAATCAAACGAATAGAAAATGTGGTCGATATCTGGGAAAGAAAATACTATGCGTCCATCCATGACCTCGTGATATACAGCACAATACAATTAAATATAAATATAAATATATAGATGATATATGTCTTTCTTTTCTATCTGATTTTTTCTTGATTTATACCAGGATTATCTCATCGAGTGAAGTACAAGTTTATATTTTCGCATGCAGCGATGGCGCAAGTGAGAATATATTACTCTTCCACCACACGAGATGAGGTGAACATGATATTTGTCAAGAATTGACAGATATTCTATTTATTATATCAATAATTCTGTGTTTTATGTTTAAATTGACCAGATTTCAACGGCATCGGTTTTAATGACATCATATATCACAACCTTAAATGTGGAGGTACTAAATGCCTTTTTCCAACAGCGAATGTATGTGTTTTATGTGTTCATTTATACAGAACACAATAAGATAACAATATATGATTTCGAATATACATAGATACGATAATCGACTGACTGAGCGTTTACAAATTACAATCTGTTACAGTACATGATAATTGAAGTTTCATTACTGCCTTTCTAGGATCACATGTTATATAATACTTGTGCATTAGATCTATAAGAACATTTGAACGTGTCGGCATTTAGTCCACCCCTAATAGTCTGGTAGGAGATACACAAACAATTAAGTGAGGGTCGGTACATGATAATTAGTTAATGGTCATTCCCGCCACCTGTAATTACAGCAACACGCGAATTCCCATGACCACTGACAGGGAGACGTTCTCTGCTTCATGCACATTATGTAAGACCTGGGACTTTCTAATACACAGCACACTTAAATACCGTTAAAATCATAATATTATCGCTTTAAATTAATTTCGTTACTTCCTTTGTCACAATCACTCCATGTTTTTCTTGGAATATGTTTATATCGAATGAAATGCGATGTTGATTCAATATTTCAGTATGCATATGATACACATGAGAGGTCAATCACTAGTAAATAACCGTCAAAGCTATGAAAATAGTTTGTCTCTCGCATAGAATGCACCAACATCAGCTTAGTTGTGATATACATGGGTTTGGACATATTTGAAAGAATCAGCCTTTGATGTCCAATTGAAAGTGTTAAACCTTTCAAATTCAAAATTTTATTTAGGTTAAACTTTCACAAAAATAAATAAATATTTCCAAAGTCAACATTTCATCAAAGTCAATACCTGATCAAAATCAATATTTCACTTAATGCAAAATATCTTTTTCAAAAGCCACATGTCACCAAAGTCAACATTTTATATAAGTTAAACTTTCACAAAAGTCAATAAATATTTCCAAAGTCAACATTTCATCAAAGTCAATACCTGAACAAAGTCAATATTTCACTAAATTCAAAAAAAATCTTTTTCAAAGTCAACAATTCATCAAAGTCAATACTTGATCAAAGTCAATATTTCACTTAATGCAAAATATCTTTATCAAAGTCAACATTTTATTTAAATTAAACTTTCACAAAAGTCAATAAATATTTTCAAAGTTAACATTTCACCAAATAAATACTTGATCAAAGTCAACATTTCGCTAAATTAAAAAAAATCTTCTTCAAAGTGAACCTTTTTTTTAAGTTAAACTTTCACAAAAGTCAATAATTATGTTCAAAGTCAACATTTCATCAAAGTCAATACCTGAACAAAGTCAATATTTCACTAAATTCAAAAAAATCTTTTTCAAAGTCAACAATTCATCAAAGTCAATACTTGATCAAAGTCAATATTTCACTTAATGCAAAATATCTTTATCAAAGTCAACATTTTATTTAAATTAAACTTTCACAAAAGTCAATAAATATTTTCAAAGTCAACATTTCACCAAACAAATACTTGATCAAAGTCAACATTTCACCAAATAAATACTTGATCAAAGTCAACATTAAACGTTAAACCTTTGAGAAAAGCCAAGACATCACACATAGGGATTTAGAATCATTTTACCTTATTAGGCTATAAGCCAATAAACAGTTTCCAGTCACCAAAGTCAATCTCTTAAAAGTCAGCAAATCCTACATGGATAATATGCATATTATAACTGTTCGCCTGTAACAAAAACAAAAAAGAAATTCAAGTCTGATATGTCACCTAAACCGCAGTTGCACGATCAAATTGTTCTATCGTTAAATATCTGTAACCTGCAATCAGGTGTGTATAAATAATCTGTCATGGTGACTGATGTAATGTGGGCAATAGCCTAGTCAAATGATGATGTCAACATTTCGCAAAGGTGAATATTATAGGAGAGTATATTGTTGAAACGTCTTTTTTTAAAAAAATACTACATATCTATAATCTCTATATGTTTAAGGGGAAGGACACTTTTTAAAGTCAAAATTGCATTTGAGTTAAGCTTTCACAAAAGTCAATAAATATTTTCAAAGTCATCATTTCACCAAAGTCAATATGTGATCAAAGTCAACATTTCACTAAATTCAAAAACATCTTTTTCAAAGTCAAAATTTTATTTAGGTTAAACTTTCACAAAAATCAATAAATATTTCCAAAGTCAACATTTCACCAAATAAATACTTGATCAAAGTCAACATTTCACTAGATTCAAAATATCTTTTACAAACTCTACATTTTATTAAAGTAAAACTTTCACAAAAGTCAATAAATATTTCAAAAGTCAACAATTCACATAACTCAAAAAATATTTTAAAAGTCAACATGTCATCAAATTCAATATTTTATCAAAGCAAAACTTCAACCAAAGTCAATACATATTTCCAAAGTCAACATTTCACAAACATTATATTTTTTCCAAAATCAATATTTCATCTCAATATATGTTATTAAAATCAACATTTCATTGAAAACTTCACCAAATTAAAAAAAATAGAATTATTATATTTCATAAATTCATTATAATGAAAAGTGCCTTCAATGACTAATCCCACCACCCTTTTCCACATTGGAAAAAAAATTCCATTGGAAAAGAAAAAAAATTCCATTGGAATTGTTTTACAAAAATTGAAAAAAATAATTTTAACCTGAACATTTCCAGAGAACTCATGCAGGGCATTTTAAATAATGAAATTTCTTTGTAAAAAATTGTAAGTCGCGACACTTTTATTGTCGCGACAAACTTCGGACTCGACCGGATTTCCAAAGATAAGCCGGAGAGCGTTATATATATCAGTTCTTTTATAATCAAGCGTAAAACATTGTGGTCTATTCTGACAATTCATTGTGATGGGGATTGTAGCAGTTGACTCGAGACAATTGGTTAAATACTTGAAAATATCTTAATATTAAAAATCTGTCTTTGTTTATTTGGCGGCAAACGTTTCGCTGCAAACGCGACAGGTCTTCTGCGGAAGTTCATCATTTTTTGGCAAGCTGTCTGTTGATTGGCCTTTTTGATTAGCGTGCAGTATGCTAAACTCTTAGCACGGAAAATGAGAGGCTTGAGATCAAGGGCGGAGAGAGAAGTGTTGGAACTCGTTTCGTTACGCCTAGGACGTTGTGAATATTGGTTGTAGCTGCAACTCCCTAAAATTTGGTTTTCTTTTGAAACACGTTGTGTACCTACTGCACTACAAACCTGAAATTGTTGTACATTTCGGCAGGATTGAAGCTACACCTAAGCAACCTAACGATAGATTGTGTACAGACACTTTGTTCAATATGGATTATGAACCTCTCTATTTCTTGAAAATTAGATTGTCAACCGTATATAATGTATCACTGATATCCGTGATAAGCTAAATGGTACATGACACTATTCTTATAAGTGGTGGGTATAAGCAAAAAATGTTCAAATATTTTAGTTCTTACCAATTCTGATATATGTGTTTAAATACAGCCAAAATCGACTTTTGCAGTTTAAGACATAACATAGAACTGTTTTTAGTTAAACCAAGTCAGACTTGTCTGCCTGTTGTTATGTATATGTGTCGGTATATGTTTTTCAGCAATTATCATGCTTTTCCTATTTGAACCCAAAATGCATACACTCTGTACCTCCAAAGTAACAATATCCTGTGAAACAGTTCTAATGATAATTATATAATTACATTTAAATCTTGTTTATTATGTATTTGGTTAAGTTTCCACTGAAACTATGTTTTGGAAATTGAAAGTGGTCAATGCCATTATCATAAATTAAGTCCCCAGAAACAAAGACCAAAGGTTTTTTGGCGTATTTCCCAAGCGTCAATTGATTTAAGATTTGTGTATTTGTTGTTCTGTGCTTTTACACATTAAGTCAAATTACAATATTTTTAATCATCCCACAATACATTTGTAGATAAGTTAACCCTCTGACAACTACCTAAATATATGAGCTACATAGCTAATGGCTCTATTCATCAAACATCCAACAATTTCTTAGAAAGCTATCAACATCTCTGCTGTACATTGTACATTTGAGGAGATACTAATACAGTTGTTGTTTAACGATTACATATTACATATTAAGGTGTTTATACTGGTTTTACGATTAGTCACATATAGTTTACATGTATATAAAACAAGGTATAATTTGTCTCTATAGTTCCAACTTTGTTGTAAATCTGAAAACAAGAGTGGCATGATGATGACGTAATGTTAAGCAAATACTTTTTCAACAATTGAAGGACAATTTCATTTTTTTTTATCAACGTCCCAAATCTAAATTATATCATATAAACAATTTGTACAATTACTCAATTACCAACATTCATCAAAGCAAACCATACCACATTTTGTTACGATATCTTACCCAGTTTTATCGATGGGATGAAAAGTGCAAGTATTGTCTCATCCTTGTTGTAACATGACTGGTGAATTTTTGTTTCTGAATGGCTGATTTGCACATTTGAAAACAGCTCCCTTTTGATTGATAATGTAAGCCTGCAAATTAAAGGGGATGAATCACCCGACTAATACATCTTGTTCCGTTAACCATTTGGTGTTACAGGAACTCTGGGGTCCCTGCGCAGGCCACAACTGCTCTGCTGGTCAGCAGTGTAGCGTCCACAGAGTGACGAAGCAGTCTTACTGCAGGAAAGGTAGGGATCGACATGTGTTGACATTTAATAAGAGAGGATAGAGGATCCGTGTATCTTACTTGATTGGTTGATGAAACATAAGTGTCAGATCAAACTCAATAAGGCATCAATTTTATGACAAAAAGGGAAACATCACAATGCGCCGGCTGTAAATTTTATGAAATAAATTACGTATTTGACACATGGATATTATCATGAAATACTATATCCTTTTGAATTAATAAACAATGGAGATCCTTATCATTCGAATTTGAACTTGTAAAGCTGCAAAGGCACAGCATTAGTGCCCTATTGCACAAGTCATTAAGCTTCTTTCAGTAATTCATAAATAATATTAAAAAAAATGAAATGCGGTTTTTTCTCGAACTCTTACCTGTTATAATTTTTCTAAAAGCGGATTTCTGCCCACCACCTCCTGTGATGTCCAATGCTATCATTAACCTCGGCGGTCAGAAGATTGGAAGCTCACGGAACTACACCTGTCTAGAAGGTTACCAGATCACTTCTCGCACCTCAGGTGTAACTACCTGCCTACCTGACAACACCTGGTCCCCTCTCGATCTTACCTGCATAGGTGAGTGGGGATACTAAACCTTTCCCTTTTCGCCATCAAGAACTATGATTATTAATGGTAGAACAGTCGAGTCGACAAAGTTCAGAATTTTAGTGTAATCCATATTTTGAGTTTTTTTAGAAGAATTTTGATTGAAAAACACATTTCCGTAATAACGCTGTCGCATTCGCTGATTCAATGAGGCTGCTTCTCATAGATGAATCTTGAACCTATGTCGAGGATACAAGAGAGTATTCCATAGCGTAGAAGTCAAATACAAATACTTTCTTCTGGATAAGGTAGATTTTGAAATAATTACAAAATGGTTTTGTTACACTAATATCCGCGTTTCTGATTGGACGAAAGTTCTCAAAAACCTGCTGCCATTTCTCGATGAATGCAGATAAAATGTGCTACCATACCTCGTGCATTCGTACCTTGTGACGTCACAATCCATTCGAACAAACGGTCGGGTCTGCCGGTTCTTACAACTGAGCGTAACGTTTTGATGCAAAATATGAAATTCATATGTAATTTCGTCTTCACACCTACACCTATAACTGGAATATACATTTCTTTTCCGAATGAGACAATTAACTTCACCGGGAACACTTAATTTTGATAGATACAAGTCCCCGAGCTTGTTCACTCACAGCGCTTCACTAACATCAGCCATGTTTGAACGTCGCGTGATATGCTAATGAGGGTTAATCTAAAAATCCGGAATGTAGAGTAAACGAACTCTGATTGTATGCATGTGAATGTTGGGGAAAACGAAATTAAATCTTCTGCCGTTTTAGATGAAGGATTCCTCAATTTTGATTCAGCCATGTATCATTGCGTGTAACAAGCCGTTGTTTCTCGTGATAAATTACAAATATATTAGATTTGTGTAAATATTTAAAGAAAAACCTGTTGATTTTGTAATTATAAGGATTGTTTTACATGTTTTGTGCCTCTATCGAAGTATAACAGCAACAAATTGTGTATAACATCGCTCCGCTACGCTACGCGATGTTATACAATTTGTTGCTGTTATACTTCGATAGAGGCACAAAACATGTAAAACAATCCTTAAATAAATACTTTATTTCAATACTTAGAGGCCACAGGCCTATAGTACAAAAAAAAACAAAAAAAAACAACAACAACAAAAAAACAAAAAACAAAAAAAAAAACGTTCAAAGGATTCACATGAAAACAAACATTAAAAAAAACCCAAAACACCTGAACAGAAATCACATCATCATAAGTTAGCATTTGAACATACTGAATATTAACATTTCACTTCTGATATAAACATATTATACATATCACATCATCACTGAGAATTTTGAAGTAACATGCCTTGGTAGATGAAATTTGATAACTTTCGAATTAGAAGAGTACTGTCATTATTTAAAAGCAAAGTGAATTTCAACCTATTTGGATGTACATAGTAATATTTAGGAATATTATTTGTTCTCAGGTCAGTATACAAAGGACAAATTAAAAGAAAATGATACTCATCTTCCACACAATTAAGATGACACAATTTACAAATTCTATTTTCTAATGTTATATTGTAAGATTTTGAAATATGGAACTAATGTAAGTGCAATATGTTATCGTCATAATGTACCTTCTCTGACTTTAAATCGATGACGTGTCGTTGTAGGATTTCATAAAACAAGCAAACACAAGGATTCTGAATGGATTAAGATATCCACTGGAATTTGAAAGTCCATCACCCACTAGGGTTACTTTTCATCTTTTTTTTGAGCTCTAGATGTTAGGCGTATAATTTGATAAACATAATCTAATCTAGTTTAAGAAAAATAATTGTATATCAATGTCTTCAGTAGCAAATTGATTTAAACAAAGAGTATAGGGTTTCCACTTATATGTAAGAAATACATGTTAATCTATTTTGGCTTTAATTGATTGATTATGTGGGTGTGTCAGTATCAGCAGCAAACCTATCATTGAAGGGATGATTATAATTTATGAATATGTAAATTGGGATGTTAGATTCTAATTTATTTACATTTTTTCAAGAAACATTGTTTCTTGAGACAATGAATTCTAGCTAAGAAAATAGTGTTTAGGTAATTTTAGAAGCTGTACAAATAGTCAATAAAAATCACCAATGGAACTTTTTACAAAATGTAGGAAATAAATTGAAGAAAAACAGTTGCAGATATTGTTTTGTGAAAAAAGCTTATTTAAAGTTGATATTCAAGGTATTTTAGCAATTTTGGAACTGAAATAAACATGAACTAACAAGGAATAAGACTAATCAAAAAGCTATGTATTTTATTCCCTGTACTTTAATTTAAGCTGAATTCTTATTTATTATTTTCTTGTTACATACTAACAACTTTTTATTATATGCATCGAATCTATTTTTTAAATTCTATTTACATGTAACATGTAAAGTAAAGAAACAATCTCTTATTACTAATGTCACATTACATGTCACACCTAGCATGATTGTTTGAATAGCTTCTGTACCCAACTCTGTGAATTCAGTAATTGTTTAAATTATTCCAGTTTCATTTTCTAATTCTCATATTTTGTGTTATTTTCATTTATTTCAAAGGAGATGTACAAATATATTACTAAAATCTGATCACAACCAAATAAGTAGACTGTATATTGAAAAATCCATACAAATTTCACATCATAATACAGTGATTTTCCAGTATAATATACCTGTTACTTTCAAACCGGCCTCAATAACTTATATTTTGATTTCATTCTAATTGTGTTGTTGGTATTTTTATTTGTTGATAAATATGTCTATGAAAGTGGTTTAATATTATAAGAATAATCAACGAGTTGCGAGGAATTACGGATTATCTGTCCCGAGTTAATTATTGTGATAAACTCCGAGCTTTAGCGAGGAGTTTGACATAATAATTCACGAGGGACAGATAATTCGTAATTCCGAGCACCGAGTTGATTATTCTTTTTCTTACCCAGGATCATTTTAATGCATACAAATCGAAAAACAAGACGCGAATTCACGATCTTTGATTAGACTGCAAAATACGAATTGTACTCATACGCCATTCATAAACTCTCTCACACCTTCAAGATGCGCACATCTAAATAGTTTACAACCTGCGCTCTTTTTTCCAGAAAGATTCTAAGGAGCTGTTCAAATTTATTCCCAAAATGGTTTACTGACGTAGTAAACAATTCATTAATATCGTAGACAATGTCGCAGAATGAAAGAAAATTTTTGAAAACGTGAATTGATAATCGCTCTGTTGGAATGCAAGACAGGAGTGTAATTAGGTCACCAATTGACGTCATGGTTAATGACGTCACAAAGCAATGACATCACGGCAGTGCAGTCGGCGACTCTTGCATGCTGCTTTGCGTTGCAAGTTTAGTACTGTAAATACGGTCTAGGAAACATAGGTTGAACATGATTTTATATTTAATATGTTTTACTGACGTGTGTCTTCAATTAGGTATGCTCGAAATTGTTCAATTATGTGATTTAGCTTGAACAGGAGAACTTAGCAATTCATGAATGAGCGCAAAGTAGTTCCGTTAACCAATCAAAATGCAAGTTATATTTAGAAAAACTGTAATTCCCATGACCATTATGAACATTTTAATAGCCGGCATATCTGTGCCCGCTTGGGTAAGAATAGAATTTAGCAAACAAACAATGTCCTTGTTTAATTTTTGGCCTGCTTAAACGTTTGCTCCCAAGGTCGTGAAAAAGTAAACAAATATTGAATTATATATTCAATAACAATTATAAAAATAAACATGTATGTCAGGCCTTCGTTAATTATTAATTCATTATGTATAATATATATTTGGTCATTAGCTATTATAATGACTAAACATTTAAGTTTTCTAGAGTATTATAATCTTAATGCCTGTGTAAACAAAGCAGATATTATTATATAAATACAAGACAACCATCCCCTGATATCAGTGATTATTTATTATTAAAATGTCTAATTTGCTTGAAAAATATTCTGATCATAAGACCGATAAGTATATAAATAGTTGCACTTTATTAATTGTTTTCATTAGTTTCTAATATGAAAAAATAATATTTGTCATTTGCGAGTTGTGGGCAGCTTCAAACGGGACAGTTACTGCAGTCTGTCATTGACCATAGTTATTACCATTACCTAATAATCTTTTTTTTTACTTGAGATATATTTGGGGGAACAATTTGCTTCAACACATGCTTCACTCTTCCTGGCCAGCTACTTCGACCCTGCCACATATTCATTCAAGTTCACGATCGACACTCCGATTCGACAGCGCCATTGTTTATTGTAGGTCGTCAATGAATATCAGGAACTAGTTTATGGTTATTCCCCGGAAGTAAGATGTCTCGCAAGATCTCGTGACCTACTTACAGCTCCTATTTATTCATAAAACGAACGTGAATTCATTCGTGAAATTACAACACTTAATATTTATCCCATTCGTCGGTTAATTCATGAAATCTTACCCATCACAATAATTGATTTTAATGAAAAATAAACAAATATATCAAGACTAGAGAATAGCTCAATAAGTGAAGAATGCAACAATTGTGTTTACCGCTCTCGCTCTTGCTGTTGACAATATCAATATCAACGACACGCAATTCCCTCTTGATGTAGAGAACTCTAAAGGGTACAAAGTAATGCTGTACTCACTAGACGGAAATTAACCGAAATGAAGGGCGTTTCAACAGATCTAAATTTATATTTAAAGGGAGAGTTCTGTCGTCATCTTGGATATTTTGGCATTACGTGAAATCAAAACACGCTATATTGTACCGTATTTACAACTTTTAGTTTTACAACTAAAGACACACACTGACACAGTATTCACATAGTAACACATAACATGTCATAAAACTAATAAACACTTAGCTGTAATGCTGTAGCGTAGTTTTCCCCACACGCAGCGCCGATGAATGGCTTCAGTTCTCATTGTTTTCATTTTCAACAAATGTACACTTGTGTTTATCAAGTTGTAAAATATGAAGTCGTCCTTCACTACTATCGTTCAATTTGACTGTTTTAATCATGTATTAATAACATGTATGTGTTAACATGAATATCCTCTCGAAATTTTTTTCCACAAAAAATATCCCTTGTAAGGAGGTTTTTGTAACTTGTTAACATATTTGGACGAAGGGAAACATGCAAATTGCGACCGTCACGAAAATGACTGTACTCAAGGGACAGATAATTCTCACCTCTCCTCGCGCAGGGATATTTTCAATTTCAAATTACATTCATGACATCAGTTAATTAAGAGGTAAACTAACCTTCGATACCATTTTCTTTATCATTCGGAGCCCACCACGCATCGCCTTTCACGAAACTCGTGTTCGAACCTGACGGTAAAATAAACCAATCAAAAACAAGGATTTTAAAATACCATGTCTCATAAACACAAGACTGACAGCTGAAAAGGATAACCTTCATAACCTGACGTTTACAAAAAATAACCTGCAGTACTACTTTATCACTATATCATTGCGCAATTATTACACTGTTACCACATGCTCTTTTCTTGATTAAACTTATTAAAAACCTTACAACGTGAAATCTAATTGTAGTTAAATTTGAAAGTTTGATTAAAACAGCATATTAGAACCAAAAATTAAATACTTTAATCATACATTGTATTTCCTGTGAACTACGTTTTGCTCGTGGTGACACCTAAGTGATGCGGTATTTTTGTGGGCGGAGCTTATTGCATGATTTAAGACATTTGTTTTATCATGCACTGTACACTTTTTGCAGAGCTTTTTTATATTCAAAAGTTCATTTACTGATTAGAAATCGCTTAAATTTGAATTTAAAGTTTGAATATATAAGAAATAGATTTCATAATGTGTATGTTCACTGGCTTATAAACGGTTTGAAAGTTCAAGTTAAACTGTAGTATAAATACCGTCGACAAGCTCCGGCATTTATACCAGTTTAACTTGCACCTTTCAAACCGTTTATAAGTCGGTGAACAAACACATTATGAAATCTATTTCTTAAATATATATTATAGTTTCTACACACCATCATACATACATGTTTAATAAGTTGGATATTCATACATAATTTTTGTTATTGAAACAAACAACATTTTATTTACAAATTTGTTTTCATGGAAGGTTTCACATTATACCATAAACGGGGGTGTAACTCAGCATAGACAGTACATTTGACACAGGTTACAATCGGTCTGTGCATTAAAGCCCATGACTCTACAAACTTCTATTTAAACATGGGATTCTTTGTCAATGTAGATTGAGATATTTATTGTGTAAATGATATGCCATAGCTATGCGAGCTAAAGAGTAACTCATGTCAAATTCTTAGCTCACGTGATTTCGCTGCAATATGTATTTCCATATTTTTTTCACATGCAGATACTGTTCATTTGAAGACACTTGCATCTCAGGCTAAAATGATTAAGCTAAGATATTGTGAAACAAAATTGCGTACTTTAGGAATATTTGTCTCAAATGAGCATTCAAGTCAGACGAGTTTCAAAACGTGCAAACATCAAGGATAATAACTAAAAAACCCAAGACCTGAAATTAATGTTTTAAGGAGAGTAGAAGAGGACCGTAGACTTCATAAATCAATGATAAAATGATCAGTCATTTCCAAGCATACTTATTTCTTGAAGTTTAAAAGACTTTCCAAATTTAGTTTTTTGTTCGTTTTTATATACAATTTTATAAAATTCATAATTCAGTAGTAGCAAATCATGTTGCTGTGATAGACACAAATATTATACAGGGAACATAATAATTATCTCATTTTTGTGAACTTCTGATGAATAATAGATGGTATGATTGAGTTCTACTTTCGTTTTGAATGAACAATTATCATAAAGTTTTAAGTGTTTCTTTCGAATGTTAAAACTCAATGATGGAAGGTAGTTTAATACATCTGTCAAACAGAGGGAACATCATTGTTACTAGACAAATCCTAAATAATTCATTAATATCCACAGCCAACGAGGGAAAGGCATTTAAAGCTACTCAATTTCTTCTTTCGATGTCAATTGCCAATAGAGGGGTAACGTCGTTCTGTCTTTTTCAAATGACAGTAAAAGGGAAGTTACTTCGTACACCTTATGTAATGAAATTGAAGAAACGACTGAACGAGAATTTTCAGATATGATTTCGTGTTTGAGCCCCTTTATATAAGGTGTCGATGATACTTTAAACATCAAGTGAAATATCTTAATATTCGATAAATGGAGAATTTAAGTTGTTTGATTGAAGATTTCTTAGTGAAATTAACAATCAAAACGTCGCGAAATTAAGTTGAATTATGACTATCGTTGATAATGAAATTCCTCCAGTGACGTCACAGGAGTCATCCTTCAGGGACCACACCCCCGCAGATTTTCATTCTGAGTTTTTTTAAAAGCTGCATAATAGTAATTTATGGACCGATTTCAGAAATTTAAAATCGACCAATTGTCAAGTGGACATCCCATTTCAATGTTAACCATATGCAATTACATCTATCCTTTAATGTAAAATATATGTTCATTCATTCATTTATTCAAATTCAATATGATATGATTAACATGGTTTCTACTGGGATAAGTTTAGGTTGGGTGTATCCCTTGGAATAATTCTTTAAAATGATTGAATAATTAAAGCTTACTATGACCTCTAATCACTCAACGCATCTGTTGGAGCGTTTATGATAAGATAATTCAACATTTTGTCCTTTGGGAAAAGGAACATTGGGATAATATTTCGCGATAACATCAACAATAGAAAGTAATAACATATATATAATGCATCCCTGTGGTCCATTCAATCCAAGGACGTCTCCAATTGATGTTTTTTTGCTTAGGAATGACATTGACCAAGAACAGTTTTTAATTTTCATGAGTGGCTTGGAATAAAAAAAACTGACCCAAATCAAGCAATTGATGAACCCGGGTTATACTGTAAGAGGGGCGTTCAATAAATATTCCCCTGTCCAACTTCTCTTTACCGGAAGAAGTAGAAAGTTCACATGTCATATGTAGCATGTCTCCATAGGTCAAGTGTTGCTCATACTTTAAAAATATTCATTATTTCTGTCAGCACAGGTCTAAGAGTAGAGTAAGTTGAAACAATCGAGGCTGTTGAGTACAGAGCGATTATCAGGGTCGTACACCAAAGGAGACTTTTGATGAGATGAAAGAAACTTATGGAGAGGATGCCCCATCGTATGACGTTGCCAAACACTGGCATCGTCAGTTAAAGTGTGGTCGGAACTTCGTGGAAACAGCTTCAATTCCAGGTCAATCCGAGTCAGCCATTGATGATGACTCTATCAGGCAAGTGGTAGCTGCAATTTTGGAAGATCGCCGAAGTACTGTCCGTCAACTTGCCAAAGATGTCAAGATAAGTGTGGGGTCTGTGGAGAAAATAAGTCATGACCATTTGCACATGCGGAAGTTGTCAGGTCGGTGGATACACCGACTGCTCACACCTTTCCAAAAATAGGAACGAGTCGACTGCTCAAGAGCTCTTTTAGCAATGTGCGAAGAAAACCACGATAACTTTTTCGACAGACTTATCACATATAATGAAACAAAGGTCCATAACTATGACCCTGAAAGTAAAATCCAGTCAAACCAGTGGAAGCATCTTCAGTCACCACCCACTAAGACAAGACAAGGTTATGCTCGCCGTATTATGGGATCAGCATGGTGTAATCATGATGGATTTTGTGGAAAGGGGTACCACAATTACGGGGGCATACTATGCTACTACTGCTGCAAAATTGCAGAAAGCTATAAAAAACCGTGAGACGCGGTATGCTCATTAAAGGTGTCCACCTGCTTCAGGACAATGCTCCTGTCTAAAACTCACGTGTAGCTCAGACGGAAGCGCAGAACTGTGGCTATGAACTATGAACCCACTCAGTTCTCCCGACCTCGCACCATCTGATTTCTTCCTTTTCCCAAACATGAAGTCAATTTTGAAAGGCACTCGTTTGCCTGATGATGAAACCCTCATTAATGAGGTCAAGTCCTGGCTTTTGACAATATCTGATGCCTTTTACAATAAAGGTCTAGAAGGCTGCATCAAGCGATGGAGAAATGTGTCACACTGTGTGGTGCCTATGTAGAGAAAGACTAAGAACTGTACCAAGTTTCGTTTCTTTCAGTTAGGTAGAAATATATTAAGAGAATTTTTTATTGAATGCCCCTTGTAAATAGAGATTGAGACGTACACTAAACCGCAAAAGAAACGGCATCATAAAAACTACACTATAATCCAATCCATGGGTGATAAAGCAAACTAAATTTGAATTACGGGAATTATGAGAATTACACATTTTAAAGAATCATCGTTTTCGAAACTCCTTAACTAGCTGAGCACGACGACGTAGTAGAGTAAAAATGGGCTTTTTTGTTTGTTTTATGATGTCGTATACAATAAACAGACATCAACAAATGTTCGTCCGATGAGATTATTTATATGGACAAGATCTTTTATTAATTAAACTTCTGCATTTTATAAATTTGTGAGTTAAATGCTAAATATTCTGGCCAAAACAAAAAAAGCGGTTTCATCATCCAAAGTGTACTTGAACAGACATTACAAGTGTAATACTCTAATGTATGAAAATGCAAATACACCATCACATATCATGTCCCTATAACAATCGGCAAGCCTCGAATACATGTTATCAACTCGTGTTGATATATTTGATATCAGAAAACACTTGGATGACATTCTATTTATAATACAAAATCATTCTTGAAACAAATGTACATCATAGCATTGTGACGTCATCATGTGAATGATGTCATAGAATTGTGAAGTCATTACTTGATGATGGAAAGGCTTGTGTTGTCATGTAGTTGACGGTGACAGGGCATTGTTCAAAATCTACTGCCAAGACAAATTGTTATCTTCCAGGAGATATCGCTTGATCTCACACAAACGATATCTACTGTGGAATCTAGTTTTGGATGGTAAAAGGTACATATCTTGTGGTGTTGTGCCTTCAATGTTTAGGACTTTGTTTTCTTTTAGGGGCATAACTGTAGCTAGAAATATATGATATAGCAACGGTGTAAAGTTACCAAAGTGTCGCAATTGTGACTTTTTAGGCTAACAACTCCAACTCGTCAATTGAAAATTACCATTTTGGCCTTGATGGAATCCGCACTGCCCAATAGAAATGTAGAATTATCGATGCAATTGATATAACCTGTTTTTTTTTTTATTTAAGTGTACAAGGGATGCTTCACTGATGACCTGGACAGACTATTGAAAACAGCGTTAGGAATAGATTATCATCAGACAAGAGACGCGTGCATTCACAGGTGTCTGACTAAGGGATACAGCTACGCTGGAATGGAGGTGAAAAACAATTCATCATATCTTGTAGCTAAAACTTCCGCCAGGCAAATACCTCAGATTAGAGTTACGCCAAAATTTCTAACTTTTAAAAACTCGACCGACAGACTCAAAATGTTAATGTTTATAGCTTTTTATAAAGGGAAATGAATTGGCTATGAAAAGCTATTTATAATTGGAAACTAATAACATAAGCGTTTCTGCTCTGACTACTGCACCATATAGGTGATGTCAGGTGAAGCTAGAAAGCCATCGATTGACTCGAAGGTGAGGGGGTAATATTCAGATCGATGAACGAGGTACATGTACGAGTGTTCGATCTGATTTAAAGGACATTGTGGTCTGTTCGTAATTTCTCTTATTCTGAGCACCATACTGTATAAATACACAAAGAACTTAATTAAGCACCACCTTATATTTTCAGTAATACAAATATACATAGTAACAAATATGTATTGTTAGATGGTACAGTCAGGCCTCGATAATCCGAACGCTTCCGTTTTCATCAAAAACGTTCGGATTGTGAAATGTTCGGACTACTGAAATGAATCAAACAAGATGGAGTTTGGTATGGAACTGCATTTCCTCTCAACAGTTTTCCGGTTTTCTGTGAGGTCAATAGCACAAAAACACCCCACAATGCATGTGAAGCACACCACCCACTAATTTCTGTAATTGCAGTTTTAAATCGTTCTTGAAATCAGTATAAATCTTGGAAATTTTCAAATGATTGTGTCATTACCTCTGAACATGGCTCGAAGGAGACTCACTGAAGAAACAAGATGGCAAATGATTGGAATGAGTTCCACTTGAATGTCTTTTAGAGCTATTGGACGACAGTTAGACATACACCACACTGTGATAAGCCGTCTTGTCCATAAAGATCGTCAAACCAACTTTGTAAAGGATCGTCCAACATCAAGTCAACCACGGGAAAGTTCTCCAGTTGAGGACCGTGAGTTAGCACGCCTTGTTCGACGTCATCCGTTTGCTTAAAGTGGTGTGTTGAAGCGATTATGGCTGCCCAACCGACGTGTTTGCAACAGAACAGGGCGAAATCGATTAAAGTCAATAGGACTAACGTCAAGAAGAGTAATTCAGAGGCCACGTTTGATTAATCTCCATAAAAGAGTTCGTTTGGAATGGCGTGTAACCCGACGTCACTGGAATCTTGCGTCTTGGAGGAAGATTCATTGGTCAGATGAAAGTCGCATCACAGACGGACCCCAGCGTATTTGGAGAACCAATTATGCAGCATATGCACCAAAGAACATCCAACATCAGTCCCATTCGTTGGTGGATATGTAATGGTCTGGGGATGCATCTCTTATGATTGTAAGCTCTATTTGGTGATTTTGAGATGTAATCGCAATGGCGATCGTTACATCCGGGAAATTCTGCAGCCTGTTCTTGTGCCACATTTTGACAATCATCCATTGGCCACTTGTGTTGTTTTCATGGATGATAACGCTCGGTCTCACCGTTCTCGACTTGTGATTGATTTTCTACAGAACAATGCAGTATCCAAACTTCAATGGCCTGCCATGAGCCCGGATATAAATCCACTGGAACACATTTTGGATATGATTGGACGCCGACTGCAAGCCATGGACCCGCCAGAACAGGATTTAGTCGGTTTAGAAGCAACTATAAATCATGAGTGGCAGTTGTGATCTCTACAGCGAATCAAGAGACTCACCACAAGCATGTGGAGGATGGTTGAAGCAATCATCCGTGCACATGGCGGATACACCCGTTATTGATAACGTGATAGTCAGTTGTTTCCTTAAGACAACAAAGAACATGTTCTTACTGCTTAATAAACATGTTCACCAAGTTCACAGAGCAATAGTTGTACAGGAGTGAGGTTTCAAGTAAAACCACTGTTCATGTTCATCTGTCAATATAATGAGATACATCTTACACTTTGTTTTCTGTGTTGTCTTTTTGTTTAGCTAAGATGATGCACTTTCATAAAATAACAGCATTTCGTCGATTAATTTCACAAGATTTTCACAGTGGTTGGATATCACCACACAAATGTGAAAATATGAGGTGGTGCTTGATTAAGTTCTTAGTGTATAGGATTATAGAATTTATCTGTTGGTATTTCACATGTTGTAGTTTCAAAATGTAAATTTTCGGTGTATAAGAGTTCATTTAAATCAAATAAGTAGGTGCATCATCTTGTTACGATAGAGCTTCTCCCGGATACAGTTCCTTTATAGTTCCTTACATTTCCGACAGGTGACTTACATACGTTGTTATTTTTCAGGATGGTACTGAGTGCTACTGCGGTAATGAATTTGAAACAGGGCGTTATAAAAAGACACCAGACTCGGATTGCTCGTCCACGTGTGCAGGAAATAAAAGTCAAACATGTGGAGGGGCTTGGCGTATTTCTGTGTTCATGATTGATGGCTGAAAAATGTATCACATAAGATTCTGACAGTTAAAAGGCTATACGGAGATAAACAAACTGCTTTTTCCTCTTGTGTGACTTTCAAAGCTTCCTGAATGTCAAAATATATTTTGGACACAAACCAGTCGGATAACAATCAACCGTATTCCAAGTATAAATATCAGTTCCAAATAGTACATCTACCGGGTTACAAATTCATCACTTGGGGGTATCTTCCCCAAAACGGTCAGATAACTGCCGATATACTCTCCTGTTGTTAAAAGAGATCAGTTAGCCAATACCAATTTCTCAAACAAAAGTGTTCATTGCGAGAAGCAAGGGACACATAACTTCGGGTCGCCATCCTTTCTTGTGTTTCCATAACATTGGGACTAGATAGATAATCTGACACTAACAATCCACAGATGAATGGTCTGACCACTTGACTGGTGCCGTTATTTGCGCCAAAAAACACTTGTAGAATTGGAAGAGCAACAGTGATAGTCCGGCCACCTGGCTGATGTCCACTGACTGAGTTACTATTAATTGTTTGACTGATGCAAAATTTTATCACAAACTGAGACAGTGACATATGCTTATTTAACACCCATAGGGTTAAAATAACCGATTTAATATTATTGATATGAGCACATGTGCACACACCCCATTTGCCTAGCAACCACTTTTCTAGTATTTCATCATAAAACTATTGTTCGTGACGTCATTGTAGCTTACCATCGCAAGAGGAGTGGACAGTGTCCTGACTAATTTAATGTCAATCAAATAAAATAGAATGGGTAAAACAGAAATTATAAAACTCAAAAGTGTGCCATATGACTTTTTAGGAAACTCGCTCGGGCTATACAACAATAATACGTCAGAAAAACAAAATCATGTATTTAGTTATTACTATCACTTACATTTCTTATGTTATAAAGGCTAAGTAGCCGAATGTGAAATTAGTATGTTTTTGATTACACGTTATTATTTATACTTACCTGTGTTGACTATACCTACTATGCCTGCCTCCTCCATGCATCGTTCTTATCCAACCTTAACACAGACTAAACTTCGAAAGAAGAAGAGTAGGGATTGAACCTTCACTCTCCGAACAGGAGAGGAGAGCATCGAAAGAAAAAACGAGTCCATTCTCTTAGGAGGACTGTCCCCTCTTTGGTTCGAAGGGGGTTACGACCTTTGCCTTGAGTGAAAACCTGCGAACCCAGCCTAGAAATCCCTTTGAGATATGCTGTGGACACAACTCGTTGATAACGGTTGGCAAAAACTTCTGGAGATCGCTGAAAACACCCTGCTATGACATCTGAGACCCCGATGTTACAATGGTAAGCCATCCTGACCTTGTAAGCGTCGATGACTGCTGACCTCAGGTACACACCAAGTGCCTGCTTGTCTAACTCCTTCGTGCTCCTCGGAGAGTGTGGCAGGAACAGTCGACGTCTGCCATTTCTCAGATTGCGAGTACGATGCACAAACATGTACACCCTCAAGGCCCTGACCGGACACAAAAGAGATCAAGCTCTCTAGAGTCAGACTCCAGTGCCTGAATGGAGAAAGTAGTTGAATACCTTCAGGTCAGGAATCAGCCGCCACTTTTTCGAGTTCCTTTTCGGTATAAGGATCACTGGGGAGTAGAACCCGGGAGTCAGATGCTTGGTTGGGACCTCCTGCACCGCCCCCTTGGAGAATAATGTCCACCTGTTCCAAGGTTAGTTTGAGATGGTCCCGTGACAAGGAACGTTCGCTTGGAGCACAGGTAAGAGGAGGAGGTGACGAGATGGGAATACGGAAGCCCCGATCCAGTATCCGACAAAACAACGGGTCTAAACCAATTTGCTCCCAGTTTGCTGACGAAACACTGGAGCCAGCCCCCGACCGGGCTGTCCGACAGCGGGACGAGCGGCGGTGGAAGCTGATTCAAGTTACACCAATATTTCAAACTTTGAAAAACTCAGCTCACAGACTCACAGTGTTAATGTTTATTATTTATTTAGTCTATAGTAATAGTAGCTTGATAATTGTACTTGATCTCGAACTTTGTGTTCAGCTTTACATGCCCTTTTGACTTTTTGTAACATGTCATATTACTATGTTAGCAATGGATCTAAATCAGATACAATTCAATAGAATGTTGTTATGCTCAACAGCTTAGCACATTAGTGTATTGACACCAAAATCAGTCATTGTCCATACATAAATATGCAATCTTCCATGTGATAACCATACTTGAAGAACTTCTTGCTTGTTAACGGTGTTAGTATCTACACCGAAACGTCGCATTCATTGCAATAAAGAAGTTGACTATCCATATATCTTGGTTTTCTTCATACATGAAGAGACCAATACACCGGTCGAAATGAGCTCATCATATTGTATTAAAGAAGATTGATCCAGTCAAAACCATCCGATGTTTACTCTTTTTTTATTTATAACCTTACTAAGCAACTCATCTTTATATATATTAAATGTAACAAGCCTAAAAAACAATGATTCAACATTAATACCCCCTATATGATAACACATTAGCTAAACGATGCCCTTAATTTGATATTAATCATAGGTCTTTATCCCATGATAAATTTATTTTCTTATGACAATATGTCTAATACAGTTTCATTATTCGCTTAGCTAATTTACTGAGAAATACGAAATGAAATATGTTCGGATTATTTCATATGATTGGCCAGGAAGAATAATATATAATATATATATTATATCTGTTTTATTGTCAGCGTGGATATGCAATGAAAGTGAAATATGATTTAAGTACTCCTTCTGCTTGACCAGGAGGCATCATATGTTATATAAAAGGGCTTTTTTCATTGGCAGCTTGGATAGAGAAAAATGAACGCCAAATCGAAGGTCACGATGGGACTCATTCGTGTATTGTAAAACCCTATCCATAACAATTGACATGCCAGGTACTGAATTTCGCGACCTCTCGTGGACACATACATCAATTGACTTGACCATGCAGTTCAAATGCGCATCACATCAGAACATTATGTCCAGTCACAGTTTTATGTGTCTAGCTGTATTGAGCTTTGTTTCGCGTGCTCTTCATTCCAATTGTAATAAATTTATCTCAAAGTCTTATCTGTTAAGTCCTATTTTTTTGACGATTGTATCAGTTAGTCGTAATTCATACTGGATACAGGGAGGAAGATTTTAGAAAATTTATTCATTTGATGGTGTAATAGTAATGCAATTACCGACGACTTTTTTGTGTGTGAACCAGATACTGTTGTAAAATGGCGATATTTGCCGTCATGACGGCCCCTTTAACACATTATAAACACTGCAGTTTTTTCAAGGGATCCATTTATATTTATAAAGAAGACACCACTAACCTGGTAATGGTATTGGGAAATAGTCTGCAGTAAGTAGTTTTGTCATAAATGTATTTGCAAAATACATGTCAATTTGAATGTGAAGCCGTCAACATTTTGTTATTACACTTTTTTAGGCCATACCATGCAAATACCTTTGACTTCATTAGCCCATATACCATAAATACTGTTATCTTATAGTCACTGGTTGCCCTATATGCAGCAGCAAATACATGTATATGGTATCTGCTATTGCGTTTTGCAAAGGAAGTAATGTGTGATCTAAATAATTTGCTTATGATGTATAACAATGTTGAAAGGAACAGATGGGATTTTAGCCAATAATGTGACAGGATTCCTGTCAACACTTTTTGTTCCTCTGTATAGAACCGTTATGTAAGCTTTGTGTTGGAGTTTTCTATTTGAGGATTTAGTAATACATAGGTTCCCCCGACAGAAAATGTTAATATGATCAAAAACCTCTCCAGAATAAACAAGAGCCATCAAGAGAGATGGTTTATTTCCCTGGCCACACCAAAGTTGAACAATTAGTTTTAGCAGTAATTAACTGAACATGATCCAACACAATGATTGTGTTAATAATGTTGCATGTAGTTAATTGTATGTCTTCTAATGACCATTATATAAAAATATCATAAACAAGCACTATTAGCACACGACATATCTAGGTCGCCTATTTTAATTCGTAAATGGTTATGAAACTTTCAGCCAAAGAGACTTTACCAATGATGACACATATTGTAAAACTCTGAGTGACAAGTTGGGAACTTCCTACATGCTTAAAAGAGGCACTTGTAAGACCTCTTCTAAAGAAACCAAATCTAGATCCTGACATCTTAAAGGGGCAGTAGCACGTTTTTTTCAAATTTTATTTTTTATTTATATTGATAGTTTATGTCATTTATATTAAGTTTAGAGGGTAAAACGTCTTATTACACAAACCAATTATCCGTAGTGGTAATAACAGTGTTGCGTAGAAAGCAAAAATTGCATGGCGGCCATTTTATTGTGAACACAATTTAATCATTTCGCATTACAAAAACGATTCCCATGGCATAATCGAACCATGTACAATCATTTTTAACTTGATTTTCCGAAGAGAGAATGGTCTTTTACTATTGGTGACATTATTTTTCAAATACATTTCATCGACTTATTCGAGCGAAAAAACGTGCTACTGCCCCTTTAAAGAACTAAAGGCCCGTGTCAAACCTTACATTCCTGTCACAGCTCATGGGTGTTGTAGCTAGTAGTCGTCTCTAGGCGCATCTCAAGGATGGCAATCTACAATGTACATGAGGCCATGCAATCAGCCTACAAGCTTGGTCACAGCACGGGATCAGCACTGCTACGCGTCCATAATGATTTGCTGATGTCTGTTGACTCGGAAAGTGGAGCTGCCCTAGTGCTGCTTCACCTATAAGCAGCATTCGACACAATCGACCATTTCTGTCCCTTCTTGAGACTCATGTTGGTGTTACTGGTAACGCCCTGAAGTGGTTTGAGTTATAGCTAAGCAACCGTTTCGAATCCATCATCATCGATGGCAAAGAATTACAGTAGCAGAAGATTGTATACGGTGCTCCTCAAGGGTCAGTATTAGGGCCTGTACTATTCACCTTGTACACTCTACCTGTTGGAGACATTGTCAGAAATAATACAATCTAAGATTTCATCTATATGCTGACGATTCACAGATTTACATTGGATTGAGACCCCTCCAACGATCCTCCCTTCCCAACGCACCGGCGACCATTGTTGATTGTGTCAAAGAGATTCAACTCTGGATGACAGCACACTATCTTCAGCTCAATGCCGACAAGACA
This sequence comes from Gibbula magus, assembly GCA_936450465.1. Classification (NCBI taxonomy): domain Eukaryota; kingdom Metazoa; phylum Mollusca; class Gastropoda; order Trochida; family Trochidae; genus Gibbula; species Gibbula magus. The sequence continues at coordinate 25,982,730 of OW388306.1, forward strand.
GAACTGATAATCTTCGGATCAAAGTCTCTGCTTAAAAAAAACGTTCATTTCCTACCTCTTAAGCTCGGAGACTATGATGTTGTAACTTCTTTTTAAGCAAGAAATTTAGGGGTGATTTTTTAGTCCTTTTTGTCGTCTGACCAAGATGTAAATGTTGTCTGCAGGTTATCCTACTACCATCTGAGAAACATCAGTCTTATCAAGAAACATATTGGAACAGAGGTAGTGAATACCTTAGTGGATGCGTTTGTCACGTCTCGCATCGACTACTGCAACAGTCTTCTGTACGGGGCTTCAGAACACTCACTTGACAGATTCCAGAGAGTTCTCAACAGTGAAGCCAGACTCATAACCAACACAAAACGTTGAGACCATATCACCTCAGTGTTACAAGACTGTTACTGGCTACCGGTGAGACAGCGAATAAAATTCAAGATCCTGGTATTTGTATTCCAGTTGCAGAATGGACTGGCTCCTGATTACATCAGTGAACTGATCTCTATCTACGCTCTTATGCGTGACCTGAAATCAAGATCATCACGAGCACTTGATGTTCCAATGACAAAGAAAAAGTATTATAGTGATCGAGCTCTTCCCAAAGCTGGACCTTTGCGATGGAACAGTCTTCCGCAACACATTCAGGACAGTGACACTATCACCAATTTCAAACCTACTTGTTCACCCTTGCCTTGCCTTAATAGCTCGAAAACAAATCAAGATAATGTCACAAAACTTTCACCAAATCGTGGGCAACAACATTCCCTGTCGGGAATAACTTTTTTGCTGAAACTGAAAATTGTGTGCACTTTCGCGGTATTGTATCGAGCCCTGGAGGTTTAGGGCACTACATAGAGATATGTGTTATAGCACATTTTGAAGATAAATGAATTGTAAAGAGAGCTGTTTTCTCCGAATTTTGAATATCTTCCTAGAATGTTAATAATCTGTCCTTGAACATGGTCATTTTAAAAAAAATGTGTTTTTTGCCTCCATGTTTAACGGGAAATAACTGAAATAATTTCAAAGTTACTAATTTCTATCTCTTTCTAATAACTAGTTGAACAATTACATAACATATCATTATGATATAAAAAGTGATAGTTTGGACACAATTTGGACATTTTTCCAAAAAAATAAAATTTTGTTATTTTGAGCATTTTCAATGGATATATCCTTTGGAGAATTATTGATAATGAACCACTAAAGTTAGGGACATGTTGAATAGATCATTTTGATGTAGAAACATAATTCATTAAGGATAATAAGTTTCAAGCACGTATGTGTAATAGTTTATGTGTGACAAATCATAGAAGAAAATCATTTTTCGAAAATCGCTATTTTCAGTAAAGTTGAAAGGTTCATAACTACTTAACTTCTTATGCAATTGAAATTTGACTGAAACCTATGCACAATTTCAAGAAGAACAACTTTTCTGTTCTCCGCTATCACCAAAAAGTTCATAGTTAAACCTCGAACATCGGGAACGTTGTCTAGGAGTCCGCAAATGAGCTTTTTGTGAGTATTTTCCTGAATATCCAGAACAACAGAACGCATTGAATATGTCTGCAATATAAATAACCATTGCATCTAGTTAATTGGAAATCAAAGCACAAAGCAGTTTTATGTTATACCTTATTACAATGTCTGGAAATATTAACCATTTTGTCTAAATGATGAGAAACAAGTTCTATACAACTACATATGATGATAAATCAACATACCAAGTTTCTTTAAGCCCTGGTGGTTTTTGAGTTCTTTTCCGGAGACGAATGACAAAGTTGCGTTTCCGTGGAAACTTTTCAGAAACAACCCAAATAAAAGCCACAGCTACATTTGTCAACTTACCAAGTTTCGTTGACCTAACATTTTCCGAATTCCGTTCCCAATTTGAAAAAATTTGATCATGGACGGATGAACGGAACCAACGAGTATGTCCAAACATAACAAATATAACACAATTACCTGAAATCCTTGGCGGAATTGTGTTGACGAAATGCAGGCTACAACTGTAAAAAGTCTTCACTAGATTTCTCCAACCCCCAGTTGATTCACAAATTATTTCTTCTGTCTGGAAACCATCAAATTACACCATAAGTTCCCAAGAAGAAACAACATAAAGAACCCACATGTTGGTCTCACATCTATAGGTGTGAAGTCACTGGAACGTGTCTTGAAGAGGCATTTCCTACAGGCTGTTGCTGACTTCACCTTGTATGCAGATCAAGGAGAAGAGTCGTTGATTGAAGCCTTAAAATACTTCTTTTTCGGACGGAGAGCAGTATGTGGAAGTTAACAGGATAGTACTAAGAAAACGGCTCACAAATACCGAATCGCCGCAAGGTTGTGTGATGTCGCCTGTCCTTTTCAAACTGTATATATACACTCAACCACAAAAAAAACCTCACCACATTTTCAACTGTGTAAAAAATCATTTACTGCTGCCAAAGAAAATCGATTATAAATGCCTTTCACACGGATATGATTTGATAAGAGGTACCCGCTATATCATACATCAGAATATAATACTTTCATTGCATGTCTGTTCAAGTACAGTTGGGGTGTTGAAATCGCTTTTTCAAAATTGGTTTTGGCCAGAATGATTGACATTTTACTTTAAAATTCATGAAATGTAGAACTGTTTTTAATAATAAAGATATGTTGACATAAATAACCTTCTTGGACTTAAATCTGATGACGCGTCTTTACTATAGGACGTCCTAAAGCAGGCCATAAAGGCTATTTTGGACTCTCCTATATCGTCTTATTAAGGAGAATCGAAATGACGATTTCTTAAAAGTATGTTTCTCAGAAATAGGAATAGATAATGCTTTGAAGGTTCACATTTAGTTAGTTGGCTTCTGAAGACATGATGTATCTCTTTGTCAGGTGTGGATTGAATTATCTTACATTGTGTATGGTGACGTTTCTTTTTCGGTTGTACTTCCCATGAACAGTTTTGACTCACAAGTGTTATTGTTGCCACTCACTTTAGTGAATTGTTTGTGAAACTACATAATGCCAACTTTCGGAAACAGTTTACAGATACTGTCAGTGTCTGATCTGATGTAACATTGACAAGGTTAGTGTTTTTTTCACTTGCATACTCATACAGCTTGTCAACTCTGCTCGCTGCGCAAGAAGCATATTTAGGAAGGGAATTGTGCAGATAGATTGGCATTCGGCATGACATTTATTTTGATTGAGCGAACTCCAACGAAGGGATCCGAAATGCCAATGTTGAAGATAATTAAGAAAACAAATGATGATTAAAAATATAGTCGCAAGCGACGACAAACGGATTCTGCGGTTTCAATTGTTTTAATTAAGACATCTGTTCTATGTTGTTGCGTATTTTTTCAAAACAAGTTTCAAGTCTCTAGCATATCTCTAGGGGTATTGAGACCCAAAGTTTACTCGTAAAATGGGGAGAGAGTAAACCGACATGTAACAAACAAACCTCCAAAAGCGGACCCAAAAACCACCAATTTCAGTTAAGTAAAACTTTGATATTTCGAGTTGTGACTTGGTGCATCTATATCGACTACAGTGTAAATATCGTACGAGTTTTTTCTAAGATGTATTTCTCAGTTCACGCGGTATAGCTTTTAACTCGAACTGGAATGATTTAGTACATAGTAACATGTATATCTGTGGAGAAATTAGAATTTTATAGTTTTCCGGGAGGCCACGATGAACCGGACATTGTTGATACTGTTGTCCGGTTGTTCGAGTTTAAACATGAGTCCTTACACTTGAAAATCTAATTCAACTATTGTGTAAATATCATATGAATTCCTTCCAGTATGTATCTCTAAGTTTGCGTAGAATACATTTCTACTCGAACTGGCAAGACTTAAATCTTAATAAAATGTTTATCTATGGAGAAATAAGAATTTTAAAGATTTCAAGTAAGGCATCGATGAAGCAGACAGTGTTGATACTGTTGACCGGTTATTCGTTTCTTAGCATGATTCTTCACACTTGCAAAATCTTCTAAATCGGCAGTTGTAAAAATATCATATGAATTTCGAACAGGTTTTACCTCTCATTACGTGTAGAATATATTTTAACTCGAACTGGTATGACTTATTGCTCAGTTAAGTGTATATCTTTGGAGAAATAAGAAAATTAGTTTTCTTTAAGAACCTAGGTAAATATTCAAAGTTATCATGCATTAATGGGAGTTTGCTAATAACTTGTTGTTCTCCAATGCTTCAGCTGCTTATAAATCTAAGTTTCAGCTCTCAGAAACAAATATCTTCGGCGTGGTGTTTCAGTAAAAATGCACAGTGTCAAAACATTTGAAAACATTAAAATTTAAATATAGCGTCAAAACCAGCTGACCTACGACTTTGCAATGGTAACATATTTTGCTTGCCTAGTTATTAAGTATCTTTTAAAACAAGTTGCGATTCTCTAGTATGTCTCTGGGATTATTTAGAGCGAAATTTAACATGTCAAAACCAGACAAATTTAAAGAAAATCGAAATGGCGTTTTAACCACGTGACCTACGAATTCGTCATGATGAACTTTTTTGCTTGTATTTTTCTTGCGCAAGTATTACGAGTTCGCACAGAAAAGAAAAAAACGTGTTATTCCCCAATGTGTCAGCTATATATAAATAAAGTTTCAGCTCTTAGGTGCAAATATCTTCGGAGTGGTGTTTCCGTAAAGGTACATTGGATCAGTTAATTTTAAAAAGTAAAAAATTCCAAGATTCCTAAACCACATGACTTCCATTGTCCAATGTCTTTAAGTTTATTTTGAAAAAAATTCCCACGTTAAAAATCGAAATTTGGATTCGAACTGGACCTTTAATTGTTTGGCCGATTGGGCCCAAAAAGCTTCGTGGCACAACTACATGGTAAGGGCTTTCAGCCTGTAAAGTTTGGTTGTAAGCGGTGCAATGAATAAAAAAAACCCACACCAATAACAATGAGGATTCCTTAACTACAATGAAAGAAGAGGTACAGAGGACCTGGTCATGTAGCTCGGCAATTATGGAAATAATTGATAATATTATCATATGAAACTAGTGTAATGTAATGAAAGTGTATGTATTGAATAGTGTGTAGTTGTGATGGCACACACCGTCATCGCTATGACACATGACTTAAAATTTTAGTTTCAGCACACTGTAATTTTTGCTTGAATAATTTTGGCAAGTAATAACAAAATACTAAACGACATTCGACTTATTACTGTATTTATTAAATGAGTAAGTGAGGTGGTCTAAAACGAGCGAAGGTGCATATTAAAACACACAACAAGATTAGAGTTGGTCCCTGATGTCATCCAATAAAACACGGTTTTCACTCATGATGGAGGATGAAAAGGTTGTCAGAATTACAGGGTACTGGAAGCTGAATGATGTCAGGCTCGTTACCCTGCTTTACATTAAGGTCAATGACGTTTATTAGAAATATCAAAGAAAATACTTGTTGATATTGCAGAGGTATGTCGTGTGTCTGACAAAAATAACAGACTGACGCTTGGAATCCCTCCAATAACACCGTCTATCATGGTCGGTGCCTAATGATAGAGAAAATACATGATTGCATCTTCGCCAACGTCTTAACATCATTCCTGTAACGAGTAAGCATGTATTTTGGCTATCGACGAAAACCCAATTTTTATATTCTATCAAGCATGTTGTATTTTAATTACAAAATCTCAAATTGGTCCAGGATGTTCAAGCAGTCATTGAATGTCGACACAACCTAAGATAGAGTAAGATAAATGGAATAATTACATCATGCTTCAGATCGGCACATGAACAATAGGTCGTTGTCATCTTTACCTGAATAAAACAATACTTTTACCGTATAGAAAATGTTAAATTATCAACAGGGCGTTATTGCATCTTGAACGTCTTCATTTACTATCAGAGGCAACAAGATGAGGTGAGAAGGGGTTTAACGTCGCTTTCAATAGTATTTCACTTATATCACGGCTGCTAGTATTAATTATGGCAGGGAGAAATCCCGTAACGCCATGTGTACTACGCTGAAATTCAGTGTAGCATTGCACCAAAAACCTTACTGCGTGTGGAACTGGTCGGATTCTAAACCCGGACTTCTTGATCCGAAGATGAACGTTCTAACAACTGCGATATCCCGCCCTTCGGAAACAAAACAGTACAGAGTAAGTTGGGGTATATAGCGTTCATTCTGTCCGTCTGTCTGTCCGTCCGTCCGTCTGCCCGGCCGTCACAAAAGTGTGTGCAGAGCATATCTCATGCTATACAACTATACATGCTATCTTCACCAAACTTGCTAAACGTATTAGCCATGATATATATATATATATATATATACCTGATGTTTGTGGTTGCCACTATGAAATATATTAAGTACAAACAAACTAAATACACGGAAAGAGTCGTACTAGCGTGCCACTATTTCGCGTATCATTCTCTACTTCTTGTACTCCACTGCTTGTACCTGTTACCACCATATGTAGTACCACCATAGACATATACATGTAAATAATAAATAATTAACTGTCAATCACTAAACAGTTTCTCTGTTTAAAAGTTCTTTGAAGTGACTAATGTTCCATTCCCTGGTCCTGTGAATGTACTCATTTACCAGATGTTGCTGTAATTGGTCTACTTTGAGAACATCAAACACAGAGACCGGAATCTGTTTATTGTTGCAGAGAACTTCAAACAGATTTGTAACTTGGGCAAACTCTTTCATGCGAATGCAGCGTTCGCTTATGAGATGATCTCTTGTGAAACACAGAGATGCAAGATGTGCTAAACACTTGAACGCGTTCCACGTCAGAGAGCACTTGAGAAACTTCTGCATCAGTTGTTTGTATTGTAGCAGAAACGTCTTTAAAAAGAATGTTAATACATATTACTTCATAAGGAAATCCATGGTAAAATACTTGATCGATGAAGGTTATTACATTGTTAACAACTCGTGGTATCTTCATTGTTATATTTATCTCATTAAAAATGTGAATGCATTTCATAAGCTTATGTAAATTTTCTCATTTAATCGACTTCGTCTGCTACACCTTTTGTTCTACACTAACTCAGAAACTAAGTGTTAAAATAGTTTTAAACATATAACATATAATCACTATTTGCATATATATATATATATATATATATATATATATATATATATATATATACACATTTTACGTGTCTAGTGGGCACTGGGTCGCTACACCATCGTACCGGGCACCAGTCTTTCTGCTGTAGCTACAGGGTTCAAATTTAGTACTTAGATTGCTGAAACCGTTCCTAGATAATGTATAACTTTTATTTCAATATATCTCAATTATTTAATAATATGCTGTATATCCTAGTGGGCACCCGTTTCGTTGCTGTACCATCGATGTGGGCACTTGCTCCTTATGCACGCCCCATTTGAACTGGTTATCTAACGAATGTTGTTCGACAACTCTCGGCTCGCTAAGGAAACAAGGACGAGTTAATTAGTCACAGACTGGCTATTGCTGTGTTCCTGCCACCGTTCTTCAGGGCCTCTATATATAACACATTATCCGGGGTCATTTTGTAATGTTCTCTTTATATACATGTACGTACATTTATTTTATTTTGAATTAGAATTACTAACCTTTACTAACACTATGATGATAAAGAATAACTGTTATTAATTTCGCAATCGTATTAAAAGTGGATATATGAATACATTATGTATGTTCATAATAAAGAATAAAAATTCTAACAGGTGACCTGTTAGATGCATTTAAATGAGGAATAACTAGCATTATTATTGACTTAGTTTCTAGAGAAAGTGGTGTGATATAATTCATCACATGTAGTTTTAAAATACATAAGTTAAGTAACTAAACGTGATGTATCGTACCACCATGTAGTAATCAAACAATAAGCATTTTATTCTAGACTTAGAATCCTGAGAATCATATGTAGATATATAGCGTGATGTCAACGCGTTGGTTTACCATAATAGGGCGTAAATACAAAATATATATATAATATATCATGCCTGCATTTTAAAATGAATGTAAACTTCCTTTTTGTGTATTGCATTTGGTGTTTGGGCTTAAGTCTGTATATCCACCAGTGTACTAGATCATTTAGTAGAGCCGCGTTCATATAATTTTAAATATTTTAAGACAACAATAACTTGTGACTATGTGTGACATTGACACAATCTCCGAAGTTGATATGATTTATTAAAACAACCTTTTTGTACAGTAATTAAACTACATTATGCTTCTGAAAAGTGTTAAACTCATCAGTTCCTCGGTGCCAAACAAGAAGCATATAACGAATTTAAAACCCAAATTGATATGATAAATATATGTATACAATAAATAAAGTGCGTCAGCACCTCAATCAAGTTGAAGAAAGCCGTCTCAACAAGTGAATATATGCTAAACAAGCAGCATAAAATAGAATACTATCCAGTGGATTTGATCCGATACACATTTACCTCTGATGATTGGATACCTATGTGTTGTATTTAGAGATAATCTAGACATGGAACAATGCATTTCTTTGTTTCTATTACATAGATGTGCATCTATATAAATCAAGATCTCGTACATCTTCATAACGTGGTGAGAAGAAGTGTGTGCAATATGTTTAGAACATCTGAACTTCGGCATGAAGTAAATCATGATATATAATAAATAAAGGTAAACACGGCAGTTTTCCCGTTAACTGAATATGATAAACTTGTGGTTGATGGGGAGGTACGTACTTTTTTTAATTAATCATATGCATTTTCCTAATAACAATATGAATTGGGATTTAAACATGCAAATTTCAAACTATTAGCCAACAACCCTTTTAATGGCTGTATGTATATTTCTCATATTCAATAGGTCATTTCACCATCCTAGTGGGCACTTATATATAACATAGAATACTATCCAGTGGAGTTGATCCGATACACATCTACCTCAAACGATTTAATGAATATGTGTTGTAATTTGAGAGTAATCTAGACATGGAACTTGAAAAATAACATTACATTTTAAATTTTATACTTGAGATTAGGTAATCAGCGGCAGTATAGGCATATGTATATCAGTACATGTCTTTGTTTCTATAACATAGATGTGCATCTTTATAAATCAAGATCTCGTACATCTTCATAACTTGGTGAGAAGAAGTGTGTGCAATATGTTTAGAACATCTGAAATTCGGCATGAAGTAAATAATGTTATATAATAAATAAAGGTAAACACGATCGTTTTCACTATAACTGAATATAATAAACTTGTGATTGATGGAGAGATATGTACATTTTCTAATTAATCATATGCATGTCGTGTGTATTACAATATGAATTGGGATTTAAACATGCACATTTCAAACTATTACCAAACAACCCTTTAAATAACTGAATGTATAGTTCTCATATGTCAATAGGTAATTCAACCATCCTAGTGGGCACTTATATATAACATAGAATACTATCCAGTGGATTTGATCAGATTCACATCTACCTCAAACGTGTTAATGAATATGTGTTGTAATTTGAGAGTAATCTAGACATGGAACTTGAAATATATCATTACATTTTAAATTTTATATTTAAGATTAGGTAATCAGCGGCAGTATAGGCATATGTATGCCAATGCATTTCTTTGTTTCAATAACATAGATGTGCATCTATATCAATCAAGATTTCGTACATCTTCATAACTTGGAGAGAAGAAGTGTGTGCAATATGTTTAGAACAACTGAAATTCGGCATGAAGTAAATAATGTTATATAATAAATAAAGGTAAACACGATCGTTTTCACAATAACTGAATATAATAAACTTGTGATTGATGGAGAGGTATGTCAATTTTCTAATTAATCATGTGCATGTCGTGTGTATTACAATATGAATTGGAATTTAAACATGTACATTTCAAACTATTAGCCAACGACCCTTTTAATAGCTGAATGTATAGTTCTCATATGTCAATAGGTCATTTCTCCATCCTAGTGGGCACCTATATATAACATAGAATACTATCCAGTGGATGTGATCCGATACACACTAGCCTCTGACGATTGGATGCCTATGTGTTGTATAAAGAGAGTAATCTAGACAAGGAACTTGAAATATATCATTACATGTTCAATCTAATATTTAAGAATAGGCAATCAGCTTCAGTATAAACATATTCATATCAATGCATTTCTTTGTTCCAATTACATAGATGTGCATCTATGTAAATCAAGATCTCGCATATCTTCATAACATGGTGAGAAGAAGTGTGTGCAATATGTTTATAACATCTGAGCTTCGGCATGAAGTAAATAATGTTATATAATAAATAAAGGTAAACACGATCGTTTTCACTATAACTGAATATAATAAACTTGTGATTGATGGAGAGGTATGTAAATTTTCTAATTAATCATGTGCGTGTCGTGTGTATTACAATATGAATTGGGATTTAAACATGTACATTTCAAACTATTAGCCAACGACTCTTTTAATAGCTGAATGTATAGTTCTCATATGTCAATAGGTCATTTCTCCATCCTAGTGGGCACTTACATATAACATAGAATACTATCCAGTGGATGTGATCCGATACACACTAACCTCTGACGATTGGATGCCTATGTGTTGTATTAAGAGAATAATCTAGACATGGAACTTGAAATATATCATTACATATTCAATCTAATATTCAAGATTAGGCAATCAGCGGCAGTATAGGCATATGTATATCAGTACATGTCTTTGTTTCTATAACATAGATGTGCATCTATATAAATCAAGATCTCGTACATCGTCATAACTTGGTGAGAAGAAGTGTGTGCAATTTGTTTATAACATCTGAAATTCGGCATGAAGTAAATAATGTTATATAATAAACAAAGCTGAACACAACCGTTTTCACAATACCTGAATATGATAAACTTGTGGTTGATGGGGAGGTATGTACAATTTCTAATTAATTATGTGCAATACGTGTGTATTACAATATGAATTGGGATTTAAACATGCACATTTCAAACTATTAGCCAACAACCGTTTTAATAGCTGAATGTATAGTTCTCATATGTCAATAGGTCATTTCACCATCCTAGTGGGCACTTATATATAACATAGAATACTATCCAGTGGATTTGATCCGATACACATCTACCTCAAACGTTTTAATGAATATGTGTTGTAATTTGAGAGTAATCTAGACATGGAACTTGAAATATATCATTACATTTTAAATTTTATACTTGGGATTAGGTAATCAGCGGCAGTATAGGCATATGTATATCAGTACATGTCTTTGTTTCTATAACATAGATGTGCATCTTTATAAATCAAGATCTCGTACATCTTCATAACTTGGTGAGAAGAAGTGTGTGCAATATGTTTAGAACATCTGAAATTCGGCATGAAGTAAATAATGTTATATAATAAACAAAGCTGAACACAACCGTTTTCACAATACCTGAATATGATAAACTTGTGGTTTATGGGGAGGTATGTACAATTTCTAATTAATTATGTGCAATACGTGTGTATTACAATATGAATTGGGATTTAAACATGCACATTTCAAACTATTAGCCAACAACCGTTTTAATAGCTGAATGTATAGTTCTCATATGTCAATAGGTCATTTCACCATCCTAGTGGGCACTTATATATAACATAGAATACTATCCAGTGGATTTGATCCGATACACATCTACCTCAAACGTTTTAATGAATATGTGTTGTAATTTGAGAGTAATCTAGACATGGAACTTGAAATATATCATTACATTTTAAATTTTATACTTGAGATTAGGTAATCAGCGGCAGTATAGGCATATGTATATCAATGCATTTCTTTGTTTCTATTACATAGATGTGCATCTATGTAAATCAAGATCTCGTACATCTTCATAACTTGGTGAGAAGAAGTGTGTGCAATATGTTTAGAACATCTGAAATTCGGCATGAAGTAAATAATGTTATATAATAAATAAAGGTTAACACGATCGTTTTCACTATAACATAGAATACTATCCAGTGGATTTGATCCGATACACATCTACCTCAAACGTTTTAATGAATATGTGTTGTAATTTGAGAGTAATCTAGACATGGAACTTGAAATATATCATTACATTTTAAATTTTATACTTGAGATTAGGTAATCAGCGGCAGTATAGGCATATGTATATGAATGCATTTCTTTGTTTCTATTACATAGATGTGCATCTATATAAATCAAGATCTCGCATATCTTCATAACATGGTGAGAAGAAGTGTGTGCAATATGTTTATAACATCTGAGCTTCGGCATGAAGTAAATAATGTTATATAATAAATAAAGGTAAACACGATCGTTTTCACTATAACTGAATATAATAAACTTGTGATTGATGGAGAGGTATGTAAATTTTCTAATTAATCATGTACATGTCGTGTGTATTACAATATGAATTGGAATTTAAACATGCACATTTCAAACTATTAGCCAACGACCCTTTTAATAGCTGAATGTATAGTTCTCATGTGTCAATAGGTCATTTCACCATCCTAGTGGGCACTTATATATAACATAGAATACTATCCAGTGGATTTGATCCGATACACATCTACCTCAAACGTTTTAATGAATATGTGTTGTAATTTGAGAGTAATCTAGACATGGAACTTGAAATATATCATTACATTTAAAATTGTATTGAGATTAGGTAATCAGCGGCAGTATAGGCATATGTATATCAATGCATTTCTTTGTTTCTATTACATAGATGTGCATCTATATAAATCAAGATCTCGTACATCTTCATAACTTGGTGAGAAGATGTGTGCAATATGTTTAGAACATCTGAAATTCGGCATGAAGTAAATAATGTTACATAATAAATAAAGGTAAACACGATCGTTTTCACTATAACATAGAATACTATCCAGTGGATTTGATCCGATACACATCTACCTCAAACGTTTTAATGAATATGTGTTGTAATTTGAGAGTAATCTAGACATGGAACTTGAAATATATCATTACATTTTAAATTTTATACTTGAGATTAGGTAATCAGCGGCAGTATAGGCATATGTATATCAGTGCATTTCTTTGTTTAAATAACATAGATGTGCATCTATGTAAATCAAGATCTCGCATATCTTCATAACATGGTGAGAAGAAGTGTGTGCAATATGTTTATAACATCTGAGCTTCGGCATGAAGTAAATAATGTTATATAATAAATAAAGGTAAACACGATCGTTTTCACTATAACTGAATATAATAAACTTGTGATTGATGGAGAGGTATGTAAATTTTCTAATTAATCATGTGCGTGTCGTGTGTATTACAATATGAATTGGGATTTAAACATGTACATTTCAAACTATTAGCCAACGACTCTTTTAATAGCTGAATGTATAGTTCTCATATGTCAATAGGTCATTTCTCCATCCTAGTGGGCACTTACATATAACATAGAATACTATCCAGTGGATGTGATCCGATACACACTAACCTCTGACGATTGGATGCCTATGTGTTGTATTAAGAGAATAATCTAGACATGGAACTTGAAATATATCATTACATATTCAATCTAATATTCAAGATTAGGCAATCAGCGGCAGTATAGGCATATGTATATCAGTACATGTCTTTGTTTCTATAACATAGATGTGCATCTATATAAATCAAGATCTCGTACATCGTCATAACTTGGTGAGAAGAAGTGTGTGCAATTTGTTTATAACATCTGAGCTTCGACATGAAGTAAATAATGTTATATAATAAACAAAGCTGAACACAACCGTTTTCACAATACCTGAATATGATAAACTTGTGGTTGATGGGGAGGTATGTACATTTTCTAATTAATTATGTGCAATACGTGTGTATTACAATATGAATTGGGATTTAAACATGCACATTTCAAACTATTAGCCAACAACCGTTTTAATAGCTGAATGTATAGTTCTCATATGTCAATAGGTCATTTCACCATCTTAGTGGGCACTTATATATAACATAGAATACTATCCAGTGGATTTGATCCGATACACATCTACCTCAAACGTTTTAATGAATATGTGTTGTAATTTGAGAGTAATCTAGACATGGGACTTGAAATATATCATTACATTTTAAATTTTATACTTGAGATTAGGTAATCAGCGGCAGTATAGGCATATGTATATCAGTGCATTTCTTTGTTTCTATAACATAGACGTGCATCTATATAAATCAAGATCTCGTACATCTTCATAACTTGGTGAGAAGATGTGTGCAATATGTTTAGAACATCTGAAATTCGGCATGAAGTAAATAATGTTACATAATAAATAAAGGTAAACACGATCGTTTTCACTATAACATAGAATACTATCCAGTGGATTTGATCCGATACACATCTACCTCAAACGTTTTAATGAATATGTGTTGTAATTTGAGAGTAATCTAGACATGGAACTTGAAATATATCATTACATTTTAAATTTTATACTTGAGATTAGGTAATCAGCGGCAGTATAGGCATATGTATATCAGTGCATTTCTTTGTTTAAATAACATAGATGTGCATCTATGTAAATCAAGATCTCGCATATCTTCATAACATGGTGAGAAGAAGTGTGTGCAATATGTTTATAACATCTGAGCTTCGGCATGAAGTAAATAATGTTATATAATAAATAAAGGTAAACACGATCGTTTTCACTATAACTGAATATAATAAACTTGTGATTGATGGAGAGGTATGTAAATTTTCTAATTAATCATGTGCGTGTCGTGTGTATTACAATATGAATTGGGATTTAAACATGTACATTTCAAACTATTAGCCAACGACTCTTTTAATAGCTGAATGTATAGTTCTCATATGTCAATAGGTCATTTCTCCATCCTAGTGGGCACTTACATATAACATAGAATACTATCCAGTGGATGTGATCCGATACACACTAACCTCTGACGATTGGATGCCTATGTGTTGTATTAAGAGAATAATCTAGACATGGAACTTGAAATATATCATTACATATTCAATCTAATATTCAAGATTAGGCAATCAGCGGCAGTATAGGCATATGTATATCAGTACATGTCTTTGTTTCTATAACATAGATGTGCATCTATATAAATCAAGATCTCGTACATCGTCATAACTTGGTGAGAAGAAGTGTGTGCAATTTGTTTATAACATCTGAGCTTCGACATGAAGTAAATAATGTTATATAATAAACAAAGCTGAACACAACCGTTTTCACAATACCTGAATATGATAAACTTGTGGTTGATGGGGAGGTATGTACATTTTCTAATTAATTATGTGCAATACGTGTGTATTACAATATGAATTGGGATTTAAACATGCACATTTCAAACTATTAGCCAACAACCGTTTTAATAGCTGAATGTATAGTTCTCATATGTCAATAGGTCATTTCACCATCTTAGTGGGCACTTATATATAACATAGAATACTATCCAGTGGATTTGATCCGATACACATCTACCTCAAACGTTTTAATGAATATGTGTTGTAATTTGAGAGTAATCTAGACATGGGACTTGAAATATATCATTACATTTTAAATTTTATACTTGAGATTAGGTAATCAGCGGCAGTATAGGCATATGTATATCAGTGCATTTCTTTGTTTCTATAACATAGACGTGCATCTATATAAATCAAGATCTCGTACATCTTCATAACTTGGTGAGAAGAAGTGTGTGCAATATGTTTAGAACATCTGAAATTCGGCATGAAGTAAATAATGTTATATAATAAACAAAGCTGAACACAACCGTTTTCACAATACCTGAATATGATAAACTTGTGGTTGATGGGGAGGTATGCACATTTTCTAATTAATTATGTGCAATACGTGTGTATTACAATATGAATTGGGATTTAAACATGCACATTTCAAACTATTAGCCAACAACCGTTTTAATAGCTGAATGTATAGTTCTCATATGTCAATAGGTCATTTCACCATCCTAGTGGGCACTTATATATAACATAGAATACTATCCAGTGGATTTGATCCGATACACATCTACCTCAAACGTTTTAATGAATATGTGTTGTAATTTGAGAGTAATCTAGACATGGAACTTGAAATATATCATTACATTTTAAATTTTATACTTGAGATTAGGTAATCAGCGGCAGTATAGGCATATGTATATCAATGCATTTCTTTGTTTCTATTACATAGATGTGCATCTATATAAATCAAGATCTCGTACATCTTCATAACATGGTGAGAAGAAGTGTGTGCAATATGTTTAGAACATCTGAAATTCGGCATGAAGTAAATAATGTTATATAATAAATAAAGGTAAACACGATCGTTTTCACTATAACATAGAATACTATCCAGTGGATTTGATCCGATACACATCTACCTCAAACGTTTTAATGAATATGTGTTGTAATTTGAGAGTAATCTAGACATGGAACTTGAAATATATCATTACATTTTAAATTTTATACTTGAGATTAGGTAATCAGCGGCAGTATAGGCATATGTATATGAATGCATTTCTTTGTTTCTATTACATAGATGTGCATCTACATAAATCAAGATCTCGCATATCTTCATAACATGGTGAGAAGAAGTGTGTGCAATATGTTTATAACATCTGAGCTTCGGCATGAAGTAAATAATGTTATATAATAAATAAAGGTAAACACAATCGTTTTCACTATAACTGAATATAATAAACTTGTGATTGATGGAGAGGTATGTACATTTTCTAATTAATCATGTGCGTGTCGTGTGTATTACAATATGAATTGGGATTTAAACATGTACATTTCAAACTATTAGCCAACGACCCTTTTAATAGCTGAATGTATAGTTCTCATATGTCAAAAGGTCATTTCACCATCCTAGTGGGCACTTATATATAACATAGAATACTATCCAGTGGATTTGATCCGATACACATCTACCTCAAACGTTTTAATGAATATGTGTTGTAATTTGAGAGTAATCTAGACATGGAACTTGAAATATATCATTACATTTTAAATTTTATACTTGAGATTAGGTAATCAGCGGCAGTATAGGCATATGCATATCAATGCATTTCCTTGTTTCAATAACATAGTTGTGCATCTTTATAAATCAAGATGTCGTACATCTTCATAACTTGGTGAGAAGAAGTGTGTGCAATATGTTTAGAACATCTGAAATTCGGCATGAAGTAAATAATGTTATAAAATGAACAAAGGTAGACACGTCCGTTCTCACAATAACTGAATATGATAAACTTGTGATTGATGGGGAGGTATGTACATTTTCTAATTTATCATGTGCATTTCGTGTGTATTACAATATGAATTGGAATTTAAACATGCACATTTCAAACTATTAGCCAACAACCGTTTTAATAGCTGAATGTATACTTCTCATATGTCAATAGGTCATTTCACCATCCTACTGGGCACTTATATATAACATAGAATACTATCCAGTGGATTTGATCCTATACACATCTACCTCAAACGTTTTAATGAATATGTGTAGTAATTTGAGAGTAATCTAGACATCGAATTTGAAATATATCATTACATTTTAAATTTTATACTTGAGATTAGGTAATCAGCGGCAGTATAGGCATATGTATATGAATGCATTTCTTTGTTTCTATAACATAGATGTGCATCTATTTAAATCAAGATCTCGTACATCTTCATAACTTGGTGAGAAGAAGTGTGTGCAATATGTTAAGAACATCTGAAATTCGGCATGACGAAAATAATGATATATGATAAACATAGGTAAACACGTCCGTTTTCACATGAACTTAATATGATAAACTTGTCTTGGTGGGGTAGGTATGTACATTTTCTAATTAAGCATGTGCATTTCGTGTGTATTACAATATCAATTGGAATTTAAACATGCACATTTCAAACTTTTAGCCAACGTCCCTTTTAATAGCTGAATGTATAGTTCTCATATGTCAATAGGTCATTTCACCATCCTAGTGGGCACTTATATATAACATAGAATACTATCCAGTGGATGTGATCCGATACAAACTAACCTCTGACGGTTGGATGCCTATGTGTTGTAATTTGAAAGTAATCTAGACATGGAACTTGAAATATATCATTACATTTTAAATTTTATACTTGAGATTAGGTAATCAGCGGCAGTATAGGCATAAGTATGTCAATGCATTTCTTTGTTTCTATTACATAGATGTGCATCTATGTAAATCAAGATCTCGTACATCTTCATAACATGGTGAGAAGAAGTGTGTGCAATATGTTTAGAACATCTGAAATTCGCCATGAAGTAAATAATGTTATATAATAAATAAAGGTAAACACGGTCGTTTTCACTATAACTGAATATAATAAACTTGTGATTGATGGAGAGGTATTTAAATTTTCTAATTAATCATGTGCATGTCGTGTGTATTACAATATGAATTGGGATTTAAACATGCACATTTCAAACTATTAGCAAACGACCATTTTATTAGCTGAATGTATAGTTCTCATATGTCAATAGTTCATTTCACCATCCTAGTGGGCACTTATATATAACATTGAATACTATCCAGTGGATTTGATCCGATTCACATCTACCTCAAACGTTTTAATGAATATGTGTTGTAATTTGAGAGTAATCTAGACATGGAACTTGAAATATATCATTACATTTTAAATTTTATACTTGAGATTAGGTAATCAGCGGCAGTATAGGCATAAGTATGTCAATGCATTTCTTTGTTTCTATTACATAGATGTGCATCTATGTAAATCAAGATCTCGTACATCTTCATAACGTGGTGAGAAGAAGTGTGTGCAATATGTTTAGAACATCTGAAATTCGCCATGAAGTAAATAATGTTATATTATAAATAAAGGTAAACACGATCGTTTTCACTATAACTGAATATAATAAACTTGTGATTGATGGAAAGGTATGTAAATTTTCTAATTAATCATGTGCATGTCGTGTGTATTACAATATGAATTGGGATTTAAACATGCACATTTCAAACTTTTAGCCAACAACCGTTTTAATAGCTGAATGTATAGTTCTCATATGTCAATAGGTCATTTCACCATCCTAGTGGGCACTTATATATAACATAGAATACTATCCAGTGGATTTGATCCTATACACATCTACCTCAAACGTTTTAATGAATATGTGTAGTAATTTGAGAGTAATCTAGACATCGAATTTGAAATATATCATTACATTTTAAATTTTATACTTGAGATTAAGTAATCAGCGGCAGTATAGGCATATGTATATCAATGCATTTCTTTGTTTCTATAACATAGATGTGCATCTATTTAAATCAAGATGTCGTACATCTTCATAACTTGGTGAGAAGAAGTGTGTGCAATATATTAAGAACATCTGAAATTCGGCATGAAGAAAATAATGATATATGATAAACATAGGTAAACACGTCCGTTTTCACATGAACTTAATATGATAAACTTGTCTTGGTGGGGTAGGTATGTACATTTTCTAATTAATCATGTGCATTTCGTGTGTATTACAATATCAATTACAATTTAAACATGCACATTTCAAACTATTAGCCAACAACCGTTTTAATAGCTGAATGTATAGTTCTCATATGTCAATAGGTCATTTCACCATCCTAGTGGGCACTTATATATAACATAGAATACTATCCAGTGGATTTGATCCGATACACATCTACCTCAAACGTTTTAATGAAAATGTGTTGTAATTTGAGAGTAATCTAGACATCGAACTTGAAATATATCATTACATTTTTAATTTTATACTTGAGATTAGGTAATCAGCGGCAGTATAGGCATATGCATATCAATGCATTTCCTTGTTTCAATAACATAGTTGTGCATCTTTATAAATCAAGATGTCGTACATCTTCATAACTTGGGGAGAAGAAGTGTGTGCAATATGTTTAGAACATCTGAAATTCGGCATGAAGTAAATAATGTTATAAAATGAACAAAGGTAGACACGTCCGTTCTCACAATAACTGAATATGATAAACTTGTGATTGATGGGGAGGTATGTACATTTTCTAATTTATCATGTGCATTTCGTGTGTATTACAATATGAATTGGAATTTAAACATGCACATTTCAAACTATTAGCCAACAACCGTTTTAATAGCTGAATGTATACTTCTGTGACGGCTGTGTCAGCCTGTCGTGTAGGTTACTCTTATCTTTTCGTGTTTCGCCCGGTTAAGAGTGCTTATCTCTCTCCTCCCGTTTTTTATAGTGAAGGGACGTAATTCTAATTGAGAGTCCCCCTCGGCCATGTGGTCTGTTGATGTAGACAAAAGCCCTATGTGAATAAAGAAGCTATTTACTCCCCAATTTGGGTTGAGGACGTTATTCAATTTATGAAGAGTGACGTGAAGAAGAACAGCACGTCATATTTGGTGGAGATGCCCAACGATCCAATAAGGTGAATTTATGAATTATATATCTAAATGACTTTGAATTGAATTGAAGTGAACTCTAACATCCGGACGCCATTTTGCTTGTCAACATGCCACCTAAGAAATCAAAATCAGTGAAACACCAGGAACTCAGTGATGATGACATTGATTATTTCCCAACTAGTCAACCTTTCTCTGGTGTTGGACAACTAAAACCTAGATGTTTTCAGGGACTAATTTCGGAAGACCCAGAATTGTGGTTAGAAAAATTTGAAGCATGGCGTCAGCTGTCTCGACTATCAGATGCAGATACTCACAATGTTTTTCGACTTATGTTAGATGGCAGAGCAGTTCAGTGGTTCAAAACCCTATCGGAAGAAGAAAAGAAATCTAGAAAAACACTGTACCAACGATTTCTCACACATTTCAAGAGTTCTCAACAGCCATGGTTGATCGAAAAACAGTTATTTGAACGTGCTATGGGAGAAAGTGAACCACTTGAAGACTATATTAACTCTATAGAAGAGAAATCATGTACCCTGGCAAAACCTGACTCTGAGAAAATGCGAATTTTTGTTCGAGGTCTTATACCTCATCTCAGAACATTTGTAATTCAACAACAACCAACAACGTGTCAAGAAGCTATTCAAGCAGCCAGAATCGCGGCAGAGTCTATTGCCTACAGCACCAGCGTGGCTCCAGCAAAAGATCAGGTTCAATTGAATAAGCTAGAAGATCAAGTAAATAAACAGGACCAAATGCTATCAACAATGTTTGATCTCCTTGTTTCACTGAAACCACAGGAAGGTGCTTGCCACGTCAATTCTATGTCAACAACACCAACAACCTGTCAACTGTGTTTTGAGGTTGGTCACTCTGCAAGATATTGCCAGAACTACATGAAGAAACCAATGTCTAAAGTGATTTGCAGGAAATGCAAACAGAATGGTCACTTTGAGAGTAACTGCACCTCGGAAAACTGACCACGTCCACCCAGAAAAATGGGGCACTAGGTGGACTCAATGAACATTTTGAAGATGATACCATTAGGGTGTCAACTATAGCTTCTCCTTTATTGAAGAACTTTGTTCCTATTTTTATATCTCAGGAAAAACATTATGCACTTATTGACACTGGGGCTGATTACTGTGTTGCAAAATATGAAACTATACTCAAGAATTTCTTACAGCTTGGTAGAATTCAGAAATCAGATAAGAAATATATCATCACAGCTAATGATGAAAGAGTGGAGATCAAAGGAATTTTTACCCTCCACATTCGCCTTGGAGAAACCTCATTTGATGTACAATTCTACCTTGTACCAGGTTTGAACACAGATTTCATTTTAGGTCTAAATTTTCTAAAAACTCACAACGCACTGCTTGATTTTGGAAATGAAACATTGTCAATTGATCCTAGGCGACAAACTTTAGCAGAGGAGACTATTACTATTCCTCCACAGTCAGAAATAGTTATTTTAGCTAAGATTAAAGGAAAGTCTCTTCCAAATACTGTTCTAGGCATAAGTGAGACTGGTAAATGTGCCTATACTGATGGTATTTTATGTGCAAAGGTGTTATGTCATGTTCAGAATGACCATGTGTTTCAGCGCCTAGTGAACTTGTCTAACGAACCAATTGAAATTTCAAAGGGAAGCATTGTAGGGAAGTTTGTGTGTCTTAGCAAGGATGACAATTTGTGCTACCTGGGGAATGAAGGACCTGAGGATGGGAACTTCAATGTAAATAAACTTGCATGTGAAACAAAACAGGATGTGTGCTTAGATACAGCATCTCAGTTTGTTAACCTTCCTCCTGAAAATAGTGACATAGCAAGTGATCAAATAGATGACCTCACATCACTGATTGATGAATACTCTGATGTATTTGCTCTTGAAGGTAAGGTCGGTTCATGTGACATCATTACACATGAAATTAAAGTCAAGTCGGATCAAGTTCCAATCAGATCAAGATCATACAGATTAGGTCCTCAACAAAAGACTGCACTTGAGAAATGCCTTGAAGACTTAAAAGAACAAGAGATTATTGAGGACTCCATAAGTCCTTGGGCAAGTCCATGCTTTCTGGTGACAAAGAAACAGAAGAACCAATATCGATTTGTTGTGGACTATAGAAACCTGAACTCGGTTACGGAATTATTGGCACATCCTCTTCCGACTACAGATGAGTGCCTGGAAAGTTTGGGTCATGCCAAGCCGAAGTACTTCACAACGTTGGATTTACAAAGTGGCTTTTACCAGCTCAAGATCCACCCTGAATCGAAGGAGTACACAGCTTTTAAATGCCACTTGGGTCTCTTTCAGTTTCGAAGGCTCCCCATGGGTCTCAAAAACTCCCCCGCTTTATTTCAGAGGGTGATGGAAACTGTATTGAAAGGATTAACATGGAAGTCATGTCTGATTTACTTAGACGATGTTATCATCTACTCAAAGACTTTTGATGAACACCTGACTCACATCAAACAAGTTCTTGATCGATTGCGGGATGCAAATCTGAAATTGTCACCCTCAAAATGCTTCTTTGGATACAACAAAATAAAGTATCTCGGACATATTGTCACTCCACAAGGGATTAACCCAGATCCAAACAAGTTGGAAGCTATTCGTGAATACCCTCAACCAACCTCATTAAAGGATTTGCGTGCATTCTTAGGACTTAGTGGTTACTACAGAACGTTTATTGAAAGCTATGCCAAACTTGCTCACCCCTTGAATCAATTGACCAAGAAGAACACTGTTTTCCTTTGGACAAAGGAATGTCAAGCATCTTTTGAATCATTGAAACAGAATCTGATGAAGGCACCTATCATCGCATACCCTAATTACAGTGATCCTTTCATACTGTACACCGATGCCAGCTCCTTTTCCCTTGGGGCAGTCCTATGTCAGGAACAAGAGGGAGTCGAAAGGGTCATTGCTTATGCCGGCAGATCTATGAACAAACCAGAACAGAACTATACTATCACCGAAAAGGAATGTTTAGCTGTTATTTTTGCTGTTAAACATTTTGACTACCTACTCCGTCATGCACAGTTCACGGTTGTAGTTGACCACTCTGCCCTGAAGTGGTTGTTGTCAGTGAAAGAACCAACAGGTCGCATTGCACGATGGGTGACATACCTTATGTCATATGATATGACTGTTGTTGTGCGACCCGGAATCATGCATGGCAATGCTGATGCCATTTCAAGGCGCATGTATATGGACACTGATGATTCAGCTGAGAATGACGAAGAGGGGCCTTCTTTCCTTACCTGTGATGTACCTGAAAACCGAACAGATGCAGCTGTACAACTGAACTGTCTGGAGACGGAAGAATCTACAGTGAATGACTGCAAGGTCAATGTTTTGAAACAACAAAAGCAATCTGTTCCCGAAGACAGAGACCGTTTTGGGAAAGGTATTCCACCAGTTGTAACAACTGGATATACCAACTCTGCAGAGACCATCTTCTCTGAAGTAGCAAATGACATCGTAGAAAAATTGAAGGCAGACCAATGCCAAGATCCAGAATACCAGGACATGATAAAATATCTCAAGTATGGTTACCTTCCCGAGAATGAGAAACGAAGACAGGATATTTTCAATACATCAAGATTCTATTTCATCCACAACGACATTTTGTTCCATGTGTGGATTCGTGAAATTGCTCAAGAAAGGACAGCATGGCCCGTATCCAGCTTGCTATACCTGCCTCAATGAAGCAACAGATATTGAGGGACATCCATGACAACCCTTTATCTGGTGGCCACTTCGGAATTGATAGAACAATCAACAAGGCAAGATTAAAATTCTTTTGGCCTCATATGTGTGCTGACATAACCAAATAGGTGACTTCATGTGAGGTATGCAATCAACGCAAACGACCATCACAGCCAGTGAGAGCTCAGATTACACCTATAACTGCATCAACCCCCTTTGAGAGGGTCAGCACAGACTTCCTTGGACCACTACCTATGAACAAGAAAACTGGGAACAAATATCTGTTAGTGTTTGTGGACTACTTCACAAAATATGTGGAACTCTTTCCAGTACAGGACATGAAAGCAGTGACCGTTGCTAATAAATTTGTGTACAACGTCATATGTAGGCATGGCGCTCCAAAATACCTTCACAGTGACCGAGGTACAAATTTTCTGTCTGAAGTTGTTAGGGAAACCTGTAAGTTCATGTCCGTGAAGAAGACTCAAACTACAAGCTACCATCCACGATGTAATGGACAGAGTGAAAGATTTATGTCTACTGTGCAGGCCTCCCTGTCAAAATACTGTGACCAATTGCACGATGAATGGGACTTACATGTACCTTTCGTCCAGTTTGCTTACAACACCACTCCATCAGTAGACACAACGAATCACTCTCCTTACTTTCTCGTGCATGGACGTCACCCTCGGTTCCCAAATGAAACATCGCTTGATCTGGGTCCGAGCTGCTCTCTGACAACGGCCGACTACATATCACAGCTAGTCTGTGGTGTAGAACAGGCAAGAACAGTCGCCGAATATCTTTTGAATGAACGGAAGAAGGCAATGTGTGACAAATTTGCCAGTAAGGTAAATTTGCCTGACTTCAAAGTCGGTGATACTGTGTTTGTATACCAGCCAGTGATTGTCACGGGTCAAACCAGAAAATTGGCAAGACCTTGGTCAGGACCCTATTACATCATCGAAAAGATTTCTGATATTCATGTACGTGTCCGTCGCAAATGTGATGGAAAACTTATCAGAAATAGACTGCATGTGGAAAGACTGAAGAAGTCGACAATCCGGCCGGACGAACCCGATGACGATGAACCACCTAGAGACGCTGACCAGTTGGCACCTGCTATACTGTCGGGAGATGAGATCCCGCCCCTTGATCTTGTATCCCACAGTGATAGCGGAAATGTGAAGGAACAATTACAAACAAACGATTTTGAGGACAATTCGGACAGGTCAGATTACTTTGAAATAGAGAGGATTCTCTCTAAGAAATACCAACATGGTCATTGGTACTATCGTGTCAAATGGTTGTCATTTGACCAGTCCTATAACTCTTGGATATCTTACAGTGACCTCTCCCCAGACTGTAAACAGATGGTGAACACTATACATGATAAGTTGAGAACTGATAAAAGAAGCCATCGAAAACGCTAACCTTCTTAATCAGTCTGCTTTGTGAACGAAATAGATAGAAACTCTGATTGCATTATGTTAAAGGATACTCTGATTATGTATTATTTCTTCTAATCAATGATAATTGTCCTTGTTTTATGTTGCAATACATTATTTGATTGTCTAGCATTTGCTTAAAGATTTTAAAATATGGTAAAGTTTTACTACAAAATTAATTTAAGCATTATTTTTTTTTACACGTTCTTGATGTGACGACAGAACTTTATTCTGGAAATGTGAACTATATCTTGTGAAACTTGAACATGTGAATTATATCTTGTGAAACTTGAACATGTGAACTATATCTTGTGAATCGTGAAAATGTGAAAACTGCAGTTGTGAACTTGGTGAACCTTTTGTGACTACGGTACTATGTCTAACTCTGAACAACTCCTTTGCGTCGACAATGATTCTGGTTTTGTTTACATTGTTTGATATTTTACTCATTTTGTTTGTAAATAGATTCTAAGCACGAGACACTGTCTCAGGAATCTAGACAAGTCTCATATTAATTTTGTTTTGTCAAATGGATTCCGTCCACGAGTTTTATCTCAGGTTTCCGGCAATATCTCTTATCAGCATATATACTAAAAAAAAATTACCATTTAATATCATTACTTATTACCATATGTGTTACTATTCAGTATTATTCATGTATCTCATGTATCACAGGTAGTCATATTTTGCTCAAGGCATAATTTTTTAGTCATTAGTTACAACGTTATATATTTCATCTACATATCCCAATCATTTCTATATTGTAATCATAGATAGTCATATATCACATTTGGTTCATTTAAACTTTTGTTTTGGCTCCATAGTAAGTATATGTATCTTACTTATCTCACTTTAGTATACTGATCCCATACTTTTGTTGGATTGTTATCGTACATGATTCTTCAATGAAAATTCTTTTTCTGTATGCGTTCTTTAGGGGGAGGGTGATGTGACGGCTGTGTCAGCCTGTCGTGTAGGTTACTCTTATCTTTTCGTGTTTCGCCCGGTTAAGAGTGCTTATCTCTCTCCTCCCGTTTTTTATAGTGAAGGGACGTAATTCTAATTGAGAGTCCCCCTCGGCCATGTGGTCTGTTGATGTAGACAAAAGCCCTATGTGAATAAAGAAGCTATTTACTCCCCAATTTGGGTTGAGGACGTTATTCAATTTATGAAGAGTGACGTGAAGAAGAACAGCACGTCATATTTCTCATATGTCAATAGGTCATTTCACCATCCTACTGGGCACTTATATATAACATAGAATACTATCCAGTGGATTTGATCCTATACACATCTACCTCAAACGTTTTAATGAATATGTGTAGTAATTTGAGAGTAATCTAGACATCGAATTTGAAATATATAATTACATGTTAAATTTTATATTTGAGATTAGGTAATCAGCGGCATTATAGGCATAAGTATGTCAATGCATTTCTTTGTTTATATTACATAGATGTGCATCTATATAAATCAAGATCTCGTACATCTTCATAACTTGGTGAGAAGAAGTGTGTGCAATATGTTTAGAACATCTGAAATTCGGCATGAAGTAAATAATGTTATATAATAAATAAAGGTTAACACGGTCGTTTTCACTATAACTGAATATAATAAACTTGTGATTGATGGAGAGGTATGTAAATTTTCTAATTAATCATGTGCATGTCGTGTGTATTACAATATGAATTGGGATTTAAACATGCACATTTCAAACTATTAGCAAACGACCATTTTATTAGCTGAATGTATAGTTCTCATATGTCAATAGGTCATTTCTCCATCCTAGTGGGCACTTATATATAACATAGAATACTATCCAGTGGATATGATCCGATACACGCTAGCCTCTGACGATTGGATGCCTATGTGTTGTATTAAGAGAGTAATCTAGACAAGGAACTTGAAATATATCGCAGTACATGTTAAATTTTATACTTGAGATTAGGTAATCAGCGGCAGTATAGGCATATGTATATCAATGCATTTCTTTGTTTCTATAACATAGTTGTGCATCTATATAAATCAAGATCTCGTACATCTTCATAACATGGACATAAGAAGTGTGTGCAATATGTTTATAACATCTGAGCTTCGGAATGAAGTAAATAATGTTATATAATAAACAAAGCTGAACACAACCGTTTTCACAATACCTGAATATGATAAACTTGTGGTTGATGGGGAGGTATGTACATTTTCTAATTAATTATGTGCAATACGTGTGTATTACACTATGAATTGGGATTTAAACATGCACATTTCAAACTATTAGCCAACAACCGTTTTAATAGCTGAATGTATAGTTCCCATATGTCAATAGTTCATTTCACCATCCTAGTGGGCACTTATATATAACATTGAATACTATCCAGTGGATTTGATCCGATTCACATCTACCTCAAACGTTTTAATGAATATGTGTTGTAATTTGAGAGTAATCTAGACATGGAACTTGAAATATATCATTACATTTTAAATTTTATACTTGAGATTAGGTAATCAGCGGCATTATAGGCATAAGTATGTCAATGCATTTCTTTGTTTCTATTACATAGCTGTGCATCTATATAAATCAAGATCTCGTACATCTTCATAACGTGGTGAGAAGAAGTGTGTGCAATATGTTTAGAACATCTGAAATTCGGCATGAAGAAAATAATGATATATGATAAACATAGGTAAACACGTCCGTTTTCACATGAACTTAATATGATAAACTTGTGATTGATGGGGAGGTATGTACATTTTCTAATTTATCATGTGCATTTCGTGTGTATTACAATATCAATTGGAATTTAAACATGCACATTTCAAACTTTTAGCCAACAACCGTTTTAATAGCTGAATGTATAGTTCTCATATGTCAATAGGTCATTTCACCATCCTAGTGGGCACTTATATATAACATAGAATACTATCCAGTGGATTTGATCCGATACACATCTACCTCAAACGTTTTACTGAAAATGTGTTGTAATTTGAGAGTAATCTAGACATGGAACTTGAAATATATCATTACATTTTAAATTTTATACTTGAGATTAGGTAATCAGCGGCAGTATAGGCATATGCATATCAATGCATTTCTTTGTTTCAATAACATAGATGTGCATCTTTATAAATCAAGATTTCGTACATCTTCATAACTTGGTGAGAAGAAGTGTGTGCAATATCTTTAGAACATCTAAGGTGAGGTGAGCTAGGGTTTAACGCCGCTTTCAAGAGTATTTCACTTACATCGCGGCTGCTAGTATTACGGCAGGGAGAAAGCCCGCAACGCCATGTGGCTATGCATTGCGGTGAAACCTGCGAGCAACGGCTGGAACTAGCGAACCATGGGTGGTACTACGCTGAAATTAAGTGTAGCATTGCACCCAAACCTTACTGCGTGTAGAACAGTTCTCTACTGCAGACAAAGTTGCCGTGCCCCTGGCGGGAATCGAACCCCGGACCTCTTGATCCGAAGCCAGCGTTAACCACTGCGCTATCCCGCCCCCTTAGAACATCTAAACTTCGGCATGAAGTAAATAATTGTATATAATAAACAAAGGTAAACACGTCCGTTTTCACAATAACTGAATATGATAAACTTGTGGTTGATGGGGAGGTATGTAAATTTTCTAATAAATCATGCGCATGTCGTGTGTATTACAATATTAATTTGGATTTAAACATGCACATTTCAAACTATTAGCAAACAACCCTTTTAATAACTGAATGTATAGTTCTCTTATGTCAATAGGTAATTCCACCATCCTAGTGGGCACTTATATATAACATAGAATACTATCCAGTGGATTTGATCCGATACACATCTACCTCAAACGTTTTAATGAAAATGTGTTGTAATTTGAGAGTAATCTAGACATGGAACTTGAAATATATCATTACATTTTAAATTTTATACTTGAGATTAGGTAATCAGCGGCAGTATAGGCATATGCATATCGATGCATTTCTTTTTTTCAATAACATAGTTGTGCATCTTTATAAATAAAGATGTCGTACATCTTCATAACTTGGTGAGAAGAAGTGTGTGCAATATGTTTAGAACATCTGAAATTCGGCATGAAGTAAATAATGTTATATAATAAATAAAGGTAAACACGATCGTTTTCACTATAACTGAATATAATAAACTTGTGATTGATGGGGAGGTATGTAAATTTTCTAATTAATCATGTGCATGTCGTGTGTATTACAATATGAATTGGGATTTAGACATGCACATTTCAAACTATTAGCAAACGACCCTTTTAATAGCTGAATGTATAGTTCTCATATGTCAATAGGTCATTTCACCATCCTAGTGGGCACTTATATATAACATAGAATACTATCCAGTGGATTTGATCCGATACACACTAACCTCTGACGATTGGATGCCTATGTGTTGTATTAAGAGATTAATCTAGACATGGAACTTGAAATATATCATAATATTCAATCTAATATTGAAGATTAGGCAATCAGCGGCAGTATAGGCATATGTATATCAGTGCATTTCTTTGTTTCTATAACATAGATGTGCATCTATATAAATCAAGATCTCGTACATTTTCATATCATGGTGAGAAGAGGTGTGTGCAATATCTTTAGAACATCTAAACTTCGGCATGAAGTAAATAATTTTATATAATAAACAAAGGTAAACACGTCCGTTTTCACAATGACTGAATATGATAAACTTGTGGTTGATGGGGAGGTATGTAAATTTTCTAATAAATCATGTGCATGTCGTGTGTATTACAATATGAATTGGGATTTAAACATGCACATTTCAAACTATTAGCCAACGACCCTTTTAATAGCTGAATGTATAGTTCTCATATGTCAATAGGTCATTTCTCCATCCTAGTGGGCACCTATATATAACATAGAATACTATCCAGTGGATGTGATCCTATACACATTTACCTCTGACGATTGGAAGCCTAACTTGGAGATAAGATGTGTGTGCAATATGTATTGATCATCTGAACTCCAGCATTAAGGGAATAATGATATATAATAAATAATGCTAATCACGGCCGTTTTTACAATTACTGAATATGATAAACTTGTGGTTGAGGGGGAGATATATGTATTTAAACTGTCTAATTAACCATGTGTATTTACTATGTATTACAATATGAATTGGGATTTAAACATGCACATTTCAAACTATTAGCCAACAACCGTTTTAATTTTGTATGTATTGTCAATAGGCCATTTCACCATCCAACTGGGCACTTATATATAAAATAGAATTCTATACACATTTATCCCTGGAATTTAAATATTTGTGTTATCAAAGTTATTTAGTCATTGAACATGGGTTTCATGAGTCAGTGTTATATTCTACCATCCCTTCTGGATTTAATGTATTAACTGAGGATGTACATATTTTATTTGTTTCGGGACAAATTTTACCAAAGGCCTCGGCCACTTAACTCCTACAGTGATGTACAGCTGGACCCATGACGTCTAGCATGATGTAATAGAACAACAATGAGCGCGTCAGTTGGCCAGCTTTCTCAGTAGGGTGCCCATGCCACATAGATTAACTATCACAAACTGAGGGAAAGGTCTTGAAAGACGCTTCTTTTACTACATAAATTGTCAGTTAACAATTTTCTAAGTCCAAATGACCATAATGACAATATTGTCAAAAAAATTTTCCATACGTTTCATGACGAAACGAGTCATTTGAGCCAACGTGTCTAGTGGGCACTTGGCGAGGTGCCCACTACGTTCAGCAGGTGCCCGGTACGTGGGTCGCAGGAACACGGATATGCCCACTAGGCACGTTTAATGAAGCTATATATATATATATATATATATATATATATATATATATATATATATATATATATATATATATATATATATATATCGTCGTACCCTAATGGAGAAAAATGCAAAGTTTACAAACGAAGGATAACATGTTCGAATCCCGGCCAAACATATTACAAAATATAGTTTTATTCGAGTTTAAGATCCTTTTCAGACATATCAAGACAAACTATCTCTTTCTTGAAATATGTATTCGGTGTTGTCATGTGAAACAATTCTCCTTATATCGTGTTTTCAGCATTTGGGAAAATGATTAAGTACATCAATTAATAATCACTTGACCCCGCTACCCGGTACATGACTTTATGCGTACTCCTAATTCTACGGTTTGAAATGACCGGTGAAGTGGAGTATAATGGCGGACTAATGTTATCCTTTTCAATAACTCCGTTTTTTCATGAAATTGTTTTTGACAATTAAAAAGATACATGATTTATTTTTTAATAACAATGATTCTTTAAAACAATGGATTACACAATAATAAATTATTAATCCATGATTCTCATATCATATAAATGACATGTTTAGTGAAGCTAGTTTAATTGATGCTGGCGTCTTCCTGTCTGTGCGATGACACACTTGATTCAGCTTAAGCCTGGTCAAAGAACGACATACGCCTGTCACGTGGAAGAATCTCTAGTGTCTTGGAGAAAATCAATTGTTGAGTTGAAGGGATTTCCCTGGCATCTTAACGAGAACGATCGCTGCATGTGTCTGGTTCAGAATTTGTAATCAAGGTAATGCACTATTTAATCTTATTATCGAAAACCAAGAAATCCACACTACGTTGTCCTTGCAATTGGCGGATCCAGAGAAGGGGGGGTGGGGGGGTGCAAGAAAGAAAAGTGCACCCCCTCCCCCAACTCAAAAAGCTGTATGCTTCTACATTATGAAGTCTAAACGCAGCGACTAGACAGTAAACTATTTTTTGTTAAACTAATGGTAAGTTTAGTACATGTGTAGTACATGTAGCGAGCCCAACACATTCATATACCCCCACTTTTAAATTGGTCCAAGAATAAAGATTCAAAGGTACATCCACACATGGTCCTTTGTTTGAACTACCACAGTACCCTTCAGAAAGGACAAAATGACAATTTTACTGATATTGTACCAGGGTAAGTACATAATAAAAACAACCCACGTGAATTAGAAATACTTGCCATTTAGATAGTGAAGAAATATAACATGGTTATATTTGGGATAACACTACCTTCAATAGTACAAATTCTTGTACTTTTCCGGGCCGAGTCCCATGCGGGATTCAACCCACGCCCTCAGAGTAAGGCAACTATCACCAGCATTGACTGTACCAACAGCGTACCACACGACCATTTCGCCTTCGCCTGGCCCGAAAAAGTACACTCATTTGTACTATTGAAGGTAGTGTTATCCCAAATATAACCATGTTATAACCCACGTGAACATAATTCAGATGTCTGTATCATGGTTGGCACGAACGTTCAAGAAACTACTATCTTTATTTGGGGAGATGTGCTTCAGGCTAAATGACTTCTTATAGACCCGCTGATCAAAGACTACTTATCTAGTTTGCCACATCAGCAAAAGTAAGTTTGTTTCACAAACGATTTCTTTCAACAAATTTGAAAATATAAACGGAAAGAAGTTTTATTTTAATAATTTTTGAACATTTTAACAAAAACTAGAAAACAGATCTGAAACATTAAATAATTACAATCAGAATAATAACATTGTCGGTGCAGTTGTGTGATTTCATATTAAAATAATCAACGATTACATCCAAACAGTAAACCATCCCAAACATTTCAAATTGAATTTAATACACAAGGTCATATATATAGTTAGTATGCGAAATTTCGATAAAATAGCAATATGTATAAACTGTGCAACACATGTGAGCATCACTCGTGTTTTAACAGATCCATGGAACATTTGGACCATAATATACAGATGCCAGATACAAATCAGAAAAAGTCTTCTGGCCGTTCTAAACAGATAATATTTCAGATTCATCAACTTCAAAATTATAATGCATGAATTTTTATATTTCCTCCAGATTTCAATCCGGAGGTCGTTATACACAAACTATTTACATCATATAATTATAACAAGAAATACACATGTACATAGCAGAACAGATTAAATATATACACTTAAAGGGGCAGTAGCACGTTTTTTTGCAAATTTAATTTTTTTCAAATTTCCCATTTATAATGATAGTTTATGTTATTTATATTTACTTTAGAGGGTAAAACATATTATTACACAAACCAATTTTCCGTAGTGGTAAAATCAGTGCTGTATATAAAGCAAAAATTGCATGGCGGCCATTTTATTGTGAACACATTTTATTATTTCGAATAACAAAAAAGATTCCCATGGCTTTACGTAACCATGTACACTATTTTTTTAAAACTTGAATTTCCAAAGAGGGAAGGGTGTTTTACTATTGGTGACGTTATTTTTCAAATACATTTCATCGACTTATTTCACCGAAAAAACGTGCTACTGCCCCTTTAAGGTAAGAGCATGTAAATCGTCAGGTAATCATAGTTCACGCTCGGGGAGGAAAACAGCATTTCATGTTCAGTAAGTCATTCTATCTGTACATATACACATTGACGTAACAAAGATCGTTATATTTTGAAGGAACTGATTTATGTTGCACATGTAACAGATACATGTTTTTGTTTTCAGTTTCATCAAATTCAAAAGTTGTCTATGTATCATTGACAAGCTTTTCATTCAAGGTCTGCTGTGATTAAGTTAACCATATATTGTACGTCTTCAGCAGCACAACATCTCTTTAAGTTTATCTTTGAAGAAAAAACCAAACTGCTTCATTTTGCAAATGACAACTGTACCACACACTTTTAATGTCGGTGAGATGTAACATTTCAGTCTCAAAGAACACCAGACTGTCTACCGCTTCACCCCTTCCGACTGAAACCATCCCGTTCTGCCAACTTATCCAGAAGGGGCGGAACTCTGTGCAAGACAATATGTCTTCCTCACTCTTTGCTACTAATATATGTCGGTATGATTGCCATCGTATTTCACTTTTGGAATTAGAGTATCCGCCAATTACTATTTCGTAACAGTCATTGAGATTGCTGGTTTCACAAAGTGCAAAGTTGGAGTCCCGGCATGTTTTGACCCAGAAGACGAGACTTGAAGTGTTCCCAGTGATGTTCCGAAAGGTGTTCTCCTCAATCATCCCAAAGTTGTTTGAGAATTGAAAACATTGAGTTATCTTCACAAACGGGCCTGAAGATGAAATTACACATTACACATGCTTGGTTAAAACTTGCAAGGGATATAGGGCGTTATATTTAACTTAAAGTAAATTGTAAATCGTACGCATAAATGATCAAACGTTAACATTACTGTTGTCTTTTATATTTACAAAGCCGCAGTGTCTTGGTTATCCACGAACATTTCCTGAAAAATGATTTCCCTAAGATAAAAGTTAACAACAATTGAAACTGGACGTAATAATAGTATCGAAAAAGTCAAAAGATTATGCCCACAGTGTCAACAAATAGGTCTTGATTGTATTGAAAACGAATACGAATTTGTAATACTTATTCAAATTTGAGACTTAAGTTTATATATAAATATTTTTATGTCAATCCATCATATGACAAATTTGTAAATCTATTGTCTTCTAAATGTAAACATACTGTTACACAACTCTCAGAATATCTTTTTCATGCTTTTAAACTGCGAGAGTCATTCAACAATAAGTGATGTAATATTTATTGTTTTAAATAATTTGTATCATATGTATGTTCTATGGGCCTGTGGCCTGAAACTTGAAATAAATTCTTCTTCAAGTTAACAACACAAGGCTCACTGCCAATATCGAAACTCATGAGTGATATTTTAATTCATTTGAGATAAGATTAATGTGACTCAATAATTCATTTTAAGACGGAATGGTCCCCAGTGATTCACTTTTCAGACTGCATACTTTAGCCCCACGACATGCAGCAAAATGGTATCATGTTCAAAGCCTGTGACAAGAATAGTTTTCACCACTATGAAGATAGTCTGTTTTATTCACTTTAACTGATGATTCTATTGTAACAATTAGAATAATCTAGATTTTATCAACTTGCTTTAAGGCGCTGTAGCACGCAGTCCTAACTGTCGTAACTGAAATAAAGTGCTCTTACGAAAAGGTCAAGAAATGTTACAAATGACTAAATAATACTCCTCAATCAAGGAAAATAGTTCTAAAACATGTACATGCTTCGGTAAAGTTATTCAAATCCATTTCTCTTCAAGCGTCCATTTTAAGGTGTTCATATTAAAATGGTTGCTTGAAGGTAGTTCAAGTCATCTGACTGATCTAGCGATACTCAGAGTAGAGTTTACATATGCCAGAATGATGGAATGGTCAACCATCTTGCTGTCTGATCTCTCAAAATCTACCTCTCACACTAAATAATTCCACAACATTGCTGATTTATACGTCGCACCATTTTCTGTGAATACTGATCACTATTTTCTAGGGATAAGGCTTATCGGGGTCGTGCAATATGTTAATGACAGATTTATAATTTTAAAAGACAAACTATGCAAAACGTGCCTTTAAGTATGAGACTGCAACATTAAAATGAAAAATGTTAAACAAAATTCCAGTGAAAGGGTTTACACAACCTTGCCTTCATTATAGATCATCTTCACATAACATTATACATTCCAAAAAACATCATGTCAATTAATAACGATCATTTCCATTTGGCACAACCACGTTAGTAACTGAAGTATACAAATCACAAATGTATTACAAAAATGTCTAATAATGCTGCGGAAAGGCGAAAAACTCGTCTTTTTTGTATCATACCAAAACGAACTTTTTAAGTGCTGTAATTTTGAAGTCACAGCTAGCCAGTAACACGTTATGACCTGAAGTTAGAAGGCTTCCTTAACCTTAATGGGTAAGCTCTACCTCCTCGACCATCGAGGGTGACTCTAAACGACAACTGACGTAACAAACGAGACAAACAAGCGATGCGAAGTTTATTGAGAACCAAGCAGTTCAAGAGGAAGAACTCTAGTGTGGCGGTGGGAACCCCCTGGACTGATGCCCTGAGGAGGTCCGCTCCTGGACGAAAACCTCAGGACCCAAACTCCCCATGCCTTCCAGATCTTCGGTAGAAATGTCGCGTGCGTAGTCATCGACTGCGCCCTAAAACTGTTTTTGATGCGAAATATGACTTTTAATGATCATGGAGTGGTTTCGTTGTTACATCCCTTTCCTATTACATAGTAAAAGGGTAGGGTCTATATAGGTATATGACTTTCAAACGGTGTTTCTAAGCGATACACGCCCCTGTTTTCCCTTCATCACTCCTGTTACGTTAATTCATGTTCGAAACTGAATTCAATGCACAATGTATATATGTACAGTCTATGTCTCGTACTTTTGTAATAATCGTACAGGTCAGGCTTCGAAAGTGCGTATGTACATATAATACCGTCATTTTATTGAGATACAAGACGCTCTCAATGAAAATAGGAGGGAAGTCGTCAGTGACCCGTAATGAAGCCTGTGTGACTCCCCTGTTCTTTATCTCTGTAAGAGTTGGGAAAATTAGGTAAATCAAACATTTAATGCAATGTTGTGTATACCAAGAGAGAAAAGTTTTATCCCCTAGGTGCAAAAATGTCAGCATCGGGGATGTATCTGTTCTTGAGAAGTCGAACATGTCATGTGTGGACGGACAACAACTTCTGCTACAAGACCATTTCGGCGTTTTTGGGCTAGAATGGTATTGTCAAACACCAGAAATATAAATCCTCGCCCCGTCCAAGTACTCAATAGATGAAAGTGGAGTGCAACTACAAACAATCATCAAGGAATAGTTTAGATCTGATCTGAGTTTGCACTCTTGCCAATAACGGTTGTCACCCCATGAGCACACATCAACCCCATTGGAAACTGACAGATTTTGCACTTTCTATGTAATTCAATTGCGTGTCCTATTTCTGAAAAAAATAAGGTTTGCTTTCATCACTTTTTTTGCAATGTATTTAAGATTCTTTTCCTGTATCAACATAATTGACCTTATTGAATTTTACTGGATGAGCTTGTGAACTACAGAACAAACACTTCTGTGTAGTTATCCATGTACTCGCTATGACTGCCAGGCAGGACCGCCAGATGTACACGTTATAACAGCGATTAACAAATATGCCTGCACACAATATTACATTCCTGAAGAGTCAACACTTCTTGATAAAAACCATGATCCATTAGGTTAATTATCATTCGCATGGCTACTGCAAATCCCCTGAATATCTTCTGTGCAATTCCCTGGTAACGGTACCAGCTGGTTAATCATCGCTACGTATAGCATGTACTGTATCAGCTAATGAAATGTCGTGATTTGACAGTTGATGACAGAACTGTTCTACTCATCCAGTTACTACCAATCATGAGTTTAAATCATTTCATTGGCTGTGTACAGTACCGGGCAAATACATATACGACATCAACAGGGTTAGAAGGAGTATTCTGGAGAAAATACACTGACGAAGCAGGGTCGAAAAGAGGCCATTTCGTGTCATATGCTCATCGGGTATTTAAGGCCTGAAAAAGATCCGACATACCTGTGCAAGCAAGACTAAGAGGGGACCAGGTGTTGTCAGATAGACAGGTAGTTACAGCTGAGGTGAGAAAAGACTCTGTGTCCAGATAACCCTCCAGACAGGTGTAGTTCCGGGAGCTTCCTATCTCCTGTCCTCCACTGCTGACAGCATTGGTCACGTCAAGAGCTGGACAGTGGTCATATGGGAGGTCAAGATCAGCTGGGGGAGAATAAAGATTGACATAGAGATACTTTTCAAATAAAAGTTCAGCTCATCTTAATAGACGTTAACATAGGTAAAAGGCCAGACCTGTTTAAGTTCTATCACTTCCCTCTTGATTACCGAAGTCAGTGCTAGTTACATTGGACAACATAGATGATGGTGAGATAGGTAGGCGAAGTGATGAAAAGTAAAAAATATTTCTTGACAATTGTTAATGTGAAACGTGAAAATGTAATAAAACATTCACTGTTGTACGGCGATGTGAGCAAAATAAATCGAATTCTGAGAAATGGTAAAATTTGATTGAAACATTTGATTGAAAAGGATCATCAATGTTTATGAATGGTTTGGAGTATAATATGCAGCCGTAATAACTTTACTTATTAGTATTGTGATATCTATACCTTTTTTCATGATATCATTTATCTGGTGACTTGTTTAATTCGATTGTTTATTATACTTTACTAATTAATTTTATGGACTAAGTAAACTATTATATTGACCTGAAATAAAAACAACTTGTTTAGCATTGTCATCGAAATGGGTAGTCATATAATAAGGTTGAAAAGGGAAATATTCTATCTATTACTTCTGCCCTTCATTTGAATATATAGAGGATATCAAATGAGTGTCTATGTCATACTATTATTACGAAAACGAGTGCCTGAATATTAGTATTTCTCGACCGACAGCGAGGGATATACCGATATTCAAGCACGAGTGTCGTTAACATAGTATGGGATAGACCACAGGTGAAGTTTACCACAAATATGTTGCGCAACAGAGATGAACGACCAGTTTTATGTGCGAACGAAGTGAGCAAAGGTTGGCAACGTCTTTCTCTCGATTCAAATCGAAATAATGTTGTATCGTCAGTTCAATGTCCCAAAAATTCAAATTCAACACCCATTTGAAAAAAGGGTTGTGCTCTCTAAATCCGAACCCCATATGTTACATTGACACACGTTAAATACATATTATACAATTAATTATTTTAAGCGCTCAGAGCGTCTTCTCGTGGTGTTCTTCGCCTGTATTCCCAGTCACAAACTTTCGCTATGGAGTGAATGAAAAGGGATACATTAACATTAAGAAAAATTATAATTTTTTAAATATCTGTTGACTAGACTTGCTTTGCCTGCCTCCTCTTAGGCATGCTTTATTTCAACCTTTTAACACAGACGAAACTTCAAAGAAGCAGAGTAAGGATGCGTAAAATCCCTACCCAAAGGCGGTAAGTCCGTGGTCTCATGACGTCACTCCCATGAGCCTTCACTCTTCTCTCAGTTGAAGAGCAAGACAGACGCATATGTTTTCGCTCTCGACTTTTGCTATTTGTTAGCATTATTCTTCGATGATTTAGCTAACCTTTGCCTAGGCAGACTGTTTATCATGGTGTTGAGTTGAGTGAACTTGTTGAAATGTACTAGGCTGTGCTCTACAAAGCTTGCGAGGCACGCTTTCTGCACATACAACTCAGGTCGCTTGATCCTCTCGCCTCTTCGCGTCGACTGGGTGGTTGGTGCGGCCATTGTTCCTTTGTCGTCTAGTGTCTGGGTCTTCCGATAGTCCAGCCTTCGCCTTCAACTTACACTAGCGTCTCGTCTTCGGACCCTCCGATAGTCGGACCCTCCGGCAGTCTTATCCTACGTTAGTCGGACCCTCCGGTTTAGGTCTCTGATTATCCAACCCCCCGTTGAGAGGTCTTCGATATCCAACTTATCTTGATAGCAGTAGCCTCTGGTAGTCTGACCCTACGTTAGGCGGACCTTCCGATATAAGGGTATCTGCTTATCGGACCCTCTGACATTTGACTCTCTTTCTGATGGTCGTACCCTCCGGTAGTCTGCACCTATGTTAATTGGACCCTCCGGTATTAGGATTTCTGCTTATCGGACCCTCCGATATCTGACTCTCTTTTGATAGTCGTACCCTCCGGTAGTCTGACCCTACGTTAGTCGGACCCTCCGGTATTAGGGTATCTGATTATCGGACCCTCCATTGAGGGGCCTACGACATACCGTGTACACCTGTTCAGAAATTAGCATCATGTATATCTCCGAATGAACCAGTCAAGCCCGGCGCTTGCTCCCCTTGGCTACCTTTGGTCCAGCTCTGACCACTTGCGTCAGGCCCGGACGGGGGCTTGCATCCACCTCACACCCCTAGTCGGTGAGTCACGTTTCTTCAGTCTGGCTTTAATGGCTGAGGTTCCGCTCATCCAGATCTGGGTATCGGGACCGTTTTCCACATCAGCTGGTAACAATGCTGCATGGTCCTATTTGGGCCGCCGACAGCTTGGTGTAGACAACTGGAGTCTTACCGTGGTCCTCTCGGGCCCCGTGCCCCCCTTGACTCACCTGTTCGTAGATGCTCGGTCACGGTCTCGGTCTCGGTCGCGAACAGGTAGCAGGGTTTTTGGACTCAATCAGAGAGAGGATTGCTCATCAACGTCCTCGTGGTCGAGGTGATCACCCCGGCGGTTCAGTGTTGACATGTCCGTTTACAAGGCCAGATAACCAAGCAGGGGTTCACTGGGGTCGAGTCTATCCTGCAAGTCCCGTTCTGGCTAGTCGAGCTGGTGGGCGATGTAGACCTGCACATTAGTGGGATCCACTTACCAGTCGCCAGGACAGCTGCCGATCTATGTCGCATCCACTGGAAGGTTTGACTCGTAGGCTCGTTATTGCTTAGCCCACCGAGAAGCATTCGCCTCCTTTTGTGCCTGGCGCGAATTCGTTCAGACTGATGTCACCTTCATTCGAGGTGTTATTCTTCAACACTTGTATATTAGCTCTTCTTTCTGGCTCAGGAAAAGGTCGCCAGGGGTGGACGTGTCAGCCCCCACGTCTGGGACGTACGTACCGCTCACAAGCGTTCCCTCCTGACTCTCACCATCAAGATTTTTTTTAGTGGCCTTGACCTCCGCAGCCCGGGTCTCTGAGACCTACGCATTGCAGGCAGGTTTTCTTCATTTTGTGCAGTGGTCAGGGTTGGGGGTCGAGCTGTACCTTGTCCTCACCACAGTGTGGATGAAACGTAGGTTAGCTTACAGACCCGGGAGGGGACAATCCTCGTAGAAAGATGGTCTCGCGTTTCATTCGATGCTCCATGCAATTAACTTTGAATCGCATCATTTTGTTTTGTTCTGTTTGACCTCCCCCTGTGGTGTTAGTCAGAAGCTTGAGTGGCAGGGTTTTCTCTTCGATCCGCTTGGCGGCAGAGATAGTATCTCCCGGACTGTACCTTGTCCTCACTACAGTTTGGAGGACTCGTAGGTTACTTACACTCAGGGCTGGTCGCTCGACTCGTCTCTCCCATGTATAAACTGACCCGCCTCCGTGCAGTGGGATTCTAGACATAGTAGATCTAGTTAACAGATAGGTATTTGAATAATAGTACGTTTTTCGTTAAATGTAATTATTTATAGTTACCTGTTGACTAGACCTACGCTCTAGTCCCACCCATCCTCCCCGCTTGGTCTGCCTGTTTGTTTGCCTTTTTTCTGGGCCTGTTCGGAGAGTGAAGACTCATGGGAGTGACGTCATGAGACCACTGACTAACCGCCCTTGGGTAGGGATTTTACACATCCCTACTCTGCTTCTTTGAAGTTTCGTCTGTGTTAAAAGGTTGAAATAGAGCATGCCTAAGAGGAGGCAGGCATAGTAGGTCTAGTCAACAGGTAAGTATACATAATTACGTTTAATCAAAAACGTATTATTTTACCCCATTTTGCATTAAACTTTTTAATCTATATTTATGGTATGTTTGAACTTTTTAGTAGTTTAAAAGACGTATGTCTAAATATTGAAAAACCAAGGGAAATACCTCTATAGTGCACGTTTTCAATAGATTTGATATTTGTGCGTATGTAGGGAGTTATTTCGGAGTTTTTAAACATTTCAATTGCTGATGTTAGATTTGTTCTTTACCGACTCGATTGATATTTATTCTTGTATCTTTTATTAATACCATTGTTTATTAGAACTTAGTTGTCAGATTCAGGTTGGCCTTGTTGCTACATAGCCTTGTAGCCTTAAGGTACATTTCCAGTAACATTGTTCGTCATGCACATTAGAAATTTCAATAACTGTCTAGAAATATGATAATAAAATCATGTTTTTATAATTGTGTAATATAGTATTTGTTTTATGATGAGGAGATATTTTGCACTTTTCTTTTATTTATTTTTTACTTTGCTCTATAAACTATTTAAAGTGAAAAAGGTCGTGTCGTACAAACAGTATTTGGAGTGAACTCCCCTGGTCATTCATTCGCTCCGTAAAACGGAAGTTTGTGAGTGGGGATGTAGTCGAATAACTGTGTTGGAACATTGAACTTTGACGATACAAAATTATTTCAATTTGAGTCGAGAGAAAGACGTTGCCACCCTTTGGTCACTTCGTTAGCACATAGGGAAAACTGGTCGTTCATCTCTTTTTCGCAACACCTATGCACACTCATATATAATATTCTGTTGATACCGAAATCGTGAAATTAATGAAAATAAGCTAAAATCCACTTTTAACCATTGTCTGGCGACACGCCGTCGCTGAATTTAGAACGCAACGTCATAGACGTCATAGTAATATAATTGTTTATGATGCCAAGTCACCAACATAAAGTGATATTTAAATCTAGGGCATCGTATGACAAATATGAACCCCATGATGATGAGGACAAAAATTGGTGGAATCCGCTTGCCGGATCCTTCCGGATTTTGCCGGATTCTTAAGGATCAGCCAAAGTTTTGAAGAATCCGGAAGGATCCGGAAAATGGATTCCACCACTTTTTGTCCTGTGATTGCCTTCGAAGGTAATAAATGCTGAAATGTAAGAGAGGTGATGGCCCCTACCTTTCCTGCAGTAAGATTGCTTCGTCACTCTGTGGACGCTACACTGCTGACCATTAGAGCAGTTGTGGTCTGCGCAGGGACCCCAGAGTTCCTGTAACACCAAATGGTCAGATTATCATCGTTTATCAGCCAACAATGCTGACAGGTTAAAGATTTGTCCCCAAAAACTGGCAAAATGTTTTATATTAGAGAAATGTTATCAATGTCATCGTTTCTATAACTGTATAAATTATTTAAGCCTTGTGTTGTAGTTTCTATTTGTCAAACATATGATAATATATTTGGAATGATATACACTCACGTACAAAAGAAATGTCCCATACAAAGAAATTTGTTTCATTCCAGGGGCAATACATATAATACACATCGTGTCTTCAGGAGGCAACAAATGTAAGATTTCAAAACATTATCTGTTCATATTTCTGAGATAACACACGTTCTAAGAAACCATCGTTTTCTAATCTCCTTACCTCGACGACACAGGAGAGTCAAGATGGGCATGTCGCCCTGTTTTGTGACGTCCTGAAGTAAAGACGCGTATACCAATTTAATTTTAAGCAGGTTATTTATGTCGACATTATCTTATACTAACATAATTTCCATATTTCATTACATCTACCTTAAATACAAACACAATGTCCAGAAAACCCATCCAATAGCGATTTCAGTACCCCAAGTGTGTTTGAACTGACATGATAATAAAACTAGCATGCCATGATGTACTCATTTGAACGTACTTATTTAATAAACATGCCTATCGAATACATTCAATATCTACTTTCTTCGAAAGAAGTATTTTGTTATATACTCTCTTAAAAATGTTGGGACGTTTCTTTTGCACGTAAGTATAAATACTATTAAAATGGCATGTTATCATCAAACACAAAGTTAACAGCCTGGCGTAACCTTTTTGGTTAAACTGTCAGTGATCTGCTTGGTAGAGTTCCGAACAATTCCCGTTTAATAAAACCACAAACTGACTCACCGTGGGGAGAGACTGAATGTCCACATGTATCCAGTGAGTCCGATGGACCAAGTCTGCTGGCACTGCGAAACTGTCTCTCGTGTGAAGATGACAAGCTTGTGTCCGAGGTTTGAATCCGAACGAAATACATCCATAATGGGATTGACAATACACAGCACAGTCAACTAAACTTGACACAGTTGTCACACCAATTAAATTATATCGGAGGTATCTCTTATCAACCACAAAAGTTGAAATATCCAAACATATAGGGGTGATGTGGTGCAGCAAAAGAGATAATAAGGCTACTTTAAGAATCATTTTCACACCGAAGAGTAAATTAAAGTTTACAACATAAATACACTGGATTGAACGAAATGGACTTGGAATTCGCTTTTAAAACTGTGGAGAACTTGTAGCGTTGAGCACTTGTCAACGTAAACTCACATGAATGGATAATACTACTGACTACTGACTTATGACAAACGGTCGTATTGATTTGTTGTGAGCAGTGAATACGTAATTGAAGTAAACTGGCATGAAAGGAAGATCAAAGAAGTAAAATCATTGATTGAAAGTTTCCGTTGTTATATTTTATTAGCTGTCTAGAAGTCCCAACACAGCGTCTAATGCTGTCATCCCTGGTTTGACAACATCATTAGGGTGTATATAGAAACATCGCCTGTACATAATAAGGACGTTGCACATCCCTAAAACTAGCATTCTTTCTCCCGTACATAGTTAAACTGGAACTATTCATCAGGATAACTCGTGCTCATGGCTGATAGTTTGTAAAAAAAATTATAAATCTTAACTTCCAAGGACTCTATTTTATCTCGTCTAGTTGAATAAACATGAATATGAACAATTTTTG
This sequence comes from Gibbula magus, assembly GCA_936450465.1. Classification (NCBI taxonomy): domain Eukaryota; kingdom Metazoa; phylum Mollusca; class Gastropoda; order Trochida; family Trochidae; genus Gibbula; species Gibbula magus. The sequence continues at coordinate 26,027,598 of OW388306.1, forward strand.
ATGTTTTGAAATTTCAAATTTAGTTTATTTGTCTTCTGAAGATATAATGTATTTTTTCAGGCGTGTTTATCACTCGTAGATGAACTTATCTTGTATTGTGTATAGTGACGTTTCGTTTGCGGTTAAGCGTTTACAGATATGATACAGAAGTTTACAATCTGATCAGTGTACACTCGTATATCTAAAAACTATTGAATATGTTGGTCGTAGTCATAGGAACTACGTCTCGAACGTAGCTGAACCAAATTGTAATATTGTAATGTCTTGTGGCGAGTAAAACTGGACAGATTACTAAAATTTACAACATCCAATACATTACTGTCGCTCTATCAATATGTCAACACGCACGTGTTTCAATGATAAATATAAACATCGTCAATATATACATGAGTGACTGCAGTGTGACTTTCCTTAATGAACTATCACAATGGATAGTTTATATCATGGGAATGACAAACAAAACTTTGAAAAGCAACAATGACAATTTACGGCATTGTGTCAAGAAATCGTTTTAAATACCACCAATTGACGCTTCAATTATCTGCTCTAGAAAGTGGCGTAAAACTCAACATCACCTCGCCTCACCTTATCAATTGTTATTAATTGCGGTTTGCAGTAGAATTGTATCTTTTTTTTATTTTGAAAGTGGAAAGTAACGCTTTAATGATATTTAAGAATCGCCTACATTTATATAGAGTGGTATTGGGTGTTCGGGAGAGTCAGCATGAACCCTGAATTTATAATGTGGGATAGATGATGACTGTAGAAAATAGCGGATAATATCACTTCAAAAGTGTGTAAGTCAAACACACACAAGATGATATTTTTAAACAATTAGGAAACACGTATTTCACGCGAATAAACACTTTAATATCACTTTGTAATATTGGATGGTGTAAGTTAGAAACTGCAAGTGACACAATCAATCAAACATTGCCAGTTTCTCTTAACGTCCTTATCCTTGCAGGATACATACGATACAGAGGTTATGCTTTGGATTGTAAAACCCGAGGTAAGAAAGCTGAGCGGGAAGTAAGACAAAAGCGAAGCTTGAGGTCTTACACACCCGAATATTTCTTACCGATGGTTTTCAATCCCAAGCATAACCGAGGTAAAGTTTTACTTTATCTAACTTGCCGTAAAATATAAATGTGAGCACCTATCGTATATTGAGGTTTTTCTAAAAGCAAACACCGAGGAGAAGTGTTGTCTCCAGTTTATAACCATCAACTGTCAACACTTACATTTTCTTACTTTTGATTCCTAACTCCTGCATTATAGAAAGTATGTCTCCAGGAACTAACGTTTATTGAGACAGAATGAATACATATAAAGCCTTCCTTTCAGATTCTTCTGTAGCGTTAAGGTAGAACGTCCGGTTTAAAGAGCAAAGGGTCTCGAGTTCGATTCCCGTTATCTACACTCTGAAAATATATCTTTGTATATTTTTCTAATTCAAGGTATTACTTTCAGTAGTTAAATCTCCTACCATGTCTTACATTCAAAACTAAACCTAATATGGGGTAATTCTACGAGGATAAACGCTTACAATAAGGTGAGGGGTTATTACGAGAAAACAAGACACCTCCGAAACAAGAGAAATAGAATCCCCGATAGGTTTCTAATCCTGGTCCAGGAACAGCCATGTTGCTTCGTTGTCTTTAAAGCAACTGTACCAAACACTCTCAATGTTGATTTCAACATGTGTTTCAACGATCACATGTTTTCCTACAATGCTTCCTTTTCCAATTCTGATCTTGTCATTGCTCCAACTAAACCAGATGGGACGAAACTCTGTACAGGAAACGACATTTGATATTATCTTTTGTTCCAGCATCCCGTTATCAATTTGCGGCCTAATGCTACAGACTGTGTTCGATCCACCCCCAACAACAATTTCAATACAGTGAGGAAACGATATCTGACGTGTTTTACAAAGTCCAAAATTTGAGTCCCGGCAGGTTTTAACCCAGAAGATGACGCTTGAGGTGCCTCCATAGATGGTATTCTTTATGGGTTCAAAGTGGTATTCACTTTGATCACTCATAGTCTTCTTGATGAAAGGACCTGCGTGAAAAGGGTAATGAAAGAGATATACCCATATTTTTCCGAGTGTACGGAATGATACCCTACACTTTTCCCGATGGGGCCCTTACGAGGCGTACGAGGTGTAGGGTATCATTTGATACACAAGGAAAAGTATGGGTATATCTGTCTTATACCCCACTTACGGTCGAGTGTAAACGGATACTATTTTATAATATTTCTAAAACAAATACAGCTGTAAACAAGCTTGTGTATGAAACGCACTGTTGTACAGGGAGGGGTTGTGGAATTTTTCCGCCATTTTGTTTTTCAAATAGCCTTGACATGACCTTTAAGTGGCCTTTAATAAGGGGTACAGGTGACCTTTAGGTCACCTTTGTAGAAAACTAGGTCATGTTATCCATTATAAAATGACCTATCTTTTTTAAGTCATTACAACAGTTGTAAACTAACACTGCAAGGATGAATACTTCAGACAAGAATTCCCTGGATGAAACCTTGACTACTCTTCAAGACCATTATTGTCATCTTGATCTTGGTGACAATGTCTTTGCGACAGCAAAGACATGGAACGATATTGTATACATTGACATCAGGAAGTATACTGTGTATGGTAGTGGCAAGTCTTACCCTACAAAACGTGGTATTATGCTAACTCTTAAACACTGGCTTGAGTTTCCTGGAGTTTTCTATTACTTGGAGGAATGCAGTGAGACAGGTGGTTATACACATGTTGGAGCAAATGTGTATGCAACATCAGAAGACCATGGTGTGGATCTTAGGCAATGGGAACAAGATGATGCTGGTAAACTAGTTCCAACCTCAAAGGGTATTCTACTATCTCAAGACCAGTGGAAACGATTGAGAGATTGTTGTGATGTGATGCCAGACTTTGTGCCTGAACTGAGGGACATGATGACATGCCCAACTGACTCTCTTAAGAGTACAGATTCAAATAAAATTATAGAGAAGAAGAACGAGAACCATGAGTCTAAGAACTCGAATGAATCCTTAAAGAGAAAACTAACGGATGATGATGGGTCTCAGTCTGACAAAGAAGTTCCCAACACTGAAGGAGAGGATCATGTAGATCAACAAATACGTCAGATCCGTGAGGAGATGGATAAAGACTACAGAAGATTTGATCAGCAGATGGACTTACTGATTCCAGGGTATAGCAGTTTGGTTAAGGGGAAGAAACCTGATCATTATCCTATTGGTTATATTAAAACCACAGCATCTGATGGAAGACCACAATATGAGGTTGCAACACCTTTCAATACATCAGATGAATCGCCGCCAATGTACCTCGATTTAAGGTCACCACCATTTTCTGATGATGGTAATGATGATGATAGTGTTGACGATGATCATCTTGGTGTAGCTGATGAACATTTTCATCAGGGTCAAATGGAGCATTTGCAATGTTCGAAGTGCAATCCTAGTGACTATATCAACTGGTAGAACTCATTCTGCGCTGAGACTTGACTCATTCAAGGACTGGCCGATACAGATGACCCCTGGGTGGAACATAAGAGGTGGTCACAAGACTGACTATTTGTATATGGTAGGACAACCAAACCAAAAGAGAGACAATCCTGGCAAAACATGTTACCTTGGTTCAACATTGTGATTGGTATACCATGATTTTGTAATAAACATATTGTATGTATTTTTCTTGTGTTGGTCTACTTTTGGTAGATATATAAATACAGTAAAAAATCAATAGGATAGGCCCATTTTTTTTTTTTTTTTTTAATTTCACGTTATCTTTTGGGTCTGTCCACTGCAGTCTACCAAAGGTCAAGAAGTGGTGAAAGCTTTGACAGACTTTTGAAAAACACAAGATCGTATACTTGGTATTTTATCAGACTGATATGGGAACTGAATTCAATATAGATTGACAGAACTTATATAATAGGTCGAGATAATGACTAACCTCATTTGCTTCAGAATATTCAAACTGAACGCATCACCATGAGTCAATACAAACTATTTGTCCCAGACACTGAGAAATGGACTCGTTATTATATGTTACAAGTCCAGGGTAAACTGAAACCATATAATTTTGTCATGAGAGGTGGGGAACAGCAGGGTATAATGTCTGTGGACAGAACATTGGAGCTGTACGATCCCGAGTGGCCTAAAATTTTGGAAGAAAGGAAACAGTCAAAGGAAATCAAAGTGAGAGGAGGTCCAAGAAAACGAATGAAAACAATCTTTTAACTACCAACAACACCAAATTATAAAGTTAGTTTGAAATAAACCATTGAACTGTCAACATGGTGATGTGTCCAGTGTGTGGGGAAGTTTTTTCCAGAACTGACAATATGTTGAGACACAGGAGATCTAAACACAAACCTGCTTTTGAAAATTCACAGTCACAGACAAATACACAGCCAACGACAGACAACCACAGGCAGCAACCATTACCGACGCCGTCCCCTCATGGCCCTCCTCATGGCCCTCCTCCTCCTCCTCCTCCTCCTCATGGCCCTCCTCCTACTCCTCATGGCCCTCCTCATGGCCCTCCTCATGGCCCTCCTCCTCCTCATGATGCTACTCATCATTCGACTGAAGAATTCAGGCTATTACATCCCTTTACAATGGTAGTTTCTGGGCCCACTTCGAGTGGTAAAAGTTTATTAGTGAAGCAGTTTCTAGAGAGGATGAAGATTAAACCATATCCAGAACGAATTATCTGGTTATACAAGAGATGGCAGCCTTTGTACAACACAATTCTTACAGACGTTTATCCAAATGTTGAGTTCTTCCAAGGTATTCCTTCTGGCCTTGAAAAGGATGATTTTCTTGATCCTACTATGGTGAATGTCCTCGTTCTTGATGATCTAATGAGTTCAGCGAGTAAGGACCCACGCATAACAGATCTATTTACAGAAGGTTCCCATCATCGCAACCTCTCTGTCATCGCCATCAATCAAAACCTTTTCTATAATAGGGACCCAACACAACGGAGAAATTGTCTCTATTTGATCCTTTTTAACAATCCAGTGGATCAACAACCTATCATGACTTTAGCAAGGCAAATGTATCCAACCCGATCTCAACATTTTATGCAAACATTTCAGTTGGCTACTCAAAAACCGTATGGGTATTTACTTGTCGACCTTAAACCATTTACTCCCAACTCTGATCGGCTCTGTCCTAATGTATTTAGTATTAAAAGAGAACACACACCACAGAAGATTCATTTGGAGCGAAATCTCCATAGAGTGCTGACTTGTGAAAATTACCTCTCAAACATGCCTTCCTGTGATGATTGTGGAATAGTATTTCAGGACCATTCTGATCTGCAAAAACATAGAAAAAATTGGTGTCCAGAGAGTGGAGACTCTAGACAGAGTCCTCCTGGATTACCTGATGGGAGAATGAAAAGAAAATTGGAAGAGGATTTCATTACTGTGAAAAAACCACGTCAAATGGAAGATTGTGTTTATTGTGGGCAAATGTTCAGTAATAGTCATAACTTGCAGAGACATCTCCATGATAAACAATGTCCTGAAATGGAAAATGCTACTGATGACGACGATGATGATGATAGTGTTACAAACCATGCTGATAAACCACAGAAAGCAGGTGATCTTGAGGAGCAAGGAATAAGACAAATGTATAAAAGTGTACGTGAGGAAAATAAAGACTTTTTGGAAGAGAAAAGACAACTTTATTTGGAAAGAGGTCTCACTGAAGAAATGATAGATGATAAACTGAAGAAGTTAACATGGAGAGCTTTTAAAGAAATGTATGCACACTTTATTATGTATCTGCACTATTTGCAATGGGGACCAAAGACACAAGGACTTTTGAATCAAGTAGAAGACACCAATGGTATATATCACGCTGTGTTTTCTAAATTGTACAAATATAAATCTTGGATAGAAGATTTAATTGATGATGACGACGAAACGCTATCTGATGACGAGAGTGAGGTATAGGAGGATGAAGATGAAAGCCAATAGACGTTGTAAAGCAGATTTATAGGAGTGCTCCTTATCCTAAAATCTGCTCATTGAAACGGGGCTAATAAAAAATGTTTGATGTTGTATTTTAGTTTATTATTTGTTATTTTCTTATGATACTCATAAGACGTTTTTGAAATGGTCTTGGTTTAAACAACTGTTCTACACACTGCAAAGTTTGCATGAAATACTACACTGAATTTCGGTACAGTGCAAGATTTCAGTTTTACAAACACTTGGATGATGGGATTTTTCTTCCTGTAGTAAAAGTAGCCAACCCTGTTATAAGTGATACATTCACACACTCACTGAACAGATGGTTACTTAGTTATTGTACAATTGAGACAATTTTTAAAATACATGAATGTGTTAACTCTAACATACACTCTGTTTGCATGCGATTTATCAATATTTCATAAAATAATACTACAATAACATACACACATTGTCTTGAAACAATACTTTCAATTTATTCCAATTTATTCCAATTTATTCCAATTTACCCTGTTAAACATTCACCAACTGTCCCAGCATGTAACTATGTTAACTTGCCAAACAAATCGAAACAATCCTTACTTACAAACTTTCACTTCTTGAACACTCTTTCAGAGATAATACATCATCTCTCTCTCTCTCATATCCCTTAAAGGGTCCGCTAGATGTAATAGAACCCCCATCAACAGTGAAATATCTTGACCGCCCCCAGTGAGAATCACTCAAGTGTGAAGTATTTGAGTAGTTGTTACTCAAGCAGTTCACCCATACACAGGCTTATGGCCCGGTTACTAATTGGCTCTCATTAACTACTTGACCACTATACTGTTGGTTTGAATAGGATGAACACCTCTTTGAGTGACCACTCGGCTGCCTCATTATCTCCTCAACAAATAAGTCAATAATGATGGCCGGTCATTCTCACACATTTTAATTGTAAGATGAAGATTCATTAAGAAGCTGGCAGCTTCAACTTGTGATGTACACATTAAATAAATATTATATTTGATACTAAATATTTTACACCACTGTGTATTATAAAATATATGGAAACAAATTATTTAACATAATTTATAAAATATGTAGAGTCTGGTAATTAATACAACATTATTAAAAAATCCACGATTTACAAATGAACATTGTGGGAAAGCATGGGCTTTTATAGGTGTTTTTGATAGGGTCTAAAGGTCAACTGACTAAATTTTTCTGTGATACAGGATGTGTCTACTTAAGGACATCTGTTGATGACAGGTGAAAAGGTAAGGTGCCTGTCAGAGTTTTACCACAAACAGGATGTGCCTACTTTTAGGTTATTCTATTTTTGTCATTTTTATGACAGGTCAAAAGTCCAGCTGCCTGTCTGTCATATTTTTACCCAAAAACAGGATGTTCCTACTTAAATACATAAGTTGAAAATGTTTGTGATGGGCCAAAAGGTCACCTGTCTGAACAATTTACTACAGACAGGATGTGCCTACTTTTAGGTTTATATGTTGATCTCATCTTGTTTCTCATCTTAATGAAAACATGATAGATGTCTAATGTAAAATGATTGTATTATCAGAAATATTTAGACCTTACTCTCATAACAATGTCTCATTTTATCAGTATCATTTATCTCATATCAATTGCGTAAACACCCCCCATAAAGTTACATTTTTTTCTAGAAATACTAGTGCAAATGTAGTAATTGAATGTTTTAGAATAAAGCATATCGCTAATCACTTGTAAATGACATTTTCAGAAAATGGTATTCAGATGTTTAAGCAAACTTATGCAAAGTCTAGGGTATTATAAGTATGATCATTTATATGAATCTTGTTCCACATTCTTATCTGGGTGCATAAGAACGCATTATGTAATTAAGGAAATGACTACTGAGGTTTTAGTGTGTCAGTGTTGCCCTCCCCATGGGTTTGTAAGCAGCTAAATGGCAAATGATAGACTTGATTATTGTCCTTCATTTTGATATTATCGTATCAAGCTTTGTGTCCTTTTCTCCCCCAAAACTCCTTTTGAATGAATATGAATAAAGCTACAAATAAAGCTACAAATAGAGCTACATATGGATTTGTCATATGGTATATTTTATCCTTCATTCATGTCACTAACATAGTTGTAAAAAAAATACATTATTCCACACTTTTAAAACATGTTCTAAGTCACTCTCAGTTTTTAAGACAAATGTTGATTTTATTGTTTTATTGTCATATTGTGTTCAGTATGTGTTCCCCAATATGTAGACAGTCTACAACCTCTTTTCTAGAATAGCGCAGACTGAGTGCAAGTCTTTTATTTCAGATTAAATATTGAATCAATGTTGATGTGTATGCACGTACAGAAAGCTCATGCTAACTTCCTTCTCAATATAGGGACTGGTCAAACTGAAGGAGTACTTGAGATGTTATATCCTGTTCACTTCCGTCGGCATTTCTACACTTACTGACCACTGGTCAATGACATCTCGGTTAATTTATCTTCAGGCAATTTTAAACACTTCTGTAAAATGTTGTTGTATGAATTATGAATTAGTATGGATAGAAATCAAAAACCTTAATCCAACTCAAAACATTAAGTAAGCTCTTAATCAAAATAGTTAAAACTTGTAAGATATTTTCATTCAAGTTATTGATCACACCTGTCAAATCAAAGTTACCTCAAGTCACATGAGAGGGTACAGGTGACCTAAAGGTCACCTTCATTTCATGTGTGAAGGTACAGGTGACCTAAAGGTCACTTGAACCCCAGTAATCAAAGGTCACCTACATATCATGTGCGAGGGTACAGGTGACCTAAAGGTCACCTTCTACCTTAATTAAAGGTCACTTAAAGGTCATGTCAAGGCTATTTGAAAAACAAAATGGCGGAAAAATTCCACAACCCCTCCCTGTACAACAACGCACAACCAAAATACGGCCTCATCTGTGACAACTCCCGGGTACACTCAGCTCGTGCTTCCTTGTATGGTTACCAGTGTTTGGGGCTCGAAATTTAATTGATATGGCCCAATGACAGTATTGTCAACGCAGACGCACGTGCATCTCGCTGAAATGTACAGCTAACGCCTTAAACTGCATGGCTAATATCAACATGGCCAAGGTTCAGAGAAAACAGAAGTAACTTTCAGTATGTTAAGACATTTTGCGCCCAAAACTAAATATCATTCTTATATAAAAAGAAACACAGAAATTTTTGATATTATATCACGCATTATAAGGACCTTATTCATATGGTCATGAAAAAATCTAAAAAGTTTCAACTGGCCTCGTTGGGTGCAATGCTACACTGAATTTCAGTGCAGTACCACCCATGGTTCGCTAGTTCCAGCCGTTGCTCGCAGGTTTCACCGCAATGCATAGCCAGGTGGCGTTGCGGGCTTTCTCCCTGCCATAATACTAGCAGCCGTGATATAAGTGAAATACTCTTGAAAGCGGCGTTAAAACCCCAACTCACTCACTCACTCACTCAACTGGCCTCGTGGTCTAGTGGGTAGTTCGTTCGGCCAACAGCAACAGGACACAGGTTCGATCCCAAGTTTCAAATGAAACATTTGTAAGTGTCTTAATTATGTGTTCATATATAATCTGACATTTTATAAGTATCATCACTAAGATTTGGAAATTTAGAAAATTGACTCCATTGATTTCTCAGTTAAAAAATGTAGGTGTATCGGCTAATACTCCTACACTTGTAGCAAAAGAAATCATAGCAACTAGACCGGAAGTGGGGTATAAGGAGACATAATATGGATACATATTGATAATAGCTCTTTTATCCCACACGAGGCAATGGTATACAAAGTGCATTACGATTATACATTATTATGCCTTTGAAGGGGATTCAACAACATCAAATATTGACACACATAAGTAATAATACAATCGCACCACTCGCCAATCCCTCATCTCCCTATACCCTTGGTCCCCGCTAGGCGGCTTACCCCAGTGACGTCAATTCTCTCTGTGTCGTAAGCAAAACTGGACCTCCATTTTGCTAGCCCTCAGAGTTTTTGCGATAATTGATTAAATTCACCGCGACCGTGGTCTTTTAGTTCTCTTTTGAGTATTTTTGGTGTGTATTTCATGTACTGGGTTTGAAGAGAGGTTTTCGGTATCCTTCTACATTGTGCATCTCCACTGGAGAGTTGTTTATTGCGTGAACGTTTGGCACGTGACTGGGACTGTCGCTACTCGCTGGTAGCGTTGGTTAGGAGGCGTGTCGTTTGACTGCCTCTCACTCGCTCAGACGCCACGTCGTCTGTCCACTCGTTCGCCTTCATCCGACGGCGTTTCGATTCGACGCCTTGGAGGGTTGGCCTTCGTCGTCTGACAACTAGGCGGACGGACGGAGCGTTTCGAGACGTCACATCTGGTGTCAGGCCTGGTTTGGAAACGACGCCGTCTCGCGTTTGTTTAGACTACCCTCCAGGGTCGGAGCGTAGGTCGTAACGAAGCCGTGTTGTAACGATGCCGAGTCGTAACTAAGCTTGCTTGGTTCGGCGTCAGCTCGTTACGACACTGGTTCTTAGTGGCCTCCACCCCCCGTAGGATGGAGCATTTGTTATCTCCCTGGTCGGCACTTGGATTTAGAACTTTTTTGTCTTATGCTTCGACTACTCTTAGTCGAGCAGGCGTTGTCTTTTGACTTCGCCTGTGCTACCACTTGGTTATCCAACGTCGTCCGCTGACAGCGTCGTTTGGTTACGTGCGCATCCGGTCCGACACGTATCATTGCCTTTTTCTCTCCTGCGTTGGTCAGTGTGTCTCACTGTTGGGATGGCTTCGCTTTACTTAGGTTTCTGCTGACGGTGCGGCGTTAGTACGACCCGCACTCCTACTGCGGCTTATGCCATACAGTGTGAACGGATGATGACCGCTGCATGGAGTGCCAACCGCCTACATCGGGCTGGCAGAAGGCTTACCGTGCAGCCCTTTAGGAAATCAGAGAGTGAGTCATGCTCCTTGGTGGAGCACCGTCGGAGCACCGTCGGGCCAAGTCTAGCCATAGCAAGAAGAAGAAGAAGAAGCACAGCCTCTCCCGCGTTCGACCCCCAGGAGTCTGACAGAGTCCATCATGGGTTCCGGTAAAGACATGGTATCGTCCCTGATGGACGCTAGACTTTGTCCGGTGGGCGGAGGCGTGCAGAGAGTTTTGCCCTTTCGGACACCGTCATGTTCGACGTCTCCGTCCCCCAAGATGCCTTCGACCCCCAGACGTCATGTCTCTATCGTTTCACCTTCTCTGTCAGGTGCGTCGGACACGACGTTACCTTCGTCTCACGCGTCGGCAGGTCAGCGTGACTAAGGGACGAACTTCATCAACCCCTCCCAACCTCCGTTCATTCCTCTGTTGGTAGCTCATGCGGACATGACAACGGACAGCCACCTGGTTCACCTGGATAAGGAAGCGAGGTCCATATTAGCAATGTCGGACTCCATTGCCAATGGCCAACTTCACCTGCAAGAACCAGGCTGCAGACGAGCGCGGCAGGATCTTAACCATACCAGCTATACGGTATGGTGATAGACCAATCGGATGAGGAGAACCGTCGCCTCTGTCCGGTGCGGTCACTACACATTAGTAAGCTCTTAACACTGTGCTTAAAGGCCGCTAATCGTAGCGGACCAGTCGCCAATGCTCCAGGAGAAAGAACTGACGTCACTGGGATAAGCCGCCTAGCGGGGACCAAGGGTATAGGGAGGTAACTCTATTCATTTAAACTGTGTTATATTTGGTCGAGTGATTAAATTGAGAGAAACTTACTGGCTACGGTGAGTTATTAACGGTGAGTATAAACAATGACGTTTAAACAAAAACGTACTATCAATCCCCGTAGGTGTGTGTCCCTGCAGGCGTTATTACACCTAACCAATACATAATGTTATCATAATTTAATTGATTTTCAGTTTAGACGGAAAAGTTGAAAGCAGAATATTAAAAAAACTCGGTGAATAAAATGTGCGTTACACGAAACGCCTGGTACAGGGTGAAATCAAACCAGCTTACCAAATTACGAAAAAAAACGATGTAGCATGTAGAAAGCCATTGAAAGTAACATTACAGGCCCACAAACTACATATAATAGATTCGCGCATTTGTGCTGCATTCCATGTTTATTGAGGGCGGCAGTTTCAAGTCGTCATTGATTGATTGACTAGTGAAACAGAGAGCGACAATACTATTAAATGGCCATCAATGACAAAGATCATTTTGACTGTATATCATGCACGACAAAGACTAAACATGTTATAATTCACATGTGCAGGTAAGACTACCTTTTACGTCGCACATGCACAGGTTAAACTAACTACTCCCATTCACCTGTTCAAGTAAGACAAGTTCTGTAATGCTAGAAAGGCAAGTATATATTTTGGACTTAGCGTCTCCATATATAAACATAGAGGGAAACTAAATACCTGTGCAGGTAAGACTAAGAGGGGACCAGGTGTTGTCAGATAGACAGGTAGTTACAGCTGAGGTGAGAAAAGACTTTGTGTCCAGGTAACCCTCCAGACAGGTGTAGTTCCGGGAGCTTCCTATCTCCTGTCCTCCACTGCTGACAGCATTGGTCACTTCAAGAGCTGGACAGTGGTCATCTGGGAGGTCAAGATCAGCTGGGGGAGGATAGAGATTGAAAGGAACATGGTAATGATCAAACATATTTGACCAAACAAATGCAAGTAAAGGATATTGGAATTTTATTATTGATTTTTTTTTTATTATCATGGTGTAAATTAGGAAATATATACTTATTTATCATATAAAAATTCGCTAATACATGCATGCAAAATTATTGATGTATATGTGTTAATTGGGATAATCTTGATCATAATAGACCTAGAATACCATGTACGTGATAAAATAATGAAATAAGTGATTTATTTTTATATTGAAATTGATATTTTAAAAGTATGATCTAATATAAAAATATAGTTTGTAAAAGTTTATCATAACATGAAAAATAGAAAACCTAATTTGGAAGGGAAACAAAGGATAAATTATTGTTTGTATACATAAAATATATGACGATAATATATGTATGTATTTCTTATCACGATGAATCTGTCTCTCTGTTTGACTCTACATTTATCTACGTACCTGAAACACACACGCTGCGTTTTGTCACTCTGTTAACACTACACTTTTGTCCTGCGCTGCAGCTGTAGTCTGAACAGGGTCCCCAGAGTTCCTGGGAAAGAAAGATAAGCATTAATGGTACATGGTTGCCCTTTGAGGATAACGTTGAACTTCAGCCTTTTAAAAACCAACCGTTTTGTATCATGCCCGTGATCACTTAAAATGGCTCGACCATGTCCCCGAATTCTTATTAATCAAAGATAAGTTTAATGTTATATGGTTAAACTTTAGTTTTTCTTTAGACTCCGTGCGAGGTGTCATGCCATTGGCCACCTAAGTTAATGTGACTATGAAACATTGTAATTAATGAGGATTAATCAAATAAATGATAACACAGATACTACCTATTAAATTGTACAGGTTCAAGGGATTTGTAAATATTGTAATGATATGACGCGGATTTTGATAAATTATCGATTAGAGATATATGGCGTTGAAGGTACATGTAAACGCATTTTTTAGAGAAAAAAAATCACATTGTTAAAATATGACATGGGCTAGACGTGAGCTGTTCCTCATTATATAAAACAAACATCATGAGATACTATTTTAAAGGCATTTCACGAACAAAACCCTTCTCAACGGACACAATCACATACACGTACAATAACATGAAACTCAGCTTTCCAATAGAACAAGACACGACCACATAAGCTGACTCATATTGATATAAATACTTGAACGTTATATCAACTTATTACATATTTACCTTAGGGAAAGCCGAAATGTTCCCATGAATCCAGTTCAGCTGTCGAACAAGGTCATCTGGAGCTGTGGTCCTGTCTCCTGTGTGAAGATGGCATGCGTGTGTCCTTGGTTCGAATCCGAAAGAAAGGCATCCATGGTGAGATCGACACGAAGCTGCACAATCGTATACATTTGAAGTTTTCGTGAAACCCAGCAGTCTGTTTCTCATGTAAACATTTTCCATCACTATGTCCGAAAACCTCACGCAGAATGCACCTACATGAGACACAGTTGCCATCATCAAAATAACTCTAAGAATCATGGTATGGCAGCAGTTTACAAAGGAATGAAAGGAATCTTTTCTTGCAAATTTCTAGTCACTTCTAGTCACGAGTCATACAAAGTTTGACAAGCTGTGCTGACATGAACAACTTCTGTGCTGTCAAGTGAAACACTGATTCATCATTTGTTCGAGTTTCCCCTGAGATCACAAGCTTCTGAAGCCACTTCTCTAGAGTCAATATATATGTCAACAAGCAGAGTGTGTCCACTCCAAGCTTATGAAATAAGAATCATCTTTAAGCGATAACCGTGACAAAGAGTGCCATATCAGGAATGATGTTAAATGCTGGTGCTTGTAATAAATGTGGAAGTAAAGAAAAATCCATAATCGAACTTCTTTGAAAGGTCATGTTTCACTATTTGTAGCAGACTCGAAGCATTAATGACATTCGTAGTGATAACATGTTTGTATTTGCGATATGTGTTGAACGGTTCATATACCTAGTGTTCACAAATGCCAATCCGTGTTAATGATAAGGTACGTGTATCGTCAGTGACACCAGTGCCTACTTGAAGACAACTTTTCAACGAAGTTAACCATTTAAATGCCGATAGTAAATGACTAACGTTGTTGTAGGTATATATATCGATATATATATATATATATATATATATATATATATATATATATATATATACATTTACTAACTACCCTTTAGCGCTACCGGCGGTCGCGCTAAAGTACGGTTTTACGGCACAGAGATCTTTATCGCGACCGAGGCCGGTAGCGCTAACGTTCCGTCGACTCTAACGTCACATTCCCTTGACCAAAATTAAAACATTTACATGAAACCGTCTGTAGTTACTTAATTATCGATTCCAAAAACTTACTTAAAACATTGAGCTCATATTTTTGTTTTTTTGGACGGTTGAAAAAATCCGATATTTTGTGAGCTATATCGTGCTTACCGGATTTCCTCCCTATAGCGCGACCTTAGAAAAACTTCGAAAAATCAGCTTAGAAAAGATATATCTCCGTAAAACTTTGTAGTGAGCTACAATAACAACATATATGCAAGGAAAGTTAACATATTCTATCATTGGTAAAAGGTGCAGCTTTAAACAAAAAACCAAAGATGTGTGTCATCTAAATCGCTAACATTTTCGACGAGGACATCTGCATTGACTGCGCATGTCTCGAAATTTAAACTGTCATAGCCCGACATGAGGATGAGGCAACGAGTGACATGATCGAATAACGATGAAGGCCAAAGGTAAATAAAACATCATCTGCTTTATGTGTCTATAGTTTGTCCTTTTTTCACATCGCATTATGCCATGTGTACACTTCTTAATCTAAAATTGTTGGCCTATCGCCAGACCTTCATTTAGGCCTACACTTTATAGGTTAGTTCGGACAAGTCCGTAAAACCCTTGTTTTCAAGTCAATTTTAATATAAAAAATATTTGTGTTAGATAGGCCTATAGCTCTAGAGTAGTAATTATTCATATCTTTCCCAGTAAATCTCCAAATACATATCACATATACAGATGAGTGTTTTCATATTTCAATCACTAGATCTAGGTAGAATCTACAAGTTTGAGAATTTTGACAAGTGCGTGACAACTCGATCGTCGACGTCGGTGTCTCCTCGCCTGGACATAACGTACCGTAATATTCCCATAGACGTGAACGTGTTAAATAGCTGTTGCGAGAATAATTTTCATGAATCTGTTGCTTGTCGATTAATTCTGAAATCTTTACCAAAATATAGGAAATCATCTCGGCTACAGATACATAATTTCCATAATATTTTCTGACACTTATTAAGAAATCTACCGCTTATCAAACAACACATACATCATGCCGATTAGATTTAACATGGCCGTCATTGTGACATTGGAATCACAAGTGGTACATACGATGACACATGTCATTCGTAAACTAATCAAGTGATTGATGAAAGGTAATTATGTACCTGTAGATGGGATGATTCCCAATATGTCCGCAAAATATGACAGCAAAGGGGCTTTTATTTAATTTATGAAAATTATTCTTGCAACAGCTACTAACACGTCTACTCGGAAATGTGCGTCACATTTAGCAGGCCACCTGCTGGCGGCCGAGTTGATTGCTACAGTACAGTACGATTCTTGATTTTTACAGGGCAGAGCACTCATGAAAATAATTGTTCTATAATCTTCGTAGGGTAGCCGGCTTAGACTACTGTCATGTGTATCCACTTTGTATCCAGTATGTGTGTCTACAGTACTAAAAGTGAGTCATCAAACCCGTAATTCCCATAGACCTTCATTTCAATTAATCGTTGGAAAACTAATTTTCATTAATTGATTATTGGCCGAGTTGCTTACAAAAGGGTTAATTACAAATTAAGAAATCATCTCAGCTACATATCCATAATTTCCATTATACATTCGGATGATTATAATGAAAACTGCAGCTTTTTGAACAAAAAAGGGTCAGAAAATAAAAGCATATTTATCATGTTCAACATGGCGGTCTATGGAGCAGCGGTATAAAAAGTCTCCTGTACATGTGTTTAATCATTTGTCATTCAAAAACTAATCAATGGAAAGATAAAAGGTACTTTCGTTTGAATAGCAGAGATGATTTCCTTGCTGTGTACAATAATAACAAAAATTCAAGGACTTCTTCTCTATTTATGAAAATTATTCTTCCAACGATTAATTAATTAATTCGGACAGCAACATTATTTTCATTTCCATACAGTAAACTTGAATGTCTAGAATAAATAATTTGTGTTGACAGAATCTTTTTTGATGATGATCCTTTTCACAGTTGGCAATTTTTTTTCTATCTTGGCTGCAACCTCATAATTTATTTTTAATTTTCCGTTTTCTGTTTGGAATGACCGTTACAGTATAGTCATGAAAATATTTTTTTATTTTATGTACACATCATATGTGACATGTAGGTAAATCAGATGACATAAGTAAAATTGTCGTCAGAAAAGTTAATTAAAATTATGTAATTCAAGCTGATATGATTTCAAATCAAGCTGAAAAATTTGACATTGATCCAATCCGAATCTATTCTGTGAAAATTATTTATCCTAGACTAAATTAACATACTCTATGGAAAAAACATCACCGTCCAAATAATGTTTGCATGATGTCTGTATCTAGATTTATGTAAATGGGTAATTAACTTAAACTTAAATATAAAAGAAATGAAAATTAAAACAGGGAGCAGTGAAAGAAAGTTGCCTTGACAGACTGTGTTTGCGAACATTGACTGGAATTTTTTTTATCAGGAAAGCAATCAAGTTACTTGATACCAGATTCGAAACACAAGAATTACATATTTTTGTTTTGGCCTTATGGTTCGAACAGTCACATGATCTAAAATTTTGAATCAACATTAATTACTAATGAGTCTGTACAGAAGATTAAAGCTTTCTAGAACTTTCTAGAACTTTCTGTTTTGGAGAAAATGAAAATAGGTTTCTAGAATCAGTGGTTCTTGTGAAGAAGTCAAAAATATGAAATGTTACAGACAACGGCCAATGCGATAAGCTAATCTGGCCTGAAGCCATTAGTTCATCACATTTCAAATACCGGTAATACATCACTTATATATAATGTACATTTTCTGGAATAAGTAGTTGTCAATTACTAAATATACAATAAATAAGTTCCACAAACTAAGGTGTCCACACAAGATTTAAGCTAACATGAAAAGTCTTTAAAAAAGGCATGATTGGAGGCATCTTGAAGTTGATAAGGCTAGAAAATATAATGAATAGGATATATGTATGCAAATGTTTATAGTAAAATGCATTGTGGCCTATTTGGGGATAAAACTTTGATTACTAATCAACAACAATGTCGATTATAACAGTTGTTCAATTTGAATGTCTCAAGTAAAAGAAATCATACTTTGATCGATCGTAGTTTTGTGATGTATACTGTGATAACAATTTACATACATTACTTATCCCTGTATAAAAATCTGTTATTTTTAAATCAGAGACCATCTTATAATTATTAATAAGTTATGGTCTCTGATAATATATAGATCTAACGTCCCTGATTTATTTTAACATATATTGATTTATATTTTGATTTTATCAAAATGTTGATTTTTGTCATTGCAAGAGTCAAGATATATTTATAAGAATATGTATATGAATAATTCAAATTTCAGCATTCAATCATTTGTTCAAACTTTGCTAATTTAAAGTACTGTAAATCCTTGAATAATCTGCCTTGAATAAATGCTGGGTCTAAGCCCTCCCTGAAATAAATAATCGTCAGCCTTGAATAATCGTTTAATTTAGCAATGTAATTTTTTTTCGTAAATATCTCCCTTTTCTTAATTTTTACTTTCAGGCATATAGGCATATCTATTGGTCATTGGTAAGGGCTTCTTTTACAAATTTCACAATGAGAAATTTCTGATAATGATGTTTTTCGTTTGTATGCACATATTATGGCTTCAAAAAGAATAATTGTCTGCCTTGAAAAATCACGGCTCAATTTGATGTTTTAAATTAATAATTGCTGGGCAAATATTCAAGGATTTATGGTATACCCAGTCGATTGATTATGAAGCATATGTAGGTTTATCTATGGAAGGAAGGCAATGTTTGTTCATTTCGGCCTCACCCCCCACTAAAATATTGGGGTGGCAGGTAGTTTCCTGAATACCTTTAAATGACGGGATATCGCAGTGTTAAGGAGTTCGGCTTTTGATCAAGAGGTCCAGGGTTCGAATCTTGCCAGGGGCACGGCAACTTCGTCTGCAGTAGAGAACTGCCTATACGGAGTCAGGTTTGGGTGCAATGCAATGAATTTCAGCGTAGTACCACCCATGTTTTGCTAGTTAAAGGTTATGCTCGCAGATTTCACCACAATGCATAGCCACATGGCGTTCCAGGCTTTCTCTCTGCCACAGTGCTAGCATTTGCAATATGAATGCAATACTCTTGAAAGGCTGAAAGCTGCGTTAAACCCCAACTCACCTTCTCCAAAACCAGTTGGCATAGGAAGTTTAATTTTTAAAATAATATCTTTCTTACATGTAGACACAAATTTGTTCATTTGGACTTGACCCCCATCAAATATGGGTGTGGTAGGAATCCCTCCTCAAATATGAGCGCATTAAAGTCATACCTTAAATTTCACTCGAGGAACTAGTAATGCGAGGACGCTCAAATTTGGACAATATGATATTTTTATGATGGAGACTTATGAATTTAAAGTTTTATTCTTTTACCTTTTTCCCCTTACCTAGTGCAGTCAGTGAGCTGCATAGAATTGAAAAATGATTTTATTAGATGCAAGGGGAACAGTTAATGCTATTAATACATGATTCATACACGGTCAAATTGAAAGATATTAATTAAGTCAATACTTTGATGACTTTACATTTCACAACTTGATAAAGCACAGATTTGTTAAAAAATAAAAACAATGAGAATTGAAGCCATTCATTGGCGCTGCGTGTGGGGAAAACTTCGCTACTGCCTAATATCACATTGTTTATTAGTTTTATGATACCTTATGTGTTACTATGTGAATATCCTAAAAGTCACCAAGTGACTATGTTCTTTTATTACAATTTTTTAAAATTTGGTTAAACATAACATGTTTTCATTTCACGAAATGCCAAGAAACCAAGATGGCGGAAGCTGCCGATAAAATCGGCGATAGAGCTTTCCCTTTAAAGGGGCTGTAGGACATTTATTTCAATTTTTTTTTCTTTCAAATTTTCCCATTTATAATGATAGTTGATGTGATTTATATTTACTTAGGTTAAAACATCTTATTACACAAACCAATTATCCGTAGTGGTAATAACAGTGTTGGTTATAAGGCAAAGATTGCATGGCGGCCATTTTCATGTGAACAAATTTTGTTATTTAGAATTGCAAAAAAAGATTCCCATGGCTTAACCGAACTATGTACACTAATTTTTTAACTTGATTTTCCGAAAGGGCATGTTGTTTGATACTTGAAAGATAAATGAATCTTTTGGCTATAAGTATAATATGATTTAGACCTCCCTCAAACCTTTAAACGACTTCTTCTCCAAAACTATTTGATACAGAAAGCTCAAATTTTCAGAATTACATCTTTATAACATATATACTATGGTTTGTTCATTTGGTAAAAATCACTTCTCAAATATGGGCGTGGCAAGGTGTTAACTAAAATGTAAAAATTAACTATGAAAGCCGGAAGCCATGAGAGCCCATGGCTCTATTTTTTAGATCTTCAATAATTTCAGTACTGATGAGCTACACGGCTCATGGCTAATTTAAAGGCACAAACATGCAAACCATTAATTTCAAAACATGCAAAAGAGGACACGTTTCAATGAACAATACATAAGCCTGTAACTATAAAAACACCTCCCCCAATTAAACTCCCCAACAATTACTTACTGTAACCCAATGAACAAATATTGACCCTCTAGGTGCAAGGTACCTTCCCACAAAATGTAATATGTAATATGGTACTGCACCTCTAGCTGCTAGTGGTCTAGAAGACATTTGAAAAGTATCCTTTGAATAGTTTTCTGTTATCGGGTCCGACTAAAAGGTGGACGGACTCTTTGGTATTATTATAAACCCCCAAACCGTTGGTCAGGGGTATGAAAATGAAACAGCAAATCTAAACAGAGAAAATACTTTACTACCAACAAGGAATACAGATTCGGTCAACTTGTGTCATTATAGATGCCTTCCACCAGGGTTGCAGATTCAAATTTTTGCCAGTCGGACATTTCATCTTTGATCCAAAATGTTCTTTTCCTTTTGATTTTTCTTCAATCGGTCAACTGACTTTTCAAATGTCCGGATTCACAATCTCACATGTCCGGCAAATAGACCGATTTCTGCATCCCTGCCTTCCACCATCTGAAAAATAAAAATAAAATATAGACAAAAACCGATCTGAAGAATGAAATGTCTGTTACAAATTGCATTGATCACGGAGTCTGAAAATTCTTACCAAAGGGCAACAAAATTGAGATATCTTCAACCAGTTTAAAGATTTATAATATGGTGTTACACGCTATAATCATACAGGCACAACACCAACAACTTAGGAAACTTCACCAACAAAATTGTTCAATTAATTTATTGAAAATCAATAGATGGATGGCTGCCAAAATCAAAAATGATTTTGAAGGTCTCAAATGCCAACACTACATATCAAAGTTTTAAAGGCGCTGTAACACGCCTTTCTTGGTGAAATAAAGTGCTCTCACAAAAATAAAGTCATGGGCTCTGTAGCTCATCAGGTTATAAATTATACCTTATACATGTAGGTTGAAAATGTACCATGTATAATCCTCATAGGTCAGAACAAAGCATCTGCACAAGAGTTTTGGAGTGTTTTAGAGGCCACATAGTCAACAAATCTCTAATTTACTTTATATAAAGTTGTCAGACCGCACCTCAGGGTAGATGAAATTTCTAATTCTAACCTCTGTTCTACTTGGGCTGGATTTCTCGGCTCCAGCAAAATTTCCCAGTGGGGAAAGGGGAAACCTCATACTGTATCCCTGTTTCTTATTAACCGATGAAAATCTTTCAGCTGGTATGTCGACAAAGTACCTTTAAAAGATCTCAGCATTTCACTGTAGAAGGTCTTCCTTGTGTAAGTTAGCATACACATCACATGTAGATGACCAGCTGATATTCCAACCTAGATGTTGGAATAGTAAAATATTGGTTAAGTAATGACTTTTTCATGGTCCCATGAAATTTTACTTAACGAGTTGCGACTGTATGTAGATACACTTGTAAGCATGCTTTAGGAGCTTAAACAAACTGAGAAAATGTTCATAAATTATGCAAAAGAGGGTATGAAATGTAGACAAAAGGCAGATGTTCACATCATAGTGATTTACTTGTATCAAGTTTCGAAATATTGGAACGATTACTAGTGTCTGAGTTATGAATGGAACAAAATGTGTGACAAAGCAAAAAAACATAAAAAAAATTTGCCTAAATTATCAACAAATGATGGTATAAAACAAAACAAAAATACAAAAGACAGATATATGCATAATTGTGATTTACATGTATCAAGCTTTGAAACATTGAACTGTTAGTGTCTGAGTTGCATGACTACTTCGTAGCGGTATAAAAACTTTCATCAGTTATTTTTATGGACTTTTGTACTACAGTTTGTAAAAAAACCTAAATAATAGGTTCTTAGATACAATTCATTTGCTCATGAAATATTGTTTATTAAACATTTTAAACAAATTATTTATAACATTAACATCTAACATCCCAATCAATATGTTAAAACATCACAATAATAAATTCGAATACCGACTATTACTGACCAACAAACTCGCCTCACATCCTTAATTATAAAGCCACAACTATAGATTAATTGCTCAACATGTATTTATTACAAATAAGTGAGAACCTAATGTTTTTGTTTTATTACTGAAGACATTGGTATAGCTTTGATTAGATTGTTTATGTAAATTATTTAAATTATTGGCCTAATATATCTACTTTTCTGCTTTAAAAACAGGAAGAAAAAGAACATGTGGGTAGTGGCCTTAAAAGGCTTACATTTATTCAAATCCATTTAAACTCCTATTTTGTTAAAACATGACATTGTTTACATTTTGCCGTGCGATAACTGACCACGAGGTATGTCTTTTCACAGGGGCTTGTATTGCTGAAAATAAACAGTTCCTAGGTCCGATACTTTGATACGATACACTTTATACTAATAAATAAAAGTATAAGGTGTATCTTATTGAAGTATTGGACCTAGGAACTGTTTCTCAGCAATACAAGCCCCTGTGTGTCTTTTTACAAGAGCTGACGGTTTGGTTGAGAGATGGTTAAGATTTTAAGAGTTTCTTCTCACCCAGTAAGCATAAATATATGATTTGTTCATGGCTTAAATGAACGGAGTGTAAATTTTCATTCATATTTGTTGTTTGTTTGGAGCACTGGATTACACGAGTCTGTCAGACTTACAATGCAAAATGACGTACCGCCAAGTACCACCGTAAATAATTCATGAAAACTTGCCTAGCAGGTAAAATAGCATCATAGGCTGTTGTAATAAGATAATTATTTGTCAGATGCATCCAGCTTGAACTTCTGCCAAGTGATTTTATCATAATATTTAGCAAAAGTAAAGAGGTTTTTGTAAAACATCTACCAACTTGTCAATGCTATGTGAATGGTATTTCTGTGTTTTCTGTGCAGCCTTAGCCTCATTTTTTATTTTGTTACTCGGTTTCTCATGCCTCATTAATATTCATGAGGCTATATTAAGAATGTCCACAGCATATGAAGCACATTTGATACCCAGGCCTGACATCTTTAATAGTCAAAGTACACTGCAAGACAGTAACATTCACTTTGTTAACATGTGTACAACATTGTTGCAACTCCATGATAACTTGTATGGTGAAATAACCTTCAGGAAAAGATAACAATGTTGTTGGTAAGACATGATACATGTGTGAACAGTGAACTTTAGAATATTCAAGTTGAGAATATAAAGGTGACCTAGATAATATACTGGAAAATATTGTCAGGGATATTTTGCCTAAGTGCCATGGGCTCTGTAGCTCATCAGGGTTCATATTGTTCGATGATGAAGATAGTCCAGTCAATCTAAGACTGAATTTTGGCCAACCTCAAACAAATTGCAAAAGAAATAGTTCAAAGTGTTTTAATAAGGTAAATATATCCTCTATCACATATCAAAAGTCTAACGCTTACAGAAGCGGGGAAGATTTTCAAAATTTAACTTGTTATCACATACCCTACTGTAATAATATTCCCTTGAAATATTCCTGATAATTTCTTTGCCGAGATGTATATCATTCAAATCCGAATGAATGACATGTTCATTATTTCGTATTGAATAAACACACTTTACATCATGAGAAAGAATGTTTTTGCTTTATATTTATGCACATATTTACATAGTTTCTTGTCTAGAGGTCATCTTCAAGGTCATCAGGAGGAGCTGCTGGCGAGTTAGAGCAGCTGATACCTCGACAGTTTCCACACCCTGGCGAACACTGCAACCCGTGTTTACGACAGCTGCAACGTTTGTTGTCACAGTCAGTCTTACAGTTGCAT
Organism: Gibbula magus; assembly: GCA_936450465.1. NCBI lineage: Eukaryota > Metazoa > Mollusca > Gastropoda > Trochida > Trochidae > Gibbula > Gibbula magus. The sequence goes on from OW388306.1 coordinate 26,051,845, forward strand.
CTTATCACTTTTAACAGACATTTTGGAGCAGGTGGTAGGCGTGTCCGACATGGATGTAGATGTCCTTCCACAACCGCCCAACCCCAGTCCTGTGGAACGAGATCACAGTCCGGTCTTATCCACTGCTGAACTTGGAGGAACACCCGTTGACTGTGGTTCAGTGCAGCATCTGATGTAGGTGGCAGCACATGTACCTGAACAGAGGAAGTACTCTTTATGACCTTGGTGCAGAATTTCCGACATCGCAGTTTGTTCAGCCCTTCTCTTGGGAAACCATTGTAAAGACAGGTGATAGCCTCATCTCCCGCTTGAACAATCTCCTCTTTTGATGACATGTTGGTGAACACTTCAGCCTGGTGTTTGAAGTGAAGGTCGGATTCCAGTTTTTTTAAAGCCATACCTTTTCCAATTCCATATAGGCGTGAAGTTGTGTCACAACCTGTAAGGGCATGAATGAAGGGAAGGAAACGACACCGATCTAGCCCCAATTTCTGCTTCACTGCTTTGATGTCCCATACACGCTTTGTCTTGTCTGATGTCAATTTTACTTCTGATTTGAAGTAAATTCCTTTTGCGTTTACATCTGTGTGATAGAGGAGGAGCACAAGCAGGTCAGTGTCTTCTCCAAGTAGTACAGTCACATTCTCCAATGCTGAGGACACGGCTGTCTGGACAATCATCAGGTCAGCATCACCAGGGGCATGTAACGTCCGGATACCAGCCTCTTCCATCTTCTTACCGAGGAGATTGATGAAACGCTGCTTGTTCTGTATGTTAGACAGGAATTGCTGCTTTTTGGATGACAGATGCATGTCTTCAGTGAACTTGACTTCAGGCCCTGAAGCACCACCAGTGCGTCTCAGATGTGTGTGATCTTTTGTGCTTGGAGATTCTTTGTATCCGTCAAAGACAACTGTTGGGTTCGAGTATTTCTTCACATGCTTTACATACATGTTACAAAGAGATGAAAATGAAGCTCCTTGTGACCATGGTAATCTTTGCAACAAAGAGCCTCCATCGAAGATGTGACTCAAAACCTGAGGTTCATTCAATGAAATCCTGTCTGCTACAGTCATATTCCAGATTGCATCTCCAAGTGCTGGCTTCTGTGCTTCCCTAAGGAATCCTGATGAGTCAAACAGTGACGAGGGTATGCTGCAAAGTTCGTATTTGAAGATTTCAGAAATGTCATCAAACAAACCATCTGCTGCTGTCAATAAGCGTTGGAAGAGGAGTTGAGGATCAACCTGAACAATGTCATCGTCAATCTTCACTGCTGTCTTCGTACCTAGGGTGATAGCCTGATTTACTCTCTTGAAGGTAAAACTTTGCACTTCCTTGTTGACCATGGATTTGAGAACATTCTTGCCAAGTTCCTTTGCATTTTCAACATTAACTTTAGCATCAGCAATCACACCAGTAGCAATGTTCCTTAAGGATTGATCTTCCAGAAACGGGTTCCGCTCTTCAAGAAAGGTCATTATGGTTTGAACATCCTTGGAATCTTTGGCTTTTCTTGCTTGTTAGACTTCCTTGTGTTGCTCACTTGTCGTGAATTCTGTTTGAGCAAACTCTTGCATAGCAGCATTCAGATCTGAACAAGCTGGTCTAGACAATAACCATTGTGCTCTTTGGGATGGTGTCATTCCATGTCCTCTTGTCATTCAGCCTGTTGTCTTGAAACTTCTCATGAGGACTTGCTCAATGCACAAGTCAGTGGACAAGCCTGCCCAATAACGATCACTTCTTCTCAGTACATGATGTCCTGATGCAAAATATCTGTAGACGTCTGGATGTTCTGTGTCTAAAGTTTGCATACTTTGCAGGTAGATGTAAGCCGACTTCACATAAAAGTTGTGTCCTGCTGAAGCAAAAAATGGCAGCATGTCTGCAATGGACTGTAGATGGAGATTCTAATTTCCAGTTCGCTCTGATTTGATAAACCTTCTGAGAATATCGAGCATATCCATGTATTGGATCCATAGGGCAGCTGTTCTGTGTACACAAAGTGAAGACTTTGTTTCGTTGATTTTTTTCTGAAGTTCATCCAAGATGATTTGTTCACAGACATGCTCAGCACTGATGTGTCCATTGAGAAGTTGTTCAAACAGACGATGGCTTTCTTTGAGAACAGGGTTCTGTTCAACTTCTTCAGTATCCGTCTTGAAAGCAACAGAGCATTGAGTGCTTTATCAACCAAAAGGTGTCCTCTGACTGCCCGTGACACAGCTTTGCCAGTCATCATATGTCCAACAGCATTGGATGAGTACACAGTTTCCAAAACTTCATTCAGTCCAGATGATCCCATCAGATGACCAATTGACCCAAGGAAACTCATCTGTAGGTGAAATCCACCAAGTCGGATGACTAATGATCTCAAGTCGCTGTCCTGTCGTTCATTGGCAAGGATGAGCTGTGCCTTCCAAAACAAAGGTTGGTCAAAGGTCAGCACTGGGTCTGTTCCATATTTCTTTGCTTCTTTGCATACAAAGACCATTGTTGAGTAGACACAAGTAGGGTCACTGGGATTCATGTCTATCATTGGAAAGAAGTTGAAGGAGGACTTTCCAGGGTATGACCCTTTCTGCACCATCTGCATCATACCGGACCATCTGGTACTGGTTCAGGCATCTTCCATGACAGCTTGTACAACAGATCTAATTGCCATGTTGGATCTTCAACATGAGACACATGTAGCTCCTTGTAAACTATTTCTTTGCTCCCATGTGATTGATAGTGCAATGTTTGAACGTTAATATTTCCAAGTACAACCAGATCTTCAGATTTTGCTTTTACTCGTGGCACTGGTTTGCTGTGTTGAGTTCCTGGTGTGATCCCTGAAATGATACCCATGCCGTGGAATGTGTTGTGACCATCAAGTGTTCTGATGTTATGATCAACGTTGTCCGCCATAAATTGAATAAAATGGTCAGAAGTGAGATCAGGAACCTCTGTTTCCTGAGAAACTGCTGCGCTTGTTTCAAACCTTTGAACCTCGGAATATGAAGAACAAAATCCCAGACTGTTTAGGGTTTCAATAAGGAACTTAGATGCAAAATGGTGATGTAGCTGCACAGCAAGTCCAATCTGTAATGGAGCCATAAGAACTCTGGGTCTAGTTGCTTGCATTATAGCTTGTCCAACTGAGGATACTTTGATGTGTGGATCTTTCTCACTGAACACAGTTCTCAGCAATGTCTGCAGTGTTTGTGGAACATAATCAAGATTTCTGTCAACAGAGGCGAGGTTTATCGATGATGGATATTCTGTTTTGGAATCCTTCATACTTTTGATGTCACTCTTGATGAGCTCGGCAGCAGTCTCTATGAGTCTAATCTTCTCTCTATTTGTGTCCTGTAGTTTAGGCCTTTGGTAAAACTCTTGGAGGATTGAGGACGCTGTATGTCTGAAGGTCACAACATTTGCAAGTCCATCTAGTTCAGTAAAAATAATGGAGTCGCCAAACTGATCTTTCAGTTTCTTCTTCATATATACAGGACTGTACTCTTCTTCGCAACCGAAAGTCCTCATTTTTGCAACAAGATCAGGAACAGTTAATTGTTCATCATCATTTTGTATCAAGTAATCTGCAAGTTTGAGAAAAGCTTCATTTTGATCAATGTTTAGAGGTCTCCCACCTGACTGTCTTCTTGCTTTGCCTCCATTCTGATGTAATACTGGAACATTTTTCCTCGTCCTGAAGTTGACATTGCATGATTGGTGGTAAACAGCATCAGCAGCAGGTAGATCTTGGGCGACTTCTATTCTAATCAACACTTTCTCAGCCCAATCATCCTCTCTTTCCTTGCAGATTGATGTTATTTTGTCTTGGAAGTCCTTGGTCCGGACAGGATACACATCACTTCCTCTCTTCCTATTTGTGTTCTTGGCATATTGTCCACAAAAGAGACAGTTTTCTCTATAGAGAAATAAAGGTTCCTTTGAACGTAATGCCCTTGACTCCACATCTGACACATGTTGAGAAAGATCATGCTTAATGTTGTGAGGGTTGCAGTACTTTCGTCGGCACTCTTTGTGAACAACATCACCTGGTTGAGTTGATAGGGAGTCACTTCTTTGATTGCTGGCGTTGTTTATGCCTTGGCTTCCTTTAAGTCCTATCTTGACACCTTCTTTGTCTGTTGCTTTCCTCTTGCATATTACACAGTCATCCATTACCTGTAATCAAAATTTTTTTACAACATAACAATTTTCTTCAAGACATTGAGATGTTTAGTTTAGAATTCTAAATGTATTTACCATTACAAATTGCATGAATAGTTATGAATAGTTAAGCCTTTAATCTCTTCTTTCCAATGATTTGCTATTGTTTCAAATTTACTGTTCTTATCAATGTCTTTGAAATTATATTTACAAATTTGATTAAGAAGTAGAAATTTGAGAAATTATTCTAAGTTTATATGAATAAAGGAAAGAGAACCTAAACATTTAAACTTCTATGCATAGTTTAAATTCATCCATTTTTGGTATATTAGATATTTCTGTACATAACCAACAAATTAAACTGATTTCACATCAAGTTGATATAATTTCAATTCAATATACCTAAAAATGGAGGAAAATAACTTTAACTTTCAATGTTTAGCCAAATATTTCAATTTTCCATGGTGTTATGTCTGTAACTCGTGAAAACAACTTGGCCTTCCTGGGCTTCCATACTTTTTTTTTTTGACAGAGTGACGTTTAATTTATAGCCTGATAATATTAAATTCTACATCATCAATAGATATATTTCATATGGAACGTACAAAAATGATATATATATAAAATCTATGCAATAAATGTTTTTATTTCTTACATAAACTATTGAAAAAAATGCAAAATGTGTCACTGCATATGTGAGAGACGTTTTGTAACTGACCTACAAGATTATACATTCAGTTTGTAGAATAATGACAATAAATTGTTCAATTAACGGTAAAATGCTTGGAATATTGTTAAAATGACTTACCTGACAATAAAGATGACTTAAAAACAGCTTATATTCATCATGAACCACTTGTGTCTCACGTCGTGACGCAGCGTGTTTACCGTCAAATCGATCAGAGTTGTCTCCCTTCGTCATTATGACAGCCCAAACGGGTCAAACTATATCTTTGACATAGGGGTAAATTTATTTTTAGTTTTTTAAGTGTTTCCCCACCTTCGACTTTATTAGACTTTTGATATATTATTTAGACATTGTCAAAGGACATATGTATCGCAAAATTAATTCTTTTGCAATTTGTTTGAGGTTAAATCTTAGATTGACTGGACTAAGAGTTCAAGACAATTAATAGATTGTTTTCAATATAATGCACAATCCATAGCCCTAAAAGTTTCTAGTCTTGGTCAGTGGCACAGGTGCGTGTATTGCTTAGAAACAGCGTTTGAAAGACATATACCTATATATAGACCCTACCCTATTACTATATAAAAGGAAAGGGAGGTAATGACGAAACCACCTCATGCTCGTTCAATGTCATATTTCGCATCAAAAACATTTTTTATGGCCCAGTCGATGACTACCATATGCGACAGCTAAATGATTTCCCTCCAAAATGAGCTATAAATGGTCACAATTGGATAATTATTTCATAAGGTAACCTGGTATGCGACAAAGACAGTCCGTAATCGCTACCTCGTGAATTCTAAGCCAATTTCCCCGTTAACGAAAATCAGCGAAAACTCACCTTTTAAAATTGTTTTTTCATTCCAAACAAAATGTTACAAAATTTGGAGAGAAACAATACAAATCTCTTCTCAAGTCTTGTAAACATGTAATCGTGTATTGTATATCTTTGAGGGGAAGCTGAAATGAACAAACATTGATCCCCTAGACTCTAGGTGCAAGGTACCTTCCCATAAAATTTTAGCTTTGGAGTCATAGCGATTCTGGAAAAGTCGATTCCAGATTCCGGCCCATGCCATAACCACATCTGGCCTTTCAGGCCTGTTGAGCCAAAAGTTAAACCAAACATAAAACCATTACAGCAAGAAATTATTACCGGTAAGTAATATTACCAAATAACAAAAACAATTGCTTTTCAAATTGTAAAATATGCAAGCTTTCATACATTCTGCTCAACATAACAAGCGCTTTTAACATGATCCGTCAGGAGAGATGGCTTATCCCCCCCCGGCCCCAAACATAATCAGTTTTAGCAGTATATAATTAAAACTATAAGGTGTTTTTGCTCCTTCCCCCAATTTAATTAAGTTATTACCTTACTAAAAGAGAATTGTCAAAAAATGTTGCCATGGAAAGAGAAAAAAAAGAGCCATAGGCAATGCAGCTCATCAGGTACTATATCTACTATACATATATTTTTAAAAAATTGGTTTGGACAAATTTACCAAGTTCAACAGGTTTTGCTTTCAATACAGGTTTACTTATAACCTTTATAACAAAATCAGTGGAGCACCCGTCAAATATTTTTACCATGTTTCTCTACATCTCCTATTTTCTCTGACCAATCATCAGCCCAAAACAATCCCCTACAGAGAAAGGATAAGGAGGATGGGGAGACAGGGAGAGAGAACCATTACACTTTGGTGTGAAATGGTCAAGCATAATTCTTCATTCATAAAAAAGTCTATGTGTTAACAATTGAATAGCTAAGACAAACTTGAAAGTCTTAAAAGCATTTTCTCCTCAACTGTAAGAAATAACGTCCTTAACCATTGTACCAATCCTTCAAATACTAAACAACATGCATTTGTCTATAGTACCTCACTTAGTTTAACTGTTACATAAAAAGAAGCCTGATCATAACATAGCATTACACATTACTCTCTCTGCTGCTCTTGTACTGTGGAGAACAGTGAGTGAAACCTGAAACCTCCAGTTACATCACTCTCCAGCATAAGACTTAAAATATCCCTATCTTTCCTACTTTGAGACTTTTTGAGGGCTACTTTCTTTGTAGAATTGTTGATTGTAAACCACTGACGATACCATTATGTTTGATAGCTGATTTTAATTTAGACATGTCATGTATTAAAGACAATAAATTTCAATCATGTGTCTGTCATACTAGGTCACATGTGTCTGTCATAGGTCACGTGTGACTGGTCATAGAATATTGTCATTTTTCGAAAATCGCCATTTTCCGCAAAGTTCAAAGGCTCACAACTGTTTAACTAATTTGGATATCTAAATTTTATTTACAGCTCCGGATGAACAATTTCAAGAACAACAACTTTTCTGTTGAACCCTTTCATCAAAAAGTTGATAGTGAAGTTCCGAACATCGCAAACGTTCTCAAGGGGTCAAAGTTTAAGCAATTTAGAGTATTTTCTTGAATATTCAGAAAAAGATAACACATTACTTATGTATGCAATCTTAATGATGATTACATATACTTAAGTGGAAATTAAAGCACAATATTTTCTATTATGCAACTTAGTATGAAAATATTAACCATTTTGTCAGTCTGATTAAAATCGACGGTTTTCCGTGGAATAAAAATTGCAAAATAGTGCATCTACCGGGAGCGCAATTCAGGTAGCCAATCAAAAGATGCCCAACAAATGCTTTCGGTGCGAGAAACTAGGGGCAGATAACTCCAAACAGCTATCCTTTTGTCTGTTCCGAATGCTTTCAAAACAGCGACTGTTTAAATACTATGATGTGATTGGTCAGCTATTTGACTCGGCTTTGGCTGCGCTAAACCGGTTCGGAACACACGCCTACACGGGATGTTCTCAGACCTTGAGGTGAGGAATCTACAGAACCTGTTCGTATCCCGGTAGATATATTATTTTGCAAATTTTATTCCTCGGAACAAGGTCGATTTTAATCAGACTGACCATTTTGTCTTAATCGTGAGAAAGGTCATGTAGGGGTCCATTAATAAGCGATTGTTCGGGGGTCGGAATAAAATGTACAAAATACGATCCCCTAGATGCAAGGTACCTCCCAAGAAAATTTCAGCTTTGGGGGTATAGCAGTTCTGGAGGAGAAGTTGAAAATGTGAAAAATAAACAGATGACGCCTGACAACGGTCAATGCCATAAACCTATCTGGCCTTTCAGGCCTGATGAGCTAAAAATAGGTTCTACAATTTAGAATATCAATTGTCTACACAACATTTCAGCTCTCTAAACCTTTTGGTACTGGAGAAGAAGATGACAATAGGTTTTTCATGATCCCTGTGACCCTATGTGGGGTCATGGGGTCATGGGGTCACGAAATCTAAAATTTAGAATCCTCAATTGCCAAGGAGTCTGCACACAACATTTCAGCTCTCTAGACCTTTTGGAAATGGAAGAGAAGATGAAAATAGGTTAGATGTAATGACATAATGATATGGTCACATTCGGATTCATAAAAATAGAGCCATGGGCTCTGTAGCTCATCAGGAACTGTATTGTTTAAAAAAACGAAATAAATTGTTCTCATCTTGTTCTAGAGCTTTTCATACTGGAAAAGAAGTCGAAAATAGGTTCTACAACCTATTGGTCAAGAAATCTGCACACAATATTTCAGCTATCGAGACCTATTGGCCGAAGAAGAAGATTAAAAGAGGCTTTTAAGGTTGTGACCCCTGACACCCCATTTGGGGTAACGAGGTCACGAAATCTATAATTTAGAATCCCCTTTACCCAAGAAGTCTGCACACAACTTTTCAGCTCTCTAGACATATTTGAACTGGAGAAGAAGATGAAAATATTGGTTTTTAAGGTCGTGACCCCTGTGACCCTATTTGGGGTCATGGCCATGGGGTAACTAAATCTACAATTTAGAATTTGCCGTGTCAACCCCGAGGACGATGTGAACTTTGAAACCCTACTGGAACAGCTCAAGTTAAAAGATATAGCCAGTGTGATGCAAATGGGCAGGTTGAGATGGCTCGGCACAGCACCAGCTGTATCTCGCAGATCAGAGAACTCAGTATTCCTGCACAACGGAGTAAAGGAAGACCGAAGCTAACATGGGATGAACTTGTGTCGCACGACCGTCAGAGGCCTTGTGTATGGACTCAATAAACCGCCAGGATCGCCCAGTCTGGAGAGGTACACTCTGATCTCGACTGACAGACAGGCCTTACCCGTGTTAGAGGATTAATCATGGCCTGGTTAATCTAAAACGGATGATGATGATGATGATGATGATGAATCCCCATTGGCCAAGGAGTCTGCACATAACTTTTCAGCTCTCCAAACCTTTCAGAACTGGAGAAGAAGATTAAAATAGGTTTTTAAGGTTGTGAACCCTGGGACCTTATTTGGGGTCACGGGGTCACAAAATCTACAATTGACCATTGACCAAGGAGTCTGCACATAAAATTTCAGCTCACTAGAGTTATCGCTTCTTGAGAAAAAGCGAGAAAAGTTTACGAATGGTCGGATGGACGGCCGACCGGACGGCGGACGCCATGCAATGCGTCGAGGTACAGTGGTTCGTGAGAAGATGAAAATAGGTTTTCAGGTCATGACCTCTGTGATCTATATTTGGGGTCGCACGGTCACGAAATCTATAATTTAGAATCCCCATTGGCCAAGCAGTCTGTACACAGTATTTCAGCTCTCTAGACCTTTTGGAACTGGAGAAGTAGATGAAAATAGGTTTTTAAGGTTGTGACCCTATTTGGGGTCACAAGGTCACCAAATCTACAATTACGAATCCCTATTAGCCAAGGAGTCTGCACACATCATTTCTACTCTCTAGAAGAAGTAAAAAAAGCGAAAAGATTACGGATGGACTGGCGGACGGACGCCGTATGTCGGCCCATGCCATGAGCCCATCGGGCCTTTCAGACCTGATGAGCTAAAAATGTGCCCGAGAAACATTTAACTTTTTTATGCAGCCTTACATGTGTAACGTTTAGGAACAAGTTACACCCCTTGGGAAGTTAAATTTTCTGTTTAAGTTGCAGGTTATATGCCATAACCACCATCTACGCGGGTTGGTTATCTCATAACCACCATGGTCAGTTATGAAGTATTCAACTTCGGGGAAAAATGAACTTGTAATATTTAGATTTTTTTTTTTATCAAATTAGAAATGAAAGTTTTGCAAGTAACGCAAGTGGGAATCGAACTCTGAACCTCCATGAATCGAGCAGCGCCTTTGCCACTTGATCTACCGAGAATCCCCACACCGTAGGAACATGTTCGCCTGAAAATTTTTACTCAACGGAAGTGAACGAATTTCTCTGCGAGAGGTCAGTTTACAAATGTGCATTTGGTGTAATATTTTGTTGGATAAATCGGTTTTGAGGTATTTATGAGAAAAAATGTTCAGGCTGTAAAATGGTTGACACCGGTGAATCCATAGACAAAAGATAATGTCATTATGTGCCCTCAGTCGACTGTTACATCACAATTTAGGAGTCGAATTTCGCATGTGGAACTTACGTGTGTTTGATATTACCTTGCTTTCAGAAAATCCATAAAAGATACTCATATATTTTTTACCATGTTGTGAAACATCCATATATGGACATATATGCGAAATATTGAGACTAATTATTGACAAATAACAAAATTAGAACCAAGGAAACCACACGTGGTGTCAAAACAAAGTGAACGAGTTACTAACGGGGTAGGTGTTTTCTTTAGGAACGTGTTCACCAAGATATTATATGTAGCTTAGTTATAATTTGTGAAACTGACATTAATTGTTTTATATCATGAGATAAGAATACTGAATCAGTAAACATTCTTAGCCCATACCTATACATTTACCTATTCTGAAGCAACTTGCTCAATTTATATATATTTCATAATATAATTTGAATAGTGAATAAAATGTGATTTCTTTTAGTTTAAAGAATTCGTCTTAGAATATTGGTAACAAAACTGACATAATAACAATCAATTATCACTTTAATCGTTAACTGAATATTTATAAAGCAAGGTCAAGCGTGCATATTTCACATTTGTGTAATTTTTGTAACATTACTTAAGAATAAATAACAAATAGTAATCGGAATTTCTCTCCTTGAAATTTACACTTTTTAAAAAATTTACTCATGCATGCCTCAAATAGGGAAGACATTTCCGGCCATAGCGACAGCTGCGATGTCATCACACCGCTCTGGCGCCGTGCAATAACCATGACGTCACAATGATGTGAAGCTCACGGCTACCCCGCTATGACGTCATATTACCACCGCCAACACCGCTAGTATATAAGGGATGTACAGCCCCTCAACCCTTTAGTCTGAAGAGTGCTACCTTAAAGGCACAAGTGCACGCTTTTTGCATTCAAATAAGCTATTTTAGGTCATTTGAGGACATATAAACTCAAATTAGCTTTCTTTCGGTGCAAAAAATACCTGCAGTCAATAACAAGAAAAAAGTGAGCATGGCTCACATACCCCCGTCGTCCGCTATCCGTCCATTGAGAATTATAGATGTGAAGGTTACTATGTTTAAAAAAAAGCTTCAAGCATCATAATATTGATCAAATAATTTTAGGAACTGGCTTTGTTATTACAAAATTTCATTCACCCAGATGTAATATTTTTCAGGTAACTTAATTTTTCCCATTAGAGCATCACACTGGTAATTTGTACCAAGTTCAATTACAGATTCAAGGGCTTCATATCTCCTTAAAAAATAATATTTCGGAACTGGACTGTGAACTCGATTAAGAGTATCATGTGGACTACCTACATGTAAAATTTCATTCACCTAGATGTAATAGTTGCCGAGAAAACTTGTCCCAATTGGAGCATCACAGCTCTTTTGGTACAAAGTACGGATTCAAGGGCCATAACTCCGTAAAAAATAATATTTCGGAACTGGTTTTCGAACTCGATGAAGAGTATCATCTGGACTACCTCCATGTCAAATTTCATTCACCTAAATGTAATAGTTTCCCAGAAAACTTGTCCCCATTGGAGCATCAAAGTTCTTTTGGTACTAAGTTAAATTTCGGATTCAAGGGCCATAACTCCGTTAAAAATAATATTTCGGAACCGGTTTTCGGACTCGATAAAGAGTATGGTCATGAGTACTCACAACCAAAATTTCATTCACCTGGGTTGAACAGTATCCGAGAAAACTTGTCCCCATTGAACACAATAAAACAAAGTCCAAAAAGTGGCGTTTCCATGGAAACGACAAAAAATTGTCTGTGCGCATTCGGAAGAACATGGTTAACAACTGTACAAAGTTTGGTTGATGTACCTTTGACAGTTTTTGAGAAAATTGACTTGACGGAAGGACGGACGGACAGAATGACCGCTATATACCCCCGCTTACTTTGTAGCGGGGGTATAATCAAATAGTTGAGACGGCCGAAGTCACTCAGGGATATCACGAATAGAAAGAGTTGCTGATGTGCAAAATGGGAAATATAGATTGTAGAAAACAGCTGAGCTAGGATTTCATTTAGCTCTTGCATATACTGTACTTCTCTTAACTGACAACAAAGATTGGATAGTCTCCATTAAGGAATATCTGTAACTTCACCGGTTTGTAATATGCAGTGTAAGCATTGTTGTTACATTAACGATAGCGACTGCCATTTTTGGTCTTCGGGCAACTTCCGTACGCAAGGCATAACTCTTACCAGTCTGCATTACTGGCTGATTTAAGCCTTGCGGTATTTCCCTCGCTTTGTTGTGCCTAGATAGTGAATCGCTGCACCAGAAATGCATAGTGGGCCTGGATTTCTAAGCACAGATTTCTTAAGGAAATACTGCAAGGCCTAAATCAGCCAGTAATGGAGACTGGCAAGAGTTATGCCTTGCATTGGGAAGTTGGTCTTCAGGTTGGGTGCAATTTCTTAATATTGCTGATATTTTAGTTCATGCGGATTTAATGCAACGTTGCATAAACATGCTTAATATCTGGAAAATATGTACGTATTCAGGTTTTAAAGTTAACTTTAAAAGACCGGAAGTATTTAATGCAACGTAACATCATGCATGACTCAGGTAAAGTAAGGTCTAGATTTGCTATTGCTTTATTGTTTTCACAACTGGAATATTATCATGATCATGATGGTAGAAAGTCCAGACCTGACTGTGACTGTATTCCTGCTTCTTCCCCAATGAAAACTCATCTTGCGTGACTACAAAGGTGGGCATTTGATTCTTAAGGGGCTTGATAATTAGCATATGTCTTTTGATATGTCCGATGGAACTATTTTTGGCATTTGTCTGTGATTTGTTCTTCTTTATTTATCACTCAGCATGTTATGATCAATTGTAGTTTTCACAAAATCAAATAGCATATTTTCAGGAAAACTCATTAAACAAGCAAAAAAGTGAGCGTGGCTCACTAATACCCCCGACTGTTAAAGTTTGACATTTTTATTTTACTTAAAAAGAGAGATGTCTGCACACTTAAGGATTGATAAGCTATGAAATGTAATTGCTAAGATTAAACTGTTTGTGAAAAGGGTAGGACAAGACTCGATCTTCACGTAAAAAAGGTGGTTTAAGTAAAAATAGGAATAATAGTAACATGAAAAGGTATGGGTAACATAATACACTACTGCATTACCACTGATTTCAACTTTATTATGGAAATTAATCCATCATAATGATTCATTCGAGTGACTTTAAACAACAGGTACATTAAAGCACACCCCTGAAGGCACAGTGAGAGATATACAGCAGTTTATGGCTGAAAGGAAAGAAAATTTAACTTTTCCCAAAATATAACCAGTGGAAATATAAAATAGTAAATCAACAAGAATACAGAAGTAGCTTTTGATTAAAGTTACATGAAAAAGAAAATGATGAAGTCAACAAATCACAACACAGAAGTAGCTTCATTCATTCTAGCTATGAATATGATAAAGTAAAAAAATATAAAAAATCGCCAAAAATTCAAAAATTCACCAAATCGTGTTACATTTTGCAATGCACCTCTCCTTATGGTGAAGAATACATTGCCAAATTTGAAAAGGATGAGATGAATAGTTTTACTGTAATCGATCGGACAAAAAATTGCTCAGAATTTGACGAAGTTAAAAAATAAAAAAATTCTCCAAAAATTCACCAATTCGGTTTAAACTTCGCACTGCACCTCTCCTTATGGTGAAGAAGACATTGCCAAATTTGAAAAGGATGAGATGAATAGTTTTACTGTAATCGATCGGACAAAAAATTGCTCAGAATTTGACGAAGTTAAAAAATAAAAAAATTCTCCAAAAATTCACCAATTCGGTTTAAACTTCGCACTGCACCTCTCCTAGTGGTGAAGAAGACATGTACCAAATTTGACAAGGATGAGATGAATAGTTTTTCTGTTATTGATCGGACCAAAAATGCTCAGAATTTGAGTAAGTTAAAAAATTAAAAAATTCGCAAAAAAATATAAAAATTCACCAATTTAGTTTAAACTTCGCACTGCACCTCTCCTAGTGAACAAGGCATGTCCCAAATTTGAAAAGGATAAGATGAATAGTTTGTCTGTCATCGATCGGACAAAAATTGTCTTTGGACGGAAGGACGGACGGACAGAAGGACGGACAGACGGACGGACGGAATCGTTGGTATTACTATATACCCCCTACCGTTGGTCGGGGGTATAACAAGAAAATGTTCATCTAACAGCATTTAGCATTGACATGTCATTGGCAAATCTCACTTTTAAACCGGCGTCGCTGATTGTGCAGCTGTATTCAATCACAACCAATCAGGACACGCCATTTTTGCCAGTGAATTCAGGCTTTCTAGATCTAAAACAGAGGTAAAAATTGGAAATCTGAATGGTGTAACCTCTGTTGGAAGAGAATGCACTCATGTATACCCCTACCTTATTCTTCACAGAAGTTAAATCCCTTAATTTGAAGATTTGCATGAAAATGACCAGCTAATACTATTGATATTTGGTTTAAATACTAATAATGATAGATATTTTATCTAGTTATATAAAGAACTTTGTAACAATGTTTACCTCAATTTGAGATATCTTCATTGTCATTGTTTTCAAAGTCATCTCATATTATTCTCCTCCAACATTATCAGTTGTGACATCTGAAGTTGCTGCATGCTGTAATAAGATTGGTATACACAATTAGATCAATTGAATATCATTATACAATACTTCTTTTTTTTAAATTATTTTTTTTCACATAGAGTTTTTTATTTGTAAATTTACAACATATACTTTGATTGAAAACAAAAACTTTATTAAATAACTTAATAGAACAAGAAACGCAGCGGTGATCTATTTTTAGCTCCAGGTCATTGGATTGTTATGTCGACCTTGTGTGACGCTTCCCGCAGTCAACATAACGTTTGGTCATTTTTGATGACCATCTGTTTCAGCCAATCAGAAAACATAACACTTACGTATGTCTCAGTATGGGGCAGGGAATGACCCTTCAAACTCTCAGTTTATTAACAATGTAGCGAGTAACCCACCCTTGTGGCGAGCCGCGCCCATTGTTGCTGAACTTCACTGATAGCGGTCAACTGAGGTATGCACAGGACCACGTGCCACCAAGTAGGCATCTGTTTTTACAAGCAAAAACACCTTATAGTTTTAACTTCGGCCTTTTTCACAACAACAGCCACAGTAAAATAGACAAATTTGATACATATGTATTATACCACAAAAGACAATTGAACATGAAACTCAAGAAATTGCATTTACAACTAGTACCATTCAGATCTATTATATTAAAAGTGTTTACAATGAGTTTTGAGTGATTTTCATATATCATGACCTTAACCTTTGACCTTGAAAATGAGCATGTTAAAAGAATTCCCTGGGGGAATAATTAAAATATTATTAATTTAAGTTCTTAAAATATATTTCTGCTTTCAAAATTCAATCAAAGGGTTAAAATTGGCCTAAAAGGTGCATCGATTCAGTTGATGGGAAGCGGCGTAAACACCAACTCACTCACTCACTCAGTTGATGGGGGCCATTATGCCAAACATTATAAAATTACCATTTTGGTGATAGTCGATTGAATGGAAAACCGGACAATGCACTGCGATTGGAGCGCATCAATTAGTCAAATGTTATTTTGGAGTATTTCACTTATATCGCGGCTGCTAGTATTATTGCAGGGGAAAAATCTGTAATGCCATAGTGGCTATGCATTGCAGTGAAACCTGCAGGCATCGGCTGGAACTAGCAAAACATGGGTCGGAGGTAAAAACGTGTATCGGTGGATCTGGTGAGACCTAAATTAAAACTAGATTAGCGTTTGCGGGACACCGCAAAAGCAGAGCAGCCCCGAAACTTAGGGTGTCGCCTTTCCCTGTTCCGCCTTCTCCACAGCAACAATAATATGATAAAATTTCTTAACAAAAAGATTTTCATCATCAAGTTGAATCATCACTGAGATCTTGTTCTTAAAACCTATTTCTGATTGGATCAATTGGATCAAAGGGTTAACATGGCCTTAACCAATATCTCATGACCTTGACCTTTGACATTGACCTTCAAGGTCACATAATCAATGATGACTTTTCATTGTGAACAACAATCATGTAATAATTTAAAGTGTTCATAGTTAAAATATCAAGGCATATTCACAAAAGCTTGCGACCCTGCTGTGACCCAACTTACCAATGCAAGGCATAACTCTTGCCAGTCTCCATTACTGGCTGATATAGGCCTTGCAGTATTTCCTTAAAAAATCTGTGTTTAGAAATCCAGGCCCGCTATGCATTTCTGGTGCAGTGATTCACTATCGTGACACAACAAAGCGAGGGAAATACCGCCAGGGTTAAATCAGCCAGTAATGCAAACTGGCAAGAGTTATGCCTTGCGTTTGGAAGTTGGCTGTGACCTTGACCATCGACATATTTTAGTTTGTAAATAGATTTGTTAATACCTTCATGGAAAAAAGTTATTTGGTGATTTCAGAACTGGTTACCCCTGACCATGTCTCGTGACCTTGACCTTTGACCATCAAGGACACATTATCAGTGATCACTTTTCATTGTGTATAACATTCAGGTAATGATTCAAAGTGTTATAGTTGAAAAAAGGCATTTTCGCAAAAGCATTCTTAAGTCGTGACCTTGTGTGACCTTGACCTTTGATGGATTTTATTGAAAACCTTTTCAAATTTCAACCATTCTCCATACTTGATATACACCAAAAAAGAGCCTGATAGCATTTTTCAAGTTATCGTGTTTACAAGGATTTTTTCAGCACTTTCAGAACTCATGACCTTGACCTTTGACATTGAATGTGAACACTTCAAAATAATTCCCTAGGTGTGACCTTGACACTATTTCGTGACCTTGAACTTTGACCTTCAAGGTCACACACTCATTGATCACCCTTCATTGTGAATAACTATCCTATGGTGATTTAAAGTGAAAATAGCTAAGATACAGCACCCTCAAATCTTTAAACGACTTTTTCTCCAAAACTATTTGAAACCGAAAGCTAAAATTTTCAGAAGAACATCTTCATAACATCTAGATTAAAGTTTATTCATTTGGTAAAAATCACTTTTCAAATATGGGCATGGCAGGATGTTAAATCAAATGTAAAAAAAGAGGCATGATGGGCTCATCAGGATTTCATTGATTTATTATCTAAGGTTGAATATCTAAGTCATCTCAAGTACCGGTTTAATAAATTGTTAACAAGCAAAAAATAGGTTTTTAGATCATGACCCCTGTGACCCACATTTGGAGTCACAGGGTCACCAATCTTACAATTAAGAATTAAGTCTCTACACAACATTTCACCTTTCTAGAGCTTTACATACTTGAGATAAAGATGAAAATAGGTTTTTGGGCCATGACCCGTAACCTAGATTGGGGTCACAGGGTCACGAAATTTAGGATCCCCATTGGCCAAGGAGTCTGCATACAACTTTTTAGCTCTCTAGACCTTTTGGAACTGGAGAAGAAGATGAAAATAGTTTTTTAAGGTTGTGACCCCTGTGACCCCATTTGGGGTCATGGAGTCACGTAATCTACAATTTAGAATCCCCATAGGCCAAGGAGTCTGCACATGAAATTTCAGCTCTCTAGAGTTGTTTGTTCTGGAGAAGAAGTTGAAAAAGAAAAAGTTTACAGACGGACGGATGGACGGATGCCGGTCACCATGCCATGCCATAAGCCCATCAGGCCTAAAAGGCCTGATGACCTAAATATTCACCAATTTTTGATGAAGAACATCTTTGTATGATGGAGACCACAACTTGAAAGTTTCATTTTTTACTGTGAGAAATACAGATTTTAGAGCTATTATAAAATTTAGGTTTTTCCTTCTTATCCTAGGTTGTATCAAGCCAGCATAGAGACACTGCCAGCCTATTACATAATTTTATATAACCGTAGTTCAGAACCTTGCTTGCAGGAGTTCGTTTAGAGGTCATGCATTGCAACACAGGGGTTTATGTAAAGGTATATTTTTCATCTCAGAAACCAATGACCCTACATGGCCTACAACACTCTATTTTTGAGGATATCGTCTATGTTTAGTGAATATCAAGAGTTCCAAATTTCAAGTCTTTTGCATAAAAAGTAAGAAAGTTATAAATGAAAACTTTTTGTATCAAAAATCACTTATACTCAAGACTTGTTTAAATGCAATGCAATTTTATGTAATGGTATTCTGCTAAGGTATCTATAGATTTAAAAGGTGTATTGTTATGTCTAATCATAAATGAAAGCAACACCTGTGAACTAATTGGCCTCGATTTACACCGATTATCTTAATTTACAACAGTTCATAAAATGTATTAATAGAATGTATTTGATAAATAGGCTAAACATGTAGAATTAAGGTTTCTATGTACACTTGGATAAAACAAAATGTTTTAGGATGATATAAGGTTTATCTTGCACGCACTGTTAACTTTTCACAATTAGAAATAGACAAGTTGAACTGAGCTTTGCAATGCCCACGACGTGCAATGGTAATTCTTATGCATAACTCAAAACATTCACCATCCTCAGGGAAGGCAATTAAAAAAATCCACGGGATGTCTGAATGCAGCGATAGATCACACTTCATATAATATATATATAATGATGGATGCTGAGGGAAATGCAACAACTCATATCCACTATATATGGTACAGCCAGAACGTAAGGTGTTGCCGATGGCAATCCTCAGTTCAGAACAAGTTTCCATCCTTAAATGAACCGGCCATTACATTTCAACTTTCACTTCTAGACTAACATTAATCGAAACATAGCATATGTGAATGTCGTTTCTAGTGTTTGTACTGTTCAATTAATTATTTGTTTTCTAACTTGTATCAAACATGCTGACCCTGCTAAACATGCCGTGTATTAAATGTATTTCATACAATAGTAAGTCATCTACATTAATGATCAAGTAGGTGTTTCTGAACTACGGTACTTTAATGAAATGTTATTAATGCATGGACCAAAGCTGAAGCTCACAATGAAACGACAAAGGGACCTACTAAGGAAACAACTGCGCATAATGAGAATAAGAACATCATTAAAGTGAAATGTCGTTCATGCCACTTTAGTTTAGATACACAATACACACAGGGACAAAAGAAACGATACAAAAAATACAAGATAGTATAACCTACGTGTACCTGTCTTCGGTGGCTTTAGTTCACAATTTTGGGAATTGTAATTTGGGAAAAGTTTCTAGAAATATCACTTTTTTCAACAGAAATAATAGATTAAAAACAAAATACATTGACATTGAAATACATTTGTCAATAATGATAAGTGAATGTAAGATTATTAATGTTTTATGTCAATTCTTTTTGGCTGGAATGAGATTTTGAAAATTGATGTAATTGGATTGTCAGACGTTCGGGTAAGTAAATGTTCGAAGAAACTAACGAAGTCATTAATTATTTGCAGACAAATGTTCAACATTCTAATGTATTCGTATAAGCATGTTGACGTTCATGTACATACACATTAGATAAACATTCACGTAATGAACAGGGCTAATTAAGTTGTCTGGTTTAAATGAAACCCTGAAAATCACCAACAAACAACAATACGTATTTGAGGGCATTTACAGGTGGCATACAGAAGAAAACAGGAACTTCTTTAATGTGAAAATACACGACCTTTCGAAATATATACCCAGTCCTTCATCAGGTTGTGTGTAAGGAAATAACAAAATCGGATGTATTTATATAGCAAACACAGTTGTAAGGGAAGTGATTGAGTTTTCACATTAAAAAAAGTTGTTATGAAAAAAGAAACCATTTTAGTTCATCCTTGGCCATCCAGCGGTAAATGTTCTCGCACGCATTAATTGGTTACAGCCCTTGAAAGCCAAATTCAAGAAAATGCAGTTAAAAACTGTGTGGCTCTCCCGGCGGTGTAGGTGATTACAATCCTATAAATATGGCTCTCCCGGCGGTGGACATAACCACTGATCCATGTTACCGTATGTAATAAACTGCATAGGTATTTGAATTTTTAAGTAAATAAAGGACAAACGCATTACAGATTTCAATGATGTATTTAATTCTTTTCATCAAAGCAACACGAATATGGCATGCCAACCATCAGAGTCATGAGAACATTTCATTTCATCACTGCAACTTGAGCAGTTCACCGATCTGGTCTGTGTATTCGATGTAGGGGAGCTCCTCGTCGATCAACTTCCGTTACCTTTTCCTGTTACTTTTTTCCCCGAGTCCCATTGATTGAGATCGATAACCAGTGATGCTACGTGATTAAACTGTGCATTCCATAGTGACAAGTTCTAAATTGTTAAGAAAGCTGCTGTTCTGATGTCACATTCAATGACCAGCCCATTGTATTTTTAATCATTTATGTTAGTAGTGATAACTGTTAATACAATTAGTGCAGGCTGACCCAACGACCTGTGACATGTATCATGTGTCAAATATCTATGTTACTATTTTATGTAATAGATAGAGGGCGAGTAGCAGTACATTATCGGGATATAAATGTACGGGTTTGAGAGGGTTGGGCGAGGCGTCAGCCGAGTCTAACCCTCTCAAACCCGTACATTTATATCCCGATAATGTACTGCTACGAGTTCTATATCTATCTTAGAGCACAGTCAACTGCTTGAGTCGTCAAGAAAATGTCATAAAATGAATATATTTCAAATGAATTGTCAACAAATTTGGGAAACATTCTCTCGAACACAACATGCAAAACATTGACATTTCTCATTTTCATATGCAAATGTTAGAGACATTGACGTCATAATCAGCACTGTGAGCACTGAATTTCATAAACTGCCCGAGGTGCATGAGGCGTACATTTTATATAAAGCGTACGAGTCGTGCTACAGCATAAGCGTCATGCTTGAATCACGAACATGCATGATTTAAGCACGTTTTTATTCAGCAACATTGAGCAGTAATACATTTCATTGCCTATAAAGATACATAAATAAAACAAACAGTTGACATTGTTTGTTATTTTTATTGAAGTCTGTGAATCAGTTTTATGAGCAGGATACCCGAGCAAAGCAAAAGCCCAGTCAAATAGCTGACCAATGACAACGTAGTTTTTAAACGGTCACTGTTTTGAAAGCATTCGGAACAGACCAAAGGATAGCTGTGTGGAGTTATCTGCCCCCAGCTTCTCGCAACGAAAGCATTTGTTGGGCGTCTTTTGATTAGCTACCTGAATTGCGCTCGAACACGCGAATGTACGGGCTGTTATCAGACGCTTTGGCGTGGAACCTACGACTGATATGAGTTCGTATCCCGGTAGATGCACTATTTTGCAATTTGTTTTCCAACCGTCGATTTTAATCAGATAATACCTATCTCATTAAATCTTGTAACCAATTTCGATCTCTGGTCATTCATAACTTTGAGTTTAATCGTTGATCTGTGATTTGTGAGTGGTATATGAATATCAAATTTGAATTAAAATACCTCCTATGCTAGGTTTGGACAAGCTTACACAGTGGCACTCCACGAATCAGCGTCACGATTACAGTTATAAAAACTGAAGTCACATTAAGTTATCTTTGTTCAAAATGACGGAAGTTAATATCCTTAAAACGTGTCAATCGTTGTAGAGTTTTAAAGTCATATTATGGTTGGTAACTGGACAGTGTTCAGGTCAACTAGGACAACAAACATGCAATTACTGAATTTAGATAAAGTTTTATTGAAAATATTTTAATATTTGTTCAGTGTTCATAATGAACAATTTTCCATTCCAGCTGATGAAAAGTCATCAAGTTATCCAGAAAATCATCCTGTTCCTGCGTACTTTACCTTCATTCAAAAATAATTTTTAATGCGCTAAAATGAAATGCTTAATACATTGTGATGCGGTGATGTTGTTGTGTTGATTTCAATTTAAAGTTGGTGCATTCAATTTAGCTTCACTTCGTCCTAAAACAAATATGCTGAGCAAATATTATATATAATATAAATATATAAATATTATGTATCTTATCTTAATTTTCAGATTGTTTTCTTGGGGAAAAGTCTCATTGAGCCCGTCTTTATAAATAATCAGTTCTCAAGCTTAATCGCAATCGTGGTAAATTTGTCCGATATATTTTGTGTTTGGGTACGCAATGCATAATGCATAATGGTGTCATTCTAGTTAATAATGGCCTATACCTCAAACTAAGGGTTAGTTACAACACCCTAATATAACGTTGAATAGTTAGACGTTTTCAATAGAGATGAAATATCTTTCTTCAGAAGTTTAATTGAATAATAATTCACTGAGCCACTGCCTGAGAAGATAGAGATAATTCAATTCCGGATCTGACAATTCCAATTCTCTGAAGGGAGGTTTGCGAATTGGCTACACATCCCTGGAGTGACAAAATATTGACTGAAATGCAACGATACCTATAAATAAAAGAAGATGACGAAGATCGGGTAATTTTCTATTTGATGGGAATTTTAGAGTTGACGAATAAAAGGGAGGCGTATTTTATGAATATAAACATTTGTATTCAAGGAATACCACGTTTTGACATAAATTCTAAGGCCGTTCACGAGCATTTGTTAATTTACTGGAAGACGAGAGACTACAATAATCATACATATAAAACTACAAGGTAAATTGCTACATATATATACACTACTATCGTGATGCGAGATGCAACAACGTAGGTTATGATGTGTGTACTGCCTAGTAGTCTGAGTGAGATCGACCTGTTCATGTTCTCTTCCGAGGAATTAAATCTGCCAAATAGTTCAAATCGGAAGAGATTCCTCGCCACAAGGTCTGAGGACAACCCGTATAGGCGCGTGTTCCGTACATGTACCAGTTTAGCGCAGACAAAGCCCAGTCAAATAACTTTGTTGGAGGTCCTGTGATTGGTTAACTGAATTGAGTCACAACATCGTAGTCTACGGGCAGTTATCAGAGGTATTGTGAGGAAACCTCCGAACGATATGAAATCGTATCCCGATAAATGTATTATTTAGAAACTTTTATTCTTCGGAGAGCTGAGTGTCTATTTTAATCAGACTGAAGTACTGCTTTGAGAATCCGAGTCAGTTCATCTAAGGCCAGGTGGTATTTTGACCACTTTTGACATGGCAAATAAAATCGGACACATACTCATTTAAGCCCACATGCATGTGTGATCACAACCATAAACATAAATTTGGTTACCGGTACCGATATTCGAATATAACCTAAACGGAAAGCGACTGCGTTTGCTCAATCCTTCAAAGAAAACCATCCATGATGTGGTAAATGTTGATGTATCCGTTGATTTGAAGTAAATAGGCAATACACAACATGTACAGGCAAACGCAAACGTCTTACTTCGACTTGCATTATCATTTGTTTATAGATGTGATTGATAACTTATATCTTGAAAATAACAAAGTCAATCAATATATCTCTTGCTAATATTCAATATTTGGAAACAATCCCTAGAAAATAAGTTCATTAAACATTTAGGGATCATGGCACAAAACTTTTCAACTTAAATGTTTAAGATCATAGAAATAGCATACACAGAAAGTTTTATGTCTTTACTTTTTGGAATGATAAAAGATGCAATTGCCATAAGAAACGCAGAGGTAGTCAATCAACGTTAACAGAAATGTTTAGAAATGTCTTTTTTTACATCAATTTCCCAGCGTGAATTTCCGTTCCATGTTATGCTCCTAGAAATACCTTTCTTCGTGATCTCTATTCGACTACATTTTCCATTTGTCCATAATTAGGTATATAAAGTAAACGATTAATCTAAAATAATGACAAGAAGTTTGGATGATCAACTTTATAAAAGAGAACGGACATTCTAGATTCACTCACGGCATATACTTATAAACTCTAGCAGAATGTCGAACTCATTATATAAAAGTCATGCATCCTTTTCATTAGTTTAAGATGGATAGATTTGATAGTAATTTCTTTTGTAAAACAACTTATAAAATACTTTTGTTTTTAATTGGATAGAAAGAAGATCTTATCTAGATGTGATTTTACTTGTTACGTGTTTTTAGATCTTTAGGAAGACATATCCGATTCTGTTATAACAGTATTTAACCAATTTCGTTAACATACTTCTTCAACAAATCAAATGTAAAATTCCATATTGGTGTTTAATTTCAGAACCAAAAATCACATGTTTTCAGTTATAAAAACTTTAAGTTTCAGGTTAAGTATTTCAATTCGCATGTAACGAGGTTCACGTTCCCTCGATCAACAATGATAGGCCTACATATCTTGTTTAGGAAATACCATGTTCATGTTCATGTTGCAAAAAAAAAATTTCTTTATTAAACAACAACATCTACCATTAACAAAGGAGAATAGAATATATTGGGGTTTTTTTTTTTTTTTTAATTTTTATTTCATTTTTGTTATAGATATGACATAAACTTTCCAGATTTCACTTTATAAACATTCAAAGTGAAAGTGAAGACTCATTAGATAAATGTAATCTAACTTTTTATGTTGATTATTATTATCTTGATTAAAGAGTTTCCCCTGATTACAGTTTATTCAATAATAATCTAATTACCAATTGTGTTTCGTATGATATTACTATATTTAAAAGACAGAATGATCACATGTTACCAGGTCATAAAAGTATAATCGTAAATCAACATCTTGCACAAAAAAAAATATTGTAAATCAATTATATTCTCGAATGTCACATGATATTAAACATTTTTAAATAAATAAATCCAGTTAATTCGTTTTCTTGTGTTCAGAGAGAACACATCATTGCATTATTCACATCATTATTTACTTATGATCAATGTGCACACGTTTTCCACTCAACACACTTCTCGCTTGACAAGGTTGTAATAATGCGTCGGCACAACATAGCCATTGATTTTCTTGATCAGGCAAACGGACAGAAACAAATTCCTACTAATGGTTGTGTGTATACGAAAACTGGCTGATGGCCTTTTCATAAAGCAACATGGCGAGCTGTCCATATATGTGTGATTGATATCGGAAAAGGAATTTGAAAGCGATAGAATAAGATCATTAGAAGTAGAAGAAAGTTCATTTTATAGGACAGAAGGATATTTTTATGAAAGAAGGTACAACAAGGGGATGGCATCTTCAGCGTATTACAGGACATCAGCCACCCCGTCAATAACGGTTACGATTGATTTCTGATCCGTAAATGTCTTTCTCTTTTTGTATCTGGTAATCGTGTTTAGGAATCTAAAGAAACCAATTATAGAAAATCCGGGCCAACTTACAGTTGTTTTCCATTACCAGACATTGTCATGTCTATCGATGACCTCAGATTTACGGTAACCTCATCCACCACTTTTGACCACTTTCTTAAAACTAGCATCTATTGCTGTGAAGTATTAGCAAATATCAAAGGCCAGCAAGCAGACATTTTTGAGCAAACACAAAGGTATTTTGCTCGACTTTTACAAGGTTTTGATAAAAGATCATCTTCAATATCTACCATTGCAAACCAGGGGTTATGGTCGCTTATTATGGTTATATCGTTATGGTTATATCGATAAATGTAAGCTTCTTTTTCTTGGTCGACTATGTTACACTGGGTGTAACAACTTTGCAAAGCATATATTTTGTGCTGCTATCACAGCTACAGTTAAATCCAATAATATATGTGATGATCTCCTATCAATCTAAAAAGTATAATCTAAATGCACATGTTAACAAATATATTGCGCAAGGCACATTTCGCAAGAATTGTAAATACTACTGTACATAATTATGAAGAACAATTGTGGCGTTCACAAACTTCCTATCTTTCAAATATGTCATTTTATGCATCAATTCATACGAGACTCACTTATCATATTCTCTGGCAACTAGCATATAAATACCCAAGTTATAAATCTCCCTTGCAACTTTGTGTCAAAATATCCTCAAGAGGTAAAATATCAAGAGAGTGTACTCTTTGTAATAAACAAAGTTTGACCATGATTTGCATGTACTTCTCCACTGTGAACATTTATTACACCAACGAAATACTTTCTTTGCATATCTAATTGACAAACTTGCATTGGTGTTGAAACCTATGTAATGTTCGACATACACGATGAACACGATATGTTATCATTTCTGTTTGGAGCAGAAAATAACTTTTATCACACAATTGATTCAATATTTTGGGAAACTATTTTGTTACGCTTTTCACTGTACGTATATGAACTTAAACCTCACTTTGTCAACTGCTTCAATGCATAATACACTTGATGTCCATTATTGCTGTATATACATCTGTAAATATGCAATTTTGTTTATATCCATGCCTAATTTGTAATATGATGTAATGTATTTTCATATGTAATCTTCTGTAAATACTGGAGGAAATAAAGACTCTATCTCTGGTAATCGTGTTTAGGAATCTAAAGAAACTAATAATAGAAAATCCGGGCCAACTTACAGTTGTTTTCCATTACCAGACATTGTCATGTCTATCGATGACTTCAGATTTACGGTAACCTCATCCACCACTTTTGACCTTTTTGTAAAATAAATGATGAGGGTGCTAAACCGAACCATGATTAGTTGTAAAATGATTATAACAGAGTTCTCCCGAGGTGGATTCAATATGCCATCTAATCATGAGAGGAAAACACCAATTGTGATTGTGATGTGATGTGATTGATTATGTCGTGAATATATTGTCAGACAGTTTTCCAGAATCGTACTTCCAAGGATTATTATTAATTTAAAACAATATTAGCGTAAATGTTTTAAGTAGTTTCGTCATTATATAACCTCATAACGCTGTTCTTTTGCGTCACTTTCAACTGAAAAAGTTACGGATTTTAAAAAATGTTACTGGAACATGTCTATAATCTTGAATAACTCTTTACCGAAGTGTGAAACATTGATCAATCTCTGCATGTCTCTAACATCATGTTCTGTGCAAAATAGTTATTTCAGCTTTAGTCTTTATTTGACTATTGAAATGAGAATGACTCAGCGCCCGGTCATTGATGATAAATATTAGTCATTCATTGTAATATTTATTACAACTAATTCCCATAACCTAAAGTGTGATAATTGGAATAAAGTCAAATCCTGAACTTGTGTAGGCATCCTGCTCTTTGCCAGTATTTGTATCAACAAGGTACCCTGATGCCATCAACCTTCTGTAGAGTATCACTGAATCCTTGTTGCTCATCGCTTTGTATAGCACGTACTTTGTCAGCCAATGAAATGTCTTAGTTTGAAACAAAATGATGGTCGCTCATTGGTCTACTTTATACCCTAATAAACATATAATATGTCTTTTTTGTCTTCTATTACATAGTTAAGTACTCTAAACTACGTTTGACTAATTATCGCGCGTACATTATCCGGTTTGTAGTTCAAAATCACGACATATGTGTTGTCGCTGAACAATAGTAAATAAGTCATTTTCAGCATCAGTCGGTACATGTGGATAAAAAAACACACACTTGAGGACTTTTGTCATATGTGAATTCAGCAAAATTCTGTCGTCACTTCTAACGTCACATTCACATAATACATAATAAAATCCCATATTTCATTTAAGTAAAATATATCTAAAAATGTATATTATTAAAAACGTTAAACGAAAGAAACTATTATGTGACTTGTCCCATGTTTGTCCTGTGTATATATATATAAACACTGATGAAGCAGGAATCATCCCTTTGTCTTCCCTTGGAGAAGCTGTGTGTAAAATGTGAAGAGAATCCAGTCTACGTTGCTTGAAATATCCCGCTGACAAGGGAAACATGGCAAAGACTCGCTATGACCTTGAAATGACGGTCAAGGTGACAAAACATTTCTCTCACTATGGTGAACTTACGTGTAAAATATGAAAAGAATCCAATGAAAAGTATTCAAATTAATCCATTTCGAACGTACGGACGGACGCTGTCTAATGATATCCCGCTTCGCAATAAACGCGGGCCGGATGATAAAATGAAATAAGAGACCACCTTCCCATTTAAAAAGGTGTTCATAAAATGGTGGCATTGTACAGCTGCGTACCGAAAGTTTGTTCACCTACATGTGTATTCAAGTGCAATATCATGTAAATTGACGTTCATTGTAACGTTGATTAAGGTACATCAAATACAACGACAATCAATTATCACATATCCAGAGTAAACAATCATTCCCAAACGTATCTTGTGATCGCCAAGGCAGTAGTGCAAAATCATGAAGTTTGGCTTGATGAACTAGACAGAACGGGTCAACGTTTGAAATTTCAAACTCATTTATTTACAAATAAAAGTTTTCATACCGACTAAACGAGAAAAATATCATCACAATTACTTTGAATGAGTATAAGAAAAACATATGATGTGCGTTAAACCCAGTTGAATACCTACTGAATATGAACTTCACAGAAGAAAATAAAAACTGCAGTTTTGAACAGATTGACCCCCGGTAACTTCAAAGAGTTGCCAAAACTGTAACTGTTTACTATGATATATCAAAACAGATTATGTTATTGAACACTCCGCGGTCTTCTTATAATGCAAAAATACAAACTGATAGGTCTGGTTGTCGCGTTGATATGATGCCCCAAAGTCATGCCAAATTACATGCCATTGCACTAAAATACACAAATAGGTGAACAAACTTTCGGTACGCAGCTCTACAGGTGACATGCCAATGAATTGAAATGCAGGTAAGGTCATCTTCAAAGCCTTCTAAGGGTGTATCATGATTAGCTATTTCTGATTGTACAATATGGGCTTCTTAAGTATTTAACTGATCAACTATTTTCAAAACATCTACTTAAGAAACCAGAGATTCATTCATATACGGATCTAATGAGTTCTATTCGATAGAACAGAGTTAAAGGCGCTGTAGCACGTTTTTTGCAAATTTTATTTTTTCAAATTTCCCATTTTCAATGATAGCTAATGTCATTTATATTTACTTTAAAGGGTAAAACATCTTATTACACAAACCAATTATCCGTAGTGGTAATAACGGTGTTGCGTATAAAGCAAAAATTGCATGGCGGCCATTTTATTGTGAACACATTTTATTATTTCGAATGACAAAAACGATAGCCGTGGCTTTACGGAACCATGTACACTCATTTGTAACTTGACTTTCCGAAGAGAGAAGGGTGTTTTACTATTGGTGACATTATTTTTCAAATACATTTCATCGACTTATTTGAGCGAAAAAACGTGCTACTGCCCCTTTAAGGTATGCTTTCAGGAAGACACTCTCACAATAATCGCAATTTGATCGTAGACCAACATATTAAGTGTTTGTCCAATAGGACGATACCACTTGACTTCCTCAAGCAATCGATGTGCAATATCCGTTATTTGTAGATATTACTTTTCTTCCCGTGAATATTAACAAACAAATTCATGAGAACAGCAAATAGCACACAATTGACGTCCATTGATATACGACCTCGTTATTACACCAGAGTTGGAAACCAAGAATTAATTAAGGATCACATATAAACGAATATGAATTATTACAGCTCAATCCTAATAATTTCGGGTTTAGGACCATGTACCTGTTTAGCTTGAAACTAGTTGATATTTATCAAGAGATTATTATGATTTATCAAACCTGGTGATTGTTTCCGCCTTGTTATACCCCACATTCCATTAGAATGAAGGTGTAAGCATATACTCAGAAACTTCGTGTATTTTCGCGATAAATATTGTTGATATCCAGAAAATCGTATTTTCTCAGGTTATATTGTTGACAAAAACGTTTGATAAGATATTGAGTGCGTGAACAAATGTTTTAGGAGTGGAAGAATTACAACTGATCGATTTTATTTTAAGATGAGTAGATGAAGTTCCAGTATATGTCGATGTCCATCACAGGGGCTTGTGTTGCTGAAAACAAACAGTTCCTAGGTCGAATACTACGATGCGATATACCTATACTTATAAGTATAGGTATATCGCATCGTATTATTGAGATATACCTATACTTATAAGTATAGGTATATCGCATCGTAGTTTTGGACCTAGGAACTGTTTGTTTTCAGCAATACAAGCCCCTGTGGATGCCCATTGTATTCGAGGTCAACTATGTGAAATGCAAATGGTAATATGTTTTCAATTTTTTAAAAACAAGTTACATCAGTTCATGTATCAACAGCATAATTGTATGCTTTAATACATAATATACAAAATGTACATTCTTTCACACCAATATTCTTTTCTAATGAAAAATGATAGTATGCTTATCAAATAAGACTCTTTAACTCTGTTGAAAATATTTCTTCATTGCAGACAACAATTTTGATCCCGAAATAAGTTAAAGATCTCATCAATCCAATTTATAGAAGGCATTGCTTTCTTGTATAATCACATATTGATACAAACTACATTTCTTTCAAAATAAAGCCATTAAGAATTAACAGAACATGACTAAATTGTAAAGGAAACCAGTTATTAATTAAATGTGTCGGCATGGATTTCCGTTTTAAATCATTAGACCAAAGGAAATGCGTTTGTTCATGTCTTTTCCACTGGTACTTTTCACATTTATGTACCTCGGCATATCGAAAAATAAATACGACCATTTCACAAACAAATTATTTGATCAATTTGTAGAATCATTAATAAAATGTCGGTTTTAAAACATACGGTTGGTGTCCTATATTACCCGCTAACTTCGGACAAATAATAGGACATGTTCTAACTTGTCCTACATATATAAAGGTCGAAACACAAGGGCGTCCATGTGTCTGGTCTAAAGAAAATTAATAAACAAGTTAATACAATTGGTAAACCACAATAGAACAGCGCCACTCGACGTATAAGTATTTCATGATATGGATCCACAATGCAGGGTTTAGATACCATCAAATATTCAGATAAAGACTGTCTGATTTGGATGATCTCCGCTTTCATATTAGCAAATGGGAATGCCATAGATAAACTGAAGTACAAAATAAAGTACACACCTCAGTTGGTTTTATCATATATATGCTTTCAATTTACAATTAACCTACATGTGTAAGTTGTCGACGTCGTATTCTAAAACCGAAAAGAATTCAGCCATCAGTCAATGAAAATTTTTCCGTGGTTTTTGATTTTTTTTAAATAATTGATATTTTGAATTTATTTATTCTTCCGAAATTATTTTGGATACAACACAATCGTTCATCAACATATAAGACATGTTCTGTATGAAAAGCAATAACTATGTCACATTTACAACATTTTAAACATGTTAGGGGTCATGTTGGTATAAATTTCATCTCTTACTCCTCTCTTCATAAAATAAGGATACTTGAACTAAAAATAAACCAGCCGTCAATTAATTCCTTCAAACTACTGCAGATATGTGTTATTGTAATCTTGCCATAGTCAAACGCATCTCTGTTCTTTTAAAATATTGAAATAATCGAAACCAACTGAGGTGTGTACTTTCTTTTGTACTTCAGTTTATATGTGTTTCCAACAACCTGGCCAACGATATTTATCGACAGTCTTCCTTACTCTCTGACTTCCTTACATATATGATCACATTCGCATGAGTAATTGCAAATTATGGGTAATAGGCATGGTAGATGTAGTAGGGGACCACAGGCCAATAATGTCACGATTCACGGAAGTATGGATGAACAGTAAAATCGGAGAGCAATACGAATCGTTCGCGCTAAATGGCAACTGTGCATGCGCAGGGTTACACTCGAATGAGTCATAATGAATGCAGCCCCTAAGTCACAGAAATTCGATATCGTAATTAAAACGTAGATAAAACATTGGTAAAAATGCTGCACCCCATATCAAATAGAGTAAGGATCAAGGGCGATCGCCGATCTAAGGGTATATTCAACATTAGGTCCAAAGCTACGCTAAGAATTGGTAACATCCACAAACGAACGCACGTATACCTAATAGTTTCTCCGGAAAACTCGACTGATTTTCACCATATGTCACCCCTAAGATAACTTTAATAGCCCTTCAAACTCGAAAATCGATCACAAAAAATCTATCCCGTTTATAAAATGTTGTTGGCACGATTGATTGATTCAGAAACAAGTCTTTCAAACACGTCACTGGAATGTTAAAAACATATCTTGTAAATGCGTTTAAAAATTCCGGTAATTATTTGTGTAATAGTACATACGGCAATGTAGGATTTACTGTCAAAACATATTTGTTTATTTCACCTGCGGGGATTACCTCTATCCGAGATATCTGTGTATGAGACACATAATCCCCTTAACATGATCACATGTCCCCACATGGCATGTCAGTATTATTTGACCTTTAAGAGATTATATTACAGGCGACGTATCTGTTACTGAGCCTAGATAATACAATATGAATGATGCATGTTTCGAAGAGGAATCTTTTCTTTTACTCATAGATTATTTAAATTTTAGGACTTTGTATCCATAAGATTTCCATTATTATTTCTCCAACAATAGGGTCACATTATCGATTTAGTGTTCCCTAAATATAAACATTATACTTTTGTGTGAAAGGAAGTATTTCCAACGTAAAGAGAAAATCAATTTTCAATAAATATTTATAGTTATATAAAGTAATCTTAAAAATATAATTCATTATTATATTTCTGACAATTTATTTATTGCTGTTATTAAAACCTCCAAAAGCATGGATATTGCAACACTAAGCGCCTACAAAGACAGGGAAACTTCAAACAAAAAAGTATGTCATTTCTTGGATAACTGGATTGAAAAAATTACATCTCTCGCGGTTAACTGCACAAGGCCGATATATTGTTCATATAACAAACAGATTCGTCTCTAAACAAGATAATATTGCCATCGTGTTATACTTGAGAACGAATATGCCAGTGTTTAATACTCACCATTAGAGCGTGGTTTTATGCGTTTTATATACGCTTAGTCTAATGACATATCATTGTAGCAATATTCTCGTGAGCACATCGCTAATATAAACTTTATCTTTCAAACAGTGTAATGCATATCGTTACGTAACGGAAAGGGGAAGTCTCTAATGTGATTAATGTTATTAATATATACTTCAGTTGGCTATAAGCTAATGCACAGGACAAAAAGCGGTGGAATCCATTTGCTGAATCCTTCCGGATTCTCCCAAATTTCGGCGGATCCTGAAAATCCTGTGTTGTCAAACGAACATCAATCTGGATCAGGAAAAGCAAAAACATTGCATTCTATTATAATTACAAAATGAGTTTGTTACACTTATTTCAAGAATTTGATTAGAAGAGAGGTCTCAAAAACAGCAATCATTTCTCAATGAACATGGAAAATATGACTGTGCATAAATACCTCCTGCCTTCATGCCTTGTGACGTTACTATCTATTTCGAATAAACAGTCGGGTCAGTCGGTTCTTACAACTGAGCGTGACGTTTTGATGTGAAATTAGAAATAAATATGTCATACTTTCTTCACAACTGGAGTATATATTCCACTTCCGAATGAGACAATTAACTTCAACCGAAACACTTCAAAATACTAGTCCTCAAGCCTGTTCACTCACAGCGCTACGCTAAGCGAATTTATACAGTGTATTGCTGATATAAGCTCAAGAAACTAAACTGGCAGGCAAAAGAGAGTGATTGCCTCTTTTTAAATCACTATACTTAAAAACCAAATATGGTAGAAGTTTGAGATAAGGTACATTTGATACTTCATTCATTTCGAAAAACGTCAAAATCCTAAACTTTAATGTTTAATTAGCCAGTTTGGCAGACATATATCCAAAAGATGTAGGGGTAAACAAACACAACCAAAACACGTTAATTTTAATTCTTTCTATTCCCTTAAGTCGTTCAATTTGTAACATGTGCCAAATAGGTGCCAAATGTGATCGATTCGTGTGTCAGGCATTATGAAATGCACTGTCTGATCGAGAATTAAAAATGTCTTATGACGTCACCTGACAGCTGTTTCTGTGTTCATGCAAAGGCATTGAAAGGAAAACCTTACAGTGTAGCAGATGATCTACCCCGGGAAATACGCGTTGCTCGGGAGAAGTTAATGGACGATTTTCGACGGTATCGTAAAGAGGGTAAGAAATGTGCCTTTATGTATCCGGCGAAATTGATCGTCAACGGCGAGGTGGTTCGTCAGATTCCGGTTGTTGGTAACATGGAGGTATAGGATCCCAAGCCTAAGAAGGTAAATCTGCTTGCTTGGAATGTCAACGGTAGCATAACACAAAAACTAGAAAGTGGTGATTTCGTTTCTTTATTACGTCAACATGAAATCGTTTTATTGAGTGAAACTTGGACTAATATCTACAGTAACATAGACGTCGATGGATTTGTGCCCTTCGCTTCACATAGGATACGTTCAAAGGGGGCAAAGAGAGACTCCGGAGGTATGATAGCATATTTCTCATCTTCTGTTGCACATGGTGTGACACAGCTGGACTGTGATTGCGAGGATTTGATGATATTTAAACTAGATAAAACAACATTTAATCGTGCTAATCACTTGTTTCTACTTTTTGTTTACGTGATGCCATCCAATTCTACAAGAGCAGCTTTAAACACTGGCCCTGATACATACGATGTGTTATCAC
This sequence comes from Gibbula magus, assembly GCA_936450465.1. NCBI lineage: Eukaryota > Metazoa > Mollusca > Gastropoda > Trochida > Trochidae > Gibbula > Gibbula magus. Next base: position 26,086,642 of record OW388306.1, read on the forward strand.
AATATACTGCACAATACAAACAGCTTGGAGATGTGATCACCATTGGGGATATGAACTCCAGATCAGGACTGAGACCAGATTACATCCCACATGAGCATATGTCAGATGAAGAGTTCATTCCGCTACCTGAGGACTACGTCATTGATGACGTGATCTCTGAACAGCAATTAATGAAACAGTTAGGACATGTATTCTATAGATCATCTCAAGACAGTGGACTGAATGAAAATGGTCACAGATTGATAGAATATTGTAAATCCAATGGTATGAGAATTGTAAATGGCAGAGTTGGTTCTGATAAAGGAATTGGTCGCTATACTTTTTGTAATAAACATGGCCAAAGTGTTATAGATTATGCTCTGACTCCTTTAAGTTTATTCAGTGATATTGTAGACTTCAAGGTTAGTGACAATACAATTTTCTCTGATCATAGTTATTTGCAATTATCTCTTCATTTTGATAAAGTGGTGACTAATTTAAATGATAAAAGTGGTTCTGGTTTCAAGTGGAAAGAAACAAAAAGTAATGATTTTATCGATAGTATGTTATCCCCTGATTCTGTAGATTTACTAAATAGCATCGACTCATTGTTGTTATCTGAAGATGTAGGTCCTGGTGTAATCGACAAGTGTGTCACGTCAATCACTGAACTGTTACAACGGTCCGGTAGGCCACACCAAACAACAAAATCCTCAGCTGCACGTGCGCCACGTTCAAAACCGTGGTTTGATGATGAATGTCGCAGATTAAGGTCGGGGTTTAAAACGGCTGAAGCTACATTCCGTATGACTGATAATTCTACTAATCGATCCATAATGGTTGATAAAAGATCTCGATATCGAAAACTTTGTAAAATGAAATCTAAACAATTTTTGATTGATGAGGCTAAATCATTAGTAGATTTAAGCAGACATAGTCCTAGTAAATTTTGGAAAAAGGTTCGTTCTTACAACAAGAAAAGTCAAGTCGTTGGGAACTGTAATTTTGAAAAACATTTTCGCGATCTTGCAGCTCCGCGTAACGTCCCCCCTCTGAGTACCGAGTGCGCGACACAAGTTGATGATTTAGATACCGACGATATATTGAATTCTGTTCAGGAATTAGATAGGGCGATATCTGCTAAGGAGGTACAAGACCATATTGGTAAGTTAAGAAACGAAAAATCTGCCGGAATTGATTCTTTGATTAATGAATTTTTCAAATTTGGAGGTGAACGGTTGACACAGACATTATCTATATTGTTTACAAAAATACTTGATTGTGGATATTTCCCTCGAGGATGGACACATGGTATTATAATACCGATTCATAAAAAGGGTGGTTTAGCAATAGCTGATAATTATAGGGGCGTCACCCTTCTATCCTGTAGATTAGACTAGATTGCATTCTTGGTGCAGTGATAACGATGTTATCATTGAACAGCAAGCGGGGTTTAGAGCTGGTTACAGTACTGTGGATTGTTTATTTGTACTTCATAATTTGATTAACATTACTTTGTCAAAGAATAATAAGTTATGTTGTAGTTTCGTTGATTTCAGAAAAGCCTTTGATTTGATTAATAGACAAGCATTGTGGTTTAAGTTACTCCACGTTGGAATTAGCTCAAATATTTTACGTCTGCTTCGTAGTATGTACGAAGAGGTCAAGTCATGTGTTAGAATGGCTGATAAAACATACTCGGCCTTTTTTAATTCTAATTTTGGAGTCCGTCAAGGTGAAAATTTATCACCTATTCTTTTCGCTTTATTTATAAACGATGTTGTTAATGATTTTTCACATTTGACAGATCTTGGTGTTTATGTTTCACATGTTCATTTGCTATTACTTTTATTTGCAGACGATATGGTTTTGTTTAGTGAAAGCATAAAGGGTTTACAGGATGGATTGTCTGCTTTGTCCGACTATTGTGACAAATGGGGTCTAGAAGTAAATGTTGATAAGACCAAGGTAATTATTTTCAGGAAGGGGGGCAGGCGATCCAAGAAAGAATGTTGGTTTTATAAAGGAGTAGAAGTAGAATATAGACATATAGTATTAACATATAAGTATCTTCTTGATCTTACAGAAACAAATCCTAGTATAGAGACCTGGGTAACACTTGTGAAGAAACTACTTTTTAATTATGGATATGGACATGTATGGATAAACCAATTTGTAATTAATGCAAGTGGTTTTTTAAGAGAATTTAAGCAAAGAGTTATTGATATACACTCCCAACAGTGGCATCACCAGCTAAACAGTTTAAGTGATACTCGCTGCTATCTTAATATTAAAGACTGTCTCAAGTTTGAAATGTATTTAGATAATATTACTAATAAGAAATTCAGAATTGCCCTTACACGATTTAGATTGAGTTCTCATTCGTTAATGATAGAAAAAGGTAGATGGGCCCAGAATAGATTAGAACTTGCTCAACGAACATGTAGATACTGCACTAATGAAGTAGAAGACGAGTTTCATGTATTATTCATATGTCCTACTTTCAATGATATAAGGAACATTTACATACCTAGCTACTACCATAGACGTCCTAGTTTGTTTACATTTCAAGAACTTCTAAATAGTGACTGTAAAAGTCTTAATTTCAAGTTAGCAAAATATGTGTATCTTGTATTGAAGTCATTTAAATAATATGTTGAACTCTAGTATATCTTAGGCTCTGTCGTACATTGATCACTAACTAGCATTGTGTACATTTACACTGTTCTTCACCATACTGAGAAATTATGTTGATTGACAAATGTATATTTTGACTAATTGTCTAATAAAGAATCTGTCTGTCTGTCTGTCTGTCTGTCTGTCTGTCTGCAAAACAAGTATCGACGCTTGTTCATTAACTGGAGGGTATGGTTTGATTCTAACACGCCATTGTGGACCGTCTGACAGTTGTCCAATCAGCGACAAGTCTTGAGAAAATAGAAATTATTGTAAAGCTGTAACGTTGCAAGTCAAACCGACGTTTCACAGCGATACACCAACGTTCAGCGGTCCGTACCTGTCTATTGAGCAGTCGAAAAACTTCGATTCCATCAGTTCAAGGTCTTCTGGTGCACGTGTGCATAGTGACACGCCGATCTATGGTGGTCGTCGTCAATGACGTCACTCAGAGATAGCGTTGGCGGGGGTCTAACGCAAGCAGATATCAGCCTTCATGGGGCACAAATACCATTGTTATGTGTGTTCTGGGGTTGTCAAATGTCTCCCCAACTCGGTTGTAATTTGACAACACATTTACATTAGAAGTACAGGAACAACGGCGATTCTTGTAGCTTTGGTATCCATTGCCCAACTTTCGTCAAATTTCAGAAGTGGTGTTACTTTTGACGGGTTTTAGGTGTGTTTTTCACAGATGGGATGGCCAACATTAATAATGTGTAGCAATTTTACCTATGTGTCACGTGACTTTACACCAGTATGGAGGTCACGTGGTTATCAATATTTTCCAATTTTCTCCAAAATGTGTTAATCTGGTTTAAGTTCAACTTTAAAAAACAAAAGTTAATGTTTAGGCCCTGAGTATCCGATGCTTACTGTCAACATCAATAATATCCAGTTTCCATAATTTCATTTTAAAAAGTGTATACTTTCTTTTGCCTGTCAGTTTATACCAAAATATTTTCTTTTTAAAAAGATGAAACTAGCTTTTGTAATCATGAAATTTGTATTATCAAACTAAGTCACAAGAATGCAACTTCATAATTACCGAGAAACAAAATCATGTTTCTAACGAAATATAGAATTTATCACACGGTTTTCGAGCAAAATGGTATGCACGAGCATCAGGTTAATTTGGCACCGAAATGTATAAAAAAAAACACACACGAATCTGCATGCGTTGGGCCTCAGTCATAACAAACACAACAAGTGACAAACCGAGACTTACCACAGAGGAACGAGAGAGAGAGAGAGAGAGGAACGAGAGAGAGAGAGAGAGAGAGAGAGAGAGAGAGAGAGAGAGAGAGAGAGAGAGAGAGAGAGAGAGAGAGAGGAGAGAGAGAGAGAGAAAGAGAGAGAGAGAGATTGGTGTGTTGCTCCTAACTGCAACACACCAATCTCTCTCTCTCTCTCTCTCTCTCTCTCAATCTCTCTCTCTCTCTCTCTCTCTCTCTCTCTCTCTCTCTCTCTCTCTCTCTCTCTCTCTCTCTCTCTCTCTCTCTCTCTCTCTCTCTCTCTCTCTGCACAGACAGGTGGGACCCAGGACCGGCCAAAAAGTGGAAGTCCCGGGGTCACAACCACCAAAGACGTCCGCTTCATCCGCACGATTCACCTACGCAATCGCTTCGTCACAGTGACGTCATTAGCAGCAACAACGTTACACCTTGTTATCATCAGAATGACAGTGGCCAGACGTATTCGTGAACATGGCATTCGAGCAACCGGTCCTTTTGTGGGATGATGCTGAGCTGATGTGACCGATGTAAACGTCAACAATGGCAATAATGTTACAGCTTTGGCAGAACAGGAACGGGCAAATAAGTTTGTTTACAGATAAAAGCTACACAGAGCTGATGGCCGAATGTGTGTTTACGTTGGAGATGAGAAAATGGAAGAACCCCTTGGTGTGCCCTGGAAGTTGTGCCATTCGGCGGCGCTAGCTTCATGGTTAAGGGTGGAATGTGCAGGGACCATACAACAACACTGGTTGTCTTTGACCGTAACTTGAATGCCCAAGGCAAGGCCAAGGCCAATTCCCAGTTTTACGTCCTGGGTAATCCAAGAGTTGTCCTCCAACAAGACAGTGTTCGCCCCCACACAGTCAGAGTCACTGGCTAACGGCAAACAACGTCAACCTTTTAAAATAACCAGTGTGATCATCGGATTTATCACCAATCGAACACTTATGGGATCATTTTGACAGGCAAATAAGGCAGAGAAATCCACCTCCATCAAGTCGGCAAACGTTAAGCCATGCACTCATAGAAGAATGGCAAGCCATCCCTAATGACGTCATCAGGAGCATTGTAAAGTTTGTGCGTCGACGTGTGTATGTCTGTATTCAAAGCGACAGAGGCTATACCAGATACTGACAGCTTTCTAGTATTCGCTTTGTGAATAAAAGCGTTCTCTGTTGTCTCTATAAAGACGTTGTCTTTGTCTTTGCAAATTGACATTTATCCCCAGTGTCATTCATTGCATTCTACTACATTAACTGTGTGTGACACCTTTTTCAAATGTCGATCAAAACATGAAGAATAAACAATTATATGGATTTACAACTTCTTTATTGCAAAGAAATCCATATAATTGTTTATTCTTCTTATCTCCAACTTCTAAATGCCTCTTAAAGGATGGCTGAAATAAATTATTTTCTATTGAATTCTTAACTGCAATTGGTTCATTAGACTATTTTGTGAAAAACGAGACCAAAAAAAATCCATATGTTGTTCCTATATTAAACTAGAGCGACTTAAAAACACCGAAAAACATCGCCTGCTTTTCACCCGTGACAAACAAACCAAAAATGGGGCGGGGCTCAGAGAGTTGGAAGATACCGGAAGTGACGTACGTGAAGGGACGGGGTGTAAACATTCGCTTACTATTTACAATGACAAACACTGGGGCATAGGTCAGTTAATCTGTTATATATACGCTTTGCAGTAATGCCACATCGCTGTTCTGCTGTAAATTGTTCAAGTAATGTTAGTTATCAAGTTTCACTTTACAAATGTACCAAAATATCGTTATATATATATCAAATATAATTGATATAACTAGTGACGTTCGTAGACATAGGATTAATCAATGCTAATGATATATAAGATGACAAAATGAAACCAAGATATGATAATATGAACGAAGTATAGTTGAGACAACGAAATCAGATAGTCGGTGTTGTTGTTATTTTTTGTTAGAGAATGTTTGTGTTTAAAATAAAACAACAAACGTGAGATAAGCACGCCGGCGAAGTAGGCCCTATTGTAAGCCATCGACAATAAAAGCACTTCACAACATCCTAGTTTTAAACGTCGTTAATCAACCGACAACCTAATATATTAACTGTACATTACAACAATCAAAGTAACTGACCACATATTTTAAAACATCAAAAGAATTTCATTAGCAACGATAATAATACATCTACGAATCCACCTACGAAAACATCGCATCCCAATGTTACATTTTACGATTTAGTTATCACTTATTACACATTAAAACATTCAGAATCTAATAGATAATAAGATAATGTTTTCAATAAAATGTGTGGTTAATCAAATATAATCAAATAAACATCGTATTAAATTGACATTTCATCAAGAGTGTCAATTAATGTAAGAAACTTACCTTATAAACGTATCCTAAAGGACAATATGAATATCCAAATGCACATTAGACACAAAATGTAAACCTATAATTCCATCAATCACAGTACTTGGAAACAGAAGATGGTAAATAATAACCCGCTTTCAGCAAAAGTCTTTTTGCAAATGGCAAGATAGAAAACCAAATAGTTATGACGATTTTACACTAAAAGTAATTTCATTGGCTGACAACTTCAAGACTGAATGTCGCGTTAATGTTTATTGCGTATTTCCTTTGTGTCACCAAGACAGGACGTTTGACAATAAACATGTATGACATGCTGGTCACCAACTTGCCATTTGTTATATAATTGGATCGGTCCAGTTAACTTGTTATATGTACAAACATAATTACACTCCTTCCTTCCCATATATATATACTCAGCTTCTTAATTGCGTAAACCAATTTGCTGTAACAACACTACTCCACTTTGATCTGGAAGAAACATCTATACGTCCGCTAAACTGAGAATTGTGTGTTGATGTGCAGAAGTGACATATAAAAGCTATCAGACTATTAATTAAACTATTTCGTTTTAATAAATGAGATGTGCATTAAAATGCTTCTGGTAACATAATTCTTTTATTCGATAATGTTCGTAGTCTATATCAATCTGTGTATCATAATGTATATGTTTAGCGTGTACAATAGAGCAATCTTCATGTAAATTTAATTGAGCTTGTTGACCAATCCAGTTCATTTATTTATTCATTAAAGTGAAGTGAAAATGGTTTGCATTGCATTGCATCATACATAGAATATCTTAATTGACAAACTTAAAATACAGTAATCTTTTATATTAAATACACAATGTTATTTATAAATCTGCAATGTTGTCTCGCTTGTTTGAACAGTCAATCGTTCAGTGTATATGAAATTATACCTACCATATATATGTATTTATTAATACATACAAAACAAAATTAACATGCCGATTATTCAACATAATTTGATCAATTGATGCTACTTAATCTCTCTTCACCCGATTCCCGCGATAGTCTTCTTCCCTTGTTTCAGTATCACTTGAACTGTCATACTTTCCCTTCTAGTTCCGCGATTAATTGCTACACACATACTATACAAAAGCGCAGAATGCACCCTAATTTAGCACGCCCCAGTCGTTGTAACCATATGAAATCGCTAGTTGATCAGTTAAGTAATCCGTTTATCGAAAATTGGGGTTGTTTTGATGAAGTTTTCTATCTTATATGAGCAGTTTAAAAATGGGGAAAACGCGGTAAATCATGATTAGCGGCCATGATGAGGCTCCTCTACGTACGTCACAACACGATACGCTTCAACGACCACCCCCGCCCACTTTCATTCTGGTCGCCGGGGCTTAATTAGGCATTTTTTTTAAAAAGCCGTATATAAGTAATTCATGGGTCGATTTCAAATTTAAAATCGAGCAATTGTCAAATTGAAGCCCCTTTTCAAAGAATCTGAATGTGACCATATGTCATTTCATCTAACCTTTAAAGAAGATCAAAACATGGTCAGTTAAATTGTCATTCAAACTAGTAGCACATTATTTATATGACATATATGATAATGATGATAACAACAAAACAATGTTGGTATAGTTTATTTTACCCGTGAGTTTACTTCGACAGAGGCTCAACACATGTAAATTAAATGAAAGAAGTTGAGGAAGAATGTTATACTATTTCGGTTCAATCGGTACATAGAAATAGTAACTGAACAGGGGCGACTATTAGATTCTATTAACTGATTGGAAACAATTGTAATACAGTCCAATACTCAAGGCTACCATAACTATATAAGATATAGATATATACATTGGTGAAAATTATTTCTATAGAATAGATATAAAAGCTCTATTCCACATTACTGACGTGTGATTGGCTCACATGTACATGCTGTTACTCGGGGTGTTGGACGATACGTCGAGACAGGTCCCTTACCATTAAAAGAGTTTATGTTGATCTTACAGAGTCCAGCAGCCGAGTCTGCTTTGTGGGCCGAGCGCCATAGTACATTGACTATCGAAATTCCGATGTTCCCTTTCCGAAATAAAAAAAAGTCGCTTTCCGTCAATGGGAGTGTTTCATGTTCAGGAGCTTGTTTTTCCTAAAAGAAGAATATAAGCCTGTAAGTAAAGCAAGTGATGTGAATTCAATTGCGGTTTTCAAGACTAGTGTATTTCATTTATATCACGATATTCAGTGAAACATGCATTAAAACCCTGTTCCTAATGTTTGAAAATATAATAGATTATTTTATGTTCTGTTTCCCCGACGGTGTCAAAAAGTTATATTCAGAAGTTATAAAGAGCGAGATAAAGAATGGGGAGAAATTAACATACATTTGTTTACCTTTTCAGAGGGTTCGTTAGAGGATGGAGGTTGCAAAGTCGTCTCACTGAAACCCCTGTATTGTAACACACCATCCGAGCGATGTCCAGTACCACGTTACACACTAAAACCTTTCCCAGACAACAACTTCGTTGCTACAGTAATTTGAAATAATGTATATGCAATTAATAAGTATACGCACATATGCATATGAAACAACAGATATTGAAAGTCTTAAAATGGTAAATACAGATCAACTTGTCACTTAACATAATTGAAACCTATTTTAATTACAAAAACACTTACTGCTAACTCAAGCATTGGACTGTGCTCTCAAGCCTAGTTTACATGCAACCGTTTTACCCCGGGTTAAATTTGTCCATGGAGTCCAATTTACCTCCCATAGGCAAATTTTGTCATGTAAACATCATTTACCCCCGGTGGGTGGGTCAAATTCACTTTACCCCAGGGTCAAATCTACCCCTATGGGGAAATGCTGAATATAAACACTATATAGAGATTTTACTCCCTGCTGAAATACTTACTGAATACCAGTTCCAATAACCGGCATCTCCCATCTATAAATAGATCACATGTAATAGTTTCCCGCCGTTTCCATCTCACTTTTGTAAAGATGATGATGAGACTGAATGTCATTTGAATAGCTGGGAAGATCAGCACATGTCCTCAAATAATGTTGACATATAAACGATCTGTATTATTTAACGTTTGACTCGGGATGGCAAAATTGACCCCATGGGTATTTCGGCCCCATGGTAAAAAGAGTCCATATAAACATGGTTTTATAGAGGTAGAGAACTCGTAGGAGTACATTATCGGGAGATAAATGTACGGTTTTGAGAGGGTTGTGCGATAATGTACTGATACTCGTCCTCTATCTACGAATATTGTGCCTCTTGACAGTAAATGAAATGTAGAGACGTATGTTTGGGGGAAAGCAGAAACAAATTGAGACTGAGGCTCAGAAACGAGACATCCTTACAACCAAATAAACAAAAACTGCAGATGAAGTGATGGCCACAATGACATTGGCTTCTACGCAGCATATCATTGTCAATTCCGTTCATAAATATTAAAACAAACGGGTTTTTGTGTCCGTTCACAACTGAATTATTGATTCGTCGATTTCAATGAACTTCTTTGTGAAATAGTTCTTCTACCTAAAATTAGATGACATGATCATGATATGCTAATTTTGACAATGGCAGTGATAGTAAATCATTTCAAGTAAGATTATGCATTGATGTTTCATGGAGAAGGGTATCGGTGTTGTACGTGTTTTCTAATATACACAATAGAGCCATTGGCTCTGTATCTCACCAGGCTTTAAATGATACATCGTATACGGCTGAACAATAACATAAATCTTAAAAGAAATCGTCTGAAGGTCAACAAATCCACAATAATTTATAATCCACAATTGGCAGAGGTGTCTACACACTTTTAAGCTTTTTTAGGATTTGGTTCTTTTAAGGAAATGAAAACTGGGTTTCAAATGTGTAGCCCTAATTTAAGACTAATGAGTAATAAAGTCTACAGCTTTGATATATGTGAACAGGTTATATACATTTACGTTACATTTCTTTTAGAATATGGAATTCACCTTTAATCATTGGACAATATAAGGTGAAACAATCGATATAACGTTGTTATTACGTCTGTAAATGTCATAAGAAAAACAGAAATCGATGTTCAATTACAAATTATTTGGAATTGATTGATTGTTTATACTTTGCACTTGAAATGAGTTTTCAAGAAATTATTTTAAAATCCAGATGTCGGTAAATTTCTATTATTCATGTGCTTTTGAAACAAACATGAACATGTTGTTGCTATTACTCTTGGTGTAATTCAGGTAATGAACAATTTGAAGGTACAATTATACATTTCCTAATACAACACACGTTGCCTGTGGTAAATTAGTTTCATTATATTGACAGTATGTTTCTTGAACAAAACAACTTGATTAGCTTCCAAATCTGAAATCTAAAAGTATGTTGTGTTTGTGTTATATTTATTCATATATTGATATTCGACAACTTCCGTTAAATATAATTCATGGGTTTATGTTTGTTGAAGGATTTCTTAAAGGCGCTGTAGCACGATTTTCTAACTGAAATAAAGTGCTCTCGCAAGGTTGTTCATGTGATCTGACTGATCAATGTATAAACACTTGAGTACAGTTTTAAATATGATACAATGATGGAATCGTAAACAATGATGCTGTCTGAACTCTCAAATTCTCATGAGACCTACAAATCTACCTCTCACACTGAAGAGTTTCACACCACTGTCGCTTTATACGTCGCGCCATTTTTTTCGAATAAGGATAGCCGTTTTCAATGGATACCGGTTATCGGGTCGTGTAATGCGGTGTTTAACGGACCAATATAATATAAACTTTAATAATAAATGACAAATTTGGGAAAAGATAGTATGCGAAAAACGTGCTACAGAGCCTTTAAAACAAGACATTTTCTAATTCTTTTTAAATTTCTGTTCAATAAAATGTAACTAATTGCAATTGTAATATTCCCTATTCTCACTGTTTTATGTAACTAAATTGTAATATGTTTAACAACAATCATTTCCTTTAAGTTTAAAGTTTATAATATCACAATACAGCTACCCATACTATATAATTTATAATTGCATCTACGCTAGTGGATAAACTGAAGGAAACATAGGGATGACATACACTTCAACCTACGACTTACTTCAACCACGTCAAACTAAATTCACATGTCACTGTTCTCAGTTTAAATGAAGAAAGGCAGTGACGATTTCTCCCCGAATGGGCTTTCGGAGGCATCTGGTAGGAAATCGCGATATCGCGCTGCTGAAAACAGCGGAGGAGATCATAACTATGTCGTGGTGGAACACGCCTCTTACGAACCATTCGACCTAGAACATCCTATAGGCCTACATGTTCAAAGGGAATTATGCCGATTTATAGCGGGTCAAGGCAACGCTGTAATGTGTCTGTTGCGCAAAATATCAACTGCCACGAGACATGTGTCAAGTAGATCGTCCTGTTGGAGCTCTTACGGCCATCATGTTCCCCTTGGAAACAGTTATACCATAGGACCTGTAACCTCATCAAAGTATCATTAGTAAGCTTCTCTGACGGCTTCGTTAGCGACGCCTCAGATGGATAACCCTTATGGTATTATTTCCGTAGTAACGGTGACGACATTGGAAAGAAGCACGGCTTCGGCTTCGGATCAAGAGGCCCGGGGTTCGAATCCCGCCAGGGCCTAGGCAACTTTGTCTGCAGTAGAGAACTGTTCTATACGCAGTAAGGTTTGGGTGCAATAATGCACTGAATTTCAGAGTACTACTACCCATGGTTTGCTATTTCCTGCCGTTGCTGGCAGGTTTCACCGCAATGCGTAGCCACGTTGCATTGCCGGCTTTCTCGCTGCCGCTACTAGCAGCCGCGATATAAGTGAAATACTCTTGAAAGCGGCGTTAAACATCAACTCACCTCACTCGTCTCCTTTAAAATGTTAATTTACATGCTCTCCCCATAGAGGTTGCGCCCTTCAGATTTCCGATCCTAACATCAGTTTCTGTTCTACTCATCTCTCGGCTCCAGCACAATTCCCTAGCGGAGAAAAGGGGAACCTCGTATTGTTCCTTGTTTCTTAACAAATGAAAACACATTTTTCAGCGGCCCTGTCGACCGAGTTACTTCAAAGATCTTAGCATTTGACTTTTAATGGTTTAATGAACTATTTTCGATTTTTGTCTTTGATTTGGTCCTTGTTATTTATCAGCATGTTAATTATCGAAATTAAGATTGAAGCGAGAGGCATTAATCGTTAACTTTCTTTGAGTGTCCATATTATCCAACATCAAATAATGTTTCTTATGTCCGATAGAGAGTACCACATGTTCTCCCTGTGTGTTAGCACTCCTGTACCATTACATAACTAAATCAGGTGTAAAACAATATTGTCAATATCCACGTCCCAAAGTGGACATGTGCGATCTTTACGTGCGCGGAAAAGTCTTCTGAATGTTACTTCAGTAAAATTAAATTAAAGAAATGAACACAGGTGGAATTGTTGACCAAACCGTTTAGGTATGCATGTTAATGGCTTAAGACTGGGAAATGAAGGTTGCAAATCCATTTTCATGTTGTAATCGATTCATTAACTCTTTGTTTTTATTTAAAACTATTTCTGTTACTTTTTATAACAAAATTGATGTTGAAAACTATCGTATCGTCCTCCGTGAACATTTACTGTGGAAAAGACAAATTAATGGAAAGCGCAAAATGACAATTTGTTTTTTTCTAAAGGATTTATAAAAAAAATATATTTAAATGTCTTATGCAGCAAGCCGCTAATGTGTTGTTGAAACAAACCATTGTGAATGAGCCTGTTACTCCCGTAAGTGAAATTAAGGTAATTGGCAATGTGTCATTGTTCACAAGCCTGTCCCAATACTTGTCTTACAATAACACAAAAATAGGTTCAAATTAATGATAATCTGTTTGTTGAAGAAAACAACATGTTGTTCTACTTACCACTGCTATATCTATTTAAAGGCAATGTAAGGTGCCTGCTCTCTGTATTAAAGATCTTTCCTACAAAGTAAAAGCAAATTTAAAGAAAATATTTTGATGATACCATTGGGGGTAGTCCAATTCCATAAGACGAAAGTACCTTTCTCAAGATATATTAGAAGTATATTATAAGTATTGAGTATAGGATATATACAAATCGAATCCTTCGGAAAGATTATTTCAATCATCTGCCCCACTTCTCTCAAAAGCCATAACTCGGCAATCAGACCAATCTGTATTTCCCGGTTACATTTCTATGCTAGCGTTTCAGAACACACTATGCATTGCAGCACGCCACTATGATAGCACAGAAAAGTTAAGGAAATGCAATGTCTTAACTAGCCAGTGATTGCGAAGGAAGGAATGTCCCTGTCCTCACGTATGTTCGGTAATCTGTATGGAATATGTTAAATGAAACTATTGAAACCTTAAGTTTATATCACGGTACAACTATGGATACTTAATAACTTAATTACCTTTAATCTACCGCAATACATTGTATGAATTTGCATATTTCAATTTAAATATATATATATTACAACAACTAAACAAAAGTGGCTATCTATTCAAGGTACGGGAGAACATGAAATGCGCATCACAAAACTTAATATATGTTATGAAATGCAGGAGAGGCGATTTCGGCCATGTTGGTTACTTTAGGTTAGGTTTAGGCTTTCTGAGGAAGCCAAAAAAAGCACTGGTTAGCGAATTTGAATGTGAATGTAATGATGTACCCAATTCTGTAATATTGTTTTACAGTTTCTCCAAATCTTGAACAGCTCATTTCCTAAAACCAAACCCACTCCATAAGATATTCAACAGAAACACAGTAAAGCTCAGCTACAGCTGCATGCCAAACCTTAAAAACATCATTGACAGCAACAACAAAAATGTTCAAAAAAAGCAAGAACCAACAAACGACAAAAAATGCAATTGCCGTAGCCCCAAAACCTGCCCCCTACAGGGAAATTGCCTGGTCAAATCTGTTATTTACCAAACAAATGTAACCACCAACAATAAGAGCGAAACATATGTTGGACTCACAGAAACAGAATTTAAAACCAGGTATAACAATCACAAAAGCTCCTTCAACAACCCCAGCAAAAAGAACGCCACAGAATTAAGTAAATACATTTGGCAGCTAAAGGAAGAAAACTCTGATTCCAACATTGAATGGTCAATTATCGGCCAGGCCAAACCATACTCTAACACAAACAAAAGATGCAGCCTTTGCATATATGAAAAATGCATCATCATCTGCAAACCCCATATGGGAACCCTTAATAAACGCAACGAATTGGTAAATACCTGCAGGCACAACAATAAATCCTTGCTTAAAAACAGCCAAAAACAAAAACCAGCCCCAAAACGCAACACTCCCAAAAATACAGAAACACATAGCAAAAACGCAGCCACAAGAACTCGATCAGCAAACAAGCCCAAGCGCACATGTAACAAAAGTGGCAAGAAGACCAACCAAGCTATCACTTGCAAATTGCTACGCGCAAGAAACAGAGCTGTAGTGATACACAATGAATATTTTGTGTAGATAACTGACTAAACCTTCTACATTTATATATATATATATATATATAATATATATATATATATATATATATATATATATATATATATATATCACGGTATATATACTGTGGCCATCCCTCAACAGGTAAGCCACTTACAGCTGAATGCCGCGCCAGTGACGTCATAGAGCAATGGCGTCATAGTCAGTGTATTGTTGCAACGTCACAGAAACGTGACGTCATAATCACTGTAATGTAAACCTCCCTGAAGAGGAGTACATGGATTTCCTCGAGAACTCAGTCCGATTAAAAATCGACCTTGTTCCGACGAATAAACTTCTTTCCATAAGGTCTGAGAACACCCGCGCGTGTTATGTACCAGTTTAGTGCAGACAAAACCCACTCATTCGGCTGACCGATAACATTCTGTTTTAACAGTCGCCTCTCTGAAAGCATTCGGAATCAATCGTTAATACTTTCCTCATGTTACGGAAACCATCGAAACTATGGCTGTTGGGAGTTACTTGCGCCTATTTTCTGATACTGAAAGTTTTTGTTAGCTACCCGAATAGCGTCAGAACATGCGAGCCCACGGCGAAGAAAACTCCGAACGAAATGAGTTCGTATCACAGTAGATTCCTCGGTTCAATTGGACAGTCCTGGCACCTCAATAACAATGAAATCTCTGAGGGTGTTGAGTCCGTTGTCTCTTTCAGTACTAGATGAGTACACTGGTTACACATACAGTTCAACTTCCAAACGCAAGGCATATCTCTTGCCAGTTTGCATTACTTGGTAATGGAGACTGGCAAGAGTCAGGACTTGCATTGGGAAGTTGATCGTATATAAGTGAGATTACATTTGAGACTGAAGATTGCGTAAATTACATGTTTGTAATTCATTCAATGTTGAACAATAACAGTTTGCCCATTTTCCAATTGAAAAGTGTGGCCTTCTATAATAAGGGACAGGTGCCATATCTCTTATCTTGACATATTAGAAAATTCATATTGAAATGAGTTTAAAAAGAATAACTAACTCGGATTTCCTCCTAATATCTCTGATGTATTTCTTTCATATTTAATTTATTATTTGTTGCCGTTTGCTTTTTTAGTGTTTTTTTTAAGCACAGCATGCAGCTTTTTATCTACTTTTAGGATGTCTAAACTGTTTCGTATCAGAGTTGAGACAACTGGATTATCAAGGGTAGCTACAGATGTTATGGTACGTTTAGGTATTATATTTTCTATGGGCGTCCGTAATTCTACGGAAGCGTATTAGTGTCACGATGAACAAATAATTTGTAATAATATCTCCTACGTAGGACTCAGTATCTCCTACGTAGGACACATTATCTTCTACGTAGAACTTAGTATCTCCTACGTAGGACACTTGTATACGCGTATAGTGTATGTAAACTCCCGTGTATATGAAGAATGAAGAACAAATTTTTAATACTTACCCCACTTCAGATATTGCATATTACCTAGTACTTCCGATGAGAGATTGGAAGAGTAGAATCCTTGTCTTTACGAAGTAATAGTGTGAACGACACGTAGACAGGATGCTATGATATAGCCGGAAGGCTATACCAATCTGTCACGTGATAACGTGACGCAATCACATTTCCTTCTATCGATGAATCGGCAAGACGTGTTCTTGTCTTCAGGTTTTTGAAATTGCTTAATTTTGTGTATTTTTCTACAACCTACGGTATGTACTGTGTGTTTTTATATACCTGCGAAGTGTGTGAATAAAGCATTGGTTCACTTACCATATCGACGAAATTTTCATCGTTCCTCACTTTGAAATTTCACCCTTTTTCCCGCATGTTGGCATGTTTTCGGCCCCATTTTGCTTCGTTGATAGCTTCCTGGGGCCCTCCTACATCCTATTTCACATGTTTAGCTCCATTTTCTATCCCTATTTCACTGTTTTTTGGTCTTTTGACCACGTAAACATTCTTCATGTTTCTTCCATTTTTCTACTTGTGCGTATTCCTACGCCGAAGCACATGTTACGGTTTTTTCTCAAATTTTCACTGAGTAAATTCCTTTTACTTTGGGATATTATTTCAATGGTGCTTATTTATGTTTGCAATCCCCTTTGGGGTTGTTGGTAAGTTTTAAAATGCTCGTTTTCCCCTTTTTCAAACGCACTTTTTTTCTTTGCTGTTTGGCTTGCTTGGGGTAGTGGCACGCCCTTCTCGGGTGTTGTCTGTGTCGCTATTTTTAGATATTGCATCACCCTTTGTTTATCTCCTTGAGATTGTTTGTTGGGATTGTTATGATGCTTTCTTCATTTCACACTCGTATGGTAACGTTTGTTACTATTTTTTGTTGTGTATTATAATATGCTTGTGCATTTCATTATGTTTATTTGGAATGAAAACTTAATGTTTTCTTTCTTTTATTTAAATTTAAAATTTTAATTTAAATTTAAATTTCTACTTTTTACTACTATATATTGCTTGCGTAATTGCTTGCTTATATGTTTTAACCTCTTGCTTTGCTTGAGTGTTGTAGTAATTGTAAAATGTAAACAATTTTAAATTTTTGGGTAACTGACTTCTGTTATGAAGTTTGTTTACCTTTTTTTTAAAGGGGCTCACTGGCGTGTTTTTCCCTTTTTTCTTATGTTGATTGTTTCTGTTCTTTACAGTCAATCTTATGCGAGTCTTCTGCTCGTCTTGCAGATCACCTAAATCTGCTAAGGACCCGCACCCTCAGTGCCCTGACTGTGTGGGGTCTCTTTGTGATACAGACTCTAAGTGTATCTTTTGTCGTCCGCTGTCTACTGCTCAGTTCAAGGCCTTCACAGTTGCCAGACGTAAGAGGTTTTCACAGAGAAGACATAGGACTATGTCTGAGAAAACTTCTCCTCTCTCTCGGGACGATGTCTCTGTCTCGGGGGACACTGAGGTTGTGCCTGTGACTGTGAGTGTTGTGCCTTCGGAACCCGCATCTGCTACTCAGGTGAGGGTAAGGCACGGCCCTACTTTGGAAGAGGTTGAACAGGGGGTCAACCCAGGAGCCCCTGTTATTGACCCCAACCTCTTAGCGTCGCTTGTGAACAAGCAGGTGGAGATGTTGTTGGAGGCACGGGCTGCACAGGAAGTACCAGTGCTTGTGCCTCCTCCACAGAAACAACAGCAACAACCTCCTCCTATTCGCCCACCAGTGCCTTTGGTGGTTAGGGATGTGTCGGAGGACCGTCGGCGCGTGGAGCGCTCCTCCACGGTTCAGTTTGTGGACGCTCCTGTGGACCCTGGTTACCAGCGGTATGACCAGCGCATGGATACGCACGCTGGTGATGCCTTGCGCTTTGGGGAAGCGAATAGAGACTTCGTTTTCAAGGATGATCATCGTCGACGCTCCCGCTCTCCTCGGCGCTCCTCGAGGCGCTCACGATCTCGTTCTCCTCGGCGCTCGCGCTCCCCTCGGCGCTCGCGCTCACCTCGGCGCTCCCGCTCACCTCGGCGCTCCCGCTCACCTCGCCGGCGCTCACCTCGGCGCTCAAGGTCTCCTCGAAGGTCACGCTCTCCTCGGCGCTCACGCTCTCCTCGGCGCTCGCCTCGGCGCTCCTCGCCTCGGCCCAAGACTGCTATAGTGACACAGGCACGTCAGGACCGTTCTCGTTCTCCTCTGCTCCGGGAGGAGCATGACTTCGTACCAGACTACGTTGAGGAGGTGTCAGAGGATGATCAAACTGACACGTGCCTGGAATACGGGGACGTATTTACTTGGATCGCTGACAGGCTGGCTACCTGTCCTTCCCCAAGTCAGACAGTGGATAAGAGGTTCGCGATCTGGGACGACCCTGAACTTCTCATTCCTCCTCACCCGACAGTTAAGGAGGCCATGGAGAACTTGGACGAGGACTTCGCCAAACTGGACTTGAATCCGTCGATTCATTTGGCGAAGGCGACCAGTGGGAAGTACAAAATCCACTCTGTAAAGGTCTACCAGTCTGGTGCGGTACAAGACGACCAGGTGCGCAGGCTCTCAGATGCCTCCCAGTCTATGTACAAGGTCCAGGACGTGAAGTTGCGCAACATAGACACAGAACTCAAGCGGGCTCTCATCCCGTTATCAGGATTGGTCTCCTCCTTAGAGGCAGTGACACAGGACTTGACAGAGGAAAATCCGTCCCGCCTGGAACACCAGGCCACTATCTTTAAGTGGCAGGCTAACGCCTGCGCAGACGTGTTGAGCCATGTGCGTTCGGCCATTGCGATGAACACGGTGGTTCGTCGCACTGGCCTGCTCCAACCTTGTCACTGGGAACAAGAATTCAAGAAGTCTCTCATGCGTGCCCCAGTCACTGCAGAGACCCTCTTTGGAGAGAGGATAAAAGAGGTATTCAAAGAACAATCGGACAAGGCCCAAGCGGATTTCACGTTTCAAGCCTGCAAACTCGTGGCCCATACATTTCCGGCCAACACCAGCAAGGGGTCACGAGTTTACACTGGACGCAGGAAGTCGGTTCGCGGGGCCTACCGAAGCAAGTACGCCAAGAGAGGGGGTTACGACTCCGGTCGAGGCCGCTACCAGCCCAACAATCAAGCTTCCCGGGGACGAGCTCCTACCACCCCCGGGAAGAAGAAGACCCCTTATAAGTCCAGGCGTTGAAGGTCTGGGTGCACACGACTGGAAACTCCCGCCTCCAGTCGTCCCTGTTACAGATACTCCAGTAGGCGGGAGACTGGGGGTCTTCTGGCCCAACTGGACAGTACTAGAGGACCCCTTCGTCACCAACATTTTACAGGCCGGCTACAAGTTGCCAATAGTCAGGTCTCCGCCTCTGACCAACCTGCCCCGGTCACGCGTGTATTCGTCAACCCAGCTACTTCAGCTATCCAACAACATCGCCATTCTGCTGGACAAGGGTGCCGTGGAGACTGTGTCTCATCCAGAGAACACCCCAGGTTTTTACTCTCCCATCTTCCTCGTCCCCAAGAAGAACTCGGACAAGATGCGGATGATCCACAACCTGGCGGTGTTCAACGAACTGTATCTGGCAGAGCCTCCACACTTCAGGATGACATCCTTGGACCAGCTACGTTCCAAGCTGGCCCGCGACGATTGGATGGTCAGCCTGGACTTGCAGGATGCTTACCTACACGTTCCCATCTACAGGCCCCACAGGAAGTACCTGAGGTTCGTATTCCAATCTATGCATTACCAGTGGAAAGTCCTGACATTTGGAATTTCCACGGCCCCGTGGCTTTTCACGCGAATAACGACACCGATCGCGCGTTATCTACATCAGTGGGGGATCGAGTTCGATCCCTACATCGACGACTGTCTGATGAGCCATGCTGCTCCTCTCGTGCTACGCAGACAGTCACAGTTTGCTCTAGATCTACTTCACCAACTCGGGTGGATAGTCAACGAGGAGAAATCCCATCTGATCCCGTCTCAGCGTCTTACGTTTATCGGGGGGTTTTTCCTCACGGACCTCGATTTGGTGAAGGTCCCGCCAGACAGGTGAGTCAGAATTCTGTCCTTTGCGAAGAGAGGCCTGTGCGACAGTATGACCCTCAGGGAGTGGCAGTCTCTTCTGGGTCTCCTCTCTTCCGCTCAGTATCTCACCACCAGGGGACGCCTGATGCTTCGGCCCCTACAGAGGTTTCTCACCCCGTTTATTCAGCGGGACGATCTTCAAGTGAGGTTCCCTCTAACAGCAGGTCTCCGTCCCTACTTGCACTGGTGGACGACCCAGTCGAACGTCTGCGAAGGAGTCTCCTTGACAGACTTCCCACCGGACTTCCAGTTGTTTGTGGACGCGTCACACCAAGGGTGGGGCGCCCATCTGGAGGACAGGACAGCAGCAGGGCTGTGGTCCGACGTACAAAGCCAGTGGCACAGCAACAACTTGGAGTTGCAAGCAGTGATTCTGGCAGTCACTCACTGGTTGTCGGTTCTGCGGAACTTGCGCCTCTTGGTGGCGTCAGACAACTCCACAGTGGTATGGCTGATAAAAAATCAGGGCACGACAGGCTCGTGGAAACTCCTGGACCAGACGTTCCAGTTGTTCGACCTATTAGACCGAAACCACATTCAGTGGCACGAGTGGCAAGTGCCATTTCTCAAGCTCATAGGGTTTCCACTAGGTCACTCTATGATGACAAGTGGTTATCTTTTGAGAAGTTTTGTACCTCTCGTTCAAGGGACCCCATGAGTGCTTCTCCGCAGTTCGTGGCGGAGTTTCTTTTGTATCTGCGCAAAACGAGACATCTAAAAGGGGGTACTATCTCGACCTACTTGTCTGCCCTCAATTCTGTATTGTCAGTTAAAACAGACACTAAGATATCCAAAACACCGGAACTTATCGCAATGTTGAAATCATTCAAATTAGAGGACCAGAAGCAGAAGTTTCGTCCCCCAGCTTGGGACCTCAATCTGGTCCTCCGACACTTGCGAGGTTCACCTTATGAACCCCTGAGTGAGGCTTCGTTTGAAAACCTAACGCGAAAAACCGCTTTCCTCATCTCTTTAGCCACAGCGGCTAGAGTGAGTGAGGTTCATGCTCTAGACGTGACGAGAGTACGGTTTGAGACTTCTCGTCATGGGGCTGTTCATCTGGGGTTGCTCTGGAACTTCGTAGCGAAGAACCAGCTTCCAGGGCAACCGGACAGAAAATTTACAATTCCGCCTTTATCTTCTATCGTACATGAGTCAGAGAGAGAGGAGCTCTCTCTGTGTCCCGTAAGGGTACTCAGAGAGTACATTCGTCGCTCTTCGTCCAGGAGGAAGGGGCGTAAAAGGTTATTTATACCCTTTTCAGCTGCAGCCAATGGTGAAGTCAGTAGGAACACCATTGCGCTGTGGCTGCGTCAAACCATTTTGGCAGCGTATGACGCTGAGGGTTTGCCTCACCCGGCGGCAAATAACCCCCATGAAATTCGAGCTCTAGCCTCGACTATGGCTTTGCACAGAAACATCTCTGTGCCCCAAATCATGGAGGGGTGTTTTTGGCGGTCCACTTCGGTGTTCGCCAGCCATTATTTGCGTGATCTGGCAGTAGAGGATGTGCAAGGACTACAATCCTTTGGACCGTTGGTCGTGGCTCAACAGCTCACCCGACCACGGTTGCACTAGGTAACTATGTTTACCATCACGCTAGCCTTAAGGTTCTTCCATGCTGTGTCAGGTTTTTCCTATAAGTGCTTTTGACTAAACGTCATTCTTCTCCTTACAGGAGTTGATGTCATTGTCTTGCCTCTTCTTGTGGGTGGGTCCTCTAAGAGACCTGCCCGCCATCCTTTACTGTCGGATCAACATGCAATATCTGAAGTGGGGTAAGTATTAAAAATTTATTAAAATCT
Source organism: Gibbula magus (assembly GCA_936450465.1). Lineage (NCBI taxonomy): Eukaryota > Metazoa > Mollusca > Gastropoda > Trochida > Trochidae > Gibbula > Gibbula magus. The sequence goes on from OW388306.1 coordinate 26,108,707, forward strand.
AAATATTTTAGATATTTAAAAATACTTACCCCACTTCCAAGATTCAGCCCGCCCGGCGAGGACCGCCTCCTCCCCACAGACGTTCTCTTCTCGGACCGTAGTCAGGAAATGTGATTGCGTCACGTTATCACGTGACAGATTGGTATAGCCTTCCGGCTATATCATAGCATCCTGTCTACGTGTCGTTCACACTATTACTTCGTAAAGACAAGGATTCTACTCTTCCAATCTCTCATCGGAAGTACTAGGTAATATGCAATATTTGAAGTGGGGTAAGTATTTTTAAATATCTAAAATATTTAGATTTTAATAATTTTATGGATACCCAACTTATTTATTCTATGTAGGCGACGTTTCGACAAAGAATAAAGAAGTTGTGTATCCATCAAATTGTTCTTCATTCTTCATCACCCCACTTTCTAGAATGCCTATCAAAGATATTGTGTATATGATGTATAAGCATATGATAGTATAAATGACCGTTAAAAAGCTTTAACGACGCTGTAGCTGTATTTTGTTTTCTCAAATTTGCCGTATGCATTAAAGTTTAAACAATGCATTATTTGTTATGTTAGAGGGTAAGACATCGCGTCACACGATCCAATAAGCCGGCATCCATAGAAAAAGGTCATTCCTATTGAAATAAAATGGTGCGACGTATGAAGCGACAGTGGTGTGAAACTTTTCAGTGTGAGAGGTAGATCTGTAGGTCATTTGAGAGTTCAGACAACAAGATAATTGACCATTCTATCATGGATCCATATTCAAAACTCTACTGTGAGGGTTTAGGTATCGCTACAGCCGATGGCCGCTCGAAGGGAAATGGACTCGCGTGGCTTAACCGAAAAATGTACATTCGGTAAGGCTTATTTACCTTTTCGTGAGATATTTTTTTTTCATTAAGAAAACGTGCTAGAGCACCTTGAAGTACTTTATATATTGGCATCTATAGAAGTACAGTTGATGGAGCCATCATGTGTTATGCAATCCATTACAGTTTTGCAATGAACGATTATATTTAATAAACTGATATTAATTCAATAGTTCACGGTAGATCTCTACATTGTTGCGAAACACGATATGATCGCGGTTTCCCTATGTATGTTTTGGAATATCAGTTTTAAACTCCTTTAATAATTCAAGTACAGTCAATATTTCCGTGAAATGAAAATCCACGGTCATTGCCACTACTAGCGACCTACATGTAATTACACTTTTAACGTGGTGTTGGACATTTGTTACACGACGTCACTCAAATTATTACTCAACAATAAAGGATCTCAGCTTCCATAATTAATTACCGTTGATGGATTTCTATACCCTTGATGAATGTACTAGAGAAGAATAGTTAGCGATAAATGTAAATTTTGAATGTTTTTATATTGATATATTTGCACATTTACACACTGATTAAATATCAATAATAAACTTCCAATATACCTAACCTATTTTGACAAGTATATTTACCATATGGGTAAATTAACCATCTGAAGTGACGAATTTTAAAATCTACCTCAGTTGTTAAGTGTTCTTATTGTCATTTATAGCATGTCGTCATTAGAAAGACAGTAGAACTACTGTTGATATGAGGTGTTTACATCTAATTACATATAACTTATTTGAGTGGTATTTTGTATAAATGAGTTTTTTTTTATCCATAAATGAGTGTTCTTATTTGACTGTCATTTAATTACATCTAATTCCAATCAAATGTTAATGAAGTGAAATGAAGTAAGACTTATAAATAAGAACTTCTTAAATGTGAACAGTAATGGCGACTCGACTCGTAGTATGTGCTTACTCCTTTTTCAGTTCTGAAATACATGCTTATTCGATTTCAAAGCAATCTTTTGTAAAACAATTTGAGACCAAGTACACAAGACAAATAAACATATCAAATAGATAAGAATGTGCCTCATTTAAGCAAAAAACATAACTTTTGTCATATGTTCAATCCTATGCCAGGACCCATTTAAATGCCCAACAAAGTTTTATGTTGTCAGTTGTCTCAAAACCCTAACCCTTTAAAGGCGTTACAGCACGCTATTCCTAATGAATTGAAATACAGTGTTCTCACAAAAAGGTAAATAAGTGTAACCAATGGCTAAATAATACTCCTGAATCACAAAATAAAAACCCCGAATGTAATGGTTTTGTTAAGCCACGCGAGTCCATTTCCCTTCGAGCGGCCATTTTAAAGTGTTCACATGAAAATGGCCGCTCGAATGTGGTACAAATGTTCTCATTGACGTAGCGAGAACAAAACACCCAATAATAAGTTTTGAATATAACACTATGACGGAATGGTCAACAATCTGTCTGAACTCTCAAAATCGCATGACACCTACATGTACAAATCTATCTCTCACAGTGAAGAGTTCCATAAAATGCTCCCTATACGTCGCCCCATTTTCTACCAATACGGATAACCGTTTTCTATACATGCGGCCTGTCAGGTCGTGTAATAGGATGTTTTACCCTCTAACGTAACACAATATTGTATAATCTTTAATAATAAATGGCAAATCTGAGAAAAAAATAATGTGCAAATAATCATAATTATCTAAAACTAACTTTAATAGTATATTCGCAAACTATCATTAACGAAATGGACAATAAGGGAGCAGTAACGGAAAGACAGTGTTCCCTTCATACCTTTTCAAGTGGACAATACTATATTTTGAAAATGAAGACGGAACTTCGAAAGATGCTTAGGTGTCGCCACAACTCGTGGATAAGTATGAAACGAAGTGACCATTGCTTGTTCATGCTATCTCCTACGTAGGAGATAATATCCGAACGTAGGATAAACTATGTCCTACGTAGGAGATACTAAGTCCTACGTAGGAGATACTAAGTCCTACGTAGGATATACTATGTCCTACGTAGGCGATACTAAGTCCAACGTAGGATATACTATGTCCTACGTAGGATATACTATGTCCTGCGTAGGAGATACTAAGTCCTACGTAGGAGATACTAAGTCCTACGTAGGATATACTATGTCCTGCGTAGGATATACTATGTCCTGCGTAGGAGATAGTTTGACAGATTTTTTTTCACCGTGACACTAATACGCTTCCGTACAATTCAGAAATGTTGTGACTGTTTGTTTATTTCGATGCGTTTGTCAGGCATGTTATGAGGCAATGCTCGTTTCAGCAGAGCAAATTTTAATTCCTCAACTTTTTAGTCTTAATTCTTCATCGTTAATTATTGTGCATATATGCGTCTTACAAGATAATAAGGCAAATCAGATTTTACATTTTTTCATGAGAACTTTTGAAATGAAGATAAAAGCAGGCTGATGTTGAATGTAAATGTCAGTAGAAAATTTAGTTTATTATTTTATGATCAGCATAGCTAAAAACACAAACATATATATATTTCAATAATTTGCTTTCAAGAACTAATGTGAGATTTTGTTCTCCTTCGCTGAGCAATCTTATTATTAAAGATTTGGTATCATCTGTTTTCTGTAAGGTAGGATGTTAACAAATATATGTTACATCATCAATAGCTTATATAAACCTGATGTGACCTTACATTTTCATTAGATAACTGAAAGTAAACTTTGGGATTCGTTGTTTTTATAATGGTTGAAAGTTTTGGATACAGTTGTACTTATTAGAATACAAACAGATCTTCTATTGTTTGAGAGATACAAACGTTGCGAATATCACTGATGTATTTATTTCATAATTAATTTACTATCGGTGTGTAGCATTCACTTCATTGTGTCCATTAAAATACAGTGGTTATTATACGAGTTTTTTATTATACGAGTTTTCATGTGTATTTTCACATATTTTGAATTTGTAAATATTCAACAATAGTTAAATGTTGTCTGAACTGTAAGCCCCTTTTTGTTTAATCTTATTGCCATCAGGACAATTTCAACTGACAAAGGACATAGAAATAATTAACGATATGCAAGGTATTACGGTTTATCTGTCCCGAGTGAATCGTTTTGATAAATGCCGAGCTTAACAGGATGTATTTCACTAAATCACGAGGGACATAATTCTCAGCTTCGAGTCGGTTATTTTGATTCCTACCCAGGAGGATTTTAAAGGTCATGTTAATCATTATTGAAAATGCATTCGTAAAGGCGAGTGTTGAGTAAACATTTCGGTTTAACAGCGAATACGTCATGGCGTCCTCATAATTCTCACAATCAAATGTATGGAGCAAAATCATATCAAATGAACGGCATAATGAACATTTATACATATTCATACATGCATGTCTTGTTTAATAGGTAAAAGTCATTTTACGATGTGTAGCTATTGGGGGAACCAAAAGATAGGCCTGTGCAAAGTTGTTTTACAGAAGTAACTCGTGAGCCTCAACATATTCAATTCATAACAGCAATTTGAATTTGACAAGGAACATCCAATGGACTATAAACCACAGAGGATCACGATTTCAAAGACATTCCGAACCTGCATTGGTATGTGGATGTTGAATTCAAAACTATAACCTGCAAATATAGATAGGATTGGGAACGAATGGAATATAGACCTCCACAAAACATGTGGTAACATTTTGTTTCATTGAGTTCTACAAGGTTTGGTGAGACGAATGATGTACACCAAGCTGTTTAGCTGTGACAGAATGTTACCGATTTGCTATTGAGAATTCGTGATTTTTTAAAGTATGCGTTGAGCGAGGCAATGTGTTTTGGCCAGATAGTTGCATTATTTGTGTAAATGTACACCTTGATTTGAATGAGACTGGATAGTGTTTTCTTGCATTGTGATTTTTCTGCATTTGTCAAGTTAGCGTTTGGGCACATGTTCTTCGTGAAAGCATTTAATTAGTTTTCCCAAAGGGTTACTTGTAAACCAAACTTTTCGGACCTTGGGTATTCGTTTGCAAATACACACAATTATCAAAACCAGAATAATTACAAGTTCCATCACTGATCCATAACATGTAACGTGTAATCCCAAGCCTTTGGTACCTACATTTCTCAAATGACCTAACAGTGGATGTTTGGTTTGCCTTTTCTGTACTCGAGACATTGTGAGTGTCGGAATGATTACCGAAATGTATCGGCAATGTGGAACAATTGGTCTTAAACCACGTTATACGTTGTTATTCCTCCACAAGGACAAAACGGTCGATTCAGGGGTGGATGTGTCCAGATTTGCGGGAGACATACTGTTTTCGACTGCGTCCGTAAATCCGTGATTCCGTCCTTCCAAGATGCTTTTGATTCCGGGCCATACATGTATTTCAAAACCGTTCAATATTATTATTTTATGAATCTTGGTATGTGGTTAGACCTAGTGTTGGCGTGGTGCGTATTGTTACTTAGGTTATTCTGGTTTCCATGGAAAGTGTTTGAACTTAGTGCATGTGGGGGTAGAGACCTTTTTCGGCCTCTATCTCAAAATCTATGCAGTATCATTTTATGAGGCTTGGTTTGTGGTTAGACCTGGTGTCCTTAAATTACTGGTGCTACTTAAATTATAATGATTTGTATATTGTTTCTGGTTACTATGGAAACAATTTGAACATTGTGCACAAGGATGTTAGGAACCTTTTCCTACCTCCATCTAAATTGTATTCAGTATAATTAAATGGTATGTATGTAGACTCAAAGATGGTAGATGCCAGCCTTTTGCTACATTTTGATTTTTTCTGATTTCCATGGAGACAAAATCAACAAAGAGACCAAAAGAGGGACACAATTTGAACTAAGAGGCTACATGGAAACGAGTTCATTGATTATAGATTAAACCTTTTGGATTGTCTCTGACATGTGAAAAATATGGGTATGATGAATAGGTTGGATTGAAAGTTGGAGCTGGGGACATGACAGTGCATTACGTGCATATGTTTCTAGTTATCAATGAAAGACGAAAGGAGTCGTGTTAGTCAATCGTGTTTCATTCTTTTGGTAACCGATACACCCAAGTGGAGAATCACTGAAATGTACATGTGCGAAGATCATTATATTTAATGGATATTATTTACCCTGTTTTTGTAAATGAAGATAGCATCTGCTTCCCCTACAATGTATCCTTAGTATTCTTAGCCCTGGATCAGTTTGAACGGAACCATCGTTTTAAAATTAAGGATTCAAGATAATTTACTGACAACTTCGATTAACATTCCCTTCGTTATTCAGATGCAGGCCAAAATGGTCACATTTCAGCAATGGAAACCCTAATTCGTTTTGACATTTAAGAGATCATGTTACGGGCTATGTGTTCTATGCTGATGCAATCGAATTCATGGATGAAACATGGCAACCTTTGATGTGTTATCATATGTTTTTGCCTTAATACATTTAACTATCCTCTCAAGGACTGAGGTAATTTGAAAAGAGACCTTATTTGAATTAATTGAGTAGAGTCCATTGATTTATTCGTTTGCCCATCGTGAAGCAGGCAGTTGGTTGATGAATGGAACACATGAAAATCTTGCTTGACTGGTTCCTGTTGTTAACAGCATTAGGATCTACAATGTAGTCTTAACGTTGCCTACATAGAATACAGACATTGTTTATCCTGTTCATCATTCTTCATCAACTTCTAGAATGCTGAACAAAGAAAGGTGTCTCTAACTTCACATAAGATACAGTTGCAGTGAAGATGTTAAACAGCGTTAGTATCAATTGTTTTCCCTGTGTCTTGTTGCGTTGTCAAGTTGCGTGTTCGAATCTGGACTGATCTTATGGTTACCGCTAGGACAATCACTAATGCAGTGCAATGACCTGAATATGTCGGCGTTATGATCATATAGTCTTCTGAATCAATTCATACAATAGACTGTCATCCATTCGTTATCTCCCGTGCCATGCATTACAGTTTCGTGTAAGTATATACCTTGATACTCCCACTGTGCCAATTAATGATTTATGATTCAGATAATGTATTGTTAAGGATTAACACATGACAGTTTTATATGAACTGCACACCATCTCGACACTGTTTGAGAATGGTATGTTAATAAATAGACAATTATGAGAACCTGACCATCATCAGTATCATTGGGTCGTTCAAGGTGGTGAATGTAGATACATCATGATGTTTCCAGCTGTTATCACAGACGCATTCGTTATAGTAATAATTTCAGAGTATGTAATAAAACGTTTCTATAAAAACACACACATTATAATAGAAGAATTTTAAGTTTGTTTAAGTGACCGCATTTTTATTTAACAAATGGTGACATTGAAACGTGTTTTAAAAATCAATACAAGCAGTGAACAAATCTGACTGACTGCAATAGCAGCCACTGTCTTATCTTTTTTTGAACCCTGAACAAATCCTTTGATGACAGACAGACAGACAGACAGACAGACAATTTTTTATTCAAATCTCGCAACGACATGATACAAAATATAATAAATACATAAAAGAACAGTAACATCGTTGAGCCATTCCATATGGAATTATGAGAGACACTTTTTCGAAATATATACACAAAAAGTAGACATATAGTAAAATACTGTAAAACAGGTATAATTAAATTAAGAAGATATATACAAATTTGCACTACGCTTTTGAAGAATACTAAAACAGGTTTTGGCAGATAAAAACGATACATATACATCCTCCAAGATACAAACATTCTCTAAAAGGCTTATACATTTTGCTAAAACGGGAAGTCGTTCATCGACACATAAAGGGCAATATAGTAAAACATGACATTCGTTTTCAATAAAAGCTTTACAAAAAAAGCAAGTACGTTCATTTAAAGGACACCCGATGTAACGACCAGTTTGAACTTTTAACGGCGCTACTCCACATCTAAAAGCGAGAGCTCTTCTCAGTGAACGAGGCATATAAGAATTAACATAAAATTCACAACCAAAATCAACTTTAAAAGTACAATATGTGCGCAACCTATTACCACCCTTACCACTTATACTACCAACTATTAACAGGTCATGGACACACCATGATGTATCTTACAAAGTCGTTAAAAACGACATCAGTAACTTTTGAAACAACAAAGGGAATATGATAAACTACGTTAATATCATTAAAATGATCGAGACAAAGATCTGACAACTTCTTAAAATTCCAGTTCATTTTACCACTTAAGGCTAAAGCATGACTTCATCTAAAAATCTTACTGGTAACCCGATTAAGATCAAGATGACAAAGACGTCTTAAAGACATCGACACACTCCTCCATTGATTTACTAATGTAGGGGACCAGTCCATATCTCCTATAATAGCGTTATTGAGAGCAAACTTGCGCAAACCATGGAAAAAACGCATAGCTCGGTTATGAACAGCATTTATACAAGAAAAAACTATACGTAGCCCATATTGCTGAACCGTACTCAACATCAGACCAGACCATAGAATGATATAAGTTTGATACAGCATACCACCCATAACTTTATACTTGGTGATAAGTAACCCCAAAGCTCTAAAGTTGAACTAGCTGCAGCTTCATCCGTTAAACCATAGTCTAAATGTTCCGATAAAAGAAGACCTAGGTAAATATACTTATCAACAACGTCAAATTGAATATCACCGCACAGAAATAAAGTTTTAGTTCTACCAATTGAAGCCCCTCTAAAATGCATAACCTTAGACTTAACACAATTAACCGTCATTTTAAGGCCAGTTATGCAAACGCTCGAGCATTACATTGAGATCACTTTCACACGCAGCAACTAAAACAGTATGATCTGCATAAACTATTATACCAACATAACAACCTTCAATATCAACACCCATGGACAAACTGTTAACTGGTAACAATAAGATAATAAATGTATAAATTAAAAAGTAAAGGGGATAACAGACATCCTTGTTTTAACCATGAGTTAACATCAAACAATTGGATATAAAGAACAACCATTTACGAGTAGGTTAACAGCACATTTCACATTTTTATAAAGTGACATAATTGCTTTGAACATCTTCCCATTCACACCGATAGCATCCAGTTTGCTCCAGAGCAGTGTTCTGTCAATACAATCGTAGGCTTTCTTAAAGTCAATAAAAGCAGTGAAAGTTGATTGACGCTGTAGCTTCAATTATAGAGGTAAGGAGTGAAATATGTTCGGTGGTATATCTCTGCTTTCTAAAACCATTTTGGAAGTCATGGATAAGTTGCATAGTGGTAAAGTCTATCATTTAGGACTCCACAGTGCAGTTTATAGGATGCGTTAGCTGGTGTGTCTTGTTGTTACAAGGGATTACCGTCTCGTAGTCACTAAAATCTAAACTCATGTGCGAATAGTGATCATCGAAAATTTGAAATGTGTTCACCCCGTGAAAACTCATTTTGAAGGAAAAACTTGTTTTGACGAAAATCTTGACTTTGATTGAAATTCTTTTTTAAATTATGAAAATTAGAAGACAATGATAAAAAATGACTTTAATGGGGAAAAAATATATTAATATAAAAAATATATTTATATATTAATATATATATTTTTTTTTTTCATCAAATTTATTTTTTAAGTTAATGTTCGTCATCAAACTGTATTCTGTCTTTAAAATCACTCTTCATAAAACTTAATTCTGTCTTACAAATTACTTTTTCATCAAACTCATTTTCTTTGTGGAAGACGTGTTTACATTAAACTTTCTCAAAAGTTCTACTATTCCATCTTTAGATCGGACATCCCAGAAATCTCAGATATATTTATCCTTTACAGTTTTAAGTTTTTTTAACCCTTGATTTAAACAGTATTTTTATTTCCAAATAACATATAAGGTACATGAACTATGAGAAGTTAAATTGGAAAAAAAGATTATCAAACATGCTACACTAGCCTATATAAATGCTTCTCCTAAAACGACTTAAGACAAATAAGTTTGTAAATACATTTGTGGAAATACATTCAAGTTCATACACATGTTTAGTAAACACACAGTAGTTAAACATAAAAAAGCACATGGTACCGAACTTTATGAAAAACGGTTAGTATCATTTATGAAATCATACACAGATTTGATCAACAGTTCGTTTTTACTATGTGACAAAGATTCGTCACCGCTTAGAACAGCACGTACAGTTATATTATTTTGGGTATTTGCTGAATCTGAATATAGTATATAGAGGACACACAAGGAAATAATGAAAAGGATCTTCTCGAGGGTTTCCACAAGAACAGGCACGAGTTTCAGACAAACATCTATCAACCAGATGGGAATTTAGATCACTACAACCAATGCGCAAACGGCCGAGAAGAATTTGACTACGCCTTGGATATATACTTTTTAAATGATGGAGCTAAAGACCCTTAAGAAGGTGTCTAGGATATTCCTTTTATTATACATCAGCCGTAGATTATCCTAAGTCTGATCCACATGGGATAGTGTTCTGCAGTTGATTTTTTCAAATCATTAGCATCACCATTAACACCAAATTGCCCGGACTTCAACAAGTTCATGCTCTCAATTGTTTTGAAGTGGTTTAGCTGATAGCAATTCGCCGCCAGACTTTTACATCATATCTTATGTGCACTACCATACAACATTCAATATTATAACAGCGATTACTTCAGCGAGAAAAGGAGAGTGACTGTTAGTGAAAAATTGGATGGTAACATTGAGCCTGTAGATGCGATCAAATAATTTAAATTTATCCTAGTTTATATATCTCATATGTCAGGACTCACATGAGATGAACGGTAAGTTTAGTAAGATTAAGCAGAACGTAATGAAGAATGCAAATGATCTATTGCTATAATACCTCCCGTTTTTTGGTATTGAGGTCGCGGTGGTCGAATGGGTAAGTTAATGGTCCAGTCAGTGCTGCTGGTTGGTGACTGACTCTGAGGTGATGGATTCAAATCCTGCAAGGTAATCGTCCCGAACAATGATTGAATGTTTCAAATATATGTGAATATTTCACCTACCCTAAGCCTACCGTTCACCAAAATGTGTAACTATTTTCTACGAAAATAAATATATGAAGATGAAACTTCAAAGATAAAGGAAATGCAGCGGTTTAATGACAGTACCTATATAACTTTAATAAGAGCATCTTGCAAGGATTTGTCACCATAGATAATTGAACAAATAGAGCAGGCATGATATGCTATCGCAATTGGGACCAATGATGATGTTTACAAGTTCTCACATACTTCACATAAGTGTATTAACCTGACATGTAAGGTCAACGTCAAATTCATCAAAGAAGTATCACGATTAGACAGTTTCTATCTTGATCAGATCAGGGGCTTCACGATTGTAAAATTGATTAATTATTTTGTGAGTTTCTTGATGAGAGTCCAGAACTCATTGAGTTCCGGATATTGCAGTTACCATGCAGGTCTGTGTTGGGGTATCACGAAAGGCGTTACTGGTGTGATAAGAATAGTGATTGAAATGTACAGAGGCATGCAATAATTCCACAATCCTCAGATACTATGACAACGCACAAGAAAATATCACATCAGTGTATCAGGTTTATATATTTCAATAACAGTAAAGAACTATGTTTGTTGGTGGAATTACTATGAAATAATAGTGATCAGAATAATGATAAACAATGATATATGCACATTAAAATTGCGCCTTTTCCGTGTGCGTGTCAGTTACTCAAATGCACTTCTATTGTCTTCAATAAATCAACAATTTCTTTGTTGTCGAGGTTAAAATTTAATAATTTGATAATTTATTTTGTTTGATAAATTATGATTAAAAACCATATGTATTTCCTTAAATCAATTTACTTATACTATATTTCATACCTTATTCGGAAATATTTAAGCACATGTCTATGCATTGATCGAAAACTGTTGAGAGGTCTGATTGAGATGATTACAATCCAGGTGGTATATTGTGGATAAAAGCTTTAGATAGACCCTGGTTTCGTGTCTAAATATCTAAGGCGTATAAGAATGCCAATACATATATTTGCTTATTGTAATTGTTTGGATTATTCATCATATAAACCTCACATAAAATCGTTATGTTCATTTTAATGGATTCGAAAATGATCACAACATGTTTTCACAATTAAAGAGTAAGAGGTTTAGAGTGTATCACACCATAACGTGAACGATTTTGGGTTGATTGCAGTGTTACACATATACAAATGTCTCCGTGGTGTCTCTGTGGTATGTCTGTGGTGTAATTGGCGAGTATGTAATTTATATAGAGTAACACTAGAGTAACATAAACCTTTTCTACACTTATCATTTATCCAGTCTGATTCGAAGTAATACCTTCTTTCTTAGCATAAAGACATAGTTAATAACTTGACGCTCTTAAGTAAAAAGGCTAAATTTAAATGTTATGCTTCACGTCTAATCCCATACATGCGTGGATACACTAGATATGTTCTGCACTGGTTTCCGTTAGATGCCTTAGCTTTACCTCATTAGAATAAAATTACATTTTGCATTATTATTGCTTTATTTAATAACAGCAAAGATAAGTTTTATATTGAAACACCATTTCTATGTAACTCTATGTTTTCAGAAAACCTGGACAAATGTATCTGTTAGGCATATTACTTTGGTACATACATCTTGCATATAAAACTTTGATTGAAACCGACGTCCACTAAAGCTTGCCAAGGAAAAATATTCCTATGAATATAACTTTATAAATATAACATATAACTAGAAAACCTGTCGGATAAAATGTTTGGAAGTGTAAACACAGTGAATAATTTAAATAAAAGAAACTGACACTTGACAGATAAAACAGTTCGTAATCCATGTTTGACATTACGCCTCAAATTGTATGTGACATTGATATTACCATCTACATGTATCTTCTTATGAATGGTATTCGTTACAATTCGCGAGTGTTATTCTAAGTCCAGTGAAATATTACCAGCATTAAGTCATGAAAAGAAAAGCTCATTGTAGCAGTTATCAACGTAAATCATACAGAGGCAAGGAGAGTGGAAATGATAGATGATTTTTGGGGTTTATTCTACATTTACAGTTAACTGGTGTAATGAATTCAGAATGTTTATGTTAATTGAGCTATAATACAACCCGACCTTACCATACAGAAGGGTTTGAACATAGTCTCCGTGATTATACAAAAAGACGTACATGTTAAATTTTGATTTTGATAAATTCAACATGTGAATTGGCAGCTGACAGTATTTCGACAGAGTGACCGAATGAGCAGTTATATGTTTACTCATATATTTATTATATCCATCAACGTTCAGATCACTACAGCAGTGCTTAGTAGCGTTGGTTATCTCGACAGGCAAAGAGTCCCATGCAATATTAGCACTTTATCCCTTCTTTCTGTAATTCATTGTTTGAATGGAAAATATTTAGATAGTCAGGATATGTTTCCAGTTTTCTCTATCAAGTGGAGTTAGCATCCCATTTCCTTAATGAGTAACAGCCGCTTGCAATTTGTTCATTCAACCATGTTATACCTTTAGAATTTGAGTCACATGCCAATGTTTTTATCTTTAAATAGGCCTTTGATAGCCGTATTACCATGATATTCACGACATGCCAGGTCAGGAATACTTCAATGTTTGAAAAGTCGACATCTATAATGCATTTATCTTCATAAATGATTATTTCGATTTTAAGTCGAAATGGCATTGTTCTGGCATTTACAACAACACTTTGAGATAGATGCCTTATGTTCAATCATTTTGGTCAAAATATTTTCTTGTAAGCAATAAAGAAGTTGATGATATGGAGGTGACAGAGATTTAAAGTTTCGTCAGCTTCTTGACTTTCGCAATAGAAATACCTTGTTATTCTGTGTCTTTATTTAAACGGTAGAATGGTAGGTATATGTTGATATTATTAAAACAAAGTTGAGGAAACAAGATTTTCTGGATAAAAACTTCTTTACTGAAGGACACTCAGATCTATGGATTGTGAACTTTACGTCTTTACTGTGAACGTACACTGCATTTCTTAGCATATGTTTATTCCTTGACATTCCAACTGATGACGGAGTACGCATGTTCTCAGTAAAAAGAAGTTATCAAGAAAATGTTGTTATATCATGCATTTCACTTCCGAATTCCGTTAACAACTTGATCAAGGAGTTATATACTCTGCTATGCCAAACTCTGTCAATCTGATACACGCATTCATTATAAATATCATTCATCATAAATATATATGATTCCCCGGACCTACCTCTTGCAGAATTTGAAAGGAAGAATAACTTCTAAAATAAATGACATTTAATTGATTCGCTCGTCGTATAGTGGTCATTGAGGAAGCAAATAAATGAAATTTTTAAAGAATTGTGGAAAAAAATATTCATTTAATACTGAATTCAAAAGGATTCATTAATCTGTGAACATTTAATCAAAAATGTTGTTTTAAAAGACGAAAAGAAAAGAATATGTCATATATTGAAATATATATTTGAAAGCTTTAATTACTGAAACAGGTGTACAATTAGAGGGTTCCACCGATATATCGGACATTTTGTCCTTTTGCATTACGTGAAATGACAAGAACGCTGCAAAAGGCCACATATATATATATATATATATATCTCGAGTTTTACCCTTTTTCGGTAAGGATTAATCCTTATTACAAATCAGTACATTCCAGAAGATTATGTAACTTGCGTTGTCTCTCAACTAATATCCGCTTATACATGATGAAATATGACAATGGCAGATATACCTTATTCTTGTATAATTAGAGGTTTATAACGTCATTTTTCATATCGTTTCCCCATATCAGCCCGAGGGCCGAGGTCATAGAGGTAATACGGGACGATGGATGATATGGGTTTTGAGATGAAAACTGGCATATTGTAACTTGTTGATTGATGTAATATCTATTTTAAAAATCAAAATAACAACTTGTAGAGCATCAAAATAGTAAGAATATGATGTGTGTACAATGCAAACATCTTTGCCAGATTATAAGCTTGGGAAAACATACGTCAGTCATGCACTAAGAATTGTATCAATGTTATGCAGAATTAATTGTTATTACAGTTTTAAAGTAAGTGTATGACCCTTGAAGAATTGATTTCACCCATGACGTTACTGTATGTTTCAGTGGCATTAGACAATGGAGATTACTCTTATCTAAAGACACCCGGGCTGATATGAATTTGTAGAACTTGATTTTGATTGAAATTGCATATTGATTTAGTGCTATCACCTTACCTTACTTTAGCACAAATATAAACATCCACTATTTCATTTTCATTTCATTTCAAGCTGTGCATAATACGTGCCTCTTTGTACATGTAAAACAACATACAGTAGAACATGGATATAGCCAATACGGATATAGCGCACAAACGGATATATAAAAAAATGTGTATAAGTCCCCTCAAAAGCCCAATACAATATGCAAACGCGAATAGCGAACACGGGATATAGCGAACTGAATTGTTTGGTCCCTTTATGTTCGTTATATCCGTGTTCTACTGTACTTATTTTTTAAACCTCTCAAGTAGATGCTCTTTTATTGATTCACTACTGACATCATGAAGCAAGGCATTTAGAAGATGAGACATGATACAGTCACCTTATACCAAGTTAAAAAAGGCAACTTTTCCTTACAATGTTGCATATTCCCGTTTCCCATCAGAACCTTAAGTGTCATTGGTATTGAAAACAACATTTTTATGTAAAGGGTTTTATTTTGCTGTAATCTTGTTACACGTTCATCTGGTTTACAGCAACATTCGTCTACAATGACATGTGGTAGTGGCACGTGGCCTTGTGCATAGATCAGTCAACCGTGAAGTTCAGCAACGATGGGCGCGGCTTGTCGCATGAGTGGATTAAGGGAAAGTTTGCAGGTGATTCCCTGCCCCACACTGAGACATGAGTCGAAAGAATTATGGTTGGTGTCATGGTTCAAGCTGTGCTTCTGTTCACCCAGCAATAAGTGGGTACCTGGTGTATGATGTTGAGGAGGTCACCTTTGAGCGATACGGCAGTTCAGGATACACCAGGGTATTATTTAGATATTCACCCAAATAAAACACCACTTATCGATACACCACTTATCTCCTGTTTTCCTGCACAATACTTTCAACGAACAAGGCATGATTACTCACCTGACACTCAAATGTCGTATAATAATTATTCGTTCATATACATCTTTTTGCACACTATCCTGATCAAAATAAATATTGAGAGAACAATCTTTGGCTGTAGACAAAAACCTCTGAAACGGTAAATGTCATTTTGTCAATATGACATACTCAGGACAGTCGCTATGTTGACATTAATGATACTTTCTGACAATCATTACAATAACAACCAATAAAACCATTTGTGGAACTCATTACTTAGACCACATGGCAACAGAAAGAGGTCTGCATACATCAATATGCCAGCATGTATTTCCGTTTCATGACGTTAACACCTCCATATATAACGGGGAATGGAGTTTTCGTGTTTCTATCAATGTAATTCACGTCGTACCAAGGAGACATATTTGCTTAAAAATATATTACAAACTCGAAATAAGTGAGACTGTTCACCCAACTGAATTTAATTAAATGACATTATCTGTGTTCAGCGTTAACATTTAAATTTGTTCAACAATATCTCATTGGAGATGTTATTTCATTCAGTCCCCCTTTTGGGATTTAATATTCAATATAAGTATACACAGTCATAAAAGGAGATTATGACTTGATGTGTCATACGACTTTGACAAAGCTAATGTGAATTATGTTGCCTGCGCAAAAGCGCGAGCACAAGTTGCGAGTTGCGTTAAAGCAGTTTGACACTCATGCAAGTGTAATAGTTTGTTTCATTATCAGAGATTTATATTCCAATACATACCTTGCGAAACCTTTTCCCCTGGATCGAAATGCTTCGACATTCGTTTGATTTGGATTGGAATGCACATGCAGATCATGGAATCATGAACATTTGGCAGTTTGAAATCACTCTATCACACATACATCTCGTGGGGATTAGACGATCATTGAATCAATAAGGAAAATTCGAACATACGGCTCATGCAACTTGAGGGGTGAACACTGACTTGAAAGTGAAGTGATATGAAGTGATATGTGCACCAATGCACGTAAATAACATAGGAAATTATTGACGTATATGGATAATGTATGAACTTTGTACATGTACATCCAATTTGAAATCAATCTGGTTTTAGCAATTTCATCATGTCCAAGGTATTGTCATCGCAATACTTGCTTTCATAATCCATTCTGATGGGTTTCTTTATCTAATAGAATGTGGAACTCTGACTTCAACGACTGAGGACTAAAGTAACTTCTGATTGTATTATTTTTTGGTGTGATTGAAATTGTCATTACATACATGTAAAACAGTCCATTTCATAACACTCACGTGGGACTATATTTCTAGAAGTAATATGAGATTGGAAACTAATCCTGACATTTGAAGGAGAAAACAATTTTTAATCTGTATTGATGCTTGATATTCATTTTAAGGTTATCATATATAGCATTCACATTTCTTCGTCACCTCGCCTAACAATTTTCCTTGCAAGTCTACATCACTGGCTTATTTAAGGCTTGCTGTATTTCTTACTATTACAGTACAAGCGTAGCATCTATAAATTTCATAGAGTTTGTTCACTGACTCATCGTTTGAAATTGGTATGAATGCTTGGGCTTGTTTAACCTAAACTATTTACAAGGCAGTGAACAAACATATTGACATATATTTCATTATAAGTTCAGACTTTGCAATTTAAATGATTTTTAATCCACATATAAAATGAAAAATGAAAAATGATGGAAACATGTGTAAAGTTAATTAAAACAACTCTTTATGTTTTTCTTAAAACAAGCACTTAGCTCCAAGCACCAAAGCACCGCATCACTGTGTCCCCATGTGCAAACGTAGTACAAGGAACTTTTAATAAAACTACAACTATAATTATTTTAAGTGTTTAAAGTCTTCTTAAGAAAACAGTATGTGATAGCAATGCGCAACGATACAGTGATGAAGTAGTCCTGGTAGTTAATTAGGATAATTCTCAAGTTATGAAGGTTCTCGTATTCTACTATCAAATTCAGTGTTGAGGAACATATTCCGGTCACATGACCAAACACGCCCATATAAAGAGATACATGCTTAAAAAGTCGTTTAGATAACGGCTGCGGCTTCTTCACTTCCTGCTTAATATGGTAATGCATATTCAATCAGGTTTACATGTAAATGGAAGGAAAGGAAACATCGTTTCAAAAGGGTAATTAAATGACAACTTCGATTAAAAGTTCCTTGGTTATTCCATTGCAGGCCAAAAAAGTCACATTTCAGCAATGGAAACTTTAATTCCTGTTGGCATTTAAGAGACCATATTATGGGTTTTGTGTTCTATGCCGAGGCCAGCGATGTTAGGGATGAAACATGACAACGTTTGATGTGCTGTCAACTGTTTAAGGTTCTCAATAACGTGTTTCTGAAGTAACTTGAAAAGAGACCTCATTTAAATTAAATAAGTAGAGGCAATTGATTTATTCGCTAGTCCAATCGTGAAGCAGGGTGTTGGTTGATGACAGGAAGATATGAAAATACCGAAATTGTTACACATAGTGCGATAAATAAATTTGTAACTGGCCCTTGATGTTAACAGCATTATAATCTCTTAACGTCGCCTACACAAAATATACAAATCGTTTGGTTTAAACATATTTTATTCAAAAGAAAAGGATTGGCAAACAAGCCTAAATGGCTCATATTAATTCCGCTCCAGAATACAAATCGTTTATCCATAACATGTGTCCCCATTCTTCATCAATATACAGAACGCTGGACAAGGAAGGTGTCTATAATGTCAACTTCACATAAGATCTGTTGCAAAGAAGATGTTACACAGCGTTGCTATAAACAGCGAATATATATATATATATATATATATATATATATATATATATATATATATATATATATATATGCATGATTTTGTTGTAGCTCCCTGAATCAAATGGGCCCTAGAAATACACATAAGGCATGGACGATCAATGGAGATGCAGTTTCCTTGTTGCGTTGTCAAGTTTCGAATCTGGACAAATCTTATGGTTACCGCTAGGACAATCACTTTCAATCATGCATTGCCATGACATGAATACATCGGCATTATGATCATAAAGTGTTCGATCTGAATGTATAGAATGGACTGGCATCCATTCGTTATCTCCCCTGCCATCGTGTAAGTATATACCTTGATACTCCCACTGTGCCCATTAATGATTTATGATTCAGATAATGTATTGTTAAGGATTAACACATGACAGTTTTATATGAACTGCACACCATCTCGACACTGTTTGAGAATGGTATGTTAATAACTAGACAATTATGAGAAACTGCCCACCAGCAGTATTATTGGGTCGTTCAAGGTGGTGAATGTAGATACATCATGATGTTTCCAGCTGTTATCACAGACACATTCGTAAATATTAATAATTATTAATAAAAAAAAGTAGCTTTGTTTCTATAAAAATGCACGAATTTTAAGTGAAGAATTGTTAATATATTTCAAGTGACTGCATTTTTATTTAGCAAAATGGGGACATTGAAACGTTTTAAAAAAAATCAATACAAGCAGTAAACAAATCTGACTGACGGTAATAGCAGTCATTGTCTTACCTTTTTGTGGATCCTGAACAAATCCTTTGATGTGTTATGCTGTACTTGTCTTGGGCTTACAAGGGATTACCGTCTGGTAGTCACTAAAAAAATTAAAAGTGTGAATAGTGATCACAGAATATTTTAAATGTGTTCACCCTGTGAAAACTCATTTTGAAAGAAAAACATGTTTTGATGAATATCTTGACTTTGATGAAAAAGTTATTGTGATACAAATCTTGACTTTGATTGAAAGATTTTAAAAATTGATTTCGAAAAGGATGAAAAGAAGAAGACATTGATAGAAAATAACTTGAATGAACAAGTTTAATGCAATGAGTTTTTTTTATCTCGTTTTTTTTTCATCAAATTTATTATTTGTAAAGTAATTCTTTTTCATCAAACTTAATTCTGTTTTTAAAATCACTTTTTCATCAAACTCTTTTTCTATGTTGAAGAGATGTTTACATTAAACTTTCTCAAAAGTTCTACTATCCCATCTTAAGCTCGGATATCCCAACTGTAGATAGCGAGTTATAAACAGTTGAGATAAATCTGAGAGTTATCCTATCTTAAGATCGGATATCCCAACTGGAGATATCGAGTTATAAACAGTTGTGGTAGCCCTGAGAGTTATTCCATCTTAAGATCGAATATCCCAACTTGAGATAACGAGTTATAAACAGTTGGGATAGCTCTGAGATATAGTTATCCTTTAAAGACTTACAGTTTAAAAAATTGCCCGGTCTTCAACAAGTTCATGCTCTCAATTGCTTTGAAGTGGTTTAGCTGATAACAATTCGCCGTCAAACTGTTATATCATATCCTAAGTGCACTACCAGACAGCATTCTATGTTATAACAGCGATTATTTGAGAGAGAAAATGAAGACTATTAATGAAAAATGACATAGTAACGTTGAGCATGAGATACGATTAATTAATTTAAACTAAGCCTAGTTTATATATCTCATGTGTCAGGACTAAAATGAGATGAACAGTAATTTTAGTAAGATTAAGCAGAGGGTAGTGAAGAATGAAAATGAACTATTTTTATAAGGCCTCCTGTTTATCTTTATGGTATTGAGGTCCTGTCAGTACTGCTGGTTGATGACTGACTCTGAGGTGATGGGTTCAAATCCTGCAAGTACTCGTCCCAAACAATGATTGAATGTTTCAAATATATGTGAATGTTTTACCTAGCCTAAGCCTACCTTTCACCAATATGTGTATCTATTTTCTACGAAAATAAATATATGAAGATGAAACTTGAAAGATAAAGGAAATGCAGCGGTTTAATGACAGTAACTTTAATAAGAGCATCTTGCAAGGATTTGTCACCATAGATAAATGAACAAATAGAACAGATAGGATATGCTGTCGCATGTGTAACAATGATGACATTTACAAGTTCTCACATACTTCACATAAGTGTATTAACCTGACATGTAAGGTCAACGTCAAATTCATCAAAGAAGTATCACGATTAGACAGTTTCTATCTTGATCAGATCAGGGGCTTCACGATTGTTAAATTGATTAATTATTTTGTAAGTGTCTTGATGAGATTCCAGAACTCATTGAATTCCGGATATTCGGTTTCCATACAGGTCTGTGTTGGGGTATCACGAAAGGTGTTACTGGCGTGATAAGAATAGTGATTGAAATGTACATAGACATTCAGTAATTCTACAATCCCCTTATACTATGACAACGCACAAGAAAATATCACGTTAGTGTATCAGGTTTATAGAATTCAATAACTGTATAAGAACTACATGTATGTTTGTTGGTGGAATGGTGAAATAATAATGATCATGATCAGAATAATGATAAACAATGATATATGCACATTAAAATTGCGCCTTTTCCGTGTGCAGATCAGTTACTCACTTATATTGTCTTCAATAAATCAACACTTTCTTTGATGTCGAAGTTAAAAGGTGATAATTTATTTTCTTTGATAAATTGTGATTAAGAACCAAATGTAATTCCTTAAATCAATTTACTTGTGCTAAATTTCATACCTTATTCTGAAGTATTTAAGTACATGAATATGCCTCGATCGAAAACTGTTGAGAGGTCTGATTGAGATGATTACAATCCAGGTGGTATTGTGGATACAAGCTTTAGATAAGACCCTGGGTTCGTGTCTAAATATCTAAGGCGTATAAAAATGCAAATACACGTATTTGCTTATTGCAATTGTTTGGATTTTTCATCATATAAACTTCACAATTAGTTTTCCTGCACCTTGGAAGAAAACATTGATTAGATTTAATGAATCTCTCATAAAATCGTTATGTTCATTTAAATGGATTCGAAAATGATCACGACATGTTTTCACAATTAAAGAGTAAGAGGTTTAGAGTGTATCACACCATAACCTGAACCATTTTGGGTTGATTGCAGGGTAACATGTATACTAATGTCTGTGTGGTGTCTCTGTGGTATATTTGTGGTGTAATTGGCGAGTATTTATTTTATATAGAGTAACACTAGAGTAACATAAACCTTTACTACACTTATCACTTTTCCTGTCTGATTCGAAGTAATACCTCATTTCTTAGCATAAAGACATAGTTAATAACTTGACACTCTTAAGTAAAAAGGCTAAATTTAAATGTTATACTTCACGTCTAAGCCCATATATGTCTGGATACAATGGATTCGTTCTGCACTGGTTTCCATTAGATGCCTTAGCTTTACTTCATTAGAATAAAATTACATATTGCATTATTATTACTTTATTTAATAACAGCAACAATAAGTTTTATATTGAAACACCGTTTCTATGTAACTCTTTGTTTTCAGAAAACCTGAACAAATGTATTTGTTGTGCATATTACTTTGGTACATACATCTTGCATATAAAATAGAGATTGAAACCGACGTCCACTGAAGCATGCCAAGGAAAAATATTCCTATGAATATAACTTTATAAATATAACATATTTGGCTAGTAAACCTGTCGGATAAAACGTTGGATTTAAATAGATGAAACTGACACTAGACAGAAAAAAAAAGTGTGTAATCCATGTTTGACATTACGCCTCAAATTGTATGTGACATTGATATTATCATCTACATGTATCTTCTTATGAATGGTATTCGTTACAATTCGCGAGCGTTATTCTAAGTCCAGTGAAATATAACCAGCATTAAGTCATGAAAGTAAAGCTCATTGTAGCAGTTATCAACGTAAACCATACAGAGGCAAGAAGAGTGGAAATGATAGATGATTTTTGGGGGTAATTCTAAATTGGATGCAAACTGGACATTATCTTGTAAAAATGTCTACTAAAAACGTGGCTACCTATATGTAAACTTCTTGTTTTGAATATCAAATCTTTCTATAGAAGGAAAATGTAAGAGAAAGGGGCTACCCGTAATAAGTGAAACAACAGAAATAAGAAATATTCTTTAAACGCACACAGCAAAAATAAGTTCATTTCCACAAGGTAGAAATGTGACGGAATGTGACTATTACATTTTTGGAAATTTCTCGTCAATTTCTATACGAAAATCAACAATGAATCATTCTCCGGAAAGTTTCTTAATGACATTTTGCCAGATTTCCGAAACATAAAATCAATTATTAGAATTATCATAAGATCTGTAGCATGCAGAAAAGATGCGGAAATCTGTACTATCCCAAAATCTTTTAATTTACTCCTGTTTGAAACACAATGGAAATAAACAACTACAGTTTCCATCTAAAAACACAATGGAAATTAATTTAAATAAAGCAGAAAACGGATAGCTTCTGGTAACCAAACGGTAACCAAAATCCGATTCATTTCCAGAAATGAATTATTTTTGCTGTGCCATGAAAATAAGATCATAGAAGAATAAAACAAAACTACTAAAGACACATGTAAAATGTTCAAAATACATCATGTATGGTTTATAAAAAAAAGACATGTTAAATTTTGATTTTGTTAAATTCAACATGTGAATTGGCAGCTGACAGTAGTTCGACAGAGTGACCACATGAGCAGTTATATGTTTCCTCATATATTTATTATATCCATCAACGTTCAGATCACTACAGCAGAGCATAGTAGCGTTGGTTATCTCGACAGGCAAAGAGTTCCATGCAATATTAGCACTGTATCTCTCTTCTTTCTGTAATTCATTGTTTGAATGGAAAATATTTAGATAGTCAGGATATGTTTCCAGTTTTCTCTATCAAGCGGAGTTAGCTTCCTATTTCCATTATGGGTAACAGCCGTTTGCAATTTGTTCATTCACCCATGTTATACCTTTAGAATTTGAGTCACATGGCAAGATTTATATCTTTAATTAGGCCTTTTAAGGCGGTATTACCATGATTTTCACTACACTCTAGGTCAGGAATACTTCAATGTTTGAAAAGTCGACATCTTTAATGTATTTATCATGATAAATGATTATTTCGATTTTAAGTCGAAATGGCATTGTTCTAGCATTTACAACAACACTTTAAGATAGATGCCTTATGTTCAATCATTTTGGTCAAAATATTTTCTTGTAAGCAATAAAGAAGTTGAAGTCAGCTTCTTGACTTTCGCAATAGAAATACCTTGTTATTATGTGTCTTTATTTAAACGGTAGAATGGTAGGTATATGTTGATATTATTAAAACAAAGTTGAGGAAACAAGATTTTCTGGATAAAAACTTCTTTACTGAAGGACACTCAGATCTATGGATTGTCAACTTTACGTCTTTACTGTGAACGTACACTGCATTTCTGAGCATATATTTATTCATTGACATTCCAGCTGATGACGGAGTACGCATGTTCTCAATAAAAAAGTTGTTATCTAGAAATGTTGTTATATCATGATTTCATGCCGTTACAGATTTGATCAAGGAGTTATATACTCTGCTATTAACTCTGTCAATCTGATACACGCATTCATTATAAATATCATTCATCATATATATATATGATTCCCCGGACCTACCTCTTGCAGAATTTGAAAGGAAGAATAACTTCTAAAATAAACGACATTTAATTGATTCGCTCGTCGTAAAGTGGTCAGTGAGGAAGCAAATAAATGAAATATTTTAAGAATTGTGTGGGGAAAATATTCATTAAATACTGAATGCAAAAGGATTCATTACTCTGTGAACATTTAATCAAAAATGTTGTTTTTAAAAGACGAAAAGAAGAGAATATGTCATATATTTCAATATATATTTGAAAGCTTTAATTACTGAAACAAGTGTAAAAAAATTAATTAGAGGGTTCCACCGAAATATCGGACATTTCGTCCTTTTGCATTTCTTGAAATGACAAGAACCGCTGCGAAAGGCCATATATATATATAGATATATATATCGAGTTCTACCCTTTTTCAGTAAGGATTAATCCTTGTTACAAATCAGCACATTTTAGCAAAATAGATGGTAAGTATATTGTAACATTTCAGAGATTATGTAACTTGCGTTGTCTCTCAACTTATATCCGCTTATACATGATGAAAGATGACAATGGAAGATATACCTTATTCTTGCATAGTTAGAGGTTTATAACGTCATTTTTCATATCGTTCCCCATATCAGTCCGAGGGCCGAGGTCATACAGCTGATACGGGACGAAGGCTGATATGGGTTTTGATATGAAAACTGGCATAATGTATTTTGTTGATTGATGTAATATATATTTTCAAACTCAAAATAACAACTTGTGAAGCATTAAGATAGTAAGAATATGATGTGCGTACAATGCAAACATTTTTGCCAATATATAAGCTTAGGAAAACATACGTCAGCCATGCACTAAGAAATGTATCAATGTTTTGCAGACTTAATTGTTATTACAGTTTAAAGTAAGTTTATGACCCTTGAAGAATTGATTTCACCAATGACGTTACTGTATGTTTCAGTGGCATTAGACAATGGAGATTACTCTTATCTAAAGACACCCGGGCTGATATGAATTTGTAGAACTTGATTTTGATTGAAATTGCATATTGATTTAGTGCTATCACCTTACCTTACTTTAGCACAAATATAAACATCCACTATTTCATTTTCATTTTATTTCAAGCTGTGCATAATACGTGCCTCTTTGTACATGTAAAACAACATACATTAGAACATGGATATAGCCAATACGGATATAGCGCAAAAACGGATATAAAGTCCCCTCAAAAGCCCAATACAGTATAGCTATAGCGAACACGGGATATAGCGAACTGAATCGTTTGGTCCCTTTATGTTCGTTATATCCGTGTTCTACTGTACTTATTTTTTAAACCTCTCAAGTAGATGCTCTTTTATTGATTCACTTCTGACATCATGAAGCAAGGGATTTAGAAGATGAGACATGGTACAGTCACCTTATACCAAGTTTAAAAAAGGCAACTTCTCCTAAAAATGTTGCATATTCCCGTTTCCCACCAGAACCTGAAGTGTCATTGGTATTAAAAACAGCAGTTGTATGTAAATGGTTTTATTTTTTTATTTTATTTTATTTCTGTATTTGTTCCCATAAGTTATAAGGTACATTGTATATGTACATTGAACAGTGCAATACAAGATAAGGTAAGGAAGTATATAAACTGCTGAAGGATGTTTTAAAATATAATCATTGTCAGTTTCTGAATAGTTGGATGAGTGATTGCCATTTATTTTGGAATTTTTCAATTTCATTATTTCTTTTTTAAATAATCTTTCTACCAGAAATATCTCTTTTAATACTTTTTTTTTTTTTTATAATTATTGAATTTTGGAATGACATTTTTTATGTTACATAGATGTATATTTCTTGGCTGAAATAATGATTTGATTCATCAAGATATTTCAATGTAATGTGACAAACCAAATCAGGTATTTTGAAAAGGGTTATATTTTGTGGAAGGTATCTATTAATCCTAAGTTCAAGTTCATTCCAGAATATTTTGGTTTCACAACATTCCCAGTAAATATGACAGTTGTTCTCAGAAAACTCAAAGCAAAAAGTACATACATCATTGTCAATGACATACATGGTTTTATTTTGCTGTAACCTTGTTACATGTGCATCTGGTTTACAGCAACATTCGTCTACAATGACATGTGGTAGTGGCACATGGTTCTATGCATAGCTCAGTCAACCGCTATCAGTGAGGTTCAGCAAAGATGGGTGCGGCTTGTCGCATGGGTGGATTGAGTGAAAGTTTGAAGGGTGATTCCTTGCCCCACACGGAGACTTGAGTCGAAAGAATTATGGTGTCACCCTGGGTTGGTGACTTTTTCAACCTGTGCTTCTGTTCACTCAGCAGTAAGTGGGTACCTGGTGTATGATGTGGAGTTGGTCACCTTTGAGCGATACGGCAGAACAGGTTACACAGGGTAATAATGTTGGAAGCGCCCCGAGTCCACAAGTTATATAAAAAAACATCCATTATATATGTCCAGGCTTCTTGAGTAACACAAGTGTTTTCTCTCCAAACTATTTGTCACATTTATGGCCAAAAAACCTTTCTGGTCTCTACAGAGAGGAAAAAAAAATGCGATCACTGTATTTTATGACATTTAAGAAAACTGTTGTGCAGGGACAAACCACCCAAAAACTATTAATGATCAACAAAACAAAATACACATATTGTGTTTGGGCTAATCGCATTGATTCAGGTTTATATGTGTATTATTTAGATATTCTCCAAAATAAAACTCATTCGATACACCCACTTATCTCCTGTTTTCCTGCACAATACTTTCAACCAACATGGCATGATTACTCACCTGACAGTCTCAATCAAATGTCGTATAATAATTATTCGTTCCTATATATCGTTTTGCACACTATCCTGATCAAAATAAACATTGAGAGAATAATGTTTGACCGTAGACAAAAACCTCTGAAACGGTAAATGTCAGTTGGTCAATATGACATACTCATACTCATACTATGTTGACATTAATGATACTTTCTGACAACCATTACAATAATAACCAATAAAACCATTTGTGGAACTCATCACTTAGAGCACATGGCAACAGAAAGAGGTCTGCATACATCAATATGCCAGCAGGTATTTCCGTTGCAGGTCGTTAACATCTCCATATATAACGGGGAATGGATTTTTCGTGTTTCTATCAATGTAATTCACGTCGTACCAAGGAGAGATATTTGCTTTAGAATATATTACAAACTCGAATAAGTGAGACTGTTCACCAAACTGAATTTAATTAAATGACATTATCTGTGTTCAACGTTAACATTTAAATTTGTTCAACAATATCTCATTGGATATATTAGTTCATTCAGTCCCCCTTTTGGGATTTAATATTCAATATAAGTATACACAGTCATAAAATGAGATTATGACTTGATGTGTCATACGACTTTGACAAAGCGAGTGTGAATTATGTTGCCTGCGCAAAAGCGCGAGCACACGTTGCGAGTTGCGTTAAAGCAGTTTGACACTCATGCAAGTGTAATAGTTTGTTTCATTATCAGAGATTTATATTCAACATATTCCAATGCATACCTTGCGAAACCGTTTCCCCTGGATCGAAATGCTTCGACATTCGTTTGATTTGGATTGGAATGCACATGCAGATCATGGAATCATGAACGTTTGGCAGTTTGAAATCACTCTATCACGCATACATCTCGTGGGGATTAGACGATCATTGAATCAATAAGGAAAATTCGTACATACGGCTCATGCAACTTGAGGGGTGAACACTGACTTGAAAGTGAAGTGATATGTGCACCAACGCACGTAAATAACGTACTTAATTATTGATGTATATGGATAATGTATGAACTTTGTACATGTACATCCAATTTGAAATCAATCTGGTTTTAGCAATTTCATTATGTCCAAGGTTATGCCATCGCAATACTTGCTTTCATAATCCATTCTGATGTTTTTTTTATCTAACAGAATGTGGAACTCTGACTTCAATGACTGAGGACCAAAGTAACTTCTGATTGTATTATTTTTTGGTGTGATTGAAATTGTCATTACATACATGTATAACAGTCCATTTCATAACACCCACGTGGGACTATATTTCTAGAAGTAATATGAGATTGAAAACTAATCCTGACATTTGAAGGACAAAACAATTTTTAATCTGTATTGATGCTTGATATTCATTTTAAGGTTATCATATATAGCATTCACATTTCTACCTCACCTCGCCTAACAATGTTCCTTGCAAGTCTACATCACTGGCTTATTTAAGGCTCGCTGCATGTCTTACTATTTCAGTACTAGCGTAGCATCTAAATTTCATAGTGTTTGTTCACTTACTACTCGTTTGAAATTGGTATGATTGCTGGGGCTTGTTTAACCTAAACTATTTACAAGGCAGTGAACAAACATATTGACATATATTTCTTTCTAAGTTCAGACTTTGCAATCTAAATATTTTTAATCCACAAATAAAATGAAAAATAAAAAATGATGGAAACATGTGTAAAGTGTAAACAACTTATTTTTTTTCTGAGAACAAGCACTTAGCTCCAAGCACGAAAGCACCGCATCACTGTGTCCCGACGTGCAAACATAGTACAAGGAAATTTTAACAAAACTACAACTATAATTATTATTTGAACGTTTTTAAAGTCTTCTTAAGAAAACGGTAAGTGATAGCATTGCGCAACGATACAGTGATGAAGTAGTCCTGGTAGTTAATTAGGATAATCCTCAAGTTATGAAGGTTATCGTATTCTACTATCAAATTCAGTGTTGAGGAACATATTCCGGTCCAAACACGCCCTATAAAGAGATACATGCTTAAAAAGTCGTTTAGATAACGGCTGTGGCTTCTTCACTTCCTGCTTAATATGGTAATGCATATTCAATCAGGTTTACATGTAAATAGAAGGAAGGAAAGGAAACATCGAATAAAAGTTCCTTTGTTATTCCATTGCAGGCCACAAAAGTCACATTTCAGCAATGAAAACTTTAATTCCTTTTGGCATTTAAGAGACCATATTATGGGTTTTGTGTTCTATGCCGAGGCCAGCGATGTTAGGGATGAAACATGACAACGTTTGATGTGCTGTCAACTGTTAAAGGTTCTCAATAACGTGTTTCTGCATTGATACATTTAACGTTCCTCTCATGGACTGAAGTAACTTGAAAAGGGACATCATTTAAATTAAATAAGTAGAGGCAATTGAATTATTCGCTAGTCCAATCGTGAAGCAGGGTGTTGGTTGATGACAGGAAGATATGAAAATACCGAAATTGTTACACATGGTGCGATAAATAATTTTTTAACTGGCCCTTGATGTTAACAGCATTAGAATCTCTTAACGTCGCCTACACAAAATATACAAATCGTTTGGTTTAAACATATTTTATTCAATAGAAAAGGATTGGCAAACAAGCCTAAATGGCTTATTTTAATGCCGCTCCAGAATACAAATCGTTTATCCATAACATGTGTCCTCATTCTTCATCAATATACAGAACGCTGGACAAGGAAGGTGTCTCTAATGTCAACTTCACATAAGATACTGTTGCAAAGAAGATGTTACACAGCGTTGCTATAAACCGCGAATATATATATACATGATTTTGTTGTAGCTCCCTGAATCAAATGGGCCCTAGAAATACACATAATGCATGGACGATCACTGTAGATGCAGTTTTCTTGTTGCGTTGTCAAGTTTCGAATCTGGACTAATCTTATGGTTACCGCTAGGACAATCACTTTCAATCATGCATTGCCATGACATGAATACATCGGCATTATGATCATAAAGTGTTCGATCTGAATGTATAGAATGGACTGGCATCCATTCGTTATCTCCCGTGCCATCGTGTAAGTATATACCTTGATACTCCCACTGTGCCCATTAATGATATATGATTCAGATAATGTATTGTTAAGGATTAACACATGACAGTTTTATATGAACTGCACACCATCTCGACACTGTTTGAGAATGGTATGTTAATAACTAGACAATTATGAGAACCTTACCACCAGCAGTATCATTGGGTTGTTCAAGGTGGTGAATGCAGATACATCATGATGTTTCCAGCTGTTATCACAGACACATTCGGAAATATTAATAATTAATAAAAAAAAAGTAGCTTTGTTTCTATAAAAATGCACATATTTTAAGTGAAGAATTGTGAATATGTTTCAAGTGACTGCATTTTTATTTAGCAAAATGGGGACATTGAAACGTTTTTTAAAAAATCAATACAAGCAGTAAACAAAACTGACTGACGGTAATAGCAGTCACTGTCTTACCTTTTTGTGGATCCTGAACAAATCCTTTGATGTGTTATGTTGTACTTGTCTTGGGCTTACAAGGGATTACCGTCTGGTAGTCACTAAAAAAATTAAAAGTTTGAATAGTGATCACAGAATATTTTAAATGTGTTCACCCTGTGAAAACTCATTTTGAAAGAAAAAACATGTTTTGATGAATATCTTGACTTTGATGAAAAAGTAATTGTGATAAAAATCTTGACTTTGATTGAAAGATTTTTTAAATTGATGTCGAAAAGGATGAAAAGAAGAAGACATTGATAGAAAATAACTTGAATGAAAAAGTTAAATGCAATGAGTTTTTTTATCTCGGTTTTTTTTCCATCAAATTTATTATTTGTAAAGTAATTCTTTTTCATCAAACTTAATTCTGTTTTTAAAATCACTTTTTCATCAAACTCATTTTCTATGTTGAAGAGATGTTTACATTAAACTTTCTCAAAAGTTCTACTATCCCATCTTAAGCTCGGATATCCCAAATGGAGATAGCGAGTTATAAACAGTTGAGATAAATCTGAGAGTTATCCTATCTTAAGATCGGATATCTCAACTGGAGATAGCGAGTTATAAACAGTTGGGATAAATCTGAGAGTTATCCTATCTTAAGATCGAATATCCCAACTTGAGATAGCTAGTTATAAACAGTTGGGATAGCCCTGAGAGTTATTCCATCTTAAGATAGAATATTTCAACTTGAGATAGCGAGTTATAAACAGTTGGGATAGCCCTGAGAGTTATTCCATCATAAGATAGAATATTTCAACTTGAGATAGCGAGTTATAAACAGTTGGGATAGCCCTGAGAGTTATTCCATCTTAAGATCGAATATCCCAACTTGAGATAGCGAGTTATAAACAGTTGGGATAGCCCTGAGATATATTTATCCTTTAAAGTCTTACAGTTTAAAAAATTGCCGGTCTTCAACAAGTTCATGCTCTCAATGTCTTTGAAGTGGTTTAGCTGATAACAATTCGCCGTCAAACTGTTATATCATATCATATGTGTACTACCAGACAGCATTCAATGTTATAACAGCGATTATTTGAGAGAGAAAATGAAGACTATTAATGAAAAATGACATAGTAACGTTGAGCATGAGATACGATTAATTAATTTAAACTAAGCCTAGTATATATATCTCATGTGTCAGGACTAAAATGAGATGAACAGTAATTTTAGTAAGATTAAGCAGAGGGTAGTGAAGAATGTAAATGAACTATTTTTATAAGTCCTCCCGTTTATCTTTATGGTATTGGTATAACAGTCGGTGCTGTTGGTTGATGACTGACTCTGAGGTGATGGGTTCAAATCCTGCAAGGTACTCGTCCTAAACAATGATTCAATGTTTCAAATATATGTGAATGTTTCACCTAGCCTAAGCCTACCTTTCACCAATATATGTATCTTTTTTCTACGAAAATAAATATATGAAGATTAAACTTGAAAGATAAAGGAAATGCAGCGGTTTAATGACAGTAACTTTAATATGAGCATCTTGCAAGGATTTGTCACCATAGATACTTGAACAAATAGAACAGACATGATATGCTATCGCAATGGGAACCACTGATGATCAGGGGCTTCACGATTGTTAAATTGATTAATTATTTTGTAAGTGTCTTGATGAGAGTCCAGAACTCATTGAATTCCGGATATTGCAGTTTCCATACAGGTCTGTGTTTGGGTATCACGAAAGGCGTTACTGGCGTGATTAGAATAGAGATTGAAATGTACAAAGACATTCAGTAATTCTACAATCCCCTGAACATATCACGTCAGTGTATCAGGTTTATATAATTCAATAAGAGTATAAGAACTATGTTTGTTGGTGGAATGGTGAAATGATAATTATCATGATCAGAATAATGATAAACAATGATATATGTGCATTAAAATTGCGCCTTTTACGTGTGCATATCAGTTACTCACTTATATTGTCTTCAATAAATCAACAATTTCTTTGATGTCGAAGTTAAAAGGTGATAATTTATTTTCTATGATAAATTGTGATTAAGAACCATATGTATTTCCTTAAATCCAATTTACTTATACTATATTTCATACCTTATTCTGATGTATTAAAGCACATGTCTTTGCCTCGATCGAAAACTGTTGAGAGATCCGATTGAGATGGTTACAATCCAGGTGGCATTGTGGATAAAAGCTTTAGATAAGACAGTGGGTTCGTGTCTAAATATCTAAGGCGTATAATAATGCCAATACATGTATTTGCTTATTGTAATTGCTGGATTATTCATCATATAAACCTCACATAAAATCGTTATGTTCATTTTAATGGATTCGAAAATGATCACAACATGTTTTCACAATTAAAGAGTAAGAGGTTTAGAGTAGGGTTGTGCAATATTATCGATATACCGGTATATATCGTTACAAAGTGTGTATTGCAATAATTGCAATATGATTTGTGATATCGCAATATATCGCACCAATGCATTTCAAGTAAAATTAAGTTTAAAATCTTGCTTTTAGGCACAGACACATGGTTTAATTCTCAAAAAAAAAATTGATGTGCAAAGATATGTGTTGGACAAATGATGGGAAAAAATTTTGTATGTGAATATCATTAGAATTTGCTTACATATTTACCTTAATAACTTGTTGTATATAGTTTGTAAGATCTGAAAGGCATTTTATCAAATATTTCATGTTTAAATCGCACAACGATGTATAAAAGCTCAATGTAGAAGTCATTCCATATATCGCAGTATTATTGCAATATGTGTGCTGTATATCGCAATATATCGCAATATGAATTTTTGCACAATATCCAGCCTTAGTTTAGTGTATCACACCATAACATGAACCATTTTGGGTTGATTGCAGGGTAACATGTATACTAATGTCTCTGTGGTGTCTCTGTGGTATATTTGTGGTGTAATTGGCGACTATGAATTTATATACAGTAACACTAGAGTAACATAAACCTTTACTACACTTATCACTTATCCTGTCTGATTCGAAGTAATACCTTCTTTCTTAGCATAAAGACATAGTTAATAACTTGACGCTCTTAAGTAAAAAGGCTAAATTTAAATGTTATGCTTCACGTCTAATCCCATATATGTGTGGATACAATAGATACGTTCTGCACTGGTTTCCATTAGATGCCTTAGCTTTACTTCATTAGAATAAAATTACATATTGTATTATTATTGCTTTATTTAATAACAGCAAAAATAAGTTTTATATTGAAACATCGTTTCTATGTAACTCTTTGTTTTCAGAAAACCTGAACAAATGTATGTGTTGTGCATATTACTTTGGTACATACATCTTGCATATAAAATAGAGCTTGAAACAGACGTCCACTAAAGCTTGCCAAGGAAAAATATTCCTTTGAATATAACTTTATAAATATAACATATTTGGCTAGTAAACCTGTCGGATAAAACGTTGGAATTAAATAGATGAAACTGACACTAGACAGAACAAAGTGTGTAATCCATGTTTGACATTACGCCTCAAATTGTATGTGACATTGATATTATCATCTACATGTATCTTCTTATGAATGGTATTCGTTACAATTCGCGAGCGTTATTCTGAGTCCAGTGAAATATAACCAGCATTAAGTCATGAAAGTAAAGCTCATTGTAGCAGTTATCAACGTAAACCATACAGAGGCAAGAAGAGTGGAAATGATAGATGATTTTCGGGGGTAATTCTAAATTGGATGCAAACTGGACATTATCTTGTAAAAATGTCTACTAAAAACGTGGCTACCTATATGTAAACTTCTTGTTTTGAATATCAAATCTTTCTATAGAAGGAAAATGTAAGAGAAAGGGGCTACCCGTAATAAGTGAAACAACAGAAATAAGAAATATTCTTTAAACGCACACAGCAAAAATAAGTTCATTTCCACAAGGTAGAAATGTGACGGAATGTGACTATTACATTTTTGGAAATTTCTCGTCAATTTCTATGCGGAAATCAACAATAAATCATTCTCCGGAAAGTTTCTTACTGACATTTTGCCAGATTTCCGAAACATTAAAAACAGTTATTAGAATTATCATAAGATCTGTAGCATGCGGAAAAGATGAGGAAACCTGTACTATCCCAACATCTTTTAATTTACTCCTGTTTGAAACACAATGGAAATAAACAACTACAGTTTCCATCTAAAAACACAATGGAAATTAAATTAAATAAAGCAGAAACGGATAGCTTCTGGTAACCAAACGGTAACCAAAATCCGATTCATTTCCAGAAATGAATTATTTTTGCTGTGCCATGAAAATAAGATCATAGAAGAATAAAACAAAACTACAAAAGACGCATGTAAAATGTTCAAAATACATTATTTATAGTTTATAAATAAATACATGTTAAATTTTGATTTTGTTTAATTCAACATGTGAATTGGCAGCTGACAGTATTTCGACAGAGTGACCACATGAGCAGTTATATGTTTTGTCATATATTTAGTATATCCATCAACGTTCAGATCACTACAGCAGAGCTTAGTAGCGTTGGTTATCTCGACAGGCAAAGAGTTCCATGCAATATTAGCACTTTATCTCTTATTTCTGTAATTCATTGTTTGAATGGAAAATATTTAGATAGTCAGGATATGTTTCCAGTTTTCTCTATCAAGTGGAGTTAGCTTCCTATTTCCATAATGGATAACAACCGTTTGCAATGTGTTCATTCAACCTTGTTTTACCTTTAGAATTTGAGTCACATGCCAAGATTTTTATCTTTAAATAGGCCTGATATGGCGGTATTACCATGATACCATTATGGGTAACAGCCGTTTGCAATTTGTTCATTCACCCATGTTATACCTTTAGAATTTGAGTCACATGGCAAGATTTATATCTTTAATTAGGCCTTTTAAGGCGGTATTACCATGATTTTCACTACAAGCTAGGTCAGGAATACTTCAATGTTTGAAAAGTCGACAACTTTAATGTATTTATCTTGATAAATGATTATTTCGATTTTTAGTCAAAATGGCATTGTTCTAGCATTTACAACAACACTTTAAGATATATGCCTTATGTTCAATCATTTTGGTCAAAATATTTTCTTGTAAGCAATAAAGAAGTTGATAATATGGAGGTGACAGAGATCTAAAGTTTCGTCAGCTTCTTGACTTTCGCAATGGAAATACCTTGTTATTCTGTGTCTTTATTGAAATGGTAGAATGGTAGGTATAGGTTGATATTATTAAAACAAAGTTGAGGAAACAATATTTTCTGGAAAAAAACTTCTTTACTGAAGGACACTCAGATCTATGGAACTTTACGTCATTACTGTGAACGTACACTGCATTTCTGAGCATATGTTTATTCCTTGATATTCCAACTGATGACGGAGTATGCATGTTCTCAATAAAAAAAGTTGTTATCTAGAAAATGTTGTTATATAATGCATTCCACTTCTGAATGCAGACTTGATCAAGGAGTTGTATACTCTACTATGCCAAACTCTGTCAATCTGATACACGCATTCCTTATAAATATCATTCATCATAAATATATATGATTCCCCGGACCTACCTCTTGCAGAATTTGAAAGGAAGAATAACTTCTAAAATAAATGACATTTAATTGATTCGCTCGTTGTAAAGTGGTCATTGAGGAAGCAAATAAATGAAATTTTTAAAGATTTGTCGAAAAAAATATTCATTAAATACTGAATGCAAAAGGATTCAGTAATCTGTGAACATTTAATCAAAAATGTTGTTTTAAAAGACGAAAAGAAAAGAATATGTCATATATTGAAATATATATTTGAAAGCTTTAATTACTGAAACAGGTGTACAAAAAAAAATTAATTAGACGGTTCCACCGATATATCGGACATTTTGTCGTTTTGCATTACGTGAAATGACAAGAACCGCTGCGAAAGGCCATATATATATATATATATATCGAGTTTTACCCTTTTTCGGTAACAAATCAGTACATTCCAGAAGATTATGTAACTTGCCTTGTCTCTCAACTAATATCCGCTTATACATGATGAAATATGACAATGGCAGATATACCTTATTCTTGTATAATTAGAGGTTTATAACGTCATTTTTCATATCGTTCCCCCATATCAGCCCGAGGGCCGAGGTCATAGAGGTGATACGGGACGAGGGCTGATATGGGTTTTGAGATGAAAACTGGCATATTGTAACTTGTTGATTGATGTAATATTTATTTTAAAAATCAAAATAACAACTTGTAGAGCATCAAAATAGTAAGAATATGATGTGTGTACAATGCAAACATCTTTGCCAGATTATAAGCTTAGGAAAACATACGTCAGTCATGCACTAAGAATTGTATCAACGTTATGCAGAATTAATTGTTATTACAGTTTTAAAGTAAGTGTATGACCCTTGAAGAATTGATTTCACCCATTACGTTACTGTATGTTTCAGTGGCATTAGACAATGGAGATTACTCTTATCTAAAGACACCCGGGCTGAAATGAATTTGTAGAACTTGATTTTGATTGAAATTGAATATTCATTTAGTGCTATCACCTTACCTTACTTTAGCACAAATATAAACATCCACTATTTCATTTTCATTTCATTTCAAGCTGTGCATAATACGTGCCTCTTTGTACATGTAAAACAACATACAGTAGAACATGGATATAGCCAATACGGATATAGCGCACAAACGGATATAAAAAAAAATGTGTATAAGTCCCCTCAAAAGCCCAATACAGTATGCAAACGCGAATAGCGAACACGGGATATAGCGAACTGAATTGTTTGGTCCCTTTATGTTCGTTATATCCGTGTTCTACTGTACTTATTTTTTAAACCTCTCAAGTAGATGCTCTTTTATTGATTCACTACTGACATCATGAAGCAAGGGATTTAGAAGATGAGACATGATACAGTCACCTTATACCAAGTTAAAAAAGGACAACTCCTCCTTAAAATGTTGCATATTCCCGTTTCCCATCAGAACCTTAAGTGTCATTGGTATTGAAAACAACATTTTTATGTAAAGGGTTTTATTTTGCTGATATCTTGTTACACGTGCATCTGGTTTACAGCAACATTCGTCTACAATGACATGTGGTAGTGGCATGTGGCCCTGTGCATAGATCAGTCAACGGTGAAGTTCAGCAACGGTGGGCGCGGCTTGTCGCATGAGTGGATTAAGTGAAAGTTTGAAGGTGATTCCCTGCCCCACACTGAGACATGAGTCGAAAGAATTATGGTGTCACCCTGGGTTGGTGACTTTTTTCAACCTGTACTTCTGTTCACCCAGCAGTAAGTGTGTACCTGGTGTATGATGTGGAGGAGGTCACCTTTGAGCGCTACGGCAGCTAAGGTTACACCAGCGTAATAATGTTGGAAGCGCCCACAAGAGCCCACAAGGTTGAGATATGTGGGCTATATAAAAAACATCCATTATATATATTTACAGCCTTCTTGAGTAAGACAATTGTTTCCTCTCCAAACAATTTGTCACATTTATGGCCCAAAAACCTTTCTGGTCTTTACAGATAGAAACAAATGCGATGACTGACATTTAAGAAAACTGTTGTGCGGGGACAAAGCACCCAAATACTATTAATGATCAACAACAGGTTTATATGTGTATTATTTAGATATTCACCCAAATAAAACTCATTCGATACACCACTTATCTCCTATTTTCCTGCACAATACTTTCATTGAAAACTCACCTGACAATCAAATGTCGTATAATAATTATTCGTTCATATATATCGTTTTGCACTCTATCCTGATCAAAATAAACATTGAGAGAATAATGTTTGACCATAGACAAAAACCTCTGAAACGGTAAATGTCAGTTGGTCAATATGACAAACTCATACTCATACTATGTTGACATTAATGATACTTTCTGACAATCATTACAATAATAACCAATAAAACCATTTGTGGAACTCATCACTTAGAGCAAATGGCAACAGAAAGAGGTCTGCATACATCAATATGCCAGCATGTATTTCCGTTGTAAGTCGTTAACATCTCCATATATAACGGGGAATTGATTCGTGTTTTTATTAATGTTATTCACGTCGTACCAAGGAGAGATATTTGCTTTAAAATATATTACAAACTCGAATAAGTGAAACTGTTCACCCGACTGAATTTAATTAAATGACATTATCTGTGTTCAACGTTAACATTTAAATTTGTTCAACAATATCTCATTGGAGATATTATTTCATTCAGTCCCCCTTTTGGGATTTAATATTCAATATAAGTATACACAGTCATAAAATTAGATTATGACTTGATGTGTCATACGACTTTGACAAAACGAGTGTGAATTATGTTGCCTGCGCAAAAGCACGAGCACAAGTTGTGAATTGCGTTAAAGCAGTTTGACACTCATGCAAGTGTAATAGTTTGTTTCATTATCAGAGATTTATACTCAACATATTCCAATGCATACCTTGCGAAACCTTTTCCCCTGGATCGAAATGCTTCAAGATTCGTTTGATTTGGATTGGACTGCACATGCAGATCATGGAATCATGAACGTTTGGCAGTTTGAAATCCCTATATCACGCATACATCTCGTGGGGATTAGACGATCATTGAATCAATAAGGAAAATTCGAACATACGGCTCATACAACTTGAGGGGTGAACACTGACTTGAAAGTGAAGTGATACGTGCACCAATGCACGTAAATAACATACTTAATTATTGACGTAAATGATAATGTATGAACTTTGTACATGTACATCCAATTTGAAATCAATCTGGTTTTAGCAATTTCATCATGTCCAAGGTATTGTCATCGCAATACTTGCTTTCATAATCCATTCTGATGGGTTTCTTTATCTAATAGAATGTGGAACTCTGACTTCAACGACTGAGGACTAAAGTAACTTCTGATTGTATTATTTTTTGGTGTGATTGAAATTGTCATTACATACATGTAAAACAGTCCATTTCATAACACTCACGTGGGACTATATTTCTAGAAGTAATATGAGATTGGAAACTAATCCTGACATTTGAAGGAGAAAACAATTTTTAATCTGTATTGATGCTTGATATTCATTTTAAGGTTATCATATATAGCATTCACATTTCTTCGTCACCTCGCCTAACAATTTTCCTTGCAAGTCTACATCACTGGCTTATTTAAGGCTTGCTGTATTTCTTACTATTACAGTACAAGCGTAGCATCTATAAATTTCATAGAGTTTGTTCACTGACTCATCGTTTGAAATTGGTATGAATGCTTGGGCTTGTTTAACCTAAACTATTTACAAGGCAGTGAACAAACATATTGACATATATTTCATTATAAGTTCAGACTTTGCAATTTAAATGATTTTTAATCCACATATAAAATGAAAAATGAAAAATGATGGAAACATGTGTAAAGTTAATTAAAACAACTCTTTATTTTTTTCTTAGAACAAGCACTTAGCTCCAAGCACCAAAGCACCGCATCACTGTGTCCCCATGTGCAAACGTAGTACAAGGAACTTTTAACAAAACTACAACTATAATTATTTAAAGTGTTTAAAGTCTTCTTAAGAAAACAGTATGTAATAGCAATGCGCAACGATACAGTGATGAAGTAGTCCTGGTATTTAATTAGGATAATTCTCAAGTTATGAAGGTTATCGTATTCTACTATCAAATTCAGTGTTGAGGAACATATTCCGGTCACATGACCAAACACGCCCATATAAAGAGATACATGCTTAAAAAGTCGTTTAGATAACGGCTGCGGCTTCTTCACTTCCTGCTTAATATGGTAATGCATATTCAATCAGGTTTACATGTAAATGGAAGGAAAGGAAACATCGTTTCAAAAGGGTAATTAAATGACAACTTCGATTAAAAGTTCCTTTGTTATTCCATTGCAGGCCAAAAAAGTCACATTTCAGCAATGGAAACTTTAATTCAATTTGGCATTTAAGAGACCATATTATGGGTTTTGTGTTCTATGCCGAGGCCAGCGATGTTAGGGATGAAACATGACAACGTTTGATGTGCTGTCAACTGTTTAAGGTTCTCAATAACGTGTTTCTGCATTAATACATTTAACGTTCCTCTCATGGACTGGAGTAACTTGAAAAGAGACATCATTTAAATTAAATAAGTAGAGGCAATTGATTTATTCGCTAGTCCAATCGTAAAGCAGGGTGTTGGTTGATGACAGGAATATATGAAAATACCGAAATTGTTACACATAGTGCGATACAAAAATTTTAACTGGCCCTTGATGTTAACAGCATTAGAATCTCTTAACGTCGCCTACAAAAAATATACAAATCGTTTGGTTTAAACATATTTTATTCAATAGAAAAGGATTAGCAAACAAGCCTAAATGGCTTATATTAATGCCGCTCCAGAATACAAATCGTTTATCCATAACATGTGTCCTCATTCTTCATCAATATACAGAACGCTGGACAAGGAAGGTGTCTCTAATATCAACTTCACATAAGATACTGTTGCAAAGAAGATGTTACACAGCGTTGCTATAAACCTCGAATATATATATACACGATTTTGTTGTAGCTCCCTGAATCAAATGGGCCCTGGAAATACACATAATGCATGGACGATCAATGGAGATGCAGTTTTCTTCTTGCGTTGTCAAGTTTCGAATCTGGACTAATATTATGGTTACCGCTAGGACAATCTTTTTCAATCATGCATTGCCATGAATACATCGGCATTATGATCATAAAGTGTTCGATCTGAATGTAGAGAATGGACTGTCATCCATTCGTTATCTCCCGTGCCATGTATTACAGTTTCGTGTAAGTATATACCTTGATACTCCCACTGTGCCCATTAATGATTTATGATTCAGATAATGTATTGTTAAGGATTAACATATGACAGTTTTATATAAACTGCACACCATCTCGACACTGTTTGAGAATGGTATGTTAATAAATAGACAATTATGAGAACCTGACCACCAGTACTATTATTGGGTCGTTCAAGGTCGTGAATGTAGATACATCATGATGTTTCCAGCTGTTATCACAGACACATTCATAAATATTAATAATTAATAATCAAAAAGTAGCTTTGTTTCTATTAAAATGCACACATTTTAATTGAAGAATTGTGAATATGTTTCAAGTGACTGTATTTTTATTTAACAAAATGGGGACATTGAAACGTTTTTTAAAAAACGATACAAGCAGTAAACAAATCTGACTGACGGTAATAGCAGTCACTGTCTCACCTGTTTGTGGACCCTGAACAATTCCTTTGATGTGTTATGTTGTACATGTCTTGTGCTTACAAAGGATTACCGTCTGGTAGTCACTAAAAAAATTAAAAGTGTGAATAGTGATCACAGAATATTTTAAATGTGTTCACCCTGTGAAAACTCATTTTAAAGAAAAACATGTTTTGATGAAAATCTTGACTTTGATGAAAAAGTAATTGTGATAAAAATATTGACTTTGATTGAAACATTTTTTAATTTGATGTCGAAAAGGATGAACAGAAGAAGACATCGATAGAAAATGACTTTAATGAACAAGTTTAATGGAAAGATTTTTTTTCTCAGTTTTTTTCATCAAATTTCGTTTTTGTGAAGTCACTTTTTTCATCAAACTTAATTCTGTTTATAAAATCACTTTTTCATCAAACTCATTTTCTTTGGGGAAGACATGTTTACATTAAACTTTCTCAAAAGTTTTGCTATCCCATCTTAAGATCTTATCTTATCTTATCCCAACTGGAGGTAGCGAGTTATTTACAGTTGGGATAACCCTGAGAGCTATCCCATCTTAAGATCGGATATCCCAAGTGGAGATAGCGAGTTATTAACATTTGGGATAGCCCTCAGATATATTTATCCTTTACAGTTTTAAGGTTTTTAACCCTTAAGAAGCTGGCTAGGCCATAGCTTTTATTATATAGCAAGTCGCACATTATCCTAATTTTGATCCACATGGGATAGTGTTCTGCGGTTGATTTTTTCAAATCATTAGCATCACCATCAACACAAAATTGCACGGTATTCAACTAGTTGATGCTCTCAATTACTTTGAACTGGTTTAGCTGATAGCACTTCGCCGTCAAACTGTAATATCATATCGTATGTGCACTACCATGCATACAGCATTAAATATTATAACAGTGATTATTTGAGCGGGAAAATGAAGAGAGGCTATAAGTGACAGACAGTAACGTTGAGCCTGTAGACAGTTTCTATCTTGATCAGATCAGGGGCTTCACGATTGTTAAATTGATTAATTATTGTGTAAGTGTCTTGATGAGGATCCAGAACTCATTCCGGATATTGCAGTTTCCATACAGGTCTGTGTTGGGGTATCACGAAAGGCGTTACTGGCGTGACTAGAATAGTGATTGAAATGTACAGCGACATGCAGTAATTCTACAATCCCCTGATACTATGACAACGCACAAGAGAAAATCACGTCAGTTTATACATTTCAATAATAGTAAAGAACTATGTTTGTTGGTGGAATATCCATGAAATAAAAGTGATCAGAATAATGATAAACAATGATATATGTGCATTAAATTTGTGCCTTTTCCGTGTGCATGCATGTCAGTTACTCAAATCACTTATATTGTCTTCAATAAATCAACAATCTCTTTGTTGTCGAGGTTAAAGGATGATAATTTATTTTGTTTGATAAACTGTGATTAAGAACCATATTTAATTCCTTAAATCAATTTACTAATACTATATTTCATACCTTATTCTGAAGTATTTAAGCACATGTCTATGCATCGATCGAAAACTGTTGAGAGGTCTAATTGATATGATTACAATCCAGGTGGTATTGTGGATAAAAGCTTTAGATAAGATACTGGGTTCGTGTCTAAATATCTAAGGCGTATCAGAATGCTAATAAATGTATTTGCTTATTGTAATTGTTTAAATTAATGAACTCGAGAATAAGTTTTCTAGTACTTTAGAGAAACATGACCTAGATTTGAGGGATCTTACATAAAATGGTCTGTCTAAATTATATTAAATTGTTTCTATTCGGATAGAAACATATATGATACTTAATGTTATTTCTCATTTGAGAAAATAAGTTCTGAGTGTATAATGTCATAAGTTGAATCATATTGAGTTCATACAAAATAAACAAATTTAAAATAAACAAATGACTTTGTGGTGTCTCTTAGGTGTAATTGGCGAGTATGTATTCCATATAGATTAACAAACAAATACACATTTCCTACAATCACTTATCTTTTCTGATTCAGAGTTATGCCTCAACGAGTATTGTTATAATGGCATGCTTATTAACCTGACCTTCTAAAGAAAAATACAATTTAAATTGCATGCTTCATATCTAATTATCTAATTATATACAGGTGTTTACGTAGGTAAACGCAGGTACGTTCAATCTTTATTCAATACTTAAAGGCCACTGACGTATAGTACATTTAGTGAAAACAATATTTACTCATTTTTACAATACTTGTAACAGCATCACTTCACATATATATGTCATCTGACATCTATTCATGTTACATAATAATATCTATCATATCATGTCACATCTAATGACGTCATATATTATATTGTCATATCATATATATCACATCCCAACATATATGACATTATTTCATTAATTTCTGTCATAGTAGGCATACAAATGAACATAGAAAGGTTTTGTAGAACATTACTATTTGTCTTCGATAGCAGGGCAGAAAATTATTTGGGTATTTATGATGATATGCTTGTAGATATTTTTCTCTAAGATGTGAATACACATGGCATATAAGTAAAAAAAGGTATTCGTCTTCTATTACATCTAAGCGACAAAGCTTACAGATTCTTTCTTCATGAGTAAGTTTTATAAAGCGCCAACACAAAGTCTCCACAAAAAGGTCATGAGATAAACATCTAAAACGTGAAAGAACCGTTCTATTTTTTAACAGTAACCGTTTAATAAGTAGGTACGTTGTGCACTGTAATGATTAATGTTGACCATTGAA
Source organism: Gibbula magus (assembly GCA_936450465.1). Taxonomy (NCBI): domain Eukaryota; kingdom Metazoa; phylum Mollusca; class Gastropoda; order Trochida; family Trochidae; genus Gibbula; species Gibbula magus. The sequence goes on from OW388306.1 coordinate 26,153,358, forward strand.
AAATAATGTTACCAATAGTAAAACACCCTTTCGTCTTCGGAAAGTCAAGTTGAACATGAGTGTGCATGGTTCCGTAAAGCCATGGGAATCGCTTTTGTAATTTCGACGTACTAAAATGTGTTCACATTAAAATGGCCGCCATGCAATTTTTGCTTTATACTCTTAACCGTTATTACCACTGTGGATAACTGGTTTGTGTAATAAGATGTTTTACCTTCTAAATTTAATATAAATGACAAAAACTATCACTGTAAATGGGACATTTTTAAAAATAAAATTTGCAAAAAACGTTCTACTGCCTCTTTGAGAGATTGTAGGTTACCACCTTTGAACAAAACATCTAATATTCACAGATGAAGATGTTCATTGTTCGTGTCAATTTAAATCATATTGTGGTATTAACAGCAATGTACAGTAATTATCAAACCAAATGTAGTCTATGGAATTTAACATGTAGACACAAACTCACGTATTGGGCTATATCTGTATCAATCTGCCAGCATGTATTTCCGGTTCATACTGTGAACAAAGCCATATCCTACAGAAAATGAGTTTCATCTCATGCTTTTCACATTTACTTATATATACGTCACCCGACGAGGTTCCACATACAGATATAAGAGTAATATACTTAGGTTTCTTACTAGCTCAATGTAAAAAGTTTGTTGATAATTTATTTTATTAGAATTAACATGGTATTCGTTTGGTTAGATTATAACAATCAAATACAAAATGGTTGTTACAATCACTGATGAGGACTTTCGATTTCATCATCGTCAACACGTTCATGTGACACAGGAAAATAAAATAAAAGATGTTTTAATCAAAGAGTTCCTGACCCTTTTAAGCACCGAAAAGGTTGCATTTTAGAATGACAAAGAACAGTTTCAAATTATACTTGAAATCATATAATGGTCTTGTAAAAAAAAAACATAGAATAAAAAAAAAGAGGTCACAGGTCTTTGAACTAACATCAGTTCTCGGACAAGACAATTTAATTTTGTAAAATGAAGGTACACTTTGGCTTGGTTCTTGTGTTTAAATCATTGGCCATTACATTCTTTCAGGGGCAGCTTTATATTTTATATCTGGCTAACAAAACGTGACGACAAGCTGTCATTGAAGAAAGTTGAAGTTGTATTATTTCGACTCGCGGTCGACTCAATGTCATATATGTGTATATATGTATGTATAGAAAAAATCCCCAATATGTTCATTAAACATTTCAAATGAATTAGATGGTCTCCGATTTGAAATATACTGGTTAAAATAAGTTAGGGATATTGAAAGCTTTATGATTTATATTTCATCAGTTAATATTCAAAATGACAAGATTGACCAGTGTACTAAGTAAAAAAATTGTCATCAACAAAGCTGTTGGATGACTGACCAACCTCTTTCGCCTGTAAAAATGTAACACATGTTTATGTTTCTATATTTGCAGGGTAACCTGAAGGTGAAAGTGGTCAATGCTATCATAGAAAAGAAGAGTTCTCCTCAAGATTTGAAGAGAGAACGTGGAAAAAACGTCTTGCTCGGAGACAGCACCGGACTTTGAGAAGAAAAACGACATCTTTCAAAGGAAGGGAAGACCTATTAGCTTACTAATCCCATTATAAATCAATATATCGGGAGCCAAAATGGGAGTCCACTGTAATTGCGCTAACTGAAGACCTGAACTGATGATGACAACATATGAAAAAGAAGTACACAATTGGAAAGGTCACGTGGTCGACGGAACAAGGGCATTAACATGTCAAAACTGCTATTCGTCTGTGTGAATCAACAAACACTCAAGTGTACACAATGTCGCAAATGATGCGAAAAAGAATCACTGAATCATGTCATTAAAGGTGCATCCATTGTGTTTCATAAAATTTGATTAGGCTTTACTTCATTCCGACTCACCATATGTGCTGTTTACAGTGCAAATAAATTCACTCGGCTTGCAAAATCACCAAATACATATTAGTTTCCAATTAAAATAGAGTAACAGTATTATGCATGTGTAGAAACCGAAACTACACGTCCCAAATACATATTAAACCTATTAAACATGATCAACCCAAGTTTATCAGTTTGTCTGAGTTGAACATTTGCCAATAGTTTAATTGAACAATTGGGGGAAGGGGTTCGAACATAGTATGGGGTTGTATAGTTAGTCGTGGGCTCCTACTGTTGATCCGTAAGTCTGTGATCACATCGTTTTGGAGCGGTACTCAAAAACAATTAGGCGTAACTAAACGACTCGTGGCTTGATGACCAACCATGATATGTAGTTGTGCCTTTCTTAGTTTTCAGCTTTATGGAGATTTCGATTTTGGCGGTTTCTGCTGCAGCGCGCTTTAGAAATTGTTTAAGACCAGAAATGGAGAAAAAAAACAATAGGCCTATCTTAAATAAACTTTGTAGTTTGATTAATCATAGCTCTATATATTTCTCAATTTGAACAAGAAACACTAGGATGCTGAAGTCTCGTGACAACATACCTTTTCCATCTTTTGTTCTGAATTAAGGAAAGAAAGGACGATGAAAAGAAATATTTCAGACTTCATTTATGTTTTCAAATAGCAAATATTATTATGTCTATTTTTCAAAAGTGTAAGAACATTTGGGAGTCACCCAACGATTTAAAGAGTTGTCACCATTAATGACAATCCAGCAATTTATACTATTTTTAAACGTTTTGATATTCACTGTCGGCCAAAAGAAACACCAACCAGATATCTTATCAGATTTCGTAAATGCTATTAGTTATTATACTATAAGTTATTATACTATAACTCACCGTAGCCATTTAGCCATCAATTAATCTCTCGACAAATATAACCAAGTTAAAATGAATAGAGTTACCTTCCTACACCCTCCCTCCCCGCTAGGTGGCTACCCGAGTAACGTCACTTCTTTCTTTGTCGCAATCAAGACTGGACGTCCATTTTGCTAGCTCGCAGAGTTTTGCCATATTTGATTAAATACCCTCGACCGAGGTTTTCTAGTTGTGTTTTGAGTGTTTTTGATGTATATTTGATGCTCTTCTTCACCTGCATGGGTTTGGAGAGAGGATTTTGCTTTCCTTCTACAGTGTGCATCTCCACTGTAGCGGGTTATCTAGGTCAGTGCTTCTCGCTGCCTTGACTGGAGAGGTTCCTGCTCGAGCACTTGGCACATGATCAGAGGACTGTCGCTACTCGCTAGTAGCGTCGGTGCATGTGGTCTGACCGCCTCTCGTTCGCTCAGACGCTCCATCGTCTATCCACTCATTCGCCTTTCCTCCGACGGCGTTTCGAAACGACACCTTGGAGGTGTTGGCCTTCATCGTCTGACGGATAGGCAGGCGGATGGAGCGTTACTAGATGACATCTTCTTGTGTCAGGACTTCGCCTTTTGGATAGGCAGAGGGAGCGTTTTGAAACGACACCTTCTCGCGTTTGATTAGATTAACCCTCCGTTACCGGAGCGGACGGAGCGAGTCGTAATGATGCCATGTCGTAACGACGGTTTCTTGATTCGTCGTCGGTTCATGACGATGCTAGTTGTTCAGTAGGCCTCCGCCTTTGGGTCGGACAGAGCGCTCGGTTCTGTACCGGTTCGCTATACTGGTTGGACGCGTCTCCACTTGGACTTGGCTTTTACCTTAGGCTTCAACTACCTCTCAGTCGGTTGTCAGGCATTGTCTTCCGACTTCGCATGTACTAATGCTTGTTGGTTCGGCGTCGTCTAATTGCGTGCGCGTTCTAGCGTGCGTCAACGGACCGGCTGTGTGTTAGTGTTGACACCTCTCTCCCGCGTCGGTTAGTGTTTGACTTTGACTGTTGGAGATGGCTTCGCACAACTCGGGGTTTTGCGGACGATAAGGAAGTCATCCTTGTATGACCCTCACGCCTACTGCCGCACGAGTGTGCAGAGGATAACAGCTGCGCGGATTGTCTGTCCCTCAAGCGTATTGTGCGGCATTAAGTAGGTCAGAGCGAGAGTCACGTATCTCTCGTAAGAGACCGTGTCCGTCTCTCCACCCCACTCTAGTGGTGTTAAGCTTTAGTCACCTAACGGACAAGTGCAATTAGACATTCGAGCCTTAGGCATCGGCTACTCACTTAGTCATGTTTTTCGGTGGCACTGAAGTTGTCTTCCAACTTCGTCTGTACTAGTACTTCACTGTTCCGGCGTCGTCTGCTGATGACGTCGTGTGATTGCATGCGCGTGCGGTCTACTGAAGACAGCGTGTGATTGTGTGCGCGCACAGCACGAAGCGTTCCGAGTTCAGAGCGGGAGACAACACGTTGTAGTTTTAGGCTTCGCCTGGGTCGGATGTTGTTGTAACCAGACGTGCTTCGACTGTGGCCGAAGTCGCCGTCGTTCCGACGTCATTTGACAGGGGTCACCTTGTCCAGTTGCAGTCGTGCAACGGGGATCGTCCTTCAATTGCATGCTGGCTACGGTGAGTTATCAACTAGAGTATGAAAATAATATTACGTTTTTTTTTTTAAACGTCACTATTTATACTCACCGTTGATAACTCACCGGTCTGTTTACCCCGCCCCCCCCCCCCCCCCCCCCCTGCGAGTCTGAGAGCTGCCTGCGTCCAGCCTCCAGGAGAAAGAAGTGACGTCACTGGAGTAGCCACCTAGCGGGGAGCGAGGGTGTAGGGAGGTAACTCTATTCATTTTTAACTGTGTTATATTGATCGAGTGATTAATTGAGAGACTCAATGGCTACTGTGAGTATAGATAATGACGTTTACTCAAAAACGTACTAAAATGAACAGCTTAGCAATATTATAGCATTATGAAGTTTGAAACGTGTTAAAATGTTAAAGAAAAGTTCAAATTTGAAATGTATGCTGTCAAGCGCAAATTGAATGAAGAATGTCAAGTTATCATGCTCGTGTGTTTTGGGATGGTAAATATCTTGCATGAGGAATAAACAATATGTATTCAGCTCGACAAAGCTCGCAAAATACAATGTTTATTCTTAACGCATACTACATCCTCATGATGACATATATGTATATAGTATTAAAACATCAAAAAGGTAACAATATTTACATTACATTATTTAGGTAACAACGTTATTTTATTATCCAAAGATCGTCGGTTTCATTCATCACTACAACTTCTAAAATGCCTCTTAAAAGAACCGTTTTACTGTAATCACACACGATATTTTTGAGTATATGTTCATTCCTCATATTCCAACGGATGAAGCAATAAGCAAATACTCCGAAACGGCATGTAAGTTCACATTAAAAAGTTATCATCCTGAAAATATTGTTACCACATGCATTCCAATTCTAAATGCTCTTCACAGACTTAATAAAGAAGTTATGTACATCAATCTCAACCAGAAATTTATCATCAATTTCTGATTCCCTGGGCACTTATTCTTCAAGTAAACGAAAGGAAACATAAGTAAAAGATTTGCTCTTTGTAAAGTTGGCAACTAGAAACCAAATACATGATACAAGTTTAAGAATGTTGGTAAAAAAGTAAATAATTAATGGATACTGAGTCCATCAGTTTGTACCCATTTTAATCGCAAATGTTTTTTTGAAAAGATGGAGATGTGGCATATATCTCAACACATAATATTTGAAACCTTTAGAGGATTCCCTTGGAATGTAGGACATTTTGCTTTTGTGTATTACATGAAGTGACAAGAAAAGCTGACAGAAGTAAAATATATCCACTTTTGCAGATTTAATTGCTATAAAACATTTTAAGTAATTCGATGAGCTTGTGAATAATTGTGAAGGTACTCTGTGTGTAAGTGGTATTAGACATAACGAGATTGCACTTATATAAGTCATCCGAACTGATACGAACTTACAGAGCCTGCTGGTGTGATGTGAATTTGGATATTATGCCATCACGTTTCCTAGCTAAGTAAAACAACCACAATCAATATGTATATGTACTTGTAAATACTCAGTTGGTTTCTTTAAAAATCAGACTTTCATTTCAAGCTGTGTAAAATACGAATCAGTTTGAAGATGTGAAACGACTCATATATTGAACATTCTCTCACGTAGATGCTATTTTATCCATTCACTACTAATATCATCAATGAAGGGATTGAAAAAATGGAAAATGCTACAGTTACCATATACAAAGTTAAAAAAAAGCAAGAGCTACTCTATATGTTGCATATTCATGTTTCTCATCAGCACCTTTAGTGTCAATGGTATTGAAAACAACATTTCTGCAAGTTTATGTAACTGATTTTTATTTTGCTGTAACCTTATTACATGTACATCTGGTTTACAGCAATATTAGTCGCCAATGACATATTTTCCCAGCCTCTCTGTGTAACTAAATTTTTTCCTCGCCAAACTATTTATCACATTTATGGGTTTATAGTTTTTTTTCAGTTACAGAAAAAAACATGCTATGATTGTTTTTTTTAAGACATTTTAAAAAATTGGACGCAACAAATTCTTAACATTTAGTTTGTTGTGGCAAACCATCTGAAGACCATCACCTGGTATGATCGACCAAACAAAAGTTATAAATGAATTCTTAAAATTTAATAAATATTTATAACTTGTTTCACGTTGTCTTATATACTGTATTGATCTATTGGTAATGGCATGCATATATTTGGACAATATACTTATATAACAAATGAAATATTTTTCAAAAGTATGAAAAATTTGCTAGAAAATAAAATATCACATTGAAATTTATGTATTATTACAGTTTTTAAAATATTTAATTGAATTCATCTCCCGAAATGAACATTTGGAACATGTTTGACAAACAACATTTACGTATACTGTACAATACAATTGAAGTATCACAATGAAATTACAAAATTACAAAATTACAAAATTATGTTTCAAAATGTGTAAACACATATTAAGATATATGTATTTTGTAATGTATTTGTCTGTTCTGATAGAACTATAAATTCAATTAGTCAATTCAATGTATGTGTTATACATGTGTTTGTATATATATTTATCATATAATGGCGGGTGTTATCGATGCAATAAAGCAATCTGATAAACTTGGTATCCAAATCTGATAAATATGCAAAACAGGTCAAAGGTCAATTACACGAACTACTTTCGAAAAAATTCCACTCTTTCATGCGAATCCTAAAACTGTTTACGAATCATTGAAAAGCGTAACCGGGAGTTTATCCGTGTATTTCCGCTTGAAAGAATGGACATTCGAAAAAAAAACTTCATCTGATATGAAACTGTGCATTTTTAGTTTTAACAAAGTAAAGATAATTGTAGATTTAATCTAAAAATCATTCAAAACTTCAGTGCGCTATTGGCCAACAGAATCAGCAATTAGCTGCAGTGTCCTGTGTACACAATGAATTTGATGTGTCAGCGTCAAACCGACACGCCTCGTCGATCGCACTAGCGTTTCGGCAGTTCTTGAGGGCTGAGCATACGGTATTAGATACATTTATAGGTGATTTTTGTCATAAACGAAAGAAACAACCTCATCCCACAAATAATTACCGTTTAAGTGTGAAAGATACTGTAATGCAGCAATCCGAATCAACCCTGCAACGCAGCTTCCAAAACGTTGAAACTAGAGTTACTTCCCTTGTTCTAGCGACGTGACCAAGTGATGAGTGCTTTTTAATTATTAGATAGGTGCATATGAATTGATTGAAAATATCTCCATGAATAAGAAATCAGCGACCAATTGTTGATTTTATTAATAAACGCGCACATCGTGTTTTATTTTATTTTTTAATTAAGAACTATTTCTAGGCACTTCACAGCCGTTGTCGTGACCATCACTTTGATGTACCGTCTATGATATATATTACTACGCTAAAACTAGGTCAATTCTCTTTCCAATTTTACTACAAAAACACGCTTATTTTAATAATGACATATATGATAAAGAGATTATTAACCTCGTGTGTTTCCGTATCATTAATATCATATATTTGGAATAAAAAATAATGTATTATGCTCGCCAAAGGCTCGCATAATACAATTTTTATTCCAAAAATATGATATTAATGATACGGAAACACACTTGGTTAATAATCTCTATATATTATATTCAAATCAAATTTATACATTTAATCATTTTGAAAGGATGTGACTATAAATTGATATGCAAACGCTCAAAAGTTCAGAACCACCAGATTTCTGCTTCATACTTGATAATGTTGATATGGCCATTATGGTAATTCACCCACCAGCTAAGTCAAGGTAAATTTATTTTTATGCATTTGTCATTAATGAAAAAAAAAATTTCAATGACAAGTATTAGGTAGTTTTGCACGCCAAGTTTAATTATCTACAATGGCTATATTCTCACATACGTATCCCATTTGCCTTATCATACTCTTAAACTTCGTGGCACAAAATGTTGGCTTATTAAACGAATACACCATTCTATGGCTACAGTAAAAATAAATTATATCAATTTGGACACTAACATAAATTAAGACATATCTCACTATATATAAACATTGTAACAAGAGACTAATGCCACCAGGCGTTTAACATGGTTAGACTAAATATACATAAACTCATTGGCAAAATAAACCTATCACCTCAGTTGGTGTTGATTAATGCAAAGTTGAATTGTTGACTGTGGTTACATTTTAGTTAAAATTCCTTTGTTTAATGAAGACAGGGATAAGAAGTGAAATTTCCACCAACATGATCCCTAAAATTATTATTATTATTAAAATGTTATAAATGTGTGCAGAATCAGGCACATTTATCAATTTTCACATAGAATATGTCAATGGACAATTGTGTATCATCAAAAATAATTTTTGAAAAAGTTAAATATTTAAAATTTCATTTTTTAAAATTAAAAAGACATGTAGAAGTAGTCTTTGACTGCTGACTAAACACCTGTACTTTTCAGTTTTAGATTATCATTTCGATAACTTTCTACGAACACGGCAGGATTAATCACCTAACAATCACAATCACATATCTTATAATAATTAATAGTTAATATCTAATTATTGTTGCACACTATCCTGATCAAAATAAACATTTAGGGAACAATGTTAGATCGGAGACAAAAACCTCTGAAACGGTAAATGTCAGTTGATGAATATGATTTGCTCAGGTCAGTCTGTATGTTGACAATAATCATATTGACCGGAACTATAATATCCAATAAAACCATATGTGGAACTCATCACTTAGAGCAAATTGCAACAGAAAGAGGTCTGCATACATCAATATGCATATATGTTAGCATGTATTTCCGTTTCATGACGTTAACATCTCCATATATAACGGGGAATGGGATCTTCGTGTTCTCCATTAATGCTATTCACGACGTTCCAAGGAGAAAAATGTGCTGAAAAATTCATTACAAACTCGAATAAAACAGACTGTTTACACACCTGAAATGACTATATCCGGGTTTAACGTCAGCACTTAGATTTCTTCAACAATTTCTCATTAGCGAAATTATTTCATTTAGTCGCCCTTATGGACATAATGTTAATTGTAAGTTAACACAATCATAAAATGAGATTATTATTTGTTGTGTCATACGACTTCTGTTGCCTTCGCAAAAGGGAGGGTTATATATACTACTTAAAAGAATCTAAGGAACATTTGGAAATAGTCCTTAACATACTATATATATGAGCGCATGGTAAAGTATTTGTATTACAGGGACCATACACTATCTTATCGACATATTGGAATCAAATTCTGGAAGCTACGTTATTTCTGTATTGAACTTTGATGTAAGAAACAAACCAAGGGTTAAAAATGAAAGTCACACGGTGTCTGATGGCTCGGGTTCAAAACGATGCAGTTTTGTCTTCGGTGATGTGTTAGCCTTGGAAGTGATATTGTAGGTTGTGAAGAGTTTTGATAAAGAGATTTTACTAAAAAATTTGATGAAAAAATTCAACTTTACAAGATTAATCAATTTTAAAAATTTAATATAAAGTTCAAAAATGTATAGTCCCATGTCCCATGCGTAGGAACAAAAGTTCAAACAAAGTGCATTGCAAAACCTCTCCCCGGGAGCGATATGCTTTCGACAGTCCTTTGTTTTTGTTCTGAAACAAATTTTTTCTGCACATACAGATCTGCAATCATGTACGTTTGCAGTTTGAAATCACTCTGCCACACATATTGAATCTATAAGGAAAATTCGCACGTTCGCCTCCTGCAACTTTAAGTTGAGTTAAAAATGAAGTGATCTGTGCTCCAATTCATGTATGTAACATACTTAATTAGTGACGTATATGGATAATGTATAAACTAAGTACATGTAAATCCAATTTGAAATCAATATGTGTTTCATCATGTCCAAGGTTTATGTCATCGCAATTGCTTTCATAATCCATTCTGGTGTTTTTATCTGATATAAATGGGATGTTGAACTCGACTTCATTAAATAAGGACCAAAGTTATATAACTTATGATTGTATTTTTTAGTGTGATTTACATCGTCAATACAGAAAACAGTCCATTTCATAACAACCACGTGGAACTGTAATTTCTATAAGTAATATGAGATTGGAAACTAATCCTGACATTTGAAGGGCAACACAATTCTCAAACTGTATTGATGCTTGGTATATATTTTAGGTGCATCATATATAGCATTCACATTTTTACTTCACCTCGCCAACTAATTTTCCTCCCAAGTTTCCATAAATGGTTTATTTAAGCCTTGCTGCATTTAGCTAACATTTCTTTACTAGCGTATCATCTAAATTGTTTGTTCACTGGTTTATACATTCAATAAGGTATTCGTGTATATGTATATAAGAATATTCGTTTAAAACAATCTTTAACTACGTAATGAGTTTGACTTTTACTACATGAAACAACCAAATAATCAACTGGAATATATTAACCATAAATAGTGTCCACAAGCCTCAGATAAAACTTTAAGGTATTTAAACTTGCTTGGAGGTTGACACATAAATCATTCATGTCAAGCCAACCTATTTCTCTGAAAGGAATTCGTCTGCTTAAAGTATGATTGGCGAAGGCACAATCTCAGAACTATCTGAAGGGAAAGTTAATCTCAAGAAGACCTCAGGTAATCGATTCACAACCTCCATCGAGGAAACAATTTCATTTGAAATCGATGGCATGCTTCCTTTATTGTAACGGTTATGGGAAAATGCCAATACATATTCTAAGAATAAGAATTTGTTCAAAGTGGATTTACATATTAACAAACTTTCACACAAAATACCAGATAATATAATCCATTAGTGACAAACACGACAGAAACAGAGATACCTCCTGTCTTCAGAAGCTTCTGATCACTTTTATGAGAAACACACGTTTTAAAGAGGCATCAAATGTAAGTGTTTCAAATACAGCATTATTGTTTTGGAAAACACTTATGATATTAATCGCTAGAAAATATTTATAAATTATGTTCATATAACAACAATCCGATGAAATTTGGTTTCAAAGAGAAATGCGCTTAAATCAACGCAAGTCAATAGAATCTGACGTCATAAAACTTACTACAGAACATGCACGCTTTTCTGGGGAACAAGTAACTATAGCAACCTACGTGAGGCTCACTTTTCTCATGAAAGTTAGTTTTTGCCACATACTACTGAATGTGACGATTGTTTCTAAATGTCCTGTGAATATATAAATTATTGATATTTTTTTTGTTAAATGATGTTTTTTTTTATTATTGATTGATATTGATTATACCAGCAAACTATGACACATATATTATGTATATATTTTCATTGACTTTACAATTCAAGCAAAATACCTATTTGGGTAAAATGTCTATTTCAATAATTGTTTGAACTACTTAATTGAATGGAATGGTAAATAAATAAACGCCAAAAACTGTATATTTCAAGTTCTATGTGTACTCGTAAACTGGGTTTCCCGTTTGTGTGTTTGTTTACAGTGTGGGGTATACCATAATGCTCTGCACATGAAAATAATAGACTTGATCTATAGACTGGAAAACACCTTTACTAATCCGCTTATTTTGGGTCGAAATGTTCTTTGAAAAAAATAAGTGTATATATTTCAAAGAAATAGATTTTTAACACATTTCGGGTATCTCTTTCAATATACTCGATGGCTCTTTACGAAATCTTCAATATCGTCGTTATCGAATTAGACGAGATAAGAGAGTCAAAGGGGGCTTGTTTGCTCTATTATATGACTTCCTACAGTACCGACGCGTCATAAATGTAAGTCCAAGAAGGTTAGTTATGTCGATCTTTCATTTATGGAATTTCTACATTTTGTGAATTCTAAAGTTAAATGCTAGACATGCTTGTCAAAATCATTTTTAATAAGCGATGTCAACACCCCAAGTGTACTTGAACAGATATCAAAATAAAAGTAGTATATCCTATTAGATGGATTTACAGATTGATTGATATTTTGAATAGATGAACTTACGAGTATCTGTTTGCAGATTCTGAACTTCCAAAAACATCCAAATTCGATTTTCACCGGCAGTAGAATTTCATGTTTACGCTGTTAAAAATGTGGTAACGTTTCTTTTGCGGTTGAGTGTAGTGAACGTATGTTTATCTTCGCTTGTGGGGATTAGTTATATCCATGATGTATAACTTAGTGATCGCCGTGACAGTGGTAAGATTAAACGCCAGATATGTTAATACCCTTTGACATTTAAGGGATTACATAACTGGTGTTGAGTTTTAACATTTCGACATATAGAACCTGGTTGTATTGCAACTAGCTTAGTCTAGCGACATGGAGGTTGATATAACATCGCTACAATGTGCAGATGAAGTCTAGCTATAGTGAAGATAACTTAATCTAGATACATTGAAGCTAACTTAATCTGGCTACATTGAAGCTGACCTTGTGGGCTAATGCAGCCTTGTTATATTGATGTTGCTACAGCCTCGCGATATTGAAGCTAATAGATTCTGGCTACATAGATGTAGATACAGCCTCGAGATATTAAAGCTAATATATTCTGCCTACATCGATGTAGATACAGCCTCGCGATATTAAAGCTAATATATTCTGCCTACATCGATGTAGATACAGCCTCGCGATATTAAAGCTAATATATTCTGGCTACATCGATTTAGATACAGCCTCGCGATATGAAAGCTAATAGATTCTGGCTAAATCGATGTTGATACAGCCTAGCGATATTAAAGCTAATATATTCTGGCTACAACGATGTTGATACAGCCTAGCGATATTAAAGCTAATAGATTCTGGCTACACCGATGTGGATACAGTCTGGCTATATTGAAGCTAATAGATTCCAGCTATCTCGATGTTGACACAGCCTGGTTATATTGAAGCTAATAGATTCTGGCTACATCGATTTAGATACAGCCTGGCTATATTAAAGCTTATAGATTCTGGCTACATCTATGTTGACACAGCCTCGCGATATTAAAGCTAATAGATTCTGGCTACATCGATGTTGACACAGCCTCGCGATATTAAAGCTAATAGATTCTTGCTCCACCGATGTGGATACAGTCTGGCTAGATTGAAGCTAATAGATTCTGGCTACTTCGATGTTGACACAGCCTGGTTATATTGAAGCTAGTAGATTCTGGCTACATCGATTTAGATACAGCCTGACTATATTGAAGATAATAGATTCTGGCTGTATCGATGTTGACACAGCCTAGCGATATTAAAGCTAATAAATTCTGGCTACATCTACATGTATGTTGATACAGCCTCGCGATATTAAAGCTAATAGATTATGGCTACATCTACATGTATGTTGATACAGCCTCGCGATATTAAAGCTAATAGATTCTGGCTACACCGATGTTGATACAGTTTGGCTATATTGAAGCTAAAAGATTCTAGCTATCTCGATGTTGACACAGCCTCGCTTATTAAAGCTAATAGATTCTGGCTACATCGATTTAGATACAGCCTGGCTATATTGAAGATAATAGATTCTGGCTGTATCGATGTTGACACAGCCTAGCGATATTAAATCTAATAGATTCTAGCTACATCTAAATGTATGTTGATACAGCCTCGCGATATTAAAGCTAATAGATTCTGGCTACACCGATGTTGATACAGTCTGGCTATATTGAAGCTAAAAGATTCTAGCTTTCTCGATGTTGACACAGCCTCGCTTATTAAAGCTAATATATTCTGGCTACATCTATGTTGATACAGCCTCGCGATATTAAAGCTAATAGATTCTGGCTACATCTATGTTGATACAGCCTCAGGATATTAAAGCTAATAGATTCTGGCTAAATCGATGTTGACACAGCCTAGCGATATTAAAGCTAATATATTCTGGCTACATCTATGTTGATACAGCCTCGCGATATTAAAGCTAATAGATTCTGGCTACATCTATGTTGATACAGCCTCAGGATATTAAAGCTAATAGATTCTGGCTACACCGATGTTGATACAGTCTGGCTATATTGAAGCTAAAAGATTCTAGCTATCTCGATGTTGACACAGCCTCGCTTATTAAAGCTAATATATTCTGGCTACATCTATGTTGATACAGCCTCGCGATATTAAAGCTAATAGATTCCGGCTACATCTATGTTGATACAGCCTCAGGATATTAAAGGTAATAGATTCTGGCTACATCTATGTTGATACAGCCTCGCGATATTAAAGCTAATAGATTCTGGCTAAATCGATGTTGACACAGTCTAGCGATATTAAAGCTAATATATTCTGGCTACAACGATGTTAATACAGCCTAACGATATTAAAGCTAATAGATTCTGGCTACATCTATGTTGACACAGCCTCGCGATATTAAAGCTAATAGATTCTGGCTACATCGATGTTGATACAGCCTCGCGATATTAAGCTAATAGATTCTGGCTACACCGACGTTGATACAGTCTGGCTATATTGAAGCTAATAGATTCTAGCTTCATGTACCTCGATGTTGACACAGCCTGGTTATATTGAAGCTCATAGATTCTGGCTACATCGATTTAGGTACAGCCTGGCTATATTGAAGATAATAGATTCTGGCTGTATCGATGTTGACACAGCCTAGCGATATTAAAGCTAATAGATTCTGGCTACATCTACATGTATGTTGATACAGCCTCGCGATATTAAAGCTAATAGATTCTGGCTACACCGATGTTGACACAGCCTCGCGATATTAAAGCTAATAGATTCTGGCTATACCGATGTTGATACAGTCTGGCTATATTGAAGCTAAACGATTCTAGCTATCTCGATGTTGACACAGCCTGGTTATATTGAAGCTAATAGATTCTGGCTACATCGATGTTGACACAGCCTCGTTTATTAAAGCTAATAGATTCTGCCTACATAAATGTTGATACAGCCTCGCGATATGAAAGCTAATAGATTCTGGCTACATCTATGTTGATACAGCCTCGCGATATTAAAGCTAATTGATTCTGGCTACATCTATGTTGATACAGCCTCGCGATATTAAAGCTAATAGATTCTGCCTACATATATGTTGTTACAGCCTCGCGATATGAAAGCTAATAGATTCTGCCTACATATATGTTGATACAGCCTCGCGATATGAAAGCTAATAGATTCTGGCTACATCTATGTTGATACAGCCTCGCGATATTAAAGCTAATTGATTCTGGCTACATCTATGTTGATACAGCCTCGCGATATTAAAGCTAATAGATTCTGGCTACATCGATGTAGATACAGCCTCGCGATATTGAAGCTAATAGATTCTGGCTACATCGATTTAGATACAGCCTGACTATATTGAAGATAATAGATTCTGGCTGTATCGATGTTGACACAGCCTAGCGATATTAAAGCTAATAAATTCTGGCTACATCTACATGTATGTTGATACAGCCTCGCGATATTAAAGCTAATAGATTATGGCTACATCTACATGTATGTTGATACAGCCTCGCGATATTAAAGCTAATAGATTCTGGCTACACCGATGTTGATACAGTTTGGCTATATTGAAGCTAAAAGATTCTAGCTATCTCGATGTTGACACAGCCTCGCTTATTAAAACTAATAGATTCTGGCTACATCGATTTAGATACAGCCTGGCTATATTGAAGATAATAGATTCTGGCTGTATCGATGTTGACACAGCCTAGCGATATTAAATCTAATAGATTCTAGCTACATCTAAATGTATGTTGATACAGCCTCGCGATATTAAAGCTAATAGATTCTGGCTACACCGATGTTGATACAGTCTGGCTATATTGAAGCTAAAAGATTCTAGCTTTCTCGATGTTGACACAGCCTCGCTTATTAAAGCTAATATATTCTGGCTACATCTATGTTGATACAGCCTCGCGATATTAAAGCTAATAGATTCTGGCTACATCTATGTTGATACAGCCTCAGGATATTAAAGCTAATAGATTCTGGCTAAATCGATGTTGACACAGCCTAGCGATATTAAAGCTAATATATTCTGGCTACATCTATGTTGATAAAGCCTCGCGATATTAAAGCTAATAGATTCTGGCTACATCAATGTTGATACAGCCTCAGGATATTAAAGCTAATAGATTCTGGCTACACCGATGTTGATACAGTCTGGCTATATTGAAGCTAAAAGATTCTAGCTATCTCGATGTTGACACAGCCTCGCTTATTAAAGCTAATATATTCTGGCTACATCTATGTTGATACAGCCTCGCGATATTAAAGCTAATAGATTCCGGCTACATCTATGTTGATACAGCCTCAGGATATTAAAGGTAATAGATTCTGGCTACATCTATGTTGATACAGCCTCGCGATATTAAAGCTAATAGATTCTGGCTAAATCGATGTTGACACAGTCTAGCGATATTAAAGCTAATATATTCTGGCTACAACGATGTTTATACAGCCTAACGATATTAAAGCTAATAGATTCTGGCTACATCTATGTTGACACAGCCTCGCGATATTAAAGCTAATAGATTCTGGCTACATCGATGTTGATACAGCCTCGCGATATTAAAGCTAATAGATTCTGGCTACACCGACGTTGATACAGTCTGGCTATATTGAAGCTAATAGATTCTAGCTTCATGTACCTCGATGTTGACACAGCCTGGTTATATTGAAGCTCATAGATTCTGGCTACATCGATTTAGGTACAGCCTGGCTATATTGAAGATAATAGATTCTGGCTGTATCGATGTTGACACAGCCTAGCGATATTAAAGCTAATAGATTCTGGCTACATCTACATGTATGTTGATACAGCCTCGCGATATTAAAGCTAATAGATTCTGGCTACACCGATGTTGACACAGCCTCGCGATATTAAAGCTAATAGATTCTGGCTATACCGATGTTGATACAGTCTGGCTATATTGAAGCTAAACGATTCTAGCTATCTCGATGTTGACACAGCCTGGTTATATTGAAGCTAATAGATTCTGGCTACATCGATGTTGACACAGCCTCGTTTATTAAAGCTAATAGATTCTGCCTACATATATGTTGATACAGCCTCGCGATATGAAAGCTAATAGATTCTGGCTACATCTATGTGGATACAGCCTCGCGATATTAAAGCTAATTGATTCTGGCTACATCTATGTTGATACAGCCTCGCGATATTAAAGCTAATAGATTCTGGCTACATCGATGTAGATACAGCCTCGCGATATTTAAGCTAATAGATTCTGGCTACATCGATGTAGATACAGTCCTGCTATGTTGAAGCTGATGCAGGACGAAATGTGACAACGTAAGACGTGCGCTATGTTGCTCTAGCACTACGTTCTTACTTAAATAAAGTGATCTCCCGAAAATATAAATAAGCGTTACCTAAATAATGCCCTGAATCAATAAAAAAAAGAATTCTAAAACGAAGCCATGCGATTCCATTTCTCCTCGAGTGGCCATTTTAAGGTGTTCACTTTAAAATAGCCGCTCAAAGTTAGTCCACGTGATCGGACTCGGGTACTGATACCTAAACACTCAGAGTAGAGTTTGAGTTATGGCACCGTGATGGAATAGTCAACAAAATATGTTTTTGTCGCCCAAAAGAACGACACAAGACAAACAGTCTGCAGAAAGTGCTGTTTTTTTCCAAAATGACATACGGTTCATGCCATACCATTGTTTGACAAACTGAAATAAGGTATGTATCACGCCTAATTGCCCTTCTCTCCCATAGCACTGCGCGGGGCGCGTATGCTATATAAACCTGTCGTCAACCAATAGTTAGCAGACTCGCTGTTACACGACAGGAAGTACTGGTCGATAGCCAGTAGGACTTGGCGAGAGCGGAGGCTTTAACACTAATACTGTTGCTTCCTTCGGCAAAGTGATCATGGATTTCACACGCGGATGTTAGGCTTTCGGAATCTGTACAGGTAAGGCTGAGAGCGAAATCTTTTAATCATGTAATATAGTGATCCATGTTTCTGTTGTTTAATGACATTTTAAACACTCATGCAATCATAAACTAGTATTTGAAGTGAAGTATCTAATGTAAAAAGAGAAATTTTATGTCAGGAACTTTGTTAAATGTTAAACTGCCTTCACAGTTTGCGGTTAAATGTGTGCATGATTAAAGCATAAATTATAAACGTTTAACTATAAGAGATCAGCTCTCTAGTGTGATATAATGAGATACACAACTGATAGTGAAGTGTGTGATTTGGTGATTATCATATTATCTTCCATATTTACTGTATACAACTCATAATGAAAAAAATAGAATATTGGAATGAAACGTCTGTATTTCCTACAATGATGTCGGGAAGGTTAAGGATAAGTACAAGGACACAGCCTACATGAATTCGTACTTTCCATTTTTGTACAAAGCTGTAATTAAACATTTTCAAACCGATAAAGTGATATTGCATATGATATGAGTTGAAGATTAGTTCAAGAAATCGACAGTATTGGGTAAAAACCTGCGAAGTAATGAAAGCAACGAAGACAAACACATTGTTTTACAAGACTAATGACTAAGTAAATAATAGGCAATGCATCTTAACGTTCCAACACTACAGACTTATGTCTTTATAAACGTGACTTTAAGGGCAACATGTAGCCTGGTAAACATCATTGCGTTTATATAGATGGCTGTTCGGGACGATTTGTCTTCACTAACGTGAACATTCTAAGACTGTATAACTTAACTATTGAACGAGTGTGTTGTGCTCAGTATCACAAGCAAAGTCTACACATGACAATTAGATTAATAATAAATGTCCATTGACACCTGGTGTCACCATTGACATGCAGGACCCATTCACATTATCGCTGATTGATTTAGCCAATTGGTGTTCCTTGTCACCCGTGTACTCGTCAATATCACCTCCAATGTTAACACTGGTGATCATAACGCCACGATCAATGTTCGCTAGCATCTGGTGTCAGCACGAACAGTGTGATACACACATATTATATCTGATTGCGAGTCGTCTTTAGGGGAATATATCCCACATTTGGTACTTTTTCGGTGCCATTGATACTTTACTGTGCTAAGATTTCTCAGGAAATACAACCCAAATGACAATTTTATAAAAAAAAATTAATTGTCAATGATGAGAATAACAATAATGATTAAGTCTGTTGATCTGAATCACATACATATTTGAACACCTAAATGTATGTCGGATAACATACCATTTTCCTGTTAGAATAAACTCTGTGACATATTTTTCATTCTCATTCAATTAAGGTAGGGAGTGTTTAATGAGCGCTACCGTTAGGTAAGGACATGCGTGAAAGCGTGTTATTAGCGTTGTTTTTCAGTGATGCATTCATTTGATCATATTGAATGTGTCGCATCATCATGCAAGTTGAAGGTGAGGTGAGGTGTATTAAGGTGGAACGCCGCATTCAAAAGTATTTTACGTATATCATGGCTGCTGGTATTATTGCAGGAAGAAAGCCAGCAACATCATGAAAGCTACATATTGCGGTGAAACCTCGGAGCTAAGGTGAACGAGTAATATTGCGCTGAAATTCAGTGTAGCACTGCACCCAAACCTGACTGTGTGAAAAACAGTTCTCTACCGCAGACAATGTTGCAGAGCCCCTGGTGGGATAAGAACCTTGACCTGAAGCCGAACGCGCTTTCCACTGCGCTATCCCACCCCTTCATTCTACCTGATTTTAAAGTTTTAATTATGGATTTTATTATGAAGTCAATATTTGTTATTATTATACGGAAAGTGTGGACATTTCACATTGTCCTACTTGAAGTTTGAATGAAATACATCAGTCTCACACAATCAGGCCAGCTTTAGTAGTGAAAATGCATCGATATGGAAGGAAATCCGTCCACAATTGGAAGAAGCTCATTCACAGCGTAAGCAAGCGTAGCACTTTCACGAAACAAAAACAGCAATATGTTTGATGTCAAAGAGGATAGTCCTGGTAAACCCTTTTTCTTCTCGTTTCCTTCAAACAAGACCGATTATTTTAAGAATTCCCGGAGGACATCGGAAATGCACATTTTTCAAAATATTGAGCTAGCAGATTCTCAGGGTTTTTGAAGTAATGTTTACATTTTCTAGTGTTTGTCTCTTGGTGTTTCAAATTGTAAACATCCCTATTGAATACCTATCGTTGTATTTTCATTCTTAACGTTTTATTGTGCCTCTTGGTACAACTGCTGTCACTGTTGTTATATTTGAATGAATATGATTCAGATGTGAATGTTTAGATGATTAATTCGTAATAATATCGAAACATACATAAAACATATATGCTTACTTCTCATCAGAAGATACATGAGCATATGATATCAAATTAAACAAGTTTTCAACATGAAATTGTAAAAACACATTTCATTACTATGAGGTATGTTTTAACAATTTTATGGCAAAAAAAGTGACTTTATATCAGAGAGAAAAGCCTTTGTCCATTTGTCAATATGTACGTGGAATTCATCCAGAGGTAATTGATATACATGTACGCAAGGGAACGTAAAATTAATGAATATTGGGATTTGGTGCATGGAGGTAATGGGTTTTGTAATTTGATATTTATTTATATTGCCCGATTGCATCAATCATTGCTCAAAGCCATGTAAACATGTACTCAAGCGAACAGTAATCGGGGGTCAAAAAGGATATAGTACACATACAAATCGATCCATAATGATATCGAGAATCCTATAAGATAAACATTAATGATTCAATAATTAATTATGTGATGTAAACCAACTCCCCTGTTGTGATGGTTGTAGATTAGCGGATTCGACCTCGCGTCCAAGTTCGATACTATGTTTAGACATATTTATGTTCATTAATAATCTGTTTCAGTAAACAAGCAAACTTTTGTTATGTTAATACAATACCAGTACAAACATACATACATGATAACGAACACCCATTAACTGGACACAAAACGAGTTTGATAATCAAGAGCGTGGCAATGGTACAGGGACTGTCATTGCAGTTCCAACAAAAACCTGTCGCAGTCTTCACTAACTTTACAAAAAAGACATTACTTTATACTTCGTAATACTACTGGCTGCCCTGAAATAAATAACTTGGTCTTGAAAACGGCATACGCTTAATTACATGAACTCTTTTATGACCATCATATGACCTAGACGTGAACTGTATTCGAACGAGACTTGACTATGCACATAACTATGAATATTAACATAAAAATGCAGCAAGCTTTTCTGTCTAGTAAATTATCTGTAGGTAAGTTGACCAAGAGCCTGATTTTGTCAATATCGATTGCCCAATTACTGGATCATGACTTGTCAAACTTTGTTGACATCATGCCCATTGCCTCTTTCACGCATTCATGGAACGCTTGTGCTAATCATCGCTGGATATTTTGTCAAACGATTATTGACATGCGCTCCATTGCGCTCCTTTGCGTTCCATTACGGGCCATTGCGGGTCATTGCGGGCCTTTTGGGCCATTGCGTGACATTCAAGATTGTCAACCTAAAATTTCGGAAATTTCCAGTGTCATGACACACACCCAAGTGCGTACTAATACCGTGAACTGTGGGCACCCATGTGTACTATTACAGACCGTTGCAGATGCATGTCACGCATAGTATGCGCATATTTCCCGCGATGGTACACACAGTTACCGCGAAGGTACGGACGTGGGCGTACCACGGCGCACCATTATTACATGTACGTGAAAGTGTCAATGGGACTAGATACTAAACATCCGCCGTGGTAGGCATAAATGTCAATACGATATGTTCAGTTATGGAGAACCAAATGTATCATACTTAATGAATACTTATAATAACTATGTATTAGAAGTCTTGAACTACATTCGATTGTACCTGTTTGTTTTATTGACAATAATTTTTCCTTTTACATGTTGTGCAGCTGTGTTCACTAGATGAATTTATTCAAATATAATATATATGAAAATCCACTTGTCAAAGCAAGAAACGCAACAGACAAGACAATCACACAGGTCTGTTTAGGGTTTATATGAGGTGACCTGTTACACCATTTGATGTCGATCGTGGTAGCACAGTATCCTCTACAGGTCGGCGTGTTGGAGTCGTGTCTCTCTCAGACAATTCCTGATGCCTTGGTGTGATAATGTAACTGCACCTGACACTTGTCTTCCAGTCTCCGTGCCCTTTGCATGTCGGTGACGTATCTGGTGCAACCAGGGTTCCGTTCAATAACAGCGAGCGCTAAAATTGCTCATTGATCGCTCAATGTAGCGCTCAATGTAGCGCTCAATGTAGCGCTCAATGTAGCGCTCACTCTCTCTTGAACGATACAGTGCAAATTCCTCCAAGTTTGCTCGCCTTGCTACGTAGCGCTACATTGAGCAATCGCGTTCAAGATAGGTTTCAAAGTAATCGCTCATTGAGCGATTACTTTGAAACCTATCTTGAACACGGCCCATATGTTACGATCCTTGTCAGGGGTGGTAACTCTAGGCTTTCCCCTTCCGGGTCGATCCTGTGTTGCATAGAATCGTGTGTAAATATCCCACAAACGACATGTGGCGCTTACAATTGTCGTGCTACGGAATTCTGAGATTCTCCAACATTCAATCGCGGCTTCTTGTCCGATCCATTAGTACCAAACGTTCGATGAATGTGTAAAATAACTTCGGTCTTTTGTAGTTCGTTATAATGCTTGGATTGTGTTTCTTTATTATATTTCATACAATTTCAACACTTCTGAATGTGTGTTTGCAAATTAAATTTTGCTGCGTTTGACATTCCCTATTTTATTTAAAAGCACATAAAATAGCGTGTTTCACGAAGTTAACAAACACAGTTTTGAAATTTGTTTTGAAGAGCGTGTAACTTCGTGTGAAACTCTTCTTTCCTCTACGTAACTGTGGGATATGTGCTTACTTTCTTATAGTTCATGAATGGTTTACAAACACTTGGTTTTAAAGATTATTGCGGCAATCAAGACACCGCAATGTTTAATAAGCAACTACTGGCCGGTTTATGTGAAATATTGTATTGGTTATATACATGTATGTCAGACGTTTTCAATGCTCCTATTTTATCTTATTTTACTGAAAATACTAAAAATTACAACTTAATGTAAATTGGTTCACTTTATTGACAATATAAATAATAATGATAATAATAACAGGCTATTTATATTGCGTATTCATCCATGTCAATGCCATGCTCAATGAGTTCCCGAGTCAATGCGTACAAAACAGTCCAAAGGAGGTTTTATTTAGAGTCACTATGGAAAGCCAATTTGTAGAGATTGATTGAGGAGAGATCAGTACAGAGGCGGAGATGTACGTGACGATTGTTCCACTCGACTGCAGCAGAATACGAGAAGTACGGCGTCCATGCAGAATTGAACGTACTATCGGGACTCTGAGAAGTTTTTATTCTGAGACCGCAGCGGTCGTGAAGGCAGATATGGAGTAGAAGCAGTACAGGAGAGACAACGGAGCACAATACATAAGGGTTTGAAGAGAATTGGCAGCTAGTGCAGAGATTGGAGAACAGGGCTAATGTGGTCGTATTTCTTCGTACGTGTGACAATGAGTGCAACAGTAGTGTGAAATGTGTAAAGTCGTAATTTGTGTACCGAAAACCGGTCAATGTACCGCGACTGGCTCGCGCCAATTAATCAAAAGTTAGTTTTGAAAAGTATCTATTCCGGACAAAAAAAAGAGATTAAGTTGTAGGTTTTCAATAGGTCGTATAACTATCAAAGTTGTAAATGAGACGTAATTTCGGATTTTACAAATGTATGAGGCCGTTACTCTATCTTTATTTTTGAGATGTTCATATTATAATGGTCGCTGGAAGGTAGTTCAAGTGATCTGACTGATGTAGCGATATCTTAACGCTCAGAGTTTTAATTATGGCACCATGAAGGAATAGTCATTGACAACCATCTTGTTGTTGGCATGAGACACATCTACCTCCCACAATGAAGTCGTCAATTATACGTCGCACAATTTTCTCCTATTACGGATAACAGTTTTCTATGGATATGGCTTTTATTTAATATCATAATCTCATGAATGAAACTCTTCACGATATATATCTTCATCACATTCGTCGTCATTCAAAATCGCTTTTTTCTCGCTGCAGTACTTTGAGAAAATTTGGTATCGTTTACTTTGCCCCTCGCTGTAGTTACAGACAGACGTCAGCCATATGTATATATACTTCCCAAAATGTGCCCAGGATAAACCTTTTTATCATATATGGTGGGTGTTATCGATGCAATAAAGCGATCTGATAAACTTGGTATCCAAATCTGATAAATATGCAAAACAGGTCAAAGGTCAAATACGCGAACTACTTTCGCAGAATTCCACTCTTTTTTTATGCGAATC
Source organism: Gibbula magus (assembly GCA_936450465.1). Classification (NCBI taxonomy): domain Eukaryota; kingdom Metazoa; phylum Mollusca; class Gastropoda; order Trochida; family Trochidae; genus Gibbula; species Gibbula magus. The sequence continues at coordinate 26,178,037 of OW388306.1, forward strand.
CAATTTTTTTTACGAAATTCATTCAGAGTATTTCCGCTTGAAAGAATAGATATCCGAAAACACGAAATCAGATGATATGGTACACCATGTATTTATAGTTTTAACAAAGTCAAGATAATTGTAGATTTGTTTTAAAAATCATTCAAACCTCAGTGCGCTATTGACCAAGAGCATCAACAAGTAGCTGCAGTGTCCTGTGTACAAAATGAATCTCGATGGGTTCGGAGTGCGCCTAGCATTTTTGTAGTTCTTGAGGGCTGAGTATACGGTATTATAGGTACATTAAAGGGTACTTATTGTCATAAGCAAAGGAACCAACCCCGCCTCACAAATACTTACCGTTAAAGTGTGAAGATACTTTTATGCATCAATCCGAATACAGTCAAGCCGCGATAATCCGGCCACCGATAATCCGAATCTCGCAGTTTTCATTTCACTATCCGAACGTTTTTGATGAAAAACGGAAGCGTTCGGATTATCGAGGCCTGACTGTATTAATCAACCTGGCAACGCAGCTTCCAAAACGTTGAAACTAGAGTTACTTCCATTGTTCTAGTAACGTGACCAAGCGATTTATGAGTCCATTTTAATTATTAGATATATACTTATGAACTGATTGAAAATATCTCTATGACCAAGAAATCAGGGACCAATTGTCGATTTTATAAAGAATCGCGCACATCGTGTTTTTAATTTGTTTTCATTTAGAACTATTTCCAGGCACTTCACAGCAATATATCGCCGATCTTTGATGTACCGTCTATGAAATTACTCCGCTAAAACTGGGTCAATTATCTTACCACTTTCAACACAACAGAACGCTTATTTTAATAATGACATTATATGATAAAGAGATTATTAACCTCGTGTGTTTCGCCAAAAGGCTCGCATAATACAATTTGTATTCCAAAAATATGATATTAATGATGCGGAAACACCCTCGGTTAATAATCTCTATGCATCCACAGTAAATTTGAGAGTTTATTGAAAGCCCCAGTCCAGAGGTCCATTTCAAGGTATTTGTAGTAATTGGTTAATTATTTGATGATTTGAAAGAATAAGATTACCCATATATAATATTGAAAATTGTGTTGTTTAGGAAGGGATATGATATTATCATTTAGTATATGGTAAGCGATGAGAGAATGTGTTTTATTCCACTGAGTAGTATAACACTTTCGATCATATGTCATGTGACATTGGTATTTGTCAAGAATTGACGGATATTCTATTTATTATATGAGGTTATCCTTGTAATTACGTCCGAAAAGGGTAGTTTTCTCGCCGAACGGCCGCTGGCATCATGTGACGTCTTTGGCCAATTCACTGTGACGTCATAAGCCAATTCGCCGCGTGAGACCATTGTTTTAAGACGTCAAATTATATCAGTCACTGTTCGCAGTGAAAATATAAGTTATTTTCACTGTAACTTTATAGACAGTTTATTTCACTGATACATCCCAGTATTTCATTGCTCGTCATATAATAATGTGTTTTATTCCACTGAGTAGTATAACACTTTCGATCATATGTCATGTGACAATAGTATGAGACGGACCTCATTGAGCACGACGATCTGGATATTCCATTCATAAAACCTTTGTTTGAGATATGACAAATACAAAAAAATAAGTTGTGTACAATACCATGCGATATCTCATCTCATGAAGTCTAAATCGCATATTTGCGGCTGCGACGCTCTTATAAATAAATAATGCCACTTCACTCTATGAGATTGTAATAGTATTCGACGAGAAATGTAAACTATTTTTTTAATTGTTATAACAGAATGAGCAATGTAATAAACTGTCTATCCAGTTAGAGTAAATATATCTGACATTTTCACTGGGACCAGTGATTGATTAAATATATCACTACAAAGATTCTACCAAAGTTCATGAGTTTAACGTCATAAAACAATGATCTGACGTAACGAACTATCTTACAACGCGACATTGTTTCTGAGTTGACTCTTTCTCGCGGCCCTCAACATGAAAGCAAAACTGATGTGGCGTAATGATAAGGATAACATCACAAATTTAATCAATTTAATTCTTGACAAATACCATATTTATCTTATCTCGTGAGGTAGAACAGATATATATTACTATAAACTTTCTAACTGACAGTTACGTCACTCCATGATGAAATAAACCAGGTACCTGACAAATTCCATTTAGTATCCTATATCTCAGTAGAAAAGTGATTCCTTATCACAACAATATCACAGAGAGAATGACGTCACTTGTACAACGCCATTGCGTGTCTACTCTAAAAAATTTTATAATACTTCATCACCGCAACAATGATATGACGTCGCCAGAAAGTTTGCCAATGTTACTGGCAAAATACCGGATTCCCCACCAAACCAAACAAACAATTTATCCTTAAGGTCGTGACCTGAAAAAGCCAATATTTTCATCCGTAACTGTTCTTATCATAAAAATATATCGGCTTTTATCCGTGACCTGATGACTATAAACTATCCTCATATATCATGTTGTAGTCGCATGAAACGTCATTACCTATTCTCACTTTAAATAATATTATAAATATCCTAAAATCTTGATTGATATCAGTTTGAAATGTAGACACATACTTTGAATCTGATATGAGTTAACGTTGAAATAACGGTTTAATGTAATTTGTGATGGAGTACTTGTCGCCAAATCCAAGTGCTAATTGTACATATCATGTTGTAGGACATCGGTCAACGGACATTAACACATCTTATATAATAGCGTAAATGAGGATATTTAATCTTAGGTGACACATATATGCCAATAACATTATAACACATGTGTTATTCGAATCATTATTGGGAACGAGTCAAGGTTTAGGGCATCGTCTTCACGAGATCAATATCCAGTCAATAGTACTGTGTAATGCGAAACATAATTGGGAACAAGTCACTGTTGGGGCATTGTCTTCACGGGATCAATATGCCATTCTTTGAAATCAGTGGTTGAAATAGATGTAATTGAATAAACTCAAAGAAGATAGTTGACTGAAGCCTCTTCGCCTCCCAGTTCCATAGACTCTTAAGGGAATGCCATGTGATTGTATCTCAAAAGTAAATTGACCTTGCAAGAGTTTACCACTCGATGAGTATCCCTCTGGCGGCTCTACTATCATTGAACCTGGTTTGGTGAAGGTTATCCATTTACGGCGCTCAAGTCTCATAGAAATCTCTAACCAAAGGCCTCATAATTATCTTGGAAATGGCAGTTAGCCCCTGGTTACTCGATCATTCCTTGGAAAGTGACTTGATAAATTAATAAAGCTTTCTTTTGCTGTTCTCTAAGGTTAGAAAATCTGATTAAATTTGATGTAGAATTGATAATTTGGACCACATGACACCGACGCAGTGGTTTTATCGTATTGCAGATCAAATGTCATGTTGACGTATGTTCAACTTGCAAGACGCGATTATCTTTTACTTTATGAATAGCGCGCTCTCTTTAATGAAAATAACGGTCTATTCTATGTTTAGCAATGAAATTTCCTTTGACAATACTGGAAATCAAATTGATAATATCTCTCAAACGGTTGTTAACATATTTTTCGTATATTACAAGTATACTAAAGTAGTGTCCAAAAGAAACGATACCACGTCTTTGAGCGGCCATTACAGGAAAACTTAATGACACAGAAAATTAGAATTGGTATTATTCTTTTGATATTTCGTTCATTTAACATGTGTACAAAATTCATTTCAATTAGTACTTTGCATTCATTTGTACAGGTCTGTATTGACGTGAGGGGTCTGAAAATGAAAATTTCATTCACACAAATGACTGAGACAAATGTTGAAAATGTCAAAAGAGGCGTCACTAAGTCACATTTGTATTCGGTGTGTCCATCCCGAGCGTCAGAACAGGCAAGTACACGTTTATGGGTTGATGACGTCAGACGTCGGATGACGTCAGAAGATAAATTCATTTAGGAGGCAATGGGCTGACTTGATGGACGCAAGTCAGAGCATAAAGGTCACTAAGTCTTCGGTACACACGCTGTCTACCATTGTTCTTGAAGATGCAAAATCTGCTCCCATATGAGAGCATGGCCATTGCTCAGTCTCTCTGTTGCCAACGTTGAATTCGTCTGTTTGTTTACTCGTGTTCGTGTACGACGTGTTCAGATATCATGAGTCTTCAATCCCTTTTACCAAATTTGTCTGCTAATCAGGTATCTCAGTGACGTCTTTGACGTTAGCGTCGTAATGATGAATGGGTTTCAGAGATGAAATACCCGGATGTGCCGGTCTTCAATAAGCGTAATCACTTTCTTCTCGACCTGCATGTTGTCCGATCTCTATCACGTAACCGTTGCGTTAACCTGGTGACTGCTATGGTATGGTCGTCGTATGACACTTCGGATTATGGTCCTCAATCAATCCAGCAGCTTTGAGGCGGTTGCGCACATTTTCAAATGGGGATTTGCAAGCGAGGGCGGTAAAAGAAGCAAAAGGCTGACGCGAAACATGACGTATTAAAGAATTCTATCATCTTAAGGTGGTGCTGTAAGGCTCTACCAGAACAGGGATCCCTGACATGATTTGTTGGGAAAGGCTTCTTCACGAAACGGGTGACTATGTTCCGTGTAATCTAGGAATGATCACAATCTGCAGATTGTTCGAACATTAGAGGAATTACAATGAAGAAAGGAATTAACAAATACAATAATGATCATGATGGGTATGATATAATTAAACTTTTTCTCGAAATGTAAGTTTGATGCTTATTGTTATATTCTTACTTGTATATAAAAGCAGCAGCATCGATATACAATCATGTGAATGTTTCGTAAATGTCAATTTACCTTGTGTCTTGGAAACCAGTTTGCAATAACTATCTTTAGAGCGGTGAATCTAGAGATTTCTTTATATGGAAAAAAAGGATACATTGAAGGCGTTGTAGCACGTTTTTGAATATTATCTTTTTTTTCAAATTTGTTATTAATATTTATACAATTTAATGTAACGTTCGAGGTGAAAATGTCATTATATGACCCAATAAGCCATATCCATTGAAAAAGGTTTTTCCAAATTGGAAGAAAAAGGTACGACTTGTACAACTCCTCACTTTGAGCCGATATTTGTAGGTGTCAAGCGAGTTTGAGAGTTCGTACAGCAAGATGGCTGACCATTCCATCAATGTGCCATATACACTCTACTCTGAGTGTTTAGGCATCAGTCAAATCAAACTGCTTTCGAGCGGCCATTTTAAGGTGAACACATTAAAATGGTCGCTCGAAGGGAACCGGACTCGCATGGTTTAACTGAACCATGTACATTCGTTTTAGAACTCTTTTTATTGACCCAGGAGTGTTATTTAGCTAATGGTTACACTTATTTACATTTACGTGAGAGCACATTATTTCAGTAAGAAGAACGTGCTACAATGCCTTTAAAAAACGGAGAAACATGAACTATCAGCGTGCCTCTTTCAGAAGTAAACATATACATGTATGCAGCTAAAACAGGGCTTCTTTGGATTAACCTCTGTTTAACAAATGATAGATAAACAACACAAGTCAGGATAAGTTTGAGCCTGTATTTGGGAACAATGCTTTGTAGGCTTGTTGGAATATCACCAAGTTGATTTGGTGTCCAAGCTGGAGACATGGGTGATGTGTCTGGCTCGATGCAGACTCTACTCTCCCTCTCTATTGCCGATTGAAGATGACTGTGTTCCGACTGACTGACTGACTGACCGTCTGTAGATGGATTGATGTATCCCGTATATAAGGGCCGAGTTACATAATTAATTGTATACAATGGTTGCTAAAGGCTTATCTAAGTTGATAAATGGACACAGTAGGAGATTATAATTAGTTATGTTGCATCATTGACTGGACAGGTTATGTGGTCATGGCGTAGATTTACCGCCGTATCCAGGTGATGTTGTTCAATACAGTTCCTTCAATTGATTTATTGTCTCACACAATTTTCTTTGTAAAATGCTGATATTTCCGTCCGCTACACATCTTCAGGACACAACTTGTCTGCATTTCTGCCTTGGTGCAGTTTATGAGATATCTGGTGTTTGTTCAGCATTGAAGTGCCTATATAATAACTCTATAGTTTGAAGGTAAATATGTGGTACAAAGGGAAACACGGAGTTTGGTTGCATCAGGAACGGAATGTGCAGTTGTCATGGGTTATCTATTTTGAAAAGAAGTATACGTTTCAGAATGGTTTTGGACAGGACGGTTGGCATTTAAATGTACATAGAATGGAATTAAGAACAGATATTGCCGACATATACGTTGTATTTTCTTTGACTTTAATTTGGTCGACGCTCATGTAGCACGCAAAACGTACTTGGAACGCAAATAACGATTCCCAATGGACAACTGAAGCCGTTATGCATTTACCATTCGACGAACCATCAAACAGAGATGCTGTACCAGAAGTTATCATTCCTCAGTGGATTCTGCTGGCATATATACTTAATTTACCCAGGAATAGTTTATAACATGCGGTTGCGATCGACTCATTATACACTGTGGGGAATACTCCAAGTGATTCCTTGTTTATTTTATCAATGATAACTGGGGTAAAATGGCTTTGAAATTTGTCTGAAAAGTTTTATTATCCTGCAATGTTCCATTTGAAATTATTATCCACTTGGGAGATATTCTACATGTCTCTAATGTAAAATGCTGTTCTGGCTGACAGTGTCGAAATCGATATTACTTTGGAAATTTCAATGATGTCTTAGAATTAGTAAAATAGATCCATGGAATGTGCAGCTCATTAGGATAATTGTTTTTGAAGTTTTAGACTAACCTGGCGTAAAGGTTTTAAGGGCGTGAACCTTGTTTAACCCAATAAACATTTAGATGGTAACTAGATTTACAGTTGATGTTAACAAGCCTGTATACAATATTGTAGCGTCTCAGAGGGTTTGTATGACATCGTGTCACCCTTATTACTCCTGATAGGAAATGTGGTTTCGTAAACTTTTTGTGTTTGAGAAGACGTTGACCATATGTCTTTAAAACATATTCCCGGTGGACCTTCATAGAGTTTAAAAGTTTATTCGTAATTCTCTTTTTCAAAGGTGACCTTTCACAGGAGTTCACATCTCTGGCGTCAGAAGGGTCTCGCAAAGATAACAAAAAACATTGCAAAACGTTTACGGGTCACCTTTGCCTAATGAGCTCAATGAGAATATTATAACACAGACATTAATCTTGGATACCCTGAACAAGTTATTGTACGATATATAGCGGATACTAAACGACCTTCCGTTTAATACTCTTTTTTTTTATTAAACGAGTAAAGTATTTGGTATTAAACGGGCGAAAGCGACTTTGCTTTGATGAAATGGTATGAAATCGTATTACATGTATATGGGAGGGAGTTTAGTATTTTCTTGATTGCTTGCCCAAACTAATCAAGCGGAATTGCAGAATGACAGTGTGCTGAACCTAAGATATCCATCTATCATGTACCATTGTGACGTCACAACTGTTCACTACTGTGACGTGTTACTTACAGCGGTATTAGTTAGCGGTCTAGTTATATTGTCGTATAAATATTCCATTGTAGTACAATGTAGTATATTTCACGTGTAAGACACAAGTGTATTCTTTATGAAACGCCTTAAGGTTTCTTTGGAACGCATCACTACTTCTATGTTACAGCGTACATAGAATGTACATATCACCATTTGAATTGAAACACCAGTTGAAAATAATAATGCATAGAATTCTTGCTTTAGTAGCGGTTATTAGTTCAATGCTGGTCATGCAATAATTATTTAGCAATCATGATCAAGAGATTCGGGTTTTGAATCCCGGCAACTGTCTGCTGTAGCAGGTCTGGGTGCACTACTACACTGATATTTAACGCGGTACGTTAGTTCACTAGTTTCAGTCGTGCTCACAGGTTTCGCAGCAATACATTTTAAAAAGCCACACTGACATTACGACCATTCTCAAGCCAATAGCTACAAATTATCCATAATAATATGACAACGTTAATGGATTTGTTATAAAACCAACAACTTCAAAGTCCAACTAATGAGAATTTAAATGTAATAATGCATTTATTCAGAAAGTCGTTATCATTAATTTTGCATCCACATATTTCTTCATTTTGGTGAATCCTTGTGATCAGAGATTATGATGTAAAATATAAGGGAAATTGATGTGAGAGATTCCAAAGAATATTAATGTCACACGTCTAATATCATTTACAAACTCATTGCACTAAAGAGTCAAAATGCGTGATGTATTAATTCTGTTAATACAATATTAGTTTTTGTAAAAGAAAGCACCTTTCCGAATTCATCATTACGATCTTTAGTCGTAATTAGATGAGAAAAATGTCAAACTGTCTTCAAACTTAAATTGAATATATTTTTTATGCTGGATGTAATTGTATTTATAAATTGAGGAACTTTATTTCAATTCACGAAAGTGACAAGTCAATATATTTCCTCTCTAATAAGCATCTTTATGAGAAATTGTCTTAAAATATCTCATTAACCAAGTTAAGAATTTATTATTATACATAATGATTGTTGTGATCAAAACATTACTTCTATTCTTTCAGTAAATTATTAATATATTTTATACCGATCAATTTATGAAACCCTAATATAATGAAATATGTACATTACAATGAGGAATTCTCTAAGACATGTTTCTTATCTTGCAGCATCTAACTCTGCATCATGGACACTCTGACAGATAGCACTCATCTCCCAGATGGCAATTTCAGTTCATGGGCTGCCAGTACTGACATGGACAACCCATCATGGATGACAACACCATCCCTCGCCAATCAAACTGATGGACAAGGCAACATAACAACAGTGGCTGTCACTGTGTCAAGAACTCCGAGTCTCATCATACAGATCCTACTGCGAATCCATTTGGTTGCTAATCCTACGATTGCAATTCTCGGAACAATTGGAAATACTCTCGCCTTCTTCACGTTCATCAGCAGGCCCTTGAGAAGAACCTCCTGTAGTATGTACCTCGCAGCACGCTCACTCTCAGACACCGGCTTCCTCTTAGCTGTTCTTGCCATGTGGATTGGAGATGCCACTCCGTATCAAGTGTATCATGTAAACGGTATTTGCCAGACAGTATTGTTTCTTACATATTTCTGTGGTTTTCTTTCGGTCTGGCTTGTTGTCCTCATAACTATAGAAAACTACATCCGAATATGCCATCCGTTTTCTGTGGCAAGATTTTGTACAGTACCAAAAGCCACCGGTTTTATAATAGGCTTCAGTCTGACTGGCGTTGTCCTCTACCATTTTCCTCTTTGGATTGCAAAGGTGATCCAACACAATGGCGTTGGCTATTGCAACTACGTGCCTGAATATTTGCAGATCACAAGAATCTTCACGTATGGGGATGTTGCTTTAACTCTTGTTATTCCATCAGTGGCCATTATACTATTGATGGTTGGCATCACATATAGCCTGATCACATCTCTCAAGCGACAAAAGAGACTGAAACAAAACAGTGAAAGGGTGAAAAGTCAGAAGAAACAAGAGAAAAAATCAACGAGGAGCACGAAGTCGAAATCTTCTCCACAAGCTAAGGTTACAAAGATGCTGTTCGCAGTGTCCTTTATATTCCTTGTGTTGAACTTACCAAGCCATGCTGTAAGGCTAAGGGTTGCTTTGATGTCCTATGAAGACGTACCCCATCAGCCCACCATTGAACAAATGCTACAAGTCATCTTTCAAGTGCTTTATTACCTCAGTTTTGCAGTTAATCTCATCGTATACCTGTCATGTGGTGACAACTTCAGAAAAGTGTTTTGTGATAAGTACATATCATGTTTATTACAATCAAAATATATGCGCCGGAAAAGTGAAGTATCACATACTTCATTTACAACCATCAAAATGGAAGCCGGAGAACCAATCAGGGAGGAGGAGACGTCGCTCATTGCATGACTGGGGTGTTTATAGGGTTTTACATAAACTAATGTACATCTCTGAGATTGTAGAACTTTATCTGCATAAATTGCACCAGAACATTGGAAGCGGGCATGTGCTATCTTTGACGTACCAATCATATCATCTGAAAATAATGTTTAGTTTTTTTCCGATTGTACAAAGCTGTTCATATCGTCATACAAATCCTACTTGTCATAAATTCATATTTGTAAAATCATTTTTTTGACATAGCATCGGATGGCCATAACCAATGTTTCACACAATATAATTTTTTCAATGTTATATATATTTTTGGCGGAGTAACATTTCCGAAATACATGTTTTAGATTGTTCTTGAAGGTTTGATAGAAAGTCACTGAAGTTGACATGACCATATTCTAACAATGACCCCTTCTTGGTTTCGTGTGGCTTTTGAGACTTCAATCAAACCTCCATTTTCTACAATAAACTTATATGCTATTTCATGCCTAGTGTATTGTGAGGATTACGTAATGAATTTGTTCAATTACATGTTTGCTATGGTTGTCGATTATATAAAGCTTTTGTATGTTGGTTGACTGTTGTATGCTTATGAATAAAATCTTTTAACATCTAAACATATATAGTATGCTTCTGAAACCCCTAGATTAATTGTACTAGGGAAAAGGTTCAAATCGTAACATGGATGGATGGATGAATTCCCATATATCGGATCGAATCAAAAGCAAACTCATCATACTTATTTCAAATGCCTCGATAACCATTAACCAAATATCATCCCAATCGACTCGTATACAGAAATATTTCTTTATACGTTTCGGGATCAATCATCCCAGAAGACATGGCCTCAACTGGATTTCCTTCATTTCATACATAGATGTTATCATACGAGTGTGTTTTGAATCGTCAATATCCTACGTTAGAAATTAACATTGTATTTTAGGATTTAGGATTTTTACCATCCCAAAACATACGAGCATGATCATTCCCTTATTATATAATTTCATTCTTCATTCGTTTTGCCCAAGTATGCTTGACAACATTAATTTCAAAATTGAAGTTGACTTTAATTTGGCGCTTTCGTATATGTATATCAATAGTGTGATTACTCTCGCGCTAAATTATTGTAAACTAATTCTTCTTAATGTTGTCTTTAGTTAACATAATTGTTATTTGTCATGATCTACACTTTTCAAGTTTAAAATATGTTGAAAAATATAATCGTATTCAAATGAAAAATAATAACGTTTCGAAGCGGAATTCGTACTCGTACTCTTACCCAGTTTCAACAGTTTGACAGGTCTATCACACTTTGGTGCGAGAGTTTCTCCCCTTCCGCTGGATTGCAAATGGCTGCTCGCGAAAATCACGGAGAGCTAAATACAAGTTAGTTTGGTAAATATTCCATGAAACAATGAAGATGGATATGCGCTATTTGAACATGTGACTAAAACTGATGCTGTTACTTGTGAGTAAAATGGTTTGCTCGAACGATTTCAACTGGCGTTGAACGTGCTTTGTCAAAATGCACTTTGCCACACATGTTACAACTGCACAATTTTTGTTTTTTATATACATGATATACATTATATACATACCTTGATGAAACTATCCGCGGATACAATTATAAGAAATATTAAAATTGTGACGTCATATCAACGTCATCAGTTAACCTGTGTACGTTGAATCGGTATCTGTAACCCAAACAAGTATCCTACCGATAACACCATCCATCGTATAATAAATATTGAAAAACGTATTTTTCGTTAATTCTCCACCCAGATCTAAAAATTAGTCTATGTAACGCTCAGACTAATGTTATTCAAAAACGCCGCACACGAACTAGCCAAATAATGTAACATTTGTCAATCTGAAATGACATAGTTCTAACTATCCCCTTAAATAACTAATTTGAAAAGAAGATGATGAGTGTTCTACAGGCGCCGAATCTTTATTGAAATTAGTTATCATGATTGGAGTCCTTCTTGGTTTCGTGAGCAATTTATTTAACGTTTTCCTATTCATCTTTCATTGATGTTTTAAAAAATTAATTTAAATACGTTATAAAGCAGAGAAACTGATGGGTGATTGTCACGATTTAAACGAATTTCCCCAGTTCATTCTGGTCGGGAGAGATCCTCCTTACAGCAGGAATATCCAATACCCCAATAGAAGTTGACATTTCTAACAGTTTTAATTGAAGGGTTAAATGATTCGTAGAAAACAACTAGACACTACCTTAATGTGTATGATTACATAATACAAAGTAACAATGCAATTCAATAATATTGATAAGATTGTATTAATAAAATACATATTTCGAACTGTGTTGAAATTAGATTAACTGATCATGCAGCTCACGTAGAATTTTCCAGGGTTGTTGCTGTGTTAAGTGATTTCGTTTGTGAAATACTGGCTGATGTTGATAAAACAATCGAACTGACATATACTCTTAAGGAATATTTTACAAAAGACCTGTGTATAATAACGCATATTTTCCACTTTTCGATAGACGAGAATGAGGTATGGACAAACGTATTGTTTGAATTTATTATCATATATCTATCACAATGTTACACACAACAGGTATGATTCCAAAATGGAATAATTTTATACAATGATTTAACGAAGGTTTGTAGAAGAAGAATATGTATATTCCTTTGGGGTCATAAATTAGGAGATAAACGTTCTTTGTTTGACAATCAACGGCATTAAATTGAACTACCAGAACTCTGAATGTAATTTAAAATCGAACTTTCGGCGTGAGGCATTACATTGATAGTAACATGTATGTTAACTCCATGGTACCATATCAATGTTTAAATATTCAACTACTTGAGTGATATGCCATTCGATGCAATACACGAGTTCCACGGCCTAACATCTATAAGATATCACTTATTTGCTAAATGTTGTTATTTAATCGAGACAGACAGGCAGCTTACAGACGCCTTAAAACAACATCATTTACGGTTCGGTGCACAGCTGGGTTACTGATGTTACCTATTCATTGTAATAGACCAGTCCAAATACTATTTTAATATATAATGCGCCGAAGTTCATCTGCTGAAGCATTTCCCTGTCCACCATGTCTATCCGTCGGATGACTTCCACGAAACGGAAGATGTTGGGGTGGCGATGTGGTAGAGTCCCGTTCATCCGACTATGGAACCCTTCCAAGTTGTTAGTGCTCGGTCCTTCGGCGGCGTGGTGATTCCATAGCTGAATAGGGAAGCGGGCATCGTCGTCTACCCATGTCAACAGCATATAGTCCTTGGAGTCCTCGATGCGGTCGGAGTCTGGAGAGGCTTCCATGGCTTCGATCCATGTCTCTTGAACGTGATCTTCCGGGAGTAGGGCAAGGCCAGCTGCTCTGCGGATGAACTTCTGCACTTCCGGATCCTCCTTGTACGCGACTGCCAGTCCCAGATCTTGAATTTTTCTCCACAGGGCTTGAGAATAGTGAAAGAAAGATCCCTTGGTTTCGGCAGCTGGAAATTCCCTCTCTATAGCCCTGATTGTTGCCAGCTCAAAGTCCGTCTGTATCCTTGTTGGGGCCAGGGGACGATTCAGCTCCTCTAACACATTCGCCTTGAGAAGACGAAACAGCCGTGCGTAGGTTGTGGATCGTCGGTCAGGTAGAAGAGCAAACACCAATGGGTAGGACACGGAGTTGGCTCAGGCGTGGATAATGTACACCTGATCCCAAAGCTCTGGGCAGGCAGTGAATGTTCCGTCCATGTACAGTGTCTCGGCAGTCTGTAAAGCCTGGAGTTGTTCATCGGTTGAGAACACAAGAATCTTGTCCTGTTCTCCATCAGCAATGAGAAGGAAACGACGGCCATCTGTAGTTTCGGTCCACTTTGCTTCCACTTTGCTTCCACTATGTTGTCTTTACTGTTTGTTAACGAAGCCTACTCTGCTCTACTCTGACTGTGGACTGTTCCATTGTATCTGTCAGGGGATGACCTAATTAACCTTCCACTAAGTGTCTGTCAGATGGCATGTCGGTCAGCTGCCTGTCTGTCAGACGGGAGATATTCAATCGAGATGAACTGACCGTTGCCGAAATTACCATAGTCAAATCAATATGGTGACGCAATAAAGAGTAAAAGTAGAGATTTCCGATTGACGCGCGTTTATTAGTCAAAATTTATTTTGAAAACTTATTTACAACAGAACAAATTGCGTTGATAATATTTAATCGATCATAACTACTGTCCAAGTAAATTGGGCGTGTAATGTCGGTTGCTGCAAATGCATAATGGTGTTACCTGATTTTAAATTGGAAACTAGTAATTATGATATATTTGGCGATTGGGGACGAGTAAGCAAGTTGAGTGAAATTATATGAACTGAAATCAGCACATATGTATGGTGGCTCGTTCATGTGTATTATAGCCAAATCAAATATAATGAAACACAATGGATGGACCTTTAATGGAGTTCAATATTATAAGCACCCGTTCACGTTCAGGAGAGGTTCACGTTGTTAGGTTTAATTAAAACCAATATGGCGGAGAATGTTGATGACCATGTCTTCTTCTTTGCACCTGGCCTTTATACTGAAAACAAACATTGAATGAATATCGTTAACCTTCATGGTAGCTCGGACGTTGACAAATGAATGTTTGCTATTATAATTATAGTATTTAGCTGGAGTACATTGCGGATAAAGACGTATGAGCATCATGTGGTACTTATGTTTAAATCACATTTGTTAAGACTAATTTGTTTGAAACCACCTATCTAAATAGAACATTGAGCTTTCTTTATTCTCTTTTTACTTCATGTAATAACGAAGTCTGGTGAGTTTTCAAATATCGCTAGGATTAAGCACTTAAAGAGATACTTTTTATTGTTAAAGGCATGATTATTTGTTTGAAAATGTACGTCAATGGTTTACCTATCTTGCACAATAGTGCCAATAATGATTTCCATTCAATGCGTAATATACAGGTTATAACCCGAGGAAGTGTGTCATATTTCTTTTACGAAACGAGCCTTACATTTTGTATTGCCCGAGCAAGAGCGAAGGTTATACACACATTTACAAGAGTTTCGTAAAAGTCATATGGCACACTTTAGAGTGGACTAATTTCTTTTTTAACCGTGTTATTCCATTTGATTCGCAATTGTTTTATGACATCAGGAAAACGTGATATGTTCACATATGCTCATATCAATATAAACTCGGTTTTTAATAATGGTATAATATCATTCAGTACGTCCAAATCATTCCATTCACTTACGTCATATCATACGTACTGCAAGAAAGCATTCTTACATATACACATCATGAAAATGTTGTTTCGCATTCGTTACTGGAATCATCTTGTTTATATAATTAATGGAGAATGATTTTCCTGTATTAATACTGGTGGTGTCAACTAAACATGCCTGGTCCAACATACACATTGTCATGAACCGCGCCATCGTTACCAACTATAGACCATCAATACCCTGTGGGTGGAGAGGGGGTGTGCGTTCTGAGGGGTCGCAGTTTACGTCTAACTTCGGCACGTCATAACGTCATATTTACGCCCCTTTTTTAGCTCATCAGGCTTGAAAGTCCCGATATTCAAATTTGAATACATACTGCTTATAATGCTATGTTTTTAACAAAATTATCTTAAGATGTGAACAGAAATTTATCTTTGTGTAATAGAAAAGGGATATTCAAGGGGATAATGGAAAATATGTTCACAGTTATGGCGACATTGACATCATTTCTTACATTTGTTTTGATAAATCATGGGTTCGTCATATGTCTTAGTCGTGCGAGTGAGATAGTCGGGGAGGTGTTTATTTCTCTCTCTCGACTAACAACCCTAATCATTGACATTTACTACAAACACAGGGAGCAATTCTGTAAAATGATCACCAAAATGCAGTAGTTAATAGTAACACAATGGAATAATCAATAATATAATAAAGCCTTCAGTTTCATTGCAATCCATTACTGCCTCCAGTCATGCAAAATATTTTATATCAGTTGCATTGACGTTTCTTGCTCCAAATTGCCCTTACGCTAAATTGGCATACAATGCCATTACAGGAGTTAATGCAACATCGCTTCCTTCTGTACCACTTATCAATCACATATCACATGGCTCCCGAATACAAGCGGGGACATAATGATGTCATTGATATTAAGAGCATGTGTTTTCGAAACTATAACAATAGCCGCACACGCAATGTATCCATACAAACCTTTATTACTTACGAATTTGTCAGCCTAACTAGCATACGCGTGATACTCACATTTACATGGCAAACACGGGATATTTGCAACATTGATTATAGGAGGAACCTGAAACAATGAATCGGCAAAATAAACTTATCATTTTTGAATAAAATATATTGCGATGTATAGAGACATTCACCGAAACGCATTCCGTGGATTTGTAACGTGGCGACTGACGAAATCACTGCGGAGACATGTTCTAGCGTGCATTCATGCAAAGATTTGTCACACACGTTACTGAGAATATGTTTGACCATTTGTAGAATTTGTCTTTCTTCACGTTGGAACTATTCCATGATTTCGGTAAATTTCTAGCAATCATTTAAAAGCGATAAACATACTATTTGGGAATTCAGATTATGAACGTGCGAAATGATTGCATAACTACCGACGTCGATGAGAACAATGATGCAATATGAAAAGAACACAAAAGAAACGACGAAACTTTCAAAACGAGACCGCGACAGAGCCATTGGTAGGACAGAAATGGGGGCCACACAACGTCACATTGCAAGACCAGTCTACTGCAGTCAAGCAACCATCAACAACTTGTTGAAGTTTTATTAGCAATCAGGTCAAGTCAGACACAAGACCGTCCATGATCAGATCGACTAAATTCAACGTCGCCTGGTTAGGATTGATACAGCATCTTGCATTGGTCTTGATGGATTTGTGGCGAAGACTTCTTGCTGACGTCATCCGCGGGCGACTGACGAAATCACTGCGGAGACATGTTCTAGCGTGCATTCATGCAAAGATTTGTCACACACGTTACTGAGAATATGTTTGACCATTTGTAAAATTTGTCTTTCTTCAGGAATATCAAAATGTCTGTAACGATTTACAGGTATAAATATTTGGTTTATGGAAGGAAAATATACTTTTGGATAACATGTTTTGTATAAGATACTCTTGGAGCAGTGATCCATTTTAGACATGTGGTTTGATATCATCCTCATTGCATGAAACGTTAACTACATTCTTAGATGCATGTACCACTGCAGGAATGAATGTACGTCAACTCCCTTTCAGAATCCTTGATTCTCTATGACGCATGTTACTTGAAGCACAAGAAAGCCAATGGTGTAGTCGTTAGTTGTTTTACTAGTTGTTTTACTCTAATTTCAGATACACGTGCTATATATGTGTAAGTACTAATTATGACACAATCTCTTTCAATATTTTACAACGCTTATACAAACGTTTCCAGAGTACATTTAAAGAAAAGGACTATTTAAGAGGCATTTTATAATTATTAACGTTTCTTTACCCAGTAACGTTTACGTGTTTGTGATAAGCTAATTATCTTCGTACTGAATGCTGAACTGGGACTCAGCTCATTAGCTGTGTTATATTAGTTTGGAATCAATGAAATGAAGCATACATGTACGTACATGTATGGTGAATGTTAGGATGTAGGAGTAGAAACATAAATGTCTAATCCACTGACGATTCGTAGGAGATATTTAATCAATTCAGCAAGCAGTAATAATTTGGCATAAATGAATTTGAGATGCGCATTGATTTGTCTAGGAACTTCCATCCATTATTTATACCAGTTACGTATGCAGAATGTCTTCGCTAGTGTGTACTGTTGTCAAGTAAAATTGATTTATGGCTAAAAAAAAGTTTCGAAAAACTTCATTGACTTTTAACGTATTGCTTCTGTTTAAGAAGATACATTTTCAAAAGGACACTATGATGCTATGTTGCAAATCCTTCAATATTTTCGCACTATATTATTACTCTAAAATGTTCAATTATTGCAACATAGATGCTAAGAACAATAATAAAAAAATAAAAAAATGAAAAATGCTACTTTTGCACTATTGCATTTATTGTGATGCCAAATATAACATTTGAGGTAAGGTCACGTGAGTCAGGGTTTAACGCATCTTTCAAGATTATTTCCCGGCTACTAGTACAATTGCAGGGAGAAAGCTCGCAGCGCCATGTGTTGCGTCAAACCTGTGAGCAACGGTTGTAACTAGCGAACCGTGGATGGTGCTGCGCTGGAATTCAGTGAAGCATTTCACCCAATTATAGCATGGGAAAATAGTTGTATCACTTTATTTAAACGCATGAGACATAATAAAAAAAGGATTGCGAAGGAACACGAACAGAATGGCCACTTGAAGACGAGACCATTTTTAAAAACTTAAAAGCTCATTATATTGAAAGTATTAAGAAGTTACGACGACGAATACGGACATGGCAAAACAATGATGAATGGATGTGATCGTGTGCTTATAAGTTATTATATTAACAGTTCTGTGAAAAAAATATGTTATTTAAAACATTAAAACACATGTGTTGTGATCTACAATCGATTTTCCAAAACAAAACATGTTATTGATTGTTATTGATAACAAGTTATTGTTATTGTACATCTATTTAAGATAATTACAAACCACTTTTTCTCATTGAATACACATAAGGGAAATCAGTACACATCAAATTGCATTGATTGAAGTGTATCTTCAAATATATTGGGGGTTGAGAGGTGCGGCAGCCCGACATAGACAAACCAATATTCTATGGTTGTATTTTCATTTTTCATGATATTACTAGATTGACCTTTTACAGATACGTGTTCATTGAAATTATTTGAGTTGATCCTACCTCGGTCTGTCCTAATCCGTGTATAAATACAGAGAAGACGAAATCAACCACAAGATGACCTCCAGTCATAAACGTGACTAAAGATAGACAGAAAAAGTATCATCTCACCATATATCAATTTGCGGTTATCACATTATTGTCCATGGTGAGAAACTACAAACTAAGATTTTAAATGACTGTATATCTCATCACTTTCTAACAATTCTGTACAAGTGTCATTTTAGCGATTGATTTATAACGGTAAATTAAACATGAAACACTCGAAGTAATTTTAAAAATTTCATTTATATTTAGTCATGATATAACTACGTATACTAACGGAGAATCAGAAACTAAAATTCAATGTGTATTCACATGCGGTTAGTCATACTGCAAAAATACCTTTGGTATGAGAAGGTCAAGACAAAATTATAAAGGGAATTCACAGTTGACAGCAGAACCAACTGAGTTCGTACCAATTAGAGTGGGCCAAGAAGAGAATCATAACAAGAAGTTAGCATTCCTTAGTGGTTTGCAGTGATAGAGATAGGAAATGTATTCAGGAAATAAACCTAAACGAATTAACAAGGTCATGAAAGAGGTCGCGAAAGTAAGAAAGCATAAAGCTCATCGGGATACTCGCTCGGGTTCATAGAATTGCTAGTTATTACTTTTCTCTTTTGACAACCATTGAACAGATTATTGTCGATAAAAGAGTACCTTTAAACTGTTTTGCATAGTTTCTCTTCTATCCCTTAAGATCTCTCATAAGGCATCTCTGATATAATGTCCAAGACTTGGGTTAAATGCACATCAGAACATTTCAAAACACAAACTATCTTAAAGAAATCACATGCCGGATATCAAAATACATTGAGGTTATGCCTTGAACAGTAAACACGGGGAAATGTGAGTGGGATGTGACTTATCCCGTGCTTCTTTTACGAGGGTTTAACAGTCTTAGTTATGCACGAGGATAGGGGGAGTGTGTTTTATGAAGCTTAGACCCTTTACATATGATAATGAAGATGAAACTGAAGAAATATATAAAAGAGCAATGACTCATAAAACTGATTATTTCACAAATTAGAGGGGCTGATCTGATCACGTGGTTGCCTGGGTCAAAGGACGCGTATTAGGTGCAAATCCATCCAAGTGTTTTAATATGCAAATGGACAAGTAGAATGAATTGCATCTTACTGGCATCGACACAATATGTAACAGGATAAATGTAAATTACTACCCATACGCGGAAATAAACATTTCATGTTGGTCGTACCTTATACACATAGTGACCCATATCCGATGAGCGAGAACTAAAATTTATAAATAAGTATTTTTTATGCCAAAATACATTCAACAAGCAAACCAAGTTGAGTCCCATAACAACAACCATGGATTAAGATGGAGAATGCTTTCGAAGCAGCGAATTTATTAAGAAGGAATCAAATTGCCCCTCGTAAGTTTCTAAGAATTCACATAAAACATTCAAGATTTTACCATCATAAACATGTGTCGTATTTGCGAAGATATACAGCATTCTTAACAACTGTTATTCGGTATTTTCATGAATTACTGTGTTGTCCATGAGAGTTATGTCTGAGAATAACAATAAACTTCAACATGTTTACATCGAAAGTTTTACAAATATACCCCATACACAACATACATTCTCCTTATCTGCAAAACACATCAATGAAAGCTAGAAAGGTCTTGACGAGAAAGCAAACATTGACCAATTACATATGTTGTCGAAAATAAACTCATGATCACGTGCAAACAAATGTCACAAACACAATTACAAGCTATTCTAATCATAGGGTGTTAAATACAACTCAGGGACACATGTCTCCAGAAGCAACTAATCTGAATTTAAATTGAAACATTATATGTTTAATATGTTTCTGAAAAAAACAAATTAGCTATTTTGGAATCTATTTAACTAGGCTAGATAAGGGAGTCAAAAAGGGACCTTTGCCTTGTTTTCTGACTTCCTACAGTAATGATGCGTCAACATATTAAAGTAGCTCGACATCATTTTGTATTATATATTTTATTCAAGTTTAACTTACATTAGAAACCACTCTGCCACAAAACATTAAAAAGGATTTCAGGAGCCCACGTGTGTTTAAAACATTAATACTTATTCGGGCTAAAATATAAAAAAAGATTAGATCTATATTTAGATAGGAAGATACCTTAACTAATTGATTAATTTACCAATTGACTTTCTATGAGATTAATTTTTTTGAAATATTCCTGCATTTATATCAATATACTCAATCGAGAGATCGCAGAGGACAGTTCGATCAATACTAAATTATGTTATACAAATAGTCTCTAGTCATGCAAAATTTCTCTACCCAAATGGTGTCATAAAAGGACTTGTTCACGGTTTGAGACAAACCCGAGAGCCGTTTTTGTATGAGCAGCTTTCTTAATGACATTGTCTAAAGTGATGTAACACCTGTTAATCTAATCACGCGATTACGTTATCTGTAACTGCCGAAAACAACATGTGAACAAGATGTAAATTAACTATTACCTATGAGAGTATTTTAATGTAAATTGCTTATGTAAGTATAAAGTGTGTCCATGTAAAAGATTGTTGGCTATGTATTCCCAAGCGAGTGAGAATGATTTCATCATTCGTGGTTCGCAGACGAATCTTCACATATGTTTCCACTCAAGGAAACACGTCAAGTCCAAGTCAATTTGCCTTAGTCCACAGATTGCTTAATGTATGACTGTCAAGTGCTAGAACTGGACATAAATCCTCAATGTCAATCTGTGTTCTTACAGGTAGGTAGACCTAGTACTATGATCAAATAGCTTTCCAAGATATTGGCTTTAAGATAACAAGATACTAACAGTAAGGACCACTATCACGTCCATTATTTGAACTGGGCTCTCCGAAGATTTGATGAGAATAACATCACGTTAATGTGGAAATGTTATTCGTCTTCTTTCAATGCCTCTTTTTCATAATAACATTGAGCATGGTATGTTATGTTACCCAACACTTGCACGCTTATATAATATGCAATAGCAACTTGCCAAAGTATGTACTGTGAATGTGTAATCGATTAAACAATGTTTGTTATATATCTCTGGTGACAACCTATACTACTTTTCTCTGCACAATCGAACAAAAATACACAAAATGGAAATATACAGCAGTTTCTTATTTAAAACAGTGCAAATGGAAGAGAAACCAAACTACCATATGCCATTTATACTTACATGCTAAATCGTTTGTGGAGTTTGTGATTTCAAATTTATAAGTATAAGTATAGTATTTCCGGATATGAGAGAAGAATCGTGTTAAAAATGTATCGAAGACAGTTCGAATAAACCCACGATATTTAGCTTATATATAATATCTTCTCCAATCGAGTGATAGGGAATGTGTGATATTCTCATAAGGCAATATATGCACGAGTTAGTCACACGACTCATCACGTTATGGGATGACACATAACAATGACAACACAGTTTTATATTATGCCTTGGAAGTGGAACATTAACTATTTGAAGTACACGTTGATTGAGTGAGGCATCTTCATACTCTGCTTTCATTCAGACTGACCATTCCCTGACTACTTCGCGTTAGTTCTTATGTTGACTACTTATATTCCCATATACAAGTGATTGTTTGTGACTTGCCTTAATACCATAAACATTAATCAATAATACATGCTGTGCTTACATTAACGTTCATTATTACCTGTAGTCATGCGAGAGTTTTCATTACAGTAAAATTGATATCCCTTGCTCTAAATTACCCTTAGCTTAATTTGCTAATGCTGAAATTGCAGGAGTAAATGCAACATCGCTTCCCTTTGGGAGACACATCCATCATTATTACATTGACACTGAATACAGGTGAAGGCATAATCGCGTAATTTGTAGTGAGATTATATGTTTTTGGAAACTATAACATTGGTTAAACACGCCATGTAGGAATAGAAATTCTTTATTACTCGATCATGTTCAGGTACTCAACAAAGGTTCGTAACATTTTGTCAGAGAATTTAGTATGATCATCTTACAGAACAAATCATTTATGTACACAAGCACTTGTGAGTTCGGCCCATGCCATGTAACGATATGAAACCCTTTAAGATTCGATCTTGACCGTGTACTTCAGAAGAGTTCCATCCACTGTGTAAGAGTAAATAAGCATGCTAATCGTCTAGTCGATAAAGCGGTATTGACATATGAATATATGAGTAAATCGCTTAAGGAAATGACCTTAGATAACCGAAAGGATATTAAGGATTGTACATGTAGGTTTGAAAAACACTTAAGCAATGACTTTATGAACATATTTTCTGTACGAGGTACTGCAGAACTGGTTTTCAATATAGGTCCATATTAGTCTCACGAATGTTCACAATCATGTATCCATGTACAAGATCAAACTTAATTTATCAATCTTTTGTACTTCAATTGCCACGTGTTGATGGAAAATGAGAATTGAACAGATATTGTAATGAGGAAAGCTGAATATAATTGATTAATCAAAGCACTTATTATTCAAGAATTACAAGTATAGTTTACCTTTGATGACTTTAGATACCAGATACAGTCAGACCTCGATAATCCGGACACTGCCGTTTTTCATCAAAAACGTTCGGATAGTGAAACGTTCGGACTGCCTAAATGAACCAAACAAGATGGAGTTACTCCCCTTTGGATCTACATACAGAAGACAACGTATTTAGAATATCAAATGAGTTTTATTTCATACACATAACAACTGGGATACATATATTAATAAAACAATCATTGCACAAAATTCTAGACGTACATGTTAAAAACATTGAACTAACTCACTCAGGTTTGAAGAATTTGCCGATTACAGATTGCGTACTCAATGGCTTGATCAAAGTTTCTAAATTCTTCTCGTCACAAATATAAATATAAAATAAACCTGTCTCGTCAATGTTGAAGATATCTTCTTGTTCATAATCTTGTAAAACAGACTTAAGATCCACTCGACCACGAATTACAGCTGTCTTATCAGCGCTAGCTGCTTCACCCTGGTAAACTTGTTTTGTCATAGCATGGCGAGATTTGAAGCGAAAAAGCCAACCGCGAGAATAGCCAAAATCATTAACTATCACACAAAATGAGATATTTCAATTTATTACAATCACAAACTCCCGACACACAAAGTGAGACATCTCAATTTATGTAATAGGGATCACAATTGGTCACTTGACAATCCATTACCATATTAAACAGAACTGCAGATCCCTTTTAAAGGTATGATACTGTTAATAATTGTTTTATTTTGTTATTGTTTTTATTGAAAAAGGGAAGAACATTTTCAAAAGAACTATACTAACACAGAGTGGAAAAATATCAAACAAATGTCGAAAAGATGTAAACAAAGTAGTGAACTCAGGTTGTTTCAATTTAAGATCATTTATAACATGCTAAGTACCAAAATTTATTATATACCCATGTAAACTTAAGATAGTAATACAGGGGTGCAATACGGTTTCCGTGGTCGATTTCCGTATTGCACGGTGAATTCCGTATTGCACGGCTGGCGGTTCTACTTTCTCTAAACTTCGGCACTTCTCGGAATTTTCCGTAATTTTCAATGTTTTCCTATTCAATCTCCGAAATTTATTTTTTATTAACACTGCTGGTAATGTATCAGTTGATTTGGATTAAGCCCTAATATTAACAGCACAAGAAGGGAAAATGTTACTCAAATTATCATTACCAAGGAAGAAAAGCGCTTTGCCGAAAGCTTCGCTAGCGATGTTGCGTCATTGTGACGTCACAACGGTTTACAATTGTGACGTCATAACCATGGTTACGTCATTCGAAAGAAGCACGACGGACGGAAGCCTGAATGTTGTTTATTATTGTCAGTTCTTTGTAAATAAATGATAGTAAAGCAAATTTGATGGTTTTATTATGTTAACACACTGAACAAATTTTCACTTAAAGCTCTTTTGGGCTAACAAATGAGAAAATAAAGATATTATTAAGATTTCAAATCATGAGTCGTGCTGGTCAAGCAACCGTCCGTGTATCAATACGCAGCACGTCTTTCCAGTAAATTTACGTAACTTTATTTGTTTACCAATTTGCTAATAAAAAGGGGTATATAATAAATATAGAACATCATACTTGTGCATTTGGATCGTTTGTATTGAACTCGAAGCTGTCATGGAAGCGGAGGAACAACTCGTTCTTCGAACTCGTTGTTCCTCCGCTTCCATGACATCTTCTCGTTCAATACAAACGATCCAAATGCACAAGTATGATGTTCTATATATGTATTTTCATGATGGGATATGTATATATATAGAGAGAGAAACATCACAAGAGATGTTCAAACTCTATGGTCACATATATCAACAATAAAAAAGATGAAGTTGAAATAAGCGTGGCTAACGTTCAAAAGGTACATCATGTACCTAATTCTTCAGGCAGTTTAATGCAGGAACTGCCTGGAAATTATCTCACATGTATTATAGTCATGTCAGTGTCCAAACACCAGAGAAAACTTGCAAATGAAGAAATGAAGGAAATATATTGTTTGTATTTAAGGGTATAAATAATATTTCCCTTAGAGCAATTATAATCGTAACAAAAGAAATGCTTTACTTGATTTTATACAAAACTAGGGGAATAAAACCAATTTTGAAAACTCTTACAACAAGAAATAAAAATACTATCGAATGACATAATTTATTGTACTTTCTAATTGCAAACATGCAAGCATCCATACGTTCTGGTTATCACTTTATATACTTTACATTACTTTTGGATATCATTAAACAAGCTAAGTATCATGTTTCATTTTCCTGTCTCCTTTAGTAAAGGAAACTCCAAAACGACGACTTTTTAAAATAAAAATGAATTGTTGTAGCTTAAGTTATTTTTGTGGCGTAGTTTAAAATAATGTTTATATAATTATTGTAAACGTTCCTTTCGAAAATACATAGAGGTATCACAGATATATTCATATTAAAAATATAACATGAGGACAATAAAATAATTTTCTCAGCTTACCATTAAGTTGCATTGGTCGCTGATTTCAGATGCCAGTGTTTGCGGTTGGTGGTTGTTTCCGTTTGAGGTCAAACTGACTTTCTGAAGATTAGGATGATTATCTTTTCTTGGTCATTGTTTCTCTCAGAGAACCAATTATTATCTTTATTATTTTAAAATTTAATTTGTTCTTGTCTAATTTCTCTACGCCAGCCTTCCAATTTTGCTAACAGTTGTCGGAAAAGATCACATTCCAAAAGAAAATGTTGCACTGTATCTGTTTTGAAGGAACAAAAGTATCTTTTATGAAATTTAGAATATCTCATTTTATGTAAACGGTTATATTTGATCCAATGTTTCACAAGAAGTGTTGCATTGCAATTTATTATCTCACATAATGATATGTTATTTGTATGTGCATTGGTCCTCAGTCAAATCTGTAAAATAATCTGATTTTTTTGCCTTCTTTACGAAAATGTTTTATATATAAATGAAAAATGGCTAATTCTTACTTCTATTTTTTATTACTAAATTAATAAAGGATTTTTTTTTCGATTACTTTTTGTTTTATTCTTTTTTATATTCTATGAATTTTCGAAAGTGACCATTGACATCTAAAACACATTAAATGAAGATTATACCTTTTGAGTTCCAGTATGGATGATAGATGCTTTTTACCAATCATGATATTACAGTTATACCAGATTGTTTGTTTGGGAATGTCTGTATCGGTTTGTGGTGTGACAATGTTGTACAAAGTCAAATCAGGGTTTTACCCAATATCCTGCTCCATCAGTGTATTTGTATCCGCTTCGCTACTGCACTATACTCTGATCTCCCGAGGCCGAAAACTATTTCCGGTTTTAGGAAATATATAAAGCTAACAATACAAATGTGAATGTGCATTTCAAAAAAATCTATGAATATTACTTATAAATTACATATGATTGAACATGTAAATATGTGATAACACGTGCTCCTTTATTTTTTTTGCAACAGAATAAATGCAAGCAATGACTCAGGTGGAGTTAAATATTTTCAATCTTGCCAGTTTTAGTATACTTACAGTAGTGGACTGTGGATGTAAACATTTGTCTGTTGAAAGTCATTCACAACATATTAGTTCATTTCATTAAGCAACATGTTTTTCTAGGAATTGGCACAATTATAAGATTTTCCCGTCTTAGTGATTTAGCAGCTTTTCTAATATACATGTATATATACACGTCAACGGTGATAGGTTAATGTAGTTTAACAGTTAGAATGATATGAAGCCTTGTGAACCAGATTTTCACGCACTTATCATAAGATAATTCGTATGATACACATGAAAAAAAGGGAAAACATAAAACAACACAACAACTATTTTATATCTAACCATTTGTGCATCAACAATCTAACTATTTTAAACGTGTAATTTTATATTAACATTATGGATGATTCTTCACTATTCCTTGAGTATTTGAAGGCAGATTCTAACTAATAGTCAGACATACATCACCATTACCACCGTGACATTACAGTGACTCAACCACTGAACTTTCTAACAGTAAACAACACCGCATCAGCTAGAGAACATATTAAAAGCTGGATACCTTACGCCGAACACCAGAGGAAATATGAGGATATTGAAACCTTTGTTTGGCTTCTCTGTAAGTCCTAAGTGTTATTCTGATCACCCCTGAAGCCATTAATGTTGGATAATGTCAACATAAAGAGGACCCATCATGTCAATTAGATTCAGACCTTTGCTCTGTGGAAAAGTGGGTTGTTTGTTAGGTCATGATGATATAAACATTGGCTTTGGTTTCAGATATTAATAGAGATTACATAACAAGTGAGTGTTGAAGATCTAAAATATTCCAACGAGATACTTTTAAATGTTGTGATTTATTCACGAGCGAAAGCGAGTGGTAAAATCACAACATTTATAAATATTGAATACGAAACTTGATATTAATTTGAGAAAAACATCAGACTATGCGCGACATTATCGCGTAATACTACCAATCCTGAATAATTAATCTAGGTGAAGACAGTAAAACAGTAAAAAATGTAGTCCCGATTTCCGTTACGCTCTCGCTCGCATCTACATAAACTATCATATTAACTAAATCATTATCACAATGTTTGTCGTCATCAATGTCCTGAATCAAGATATCAAGAAGCACTTTAATAGCAAACACTGACGCTGTTGACCTCGACGGAGGTCGTCATTCCTTGACCGGCTATTTTCATACAACTGTCCTTGCTGAACGTTTCTACATGCAAGTTTCTTATTTTGAACTTCAGACATGTACGTGTATATATAGACGTTGGTCACATCAAAAACGGATTATGCATGCCGATTCTAAACGCAATATCATTTATAAACGTGTTGACAAAAACGGTTGTGTATACAAAAGGGATATACTCTTCCTTGACTAAATTGAAGCACAATATTATTGTGATCTAATTATAAACTATTCGAGATCCGAACCCGAATTCTCTATATTTAATTTTGCACATCTATTTTTGCAATGATGCAAGTTTATTCATAGTAAAAAATACGTTCAGGAAAAATATATTATGAACTAAAAAAAGTGGCGAGTGGGTTCGGCTGTACTCGATCAGCTGATGGCGAAAGTAGTACGGCATTATGACGTCACTATCGTTGAATAACTTGTTTTTGGTTACACAACACTCGTTGAATAACTTTCAGCTAATTAAACAGCACTTGTTTCAAATAACCAAAATAACACGTATGTTATAATTCTTATTATCATATATGTATGGTACGTTGAAGACGGATGATCTAACATAATTTATGTTTTCTTCCTTCAAATATGTAAAGCTCATGCGATATATTTAAATATCATATTTTGTATATTATAATAAGACAACCTGAGCAATCACCAAAGTGTCAGAACATGTACAGGTGGAAGAGCGATGTCAAATGAAGGGATGTTGCATGAATTAATGCATCCTAATGTAGGTACACAGTTTACCCAATTCTACCAGGGTTTCTGTCCTGTAAACCTCTATCTTATACACACCAGTACACTGTCTAACTATAGCTAACTTCTTCTTATAAGTTATATACCGGTACTGTATATTACTCGCAATAAGCGGCATACAACAAACGAGTTATTGAAGAAATTAAAAGACGGAGATATATCAGATGTATTGTTTCCTCGCTGGGACAGGAATCCTTACAAGAAACAGGAATTATACGTTGTTTGAAAACAAAGATACAGCATTTCAAGATGATTTACATTACTATTACATTTGTTATTTTTATACATTCTCTTCTTCATATGCATAGCCACATGGCGCTGCGGGCTTTCTCCCTGCAATAATACTAGCAGCCGTGATATAAGTGAAATACTCTTGAAAGCGGCGTTAAAGCCTAACTCGCCTCACCTCTCTTCTATGGAATGCATTACCTTTACAGGGCAGCGCAGTGGCTAGCACGTTTGGCTTCGGATCAAGAGATCCGTGTTGCGAATCCCGCCAGGGCCCTGGCAACTTTGTCTGTTGTGGAGAATGGTTCTACCTGTGTACCCCCAATTCACCTCACCTTTCAATGCATTACTATATACATTTCAGTGACACATACTCATTATTCATACTCATAATCAGTATGGGATTCCATGTATTTACACATATGTTTTTAATGTCATTAATGGTCTATCATTTCATCTAAAATCAAAACGTCGGGTTAACAAGTAGTTGAAAATGTCTGGAATAAATTTTTCAAATACCTGTGCAAATTAACAAGGGATGCATGGTGTAGTAGAATCTTAACTTGTTTGGCCATTGGTACTTGAGACACAAGTATTTGTGTTATATTATTGTTTTATATTAAAGTGCTTATTTAAAAGTGGTTCTTGTATAACTGAAATGAAAGCGATAATTTGAAAGTAGGAAACACAAGTTTATAACATTTTTAATAACTTTCAAATAATACTTTCGAACGTTTTGTTAATCTTACAATTTCCTTCATAAATTGGGGTGTTCATCGTTGAACATTGACATTGATAAAGAACAGTACGCTGCAAAA
Organism: Gibbula magus; assembly: GCA_936450465.1. Taxonomy (NCBI): domain Eukaryota; kingdom Metazoa; phylum Mollusca; class Gastropoda; order Trochida; family Trochidae; genus Gibbula; species Gibbula magus. Next base: position 26,207,858 of record OW388306.1, read on the forward strand.
CAATATCTACGTTTTTTTGGATGTTTGACATAATTGTATATAGCCTTTTTTATTGTTGAAATAAAGTAGAGATTGTCTGCAAAGTAAACGGAAATGTCATTATATTTCCGCCTTTAAGAACTCATAATTATTACAGACATAAACCCGAACCATTTGTGATTTGTTTATAACTTTTAACAAGTTCTTAAAGATTGCAGTCACTAAACTGGCTTTAGTTATGTACTTTTGTTACCGTTGAGACAGCTTTATGGATGCCTATCTATGCACATAGCTATACTTTCAAGCAGGTTTATGTTTTCTGTGAAAGAGTCATCGTCTAAGAAGACAATCTACGTAACATTGATTATAATATCTAACATAACATCTGATGCTATTCTCATTGTTATTGATCGTTAGCAGTCACCAGGATTTAGAATTGAATTTCCCTAACAATGTATGTGACCGTCATTGAGGTGAGGTGAGGTGAGTTCGGGTTTAACGCCGCTTTCAAGAGTATTTCACTTATATCGCGGCTGCTAGTATTATGGCAGGGAGAAAGCCCACAACGCCATGTGGCTATGCATTGCGGTGAAACCTGCGAGCATCGGCTGGAACTAGCGAACCATGGGTGGTACTGCACTGAAATTCAGTGTAGCATTGCACCCAAACCTTACTGTGTGTAGAACAGTTCTCTACTGCTGACAAAGTTGCCGTGCCCCTGGCGGGATTCGAACCCCGGACCTCTTGATCCGAAGCCGAACGCGCTAACCACTGCGCTATCCCGCCCCGACCGTCATTGAAATATTACCACTCAAATCACTGGTCTTGAAACAACATAAAGCAAACTAATGATAAATATTCACTGAAACATACATGTAGCTTCTTGCATCCTTGTACAAATACGTAACTGAATAGGAGACGAATGATCAACGATAATTAGTTTCAGGAAGGCTTTTTGACATTAACGTGTCTGGCAGGAGACAACTCTCTCCAAGCACTTCCTGTTCGGTTATCATCATCTACTTGTATCACAACTTTCATCATGTCTGTTCTCAGCTAATCTGCCTCAGCAGTTAAACCTCTGGGTCTATGAAACTGTTTATCGCTTACCCCCAATTACCCATGAGTAGTCTAGGTATTAGAAACATAAATGATATGGAAGTAAAATCATATTCATCAAAAGCCGATATATACGACTTCTAAACTAGGGAACATCATTCCATACATCACCCACATGACTTTCATACGTTTCATGTGTATATGACAGTAAAAGGAAATAAACTAAAATAAACAAAACACGGTATTATGTATGTGAACTGGTATTATTTGAGTGCTTTAAGAAAAAGTGTATGTACCACATCAGCATGATAACTGAATAATTGCTGAAATATATATATATATATATATATATATCATTTCAACATTGTTATTATATACAAAAGAAACTCCAGAATTACCAAACAACATGCACTTGCTGAACTTAATATTTTCCACTATACAGATTTGGCGTTTCTAGTTTGTAATTAGTCACGCGAATGAGTAGAAACAGAAAGTTGGCAAAGGGTTAAACATGGAATTGTTTCATTATGGCTGAAAACACTTTTGCCAGTTCTTATTTCCCTCCTTAAATCAAATGTTGAAACACGTGAGCATTTCTTCTATTTTACAACAAAAAAAAGGAATAAACATGTTTTTGTTCTACTAATCCTTTCAAACATGATATTAATGGACTCCGGACAAGAGCACTGTTATATAACATAGACTTAGTTGTGTTACTTCCTTAATGTCATGTGGAATGGTTGTTCGTGGCCACAAATTGGATTAATCTGAGACATATCTGTCTAAAAGGATGTGAGGCCTTGATCCTATACATGAGAATTAGCATATGAATGTTCATGTCACCAAATAGCATAATCAAATTTAAGACGCATAATGAAGGTTTTTATGTTGCATGTCACTTACAAACGAATTCCAACTTCGAATCACCACAGATGTTCGAAAGGAAAACATATACTTACAGAAAAGTAACCTAACTGACTTTAGAGAACACATCGTTGTCATCTTTCCCTTGTCTTTGTTCTATGATGATGTTGCGCTGAATGTTATAAGTGTGGTAATACGTAAGCTCTGCACAACTGTGTCTTTATAAGTATGTTGTGGGTCTTGGAATGTTTCAAAGCAGTTATGTGGTTATGGTTATGGTTATGGTTATGTGTTAGCTATTTAATTCAGGGTATTCCGCTTTACCGATCAGTTCTGTTTTTTGTCATCAGGAGAGGTCTGGTGTCTTAAAGAAACACTCAGTGTGCTATTGATGTCATATATATGTCAAAAGTTACCAAGGGTGTTCTTTTATCGCGAGGACTGTTGGCGAATATAACCCTTTTAGTTTTCCAATCTATTCAGTATATGTGACAATAATTAAGATTTTTAGTTGTGATTATAATCGACACCTTGGAAATGTACCGCTGCTATTGCGCACCAGTTGTCAATATAAATTTGAAAATTTATACATGTATGTAGCAGAAAGAGAAGATATTGGTATTGGTATCAGATACATATGGTATACTTGTCAATGTAAATCATGAATTAGTCTTCTGATCGTGTATTGCGCCGTTGCTCGATTTCCATAGAAACGTTCAATTTGTTGTCAAATATTAAGCATTAGATGATAAATATGCAAGTCAAATGAGACGATTTGGGAGTAAATCTGCACATTTTATATTTTGGCATGTATCTTAGTGTCCCTTTAATTGAATGTCATGCATACCAATCAGATAGACCCGGGTTATGATTTAAACTCCTGGCGATGCCTTTGTATATATGAATGTTAAAATAAAATGAACATATCTGTCAAAGGAATGAGACATATAGATATGCCACAATCCCCTTTGATCAAACAATATTGCCCTTTTCTTATGTGCTCAAATACGCACGGCATATTTACATTGAATTCAAAGTGTGCAAAGCAATATTAAACAATATAAACTTCTGAAGGATATATATATTGGCTTTAAAACGTAAACATTGTCAGTTGCTAAATAGTCAGATGAGTAATTTCCATTTATTTTTGGATTTCATTATTTTCTTTTTGAAACTAGATTCGCATTTGCGGGACACCGTAAAATCACATCCTCGGTTACCCATGGTTTTATATATGCTCCGTTACTCTCCACTATATCACCCATGGGAAACCTTATCAGGAGAATCTGTACTCAAATTACCCGACCTTGGCTGGCGTGACGAAGTCAGTAACCAAAGAAAATACTCAATACGATAAGACGGAAATGGTCAATGGAGATAACCGGTGAGGGACGGCTAACAAAATGACCTTGCGTGCTTTGCAACGAAGTGATATGAATTGTCATCAAGCTGCGTAGCGGTTTGATTAGCTCACACCGGCCAAGGGCGGGTAATTTGAGTACAGTTTCTGTGATGAAATTTCCCTTGGGTGATATATATTAGAGAGTAACGGAGCATATATAAAACCATGGGTAACCGAGGATGTAAAAGCAGAGCAGCCCCGGAACTTTAGGTCTCGCCTTTCCCTGTTCTGCCTTTTCCACAGCAACAACAAAATTGAAACATGTTTTAACAAAAATGTGTTCATCATTGGAGTTATTATTAAGAAGTTTAGTCAGATCCCCCGACATAAACCCTATCGAACATCTCTGGGGCCATCTTCATGATCGTATTCGTGCACATAAACCTCCACCGCAGACGTTTGATACACTGGTCACAGCACTACATAAGCAATGGAGAGCAATTAATCAGGAAAGAATTCACTGCCTTAGTCGGGGCTGCTAATGAATCATTCTACTAGAAATATCTTCCTTAATACTTTTTGTAATTACTGAATTTTGGAAGTGTATTTTGTATATTACGTATATCCATATAATTATATTGCTTATTCTATATATTGCTCTTATAGCTACATGTACAAAAACCCATTAATATATATTAAAATATCAATTAATTCAGAATATTTGATCGCAGATTGATTGGAGATAACAGAAGCCATGTTAAGTATATTTGTGACGTTTGTTGATACACCTGTCTGTTATACAATTAAAGTAGGGTTTCTCTATCTTGTTGTTACTAAATGGAAATGGAAAACTGTAATGACAACTGTATAATATTTCCTGATATATTTCCTGACATGTTGTTTATCATAAATTTAGAAAGGGCTTCGGAGCGTTGATGTTACAAATTAATACCTTGTTGCTCTGGTGTATAAGCTTCACATTATTGAATACACTGTTCACTACATCTAACGTCAACACTTTACTTTACACTACAATTTATTATTACTTTATATCTGAGACATCTAAAATACAGAAAACATGCAAAAGGGTGTTTTAACCAGTTACACGTTATCAATATTATCTTTTTGATTAAAATATTAACTGCCAGAAGTTTACATGTGTGTCCTATTTCGCTCACCTTAACTCACCTCACCTCTCTTCTATGTAATGCATTACTTTAAGGGGGCAGCGCAGTGGCTAGCACGTTTGGCTTCGGATCAAGAGATCCGTGTTGCGAATCCCGCCAGGGCCCTGGCAACTTTGTCTGTTGTTCTACCTGTGTAACTCCAATTCACCTCACCTTTCAATGCATTACTATATACATATCAGTGACACATACTCATTATTCATACTCATAATTAGTATGGGATTCCATGTATTTTACACATATGTTTTATGTCATTAATGGTCTATCATTTCATCTAAAATCAAAACGTCGAGTTGACAAGTAGTTGAAAATGTCTGGAATAAATTTTTAAAATATCTGGCAAATTAACAAGGGGTGCATGATGTAGTAGAATCTTAACTTGTTTGGTCATTGGTACTTGAGACAAATTTCGTGTGTGACTCAACATATAATGTATAAAACAAGTATTTGTGTTATATTATATATTTTTTTTATATTAAAGTGTTTATTTAAAGGTGGTTCTTGTATAACTGAAATGAAAGCGATAATTTGAAAGAAGGAAACACAAGTTTACAACATTTTTAATAACTTTCAAATAATACTTTCGAACGTTTTGTTAATCTTACAATTTCCTTCATAAATTGGGGTGTTCATCGTTGAACATTGACATTGATAAAGAACAGTACGCTGCAAAACAATATCTACGTTCTTTGGATGTTTGACGTAATTGTATATAGCCTTTTTTATTGTTGAAATGTCATTGTATTTCCGCCTTTAAGAACTCATAATTATTACAGACATAAACCCGAACCATTTGTGATTTGTTTATAACTTTTAACAAGTTATTCAAGAATGCAGTCACTAAACTGACTTTTGTTATGTACTTTTGTTACCGTTGAGACAGCTTTATGGATGCCTATATATGCACATAGCTATCCTTTCAAGCAGGTTTATGTTTTCTGTGAAAGAATCATCGTCTAAGAAGACAATCTACGTAACATTGATTATAAAATCTAACATAACATCTGGTGCTATTCTCATTGTTATTGATCGTTAGCAGTCACCAGGATTTAGAATTGAATTTCCCTAACAATGTATGTGACCGTCATTGAAATATTACCACTCAAATCACTGGTCTTGAAACAACATAAAGCAAACTAATGATAAATATTCACTGAAACATACATGTAGCTTCTTGCATCCTTGTATAAATACGTAACTAAATAGGAGACGAATGATCAAAGATAATTAGTTTCAGGAAGGCTTTTTGACATTAACGTGTCTGGCAGGAGACAACTCTCTCCAAGCACTTCCTGTTCGGTTATCATCATCTACTTGTATCACAACTTTCATCATGTCTGTTCTCAGCTAATCTGCCTCAGCAGTTAAACCTCTGGGTCTTTGAAACTGTTTATCGCTTACCCCCAATTACCCATGATTAGTCTAGGTATTAGAAACATAAATGATATGGACGTAAAATCACATTCATCAAAAGCTGATATATACGACTTCTAAACTAGGGAACATCATTCCATACATCACCCACATGACTTTAATACGTTTCATTTGTATATGACAGAAAAAAGAAGAAACTAAAATGAACAAAACAAGGTATTATGTATTTGAACTGGTATTATTTGAGTGCTTTAAGATAAAGTGTATGTACCACATCAGCATTATAACTGAACAATTGCTGAAATATATATATATATATATATATATATATATATATATATATATATATATATATATATATCATTTCAACATTGTTATTATATACAAAAGAAACTCCAGAATTATCAAACAATATGCACTTGCTGAACTTAATATTTTCCACTATACAGATATGGCGTTTCTAGTTTATAATTAGTCACGCGAATGAGTAGAAACAGAAAGTTGGCAAAGGGTTAAACATGGAATTGTTTCATTATGGCTTTAAAACTTTTGTCAGTTCTTATTTCCCTCCTTAATTCAAATGTTGAAACACGTGAGCATTTCTCCTATTTTACAAAAAAAGGAATAAACATGTTTTTGTTCTACTAATCCTTTCAAACATGATATTGATGGACTCCGGACAAGAGCACTGTTATATAACATAGACTTAGTTGTGTTACTTCCTTAATGTCATGTGGAATGGTTGTTCGTGGCCACAAATTGCATGTATCTGAGACATATCTGTCAAATAGGATGTAAGGCCTTGATCCTATACATGAGAATTAGCATATGGATGTTCATGTCACCAAATAGCATAATCAAATGTAAGACGCATAATGAAGGTTGTGATGTTGTATTTCACTCACAAACGAATTCCAACTTCGAATCACCACAGATGTTCGAAAGGAAAACATATACTTACAGAAAAGTAACCTAACTGACATTAGAGAACACATCGTTGTCATCTTTCTCTTTTCTTTGTTCTATGATGATTTTGTGCTGAATGTTATAAGTGTGGTAATACGTAAGCTCTGCACAACTGTGTCTTTATAAGTATATTGAGGGTCTTTGAATGTTTCAAAGCAGTTTGGTTATGTGTTAGCTGTTAAATTAAGGGTATTCCCCTTTACCGATCAGTTCTGCGTTTTGTCATCAGGAGAGGTCTGGTGTCTTAAAGAAACACTCAGTGTGCTATTGATGTCATATATATGTCAAAAGTTACCAAGGGTGCTCTTTTATCGCGAGGACTGTTGGCGAATATAGCCCTTTTAGTTTTCCAATCTATTCAGTATATGTGACAATAATTAAGATTTTTAGTTGTGAGTATAATCGACACCTGGGAAATGTACAGCTGCTATTGCGCATCAGTTGTCAATATAAATTTGAAAATTTATACATGTAGCTAGCAGAAAGAGAAGATATTGGTATTGGTATCAGATACATATGGTATACTGGTCAATGTAAATCATGAATTAGTCTTCTTATCGTGTATTGCGCCGTTGCTCGATTTCCATAGAAACGTTCAATTTGTTGTCAAATATTAAGCATTAGATGATAAATATGCAAGTCAAATGAGACGATTTGGGAGTAATTCTGCACATTTTATATTTTGGCATGTATCTTTGTGTCCCTTTAATTGAATGTCATGCATACCAATCATATAGACCCGGGTTATGGTTTAAAATCCTGGCAATGCCTTTGTATATATGAATGTTAAATTAAAATGAACATATCTGTCAAAGGAATCCCCTTTGATCAAACAATATTGCCCTTTTCTTATGTGCTCAAATACGCACGGCATTTTTACATTGAATTCAAAGTGTGCAAAGCAATGTTAAACAATATAAACTTCTGAAGGATATTGGCTTTAAAACGTAAACAGTGTCAGTTGCTAAATAGTCAGATGAGTAATTTCCATTTATTTTTGGATTTCATTATTTTCTTTTTGAAACAAGATTCGCATTTGCGGGACACCGTAAAATCACATCCTCGGTTACCCATGGTTTTATATATGCTCCGTTACTCTCCACTATATCACCCATGGGAAACCTTATCAGGAGAATCTGTACTCAAATTACCCGACCTTGGCTGGCGTGACGAAGTCAGTAACCAAAGAAAATACTCAATACGATAAGACGGAAATGGTCAATGGAGATAACCGGTGAGGGACGGCTAACAAAATGACCTTGCGTGCTTTGCAACGAAGTGATATGAATTGTCATTGGCTCGCAGGTCCAAGCTGCGTAGCGGTTTGATTAGCTCACACCGGCCAAGGGCGGGTAATTTGAGTACAGTTTCTGTGATGAAATTTCCCTTGGGTGATATATATTAGAGAGTAACGGAGCATATATAAAACCATGGGTAACCGAGGATGTAAAAGCAGAGCAGCCCCGGAACTTAAGGTCTCGCCTTTCCCTGTTCTGCCTTTTCCACAGCAACAACAAAATTGGAACATGTTTTTAAAAAAATGTGTTCATCATTGGAGTTATTATTAAGAAGTTTAGTCGGATCCCCCGACATAAACCCTATCGAACATCTCTGGGGCCATCTTGATGATCGTATTCGTGCACATACACCTCCACCGCAGACGTTTGATACACTGGTCACAGCACTACATAAGCAATGGAGAGCAATACCTCAGGAAAGAATTCACTGCCTTAGTCGGGGCTGCTAATGAATCATTCTACTAGAAATATCTCCCTTAATACTTATTGTAATTACTGAATTTTGGAATTGTATTTTGTATATTACTTAAATCCATATAGTTATATTGCTTATTTTATATATTGCTCTTATAGATACATGTACAAAAAAACATTATAAATTGTATTTATATATGTATTTATATATTAAAATATCAATTACATCAGATTATTTGATCGCAGGTTGATTGGAGATAACAGAAGCCATGTTAAGTATATTTGTGACATTTGTTGATACACCTGTCTGTTATACCATTAAAAGTAAGGTTTCTCTATCTTGTTGTTACTAAATGGATATGGAAAACTGTAATGACAACTGTATAATATTTCCTGATATATTTCCTGACATGTTGTTTATCATAAATTAGAAACGGCTTCGGAGCGTTGATGTTACAAATTGATACCTTGTTGCTCTGGTGTATAAGCTTCACATTATTGAATACACTGTTCACTACATCTAACGTCAACATTATACTTTGGATATTATTACTTTATATCTGAGACATCTAAAATACAGAAAACATGCAAAAGGGTGTTTGAACCAGTTACACGTTATCAATATTATCTTTTTGATTAAATAACTGCCAGAAGTTTACATGTGTGTCCTATTTCGCATAGGAAGTGTTCATCTAGCAGAATATATGTTGTGTTAAATTTACCATATGCTGACTAATTCTCATGTATAGGATCAAGGCCTTACGTCCTAGTTGACAGGTATGTCTCAGATTAATCCAATTTGTGGCCACGAACAACCATTCCACATGACATTAAGGAAGTAACACAACTAAGTCTATGTTATATAACAGTGCTCTTGTCCGGAGTCCATTAATATCATGTTTGAAAGGATAAGAAGAACAAAAACTTGCTTATTCCTTTTTTTGAAAAATAGAAGAAATGCTCACGTGTTTCAACACTTGATTTAAGGAGGGAAATAAGAACTCGCATTTTCTGAACCACATACTGACCTGAATCTTGTTGATTTGCACATGGAAACATTGAAATAGTTATTTGATCATTAAATAGTTATTTTTGTACATTTTTGTGAGATAGGAAATTGAACATGTCAGTTCTGACATAAAGTAAACGGTGGGTGAACACTTCTCGCGTAACAGTCCAGCTGTTTGGTTTAATACATGGCACATTGTCATTTTCTGTCCTAATATCGACCTCTCAATGTGCAGCGTTCTATGACAATGAGTAATTAACAGAGACTCAAAATGATGCCTTGGTCTCAGTCGTGTCTATGATCATTTCCTTCTGTTTATTTATGTTAAGTGATATATCATTTTTATATGTTCATATATCAGCTAATCGATTGATGTGATGTATCTGAAATGTTATGAATCATCAGCACTGAAAACGTCCACCTGATTATATATATATTGAAAATAGCTTCTGAGAGTATCTGTAAACATGTACATCAACGCCTGGGGAAAACTAGTAGCAACATTTCAATATTTGATACCAGTGAAAATTGCTTCGCTAATAATACTCGCATGATTGTAACCAGAATATGAATAAAGCACAAACACAAATACTAAGTAGATGATAAGACATTGACATAATACGAATTTACTTATTTTGAGTTTTCAGGCGAAATGTAGACTGTGTGAAAGACGATCTGGTTATAACAACATTGGAATTGATCAAAACGGTTATTCAGGATACATAGTAATTAAGTCATTGACCGATCAATAACTCATTACACTTTTCTACAATCACAATAAATCATAACATAAGTTTCAAAAGAAGTGAATGATTCATGAAGAGAACATGGACATGTAGACAAAGCTGGAAATTGACAATGAAATACTTTCTGTTAGACTGCAGGGTCGACAAATGTTCGTTTGAGAAAAGTAAACCATATACACAGACGCATCCATTCATGAACTTCTTAAATAAAATGTCATTATGGTATGAATATGACTACCTTAGATTCCTCTACCTTTCTATAACTTGTTTGTATGTTATTATGTAAGGATCGTTCACAACATTGTCTTTAATATTATTAATGTACCGATATAGAATCATTTCTACACTATTGATGCTAACTAATGCAATGAAAAGTTGTCGTGTCATATATTGAAACAAATTAGAGACAGATGCGGTAATCAGTTCAAGTCAACCGTATGTTGATTAATTGGAGATGCACTTAACTAAAACGTTCATCCTCTTTTTATCGATGAAAGAGTCACATTTTATAAATGATCTGAGTGCCCATGGAACATGTCAATACTACTCCCATTTCCATCATGTAGGTCAATTCTACCACTCCCGGTGATAACGAATGTCTAATGTATAGGTTAGATACACAACTGACATTTGCTATTTGATAATGTAGTTGCGTATGTTGTTGTTACTTCAATAATTTTAAAAATCCAATATCAGAAGAACATTTTGTGGTATGAGAGACACACTAATGGTGGTTATTATCTTCAGTCTGTAAATGTAGTACTTACCACTCAAGACATAGATAAAGTGATGTATTTTCACCGGAAGCATCATATAAGCTTCACCCCGCTGTGAGATTACATATACCACTGGAAACATAATTAATGTATCACTTTTATCATATGCTTTGGTGATTGAAAATGTGCTGTTGGAAGGAAATTATGCTGTGTTGTACATTTCATTCGATCTTAGCATAGGCCTAGGATTTCCTTGCATAGACTGATGACTTCGCGTGAGTTCTAAAAGTGATTTTATACACGTAATTGTTTGTGATATTCCATTAAAATCTACCAATTTGAAATAACTTAATGCAATTAATAACTTTATAAAACATTAATAAATAGTACAGGTTTTGCTTACATTGAAATGCATTATTACTTGAAGTCATGCAGAAATTTTCATAACAGTGACATTAATATGCCTTGCTCTAAATTACCATCCGCTCAATTTGCAAATTACAGGAGTGAAGCAACATCACTTTCCTTTGGGACACATACACAACTTTATTTCATGGACGCTGAATGCAAGTGAAGGCATAATCGTGTAATGTATAGTGAGATTACATGTTTTTTGGAAACTATAACATCGGTTAAAGACGCCACGTAGGAATAGAATCCCTTAATACTGGATCATGTTCAGGTACTTTACAAAGGTTCGTAAGAATTTGTCAGAGCAACTAGCTACAGACCAAGACGATTTATGTACACAATCACTGTGAGTAAAGTACTCGCCATTTTAGCATAAAAAAACCCTTAGGGATTCTATCTTTTCCAGTTTTGAGTTGCATTTAGAAGTGGAATACATATATAGAACATCAAGCTTGTAAGTTGTATCGTTTGTATAAATTCACGACGTTTCAGAGTAGATGCTCATTTCATATTCAGTGGGAATAGCTGAAAGTTGAATTCCAAAGAAGTCGAAAATCCCAAAACGCACATCTACACATGATGACTGTTCCACATACTATGTTTGATTGAGCTAGGCCGTACAGTTTTTAATTCTGGCCTGGAAACGAAACCTGGACGCACGGCCATTTCGATATCCCCGACAACATCACTATGACTACCATGATATTACAATGACTCACATATTCTACTTTTCAAAACTACACTACACGGCTTCAGCCGTTAGGCATATTAAAAGTCGTGAAACCTTACGTAGGAAGATATGAAGATATTAAACTCTTGTTTGGCTTTTGTTTAAATATGTACTGTTGTTCTGATCACCAAGATTGTAGAATGTCAACCTGAAGAGCAACATCCTTGTTAATTAGATTCAGACTTTTACTCTGAGAATAGTAGGTCAGGTTGTTGCTTACTGGTTTAGTGATTGGGGTGACTGCTCATATAAAACTTTAGGTTTCTCAAATATTTATTTAGCGTTATGGACCTTTGAACCCTACCTTTAGAAATATGTTGTATAATATGTGAAATTGTAATTGTTGAAAATGTTTTGTTAAACTTTCTTTTATCACAAATACAACAGTTAAAAAATTATTTGAGATTCAACTTTGAGGACTATTTTAGAGAAGTTTGTTTGCCAATTCATGTAAAAATTATTTGAAACCAACTCACAAGTGGCACATGCTATAACTACTTTTGTCCTAAAAAAAACCCAACAATAACTTCTTCAATTATTATCATCCATATGTTCAACAAAACTTATAACACTTGAATATCGCACTGTCATTCATAAACATACAGAGTAAAGATAACATGTTAACAGACGTCATACTATACATCGCAGACACCTTAAATGCCAGAAAATGTACAGGCGGAGGAGACGTGTAATTAACAACGGGATATGGTAGGATGTTGCTTTAACTAATGTACTCTTATGTACAGCAGCTGGCAATATTATTAAGTACATGTGACGTAATTCCCATAGACTCACGTGTTAATTAGCCCGGGAATAATTGCGGGAATAATTTTCATGGATCTATTGTTTGTCAATAAATTCTAAAACTTTACCAAAATATAGGAAATCATCTTAGCTACAGATACACATTTTTTTTCTGATAATTATTCCGAAATCTAAATCTTATTAAACAGCATATATACAACAACCCGATTAGGTTTAACACGGCCGTCAATGGGACATTAGACTCACAAGTCGTATATATGATGTTTAAACAAGTGTCATTAAAAACTAATCAACTGAAAGATGACAGGTAATTATGTACATATAACCGAGATGATTGCCAATCTGTCTGCAAAATATGACAGCAACGAGACTTTTACTTAATTTATGAAAATCATTCTTGCAACAGTCAATAAACACGTAAGTCTATGAGATTGCGTAACATGTACGTAATAATATGGTCACCCGCTGTATGTAAACCTTTCAGTCCCACAGAATTCGCCTTATGACACAAGGTTGCAATTGCGTTTTCATTTAAGTTACTCGACATGATCATTAATGAAGGAAATCATATTGTTTTATCTGTACATGTAATGAGTAAATATGACAAGACTAAAGAATCAGATTCTACAAACGACAATGTGAAGCATGTACTTTTCCCTTCTCATTGACTAGGTAGAGCTACACAATACCAGTGTAGTATTAGCCACTCAATAGATAATGTCATCATACTCATTTAAGAGTAACTCAAACTTTGTAAGGGAAACTGCAGCTGCTGTGAGCTTTTTATTAATGCTACTCTCAACACAGTTTACAAAACTATGACAATTATGTATTTTTAACACACTTTCTGGTCAGGTAAAATTTAATGTCATATTTCAGTATAGGAGAATGTATTGTAATGCAACACCACTGTATTACATCGTTAATGATGTACTATTTCATCTTAAATCAGGTTGTGGAACAGACAAGTAATTGGAACTGTTTGCATTACACTGGACAGTTTGATCAAGGAGGTTGCCATAAAATCAGACAACTGTAAATAGTCCACAGTGATTGCATCAATTAATGTGACAGTCACATCCAATACAGTGTTATTGCTATTTTATTGCACACTGATTTCAAATTATATATATATATTCCATCAGTTATTCCCGAAACTCTGCTACTGGCCCTTGGATATTGTCATGATCACATTTTTATTCACACATTTGGCACACATTGAAGAAACTTGATAAACGTGATTTGTAAATGTCAGTCATTGTGAAGTAGTTCTGTGAAATACATGTACACGTTCACAAGAAACAGGTCACAGCTGTTCGGATTATTACCTTGTCCTTTTCATAACAATTGATACATATTTTGAGTCTGTTTGCGAAATTCTTATTATCATATGAGTACTTGTATCATACAAACCTTGTAATTAAATGTTTTATAACTCAAATGACATAGGGAGTTTCATTTTGTACACTTTTTTTGTTATCCAACTTTAGCTTTTATGTTGATGAGACACTGAACACTAGAATAGCATAGACTGTACATGTTTATTCTATGTTTAAGTTAAGTAGTCGTTATTTGGCAAGTAATCAGCAACGTCTTTTTATTTTGTTAGCTTAAACTTTTTAACGTTTTTTTTGTGTGTTCAGATTGCAGTCTCTCACCTTGAATTAATCATGGCAATTGCCATATCAGAGAATGAACCTCCGTTGTACATATACGTGTCCAGTCTGATTAAAACCGACGGATTTCCGCGGAAAAGTAGATACGAACTCATATCGTTCGGAGGTTTCCACGCCAAACCGTCTGATAACAACCCGTAGACTCTCATGTTCTGACGTAATTCAGTAAACCAATCACAAGACGTCCAACAAAAGCTTTCGGTGCGAGAAGCTAGGGGCAGATAACTCCAAACAGCTTTCCCTTTGTCTGTTCCGAATGCTTTTAAAACAGCGACCGTTAAAAAAACTATGATGTGATTGGTCAGCTATTTGACTGGACTTTCGCTGTGCTAAACTGGTTCGGAACAAACGCCTATACGGATGTTCTCAGACCTTGTGGCGAAGAATCTACAGAACCTGTTCGTAATGTTTTCCTCAGAACAAGGTAGATTTTATTCAGAGTGTATATGTGTCCATCCAAACGGGTTGTATGGTTCGTTGTGAATGAGATATGGTCAAAGAAGTCAATCTGCGAGAGATGGATTATATAAACATGGAAATTAATTTCAGCAATGAATTAGGACTGAGTCTGACACTACTCTGTCATGAAAGCTGAACATATTGAGGGATAATAGCAAGGGTCATGGATGATAACATGTTTTATCATTTTAGATCAATATGATTCATGATGGCAAAATCATAAACACAAAATGATAAACCATACAACTGTGTTGTTATGGAGATCGACTTACATCCAGATAAGTTCGTTTCTGTTTGAAGGTAACACATCAGAAACAAATTGTCAGTAGAAGGTGTGCCCATCACCAGCCTGGAGCACAACATCGACACTTCTCCTTTTGCTTCCATTGAGTCAAAACATTTGTTCAAATGCAGATGCTGTCTGTCACTCACGACGCAATGAAGCCTCAAATTTAACAAATGTCTGTAGAAGAAATTTAATTTTCCCATGACGATTCACCGTCCAACGATGTCCCACGCACATTTCAAGGGATTTTAATTCCATGATGGATGGAGTGATGAATGGTCTGGCCGATATGCCGGGACTGTTCATGCCAATAATTTCCCGTCTCCTCACCTCTGAATGTAGCCGCTGTGCCATACTGTTTATATTCATTCTGGTAAAAAAAAGAAAAAGAATTCCTATCATTTTACACTTTTTGTAACTTTCGTGGCTACCACGAATTCCATGCAATTCCTTTTGTGTTTGCACAATGTGCTTAACCCCGAAATATCAACTTAGTTAACGGATACAGTTATCAAAAAAAAGGCCCAAATTTCGCGAAACTCACACAAAACGCACGCGAAAATTTCGCGACAGTTTTGCGTGAGTTACGTGAAATTCTTACTTGATATGGTGATATATTTGTAAATTCACCATGTCTTCTGGAGCCGTCCTCAGTTATTACAGATTGTTAACACATTCTTTGTGAAACGTGTGTACGTACACATGTACACATGTACATATGCACGAACAAAAACAAATAAAGAATAAGAAGAGAATACCATTTTTTATTACACGCATTCGTATGCAATTGTATACACAATGATGTACATGTGTACATGACCAAAATACAAAAGACGAGACCATACGTGCACTTTTATATTCATTAATTTTATAGAAGTTTATTCAGTCTGTAAATACGTTCATACACTATACAGAAATATGACTTTCAGTTTAGAGGTCGGATAGAGCTACATGTAAAATGACATTCATTTAAGAAATAAAGTTTCCTGTACCCCAATGTGTTTTGTAATAAAGTATAGTTTTGCCCTGAACTATTATAGTTAAAGTACGAGGACGGTAGTCCGAGTACTTTGACGTTATAATAGTTCAGGGCAAAACTTTACTTTATTACAAAACACATTGGGGTACAGGGAACTTTATTACTTTTCTAAGATAACCCATAACACAGCATTCTGCTTTGGGTAATTTTGCAAGAAAAATAGATTTTACTTCCTTAATATTAATAATCCATGATCAGGGCCAACTGACGAGCCGTGCGACAACAGCGACTATGACGTCATTGTTCTGTTGTGACGTCATAGTGGTTCCTGGGGTTGCCTTATGCGGAATTCGTCGTTTTGGTTCAAGTACAAATGTAGCTTAAAATTTAAGACTAATTCGGATACAAAAGAACACATTCCTTCAATAACTGTTATAACAACGCTATCGTTGTTTTAGGACATTATCATTTGCAGAAAAACACGGTCTTTTCAACTGCCCTCTTTCGTTGGGTTACCATGGGCACACGTGACTACGAGGGGAGCGGAAATGTCATTCAATTGTTACGTCATCACAAAAACTATACCTTTATAGTCTGATAAAGTACTTTTATTTCGATTGTTCTAGCCGCTAGTCATCTTAGAAAACATAACTCAAGCATCATTATTAACTTTATGTTTACAACCGTTTGTTGTTATTCCATGTACTGTAGGTAAATGTGTTTCACTGAGTGATACGTACATTACATTCAACGAAGTAATCATTTTCTATTTCACATCAAATAACAAAGTTTACCGATTTAAGCCATATAAGTGACAATGCATTGTCTCAAACATTCATAAATGTCACAATAGTGTTACACATTTCAATTTCTGTTTCTGTCACATATTTCATTCATTCTACATTCTTCATTCTTCAAGTACAACTGACACATATGCGTACTTATTGGGCAAAGTCGGGAACTGTACTGCATGCAGTCGTTTGTTCCACTGGTATCTGTTATAAGTGTTCAAAGTGTTGACACAAGAAGTTATTGCCTCACGTTGTTGGGAAAGCTTGGAAGCAGGCAGACGTAATTCGTTCGACAACTTCCTTTTTCAGTAGCTTTCTTCTTTCACTTCTACCCCTTGCCCTTCCATACACGTTCAAAAATGTCGCCAAGGGTGAACATAATGCAAAACAGCTCCTTGGCCTGAGCTTCTCGGCTACCCCCCACAGGCGTCATTTGCTTCTGCTATTGGATCATGTTTTGTAATTATAAGGTTCCTCCTGATACTCTCGTCTGTGATGACCTCAGGGATGTCAATGGGCCACAAGTCCCAAACACGGGGATCTGTAACTGTGTCCTTGGTCTGAGTCTGGGGCTTGGACACGGTGTCTTTCCTCAACGAAGAAAGCAGGATTAAGATATACCTTCTTTAATATCTTTGCTTGGTACTCCCTGAGTGAATTCACGTCGTCTCTATGGAGAGCAACATCCTGCCATAGGAGGTCAGACTGGCTTGAGGTAGATGGCAGAGTCGTTCGAGCAGAGGGCTCAAGGCGTGGAGTCGATGGGCCAGATGACGGAATCGATAGGTCAAATGGCTGAGACGGGGGCCAGATGGTGGTGTTGTCGATGGAGCTGGATCGCCGTATCCTAGCATCGTTATCTGGAACACACAATGTTTATGCATAAGACAGATGCAATAGTGTCTTCTTGATAATTGAATGTGACACAGCATTTAGATGAACATTGGGTTTTTACGATAATATTCACATAATATCGCTGTGTTTACAATGTGTTGATAGCATATTCGGTCAATTTATACTATTCTTACCCCTCTGTTTGATGGCTGCTTTCTTTTCTTTACCACGGGAATCGAGGTTGCCTGAAAAAAGGTAACAGTTGTAAGAGACAATACACACTTAAGTCCTTATTTTACAAGCAACATTGTGTACAATGTAAATTGGTCACATTACCTACTATAGCTTGACTGATCATTTTGCTATGCTGTGATTATGTTATTGAGCTAAGACGGATATGAAATTCGACTTTTCCCAGGAAAAGGAAAATATAAAAAGTACATGTCAATGTATGTGTAACATCATTCTCGTGAAATCAAATTTATTTGCTTGTCAGGTTGTCAGAGGACTTAAGTTTGCCCTAATGAAATCTATTTGCGACATTAATTTTTAATAATATACATGTAACATTGGACCTGTACTCACTCACTCATCACTCACAGATGTTCCGCTCGGCTGCAGAATGAAGCTGTCCTCGGGCTGAAATTATATAAGTAATAGATAACACCTGAATACGAGGGCATTCTAGCAAAGAGAGGCCTTTGCCCTAGGGACGACCCGAGGGCGTGATAGCAAGGCAAGGCCTCTCTTTGCAAGAACGTCCGAGGATGAGGGTGTTTTCTATTTTATATACCGAAAAAAAGACTATTGTGTGGAATGAAATTGTCTAAATGTTTTAACTGCATTACAGGTGATTCAAGTCAAATAAAGCGCACATAAATATCATCAAAGTTCTCGGACAGCGAAGAAGAGTCCAACAATCAACCTTTCCTAGTCACCAATCCTACGGTCTATTGGTAAGGACTTGGGCTACAAAGAGAAAGGCTGCGGGTTCGATTCCAACATTGTCTGCTTTGAAAATTTTAAACTAGAGGGATTATCTTACTCAATGGGACTTAGAATTTATTAAGTGCAAGGTGTCCTATTTAGAAGGCCTTTTACTGTATAATACCAAGCTGGAAGGGCATTATATCGTACTAGGCCATCCCAGCGGGGCATTATCCTGTGTAATGGACTAAATCCAAAGAATGCTTATGGGCCTTGAGGTATATAATGATTATGTAATCGCTGTAACTCACCCGCTGTTGTTGATGAGTTTCACTGTCTACACAGATTACATCCCTTGTTATTATTATTACTACATTATTATATTTAGCAACATTTTCTCAACATTTAAAACGTTATGTCCCGAAAGAATACCATGACGTTTTGTAACAATTATACTAAATATGATCATATATCACTAGCTTTAACGTTTTCTAGTGTTCAAATTGTAGCCTCATAACTAGAAGTAATCATGGCATGTGCTTTCTCATAGATTGATGCCTATTTGTATACATACGTGTTTTGTTGTGAACGAGTCATCATCAAATAAGTGACTCTACGGGAGATGGATTATATAGACATGGAAATGAAATAAAAGAATTTCTCCAACTGTTCAGAAGTTTGACTTGAAACTACCATCACAGCAAGTCAGAAATGAGTCTGAGTCACAACTTGTTGAAGGCTTGATGTCTCACAAACTGTGACAGGGCATTCTCATCTACTCTGATAATATCCCTGGGTCGGCCTGGCCTTCCACGATCCTTCACATCGTTGGTGGCAATAAATTTACTCACAAGTCTGTTAATTAGAGAGTGATAAATATTTTACCAAAAACCAATTGTTGTGGCCGACATTACTGCATTATGCAAGCATAAAATGTCCTCACATTGTGTTTTTAAATTCTGATCAAATTTTCAAGAGTTCATATCAATTCCTTTTGTGTTTGGGCAATGTGCATAATCCAGAAATAGAAAGATCATTAACGGATACTTCATCTAACACATGTACACCATTAACAACTCGTACATCTAAGCTGTCAATGAATTTTCATGTGTATATCTAACATAATATATTGGACTATTCTTACTGTTATTGATCGTAAGCAGTTCTCAGTAAAACAATTCATTCAAAATCGGTTATGTTCACATTTTAATTAAAATAAATAAACATTTTCTTGACTCTACGGAACACTCTATGACTCTGCCTAGCGGTATCTGTGACAGCCAGGACAGAAACGGTTATCACTCGAGTCACTGGTCTTGAAACTTCATACAGCAAACTAATGAAACATTTTCTGTAAAACATATTTTCTTCCATGGTCAAATATATGGTCATGGATAATTACACGACATTAAAATGTCTGGCAAGACAACTCTGTCCAAGCACTTCCTTTTCGTTTATCATCATCGACTTTTATGACAACTTTTAGTATGTCCCTTCACGGGTAATCTGTCTCAACAGTTAACACCACTTACAGATTTGTTTATTTGACTCCTAAACTGGGGGTAATCCAACATATATCGCTCACATGTTTTGTAGGTGCTTCCACCTAACGGAATACATTTTATCTGAAATGCACAAAAAAATTATCCAAAAATTTACATATGTTTTTTAGTTTAGTGTTAATGATGACTGTAGTTGAAATAACCTCGTAGCTTGTTGCAAATAATTAGAATATCCTCTATATTTCTCTAAACATGCATAAACATATAGGTTTTTTTCTTATCCTTTTATACGTGATGTTAATATCCGGACATGGTCACTATTGATTTCAACTCTTTAACCTAAAGTACGTTCTTAATGTCATGTGGAATGGTTGTTAGTGACAACAAAATTGAATTACCAGTGACACAATTTTAAAATAGGATGATCCTAAACGTTGCACTATCATTAGTCGTCACTTTGAGTGGATGTTTATGTCACAAAATAATATTGTAAAATGTAGGGCGCATATTCAAAGTTATGTTCAAGTTGGCTGAAAGTAAACGCACTCAATGTTCTATTCATCGAAAACGTCCACCAAAGTAAGCGGAAATTACAGAAAAGTTCTGTTTAACAGACTTTACACACAGCACCTCCTACATATACGTTTGAGGAAAGCTACCAAACTGATCTTTTTTTCAATCACTTACAATGACAGTCGTTACTTCATTAACCAACCAATCCTCGGTAACCCAGGGTTTAATGTTATGATACTCTCCAAACATAACACTTGGAATATTTCAAACTTGAAACTCGATCTCAAGTTACCCGCCCTTGAATCCTGTCATAACAACATAAACCAATGAATGAGGCAGGGAAGATGATGGAATTGTGTTGCTTGATATTCTGATTTTAAAACCATCTTGCTCGGCACTTGCTCAAAGAATGCAAATTTGGGACATAATGTGCTGGAAAACGCATTGGTAGTGCAGGGGTCTGCACGCTTATATTCCTATTCGTGGCATTATAAGTAAAACACACGAAAAGAAATCCAAATCCAAATCACCTGTCCAAAATACATTTTTATAAGAACACCCTAAACCTGACTGTTAGTTACTAAGGCGTTTGATTGACATATCCGTTTCCTCAATCTAACTGTGTTTGATATAATTAGCTGTACAGAATCGGCCTCTTCTTTTTTATTCAAAAGTTCTTCTGTATGTCTGAATGAATACCCTCTTAATTAAGTGTCACTTACAGGAAAATGTTTTGTTCAGAACAGTCGGTACTTGCAGTAAGCCTCACTTAAGTTGAGGTTGTCATTAATCCCTCTGTTTGGAGGCTGTGTGCAAGTGGGTCAGGATAGGTCCTCGATCTAAACTACCAGCCACGTATCACGAATGCAATCTTAGTTAAGAACATCACTGTTATTGTCCTGATCTTGCTATTTGCGACACAAAGCAAATGTATTTATTTTAGTAAACCTCACTGTCATCTTTCCTTTTCGTTGTCTGATGATGCACTTGGGCTAAATATTATAGGTTAACGTTATGAGTAATATGTCTGTTCAGCACAGATGTTCCCATGATCCTATGTTCTCATGCAGTATTTTATATGTATTTGCTGTGTTCACTGGCAGTTTTCTCATTATTGATCAGTTCTGATTTGTATCAAAAGGAAAGTCTTGGCATCTTAATTGAATCCCCTTGTCACAAGCCCTGATTTAAACTCCGATCCAGGCGATGCCTTTACATATAGCAATGTTTAAATAGGGTTTAACATGTCTGTCAATGATATAATTCATATGTTATGAAAGAAGGCAACTCCCTTGAGGAATGATGTGACGATTAAATAACATATTTAAGTTTAGTATATCTTTCATCCAAAAATGTAAGACAATGTTGGTTAAAGCAAATGAGTTTAAGAGTAATCTGCATTAACAATAATACTCCCATCGGCAAATTACCCTATTCTGTTATTGATTTGATTAATTAAATTAAACCCGCCCTTTCAACGAATCCAACCAGAATCATTTCAGATATATTGTAGTCCCATACATGGATATAAAGCAAGTCTTGATCTACGATATGTTGTTGTGGAGATCGACTTATCTCCAGATCAGTTCCTTTCTGTATGAAATTGTTAAGTGAACTCTCAGCATGACAAATCAGCCACAAACTGCCAGTAGCGAGTGTGGAGCACGACCTCGTCCATTCTCCTTATGCCTCCATTGAGTCCACATATTCGTTCAAAGGCAGCTGCTGTCACTCTTTCTTTTGCATGGTGATTCAACGTCCAATGATGTCCCATACACATTTCAAGGGATTCAAATCTTGGCTCATTGTAGACCAGAGAAATTGGGTGGTGGCTTTCTTCTGAACATAACCACGGGAACGGTGCCAAATGGAATGTGGGCACATATGCAGTAATGTTGGTCCTCGATACTAGTTTTCGACCATCTATGACGTGTGAAATCAAGCGGCTGTTGTTTCATCAATGCACATTTCTTCATGACATCAAATTCCACTGACGTCAGAGCCGAACCGCGTGATCTTGTATGGAAAACATTAAGCACTGGATGCCAAATAATGCATTGTGCCCTTACACCGATCGACTTCAGACGGTTTCACGCATACTCTGTTCTCTCATTCAAAGCTCAATACACAACTTATTGAAGAGTTGACATCGCACTGACCGTGACCAGGGCCAGAGCATTATCATCCACTCTGGTAATGTGCTATGCTCATCCTGATCGTATGCACCAATTTCTCTACGACCTGAATTATTAGTATAACCACACAAAGGAGATTACAAAAATTCGTGAATATCCGTGAACATTCGTCATATTTCATCAACAGCAATTACAATTCGTAGCTTTTCATGTTAAAAACCTACGAAAAGAATATGATCTTATCAAAGTGTTATCAGCGAAATATAAGAAATAAATAAGACATAGTTACGAATATACTATGGGTTTACAAGAATTAGATACAATATTATGATTCATGTAATAATAGTTTACGACAATTCGGTGACCAATCCGTACTTGTTTCACGACATTCGTAGATGATTCGTAAGTAATTCGGGGTGAAAACACCAACCATGAAATTTCAAGAACTGTTTACGAAGTTCTTACAGTCTACTATACACGATTAAATTACGAACAGTTTAAAAGCATCTAAGATAATTTACTTAGTACAAGATTCGTGAATTTTTTTTACAATCAAATTATTTTTCACAAAGGCACAATTGGATGAATGTGGGCAAATCAACTTGCAATCATTGACGGATTTAAAATTTAAATAATTGATCACGAATTAGCCTTCGGATGTTCATTAATATGTACAATTTCCCTTTCATGATGAATCGTGATAATTCTGGTCCTAATGAACTAGGGGCATTAGACATACTTCACATGGTTGTTGGCAATAACGTGACTCTCAAGTCTGCAGATGGTAGAGTGATGAATGTTGGTTGTCCTGACAACTAATTGCTCTGGCCGACATTCCTGCCCTGTGCATGTCAAAAATTTCCTATCTCCCCGCTTTTGAATATCGGCGCTGTGTCATGCTATTTATATTTATTTTTAAGCATTCTTATAAGTTTTCACTTTTCTCACATTCGTTAAATTCCTTTTGTGTGTCCGCAATGGGTTTAACCCCTAAATTGGAAATTCGTTTATGGATATTTCATTCAAAACTGGTACACCATTAAAGCATCAAACTATTTAAGGTTTCAATTAATTTCCATGTGTATATCTACCATCAGATCTGGATCTATTCTCACTGTTATTGGTCGTTGGCAGTAACACAACTCATTTAAAAATTGTTATGTAAGTTGTTTAAATTTAACTAAATCATCATTTCCTTAACTTTTTATGGAACACTCCATGACTTTGCCTAGCGGTATCTGTGACAGTCAAGACAGAGGCGGTTATCACTCGCAGCAAACTAATGAAATATTTTCTGTAAAACAGTTTTTCTTGAATCCTTGTATAAATAGTAGGAGACGACTGGTCAAAGATAATCAGTTCTGTGAAGACCTCTTGACATTAATTAACGTGTCTGGAAGTACATGTAGACAGATTTCACCAAGCACTTCCTGTTCCGTTATCATCTTCTTTTATGACAACTTTCCCTATGTCCATTCTCGGCTAATCTGTCTCAACACTTTACACCTCTGGGTCTATAAAACTGTTTACCCCCTTACTTCAACTACCTTATTTCTAAGACACCTCCAGGATATGGCTGTAAACATTCAACAGAAGCATCGTCACAGTTTCGACTTAATGGATCTTTAACTCTGACAGATATTTAGAGTGTTAGTTAGATTTGTTTATTTGACAGATATTTAGAGTGTTAGTTAGATTTGTTTATTTGACTCCTAAACTTGGGGACATGTAAACATAAATCGCTAACATGAGTTGTATATGCTTCAACTGTTTATGAAACTAAACGGAATGAAGTTTATCTGAAACGCACAAGAGCCATCACATCAGCATGTTTACTGAATAAGAGAAATACAAAACGATATATTCAAAAGAGGTCAGGTGAGGTGATTTGACGCCGTTTTCAAGAGTATTCAAAAGAGATCACATACACCTACTGAATTTAACATATTATTATTGTTATTTGTTTTATAATTTCATTCACCTAGGTTGAACAGTATCCGAGAAAACTTGTCCCCATTGAACACAATAAAACTAAGTCCAAAAAGTGACGTTGCAATGGAAACGACAAAAAATATCAATCTAAGAAAATTGAAAATTGTCTGTGCGCGATCGGAAGAACAT
This sequence comes from Gibbula magus, assembly GCA_936450465.1. Lineage (NCBI taxonomy): Eukaryota > Metazoa > Mollusca > Gastropoda > Trochida > Trochidae > Gibbula > Gibbula magus. The sequence continues at coordinate 26,232,941 of OW388306.1, forward strand.
GGTTAACATCTGTACAAAGTTTGGTTGATGTACCCTTGACGGTTTTTGCGAAAATTGACCGGACGGAAGGACGGACGGACGGACGGAATGATCGCTATATACCCCCGCTTACGAAGTAAGCGGGGGTATAATAAAAGACTACTGTATAAGTAACAATTTGGAGGATCATTTTCAATCGATTGCGGTAGTTTTTTGTCTGTTTTATTTAGTTATGATTTCAATTGTCTTAAACCAACTCACCCATAAAGGATACCTCTTTCTTACACAGCCCCTATCACATTTATATATAGAGAGATAATGAATAGTTCCCCTGATCACCTCTATTACACATTTCATCAAATAGTTCACTTCTTCTTTCTCCTTGTTGGAAGTGTAAATGTGAGATAAACATTTTTAAACTGGCGCCAGCAAATTGTATTAAATGAAGCTTTTAACAAATGCTATTTTTTAACGCTATAGTTTTCTTGTGATGTTTCTTGTATTTGTGTATAATTGTTTGTTAAGCAATGCAACAATACTTACAGGATATGTCAATTTTAATCACATTTCCTCAACGAATGATTTTACAAATAATACCACAATAATGAGTGTTTGAACAAGCATTTTTCTTTCAAAATATTTACATCACACAAAGTGTCAAAGTGTTAACAAAACTGTGACAGTGTTATACATGTGTCAGATACAAATGTACATGTGCGTGTCCCTTGACTGGAAGAGCTGCAAACAGTTGTACTATCATCCCATATGTATTGAGACAGACAGTAACCACATGTACCAAGTATACATGCCAGACATTATTGACCTCCTGAAAACTGCAGTCATGGTCACAGACGTGGGAGAGCACCGTGCACTTAGTGGAGACAGAAATAGGAATCTACTTATCATCATCCCATAAAACTGTGATTCAAGGGGATTTGCATCACAAATACCCACCGCTGCTTCCTAGATGCTTTCTCTAACGCAGTGTTTTCAAGGAAAACACTGCTCATCTATTACTTATTGCTTGGGGGTGCAGACGCCCTCAAATTGTAATTGTTCGATATATATTACAGTTGGATTTTTTAAAACATCTTTCAGCCAATGACATGCATAGTCTTTGTATCTTTGTAATTATAATGACCAATGAACAGAGCTGTGGCAAATTATGAACCACGTGACACTGTAGGCACAGAATTACTCCTTATTGTGACATTTGAAGCTTTAATAAACTTGTTTACTTTAATTTAATACAATACAACGCGAAAAGAGCACTTGTGTACTAATTCAATACATATTTTTTTCATTCCAAAATCGGATACCACAACCTTTTTGATAACTGACCTACTTCTCCTAGAGTCCCGAGTTGTTTCCTAGAATTGTTTAGGAGGCATGTTCAATAACGCAAACGCTGAGCCTGCATGTTATGTCTCGTCTTGATTATTACTGTGTGTACCAAACTGGGCTGTTTTTGGTACTTTTGAACAAGTTTTCCGCTCTGATCCTGTAATACCGTATTTTCTCACTGCAGCATTTCTTTGGAATCAAAGTTCAAAATATATCAATAGTAGGTAGGTGAGAAATTAAATTAGCCAAAATAAATCATCCTATTCCTCTCGCATCACGGTAAATTCTACATCAATACATTTGATTGTGCACAGACAGGTTTTACAATTTCCATTCTGCGGCATAAATATATAATCTGTTCGCCACTTATTTTCTCTTATAAATCATTTGGAGGTCTAACTTCATGGAAATTACAGGCATTTGCATGTGTAATGTTTAAAATGAAGAATGCAAGTGTTTGAGCGCATATTGAAAATTCGAGGACAGCAGAATAGATACATATTATCAGATCAACAATTATTCTTCATAATCAGAAATCCGCTCTGGTCTGTTGATATAGCCTCCAGCGTCAGTGCGAAGGATTATGGGTTCGATGCCCGCCATTCTGTTTCGAAAGTTCTAAACTTGTACTGTTTTCGGATCCAGTCATAGTTTTTCCAAGCATTAATTTTATATCAATTTCCATATTTTACTGTGATTTGTCAGTTACGAGTGGTTTTAATTGAACAATGTCTTTATCATCTCAATTAATTCTTTAAGTGTACCGGACAAGTTAGACTTAAACAATGACAATGAAAAGATTCAAACTCTTCAAAATTGATTAAAAATAGAGCCGTGGGCTATGTAGCTCAACCGGAATTCATTGATTTATATAGGTTGAATATCTCAAGTAATACATTGTTATCTTACAAAAATTAGGTTTTTAAATTGTGACCCCTGCAACCCTTGCTTGAGATCACAGGGTCATCAAACTAAAATTTAGAAACCTTATTGGCCAAGGAGTCTGTACACACCATGTCAGCTTTCTATAGCTTTTTATTTTGGAGAAGAAGATGAAAATATGCTTTTAGGTCATGACCCCTGTGACCCATATTTGGGGTCACAGGGTCACGAAATCTATAATTTGGAATCCCTTTTGTCCAAGGAGTTTGTCAAAGAAATCCAGATTTCTAGAGTTCTGGTTCTGGTTCTGGTTCTGGTTCTGGAGAAGAAGTCGAAAATGTGAAAAGTTTACAGACGGAGGGACGGCCGAGTGGACATGCCATGCCATGCCATGTCTTTCAGGACTGATGCGCTAATAATTACAAAAGCTACTGGCATGAAACGGAATTTTAGTACTATTCTTTAAAATGAATGGAAACAATAATGCCAAATTAATATTGATCACTCCCATCACAGCAGTTTACAATGACAGCAAATATATTTTTTTCATAAACAATTTATTTTAAAAGTGGATCAATACGAAACCTTTCTTCTGGGGATAGGTTCACCATTTTGGCGAAAACAAACACTTTCCACAATCTTTTGGTAATATTGAATTGTCTCAATTCATGATTTAATTTTTTTACCCAAAGACTCAAAGATGTATATCTCCAAAAACTTGCAAGAAAAAATCTATATCTCAAGTAAATGTAACCTTTACTCCATGTATAAGAACAGTATCAATACATAATTATGCATATCATGTCTTAACGTAAAGAAAAATAGGGTAAGTTAAGCACGTTTTAGATGTTCATCGCATTGAGAAAGGCAGATATGTAAATATACCTAGTGAACTAAGAATTTTTAAATTTTGTAACCTAAATATAGTAGAAGATGAATACCGTTTTCTTCTTGTGTGTCCAATCTACTATACAATCCGGAGTAAAGATATCAGAAACAAATATCACGTCTATCCAAATAAATTTAAATTTTCACTATTACAAAACACGTCGAATATCCAAGAACTTAAAAATCTGTCCATGTATATAGTTTATGCATTTGTACATAGAACAAACGTTTTGAATGTTTGCAATGTATTCATGTACTATAGGCCTGAGGCCTCTTCAGTACCGTAATAAAATGATTGAATTCCAGACACCGGTGTTAGCTAGTAAACATTTGGACAATCGTTTAGTTTTGTCGCCGTATATTCTGCCTTTCGTACTCTTATTGATAATATACACGATTATTATATATATTATTACAAATATATATCCAGATTCCATACCCGCCTACACATAATGTCATTTTTCTTTCCTGCAGAATAATCACTCAGGATAAATTAGCAGGTTTACCAGATCTGTTTCGTGTTATACCATTGTCAGAGATTGAGAGGAGATTACAGAAGACCTCAAAGCACGCTTATGGTCTGCATCTTTCCATCTTCTCTAATGTGACTTTAGACTGTGATGATTCCTCTGTCTCGGTAGTAGACTAGAATGACAAATGGGTACCTATTCTGTCAGGCTTCTCCGTCATTCAGCACAAATGATACAACATGTAAAGCAAACTTGAACTGTTGAACATATTTGCAAGTCAATAGAAAAGTACTAACATAACATTTGTTGTCAATCATAGAAATAGTTATAAAGTTAGGAAAATCCTGCTTATTCGACCTCATCAAGTTAATCGTTTTCGGTGACATATATGCATTTATTAATGAAAATCTTTTTCTAAGATGAGATACTGAGTCTTCCCTACAAGGCGGACTGAGTTCATATCCTGAACATCAGACATAAGGGACCAATGATGATTGTACTACAGGATCACAGGAAATTGATAATGTCTTAATATAAACAATGTATAGAAGAGTATACACACCCCTCTATATCAATAGTCTAAATGATCAACACCCGCCATGTTGGATTCGTTTTCAAAACTCCTGACTCGACTACATTCGTGGCATATATCTCAAATTATACACATTGTCGTCTGAAATAACATACCGTCGATCTTTTATGCTTTTATCCTGGCATAGATATAGAGAATACTAAACGAAGTCCCGTTTAATAACATATTTATGAAACGAGTGAGTGGTTTGGTATTTAAAGAGCGAAAGCGAGTCAAGAGACCGATACCATTTACGAGTTATTAAATGGGACCAATTTAAGTATTTTATTTATTACCCGCTGATTAAGTTGCACAGACTCGTCTATAAATGGGACATACTTCATTGCGCTGATATTGTGACACATCACGTCAACCGAAAGCACGTGATATTATTACGCAATGTCATTTATTTACAGCGTGATTATCAACGGGCGAGTAATAAAAGTGCATCCCAAGCATATGTTAGGAAACTGCCTTGATCGCGGTGTATTGCAGGCTGTTCCCTTGGAATGTCAATTGCTTCTTGGAGTTTTATTTTGCGCCAGGTGTTGTTGTTGACTGACAGAACTTTGGTAGCCTCCCAATTGATGATTTTCGGTATTGTTATTATATTTATATCGTTATAGATTAATATAGATTCAACTATGTCTTTTTAAAAAGATAAAATCATCTTTCAATGAAATCGATCACTAACACTAAAAGCACACAACTATTCCTCAGACAGTGCATTTTAGAAGTCTGATAGTCTCATGTTTACATTATGTACAATAGTAGGTCATTATTTTAATTCAAAGCTATATTCAAAAGTATTCACTCATTTTTTGCTGTCTACCAATGTTACCGGTACTGTCCTTTAAAGGAAAGTTGGTTATATGTAGTGTCATACACACATACATGCATGCATACCAATTACCTGCAACAGACAAGTTTGCCGAACCCCTTGATCTTGTTATCCAATATCGACACAGAAACACTTACTATCATGCAGCTGGCCGAGGCAGACGATAAACTGCCATTAAATAGTAGTCATTGTAAAAGGTTTTTCAGCTTGCTCTGTGATCATGCAGCATTACAGGGAAGCTATCGATAAACCCATCAACATTGGTTGATCTGATCACAAGCCAAAATGAATCACCAGTTTTTAGTGTGAAATGAAGTTTCCTCTCCCAGGTGAAAATGAAACTGCAAACAAAATTGCATTGAACAAATTAGGAATCAGTTTTATAATGATGAGGAAAAAGTCATATAATTCAAGAAGTATATAGGTTTAAGATCCGGTCTGCTGTAGGCCTCATTTGTGGCCCAGGTTGTTTTCATATATTGACACGTCATTGACGTTTGACCCTTTGACAAACATACGACAGAAGTGTGTGACGAAGTTCCGTAATTCAGTTTGCGAATCAGAAATCAATTGGCTTTCTCGTGATGTAACTATTATCTCTGTAACAAAAAAAATAATTCATATTTTACAACATTATTTGACAATAGAGTACATAATGACATACGTGAGATAAACAGGTTACAGTGACCTTAAACTATATACTTACAACGACATAATTAGTACATTCAAATAAAACTACATGTAAACATGACATGAAAAATGAGGTATACATTTTGTATGTTGTATTCGGGGTCACAACCTTAAAAAACTCATTTTCCAAGTTACTACGACACTGTGAAAATTTTGGAGATCAAATCTTGTTAGCGCGAAATCTCATGAACCGCTGCACCTATGGGCTTCAACTTAAGTACCATTTAGTCTTCATTTGGGGATTACGCAGACACTATTTGGGTGACCTTGACATTATTTTCAAGGTCACTACAAGACTGATTGTTTGTCAAATGTTGTTAGCAAGATATCTCATGAACCCCTGCACCTAGAGTCTTCACATTTGGTACCAGTCTTCATTTGGGGACCACGCAGACACCAGACGCTTAACGTGACCTTGACCTCATTTTCAGGGTCACTATGAGACTTTGACCAGTTTTTTAAACGTTGTTAGCGCGATTCCTCTTGAATTGCTGCACATTTGGTACCAGTCTTCATATTCGCAGACACCAGTCAATGTCGGTGACCTTGACATTATTTTCAATTGGAACACAGAAAAGTGAATATATATTTTAACCTTCTTGTAAATTTTATTACAATGGATGTATCATTTTACAAATAATACGTGAAATAGAATACATACCCATTCGTTCTTGACGAGGAAGTTACATATGCATTATATAAACATGTAGTCTGGACCCGATTTGAACATAGATTCTATATAATTACGAATTTGTGTCACTCAGCTAAAGCAGCATCTGGAAATGACAATTGGCGTCAACAATATACCACTTCCGTCAAATAGGTCATTTCCTATCATTTCTTGTGTTTAAAAGAGTAGAAAGTGTCAAGATCATCTACACATCGTGAACTGACGTAAGTAAAATAATCTTATTGTAGTTGTTGACATATAATATTCATTATTTTATTGTTATTGCATTTTATGTTATGTTTAAAACGAATTACTTTATAAATACATGTAGTACCAAGTGAGTTATTTTCTTCGATAATGTGTATTATCTACACAAAATAGAGAGATGGCAATAGACAACCACTTACCAATACAACACACGTCTTCATGAGATTGTTTCACAAATATATCAACCTTTACTTACTAGACATCTGTTTTAAACAGCGTGTGTTTGTTTACAATGAAACGATGTTCATCTATCGTACTTGTTTTATATGGGATTAGGATGGGAATCATCATCCCCAGTAGTCATAACTTCATCTGTTTATTGTTTGAACAAGAATGACCAATCAATCATTTTAAATCTTCATGTACATTTGCAGCTTCATTTTATTTACAGCCGACTAAACGATAGCCGCATTTCAAGCATGTATAAGCTTATGATTTACCAAGTCATGTTCTATTGGAAATATGTGCTTCAGTACAGTTTTTTGTCTACTACACTTCCTAGCTGTTTCCAAAACATTGAATTTGTTTCATTTATATCTTTTCAATAGGTTTTGACAGTGACGAATACTATAAATTGAAAAATGTCTTAACCGTGGGAATCACAGATATCGATGAAGACAGCTCAAATCGATACAATTACTGAAAAGACTTCAAGTGCTAAACTTCATAATCCACTAAACAATCCCACACGCTATTGTAATGAGAAGCAAAGGCTGAACACGTAACGAGAATATCAATAATTATTGATCACTCCTCTCACATTATAATCATTTCGTATTGACAGCAAATGTTATTTTCCTTTGAGAAAATATTCCCCTCATGCCTAGTCCTTCAAGTTTGATGGACACAAACACTTGATAAATCTTTGGTTATAGTTGAGGTTGCCTTATTTTTGGACAACGTTGTCAGCCAGTAACAGACGTGAATCAATTGTGTATATTTATTGCTGTAGAATTTGCAAAACTGAGTCTTTTGAAAACTTTGATTGATGACAATAACGCATTTAATAATATATGTGATGTTTTATATTTTTAAAAATGATACACCAGTCAAAACAATTTGATGTTTCACACAAACAACATCAACACATATATCAATCAATGACCTATACCAGTCTACATACAATGTTTTATTAGAAACATCGCAATCACAATCACAATCACAATCACGCAAAAAAGATCCTAAAATTGCCAAGGCAAAATAGTACTCGAGTGAAAAAAGTCCATTTTAAGTTTTGTTATATTAAGTGACATATCTTAGAAAAAATAGGAAGATCTGGTGGCTTCATTAGTTTATTTACAAACATCATCTGTAATGACAATACCAATTTGATTATTTACTTGACTGATTGTAGTGTAGATACATACATCCAATGGTAAGAATGCCAGTCCATTCAACTCATCACTCAGGTTGTAGTGGGCTGCAAGTCCTAAGCCTTGAATGCGTCGCCAGGTGGTAGAAACAGCCGCGAGAATGCACATAACGCCAAATACAGCTTGAATTGTTCTGAAGACAGCATATTCAATGTCACTGACATCAGTAGTGACATTCATCTCCATATCAAGTTCTTCACGCTTGTCCACAACAACCTGTTCTTCATAGCAGGCTCGGGTCTTGTTTGGAAGGATGGCATACACTACTGTGACGGTGGTGTCTGGTATAGTATGTCTAGAAACAGAGTCATATGATATAAGGTATGAAAGTTTATAGATAATGATTAATAAGTGTATTTATTATAAATAGCATTCCTAAATATATGTCCATATACTAGTAGGCACACCTCACTGAAAATCGTTGGTGGCATCTTGACAATTTCACCCATAACAATTCCACCCATATAGATTGTCTCTGCATCAACTAGAAGCTCCAAACCTTTCTGTGTAGCATAAGCAGGGATTCATTCTATCTGGATGGTTGGGACCATTATCATAAATTAAGAAGCTTTCAGGGGCCTCTCCGAAAGTCCTCTGGACTTTTTCTGGGATCTCACCAAGATATCTGCGATGAGTTGGAGCGTGGAGTGGGTCGTTGATTCCTCATGGTTCTCTTACAGTTCTCCGGGTCAGGAAGGGAGGGCTACCACACCTTCAGCGTATCGTGAGATCGTCTCTGACCTGGTTTTTCTTCTGTCTGGGATGCTTTTTGTTTCATTATCAAACGGATTTTATTCAACAATACTGGAACGTTAACAGGAGAGATGTTATGTACCTTAGTTACTTTTGTGTTCTCAATTTGTCAGTTAGTCCAATCTTGACGCTTGCAATTAACACTAGATTTACAGCTACATTTCCAAACAATCTTAGATTTCCAAGCTGCATCCTTCGTGTACATAGGGCCATCTAAGACCGGCTTTGGTAGTCCGAATGACCTTCATGATGATATACATATACATGATTTTCAGGTATACATCTACCCCTCCCGAGAAGCCAGTTTCATTCACATTCAATTTAACAACTTATTTGATACACTCAGTTAAACTCACACAGACTCATCATACATATAAACACGTCAGGTTTGTTTTACAATATCTTTGATGTTAACACCAATTAAATCTGTTTTCACAATAATGGGACCTTTTCTTATACATATAATCATGACAATTGAAGTCCTACATCTATATATTTTCATTCACACTGAAATGTTTTAGGCTCGTTTTAAAACTATATACAAAATATTACATTGTTATTTATATAATTTATAATTAATATCTCTTACTTTAACTACATGTAACTATATGTAACTGCGAATGTCACATGTTCCTGTTATAAATTCTAATTTGAATCATGTTCATTAGGAATAGAAAAAAGTTTTAATAATTCCAAGAAAAGTATTTTAAGTAGGACAACTTTGTAGAAAATTTAAGCCGCATTAGCAAGTCTAAACCAAAAATAAAGAAAAGTGTTATTACAAAATATGGCAAGTATTGGTATAAAATACTGTTTTGATTACACATATCTCAAGCCAAAGGTTTGTCGAAACATATTTTGTTTCAAATAAACATTGACAGTACACCTGATATACATGTATATGATGACAACACTATATATCAATCTGTTCCACTGCTATCCCTGCAGCAAGAGGCCAGACTGAATTCCCATACTCCACAGTGAGCACTTTTACCACATAGTGTAAGCAGCATTTGACTTCAGGGATTACAATAATTATTAAGATTTAAGAAACTTAAAGAAACCTTTCACAAGCTAGTTAGGAGCATATGTTTTTTAAAAAAATGCTTTTAAGGTTCAGATTCCCTTGCATGTTCAATTTCCAAATATTACTATAATGTGCATCTAATATGTTATTGAGATTACTAAACCACTGTTTATTACAAAGGTAATGTTACAAAAGATGAGGTTTCATCAGAAATGCAAATGGATTTCTAATTTTTTTTGCAATTGAAATTACGATAATGACACACAATAATAATCTTCAAATTTAAGAAAAATGGAAATGTCATCAGTAATAAAATCCTAACATGTTTTATGTTCAGACCAAAAAAGGAACACAAAAAAAGTTGTCATTAATAAATACAATACAGTCCTGATTTCTATTTGTCAAAACCACCTGCTCTCGCTTTTATATCATTAATGTATTCTCAGAAAGACAATATAATTCTTAATTTGTCACTGTTAATTACATTGTATGAGACAAAGAAACTGTTAAATGATGGAAACACACGATTTTAGAATTGCATGTCATGTTGTTCTAGTGGTGTTCTCTGTCGCTTGTATTTCTATATCATTTGTTTATGTATATTTTATGTGGGCCGGGGGCTTTAAATGCAATAAACCATTTGACTTCGACTTTGACTATCCCTCAAATATGTCTATTCCTCCAACTTAATGTGTTTTAAACATGGGGAAGTGTCAAATTGTCAACTAACATCAGGGGCAACCAGAATTTAGACTGTTATTCGCTATTCGTCATTCGTCATTCGAATGACGAATAGCACATTTATTTGCTATTCGTCTTTCATTTTGTTCACATATTTGAATGACGAAAAGTAAATTTATTTGCTATTCGTCTTTCGTATTGAAGTAAAAAATGAACGACGAAAAGCAAATTTATTTGCTATTCGCCTTTCATATTGTTCACATATTTGAATGACGAAAAGCAAATTTATTTGCTGTTTGTCTTTCATACCGACGTGATAAATGAATGACGAAAAGCAAATTTATTTACTATTCGTCTTCGTACTGTGGTGAAAAATGAATGACGAAAAGATAATTTATTTCCTATTCATATTTAACAATAATAGCAAATGTTTTTGCTTTTTGATTTTCATTTTTCGTTTTTCGCTATTGGTCATTCGCCATTCAAAATTATAACTCTCTTAGGTAAATGAGATCAGCTCCATATATTTCCGAAAGCTTTTTACCAGTTTGATGTCAAATTACTAAATATTTTAATCAAATATTTTATTTTATCACCAATTAAAGCCCCACGATTTGCCATGGGAGCAATCTGAATTAGTGGGAAGACTTACCCCCTAAAACGGAAAAGCTCAGAACAACTAGGACTTAACTTTGAATAATAATGTATGTGTAAAACCTTTCAATATTTTTCTTTAAATCACTATTTGAACTCAAATAACACTTACTTTTATGTATTTAGAACAAAAAATAGCAAAAGGTATTTCTGTCTGCCTTTCAAACTTTTTTTTAGCCTTTCGCCTTTGAATGACGAATAGCAAATTTTTTCGCTTTTCGTCATTCGTCATTTGTCATTCGCCTTTCGCCATTCAAACTCAATACTCTCTTAGGTAAATGAGATCAATTCCATATATATTTCTCTAAGCTTTTTACCAGTTTGATGCCAAATTATTAAATATTTTAATCAAATATTTTATTTTATCACCATTTAAAGACCCAGGATATCCTCTGGGAACAGTCTGAATTAGTGGGAAGACTTTCCCCCTAGAATGGAAAAGCTCAGAAAGACTAGGACTTAACTTTGAATAATAATGTAGGTGCAAAACCTTTCAATATTTTTCTTTAAATCACTATTTGAACTCAAATAACACTTACTTTTATGTATTTAGAACAAAAAATAGCAAAAGTTATTTCTGTCTGCCTTTCAAACTTTTTTTTAGCCTTTCGCCTTTGAATGACGAATAGCAAATTTTTTCGCTTTTCGTCATTCGTCATTCGCCTTTCGCCATTCAAACTCAATACTCTCTTAGGTAAATGAGATCAATTCCATATATATTTCTCTAAGCTTTTTACCAGTTTGATGTCAAATTACTAAATATTTTAATCAAATATTTTGTTTTATCACCAATTAAAGCCCCACGATTTGCCATGGGAGCAGTCTGAATTAGTGGGAAGACTTTCCCCCTAAAATGGAAAAGCTCAGAAAGACTAGGACTTAACTTTGAATAATAATGTAGGTGCAAAACCTTTCAATATTTTTCTTTAAATCACTATTTGAACTCAAATAACACTTACTTTTATGTATTTAGAACAAAAAATAGCAAAAGTTATTTCTGTCTGCCTTTCAAACTTTTTTTTAGCCTTTCGCCTTTGAATGACGAATAGCAAATTTTTTCGCTTTTCGTCATTCGTCATTCGTCATTCGCCTTTCGCCATTCAAACTCAATACTCTCTTAGGTAAATGAGATCAATTCCATATATATTTCTCTAAGCTTTTTACCAGTTTGATGCCAAATTACTAAATATTTTAATCAAATATTTTATTTTATCACCATTTAAAGACCCATGATATCCTCTGGGAACAGTCTGAATTAGTGGGAAGACTTTCTCCCTAGAATGGAAAAGCTCAGAACAACTAGGACTTAACTTTGAATAATAATGTATGTGTAAAACCTTTCAATATGTTTCTTTAAATAAAGATTTGATTACAAATAACACTTACTTTCATTTATTTAGAACAAAAAATAGAAAAAGTAATTTCTGTTTGCCTTTCAAACTATTTTTTCGCCTTTCGCCTTTGAATGATGAATAGCAATTTTTTTCGTTATTCGTTATTCGTCATTCGTCATTCGCCTTTCGCCATTCAAACTCAATACTCTCTTAGGTAAATGAGATCAGCTCCATATATATTTCTGAAAGCTTTTTACCAGTTTGATGTCAAATTATTAAATATTTTAATTAAATATTTTATTTTATCACCAATTAAAGCCCCACGATTTGCCATGGGAGCAGTCTGAATTAGTGGGAAGACTTTCCCCCTAAAATGGAAAAGCTCAGAACAACTAGGACTTAACTTTGAATAATAATGTAGGTGCAAAACCTTTCAATATTTTTCTTTAAATCACTATTTGAACTCAAATAACACTTACTTTTATGTATTTAGAACAAAAAATAGCAAAAGTTATTTCTGTTTGCCTTTCAAACTTTTTTTTCGCCTTTTGCCTTTGAATGACGAATAGCAAATTTTTTCGCTTTTCGGTATTCGTCATTCGTCATTCGTCATTCGCCTTTCGCCATTCAAACTCAATACACTCTTAGGTAAATGAGATCAATTCCATATATATTTCTCTAAGCTTTTTACCAGTTTGATGCCAAATTACTAAATATTTTAATCAAATATTTTATTTTATCACCATTTAAAGACCCAGGATATCCTCTGGGAACAGTCTGAATTAGTGGGAAGACTTTCCCCCTAGAATGGAAAAGCTCAGAAAGACTAGGACTTAACTTTGAATAATAATGTATGTGTAAAACCTTTCAATATTTTTCTTTAAATAAAGATTTGATTACAAATAACACTTACTTTCATTTATTTAGAACAAAAAATAGAAAAAGTAATTTATGTTTGCCTTTCAAACTATTTTTTCGCCTTTCGCCTTTGAATGATGAATAGCAATTTTTTTCACTTTTCGTTATTCGTCATTCGCCTTTCGCCATTCAAACTCAATACTCTCTTTGGTATATGAGATCAATTCCATATATATTTCTCTAAGCTTTTTACCAGAATTTTTTTCGTTATTCGTCATTCCTCATTCGTCATTCGCCATTCAAACTCAGTATGCTCTTAGCTAAATGAAGAGTTCCATACATTTCTCTTGGCTTTTTACCAGTTTCATGCCTAATAATTCAAATTGAGTAACATCCTTATACATGTCCAGAAACAAAAACTGTACACATGCCATTTTCATGCACAGTAGTTATAACACCTCTTTAACATTATCAACCCAAAGTTGCCTGTTTGTCTGGTATAAACAAAATTTCCAAAATTACTTTTGACTAATTGACGCACGCTACAAGCGGTGCATTGTCCGATATTCGATCAGAAATCGACACTTTTACCTTTATATTGTATGTTTACTGAGTCAACTATCATCAACATGGCAATGTTTGGTAACAGTCAGTTCTTCTCAAAAGATTAACATAATTTATAATGTTTGGCATATGTGACCCATAACAACACAATGGATGTACCTTTAAAGCCAAAGAAACACAATGAATGCATCATTAATGTATAATCCCTATAGTTCTTATGAACCACAAACTGCAGACGCGTTGTCTCTATGAGAAGTCAGATTGAGTGGTAATATTGTGTAAACAATCTTTAAAATAGTTCCTGTATATCACACACATGTTTGTGCAAATTGTATGGCTTACACTTGGGATTGTAGATTCAAATTGAGTTAACATAGTCAATGTCAAATGTCAGATAGTATTATTAACTAACTAAGTTCGTTGTGCGTCCGGCGATCACCCGGTAGGTCAGTGATAGATTCCCCGAAGTGTTACACGAAATGACATTAAACGATGGGAGTTGTTTCTTTCGTGCTATGTGCTGAGCATTATAAGGATATTATAACGTCTGAGCTGGCACTACATTTGGGATAGTTCAATGAACATGTTCAGCATTGTAACTCAAAAATAATGTGACGTCATAGACAATGTAGTCATTCTCTCTGAAGGCTTAATTGGAAAACTTTACATACATTGATAATGAAGCCGAACTACCAAAGAAATAAGTTCCTAAAGTTTGAATCATATGGAAACATCTGTGTCTTTTTCACATCTGAGTTCATGTGCACAGTTCAGGTTATTTTCCTACATATGCTTAAGTGAAACGTTTTATTGGTACAAAGAAAAGGAAGTCCTAAAGATTTTCTAGACCCAGTCAATTACTCTTTAGCTACATCAAATGACAAACACGTATCATTAATTATTTTACCTACGCTACGAATTGGCTGGGGGTATAATGTAGTCCTTCTGTTCGTCCGTCCGTCCGTCTTTCTGTCTGGTACATCCAAAATAACTGAGGTGTGCATTAACCAAACGTTGTACAATTGTAAGTCATGTCCGTCCTATAACGTACGGCCAGTTTGCAGTTTTCTTGGAAAAACATATTTTGTCGTTTTCATGAAAACGTAAATTTTGGGACTTTAAAGTAACTGTTTAAAATGATCAATGGGCACAACTTTTCTTTGAAACTATTTCACCTAGGTAAATGAAATGATGGTTGTAGGTACAGCTGACAATACTTTTGTTTGAGTTAAAAAGAAAGTTCCAGTTATTCTAATTTTAGAGTCATTACCCTTACACCAGGAATGGACTTTGTACGAATAAACACTCCAATTTTGACAATAAGTTTTCGGAAACTATAACATCAAGGTTGATGATCATTTAGCAATGATTATCATGATCGACTTCGAAAGACAGTACCAAATGTTAAAGTTTAGCTTTTGCAGAGTTTGACCCTTGAATCTGAAATTGAACTAAGTAAGAGTAAATTGTGTGATATTCCAAATTTGGACGAGCTTTCTGAGAAACTATTACATTTAGGTTCTTCCGAAGGTAGCCTGATGATACTCTTGATACTCCGGCGTTTTATTTGATGAGGTTATTGATTCTGAACCTGTAGTTGAACTTGGTAATACTATTTAATGTGATGTTCCAATAGGGGACACGTCTCTGATACGTAAATGCTTTGCACTCATATAGTTCAAACCTGTACATAGAAATAGACAAACTAACATTTGCCCTTTGCAAATACTGCATGAGTATTGTCCACACAGCAAGGGCAACATATTGCCATAAAATGGAGATTTACAGGCGCTATAGCACATTTTTTAATGGAATAAAGTTATCTCATGAAAAGGTAAATAAGTATTACCAATAGTTAAATAATGTATCAATAAAAACAAATGTACATTGTTAGGTAAACCATGCGAATCCATTTCCCTTCGAGAGACAGTTTAAGGTGTTCACATTAAAATGCGAATCCATTTCCCTTCGAGAGACAGTTTAAGGTGTTCACATTAAAATGGCCGATCTGACTGATGTAGCGATATTCAAACACTCAGAGTAGAGTTTTAAATATGGTACCATGATAGAATGGTCAACCGTTTTGCTGTCTAAACTCTCAAATTCGCAAGAGATCTACAAATCTACCTCTCACACTGAAGAGTCCCACGCCACTGTCGCTTTATACGTCACACCATTTTCTTTCAATACGGATAATCGTTTTCTATGGATACGGCTTATCAGGTCAAGTAGTGAGATATTGTACGCCCTAAAGTAACAATATATTGTATATACGTTAAAAGTGCATCCATTGTGTTGCATAAATTGTTAAAGCATTCCGACTCACAATATGTCCTGTTTACAGTGCAAATAAATTACCTCAGCTTGCATATTCATCCTAAATCGCCAAATATATCATAATTACTAGTGTCCTATTAAAATCGATTAAAACATCATTATGCATGTGCAGAAACTGAAAATGCACGTTCCATTTACATGCACAGTAGTTATAGGACCTAAAGAACATGATCAATCCAAATTTATCATTGTGTGTGTTATAAATAAGATTCCAAAATTACGTTTGATTCATTGGCGAGCGTCAATGGCGATGCATTGTCCGGTTTTCGATCAGAAACAACTACATTTACCTTCATATCGTCAATATACTAAGTCGACTATAATCAAAATGCTAGTTTTCGTAACAGTCGGTACATCTCGATAAATTAACACCATTTATAACGTTTGGAATATGTGACCCCCAACAACACAATGGATGTACCTTTAATAATGAATAGCAAATTTGAGAAAACAAAATATGCCAAATACGTGCTACAGCGCCTTCAAGAAAAATGAACTCTCTTTTTATGTTCAGGGTAAATAATAAATTATTTGTTTTCAAAATAATACACTACTAAAAATTAACACTATTAAACAAACACTGTTTGAGAGGCATTCTAGAAGTTGGTGTGATGAAGAAGACAAATATTTATGGATGATCAACTTCTTTATTAACAATAGCGACGTTTCGGTATAGATCCTTATACTGTTATCAAGCATATCGAGGAGATGGTGAAACAGCAGGTTATATACAGGATACATGTTGGTATGATAAAGAGATAACAAATACAACAAGATGAGGTAACAATGACATAAATGGTTGAACAAGTGAAGTTGTGATAACAAGGAAACCAGAGAGTAGTAAGTTAATTAGCCAGGGGGCGGATGAGAGGACAAAGGCAGGGTGAGGGTACCAATTAGTGGTGGAGGTGGAAGCCAGAATGAGTAGATTGGATTAATCATGTGTGGATTAAGCGGTTGTAAGCTGATGGGATGAAAAATCTACTCACTCTGGCTTCCACCCCCACCACTAAAAAAAAGTCGAATTTTTCACCTGGTTTCAGCCACTACGAGAGCCCACAGTATGAATTTTTTTTCCAATCATTAAGGTCCAGTTCGAATCTAAATGTCAATTTTTAACATGGCAAAACAAATCAAAATGTAGATAGAATTTAGAATTTTTGCAATAACGATACAAGCAATAAAGTAAATCATGGCGAGGTCACGTGCCGCCATTTTGATTTTGTTTACAAATAAGCCATTTTGACATTGGAAATTTGGGTTTCAATAATGCTACATACATGTTAGAGACTTTCAGCTTTCTGCAAAAGATGCGCAATTACAATAAAGAGATGGTTAGCTTCATTGTATTTGATTCATTTATGCGCTGGATCCTTTTATCGTCACTTGTGACTATATTTTCTGTTTTTCTTTCTTTTACATTTAAAAAAAAAACTATTCCCACATGGATTTTACAGCTTATATAAAGTATATCATGTGCTTGTAATACAAGAACTTTCTACAACTGAATCAGCAATATACTGTGAACGGCATTATTTTTCTCACTTTAGATATGACATCAGCCAAAGCCTTTTTACTTGTAATAATTATGTGTCATATTAAAACAACAAATTAAAACGGCTACAGTTGCTTGTAGAGGATTAGCTAATATTATATAGTTTTTAGACGACATTCATATAGGAAAGGAATATATAGACTTAATGAAAAATTAATTGGGTTTGCAAAGTATAATTGCACCATACAGATCTAACTCAAGTGGAATGTCTATACTCTTTAACAGTAATATTGATCTAAATATAGATATAACAAACGAAGATGATGGATGAAATTATATAATTGCTGATATAACCAATCGGGGTAAAAGATGTACACTTACAAACAAACACTGATGATTCTATTATATTTGAAAGCATTTGTTATTATGACAATGAATCCATAGCTATAGATGAAATGTAAAATATAAACATATACAAATATTACAATCCCATGGCAAGAAATATGGTTTAGATAAGATTTAATCACTTGATCTTGTAGATGTTATGAAAGAGCTTAATCTAGAGAAAATGTACATGGTAGAAACAATTCCATGACAACAAGATTTAATTTCTTTAAATACCTCAGGACTTCTTAAAACTTACAAACAGAGATAACTTTTGCTATTTTATTTTCTAAATTATTAAAACTAAGTCTTATTTGTGATCAAAGTGTGATTTATAGAAAATAATTAAAGGTTTTGCACACACATTTTCATTCCAAAGGTATGTTCTATTTGTTCTGTGTTTGTCCTTTCTAGGGGGAAAGTCTTCCCACTATTTCAAATTCATCCCAGAGCAAATCCCTAGGTTATTACTGGTGATAAAATGAAATAGTATCTTAAAATATTTATTTATTAGTCATGAAAGCTTATGTATTGCATAAAAGCTTAGAGAAATGTATGGAGCTTTCCTCATTTACCTAAAAGCATAATGAGTTTGAATGGCGAATGGCGAATAACAAAAAGCGAAAAAATTTGTTATTCGTCATTCAAAGGCGAAAGGCAAAAACAAGTTTTAAAAGCATACAGAAATAACTCTTGCTATTTTTTGTTCTAAATAAATAAAAGTAAGTGTTATTTGAGGTCAAATAGTGACTTATAGAAAAATATTGAAAGGTTTTGCCCCTATATTATTATTCAAAGTTAAGTCCTAGTTGTTCTGAGCTTTTCCATTCTAGGGGGAAAGTCGTCCCACTAATTCAGACTGCTCCCAGAGCAAATCCTGGGTCTTTAGTTGGTGATAAAATAAAATATTTGATTAAAATATTTAATAATTTGGCATCAAACTGGTAAAAAGCTTAGAGAAATATATATGGAATTGATCTCATTTACCCAAGAGAGTATTGAGTTTGAATCGCGAAAGGCGAATGACGAATGACGAATAACGAAAAGCAAAAAAATTTGCTATTCGTCATTCAAAGGCGAAAGGCGAAAAAAAGTTTGAAAAGCAGACAGAAATAACTTTTGCTATTTTTTGTTCTAAATACATAAAAGTAAGTGTTATTTGAGTTCAAATAGTGATTTAAAGAAAAATATTGAAAGGTTTTGCACCTATATTATTATTCAAAGTTAAGTCCTAGTTGTTATGAGCTTTTCCATTCTAGGGGGAAAGTCTTCCCATTAATTCAGACTGCTCCCAGAGCAAATCCTGGGTCTTTAATTGGTGATAAAATAAAATGTTTGATTAAAATATTTAATAATTTGGCATCAAACTGGTAAAAAGCTTAGAGAAATATATATGGAATTGATCTCATTTACCTAAGAGAGTATTGAGTTTGAATGGTGAAAGCCGAATGACGAATGACGAATGACGAATAACGAAAAGCGAAAAAATTTGCTATTCGTCATTCAAAGGCGAAAGGCGAAAAAAAAGTTTGAAAGGCAAACAGAAATAACTTTTGCTATTTTTTGTTCTAAATAAATAAAAGTGAGTGTTATTTGGGATCAAATTTTTATTTAAAGAATAATATTTAAATGTTTTACACATACATTATTATTCAAATTGAAGTCCTAGTTGTTCTGAGCTTTTCCGTTTTAGGGGGTAAGTGACTAAGTCTGCCCACTAATTCAGATTGTCCCCATGGCAAATCGTGGGGCTTTAATTGGTGATAAAATAAAATATTTGATTAAAATATTTAATAATTTGGCATCAAACTGGTAAAAAGCTTTCAGAAATATATGGAGATGATCTCATTTACCTAAGAGAGTAATGATTTTGAATGGCAATTGACCAATAGCGAAAAACGATAAATGAAAATCAAAAAGCAAAAACATTTGCTATCATTGTGAAAGATGAATAGGAAATAAATTATCTTTTCGTCATTCATTTTTCACCACAGTACAAAAGATGAATAGCAAATAAATTTGCTTTTCGTCATTCATTTATCACGTCGGTATGAAAGATGAACAGCAAATAAATTTGCTTTTTGTCATTCAAATATGTGAACAATATGAAAGGCGAATAGCAAATAACTTTTGCTTTTCGTCATTCATTTGTTACTTCAGTACGAAAAACGAATAGGAAATAAATTTGCTTTTCGTCATTCAAATATGTGAACAAAATGAAAGACGAAAAGCAAATAAATTTGCTATTCGTCATTCGAATGACGAATGACGAATAGCGAATAACAGTCTAAATTCTGGTTGCCACATCAGGTCTGTATATATCATACTTTCTGTATCTTTTGACTGAATATAATCATTCTGTGTTTTTTCTTTGATTTGTGAAAATGATACCCTCAAATAGATAAATACAGCAATAGTTGCAGTAAATTGATCTTGAAATATGTATATCATATTTGTTACACGAATGGTACGACAAGAATGTTTATCAACATAGTATCATCTTCTCTTATTTGGTTATGTGCATTATTGGTATGTCAACACAAGCATGTCAAAGGTAAACATAAAATGTAACCGTGTAAGACATATTATGCCATATACTTACTTGTAAGAGCTGAAAGACGGGGTAAAGGGTTGAATTAGAAAGGCTGTTACCATCACCCATTGCGAGAGACAGAAGCAATTTTCCTTGTTAACCTGCCAGACATTATTTTGACCAGACACTTGAGATTGCACAAAACATTAAGTAGTGAGATGAAAATAGAAATTCTCATACCAACACTACACACAAAAGTAAGTGGCCTCACAGATATTATAATCATTATTCCCTAGATATCAGCTTCAAACAGCGTTTTTTATCGTTCCAAACAAACAATGTCCGTGCATCTTGCTCCTTTCAGATAGGATTGACTTCTTTGTCGAATACATTCAAATCACCACACATCTGTCAAACGCAATCAAAACAAAAAGTATACATAGTAGTATTTGTATGTTCAGCTTCTGTTGATTTACAACCATTTGTTTAACCTTTTATAGTCATATTTCATACTTGTATAAGTCATGTCATATCAGATATACCTGGTACATAGCAGGTGGGCGTCTCCTTTGTTTCCATGTTATTTCCGTAACATTTAAATTATTTCAATGATACAATTTCAGGTTTTGACAGTTACTTCCCAAACAATTTCACAAGCTATTGTACAACGAAGCAGCGGCTGACCTACTCTACTTTATAGTGAATATAAACGAGTTTATCAAATTGATTAATCCTAGCATATTAAACACATTGTTATGACAGCACCAGGGTGTTTCGTTTGAGAAACTATTTCAATAATAGCACAAGCACGAAATCCGACCTAATTTATAGAGGCCCCAAGTTACATGGACATAAACACTTCGTGAATCTCTGCTTATTATTAATATTGTCTTACTTTCGGACAGCATTGTCAGCTAATAAAACCTTTGAATCATTGGTGTATTCTTGCTTCTATACAATTTGCTGAACTTATTTTAATAACTATATATATATACTTATAACTATTATATAAAACTTATAACGTTATCTGTGATTTACATGTACTTATTATTGGTGTTTCAAACACTGTGATCTTGTCAATAAACAATATGTTAATAAATATATAATAAAAAATATTCATTAACTGCATACATTAAGTATCTGTTTTAATAATGCACCATATTCATCAGATGACCCTAAACTTTAATGTTTAAAACCATCAGGCAAACGAATTTGACTTTTAACAAAAGAATACTAAATAGTGCCATTTGATTTATTAAGTATCAATGAGACGTTTAATGTATAGTTACAGAGTCATTGGAACTGTGCATCACAAACACCGCAGATGCATGAGAAGAGTCAGTGCGCAGATGACACGGACATTAATGGTTGGTGTCTTTATAGTTTACTGTCTGCAAAATTAATTGAACAGAACAACATCACTATAAGTGCATGGTTTATGTTTTAGATATTCTTAAACAAGATGTGTTTGTTAAACAGGGATGCCCCCGGATATACCAAAGTTATGTCCAAGGTTAAAGTTTTCTGAAGATGTCCACTGCGGCAAGGTCATGGTCACAAGGTCACATATGATGACCTCATCTGAAAGGTCTCATCACAAGGTATGCACATGCCAAGTATGAAAGCGCCAGATCTGAGCAATCTAAAGTTATGGCCAAGGTTAAAGTGTTCTGAAGATGTCCACTGCGGCAAGGTCCAGGTCACATGGTCAAATATGATGACCTCATCTGAAAGGTCTCATCACAAGGTATGCACATGCCAAGTATGAAAGCCCTAGCTCTGAGCAATCTAAAGTTATGGTCAAGGTTAAAGTGTTCTGAAGATGTCCACTGCGGCAAGGTCAAGGTCACAAGGTCAAATATGATGACCTCATTTGAAAGGTCTCATCACAAGGTATGCAATGCCAAGTATGAAAGCCCTAGCTCTGAGCAATCTAAAGTTATGGCCAAGGTTAAAGTGTTCTGAAGATGTCCACTGCGGCAAGGTCAAGGTCACAAGGTCAAATATGATGACCTCATCTGAAAGGTCTAATCACAAGGTATGCAATGCCAAGTATGAAAGCCCTAGCTCTGAGCAATCTAAAGTTATGGCCAAGGTTAAAGTGTTCTGAAGATATCCACTGCGGCAAGGTCAAGGTCACAAGGTCAAATATGATGACCTCATCTGAAAGGTCTCATCACAAGGTATGCAATGCCAAGTATGAAAGCCTGAGCTCTGAGCAATCCAAATGTATGGCCAAGGTTAAGGTTTTCTAAAGATGTCCACTGTGGCAAGGTCATGGTCACAAGGTCAAATATGATGACCTCATCTGAAAGGTTTCATCACAAGGTATGCACATGCCAAGTATGAAAGCCCTAGCTCTGAGCAATCTAAAGTTATGGCCAAGGTTAAAGTGTTCTGAAGATGTCCACTGCGGCAAGGTCCAGGTCACATGGTCAAATATGATGACCTCATCAGAGAGGTCTCATTACAAGGTATGCACATGCCAAGTATGAAAGCCCTAGCTCTGAGCAATCTAAAGTAATGGCCAAGGTTAAAGTGTTCTGAAGATGTCCACAGCAGCAAGGTCAAGGTCACAAGGTCAAATATGATGACCTCAACTGAAAGGTCTCATCACAAGGTATGCAATGCCAAGTATGAAAGCCCTAGCTCTGAGCAATCTAAAGTTATGGCCAAGATTAAAGTGTTCTGAAGATGTCCACTGCTGCAAGGTCAAGGTCACAAGGTCAATTATGATGACCTCATCTGAAAGGTCTCATCACAAGGTATGCAATGCCAAGTATGAAAGCCCTAGCTCTGAGCAATCCAAATGTATGGCCAAGGTTAAGGTTTTCTAAAGATGTCCACTGTGGCAAGGTCATGGTCACAAGGTCAAATATGATGACCTCATCTGAAAGGTTTCATCACAAGGTATGCACATGCCAAGTATGAAAGCGCCAGCTCTGAGCAATTCAAAGTTATGACCAAAGTTAAAGTTTTTGTGGACAAAAAAAAAACATGGTGGAAAAAAATATATCCCCGGAATCTCCGATTCAGGGGCATACAAATGACATACTGAAGATTAACTTTCATATAAGTTAATTTCCGACCTGTTTCACAACATACATGTAGTGTTCATCAGGAGAAACGTATACATTGTGTTGCTAATGATGTACAATGTAGCGTCAACAATGACAAGGGACGTAATTCATGACCTCATACTCGTACCACAATAAACAAAATATATACAGTAAATGCGACGTCAACTTAATTTCATATTAAGAACAGTTAAGTTTGGGCGTATATCCTTCAATAAATAATCTCTCTCATCTAATCAGCTCTTCATTCTCTGTGCGCATCTTGTAAATTGGAAAGATTGTAAACTGGGGACTGCAATTCTTTGGGGCATTTATCAATAGGTTGGGGTTTTAATCTGTTGTTTGGAATTGTGTACTCGCACTCTTGCTTTAAGTACATCCCACGTTTGCCCAATATACTTTTCACCACAACAAGCGCATATTATTACATATATTAGGTTTCTAGAGGCGCAAGCCATATTTTCGATTATTTTGAATTTAGAAATATTTGTAAAGGTGAACTAATTTACATGTACCTCCAAAATGTGTGAAAATGTGCTGCAATTTGGCCTTTTACATTTCGCGATACTTCCACTTAACGCAGGATTTTGGTCCATAAAACACGCTTTTGAGAACAGTTGTTTCAGATTTTTACTCTGCCATTTGCTTTTTATCATTTTGGTACCTTTCAGAGCGTGTATTAATATTGGACATGTGTCTAACGCCTGTACATAGTTCACCACTTTCGGATATATATTTGGATTACAAGGGTTAAATGTAGTGATAATAAGTAAGGCTGTCAAATTGTCATCCTGTTCTATTTGTTTTAAAAGCTCTTCCCTATTAAACGAAATGGTCTTTGATATAGCATCTAAAATGATGGTGTCAGGGTAATTGGTCTAGTTCTCTCAGCCTTATGTCTAGAATAGTTGGGTTTGATACTATGGTACATATTCTACGGGCTAGAGAATATGGAATGCTATTTTTGATATGGCGCGGGTGACAGGACATGTTGTCTTAATACTGTTTGGAATCTGTGAGTTTGTAATAGATATCCGTTTCTATTTGTCCTTACTGAATACATACCATTACATCTAAGAATGGTAACTTATCGTTTTCGTTTCACGTATTTTCAAGTAACAACAAATAAGTACAGAGAGTTGTTGTATAATGTAACCAAGTACTACAAAACACGTTACTGCAAATTCGGGTCCTCATAATCACTATAACAGTGACATCATTCTTTTGTAGAGGAAGTGTATCGAAATATAATGCTTCTTAGATCACAGGTTATTATGATATTCTCGTAGAAATTTTGTCTCCGAGCATTTTTTCCCAAGACGTGAAAGAAAGATCACTCCATCTTTTATAAATATATATCTCAAGCATTGTTTCGCCTACAGAGGCTAGAGAACAACATGCAAAAGACCGCATAGTAGAAAGACCGATATTGGCAGCTTTCACATGTACATGTAGCATCGCAAACAGACAGATCAGCCAGTCGTTGTTTTAATTACATACAATAACATTCAATGATGCGTTTATGTGTTCTCATTTTGAGGGTTTATGCGTTTACTTTCCTATTCACTTTGGTTCATAGGAAATGAGCATTAGTTCATTATCGTATACATGTATGTGGTGTATTGAACAGCTCTTTTATTGAGATATTCAAAGGAAAACGGGACATTTCCTTCTGATTATATTTCGATTTCTAAATATCAACTCACGTGCAAAAGAAACGTCCCCATACAAGATACAAGATATTTCAATCGACGGGCGATAAATGCGACTAAAACAGTGTTACATCATGTCTTCAGAAACCAAAAATACTAAATATGAATTTTCATAACATTATCTATTCATAATTCTGAGAAACACAAGTTTTATGAAATGGTCGTTTTGGAATCTCCTTAACTAGACGAGATAGAAGCCTCAAAAAGCCAGTTTTGGCTTGTTTTGTGACGTCCTTCAGTAATGACGCGTCAACAAATTTAAATCAAAGAAGGTTATTAATGTCGAGGATATATTTAATTAATTAAATTTCTACTTTTTCAATGTTTTAAACTTAAATATATTTGTACCAAATATTGTGCGCCAAAAACATCTTTAAAAAACGATTTTAGCACCCCATGTCTATTTGAACAGATGTAAAAATAAAAAATTGCAAACTCTGATGTATGAAATTGTGAATACTTCTTTACAAAACATGTGGCTACCAAATACATTCAAAATCTACTTTCTCCGATATCAATATTTAATTTTATACTGTTTTCAAAATGTGGGGACGTTTCTTGCGTTCTTGCGACTAATGCGTTTATACAAGCCGTGAATAATTAGGATTAATTTCTTACGATTTGTTTGGTCAGAGATGGATTATAGATAACAGAAGCCTGCTTAATGATTTTGGTGGCGTCTTTTCCTCAATCTCGTCTAGTATCGCTGTAACTGTAAGATGTCCTTTGTCTGGGAAAGACAAATAATGTAAGAGGACAAATGACCTTTTGGGCATGATTCTTTAAAATCCTCCAATGTTCTGTAATCTTAGTATTCCTGTAGTCTATCAATACAACGAAACTGATACAAATTAACAGTAATGACAGTGACCTTTGTTTCAGTGAAAAAATAGAAAAATAAAATGTAATTACTTATAGATTTATTTTGAAAAGGTGAACATCATGAAATAATACCATGAAGTCAGGAACATTTTAATGATTTTGAGACAATCAATATATGAACAAACTCTTCCAAATAAATGACTTTATCGTGTTTCGAAAACTAATTTAAAATGACATTGTATAAATATGACATTGTCCAAGTAGCTATTTATTATATTTTCTGTTTCCAACGTGACAATATCACATTTTGCCATTTTAGCTTGATATATAGTTAACTACACTGATAATTTCAAATAGTAAATTGTTGAATATATAACAGAGAGATCCTGTTAAGGGATGTACAAGGCTATCATTAAAGAGGACTGAATATGAACATACCAATATCAATTATCGTAAATCATATCTTGGCAAAACCTTCCTCTCACACTGTGTGTTGTATATAGCATGCAAAATCTTGTCTCTCTACAAACAAGTATGTCATCATTTTATCACACACCATGGACAACAAACTCATTTCCCTGTTTGCAATGTTTCTGATTTCATTTATAAATACATGATAAAGTGAATCTTTATCTCTAAATTACATGAATTAATACACAATTTTGCAGGGGTTGGAAAGAAATTGATTTAAAAAAAACTGAAATACACCTCCGCATCATGTATATATCGTATATAACCCAACCTCTATGATAGACATCACAATAACATGTGGAGATGACGTATGTCTATCATTTGACAACAAACTTTTGAGAAGTTTTATATATATACACCTTTTCTCTGCAAGTTACATTACACAAAATGAAAATATAAACAATATGCATAACGAGGACGAATAGAAGATATATGTCCGATTATGACAATATAATCAACACCACAATTAAAAAACCATCAAGTGAAAAAATAATTAAATTCAAACACATTTATATGTTTAGAAAAAGATATTCCTAGATACCAAAATATCACGGTTTTAGGGTTTGAGAGCATAAGAAACATTGTGAAATATAAACGTGAGCACTCTTTCTAACTATGACGCATAAACGTCAAAGACGATTAACACATCTATGCAAATATAATTTATAAAATGAATGCATGCATACTCATCAAGATATGCATATACACTTGAAATTGACTTCATTTATTATTGATACATCGTATATTCATATCATATCATATATTCTCAAATATTGTAACCACCGATTGATATACATACTATCTACAAGGGCATGTTATTATCTAATACCTGATGTGAATGAGTTATTATCTAACAGTAACACGTACCACTTACTGATATATGCTATCTACTATCTACAACTTATCTATTGCCTGCCTTGGAGATCTTCTCATAGGACTTAATACCAACTTTCTGATATATCTAAGTAGAAAAGATCTTAAGCATGTCAATATCAAATGTGTTTAATGTAAATACATACCACAACTACTATCTAATAAGATAATGACGATCTACAAATATAGTCCTATTATACTGTTAGCGTCCGATGTTTCAAAGAGTGAATTTAAGAAGCAAGATGGCTACAAATCAGAGCTACAGTTCTTGGAGTCAGACACTTTAGTAACCAAGTAAAAACATAAAACGTGTTACGTTAAGCGACTGTCTTGTCAGGATATGCATTAACAGCATGGAGAGCGATTTTCGTGCAAGGAAAAAAATAGAAAGGAGGAAATCACTAATGGGTCTTCCCCATCCAATCATCATCGGGTTTGGACAGTGACCGACATTGAATGAGAGTACCGACTAAGAATCTCTAAGTCAAGGTCCTATTTATCCATGATCACATACTACATGTATGCTATGAATGTCATTATTATTCATAATTGATTACTGGAACAAGTTGCCCCTGGCATGACCTTCTATAGACACAAAGTGCTGCTCTGGTCGCCAAATATAAACTGCAAATGTTATTTGTTAACACAAAAGCGAAAAGTCTTATAACCACTTCCTGTGTGGTGGTTCTTCTGATTCTCAATTCAAGGGTACATTTATGATAAGAACAAAAGAGAAATAGAAACGTTGAATAGAACTGATAATTAAGCTGACAACATGTCGACAGACATGCATGTTGAATTATATACAATGATAAATCGTTGACAGAGATTCATCCGCCCATACGTCATTCTAAGTAAATAATCGTCAAGGGTCACCCGTTTTGAATGTATGTTTTATTCTATTCTCATTTCAAATCACAACCAACCGAGTGTTCACGTGAATAGAGTTGCCAGCAAACTCTAAAAAGAGTTGTCATTTTCAATTCTCATACCCTTCTATGCCGTCGTAACATCTTAGTGGGACTATTCATAGTCGTAGTAATTGGCACTTTTAAGAGTCATTGGATGTATATTGTATGTATAATGTGGTATGAAAATACTGTTATGGCATATCAATATAGAATTGCATTCTGATTATGAACATGATCATCAGTTAACGTGTATTCTATAAAAGGACATCAATGAATCGAGTAAGGCTGGTGTTAAATTATATTCTATTATACATGTAAATAGCTAATCAGTTCCATCGATGATTGTACAAATACAAAACCTATTCTGTTCTTTATAGTTACAAATATTGATTGACACATATAATGTATTCAAACCTTTTGGTAATACTTTAATTTAGTCAATAAACGCTGGATCATTGGTCCAATATCTCCCTATTATAAGCCTTTTATTAAAGGTGCATCCATTGTGTTTCATAACATTTTATTTGGCTTTAATACGTTCCAACACATCATATGTACTGTTTACAATACAAACAAATTCACTCAGCTTGCATATTCATCCCCAATCAGCAAACATATCATAATTACTAGTTTCCAATTAAAATCGAGTAACATCATTATGTGTGTGCAGAAACCGAAAGTGCACGTCCTATTTACATGCACAGTAGTTATATGACGTATTGAACATTATCAACCCAAATTTGTTATTTTGTCTGGTTTAAATAAGATTCCAAAATTACGTTTGACTCATTGGCGCGCGCCACACGCTGGGCATTGTCCGGTTTTCGATCAGAAATCGAATCTTTTACCTTCATATCGTCAATATACTAAGTCGAGTATCATTAAAATGGTAGTTTTCGGTAACAGTTGGTAGTTCTCGATGAAATAAGACCATTTATAACGTTTGCCATATTTGACCCCCAACAACACAATAGATGTACCTTTAAGCATTCAGTCATAAGACCATTCGACATATATATATATATATATATATACTAATCCTATAGACAAGAGACTTGAAAGTGTTTTAAACAGATGCGCAATAACATTGGAAAAATGTAAAACAAAACATGTAATTCATAATATATCAAATCATTGAATAATTTATGCGCTGACACCATTTATCGTCGCTTACTTTTGTGTAGTCTTCTTAATTACTAGAAGAGGAGGCTCAGCAAGTGTTTCTTCAAGACTATTTCTTCTTGTGCAACACTTTTTATTAGTAACTGTTGATACGATTGGTCAGCAACAGCGGAACCTTTTCCATACGCTAACATCGTTTATTTAGACATTTATTTGAAAAGATTACTGCTATATTTTAGCCACTTATCTTTTTTTCAATATGTAATTGTAATATAAGAAATAATGGTTTATAAATATCCATAACCTTTATCAAAAGTATTGAAAATGTCGGTTAAATATTACTAATAACTACTTCAATTACAGTATTACAGTTAATAATGTTTATTTACAACAATTAAATTTAAACAAACGTGAACATGACCCAACATATGAATATATATGAATATTATCCAACATTGTTGTTAAATAAAAATATTGAATATCACCCAACGAACCATTTAAGGACTTATGTTGCTTTGAAATAACCCATGTCCATGTTCATATGTTTTTTAAGTACGAACATCGAGCAAAAGTGTCTGTCCCCAAGTAAACAAATTACAATTTGTAGCATGATTGAAATGATAAATAAAATGAAAATTCACAGTTTCTAATGTTCTCATGCAAGCTAAAAGACATACCAACTGGAACATAATCACCAAAAATGTTAATTTGTTCGAACTTTTTATTCACATTTTCGTCTGTTCCATGGTTTTATGTCAGTTCTGTTACCGTGATGAATCATATGCAAAAATGATCGCTCTATTGATGCCAACATGTCGTGGACTTCAATGTGTCTGTTTTGCCATTGGGTCGCAGCTTGACTGCACTGTTAGAAGTTTAATTGAAAAAAATCAACTTAAGTTTGGTAACATACGTTGTCTGTAAATTTTACTGTCAAATCTGTTACCATGAATAAAACACATGTAACAGCTGCTTATCAAAACAGTAGTCATTCTAAATAAAAGTAAATAATGGCATCAGTACAATGAGTCGTTGTTATGGTTAAAAACGGGAGCAATCATTCATGTAGCATATTGCACACTGTACTATCTCAAACAGCGTTTCCAAATTCTGATATCATATGAAATGTTTAATGAGCCTGTTACCATTTTACACAAAAGTAACAGTCCTGACGGACCAATGTCAAAACTGTTTCGGCTATTTGATATATTTCCATGCTAAATGAAAAAGACTAAATGAATATGCAAGTTTGAGGAAGTGTGCCCAAACTAGTTGCAAAAAGATAGCTGCAGTGATAACCTGAGGACCAATTACAACAATTTCCATTAATGTCAATACTATTACCAGAAATGTAATTTCTGTTAATGACAATATGGCAACATACCCACATATCTATCTATAAACACAACTATGCTTATAGAATGAGTATTTCGTGATGTAATGTTCGAGGATAAATAGTTAAACGTCATCAATAAATATTTGAGAACTCATTCATGTAATGTTCATGTAAATACAATGTAGATGTTCCATTCTGTTACTGCCCTTGTCCAAACTGTTACTGGCGAAGGTCACAAGTTTTAACTAAAAACTACTGTGATTATAAAATAAAAAATATGTTTATTTTATTTAGTTTTGACAAGTCGATCTTTAGGAAGATGTATAAGGAGAACTAACAAATTTACTTCAGCAGTTAATTAAAATATAGCAAATAAGACTTCTGATTTAGTTTGTTGCTGAGTTCAGGCACTGTTAAAATATTGTGTGACATATTTTGTAACGTTTTCCTATTTCCAAGCTACTACCCCAATGTATATGCATGATCTAGTGAACAACATGATTTTTGTTATTTTTAATAAAAAAAACGTTGAAGAAAATGAATATAAAATAAGAATATAAAATATGTGATTACTAAACTACCAACCTATTCGACTGTTTTTTTTTAATTTTATTAGAGTGTACACTGTATTTCCATCAACTTCGGATTCACGTGGTTTTGAAATATTGTTCAACGTGGACACTTGTAGATATATATCGAGGCAAAAATAAACATTTCAGTTACACATACATTCCACAGCCTTATTTCAAGCATGATGAACTTAAACGACATACTCTTCCTTCTTTTCAAATGCCACTTTCAAGGGTATTTAACTTAAATGCTGACACCTAGCAGTATGACCGAAAACCTGCAAGACCTCGTGCCTCTGCATTTCAGTAACACCCAAAGGCATGACTGAAAAAGGCAAATCATGTAATACTCCAATCGATTTCAAAATGTCATTTCACCAACATCTTACTACATGCTTTACATTTCTCAAGAGCTTTTGAAATCGAATGAATAAGGAACATTTTCCTTTTGGGCATGTTTATAATTGTTCGTTTTTAGATGTTTGAATGAATCCTTATGACTTCATTGTTCTGTTTCACTCTTAGGAATCGTCAGTATTGAAACTGTAGTAGTAAGTGTGTGCGTACTATCGAAATACACATCATCAACGTATTACAAACAGGGCCATTCAGTCTTTAATATTTACATTTATTTCACTTCAACAGCTCAACATCTCCTGCTAGGAATGACTCTCAAGGATTTAAAATTGAACACTCATGACCAACATCTTAAATGAACAATTCACTTAAACTGCATTAGTAAGTTTACCCTTTAGTGTAATGGTGTGATTTGTAAAGGTATTGTCTAAGATACCACATTTTCAGTTGAATATTCTTGTAGTCTTTACCTCCAAATAAAACTCATTTTTACTGAAGAGAGTGAATTAATGTGTCATAAGGTTATTATTGATTTATATTGAAAATGCTGTCGTCACAAAACATCAGTAGGAGTATCTACATAGTACATAACAAACAGGATAATGACTTGATTCATAAAGGACATGATGTAATAAATGACCTTCAAATATACACACGGCATTCATTCAAATGCTGTGCTCCGGAAACAAATATTTTTCATACAACTAAAGTATAAGTCGTATTTTCATTTAAGCTATTGCAGCTCGTTTCTCAATCCAATTCTTTAAAGAAATAAATATCTTAAACCATTTTCACTTAAACAAATATATTACTCCAACTCCAATACTTTTAAATGTGGAAATTTCTTCTTATAATAAGGTAGTCAAATCATGTTAAATGCAAATGAAGTAAGGAAAGTGTTAATGCTTTGCAGATATTAAGTTAAATTCTGGTTGCACTGAAATAAGTTATAAAGATGCAAAGATGAATACCAAAGGTATCATCAGTCCATTGCGGTAAGTTCATTCCTTTTTTTGCATATGAATTTTAAAATGTTTTGAAACATAAATATTACATATTTCTTCAATACATAAATTGCTTTTGAATAAAGTATGCGCATTATTTAATTCAATGTGAAGTTTTTAAAATGTACACAGGTTCTGAAACAATTCCAAAACTTGATGCCCGTTATCTCTAAGAATTTGTATTGCCAATGAATAATGTATCTTCTTTCATTGTCACACTTGTCTCAGACAACTGATTATATCACCATATGATGCAGTGAATATGTTAAAGGGAAGAAAAACAACTTTTAATGAAAGAACCTGGATTGTCACCGTCAGGTACACCGGAATGGAATGGATGCCAGTTCAAAAGTAATGATCGAGATATACATGTGCAGGGTCACAAATCATGGTATGAAGAAGTTGATTTGGAAACTTCATGCTACAGAATATGTTCTTCATGCAGGTACATCTTACAGACTAAGAAACACATCTAATTGAGAAAGAGATTGACACGCAATCAGTGTATGAGAACAGAGTCTCAACTCTTAACATCCTGAGATGTATTGTGCAGAAAAGGGTTGACCTGTGGATCAGCCACATGACATGTTCAACAATTTGGGCTTAAATGCTACGTCTTCGTGCAGAAAACTCATTTTGAATGACTGGATACCAAACAAATAAGATACTGGAGAAGAGCATACGGATATTACCGGGGGGAAAATTGGAACCATGTTCCTTTCGCTGACAAATCTATTTTCACATGTTTTAGTAATATTCGTAAGATGTAAGTAAGGCGTCTTCAAAGTAAGAGATACAGAATATATTGCCCAGAGGTGACTGTAAAACACCAACCCCCAAGTCAATTTTGGGGAATATTATCGGAAAATGGCACTTGGAATCCAAAAAGTATTGGTATTCCTTAATTCCCAGAAATATCAAAATGGGATCATTAATGACCTTAAACACAACATGAATGTCTTGTATTTCTGATTAAAAAATCAGATCAAAAATCAATCCATTGCGGTCGTTCATTTTTGGCTGTTCAGAACATACCATAATTGGAATAACCTTGGAATTCCCAATACATTAACCCTATTTAGACTCTCTGGGACATTATTGGTAAAACATATGCTAAATGATTGCCTACTTCAAGCCAGGAGCTTTGCAAGTTAGTAAATAAATATTGGTATTTTGTCTGAATAAATACCTGTCGCAGTCTCCAGGAATTCATGCCTTAACAAATACACCCACTGAGACAAACAAAAGGGATTAATATTCCTTATTGGATGTACTTTCTTTTGATACGAAATGGTGCTACAATACAACCATTTATTTGTGTCTTATGTCTCCAAAGTCATGTAAACATAGTAATGTAACAAACCTTTGTTCAGCAGCTGTACGGATATTGGCAAATGTATCAGGTTTAAGGAAGCTATCATATTTAGTTATATTATATTTAGTTTTACTCCAAGAGTAAATTAATAGACATGCTGACAACCTAAGCTGCATACAGCAATGATGTATACATTTCATGCTATCTTCTTGAATACAGAAAACCCCAGTTAACTGCATTTTTATCACAGAATAAGCCATCAAAGTTTAAGACTGAATAAGCTTTACTTACCACATCATGTTTGTGAATTGCTTAATTACTTTTATTTAAACTCTAACTTTAAAGATTTAAAAAAAAGTAACTATCATAGAAACATTATTGAATTTCCAGGTTATCCTTTAATAGCCACATTATTACATTACTCAATGTACCAATGTACCCAAATACCAGGTTGAATTTTCAACTTAAAGATTGATGTCAACAGCAGGACCAATTATAGTGTCAAAGTGTGTCATTGAAAAATCTGTAAGAAATTACCACGTAAGGTCAGAGCATTTGGATCTTTCAGATTGGTTAATCATTTAGCCTGACACGTTTCCTTAATCACCGAGATAAATCAGTCTGTGGTGATGCATTGTAATCCAAATAGCTTGGTATCCTGATCTATTTATTCACTGTAACCTGGTTAGTAAAGCTCACTAAAAGCTTGGTGCTTGGCTGGGATTTGAGAGTGTTGGTCCTCCAGTTTAACTGGAATATGTCATGAGTGGTTTTGACGTGAGTGATTTTGGAATGACATGTTATCTGTTCCGAATCAACTGTAGTGAAAATTTCAGAGACATTAATTTGGGTTCGACAAAGTATACTGAACATCAACTTGGTGGTTGTATGTTTCACCATCGTCCATGTCGTTTATATTGTTGTATTTTAGTTATACGTTTCTAAAACAGATTTCTGAACCATCAGAAACATGATTAACATTTGTTGGACAAAATCATTTGAAGAACAACTGAATATCCATCACATTTATCAGGTTGTATTACAATTCAAAATGTGTATTTACTAACCACAAAGGAGCAAATGGTAGTTTACACGCCTCACAAGACAACTTTTGAACCTTTTCATGACAATCAACACATTTCTTATCCAATCAAAAATGTTCTGCAATTTCGTTATATATATAGTGCTATGACAGCTTATACATGCTCCGTGTGAGAATATATTTTAAAAATTACTTAGCCAATATGAAACCTTTGATAGTTTTTTAAAAAATATTTTGGTATTTTGATGGTCTCACTTTCAGCAAACACCGTCAAGTATACATAACCTATGTTCACATAAGATCGTCAAGTATGCCTAACTTGATTCGATAACAGTTTTAGTTTAATTTACAATGTGCAACTTACTTTTGTGATAGTTGTTTGACTGAAAACATGAAAACAACTGATATGACAAGACGCTGAAACAAATTATCTTAATCAACTCTTTGACACGAATAAAGGCGCTGTAGCATGCCGTACTGTGCTCCCACAAAAGGGTAAATAAATGTTATCTAAGGCAAAATAGTACTCCTAAATCAATAAAAGAGTTCTAAAATGAATATACATTTTTCGATTAAACCATGAGAGTCACCTTAACATGTCCGCTGATGACTTATAAAATGAGACTAGAGTTTTAAATATGGTACAATGGTGCAATGGTCAGCCATCTTGCTGTCTGAACTCTCAAAGTCTCATGAGACCTGCAAATCAACCTCACACACTGTCACATTGTTGCTCTATACATCGCACCATGTTCTTCCAGAACGAGTTACCGTCTTCTATGGATAAGGCTTATCGGGAAGTCTAAATAGATGTTTTAATATTTTACGTAACAATATATTGTATAAATAATGGTACATGATGAAAATCTGCTACAGCTGACAAAAAGTATAATATAACTTCTCTTTCAAGATCACCAGAGTTACAATATCAACTGGTTTGTTTTACTCAATATGATATAAATTCGCAACATTTTCATAGGATTGTCAGAGATTTGATAGTGATTTCAGAAAGGTATTAAAGTCATGGTTATGGCATGTATCCCTCTATCTTGTTTAATGTGTATTAAAACTGTGCAGACTCATCTGTCCCGGAATGAAAATATATTGCAGTGAAACTGAGCCTTTCAGCTATCTCCCCAAGTCAGCACAAATCATTTTAAATATCTTAAATACGAGGTTTTGCAACAGTCATCAACGCGGAAATATTAAGCTTTATATGATAAAAAATAAAGCACATTAAAAGGTTGTTATTACTTTGTTCATACCAGATAAAGAAATCTTGTACTTGTAAAATTAAATTGTACTGCACAGGCAACTAATGTTTATGAAAATTATTCTTTTATCCGTTGATTTATTTATCAGTAGAAAAAGTGCAGTTAGATTGAGGTGAAGCATGTGATGAGCAGCTACACTGACATATTATCTTGTTTATTTTGTTTAGGTATACTATATTTGAAAAGGGATAGACTGGTGTCAATCTTGATAAGTTCACTGGGGGTTCGAGTGTAACAGATCTTCAGAATATAGTCTCATGGAACACTGTCACAGAAAAAGTAGAGATGTACTCATATCTCGTGTGTAATACAATTCATATCTAAATTACACTTTTACAAATTACAGTTTATTTTACCTTAGTGAGAAGAGGTTTTTTTTTTTAATAAATAATCATTAAGCTTTCCTAGCTAGCGTTAGAACTTTGACTTTGGGTTACCTTCTGATAAGGTCTTTGCATGGGATGATTTAAGATTTGTTAATTTCATATCATTATTCTTTTTCATAAAATATATTTAAATGATGTCTGCACTGTTGAATCAACAGTGTTGATATAATTGAATGAAATGGCGGTTTCAACACATTGTCTTTTTAAAACAGACACATTGTATGGATGTCATTGTTTTCTGTTTTCTGGAATTGAAGAAGTTCTTGTAAGTTCCGAATAAATCCTGTCTTGATATGTTCTCAATATTCATTTCCACTAACAGACGTGTTTAATATAGAAGAGGATATATATCAACATGTACCTGCATTAATCTACGTTATGAAAATAAAATATGAAGTCTCATATTCTATCATAAGTCATATTTGTGGGGACCTGGGGGACGATGATGTTGTTTTTAGGTCTTCAAGACTACGTCTGGAAGACCTATTGTTCTTATCGTGTTTTTTGTTTGTTTTTTTTTTAATTATTATTTGACCTTTTTTGTCCGGAGGATTCCCGCTTAACCGCTCGACCGATTTTCATGAAATTTTCAGTGATGATAGTCTGTAACCTGAATTGGTGCACTACTTCTTTCGCGAGTTATCTCCCCTTGAAGTCAAAACATTATACCTTAATATCTCAAGAACTAATCAATATATTTGCACAAAACTTTCACCACTATGTGGGCAACAACATTCACCATCGATTAGGCCTATAGCGGTTTTCGGCCGTAATAATAGATTTTTTGCTATCTCGATAAAACTGAAAATTTTGTGAACTTTCGCGATTTTGAGGGTACGCGTCTTTGAAAATCTTCTCCTAATTCACGGCAATACATACAGCTATGTGTGATAGCTCATTTTGAAGATAAATGAATTCCGGAGAGGACTGTGTGGGCCGAATTTTGAATTTCTTCCTAGAATTGTAACAATATGTCCTTGAACATGGTCATTTTTAAAAAGTGCGATTTTCTACTATATGTTCAAAGGGACAAAACTCTGTTAATAATGAACGAATTCCGAAGTTACTGATTTCCATCTCTTTGTGATAACTAGTTTAACAATTTCATAACATAATATTATCATATAAAAGTTGATAGTTTCGGCACAATTTGGACATATTCCCAAAAAAGTAAAATTTGGTGATTTTGAGACTTTACGAGGGCTACTTTCCTGGTAGAATTGTTGATCGTAAACCACTGACGATACCATTATGTTAGATAGCTCATTTTGAAGTAGAGATGTCATGTATTACAGACAATACATTTCAATCATGTGTCTGTCATAGTTCATGTGTGACTGGTCATAGATAATTGTCATTTTTCGAAAATCGCCATTTTCAGCAAAGTTCAAATGCTCACAACTGCTTAACTAATTTGGATATCTAAATTTTATTTAAAGCTCCGGATGCACAAATTCAAGAACAACAACTTTTATGTTGAACCCTTTCATCACAAAGTTCATAGTTACGCTCCGAACATCTTTATCGTTGTGTAGGGGTCAAAATTTTAGCATTTTTGAATATTTTTTTGAATATTCAGAAGAATATAATGCATTACCTATTGATGCAATCTTAATGATGATTACATCTACCTAAGTTGAAATTAAAGCACAAGTTATTCTATGTAACACCTTAGTATGAAAATATTAACCATTTTGTCTGAATCGTGAGAAAGATCATGTAGGGGTCCATTAATAAGCGATTGTTTCATTTTCAAAGGGTCATTGTCTTTGGAGAATTTAAAAAAAAAACTACTAAAGATCGAGACATGTTTGATAGCCCGTTTTAAAGCAGAGAAACTGATGAATAACCGAGAGTCCAACATGAAGTTCAAGGTCAAGCAGAAGTCTTGAAGACCTAAGTATTGCCTTGGCAATCCTAGTTGTAGAATTGTTATTATATATGTTATTTCTTTCCAATCCAATATGGAAGCTATACTTAAGATTTGTTCCAGACAATTGTATGGGGAAACAGATAAGATCCTCAGTTGGTCTCGATCAAGAATTTATGCATGTAATTTGTACTTGAATTGAACCAACATAATCTTTAATAATGACTTTATATCACACAGCTGGAAATCGGAGGTATTTTCCCTGATCGGCGTCAATGCAACATCATTGTCTTGCTTATTTTGTTCCCGCAAATGTATGCGATGCCCTATAGCATTTCTTCAAAGCAATGAAGCAATTATTACATTTTATTTAAATCACACAGCTCAGTCACCATCTGGAAAAGAGAGGTATTTCCTCTGGTCGCCGACAATAATGTACCGTTTAATATATCAATTCCTGTTACAAGTGTGGAAGTGACACCAGCAGAGCACATTTTAACATCATGTTCTTGCTTCTTTAATGTCTGTAAATGTATGTGATGCCCTAAAACAGTTTTTCAAAACAGCAATTGCAAAAATGCAGCAATTAGTACAGTAAATCCATTTTACCTAAATAACATTTTCAAAGAATGATTTTATAAATGATACCACAAGAGTGTTTAACAAAATAATACCGTTTTCATGATTTGATTACGATGCCAACAGATAACAACAGACTTACTTGGAAAAGTAAACAGACTGAACAGGAAAGTTAACACATATAATAAGACAGACATTAACCAAATTCACCTAGCAGACCCGGCCGACCACAGCAGCAAGACACACTATGTAGGGAGTCGGAAATAGAAATCCACTTACCACCATGCCAATAAAACAGTAACTCAAGATACTTCGCGTTGCTGATACAGCAACAATAGTTTCCCAGACACCTTTCTTAAACAGCGAGTTCTTCCATTATACCATTTTCATATGCGATTGGCTCAATAATGAGTATTCTTATAGCTCTTTGCCAAAAGCGCACACTGGTGTAAAGACCAAACAGTGGAAGTCGTCCCTTTTTCTTTCTGAACTCACTAGGAGTGTAACATAGCTGTCAATCTAGGCGATTTAAAGTTATCAGTAACATTGCTTTCACTTTCATAGCAGGTACCCTGCTAACAGTTTCAGTCACATTTTATTTACAACCATTTCTATGAAGCTATTCAGTCGTCATGATGAACATATTTCATATATATACGTGTGATACATTGTTCAATACATATAATGGTATGTCATGCTTCAAAAACACTGTGTTCCACGGTTTCTTTCCTTTTCAATTGTTTTAATAGATATTGACATTTAAGTTCTATAAATTTAGAAAATATCATAATCATCTCAATCAACAAATAAAATAAATACAATGACTGTATATTCTTCTCAAAAAGAAAATTGAAGGTGATATTATTCCATCTTGTCAGCTTCTTCTTCAGGAAAAAAGTATCTCTTTTTTATTTGTTCCTCTTTATTCCTTTCGCTTCAGACGTTTACTATTACTGGTTTATTTGTGGAATATTTGACTGAATACATTTGCATGAACTGCCCTCATCCTATTATTTTCAATATCATCTGCCAAGGGGCCGGGCCTGAAAATAACATTGCACTTTCTGTACCTTTCTCAATTTTTTTTTTTATGTACTGATTTAAGAACCATTCACTTCAGAAGTAAATTGTTTTCCATGACATTTGATTTATTAGAGAAGAATGAATTCGACACAGTTGATAAGTACACATTCAATGGAAATATCAGAACGTCATATTTTCAGTTTCGACTCGGTGAAATAAAACTTTCAATCATAACAATAGGATGACGTAATAAGAAGACCGCGATAAAGCAAGGCGACCATGGATACTACATACATTATAATCATAAAACTAATTCTCAAACTTTAATCTAAATCTCGCGTAGTGGAACAACTATATTTACACTTGTGCCTGCGCCACTCGTGTAAATATAAATTCTTACTTCACTGATGAGAGATATACAAGGTTACCCACGAACAATGGCAACTAGCCTCTATATATCTGTCTCTATTTCCAACCTCCTTAAAGACAAATAGCCTCTATATATCTGTCTCTATTTCCAACCTCCTTAATGACAAAGAGCCTCTATATATCTGTCTCTATTCCCAACCTCCTTAATGACAAATAGCCTCTATATATCTGACTCTATTTCCAACCTCCTTAATGACAATTAGCCTCTAAATATATGTCTCTATTTCCAACTTCCTTAATGGCAAATAGCCTCTATATATCTGTCTCTATTTCCAACATCCTTAATGACAAAGAGCCTATATATATATATATATATATATATATATCTGTCTCTATTTCCAACCTCCTTAATGACGAATAGCCTCTATATATCTGTCTCTATTTCCAACCTCCTTAATGACGAATAGCCTCTATATATCTGTCTCTATTTCCAACCTCCTTAATGACAAATAGCCTCTATATTTTGGTCTCTATTTCCAACCTCCTTAATGACAAATAGCCTCTATATATCTGTCTCTATTTCCAACCTCCTTAATCATTAAGAGCCTCTATATATCTGTCTCTATTTCCAACCTCATTAATTACAAATAGCCTCTATATATCTGTCTCTTTTTCCAACCTCCTTAATGAGAAATAGCCTCTAAATATCTGTCCCTCTTTCCACCTCCTTAATGAGAAATAGCCTCTATATATCTGTCTCTATTTCCAACCTCCTTAATGAGAAATAGCCTCTATATATCTGTCTCTATTTCCAACCTCCTTAATCATTAAGAGCCTCTATATATCTGTCTCTATTTCCAACCTCATTAATGACAAATAGTCTCAATATATCTGTCTCTATTTCCAACCTCCTTAATGACGAATAACCTCTATATATCTGTCTCTATTTCCAACCTCCTTCATGACAAATAGCCTCTATATATCTGTCTCTATTTCCAACCTCCTTCATGACAAATAGCCTCTATATATCTGTTTCCATTTCCAACCTCCTTAATGACAAATAGTTTCTATATATCAGTCTCTATTCCCAACCTCCTTAATGACGAATAGCCTCTATATGTCTGTCTCTATTTCCAACCTCCTTAAAGACAAATAGCCTCTATATATCTGTCTCTATTTCCAACCTCCTTAATGACAAAGAGCCTCTATATATCTGTCTCTATTTCCAACCTCCTTAATGACAAATAGCCTCTATATATCTGTCTCTATTTCCAACCTCCTTGATGACAAATAGCCTCTATATATCTGTCTCTATTTCCACCTCCTTAATGACAAATAGTTTCTATATATCTGTCTCTATTTCCAACCTCCTTAATGAGAAATAGTCTCTATATATCTGTCTCTATTTCCAACCTCCTTAATGACAAATAGCCTCTATATATCTGTCTCTATTTCCAACCTCCTTAATCATTAAGAGCCTCTATATATCTGTCTCTATTTCCAACCTCATTAATGACAAATAGTTTCAATATATCTGTCTCTATTTCCAACCTCCTTAATGACGAATAACCTCTATATATCTGTCTCTATTTCCAACCTCCTTCATGACAAATAGCCTCTATATATCTGTCTCTATTTCCAACCTCCTTCATGACAAATAGCCTCTATATATCTGTCTCTATTTCCAACCTCCTTCATGACAAATAGCCTCTATATATCTGTTTCTATTTCCAACCTCCTTAATGACAAATAGTTTCTATATATCTGTCTCTATTCCCAACCTTCTTAATGACGAATAGCCTCTATATATCTATATATTTCCAACCTCCTTAATGACAAATAGCCTCGATATATCTGTCTCTATTTCCAACCTCCTTAATGACAAATAGCCTCTATATATCTGTCTCTATTTCCACCTCCTTAATGACAAATAGCCTCTATATATCTGTCTCTATTTCCAACCTCCTTAATGACAAATAGCCTCTATATATCTGTCTCTATTTCCAATCTCCTTAATGACAAATAGCCTCTATATATCTGTCTCTATTTCCAACCCCCTTAATGACAAATAGCCTCTATATATCTGTCTCTATTTCCAACCTCCTTAATGACAGACTGAGGTGCGCTTTCTTGTTATCACCAAATACATTTGTCTAGACAAAGTCTCGACAGCAACAGACGTATTTAATATATACTGTAACATTTTTATTAATACCTTATTAGTCTATTGACAAGACGCCACTCATTATTTTAAGTAAGATACTTTAGGGTTAACGTGTCGCCTCAGGAATATAATGGAAATGGTCACGCCCAACTGGAAAATACCATATTGGTTGTTGTCCCCTGATGCAGGTTTGTGAGGAGATGTCTGATTGGACTATAAACTTCAGGTACAACGCGCTGACAATTAGGCACATAGAAGGTTGTGAAATGTACCCCGGCTTAAAGGGGCTGTAGCACGTTTTTTGCAAATCTTATTTTTTCATTATATGTCATTTAGAAGTATTTTAGAAGTATAACATCTAATTACACAAACCAATTATCCGTTGTACTGACATGGCGGCCATTTTAACGTGAACACATTTTATTATTTCGAATTACAAAATCGATTCCCATGGCTTTACGGATACACATATACACACAGGATATTCACCTACCATCTCTTTCTAGTTGTTTGATTTTCAACTTAATGGCAAATAATTGTAACACGTGTTTTTTTAAGAAAAATCTGATTAAATATTTAAAAATAAAACTGTTTTTGATATGATAACAGTGTTTGACACTTTTGATAACATATTTAATGTTAACAAACATGATGCATAAAGTTGTTCTTCTTATCGCAGAACGACAACAACATATCGCTATACTCTATTCACTATACTCAATCAACTGATGTCGTTTTACTACAGGCAGGATTAATGAGCAACAACTTCACTAAACTTTTCCCGTTTTATCGGCTTTACAGATATTAAATGGTGAGTACAGAAAGTTGTGAAAGCATGATTATGGCTTTTATTCCTATTTCTGTCACAAAACTTCGATGATTCCATGTCTACCTTTTAGAATATAAGGGGTCTATCAGACATCTCCTTAATAATCCGAAATCCTACGTTTCAGTTGTCATTTATGTGGAAATATATTGCCTAATGTACCAACAATCAATCATAATGAAGATGTTTATCAATCTACAGAAACTACAGAATTCGCGCTGTATTTTAACTTGACTTTCATGAGTATATTCACTTGGTGACTCGTACATCATTATCTTCGAAACCCCAAAGTACAGGTGTAACTCTGCTTTAGTATATAAAGTAATGAGAATTGGCTGAAAGAGTAAAAACATGTAATACTACAAAGAGTTTATATATTCAAAAAGCAACGGTAACTTTCATGCACAACAGTTCTCTAAAGCTGAAAGGGTTATCAAGACCCTGCTTCTCTCCAAAATCGATAAAGGATCCATTTTTATCCTGCCCCTTGGGGCGAGCGAAAATAATCCACCATAAAAAGTCATCCCATTAAGCTTCAAAACATATTTCACTAGCTCTGTAAACATGACACCATTCAAGCGATAATATCTATAACACTTAAATTGATATCAAATAGTTTCTCTAAGGCAAAAACGTGACAAGAATAACATTCAAAATAATTGCAAATGCAACATTTAGTTTAAGAATATTTAAAAAATAAAACCAATAACATATAATTGTTGGAAATGTAATGTTATCAATGCATATTGGTGTCGTTATCTGCACTTCTGGATATTGATATCTCATTCATGTCATCGATATTATTCATATTATGATATTATTTTGCATAATCATATAATATTACATAAACGTCATTGGCATAAAAGTAAGATTTAATAATTAGATTACACAGCTTGCAAAAAAAACATAATTGTATGTATAACTGGAAGTATCAATGAGTCCGATATCCTGTTAGTGATGGTTTCATCA
Organism: Gibbula magus; assembly: GCA_936450465.1. Taxonomy (NCBI): domain Eukaryota; kingdom Metazoa; phylum Mollusca; class Gastropoda; order Trochida; family Trochidae; genus Gibbula; species Gibbula magus. The sequence goes on from OW388306.1 coordinate 26,277,607, forward strand.
CTGGGAGCTGGAGTTTGAGCCATACGTGTAATCTGTACGTGACCGATTAACTGGTTGGGTTATACATCGAAACTACACATGAAATACACAGAGTTATATAATCAAATAGTGTGTCTGTTATGTATGTCTGTGATGTTGTGTCTCTTTAAGATATTTGTATTTTACATTTTATACTGTGAATGACAATGTTCATGTATGTCAACATCAAACGTATCCCTCAGGCATTGTTGCAACAACATACGCGAGAGAACCATGCAAAGGCCTGCTAAGTAGAGATACGGAAATATACAGACACATTGTAAACAGATATTACCGGAACATTCAAAGACAAATTGATTTAGGGATGTATTTATTTGTTCTAAAACGGAGGTGTCATGCAGTTACAGATACAACATTTCTGCATTAACATTCGGGTTCATTTTGTTCATGTTCATGTGATATGTATTAGATACATGATGAGACAATATATCATCATATTTTGTATACACCACTTGTGTCATCATGTATCTGTTTTATCCAATAGGCAACGTTTTACTGAGCGGCTGGTTTTGCAACAATGTTGTATTTACTTAGGGCCCTACTTATTTTACCTTGGACCGCCCTGCTGCTTCACGATCGTCCTATCAGAGAGTTTAAAATAACTGTGGCTGATAAATAAGTGACGTCATAGATACAACCACACTTTTCGTGATACACGATATATGGATATTATAATATCAAAGGGAATTTAGCCGCCCATTGGATAATTCACTGTACATGCATACATGATTTCTGGAATCGGTTCTCACTAAATTATTTTTAAAAATATACGGTACCGTCGTTGTAATCGTTGATATGTGTCAGCGTGAACTGCATTATATTTCCATGTGTGTGGTTACATAACATTTACCATATGTTTGTCTAATGGGGAAAAAAACATTTACGTAGGTTACCTCATCATCTCAGATTGTATATGTTATTAGTGTATAGGCTGCATTTTCTATGTTTTTGGAAATACAAAAATAATCCGATCTATTCATGGAATACTTTTTTAATTATATCTTGTAAGAATTGATGGATTAATATACGCCGTGTGTTGGGATTCATATCTCTAGCGCCGTGTGGTTGTGTAGGATTGTCAGAGATGGAAAAGAGATAACAGAAGCCTGCTTAATGTTACTTTTTCTTTTCAATATCGTCTAGTATAGCAGTAACCTGCGGTTACCTGTGTCTGCAGACTACAACGCAAAGACATAGTAAAAGTGGCCCGTTGGTCATGTATATTATCTAGTACAATATATTGTTTTGAAAATATGTTACCCTTTTCAGTGCTCTGCTCACGAAAAACGAGCATACGAAAATATCGCAGTCAACCATAATACATTGGAGACCTTTGTTTCCTGATTTTATTGAGAGGTGAGACAGTATACTATCGATGTTAAACAATTAATTGTGGACTGAGGCTATAATAAGATCATTGTTATGTTTAATTTAACGTAATGATCAGTATTAACATTGCATATGAGAGTTGATACTTGTCAAAGAAGTAGATATCACAAATGCCGCACAAGGAGATCATTTAGTGTTAAAAAATTACATATATTTTATTGTATCACTGAATTTGGCATCTTTTACTCGGATTGTCTGTAAAGGAGTTAAGCGTTAACAATCATAACTGACAACTTAAGTGCCACATTCACCTTTTCAGCTTTAGCAAGTTTACTTGCATGGTCTGTTTAGAGTGATTAAATCAATTCTCTAAAAATCAACATTTTAAAATGTTGATATGTTGAAGGAAGACTTTTGTTAAATTCAAATTTCAGTCACAGCATATATATACGAAACGTGTCTATTTATTTTTATTTTCTGTTTTCCCAGGGAAAATATCATGCATGTAATTTACAAATTTAGCTTGATAATTACACTGGTAAATCACAATATGTAATTGTTGATCATGAAAAAGAGAATGGCATACGTTAAGAGATAATCAGACAGAATATGAATAAACCATTATTGTTTATTAATTTGTGGGCACACTATTCCTGTCAATCTACATGCTATACATAACCTGTAACATCGTGTCTCTCTCCACCCATTATGTCAATGTGTTATCACTCCTAGTGGCAGTGTGAATATGCAACTCTTTTCTTTGTTAGTTTTCCCCTTCATCTATACTTTCATGATACAGTGAATGTCGATCTGTAAATACATGTAATCAATACGAAAAGTTACAAAGGCTGTAATTAAAACGTATTTTAAAATAAATTGAATTGAAGTCGTTTAAACAATGTATTACCTAAATCCAAGTGCATCATAAAATATAATCCAAACTTCTGGACAGGCACTACTAAACCAACTTGTGGAGAGTATGGCAATGATTTGGCAACAACATTCTTTTAGAATGAGTCAAATTACAGAATATAAAACAAAGACATGGGCTGTGTAGCTCATCGGGTTTAATTTTTTTTTGCGATATAGCAAATTTCAAGTACTTCGTGTAATGGTGAAGAAGATAGAAATATGTATTAAGGTCGTGGCCCCTGTGTCCCATTTTTTTTGGGTTACAGGGTCACCAAATATACAAATCAGAATCCCCATTGGTCTTGGTTTCGGTAAATTAAAATACAGCTTCCTAGATATTTTTGTACTGGAGTAGCTGTTTTAGGTCACGACCCCTGTGACACATATTTGGGATCACACGGTTATCCGATCAACAGATTAGAATCCCCATTGGCCAAGGAGTATACAAACACCATCTCAGCTTTCTAGAGCTATCATAATGGAGAAGAAGATGAAACTAGGTTTCAGGGGGTATATTTGGGATCACAAGATCACCAAATCTACAACTTAAAATCCCCATTAGTTAATTAGCATAACAATCATCTTTCTCGAGTCATTGCTGGATAAGAAGTCGAACAAACGAAAAGACTACAGAAGTATGGACGGACGAGCGGACGGACGCCTAATGCCATGCCATGCCAAAAGTGAAAGGCCTGATGAGCTAAATTTCAAGTCAACCTATAGAGGAGATAAATTGGAGAAAAGATATATGTTTTACTCAAAATGTTTGGTTGTATCAACTTTTGACATTTCAAAGATTGTAATTTAAAGAAACAAATGGATAAAAAAAAAACATAAAGGAAATTACAATTAAAGTAATATACATTAATGTTTCTAAAACAGGATATGTTAATGCAGTAACTGTAAATCGTATTGAAAAATCTAGATATATTCAAAGGGCAAAGGACTACATTGAATTTAATTAAAATCTTCACCGAAACTCCTCGTCTATGTGATAGCTAGCATAGAATCACGGTAAAAAGAAATGTTGATCCTTCCTGTGTATCATTTGAACGTGAAACATTATTAACATACCTCCGCAAATACAATTTATATAATATACATACTCATCATTGTCTTGATATTCAATTGATAGTAACGTAACTTCGTTAATAAAAAAACTCATAAATATTCATGACACATGATGAACCAACACATTAGATTATATTTTCAAAAGTTGTAGCCTCAGTACCAGTGGTGTGTTGCAATATTACCTTTGAAGGTAACTGGTTGCCTGCAGGGAAGAACATGCGGTCGATGATCACGTGACCAGACTTGGGAAGCCTCTCAAAGAAAGAAAAAAACTCTCTGACATCCCATTTTCAGAATCAACATGGCCATGTTATTATCTAACAATTAATATGATTAAGTTATTATCTAAGAGCAATATATACCATTTTTTAATATCTAAAACGTATCTATCATATAACTTGGGGATCTTCTCCCAGGACTGAATAACTACTCTTCCTCATATTAGTAAGTAGAAAATATGTAAAGCGTATCTGAAGACTTCCCATTATAATGTAAACGTTCATACATTCCAAAGAGTGAATTTCAGAAATAATATTTAAAAATATTTGCTACAAATCAAAGTTACAAACCTTGAAGTCAGACACCCAGTAAAAACATAAACCTTGTTACGTTAAGCGACTGTCTTGTCAGGATATGCATTAACAGTATGGAGAGACACTTTCTTTCAATGAACAATGTCGACAAGATGAATAGAGACGATTTTTTGGATACACAACTTCTTTATTCTTTGAAGGCGACGTTTCGACACAGGTTCTAATGTCATTGTCAAGCAAGTGGTACACAAGTGGGAAAACAGCTGGGTTATATACATGAATTGGTTTTACAAGAGATTGGAAATGAGTTGTTTATACAATAAATTGAGTTGATGGACAAATGTTGAATAGCTAATTGAGTGGAGGCCAGTTATGTGATGTACAGAGACTGCATGAAGGATTGAAGGCAACGTTTCGACATAGGTTCTAATGTCGTTGTCAAGCAAGTGGTGACTAAGTTTGTTGATTGTTGCTACTGCCGCGTCTCCATATAGACGGCGGATGACTTGTTTGATTGGCATTCTAGAAGTTGATGTTATGAAGAATAGAGACGATTTTATGGATATACAACTTCTTTATTCTTTAAAGGCGACGTGTCGACATAGGTTCTAATGTCGTTGTCAAGCAATGTCGACAAGAGAAAATTACGAATGGGTCTTCCCAATCCGATAATAATAAGCATGGTCAGTGTTTGTCATTGAATCAGAGGATCGACTAAGACTATTTAAGTCAAGGTTGTATTTTTGCATGAGCTCATATGCTATGACATTACCTTCATAATACATTACTGGAACGACTTGCTCCTGGCATGACCTTCTATAGACAGAACGTGCTGCTCTGCCCGCACAATATAACCTGAACATGTTAAAACAATATCAAAGGGTCAAGTGATCAATTCATTGTTAATGTTGGTCTGATTCTCAATTCAATGATACGTTTTAATACGTTTTTCCAACTTTTATATACTGGGTGCTTTTTGTCAGCTGTTTTAGCAACATTTTTCATGTAAATGTATTGGTGTTCATATGTGCGAGTATGTTTCTCTATGTTGTTCTGTGTCTGTGTGTGTATTTTAAACTATTTAATCCAACCGAGTAAAACACATTTCCTTCCGGATAATAAAGCATTATCTTACATATATGGTACAAACAATACATAAATAGCAATGCCTGGAGCCTTAAAACAATGAACAGAAGTGATCATTAAGGTGACAAGCTATCGAGATATGCCGAATTATACATAATGATAAACCACAGAGGGTATTCGACTGTACATGAAAAGCGGATGTTACACCGCTGCAACAACCCATTTTTCAGTGGACATCCCTGTCTTCACGTTCAAGTTAATTGTAGATAATGTTTTCTTTTCAATGGGCTCATGAAGTACCCTATTTATGCTGTGACAATCGTTCTTTAATCGGGATAATTTACTGTCGTCTGTCATATGGCGTTGGCATACCTTACGAAAATACATGTATGTCTAAATTTGTCAATCGCGGCAATATATATGTAGAAATGTAGACACATTTTCTATGCAGAGAGAATGTATATTTTAATTATAGATGCTCAACCCACGTAATTTGGACTGTTTAAAGCCCCTGTTTTAACTAAAACTGTACGATGAACGGTTGTTGCTGCTGTCTCGAGCGTGACTGTACAGGTTGTTGCGCATTTACAGAAGGATTGAGCCCTGCGATAGGCAACAGGAATTGTCATTTCACAAAATACGTACATGTTTAGTTTGAGTATTATAAGTTATATGCATTATTTCAGATTTGTTTTCATGTATAACTTAAGCCACGCTCAACACAAATAGTTAACTTAGCATTCAGATATCTGGCAAAACAGTGTTTCGCTAAAGTTAACATGCGATTTTATGTGGAATGAAAACTTAATGTTCTGCATATCTTGATTTGATGTTGAACCCTCAGATAAGTCTTTCCCTTTGTTATGATGATGTAGTTTTCCTTAAAGTTTTAGTGGGGTACTTTTTGTGAAAACGAAATTCGAGAGGACATTCCTGTTCAAACATCTACGTTATTATGTCATGCTTATTGCACAATGCAGGTGAAACATATTACTAAGGCTGATATTTTATGATTTTATATTTCAAAATTTGTTAAAGGCTAGCGCACTTTCAGTCAAAAATAAAGACAATGAGAAGTGAAGCTATTCATCGGTGCAACGAGTGTTGAAAGCTTAGCCAAGAGACAACAAGACATGGTTGGTTAGTAAAGTGATACATTATCTGTGAATATTCCATACATATGTTTTAGTATTTACCAAAATATCACATAGAGTGAAATACAGCGTTTTTCATTTCACGTACTGCATAAAAAAGCAAGATGGTGGGAAGTCTGCGATAGAACTCCCACATTAAAGTCTTCATTTAAATTCTGTCACAAGTACGCCAATAAAAGCTACGACACTCCTATACGATGAATGTTGCAACATCGTCAAGACAAGTACACTCGGACAGCATAAACAATGACATATGGAGATTTGAATGTGTCATATGCCGTAAGAAATTCAATCAATTATGGCATCACAAACCTCATTTCAATCAACACATTGTTTGTGAGATAGACGCTGCTTCCACTGATTTCTAGAATCTTCACTGTGAGCAACTCGCGATCTGGAATGAATGCGTTGTTTCTTTTAATCAGATTACCAATGTGTTCAAAGTTTTTAGTTTGAAATTGTATTTTACCAGTGCTGCAATCCAAAATTCGATGTCGGACCTTTAGAACATTAGTAATGACCATTAACAGTCTCAAAGTCCAAATCGGAAGTACATTAGTAGCACTGGACAGTCGCTATAAATACATAAATACATACACTAACCGTGAACGTGAAGACGGGGTTGCTTCTAGGAAACTGTACAGTGGAAAATGGGTTGTTGAAGGGATGCAACATCCGGTTTTCATGCACAGACGAAAACCCCCTGTGTAAACTGGTTCATAGAGATACACCCATCCATGACTACTGTCCTCTCTAATTTTTTATATATATATGATTTAAGCCTTGTGGTATTTCCCTCGCTTTGTTGTGCCTAGATAGTGAATCTCTGCACCAGAAATGCATAGTGGGCCTGAATTTCTAAGCACAGATTTCTAAAGGATATACTGCAAGGCCTAAATCAGCCAGTAATGGAGACTGTCAAGAGTTATGCCTTGCGTTTGGAAGTTGAGAAGGCGGGGGTGGAAGTGACTGAACATCTTTGAGATTGTTGGCGGCTCTATTCACGTCAACGCAACGATGATTGTGCTTTGAAATGAGAATAAACGCCATACCTTCAAGCTGCCGCCTTCCATGCCACGGTAGCATATTTATGAGACTGTTAAACTCACAATGATTGTATTTCCACTTTTAATTTAGATAGGTATATGTATCGTGTGGACAAAATCCACAATACTGTTGTGGCATGATTTGTTGTGAAGCCTACGAGCTGTGGCTTACATTATCGGGGAATCTATGAACCTGTAATTAACGTCAATAAAGACAATTTATCATTATGTTACCTCACGTAAGACACTGTCCTATCTGATCACACACTGATTATTAGGGAAAGTGCATGCTTTCAAATAATGACAGAGCTGACATTCCATTTTTAAAAAAACACTTAGCTGAATCAAGTAATCATGCTGACACGTTGTGATTATATCATGTATCAGGTTAGATAATGGCGTGTGCAACACGTACATAACTAATCAATTGAAGATCTTTGTCGGATAAGTTTCTAAAACCTTTATAAAGTCCAGTTGCATTTTTAATGTGTTAGTCAGAACATAAACATCCAACCGATCTATCTCTTTTTTTTGGCTTGTATTTAGATCTGATTTCCTGCAAAACCAACCATTAATTCAGATATTCTGACAGGTCGCAGGTCACGAAATGCAAGTTAGCCTAGTTAACGAATATTTCTTCTTCAAAATACGTTTTTGGGTCGGAATTGTCAATTAACTTGCGCAAATTAAATGATTCTCTGACATGTATAATGGTAATTAAACACTCTTATTGTAATAGTTTACAGTAGCAATAATGCTTTACTCAATAAAACCATGACAATTTCTCGAGAAGATGACTGATGTACGAACGATAAGTAAACTATTGTGTCAAACAATGTCGTTTAGAAATCTGGAATAAGACGTTGTATCAAAGATGAGGTCAGAGTATCTAGTCCTTTAAAGGTGCATCCATTGTGTTTCATAAAATTTGATTTGGCTTTAATACGTTCGAACACACCATATGTGCTGTTTACAATACAAACAAATTCACTAAGCTTGCATTTTCATCCTCAATGGCCAAATATATCATAATTACTAGTTTCCAATTAAAACCGAGTTTTTAACACCATTATGCATGTGCAGAAACCGAAAGTGCATATCCTATTTACACGCACAGTAGTTATATGACCTATTAAACATTATCAACCCAAATGTTTTATTTTATCTGGTTTAAATAAGATTCCAAAATTACGTTTGACTCATTGGCGTGCGCCACACGCGGTGCATTGTCCGGTTTTCGATCAGAAATCGACACTTTTACCTTCATATCGTCAATATACTAAGTCGAGTATCATCAAAATGGTAGTTTTTGGTAATAGTTGGTACTTCTCGATAAAGTAAGACCATTTATAACATTTGGCATATTTGACCCCCAAAAACACAATGGATGTACCTTTAAAGGCGCTGTATCACGTTTTTCTTACTGAAATAAAGTGCTCACATGAAAAGGTAAATATGTGTTACCAATGGCTAAATAATACTCCTGAATCAATAATAAAAGTTCTAAAACGAATGTACATGGTTCGGTTAAGCCATGCGAGTCAATGCCCCTTGCGGCCATTTTAATGTTTTCACATTCCTTAATCGCTGAGATAAATTAACATATCATGTCATTGGTGAAACTAAAGTGGTATCCTTATCAAAATATTTACCGTAACCTCGTTAGTAAAACTCACATAAAGTTTGATGCTGGACTTAGATTGGAGCCGGGGTGCATTTGGCTGTTTAACTCGTATATTTATTTAACAGTAAAGAGAAATTCGACGAATTAATTACAGAATGACGCATCAAATTGGTTGTTGTCTGTATTGTTTTTATTAAGACACAATAGAACACTACTCGACGATTCACAAACTACTGTACTCCAAGCGAACATTCCTGACAGATATACACGTCATTGCTTCTCAAATAGGAGTAAATGTTATCTAGTAAAACAGCTGGTTATTCATACGTGTTTGTTAATTTCGAGTTGATATATTTTATTGTTAGGAGTTTTCTGAATTGTAAAGTGTCTATCAGTACCATGTTTAAAGTAAGATGGAAACTTTTTTAAAATGACTGATTATCATCAACTGTTAGCAGTCTTTGCAACAATGTAGAATGTCATATTCACTGATGTCAAACTTAATTGTAAAAGGAGAAAATATCAGTCTACGCTACTTTACCAGAGAATCACCCTTAAGGATGATACATCATTTTCATAACAAAACACACCTCTCATATCTTTTAATTAAAATGCTGACCATATCAAACAGAACTGGTGACAATAATTTTAACAATTAACACTTAACACACAATGCAAAGGCGATTGAGGTTGTACTAAAATTATGTTACACAAGAACATATGTTCAAAATAAAGTCAAATCATCTTTCTAAATAATAATTCATTTCCTAATTTATGCTATAGAACGCCTTAAGTATTATGACGCCTGAAAGCCTCCATAAATATGTAGGTCAGCATGAACTTATAACTATACCAGGCGCCGATTTGATTGTTATTCCGAGACCGAGGGATTAGAGTGTATTCCTATCCTCAACGAATTGACGTTCAGACATGGTTTTGAAATACTGTTCAACCAAAAGGCTATATATCAAATGCCTTGCGTTTGGAAGTTGAGAAGGCGGGGGTGGAAGTGACTGAACATCTTGGAGATTGTTGGCGGCTCTATTCACGTCAACGCAACGATGATTGTGCTTTGAAATGAGAATAAACACCATACCTTCAAGCTGCCGCCTTCAATGCCACGGTAGCATATTTATGAGACTGTTAAACTCACAATGATTGTATTTCCACTTTTAATTTAGATAGGTATATGTATCGTGTGGACAAAATCCACAATACTGTTGTGGCATGATTTGTTGTGAAGCCTACGAGCTGTGGCTTACATTATCGGGGAATCTATGAACCTGTAATTAACGTCAATAAAGCATTTCATCATTATGTTACCTCACGTAAGACACTGTCCTATCTGATCACACACTGATTATTAGGGAAAGTGCATGCTTTCAAATAATGACAGAGCTGACATTCCATTTTTAAAAAAAACACTTAGCTGAATCAAGTAATCATGCTGACACGTTGTGATTATATCATGTATCAGGTTAGATAATGGCGTGTGCAACACGTACATAACTAATCAATTGAAGATCTTTGTCGGATAAGTTTCTAAAACCTTTATAAAGTCCAATTGCATTTTTAATGTGTTAGTCAGAACATAAACATCCAACCGATCTATCTCTTTTTTGGCTTGTATTTAGATCTGATTTCCTGCAAAACCAACCATTAATTCAAATATTCTGACAGGTCGCGGGTCACGAAATGCAAGTTAGCTTAGTTAACGAATATTTCTTCTTCAAAATACGTTTTTGGGTAGGAATTGTCAATTAACTTGCGCAAATTAAATGATTCTCTGACATGTATAATGGTAATTAAACACTCTTATTGTAATAGTTTACAGTAGCAATAATGCTTTACTCAATAAAACCAGACAATTTCTCGAGAAGATGACTGATGTACGAACGATAAGTAAACTATTGTGTCAAACAATGTCGTTTAGAAATCTGGAATAAGACGTTGTATCAAAGATGAGGTCAGAGTATCTAGTCCTTTAAAGGTGCATCCATTGTGTTTCATAAAATTTGATTTGGCTTTAATACGTTCGAACACACCATATGTGCTGTTTACAATACAAACAAATTCACTTAGCTTGCATTTTCATCCTCAATCGCCAAATATATCATAATTACTAGTTTCCAATTAAAACCGAGTAACATCATTATGCATGTGCAGAAACCGAAAGTGCATATCCTATTTACACGCACAGTAGTTATATGACCTATTAAACATTATCAACCCAAATGTTTTATTTTATCTGGTTTAAATAAGATTCCAAAATTACGTTTGACTCATTTGCGCGCGCCACACGCGGTGCATTGTCCGGTTTTCGATCAGAAATCGACACTTTTACCTTCATATCGTCAGTATACTAAGTCGAGTATCATCAAAATGGGAGTTTTTGGTAATAGTTGGTACTTCTCGATAAGGTAAGACCATTTATAACATTTGGCATATTTGACCCCCAAAAACACAATGGATGTACCTTTAAAGGCGTTGTATCACGTTTTTCTTACTGAAATAAAGTGCTCACACGAAAAGGTAAATATGTGTTACTAATGGCTAAACAATACTCCTGAATCAATAATAAGAGTTCTAAAACGAATGTACATTGTTCGGTTAAGCCGTGCGAGTCCATGTCCCTTCTTGCGGCCATTTTAATGTTCTCACATTCCTTAATCGCTGAGATAAATTAACATATCATGTCATTGGTGAAACTAAAGTGGTATCCTTATCCAAATATTTACCGTAACCTCGTTAGTAAAACTCACTAAAAGTTTGATGCTGGACTTAGATTGGAGCCGGGGTGCATTTGGCTGTTTAACTCGTATATTTATTTAACAGTAAAGAGAAATTCGACGAATTAATTACAGAATGATGCATCAAATTGGTTGTTGTCTGTGTTGTTTTATTAAGACACAATAAAACACTACTCAACGATTCAGAAAATACTGTACTCCAAGCGAAAATTCCTGACAGATAAACACGTCATTGCTTCTCAAATAGGAGTAAATGTTATCTAGTAAAACAGCTGGTTATTCATACGTGTTTGTTAATTTTGAGTTAACTGTTAACGAGTTAATATAGTTTACTGTTAGAAGTTTTCTGAATTGTAAAGTGTCTAACAGTACACTGTTTAAAGTAAGATGGAAAATTAAAAAGAATGACTGATTATCATCAACTGTTAGCAGTCTGTGCAACAATGTAGAATGTCATATTCACTGATGTCAAACTTAATTGTAAAAGGAGAACATTCCAGTATACGCTACTTTACCAGACAATCACCCTTGAGGATGATACATCATTTTCATAACAAAACAAACCTCTCTTATCTTTTCATTAAAATGCTGACCATATATTAAACAGAACTGGTGACAATAATCTTAACAATTAACACTTAACACACAATGCATAAGCGATTGAGGCTGTACTAAAATTATATTACACAAGAACATATGTTCAAAATAAAGTCAAAGCATTTGTCTAAATAATAATTAATTTCCTAAATTATGCTATAGAACGCTTAAGTATTATGACGCTTGACGCCTCCATAAATATGTAGGTCGGCATGAACTGATAACTATACCAGGTGCCGATTTGACTGTTATTCCGAGACCGAGGGATTAGAGTGTATTCCTATACTCAACGGATTGACGTTCAGACATGGTTTTGAAAAACTGTTCAACGTAAAGGTTATTTATCAAACCTAACTAAAGATTTTAGTTGCACCCATATTGTATCAATATCAGCACGATGGATTTAACTATAGACTCTCCCCTCCAGTTAAATACCACTTTTGAGAGTATTTCACTGACATGGTGACACCTAATAATATGGTCAACATCTACACGACCTTGTGCCCCTACATTTCTGAAGATAAATAACAGTAATATAGAGCTCCCCTTAAGCCTTAATACATACTTATAATTAGTTTGTTCTGTTAACAAGACTCACTGTAAGCCACATCAATAACATCATACATTGATATACAATGTGCTCTCTGCGGTACGACAGAAATTGGATTCAAAATAATTACAAATTTATAATGTATAATTATTAATTTAAGAATTTTTACAAGAATAGCACCAAAAATATACCTTTTTCGAAAAGTTAAAAACTTGTACTCAATACATTGAACATATATATTTCATTTTGAGAAATCCTTACTCATAGTAACTTGAACAAAGAAATTTCTCGAAAAATTGTACACACCTTGTAAGAAGGGGAGAGGGAAAGGTCCGGGACTAACACAACAGACAGTGGTTTGTTTTCCCATATATAATCCCTCTCACATATTGCATTTTGCTTTATTGCAGACGCGATGTAAAAGACGGAAATAGGCAGCTTTTAGCATCACATCGTAAAGAGACATTATCGGAAGACAAATCTACCAGTCACAGACAATTACACTTAACCCTCTGGGTGCCCGGCCGTTTACGCTATGCGCTCACACAGTGCCGCTAACTTTTTTGAGTCACTCAAGATTTAGGTCAACGTTGTACATAAAATGTCACCAGGGCGTTATTCATGTTTATAAAATCATGAAATTTTAACTGAAGGATACCAAGTTGGGTGTCTCTCTACCTATGTATTTTTTTGTTATAAATATTTAGAATAAAAACGAATAAGCATTGATTATAAACGGCAAAGACGTTTTTCGCGTAAATTACCAATGGCCACGTATGCGTATATCTTTGTTTACTAGCTTGGAAATAAATTCATGTGTTCAAAAATGTAATTTAATTGTTATTTTTCGAGACAGAAAAAGTCAGTGATCACGCTGATGTGTTTACTTTCTACATGCGACCTTTAGTTCACGAACTAATACAAGGTATCTTTTTGTAACCATTTTGTTGAACATTGTTCACTGTGACGTCATTGACAAACAATGACCGTAAAATGTACTGTGCATGGTAATCTTTCGTACTTTTTCAAAATACAAGCATAGTGGCTGATGTTTCACTCACTGATAGCTATTGTTTCTAGCTTGAGCATGGTATGAATTTCGGAAACCTTTGAAAGTTAATTAATATCATGGTTCAGTAGTACATAAGCGAGACCCGTTTTCAGTGGGTAAAACATATTTTGATAGCTAGAAATGCAAGGGTATAAACAAATGTCTAATGGTCGGTCTATACCAACCTCAAGTACTAAATTGAAATAGATTTGCATACTAGAATACATAGACATCCACGTGGAATATTTTTCCATTGGCGTTTTAAGCGATAATCCATCACGATCATTACGACAAAACTGGGGGAAATATGTCGGCGCCGTACCACGGCAGTTTTAGCATAACGATTACACTGCATTCCGTTTGCAAACTATTTTTATCATCAGGGTGTGATTTCGATCATGAACATATCTTGAATCAGGGTAGATATGAACAGCACACATCATTCACTAAAACATGTATCTATCAAGCGAAAATTGCATTGCAGAACGTTTATTTCAATGAAAATTGTAAAAGTTGGCCGTAGACAACTTGGTGTTTCGGTAAACGATTGAAAATATCCTAAATAAATTTTAGCCTACTCCAAAAACAAACGAAAGCTTCGAATTATATTATCTTACTTGACATGGAAGTACATGCTTTTACAACGCATGTAAGCCGACATGAATCTCGAACCCCAACAAACAAGTAGGCCCGCTGTCCATCGCATAAGCCCCGCCCACTTTACCGCTAACTTGACCGGTGCACATTGGCGCAATAAATATGGCGGGAACGTAGTCGTCGTATAACTCATTTGTTTTTGTCAGAGTAGTTGTCTTGCAAGACACCAATTTATTTATGATTAGTGTTATCTGTTAGTTCATTTCACATTAACGTGACATAAAAAATAAACAATGACGATCTTCCGCAGTTCTTGATATTGGCCACGCCTCTGCTCTGCAAATTGACTCTCCTTTGATCATCACAACTTCCGAGTGGATCATGACAAAAGACCATTTGAACTGATGACACTGCCACTTCAACTTTTTTTTATTAAGGACAAACATAATATTCTTTTAAAAGTTCGCCAGAATTTGCATGCATCAATGATGCACGTTTCAATATATCAAGTTTTATTTTGTAAAAAAGTCATTATGACATATCCCCGAATGTAAAATAAAAACAGAAAAAATAATATTTAGGTCATTAAATAAACAACAACGGGTTAGAAATTATTATTTAAAAAATCTTTTATATAAGTCCCTACATTTAAAGACAATTAAAAAAATATATATTGGCAAATGTCACATGAAAATATTTATTGTTTCTGATTACCTGGTGCTTTACCTTTCCACATTGTTTACTAGATGACAAAGAGAAATGTATTATCCCAAAGTATGAAAATTAAGCATGAATTTGAAATAATAAATGTCTGCTTTGGAGAAGGGGTTAATAAATTACTTATGTTAATAATGGAGACATGTCCCAACCTATTATTTAGTCAATTCACAAATTTGTAGTATTCATCATAAGAATTTTTCCAGATTATACAATACTATTTGAATTTATTTTTTAATTTGAACAATACTTTTTAAAAAAAAAATGTTTGTGATGTTGGCCATTAGCTTTTTAACTAATAATTATTTTTATAATATAAATTTTAAAATTCTAAATACATTTTACTGTTATATTTATTAAGTTATAATTGTTTTCCTAATTGGCAAATACAAGTAACACTAAATTATTGTAGAATATTCTAAATTTGAAATATAGAAATATTTTCATTATAAAATAAATTCATGTAAAGAAAAAAGCAAGAAATTGCATTATTGTTGAAACTACGCAATTTTTTAACAAATGTAAATACATCTGACGACAAATTCATTGTATTAAATTTATTTACCTCACTTTTCATATTTTCTGATTCTCAAAAAGCTAATCCTGTGCATTCTACTGGCACCCTCTTCTTGTAAAAATATGTAAATTTGGATAATATTAATCTTTGTTTAGCTTACTTTTTGTTCAGTGTTGCATCCTTCTTGAATATTCATGAGAATAAGCGCATCTAACTTGATCTAGTCGGGTGTCAGTCCCGTGGACGATTACAATATCAACGGATTTTTCAGTGCCAAAGGAGCTGCCAATTTATTACATCTTCATAATTCAAAATTGATATAAATAACATTTCGTCCGCGACGTGGGTTTTCCCGAAATATCTGCAAGCACGTTGTGGATCTCATGGATATGACGTCAAGACTCGCGTGATAAACGTCATGTATCATCTCTCGTGCTGTTTCCCCGACAGCTGACCATTGTTTCGCGCCAGATAAAACATTCCATTGTAACTTCATACAAACTCTCGTCGTCCTTAGGTCATATTTCCCTCAAAATTATGTATTGAAATACCCCTTCCAAGTTTCAATCAAATATATGATAAGATAACATTTGCTTGACACTTTTCTCCCGTTGTCTTTATCGAAATTTAGATGGGTAAATACATTATATTTGTCAATGTTTTCAGATTTCATAGAGCAATACACTTGGCATTTGCAGTTCGATACAGTTTCTGATATAAATAGTAAATATAAAAGCGAACATAAATTATAAAAGCTCAATGAATATCATTATTAATTTCATTATATCCATCAGATGTCCGTAACATATTAGTTAATTGGAATAAGATTTCCGGAAAGTGGTATCTGCAGTGTCACCGCCATTTTGTCAACAAAGGCCCGCGAGATACAATTTACACTGCATTTCAATACGGCAGTTTTACTGTGTTGAACGCATCAAACAAGAAAATCACGGACAGAAACATAAACACAAATAAAAATTCTATCTTTTGATAGTATTTTCAGGTAATGTTGCCATTTTGTTCCACGTAAACGGGACAGCAAATTATTGACATCGCGAATCGTGTAGCAACTTTATTTCGTTCAGCCAAATTTGTCATTTACACGAAACCTTTACTTGATTTGACACAAGCCGTATCACTATGACATTCGGGGGTTTACACTGTAGAATTCACCTACAGATCTAAAATCAATTTGAGCAAAATATTCTGCCATTCTTTTTCGTAAAACAAATCGTTAATGTATCAAAATATCATAATGATCATTAGGCATGCTCCCCTCGCTAGCCAAGTTGACAGGCCATTTGTTTACATTTCAATTGGAGTAAACAATGGTCGATACCCGAATTTCAAATTTACTATTTGGCATGTTTTATACATGTTACTACTTGCTGAGTTGTATTTTCTTGTATGAAATTATTTCTATAAATTAATTTGTGTTTTATTTTCTGTGTACATTTCATACAAATATATTGATACAGGTTTTGCATCATAGCGGTTTTCCTGTAGTCTCAACATAGATAGCCATTATTCAAAGCTGACATTTTTTTCTTGGTTATGGGTTGCAGGGTCCGTTTTTGTTAACTTGAAAGCCTTTTTTAATTATTTGCATGTGATTTCAAAACTAGACACACTGTAGATTGTTTTGGTGAATTTGGTTGTTTGTGTTACATTGTTCTTTTACTGTAATACTTGTATACATTTATATATGCAATGTAGAGAGGTAGACAATGGCACTATGGCAGAGGGGATTAACTTTGTTGATCACAGTTGTTTGTGAAATTCATGATATCTCTGTTAACATTTAGTTATATTGCAAAAAAGTGGTATCAAATTGAAGCTTAGTTGACAGGGTTTCTGCCAAAACTATTGTCAACTTGATTTGATCTTTATTTTAAAAAAATAGCAATGAGGTTAGTGGGGTCATAGTTTGGTACCATAAATGGTCCTATGGCACTATAGGGGGTTTTGATGGAGGGGCACATAAATGGTCCTATGGGACTATACAGGTTAACAAAGCCTTTATGTGTTCTCAGACGCCTTTACATTCCTGTTCTCACTTTGGTTTATTTGAGATAGCCATTATTGCATCGTATCGTTGATTTAAAGGAATCAGATAAAAACGTGGTACCTCTAGGTTATATTATAAAGGTTATATAGCATATACGGTTATATGGGATACAATCGATACTTTATTCTCTGAATCTGTGTACAATCAAAATAATAAGTTACTACTGCTATATGTTAAAAAATTGTAATTGATTATATATATATATATGCTTAAAACATTGGATGGTGATGTACCATGTATGTATCCTTCAATCTTGTTTCATGTGTCTTAAAATATATTGAAATGGAAAAAATAACCTTCAGCCATCTCCCTATTCATCACAACTTATTAAAATCTAGGTTTTGTAATAGTCGTCTATGCAGAAACAGCGTATTGTGGTATAAATCAAGCATACACTATCTTTGATGTTAACACCAATTAAATCCCTTTTCTCAATAATATGACTTTTTTTCCGATGCTTTTTTTCCGAGGACATTTTTAATACCGTTTGCACACTTGATAAATATATCAACTGATGTCTTAATACAAACCACAAATTTTGATTAACTTCGTATTGTATTGATAAAGAAGATTGTCAGAGATAGAATTTAAAGATAACAGAATCCAACTTAATAAGCTTTGTAGCGTCTATTCATCAATTTCGTCTTGTATCGAAGTAAACAGTGAGCTTTAATATATTGGGATATAGCAATGCACTGAAATAGGAACATGAACACGCTGGGCACGTTTATTAATAACTATTTTACTTAGTGTGAGTTGTTTAGTGTGATAATGTGATTTGTAATGTGATTATCTAAAATCCCATATTTGTAGCTAAATATTCCTATAGCCAGTATGTCAAAATAAAACTGTAAACAATAATGTATTTTCACTGAGTAGAGTGGATAATGTATTATCATTATTTATACTTTGATATTAAACATGTTGCAATTGACGTCACGAAACGTCAACAGGCTGGTCGTCTTAGTTGATGCCGAACAGGACAATTGCTGTATTACTACATGTATATAGAAGACATGATAATATATGCAACATGCAGAAGACGATTAATAATATCTTGTGTTGAAACCGAAAATATCGTGGCAACTGCAGATTGATAGATAGTTATTTACACGGACATGTCCCAATATTTTATTGACGATTGTACAATAGAAATAAGCTAGTTGTCACGAAAACATACTATGATTGTAATATGTATATTATACATGATATAACAACAGATACGTACACGGTTGTCATTTAAATGTTATTAATAATATACAAGTCGTATTTCAATTGAAACACAACTATAATATCAATATATAGGTTTAAACCCCATTTTTATGTGCATCAAGTTAGCATATTAAGTTTGGGAGATATGCTCCCGAGAAAGTTTCGAGCTGAGCAGATTGACACCCGGAATGAAGATTAAATTACAGAAGGGATATCATTTAGCCTTGTTACTTTGCAAACGGAGATAAATTAATAGACATGTTCATAGAAGTGTATTGAATATTAATATGTCAATCATAAAAACATTTACCCCACCAACTACATTACATACATCACATAATAACCTATCAAATCAAAAGACAGATAGTTTTACTTAATTTCTTGCATTCAATCCCACTCTGACTCCAGGGATATGACAAACTAATTATTATAGAAACTATAATTATCAAATCTTCAAAAGTTTCGAAATAAATGGCTACATTGTTGCTTTACTCAATAACATACCAGTGATAATGGTCGACTTGAAGATCGATGTCTGAAAACTAGATTAGCTATTCCGTCAAACATTGTTGAACAATCTGAAAGAAATCATCGTGCCTCATTTAAGGTCAGAGCATCTGGTTCTTAAAGGGGAAGTAGCACGTTTTTTGCAAATTTCATTTTTCTCAATTTCCCATTTATAATTTTAGTTTATGTAATTTATATTTATTTTAGAGGGTAAAACATCTTATTACACAAACCAATTATACGTACTGGTAATAAAGGTGTTGTGTATAAACGAAAATTGCATGGCGGTCATTTTATTGTGAACACATTTTATTATATCGAATAACAAAATCGATTCCCATGGTTTTATGGAACCATATACACCCTTTTTTAAACTTGATTTTCAGAAGAGAGAGGGGTATTTTACTATTGTGGACATTATTTTACATTTCATTGACTTATTTCAGCGAAAAAACGTGCTACTGCCCCTTCAAAGGTTGGTTAATCGAAAAGCTTGAAACCTAATCACAGACATCGATCAGTACTGAATGTCTTTGTTGGTGCATTGGTATTAAACGTATTGTGGTATCTACTTATTTACTGTAACCTGGTCAGTGAATCACACTAAAAGCTTGAAGCTTTGCTTGGATTTGGACAGGGATTCAATAACGTTCATCCTCCAGTTTAACTCTTCAAGAATATATTGTGAGAGGGATTAACGATGTTTTGTGAAGTGACAAATTATCTGCTCTGAATCATAGTGAGTATTTTTGAGATTATTCGTCTGCCGGTTACATTATTTTTAATTGTCATATATGCAGAAATAAATTACTTATCTTATCTTGGATTTCATGAGCTTTCAATACTTAAGATAGATGAGATCATTATCAGTAAATGCTGACACAGTGCTGCCAAATCTTCGTAATTGAAGACTTATTTTGCCTATTTTATTTAAGAGACATCTACATTTTTTCAAAAGCTATCCTTACTTCCGTTGATAAAAGTAAAAACGTATAAAATCGAGTCAAAAGTCCAAAGCAAATATATGTGATAACAGTTGTTATTGCAAGCGCCAGTTTAGAAACTTTGATGTTATATTATTTTAGCTATTATTTTCCCATTATTCATATACGCTTATAAGACTTAACATCTTTAATAGGATTGTGAGAAATTACATGGTGATTTCAGAAAGCTACAAACCATGTTCATGGCTTCTATCCATGAATCCTGTTTCATGCGACTTAAAACTGTACAGATTCATCTGTCCAGGTATCAAAATATTTTCAATTTGAGATTTAAATGACATTTCAGCAATCTCCCTAAGTCGACACAAACCATTTGGAATATCTCGAGTAATAGGCTTTGTAAAAGTTATATATGCTGATCTATTTACTTTAAAATGATAAAAAATAGTGATAGTGTACTAAATTGCGAAGTGTATGATCTAATCGCATTCTACTCCAATAATTTTACATATTTCTTGGAAACTTATCCTTTTTATCTGTAGATATTATCACTTGTCTGCATTTTCGCTACACTGTGGAGTGATAGAGTGATGGAATAAATAACTATTAAAAAAGATATAAATGCTACAGATTCATGGAACCTTGTCACATACTACTTTTCAAAACAAGATAGAAGTACACATTTCTCATGTTACTGAAATACCACATGTAAACGAATTACTCTTTCACTCAAGAAACGTTTTGTTGACTTGAGCGAGAAGTGGGGTTTATGAAGATTACCCGTTACCTTCATTTTTTTCATATTTTGCATAGGAATATTGTTGTAATTTGCATGAGATTAAGAATTGGTAATATCACAAAACTTTCTTCTTCATAACATCTAATTTACCTGAGATTAATGGTTTCTGCACTTTTGATAATAATTGAATGACGGGTTCAACCCATTGCTTATGTACAAAAGATCAAACGCATTCAGAGACTCAATTTATAACCGAAAAGAAACGATTTGACTAAGCAAATAACCTATAAATGTTTACTGTTTCTTTCCACACATAATAAAAGTATCAAACCGTCATGTCCTAAACCATGGTAATTAGCATGATTCCTTCAGTCGATATCTTGTTCGTTGTTTATTATATGTTTCCCTTGCCATGATAATGTTTCATATATGAAATGATAAGTTCAATTGAGCTTGTTGACCAGTCCAATTCGTGTATTATCTTCATGAAATAAATATGTTTAAACAACCGTTCGTCGTAACTGTTTCCACTTATCTTCGAATTCGTTTCCTTGTATGTGCAGATTTTAGAGTGAGTGAGTGAGTGAGTTGGGGTTTAACGCCGCTTTCAAGAGTATTTCACGTATATCGCAGCTGCTAGTATTATGGCAGGGAGAAAGCCCGCAACGCCATGTGGCTATGCATTGCGGTGAAACCTGCGAGCAGCGGCTGGAACTAGCGAACCATGGGTGGTACTACGCTGAAAGTCAGTGTAGCATTGCACCCAAACCTGACTGCATGTAGAACAGTTCTCTACTGCAGACAAAGTTGCCGTGCCCCTGGCGGGATTCGAACTCCGGACCTCTTGATCCGAAGCCGAACGCGCTAACCACTGCGCTATCCCGCCCCCCCAGATTTTAGAATTACCCGATTTCTTGAAATCACAATCTTCCTCTATTGTCTGGCGTCAATTAGCTCAATGACACATTCGCATGATGTGGACACTTATTTCAGGAGGTTTTTGCCCGACACAGGGTGTCCACGTCCCGAGAATACACCGTTATCTGAATATTACTTACACAAACAGACGTGTTTGATATACCAGAGAATACGAGTGGCGTTCAACAAAAAATTCCCCTGACCAACTTCTCTTTACCGGAAGAAGTAGGAGTAGATATACATGTGATATGTAGCATGTCATGTGATGTCTCATACTTTTGAAATTGAAATATTAATTCTTTCTGTCAGCACAGGTCGAGTAAGGTGTAACAAGAGTCATCAGAAGATGACATATCCCACCGGTTCCACAAAATTTTGAAAACACATCTTTGACAGATACTTGTGTATCTACTACCGTACTTCAGTTAGTGGGTATTACAGATGCTGAGTTTCAGGTATGTTAAGGGTTTTAGACTTCTGCTCCAGAAGCAGTCAAAATCGACGACAACCAACATCCCTCTCATGTTTCTATGGAAACAGAAAAAAATAAAATTTTCAGAAATCTGAAAATATCAAAAGGCACCACTGCAGTAAATGTGTAATACATATGTGAAGTTTCAGAATGATATGATAAATGGTTTTCGAGTTCAGCTCCGGAAACGAAATGATTACGGACAGACGGACGGACGGGGCGTTGACTATATCCCACAGTATTACATACCTGTGGGATAAAAATGGAGGCGGTTATCAGGTTATTGTTCTTGTAGGGACGTACGTTGAAGGGATGAGATGAAAGAAACTTATGGAGAGGATGCCCCATCGTATGACGTTGTCAAACACTGGCATCGTCAGTTCAAGTGTGGTCGGTTTCAGTGCAGTACCACCCATGGTTCGCTTCTTCCAGCCGTTGCTCGCAGGTTTCACCGCAATGCATAGCCACATGGCTTTGCGGGCTTTCTCCCTGCATTAATACTAGCAGCCGTGATATAAGTGAAATACTCTTGAAAGCGGCGTTAAACACTAACTCACTCACTCACTCACTCAAGTGTGGTCGGACCTCCGTGGAAACAGCTTCAATTCCAGGTCGACCCTACTCAGCCATTGATGATGACTCTATCAGGCAAGGGGAAGCTGCAATTTTGGAAGATCGCCGATTTATTGTCTGTCAACTTGCCCAAGATGTCAAGATAAGTGTTGGGTCTGTGGAAAATATCAGTCATGACCATTTGCACATGTATAAGTTGTCAGCTCGGTGGATAC
The DNA here is from genome assembly GCA_936450465.1 of Gibbula magus. Lineage (NCBI taxonomy): Eukaryota > Metazoa > Mollusca > Gastropoda > Trochida > Trochidae > Gibbula > Gibbula magus. The sequence continues at coordinate 26,300,828 of OW388306.1, forward strand.
CCCGACTGCTCACACCTTTCCTAAAACAAGAACGAGTCGACTGCTCAAAAGCCCATTAAGCAATACGCCAAGAAAGCCAGGATAACTTTTTCGACAGACTAATCACACAGGATGAAACATTGGTCCATCACTATGAACCTGAAAGTAAAATCCAGTCAAAGCAGTGGAAGCATATTCAGTCACCACCCCCTAAAAAGGCACGGGTCCAGCCCTCGACAGGCAAGGTTATGCTCACTGTATTTTGGGATCAGCATGGTGTAGTCATGTTGTTTTTTTGGAAAGAGGTACCACAATTACTTGCTGCACAAAATGCGAAAAGCTATCAAAACCGAGAGACGCGGTATGGTCACTAAAGGTGTCCGCCTGCTTAAGGACAATGAACCTGTCCACAACTCACGTGTAGCTCAGACGGAAGCGCAGACCCACGGCTATGAAATACTTCCTCACCCACCGAATTCTCCTGACCCTGCACCATTTGATTTCTTTCTATTCCCATACATGAAGTCATTTGATGCATTTTACAAGAAAGGCCTAGAAGGCTGCATCAAGCGATGGGAGAAATGTGTCACACTGTGTGGTGCCTATGTAGAGAAAGAATAATAACTGCACCAAGTTTCGTTTCTTTCAGTAAAGTAGAAGTCTAGCAGGGAAAATCTTTCTTGAACGCCCTTCGTATCTCCATTAATCTACGTCATGATAATGTTATAATATTGAGTCCCACTTCCTCTCATCAGTCGTACATGTAGCACAGGGGCTTGTATTGCTGAAAAAGGTCAGTTCCTAGGTCCAATACTATATACAATATATACCCTATACTAAAAAATAAAGAAAGCGATGCAACGCCAAGTCCACATTTCAAAATGTCATAACACATTTTACACGTACTACATACTACATAATTAAAGCACATTGATTTCTCGATCAATTAAGACAAACATCAACAAAATCGGTGCATTATTTCTCAAGTTAGTTAGTAGTTAATATTAAGTTGCAATAAAGTTGTTACGGTAAGATACCCGAACTATTCAAGTATAACACATGTATCAGGGATGTAAAGTGATAATAGAAAACTCTTTTCGAGATTGATTGCTTTTGCTAGGAATGAAATATCGACTTTTTCCTCGTTTTTATCGATGTATTTCTGAGACACCATTTTGGCAGATTTGACAGGTAAAAAATCGTGTTTCAAGTGTCATAAATAATGCACCGATTACGTTGATGTTTGTCTTAATTGAACCAGAAATCACTGTGCTTTAATTCTGTAGTATGTAGTACGTGTAAAATGTGTTTTGACATTTTGAAATGTGGACTTGTTTAGGCAGGGGGTAAAATTGGCGTTGCATCCCTTTCTTTATTTTTTAGTATAGGGTATATATCGCATCGTAGTGCTCGACCTAGGAACTGTTTTTTTTCAGCAATACAAGCCCCTGTGACATGTAGGAGACTTTTAAAGTCTCCGTTGCACGTTTTTTTGGCATATCATTCTTCTAATATTTGCCATTTATCAAAGTTTATACTACGTAATGCTTCGTTCGAAGGTAAAACATCTCATCGCGTGCACATAACCCGATAAGCCGTATCCATAGAAATCTCTTATCCTTATTGGAGGAACTTGGCCTAACTGATACGACGACAATTCTGTCAAACTCTTCAATGTGAGACGTATATTTTGAACACTTTAAAATGGACTCGCATGCTTTACTGAACCATGTACATTCGTTTTAGAATGTTTATTGATTCAGGAGTATTGACTATTGGTAGAGCCCTTTATAATTTATTCCAGTAGGAACGTCATGCTACAGCCACAGATACAGCTTAGAACCATGTTGTTGCTCTAAGAATGAATCCAAGATATTTTATTTTTCAATTTTATATGGAACCTATTCCTATGCAAGTATTTCCCCTGATCGGCTTCAACAATATTCATTTTCTGTTGAATAGGTCAATACTTGTTAAAAAGTGGAAGTGACATCGGTAGAACAAAGTGTAACCGATAGTATTTATATTTTTGTTATTTCATTGGTTTGTGTAAAAGTATGTAATATATTGTCAATACAATGAAGCAATTGTTACAGTCATTTTTAAGTATGTAAATCACATTTTGTCAAACGAATGATAAAATACATGTTACCACAGGGGTCTTTAACGAAATAATATAATGTTATATCATAATGTGCATTTGTTATACGTCAACACATACACATCTTCAACAGATAAAAACTGACAATATATGGCAACGTAACACATATTATTTCAGATACTTAATTGGAAGAGCTGAATACACTGTATAAGGAAGTTACATAACAATACCGACATGAACCAAATGTCCCTAGTCGACCTGCCAGAGCTTATCACGACCACAGACGTGAGGCAGCAACAAACGGTAAGTAGAAGGGACGGAAATAGAAATACACTTACCACCATACCAATAAAACAGTAATTCAAGTGACTTCGCCTCTTAATGATACCAACCAGTACTTCCTGGACATCTTCCGTAAACATCCGGTTTATGTATTCAATGAACCAGTGTCAATGCATCATACAATTTCATATGGGATTGGCTTTTATGTCATGTGCATGGATATCAGCATAATCAATTGTCATACCTGCAATGCACTAAAAGATTGAGTCATAAACTATATAAGAGTTTTAAAAGCTATTGTTAACAGTTTCATTGCATTCAGTACCATTGTTATGTAGCTATTTAATCACATATTTTCACATTTCACAAAATAGTGTGAATCAGCCAGTAAAATGGAAAATACAAAACACATAGTTTATTTCACTGATATTATTATAGAAATATAGAATGAAACTAATTAGTGTGGGATTAATGAAGATAGCCAGATTGAGATAAGTAGTTGTGGATTAGGTGATTGAAAGTTAATGAGATGGAATAGCCTTGATCCACGTTCTTGTTAATAGGGATTGACAGTTACGAATACTATGTGTTAAGAAAGATATGTATCATTTCCATCGATAACTTCATAGCCAGTGGATTGGACAAATCAGATTGTTTCAATGACTGAAATACCATTCAAAGTAGAAATGTACAATGATATAATTTCATGGGGTCAGCTGCTTTGAGTGTCTTCATGAATAAAGGAGTTACTATCCATATATGTTTTGCTTTGTTCATATCTCACCGAACTGAATAAATGAAGGGGTGTATTCAGGAAGTGCACGTGTACTACAGTCATAACATTTCAGGACATGCACACTTCTTGAATGCACCTATCCATTGTTTATTTGTAGAATTTTAAAATGAACACATGACCTGTGCTCATCCTAATCCCAGTATCATATTGATATTACGTTGCCAAAGGGCATTTTCTAGAGATGAATGATTTTAACACTGTTGATAATAACTAATACAATAACAGTATCAGAACATCACATAATATCACATAATAACACCAGGCGTAATCATTGTTTATATCTGTCTGTGTATCCAACCTCCGTAATGACAGAGTGAGGAGTGGTTTTCTTGTGATCACCGAATACACTTGTCCAGACAATCGCGACAAAAGTCTCGACAGGAACAGACGTATTTAATATACTTGGTAACATTGTCATCAATACCTCATTAGTAAACTGGTGGGAAGCCACTCATTGTTTCAAGAAGGAGACTTTGGGGATTACGTTTCTGTTTTCAGAATTGATGGTTGAGAGGTTGTCAATTTGAAAACAACATTATTTTCAATAAAATTCAATTCAGGCAAGATTAATTATTTCGATACTGTTGATATTATTTGCTAGATTGACGAGTTCAGAGCATCTCATCCATACATCAAATGCATTGTAATGTATGTGTTAGTTTCCAACTTCCTGGAAGTCGAACAGAAGCTACTGTGTGTCACCACATAATCGTGTCTGCACAGTTTCGTCAAGCTACAGACATATTGTAATGTACCTGAGACAGGTTCATTAATATGCCTTTAGTGAATACTGAATTGAAGCCACACATTGTTCGATTAGTTATAACCACTTCCACCGCAAAGCATAACTCGCGCCATTCTCAATCATTGCCTGATTTAAGTCTTGCTACAGTTTGTTTCTTGCACCGACCTCACATGCGGTTCTACATCATCCAAGAGTTACCTCGCCGCCGTTTCAGTTAATTATAGAAATGGTCGCGCCCGCGTGGAAATACGTTTTGGTTGTTGTCACCGGATGTAGTTTGGATAGGAGATATCTATCAAATTCAGGTGAAGCTATCTGATAAGTAGGCACCGGATAATGGAATGCAGCCAGGCTTATTTATTCAGTGATAGAGACAGACACAAATAATGCCTTGTGGGGGAAGTTTGTGAAGACATATTTAATGTTCACATACATGATGCGCACAGTTGTTCTGTTTCTGTCAGAATGACCACCGTTATACTAACTAACAAATGTTGTTTCATTTCAGATAGGATAAAGTAGCAACAGATTTAATCAGATTGACTCCTTTTATGGGATTGAGACTGAATGATGATTACAGAAAGGTATCAAGTCATTTTTATGGCTTTTTATCCTCATTATGGTGAACAACTGCGATGATTCGTATGTCTTTGTTTAATATTTTAACGCCATTATATGTTTTTAAATACGTTTTAATTGTCATTTATGTGATAGGATAGTGCTTAATGTAAAACAAATGAATAATAATGATGACAGGTCTCAGTTACACAAACATTATTTCCTTTTCTGTTCATTTCATTTAATCATAATTAAGTCATAATATCTGCTGTAATGTAACGCGACTTTCATAAGTATTTCCAATTAGTGTCACGTATGTTTATTGTCGTAAGTCCGCAAGACTGTTGTGCTTCGAATCTGCAATAACACCAAGGAATATAAGGCGGAAAAAGTCAAAACATGTAATACAGCAATGAATGTCCTAATGTCATAAAATGGTGAACCCTTAAGCTTTAAAACATACTCAGTTTCTCTGTAAACATGACATCATTCACGCAATGACATCGATAATTCCATAAATTGATATTTAATTGACTCTATAAGATGAAAGCGTGACTGGAATTGCATTCAAAATAATTGAAAATGTGTTTTTCTCTTTTTCTAATGACAAGGCGATGGCAACCTCAAGTCTGAAATATTTATTAAAATGATTTCTATGTAAGTGTATTTTTTGCTCAAACTTCACTTCACAGACGTATTCTGGTGTGCCTCTCAATATCCAGTTTACTTTTGCATAATTACGTCTTGTCTGATTAACTATCTTGTGGGCAATTGGTTTTGTGTTGTATTGACTAATGTGTCATGCTATATCTCCATTATGTTTACCTTGAAATGTAGTTTAAATGTTGTTGGAATGAACATATATATTATACATGGACGCAACGTTACCTTTATTAAAACATTTTCTCTGTACTGTACTTTTATTGAAATTTGTATTTTTGGGTTTTGTCAGATTCAATACATATTGCACAAGATTCATTTATGTTCATAATATTCATATCGTCTTTTTAATGAATGACGTAATATGGTCATAAGCATGCGTTTACGACTACTGTATCATAATAGTCTGTATGTGTACAGTGTAAGATATTGTTTCTTATGAATTAATGATTGTCTTAAGTCAAGAAACATGTCACAGTTGTTCGGATTATTACCTAGTCCTGCTTATAACAATTGATACATACTTTGAGTCTGTTTGCCCATTCTTATTATCAAATGAGTACTTGAATCATACAAACCTTGTAATTAAATGTTTTATAACTCAATTGAAATAGATGGTTTCATTTTGTACAATTCTTTTATCCAACTTTAGCTTTTATGTTGATGAGACACTGAACACTGCATTAGCATACGCTGTACATGTTTATCCTGTGTTTGATTTAATCATTTTTTGCTGTTCAAGTTAAGTAGTAGTTATTTGGCAAGTAAACGGCATGGTCTTATTATTTTGTAAGCTTAAACTTCAACGAATTGAAAACAGATTTTAACGTTTTTTGTGTGTGTTCCTTGAATTAATCATGGCGATTGCAATATCAAAGAATGAAGCTGATCATGAGTTGAAAATATACGTGTCCATCCAAAAAGAGTGTATGGTTTGTTGTGAATGAGATATGGTCAAAGAAGTCAATCTGTGAGAGATTGGTTATATAAACATGGAAATTAATTTCAGCAATGAATTAGGTATGAGTTTGACACTTCTCTGTCATGGAAGCTGAACATATTGAGAGATAACAGCAATTGTCATGGATGATAACATGTTTCATCATTTTAGATAAATATGATTCATGATGGCAAATTCATAATAAAAAAAATGATAAACCATACAACTGTGTTGTTATGGAGATCGACTTACATCCAGATAAGTTCGTTTCTGTTTGAAGGTAACACATCAGCAACAAATTGTCAGTAAAGAGTGTGCCCACCACCAGCCTGGAGCACAACATCGACACTTCTCCTTTTGCTTCCATTGAGTCAAAACATTTGTTCAAATGCAGCTGCTGTCTGTCACTCACGACGCAATGAAGCGTCAAATTTAACAAATGTATGTAGAAGAAATTAAATTTCCCATTACGATTCACCGTCCAATGATGTTCCGCGCATATTTCAAGGGATTCTAATTCCATGATGGATGGAGTGATGAACGGTCTGGCCGACATTCCGGGACTGTGCATGCCCGTCTCTTCACCTCTGAATGTAGCCGGTGTGCCATACTGTTTATATTAATTCTGATAAAAAAAATAAGAATTCCTATCATTTTACACGTTTTGTCACTTTCGTGGCTACCACGAATTTCATGCAATTCCTTTTGTGTTTGCACAATGTGCTTAACCCCGAAATATCAACTTAGTTATCGGATACAGTTATAAAAAAAAAAGTACCAAATTTCGCAAAACTCACGGAAACGCAATTTTGCGTGAGTTTCGTGAAAATCTTACTTGATATGGTGATATATTTGTAAATTCACCATGTCTTCTGGAGCCGTCCTCAGTTATTAGAGCTTGTTAACACAATCTTTGTGAAACGTGTGTACGTACACATGTACACATGTACAAATGCACGAGCAAAAACAAATAAAGAATAAGAAGAGAATACCATTTTTTTATTACACGCATTCGTATGCAATTGTATACACAATGGTGTAAATTTGTACATGACCAAAATACACAAGACGAGACACCATACGTGCACTTTTATATTCATTAATTTTATAAGTTTAAAGAGTTTTTATTAGTTCTTTTAAGAAGTTTATTCAGTCTGTAAATACGTTCATACAATATACAGAAATCTGACTTTCAGTTTAGAGATAGAGCTACGTACATGTAAAATGACATATATAACATTACTCCAGCATCATTATTAGCTTAATGTTTACAACCGTTTGTTGTTATTCCATGTACTGTAGATAAATGTTTTTCACTGAGTGCTACGTACACTACATTCAACGAAGTAATCATTTTCTATTTCACATCAAATAACAAAGCTTACCGATTTAAGCCATCTAAGTGGCAAAGCATTGAATCCTAACATGTGTCTCAAATATTCATAAATGTCACAATAGTGTTACACATTTCAATTATGTTTCTGTCACATATTTCATTCATTCTACATTCTTCATTCTTCAAGTACAGCTGACACAATGTTTTGTTTCCACTAATATGTGTACTTATTGGGCAAAGTCGCGAACTTTACTGCATGCAGTCGTTTGTTCCACATTTATCTGTTATAAGTGTTCATAGTGTTGACACATGAAGGTAATGCCTCACGTTGTTGTCAATGGGTTGGGAAAGCTTGGAAGCAGGCAGACAGAATTTGTTCGAAAACTTCCTTTTTCAGTGGCTTTCTTCTTTCACTTCTACCCCTTGCCCTGCCATAAACGTTCAAAAATGTCGCCAAGGGTGAACATACTGCAAAACAGCTCCTTGGTCAGAGCTTCTTTTGCTTCTGCTATTGGATCAGCGTCGTGTTTTGCAAGGTTCCTCCTGACACTCTCGTCTGTGATGACCTCAGGTATGTCAATGGGCCACAAGTCCCAAACACGGGGATCTGTAACTGTGTCCTTGGTGTGGGGCTTCTTTAATATATGTGCTTAGTTCTCCCTAAGTGAATTCACGTCGTCTCTAAGGAGAGCAACATCCATCCATAGGAGGTCAGACTGGCTTGAGGTAGATGGCAGGGTCGTATGAGCAGAGGGCTCAAGGCGTGGAGTCGATGGGCCAGATGACGGAATCGATAGGTCAAATGGCTGAGACGGGGGCCAGATGGTGGTGTTGTTGATGGAGCTGGATCGCCGTATCCTAGCATCGTTATCTGGAACCCACAATGTTTATGCATAAGACAGATACAATAGTGTGATCTTGATAATTGAATGTGACACAGCATTTGGATGAACATTGGGGTTTTAAGATAATTTCCACATAATATCGCTGTGTTTACAATGTGTTGATAGCATATTCGGTCAATTTATACTATTCTTACCCCTCTGTTTGATGACTGCTTCCTTTTCTTTACCACGGGAGTCAAGGTTGCCTGAAAAAAGGTAACAGTCATGGTAAGAGACAATACAAACTTAAGTCCTTATTTTACAAGCAACATTGTGTACAATATAAATTGGTCACCGTGACGTGAGGGAACTGGCAAACATGTATATTGTAGATACAAATGTACCCTCATACATTACCTACTATAGCTTGAATGATCATTTTGCTATGCTGTGATATTGTTATTGAGCTAAGACGGATATCAAATTCGACTTTTTCCTAGGAAAAGTATACTAAATATAAAAAGTACATGTCACTGTATGTGTAACATCATTCTCGTGAAATTAAATTTAACTGCTCGTCAGGTTGTCAGAGGACTTATCCCTAAGTTTGCCATAATGAAAAATAATTTTTAATAATATACTTGTAACATTGTACCTTCGAGATCTGCCTTTTTCGTTTTCGTGGCCTCTCTTCAACATCGATATCACTCCCATCACATGTGCTCGAAACGGCCCAATCAGAGTCAAGGCTTATGTCGTCATCAATCACAGATATTCCGCTTAGCTGAAGAATGAAGCTGTCCTAGGGCTGAAATTATATAAGTAATGGATAACACCTGAATACGAGGCCTTTGCCCTAGGGACGACCCGAGGGCGTGATAGCAAGGCAAGTCCTCTCTTTGCTAGAACACCCGAATGTGGAATGGTTGTTCATGACAACAAAATTGAATTATCTGTGACAAATTTCTCAAATAGGACATAAGTTCTTGATCCTAGACGCTGCACTATCATTAGTCATCACTTTGAAATGGATATTAAGGCGTTGCGGGCTTTCTCCCTGCCATAATACTAGCAGCCGCGATATAAGTGAAATACTCTTGAAAACGGCGTTAAAACCTAACTCACCTCACCTCACCTGAAATGGATATTTATGTCACAAAATAATATTGTAAAACGTAGGGCGCATATTCAAAGTTATTTGCCGCTGTCAAGTGGGCTGAACGTAAACACACTCAATGTTCTATTCATTAAATACGTCCACCAAACTAAGCGGAAATTACAGAAAAGTAACGTTTTACAGACTTTACACATAGCTCATCCTAAATATTCGTTTGAGGAAAGCTAACTGATATTTGTTTCAATCACTTACAATGACAGCAGTTACTTCATTAACCAACCAATCCTCGGTAACCCAGGGTTTAATGTTATGATACTCTCCAAACATAACACTTGGAATATTTCAAACTGGAAACTCACTCTCAAGTTACCCGGCCTTGAATCCTGTCATGACAACATAAACCAATGAAAGAGGCAGGTCAGTTGATGGAATTGTGTGGCTTGATATTCAGATTTTAAAACCATCTTGCTCGGCGCTTGCTCAAAGAATGCAAATTTGGGACGTGACTGGCTGAAAAACGAATTGGCATTGCATGAGTCTGCACGCTTATAAATATTCCTATTCGTGGCACTATAAGTAAAATACACGAAAAGAAATCCAAATCCGAATCACCTGTCCAAAAATACATTTTTGTTAGCACATCCGTCTCTAAACCTGACTGTTAGTTACTATTGCGTTTGATTGACATATCCGTTTCCTCAATCTAACTGTGTTTGTTAACTGTACAGAATCGGCCTCTTCTTCTTTATTCAAAAGTTCTTCTGTATGTCTGAATGAATACCATCTTAATTAAGTGTCACTTACAGGAAAATGCTTTGTTCAGAACAGTCGGTACTTGCAGTAAGCCTCACTTAAGTCGAGGTGGTCATAAATCCCTCTGTTGGAGGCTTTGTGCAAGTGGGTCAGGATAGATCCTGGATGTAAACTACCAGCCACGTATCACGAATGCAATCTTAGTTAAGAACATTACTGTTATTGTCCGGATCTTGCTATTTGCGACACAAAGTAAATGTATTTATTTTAGTAAACCTCATTGTCATATTTCCTATTTCTTTGTCTGATGATGCACTTGGGCTAAATATTATAGGTTAACGTTATGAGTAATATGTCTGTTCAGCATAGATGTTCCCATGTCCTATGTTCTCATGCAGTATTTTATATGTATTTGCTGTGTACACTGGCAGTTTTCTCATCATTGATCAGTTCTGATTTGTATCAAAAGTAAAGTCTTGTCGACTTAATTGAATCCCCTTGACACAAGCCCTGATTTAAACTTCGATCCAGGCGATGCCTTTACATATATATAACAATGTTTAAATAGTGTTTAACATGTCTGTCAATGATATAATTCATATGTTATGAAAGAATGACAATCCCTTGAGGAATGATGTGACGATTAAATAAAATATTTGAGTTTAGTATATCTTTTATCCAAAAATGTAAGACAATGTTGGGGTCACCAAATGAGTTTAAGAGTAATCTGCATTAACAATAATACTCCCGTCGGCAAATTACGCTATTTGTTATTGATTTGATAAACTCAACTGGAATTCATTGATTTATATAGGTTGAATATCTCAAGTAATACATTGTTATCTAACAAAAAATAGGTTTTTAAATTGTGACCCCTGCAACCCTTGCTTGAGATCACAGGGTCATCAAACTAAAATTTAGAAACCTTATTGGCCAAGGAGTCTGTACACACCATGTCAGCTTTCTATAGCTTTTTATTTTGGAGAAGAAGATGAAAATATGCTTTTAGGTCATGACCCCTGTGACCCATATTTGGGGTCACAGGGTCACGAAATCTACTCTTTGGAATCCCCTTTGTCCAAGGAGTCTGTCAAAGAAATCCATATTTCTAGGGTTCTGGTTCTGGTTCTGGTTCTGGAGAAGAAGTCGAAAATGTGAAAAGTTTACAGACGGAGGGACGGCCGGATGGACATGCCATGCCATGTCTTTCAGGACTGATGCGCTTATAATTACAAAAGCTACTGGCAAATGAAACAGAATTTTAGTACTTTTGTTTAAAATGAATGGAAACAATAATACCAAATTAATATTGATCACTCCCATTACAGCAGTTTACAATGACAGCAAATATATTTTTTCATAAACAATTTATTTTAAAAGTGGATCAATACGAAACCTTTCTTCTTGGGATAGGTTAACCATTTTGGCGAAATAAACACTTTCTACAATCTTTTGGTAATATTGAATTGTCTCAATTCATGATTTAATTTATTTACCCAAAGACTCCAAGATGTATATCTCCAAAAACGTGCAAGAAAAAATCTATGTCTCAAGTAAATGTAACCTTTACTCCATGTATAAGAACAGTATCAATACATATTTATACATATCATGTCTTAACGTTAATAAATATAGAGTAAGTTAAGCACGTTTTCGATGTTCATCGCATTGAGAAAGGCAGATATGTAAATATACCTAGTGAACTCAGAATTTGTAAATTTTGTAACCTAAATGTAGTAGATGAATACCATTTTCTTCTTGTGTGTCCCATCTACTATACAATCCGAAGTAAATATATCATAAACAAATATCACGTCTATCCAAATAAATAATCACGTCGAACATCCAAGAACTTAAAAATATGTCCATGTATAGTTTATGCATTTGTTCATAGAACAAACGTTTTAAATGTTTATAATGTATTTCATTTACTATAGGCCTGAGGCCTCTTCAGTACCATAATAAAATGATTGAATTCCAGACGACGGTGTTAGCTAGTAAACATATGGAACAATCGTTTAGTTTTGTCGCCATATATTCTGCCTTTAATACTCTTATTGATAATATAAACGATTATTATATATATTATTATAAATATATATCTAGATTTCAAACCCGCCTACACATAATGTTGTTTTTCTTTCCTGCAGAATAATCACTCAGGATAAATTAGCACCGGGTTTACCAGATCTGTTTCGTTTTATACCATTGTCAGAGATTGAGAGGGGATTACAGAAGACCTCAAAGCATTCTTATGGTCTGAATCTGTCCATATTCTCTAATGTCACTTTAGACTGTGATGATTCCTCTGTCCCGGTAGTAGACTAGAATGACAAATGGTTACCTATTCTGTCAGGCTTCTCCGTCATTCAGCACAAATGATACAACATGTAAAGCAAACTTGAACTGTTGAACATCTTTGCAAGTCAATAGAAAAGTACAAACATAACATGGTTTGTCAATCATAGAAATAGTTATAACGTTAGGAAAATCCTGCTTATTCGACCTCATCAAGTTAATCGTTTTCGGTGACATATATGCATTTATTAATGAAAATCTTTTTCTAAGATGAGATACTGAGTCTTCCTACAAGGCGGACTGAGTTCATATCCTGAACATCAGACATGAGGGACCAATGATGATTGTACTACAGGATCACTGGAAATTGATAATGTCTTAATATAAACAATGTATAGAAGAGTATACACACCCCTTTATACCAATAGTCTAAATGATCAACACCCGCCATGTTGGATTCGTTTTCAAAACTCCTGACTCGACTACATTCGTGGCATATATCTCAAATTATACACATTGTCGTCTGAAATAACATACCGTCGATCTTTTATGCTTTTATCCTGGCATAGATATAGAGAATACTAAACGAAGTCCCGTTTAATAACATATTTATGAAACGAGTGAGTGGTTTGGTATTTAAAGAGCGAAAGCGAGTCAAGAGACCGATACCATTTACGACCGATATTATTACACAATGTCACGTGATTTATTAACACGAGATTATCAACGGGCGAGTAATAAAAGTGCATCCCAAGCATATGTTAGGAAAATGCCTTGATCGCGGTGTATTGCAGGCTGTTCCCTTGGAATGTCAATTGCTTCTTGGAGTTTTATTTTGCGCCAGTTGTTGTTGTTGACTGACAGAACTTTGGTAGCCTCCCAATTGATGATGTTGGATATTGTTATTATATTTATATCGTTATAGATTAATTAAGATTCAACTATGTATTTTTAAAAAGATAAAATCATCTTTCAATGAAATCGAACACTAACACTAAAAGCACATAACTATTCCTCAGACAATGCATTTTAGAAGTCTGATAGTCTCATGATTACATTATGTACAATAGTCGGTTATTTTTTAAATTCAAAGCTATATTCAAAAGTAGTCACTCATTTGTTGCTGTCTACCAATGTTTCCCGTACTGCCCTTTAAAGGAAAGTTTGTTATATTTAGTGTCATACATACATACATGTACATACATGCATACCAATTACCTGCAACAGACAAGTTTGCCAAACCCCTTGATCTTGTTATCCAATATCGACACAGAAACACTTACTATCATGCAGCTGGCCGAGGCAGACGATAAACTGCCATTAAATAGTAGTCTTTGTAAAAGGTTTTTCAGCTTGCTCTGTGATCATGCAGCATTACAGGGAAGCTATCGATAACCCCATCAACCAACATTGGTTGATCTGATCACAAGCCAAAATGAATCACCAGTTTTTAGTGTGAAATGAAGTTTCCTCTCCCAGGTGAAAATGAAATTGCAAAAAAATATTGCATTGAAAAAAATAGGAATCAGTTTTATAATGAAGAGGAAAAAGCCATATAATTCAAGAAGTATATAGGTTTAAGATCCGGCCTGCTGTAGGCCTAATTTGTGGCCCAGGTTGTTTTCATATCTTGACACGTCATTGACGTTTGACCCTTTGACATAAATAAGACAGAAGTATATGACGAAGTTCCGTAATTCATTTTGCGAATCAGAAATCAAGTGGCTTTCTCGTGATGTAACTATTATCTCTGTAACAAAAAAAATAATTCATATTTTACAACATTATTTGACAATAGAGTACATAATGACATACGTGAGATAAACAGGTTACAGTGACCTTAAACTATATACATACAACGACATAATTAGTACATTCAAATAAAACTACATGTAAACATGACATGAGGTATACATTTTGTATGTTGTATTCGGGGTCACAACCTTAAAAAAACTCATTTTCCAGGTTACTACGACACTGTGAAAATTTTGGAGATCAAATCTTGTTAGCGCGAAATCTCATGAACCGCTGCACCTATGGGCTTCAACTTAAGTACCATTTAGTCTTCATTTGGGGATTACGCAGACACTATTTGGGTGACCTTGACATTATTTTCAAGGTCACTACAAGACTGTGATTGTTTTTCAAATGTTTTTAGCAAGATATCTCATGAACCGCTGCACCTAGAGTCTTCACATTTGGTACCAGTCTTCATTTGGGGACCACGCAGACACCAGACGCTTAACGTGACCTTGACCTCATTTTCAAGGTCACTATGAGACTTTGACCAGTTTTTTAAACGTTGTTAGCGCGATTCCTCTTGAATTGCTGCACATTTGGTACCAGTCTTCATATTCGCAGACACCAGTCAATGTCTGTGACCTTGACATTATTTTCAATTGGAACACAGAAAAGTGAATATATATTTTAACCTTCTTGTAAATGTTATTACAATGGATGTATCATTTTACAAATAATACGTGAAATAGAATACATACCCATTCGTTCTTGACGAGGAAGTTACATATGCATTATATAAACATGTAGTCTGGACCCGATTTGAACATAGATTCTATATAATTACGAATTTATGTCACTCAGCCAAAGCAGCATTTTGAAATGACAGTTGGCGTCAACAATATACCACTTCCGTCAAATAGGTCATTTCCGATCATTTCTTGTGTTTAAAAGAGTTGAAAGTGTCAAGATCATCTACAAATCGTGAACTGACGTAATTAAAGTAATGTTATTGTAGTTGTTGACATATAATATTCATTATATTATTGTTATTTTGATTTCTGTAATTGAATGTGATACTCTAAGGTGTTTTTTAAACAAAAATGTCACATTTTTAAAACAAATTACTTTATAAATAGTACCAATTGAGTTATTTTCTTTGATAATGTGTATTATCTACACAAAACAGAGAGATGGCAATAGACAACCACTTACAAATAGAACACACATCTTCATGAGATTGTTTCACAAATATATCAACCATTACTTACTAGACATCTGCTTTAAACAGCGTATGTTTGTTTACAATGAAACAGTGTTCATCTATCATACTTGTTTTATATGGGATTAGGATGGGAATCATCATCCCCAGTAGACATAACTGCATCTGTTTATTGTTTGAACAGGAATGACCAATCAATCATTATAAATCTTCATGTACAGTCGCAGCTTCATTTTATTTACAAACGACTAAACGATAGCCGCATTTCAAGCATGTATAAGCTTATGATTTGCCAAGTCTTGTTCTATTGAAAATATGTGCTTCAGTACAGTTTATTGTCTACCACACTTCCTAGTTGTTTCCAAAACATTGAATTTGTTTCATTTATATCTTTTCAATAGGTTTTGACAGTGACGAATACTATAAATTGAAAAATGTCTTAACCATGGGAATCACAGATATCAATGAAGACAGCTCAAATCGATACAATTACTTCATAAGACTTCAAGTGCTTCATAATTCACTAAACATTCCCACAAGCTATTGTAATGAAAAGTAATGGCTGAACACGTAAGGAGAATATCAATAATTATTGATCACTCCTCTCACATTATAATCATTTCATATTGACAGCAAACGTCATTTTCCTTTGAGAAAATATTCCCCTCATGCCTAGTCCTTCAAGTTTGATGGACACAAACACTTGATAAATATTTGGTTATAGTTGAGGTTGCCTTACTTTCGGACAACGTTGTCAGCCAGTAACAGACGTGAATCAATTGTGTATATTTATTGCTGTAGAATTTGCAAAACTGAGTCTTTTGAAAACTTTGATTGATGACAATAACGCATTTAATAATATATGTGATGTTTTATATTTTTAAAAATGATACACCAGTCAAAACAGTTTGATGTTTCACTCAAACAACATCAACACATATATCAATCAATGATTTATACCAGTTTACATACAATCTTTTATTTTAAAAATCGCAATCACAATCACAATCACGGAAAAAAGATCATAAAATTGCCAAGGCAAAATAGTACTCGAGTGAAAAAAAGTCCATTTTGTGTTTTGTTATATTAAGTGGCATATCTAAGAACAAGTTCGCTGCTTTATAAAAAAGCAGACAAATGGTTGTAGTTGCAATGATAGCCTATTCATAGGCCTACACCAGGTTCATTTCGTGCGTTATCAAATAGACATTCTATAAATTGTGTATACGCCTAGATATCACGAAGTACGCTTGATATGACTAAATATACTGACTAAATTTGCCGCCTGTTATCTTCGAATGCTGTTTCTATGATACGATGTCACGCAAGCGAGTGACGTTTAGACCGTTTCCTAATTCACATGGGGATCATGTCAGCTCTGTTTGTAAAATTATCTTCTTGTTCTATATCTTTTCACTCGCATCACACCACTTGGTCTATATGACAATTTTGACCCAAGGGCAGACACTAACATTAACAAAACCTGGCTTATCAGTTAATTGCTTCCCATACAGCCCTTTCCTGCTACGGGGTGAAAATCACATTCCCTCTTAATTCGTGATACATTTCAAACTCAGGCACCAGTGGTTCAAGTTGCATCTATACCTACAATATGCAATGGGATACGCTTTAATACCAATTGGTGACAATATGTGTGTTGTTAAAGTGTTTCCCATTGACATTGATGTGTTATGGAGTACTTTTCCGGATTTTGACACAGTGAAGCTGCGGTATGGTACTATGGTAGGCAAGTTAATATTATATTTTCGTCCATTAAGTGATATATGATCATAAGTATACACATAAGATTATCAATGCTAGCTATTTATAGCACACATGTGCTCTCTCACAGTAACACTCTAGCACTGGTGTATAGGCAGATACAGTCACTCCAACTGTGTTATCACAGAGCGCTTTCTGAAAGCAGCCAGCCTGTAACCGATACCTCGCCTCTTGCACCTCTGGCATCAGCCGGGAAGTAACACATTGCTCACGCTTGCCCCATCAGACAGAGGAGTTGATATGAGACTGTTTAGCTGCTTTATAAAAAAGCAGACTAATGGCTGGAGGCAATGTTAGCGAGAAATTTATTCCATCTTCATAATGAGGAATTAAAGTGTATAATGTTAAATGAAGGAAAAGCAAGTGGAACGATCTGAATTTTATTAAGAACAATAAAATCTCAGTCGTCAGTATGATCATCAAGATTTGAATTGCAAAAGACTAATTTCTAGCTACCATCGTCATTAGTATAATCATCACGATCAGTGTATCATCAGCGTAACGATCAACATAATAGTTCAGACTTCTTTGACTGTCTTGATAACATTACCCCTTAGGGTGTATTTAACCTGCAGTGGCAGGAGGCTTAAAGCCTGCTCCTGCAGCTGAGACATTTCCATAGTGGGGTTTCTTTAGTAAGTTGAAAATCTTCTGCTATTACACTCCCCAACTGAACTCCCTATTAGAGGGAAGTCTGGGGATCGCCTGTCACCACAAGCTGATAAGGCCTGACCCAGCGTAAACAATAAAGTCTACATGAGTGGGGCGCTGTGTGACCGTTCTGCATGGCTACCAATGGTCGTACAGCATAAGATTTACCATGACAACAACTATACCAGCATTCCCTTTGGGCATGCGCACTTAGCTGAGCCCTCCATTGGTTCCTGATTAGCTCGATCCATAAGGTTGTAGGTCTCATGACCTACAACCAAAAAATACAAAGATCTGGTGGCTTCATTAGTTTATTTACAAACATCATCTGTAATGACAATACTAATTTGATTTTTTACTTGACTGATTGTACTGTAGATACATACATCCACTGGTAAGAATGCCAGTCCATCTAAAATGTCATAGAACAGACAGAACTCATCACTCCGGTTGTAGTGGGCTGCAAGTCCTAAACCTTGAATGCGTCGCCAGATGGTAGAAACAGCCGCGAGAATGCACATAACGCCCAAACACAGCTTGAATTGTTCTGAAGACAGCATATTCAATGTCACTGACATCAGAAGTGACATTCATCTCCATATCAAGTTCTTCACGCTCGTCCACAACAACCTGTTCTTCATAGCAGGCTCGAGTCTTGTTTGGCAGGATGGCATACACTACTGTGACGGTGGTGTCGCTGTATGGGACTCTCGTATAGTATGCCTAGAAACAGAGTCATATGATATAAGGTATGGAAGTTTATAGATAATGATTAATAAGTGTATTTATTATAAATAGCATTCCTAAATATACGTTCATATACTAGTAGCCACACCTCACTGAAAATCATTGGTGGCATCTTGACAATTTCATCCATATAGATTGTCTCTGCATCAACTAGAAGCTCCAAAACTTTATGTGTAGCATAAGCAGGGATTCTATTGGGATGGTTGAGACCATTATCATAAATTGAGAAGCTTTCAGGGGCCTCTCCGTACGTCCTCGGGACTTTTTCTGGGATCTCACCAAGATATCTGCGATGAGTTGGAGCTTGGAGTGGGTCGTTGATTCCTCATGGTTCTCTTGCAGTTCTCCGGGTCAGGAAGGGAGGGCTACCACACCTTCAGCGTATCGTGAGATCGTCTCTGACCTGGTTTTTCTTCTGTCTGGGATGCTTTTTGTTTCATTATCAAACGGATTTTTTTCAACAATACTGGAACGTCAACAGGAGAGATGTTATGTACCTTAGTCACTTCTGTGTTCTCAATTTGTAAGTTAGTCCAATCTTGACGCTTGCAGTTAACACTAGATTTACGGCTACATTTCGAAACAATCTTAGATTTCCCAGCTGCATGCTTCGTGTACAAAGGGCCATCTAAGACCGGCTTTGTTAGTCCGAATGACCTTCATGATGATATACATATACATGATTTTCAGGTATACATCTACCCCTCCCCAGAAGCCAGTTTCATTCACATTCAATTTAACAACGTATTTAATACACTCAGTTAAACTCATACAGACTCATCATACATAAACACGTCAGGTTTGTTTTACAATATCTTTGATGTGAACATATAATCATGACAATTGAAGTCCTACATCTGTATATTTTCATTCACACTGAAATGTTTTAGGCTCGTTTTAAAACTATATACAAAATTTAACATTGTTATTTATATCATTTATAATTAATATCTCTTACTTTAACTACACATGTAGCTGCGAATGTCACATTTTTCCTGTTATAAATTCTAATTTGAATCATGTTCATTAGGAATAAAAAAAAGTGTTAATAATTCCAAGAAAAGTATTTTAAGTAGGACAACTTTGTAGAAAATTTTAGCCGCATTAGCAAGTCTAAACCAAAAATTATGAAAAGTGTTATTACAAAATATTGCAAGTATTGGTATAAAATACTGTTTTGATTACACATATCTCAAGCCAATGGTTTGTCGAAACATATTTTGTCTCAAATAAACATTGACAGTACACCTGATATACATGTATATGATGGCAACACTATATATCAATCTGTTCCACTGCTATCCCTGCAGCAAGAGGCCAGACTGAATTCCCATACTCCAAAGTGAGCCCTTTTACCACATAGTGTACGCTGCATTTGACTTCAGGGATTACAATTATTAAGATTTAAGAAACTTAAAGAAACCTTTCACAAGCTAGTTAGGAGCATATGTTTTTAAAAAAAATGCTTTAAAGATTTAAGGTTCAGATTCCCTTGCATGTTCAATTTCCAAATATTACAATAATGTGCATCTAATATGATATTGAGATTACTAAACCACTGTTTATTACAAAGGTAATGTTACAAAAGATGAGGTTTCATCAGAAATGCAAATGGATTTCTAATTTTTTTTACAATTGAAATTACGATAATGACACACAATAATAATCTTCAAATTTAAGAAAAATGGAAATGTCATCAGTAAAAAAATCCTAACATGTTTTATGTTCAGACCAAAAATGGAACATGTTGTCATTAATTAAAACATTCATTCCTGATTTCTATTTGTCAAAACCACCTGCTCTCGCTTTTATATCATTAATGTATTCTCAAAAAGACAATATAATTCTTAATTTGTCACTGTTAATTACATTGTATGAGACAAAGAAAATGTTAAATGATGGAAAGCTCTGAAAGCTAACACACGATTTTAGAATTGCATGTCATGTTCTAGTGGTGTTCTCTGTCGCTTGTATTTATATATTATTTGTGTATGTATATTTTATGTGGGCCGGGGGCTTTAAATGCAATAAACCATTTGACTTCGACTTTGACTATCCCTCAAATATGTCTATTCCTCCAACTTAATGTGTTTTAAACATGGGGAAGTGTCAAATTGTGAACTAACATCAGGTCTGTATATACCATACTTTCTGTATCTTTTGACTGAATATATTCATTCTGTGTTTTTTCTTTGATTTGTGAAAATGATACCCTCAAATAGATAAAAACAGCAATAGTTACAGTAAATTGATCTTGAAATATGTATATCATATTTGTTACACGAATGGTAAGACAAGAATGTTTAACAACATAGTATCATCTTCTCTTATTTCGTTATGTGCATTATTGGTATGTCAACACAACCATGTCAAAGGTAAACGTAAAATGTGACCGTGTAAGACATATTATGCCATATACTTACTTGTAAGAGCTGAAAGACGAGGTAAAGGGTTGAATTAGAAAGGCTGTTACCATCACCAATTGCGAGAGACAGAAGCAATTGTCCTTGTTAACCTGCCAGACATTATTTTGACCAGCCACTTGAGAGAGCACAAAACATTAAGTAGTGAGATGAAAATAGAAATTCTCATACCAACACTACACACAAAAGTAAATGGCCTCACAAATATTATAATCATTATTCCCTAGAGAGCGGCTTCAAACATCGTTTTTTTTATCGTTCCAAACAAACAATGTCCATGCATCTTACTCCTTTCAGATAGGATTGACTTCTTTGTCGAATACATTCAAATCATCACAAATCTGTCAAGCGCAATCAAAACAAAAAGTATACATAGTAATATTTATGTGTTCAGCTTCTGTTTATTTACAACCATTTGTTTAACCTTTTATAGTCATAAGTCATACTTGTATAAGTCATGTCATATCAGATATACCTGGTATATAGAAGGTGATCGTCTCCTTTGTTTCCAAGTTATTTCCGTAACATTTAAATTATTTCAATGATACAATTTCAGGTTTTGACAGTTACTTCCCAAACAATTTCACAAGCTATTGTAGAACGAAGCAGCGGCTGACCTACTCTACTTTACAGTGAATATAAACGAGTTTATCAAATTGATTAATCCTAGCATATTAAACACATTGTTATGACAGCACCTGGATGTTTCGTTTGAGAAACTATCTCAATAATATCACAAGCACGAAATCCGACTTAATTTCTAGAGGCCCCGAGTCACATGGACATACACACTTCGTGAATCTTTGCTTATTATTAATATTGTCTTACTTTCGGACAGTATTGTCAGCTAATACAACCTTTGAATCATTGGTGTATTCTTGCTTATAAACAATTTGCTGAACTTATTTTAATATTACTATTATATAACACTTATAACGTTATCTGTTATTTACTTATTATTGGTGTTGCAAACACTGTAATCTTGTTAATTAACAGTATGTGAATAAATATATAATAAACAAAATTCATTAACTGCATACATTAAGTATCTGTTTTCAGATCGCCGCTAATGGCTGCAATACTGCCGAAGCGGCGTTAAACAATAACTCACTCACTCACTCTGTTTTCAGAATGCACCATATTCATCAGATGACCCTAATGTTTAAAACCATCAGGCAAACGAATTTGACTTTTAACAAAAGAATACTAAATAGTGCCACTTGATGTATTAGGTATTAATGAGACGTTTAATGTATAGATACAGAGTCACTGGAACTGTGCATCACAGACACCGCAGATGCATTTGAAGAGTCAGTTCGCAGATGACACTGACATTAATGGTTGGTGTCTTTATAGTTTACTCTCTGCAAAATCAATTGAACAGAACAGCATCACTATAAGTGCACAATGTTTCATGCTTTTAGGTTATACAACTTTATATATCGATATATCTGCGATGGATATCTCAAAGGTAATGGTTTGTATTCGAATAGTAATGAATCTGTCAACTTTATGATCTTACTAATTATTAAATGCATCATAAATATCGCAACGACAAAACCATCTGCATATATTTCCCTTTTATAAACCTAAATATCACCAAAACATAAGTTCTATAACGTGAATAAAGGACTTTCTTGCATATATATATAAAAGTTAAAAGTTTATGTTTTAGATATTCTTAAACAAGATGTGTTTGTTAAACACGGATGCCCCCGGATATACCAAAGTCATGTCCAAGGTTAAAGTTTTCTGCAGATGTCCACTGCGGCAAGGTCAAGGTCACAAGGTCAAATATGATGACATCATCTGAAAGGTATAATCACAAGGTATGCGCATGCCAAGTATGAAAGCCCTAGCTCTGAGTAATCTAAAGTTATGGCCAAGGTCAAAGTTTTCTGAAGATGTCCACTGCGGCAAGGTCCAGGTCACAAGGTCAAATATGATGACCTCATCTGAAAGGTCTCATCACAAGGTATGCACATGCCAAGTATGAAAGCCCTAGCTCTGAGCAGTCCAAACGTATGGCCAAGGTTAAAGTTTTCTGAAGATGTCCACTGCGGCAAGGTCATGGTCACAAGGTCAAATATGATGACCTCATCTGAAAGGTTTCATCACAAGGTATGCACATGCCAATTATGAAAGCGCCAGCTCTGAGCAATTCAAAGTTATGGCCAAAGTTAAAGTTTTTGTTGACAAACATGGTGGAAAAAAATATATCCCGAGAATCTCCGATTCGGGGGCATAAAAATGATATACTGAAGATTAACTTTCATATAAGTTCATTTCCGACCGGTTTCACAACATATATGTAGTGTTCATCAGGGGAAACGTATACATTGTGTTGCTAATGATGTACAATGTAGCGTCAACAATGACAAGGGACGTAAACCATGACGTCATATGCATACCACAATAAACAAAATATATACAGTAAATGCGACGTCAACGTGAATTCATATTAAGTACAGTTAAGTTTTGGCGTATATCCTTCAATACATAATCTCTCTCATCTAATCAGCTCTTCATTCTCTGTGCGCATTTTGTAAATTGGAAAGATTGTAAACTGGGGACTGCAATTATTTGGGGGATACATCAATGGTTTGGGGTTTTAATCTGTTGTTTGTGTACTCGCACTCTTGCTCTCAGTACGTCCCACGTTTGCCCAATATACTGTTCACCACAACAAGCGCATATTATTACATATATTAGATTACTAGAGGCGCAAGCCATATTTTCAACTATTTTGAATTTAGAAATATTTGTTAAGGTGAATTAATTTACATGTACCTCCAAAATGTGTGAAAATGTGCTGCAATTTGGCCTTTTACATTTCGCGATACTTCAACTTAACGTAGGATTTTGGTCCATAAAACACGCTTTTGAGAACAGTTGTATCAGATTTTTACTCTGCCATTTGCTTTTTATCAATTTGGTACCTTTCAGAGCGTGTTTTAATATTGGACATGTATCTAACGCCTGTACATAGTTCACCACTTTCGGATATATATTTGGATTACAAGGGTTAAATGTAGTGATAATAAGTAAGGCTATCAAATTGTCATCCTGTTCTATTTGTTTGAGAAGCTCTTCCCTATTAAACGAAGTGGCCTTTGATAAAGCATCTAAAATGATGTTGTCAGGGTAACCTCTGGGTTTTGATAATTGGTCCAGTTCTCTCAACCTTATGTCTAGAATAGCTGGGTTTGATACTATGGTACATATTCTACGGGCTAGAGAAATGAGACAGGAAATGTTGTCTTAATACTGTTTGGAATCTGTGAGTTTGTAATAGATATCCGTTTCTATTTGTCCTGACTGAATACATACCATTACATTTAAGAATGGTAACTTATCGTTTTCGTTTCACGTATTTTCAAGTAACAACAACTAAGTACAGAGAGTTGCTGCATAATGTGCCAACCAAGTACTACAAAACACATTACTACAAATTCGGGTCCTCATAATCACTATAACAGTGACAACATTCTTTTGTAGAGGAAGTGTATCGAAATATAATGCTTCTTAGATCACAGGTTATTATGATATTCTCGTAGAAATTTGGTCTCCGAGCATTTTTTCACAAGACGTGAAAGAAAGATCACTCCATATTTTATAAATATATATCTCAAGCATTGTTTCGCCTACAGAGGCTAGAGAACAACATGCAAAATACCGCATAGTAGAAATACCGATATAGGCAGCTTTCACATGTACATGTAGCATCGCAAACAGACAGATCAGCCAGTCGTTGTTTTAATCACATACAATATCATTCAATGATGCGTTTATGTGTTCTCATTTGGAGGGTTTATGCGTTTACTTTCCTATTCACTTTGGTACATAGGAAATTAGCATTATTTCATTATCGTATATATGTATGTGATGTATTGAACAGCTCTTTTATTGAGATATTCAAAGGAAAAAGGGACATTTCCTTCTGATTATATTTCGATTTCTAAATATACACTCACGTGCAAAAGAAACGTCCCCATACAAAATACAAGATATGTTAATCGACGGGCGATAAATGCGACTGAAACAGCGTTACATCGTGTCATGTCTTCAGAAACCAACAATACTAAATATGAATTTTCATAACATTATCTATTCATAATTCTGAGAAACACAAGTTTTAAGAAATGGTCGTTTTGGAATATCCTTAACTAGACGAGATAGAAGCCTCAAAAAGCCAGTTTTGGCTTGTTTTGTGACGTCCTTCAGGAATGACGCGTCAACAAATTTAAATCAAAGAAGGTTATTTATGTCGAATATATATTTAATTAATTAAATTTCTACTTTTTCAATGTTTTAAATTTAAATACCAAATATTGTGGGCCAAAAACATCTTTAAAAAACGATTTTAGCACCCCATGTCTATTTGAACGGGTGTTAACATAAAAATTGCATACTCTGATGTATGACATTGTGAATACTTTACAAAACATGTGGCTACCAAGTACATTCCAAATCTACTTTCTCCGATATCAATATTAAATTTTATACTGTTTTCAAAATGTGGGGACGTTTCTTGCGTTCTTGTGACTAATACGTTTATACAAGCCGTGAATTAGGATTGATTTCTTACGATTTGTTTGGTCAGAGATGGAATATAGATAACAGAAGCCTGCTTAATGATGTTGGTGGCGTCTTTTCCTCAATCTCGTCTAGTATCGCTGTAACTGTAAGATGTCCTGTGTCTGGGAAAGACAAATAATGTAAGAGGACAAATGACCTTTTGGGCATGATTCTTTAAAATCTTCTGTAATCTAAGTAATCTTGTAGTCTATCAATAGAACGAAACTGATTCAATTAAACAGTAATGACAGTGACCTTTGTTTCAGTGAAAATAAAATATAATGTAAGTACTTATAGATTTATTTTGAAAAGGTTAACATCATGAAATAATACCATTAAGTCAGGAACATTTTAATGATTTGAGACTATCAATGTATGAACAAACTCTTTCGATTAAACGACTATCGTGTTTGAAAAAACTTATTTAAAATGACATTGTATAAAAATGCCATTGTCCAAGTAGCTTTTTATGATATTTTCTGTTTCCAACGTGACAATATCACATTTTGCCATTTTAGCTTGATATATAGTTAACTACACTGATAATTTCAAATAGTAAATTTTTGATGATATAACAGAAAGATCATGTTAAGGGATGTACAAGGCTATCATTAAAGAGTACTTAATATGAACATACCTTTATCAATTATCGTATCGTATTATCATATCTTGGCAATACCTTCCTCTCACACTGTGTGTTATATATAGCATGCAAAATCTTGTCTCCATACAAACAAGTATGTAATTGTATTATCAAACACTACGGCAACATGGACAAAACAACTCATTTTCCTGTCTGCAATGTTTCTGATTTCATTTATGATTACATGATAAAGTGAATGTTTATCTCTTAATTACATGAATTAATGCACAATTTTGCACGGGTTGGAAAGAAATTGATTTAAAAAAACTGAAATGCACCTCCGCATCATGTATATATCGTATATAACCCAACCTCTATGATAGGCATCACAATACCATGTGGAGATGACGAACATTGTACAAAATGTATGTCTATCATTTGACAACAAACTTTTGAGAAGTTCTATATATATACACCTTTTCTCTGCAAGTTACATTACACAAAATGAAAATATAAACAATATGCATAACGAGGACGTATAAAAGATATTTACCCGAGATGTTGCTTTATATAATTGTTTGACCTTTTACATATGACAATATAATCCACACCACAATGATTAAGAATTCATCAAGTGAAAAAATAATTAAATTTAAACACATTTATATGTTTAGAAACAGATATTCCTAGATACCAAAATAATCACGGTTTTAGGGTTTGAGAGCATAAGAAACATTTTGAAATATAAACTTGAGTACTCTTTCTAATTATGACGCATACACGTCAAAGACGATTAACACACCTATGCAAATATATAATATAAAATGAATGCATGCATACTCATGAAGATCTGCATATACATGTACACTTGAAACTGACTTCATTAATTATTAATACATCGTATATTCATATCATATCATATATTCTCAAATATTGTAACCACAATATGAGTGGTGTGTTTCAATACTACATACCACCGATTGATATATATATATACTATCTACAAGGGCATGTTATTATCTAATACCTGATGTGAATGAGTTATTATCTAACAGTAACACATACCACTTACTGATATATGCTATAGTATCTACTATCTACAACTTATCTATTGCCTGCCTTGGAGATCTTCTCATAGGACTTAATAACAACTTTCTGATATATCTAAGTAGAAAAGATCTGAAGCATGTCAATATCAAATGTGTTTAATGTAAATACATACCACAAGTGATATCTAATAAATTAATGACGATCTACAAATATTGTCCTATTATACTGTTAGCGTCCGATGTTTCAAAGAGTGAATTTTAGAAGTAAGATGGCTACAAATCAGAGCTACAGTTCTTGGAGTCAGACACTTTAGTAACCAAGTAAAAACATAAAACGTGTTACGTTAAGCGACTGTCTTGTCAGGATATGCATTAACAGCATGGAGAGCGATTTTCGTGCAAGGAAAAAAATAGAAAGGAGGAAATCACTAATGGGTCTTCCCCATCCGATCATCATCAGGTTTGGACAGTGACCGACATTGAATGAGAGTACCGACTAAGAATCTCTAAGTCAAGGTCCTATTTATTCATGATCACATACGTACATGTATGCTATGACTGTCATTATTATTCATAATTGATTACTGGAACAAGTTGCCCCTGGCATGACCTTCTATAGACACAGAGTGCTGCTCTGGTCGCCAAAAATAAACTGCAAATGTTATTTGTTAACACAAAAGCAAAAAGTCTTATAACCCCTTCCTTTGTGGTGGTTCTTCTGATTCTCAATTCAAGGGTACATTTATGATACGAACATAAGAGAAATAGAAACGTTGAATAGAACTGATAATTAAGGTGACAACATGTCGACAGACATGCATGTTGAATTATATACAATGATAAATATTTGACAGATTCATCCGCCCATACGTCATTCTACGTAAATAATCGTCAAGGGTCACACGTTTTTGAATGTATGTTTTATTCTATTCTCATTTCAAATCACAACCAACCGAGAGTTCACGTGAATAGAGTTGCCAGCAAACTCTAAAAAGAGTTGTCATTTTCAATTCTCATACCCTTCTATGCCGTCGTAGCATCTTAGTGGGACTATTCATTTAAGACATTTTATTTTAATAATCATTTCATTAATATTCATAATAAGATTCCAAAATTACGTTTGACTCATTGGCGCACGCCACACACTGGGCATTGTCCGGTTTTCGATCAGAAATCGAATCTTTTACCTTCATATCGTCAATATACTAAGTCGAGTATCATTAAAGTGGTAGTTTTAAGTAACAGTTGGTAGTTCTCGATGAAATAAGACCATTTATAACGTTTGCCATATTTGACCCCCAACAACACAATGGATGTACCTTTAAGCATTCAGTCATAAGACCATTCGACATATATATATATATACTAATCCTATAGACAAGAGACTTGAAAGTGTTTTAAACAGATGCGCAATAAAATTGGAAATATGTAAAACAAAACATGTAATTCATAATATATCAAATCATTGAATATTTTATGCGCTGACACCATTTATCGTCGCTTACTTTTTTGTAGTCTTCTTAATTACTAGAAGAGGAGGCTCAGCAAGTGTTTCTTCACGACTATTTCTTCTTGTGCAACACTTTTTATTAGTAACTGTTGATACGATTGTTCAGCAACAGCGGAAGCTTTTCCATACGCTAACATCGTTTATTTAGACATTTGCTGAAAAGATTACTGCTATATTTTAGCCACATATTTATTTTTCAATATGTAATTGTAATATAAGAAATAATGGTTTATAAATATCGTTTATCAAAAGTATTGAAAATGTCGGTTAAATATTACTAATAACTACTTCAATTACAGTATTACAGTTTATAATGTTTATTTAAAAGTTTCTCATTGAAACAAACGTGAACATGACCCAACATATGAATATATATGAATATTATCCAACATTGTTGTTAAATAAAAATATTGAATATCACCCAACGAAACTGACTTATGTTGCTTTGAAATAACCCATGTCCATGTTCATATGTTTTTTAAGTACGAACATCGAGCAAAAGTGTCTGTCCCCAAGTAAACAAACTACAATTTGTAGCATGATTGAAATGATAAATAAAATGAAAATTCACAGTTTCTAATGTTCTCATGCAAGCTAAAAGACATACCAACTGGAACATAATCACCAAAAGCGTTAATTTGTTCGAACGTTTTATTCACATTTTCGTCTGTTCGAAGTTTTATGTCAGTTCTGTTACCGTGATGAATCATATGCAAAAATGATCGCTCCATTGATGCCAACATGTCGTGGACTTCAATGTGTCTGCTTTGCTATTGGGTCGCAGCTTGACTGCACTGTTAGAAGTTTAATTGAAAAAAATCAACTTAAGTTTGGTAACATACGTTGTCTGTAAATTTTACTGTCAAATCTGTTACCATGAATAAAACACATGTAACAGCTGCTTATCAAAACAGTAGTCATTCTAAATAAAAGTAAATAAAGGCATCAGTACAATGAGTCGTTGTTATGGTTAAAAACGGGAGCAACCATTCATGTAGCATATTGCACACAGTACTATCTCAAACAGCGTTTCCAAATTCTGATATCAAATGAAATGTTTAATGAGCCTGTTACCATTTTACACAAAAGTTACAGTCCTGACGGACCAATGTCAAAACTGTTTCGGCTATTTGTATATCTCCATGCTAAATGAAAAAGACTAAATGAATATGCAAGTTTGAGGAAGTGTGCCCAAACTAGTTGCAAAAAGATAGCTGCAGTGATAACCTGAGGACCATTACAACAATTTCCATTAATGTCAATACTATTACCAGAAATGTAATTTCTGTTAATGACAATATGGCAACATACCCACATATCTATCTATAAACACAACTATGCTTATAGAATGAGTATTTCGTGATGTAATGTTCGACGATAAATAGTTAAACGTCATCATTAAATATTTGAGAACTCATTCATGTAATTTTCATGCAAATACAATGTAGATGTTCCATTCTGTTACTGCCCTTGTCCAAACTGTTACTGGCGAAGGTCACAAGTTTTAACTTAAAACTACTGTGATTATAAAATAAAAAATGTGTTTATTTCATTTAGTTTTGACAAGTCGAACTTTAGGAAGATGAATAAGGAGAACTAACAAATTTACTTCAGCAGTTAATTAAAATATAGCAAATAAGACTTCTGATTTAGTTTGTTGCTGAGTTCAGGCACTGTTAAAATATTGTGTGACATATTTTGTAACCTTTTCCTATTTCCAAGCTACTACCCCAATGTATATGCATGATCTAGTGAATAACATGATTTTTGTTATTTTTAATAAAAAAAAACGTTGAAGAACATAAATATAAAATAAGAATATAAAATATGTGATTACTAAACTACCAACCTATTCGACTGGGTTTTATTTTATTAGAGTGTACACTGTATTTCCATCAACTTCGAATTCACGTGGTTTTGAAATATTGTTCAACGTGGACACTTGTAGATATATATCGAGGCAAAAATAAACATTTCAGTTACACATACATTCCACAGTCTTATTTCAAGCATGATGAAATTAAACGACAGACTCTTCCTTCTTTTCAAATGCCACTTTCAAGGGTATTTAACTTAAATGCTGACACCTAGCAGTATGACTGAAACCTGCAAGACCTCGTGCCTCTGCATTTCAGTAACACCCGAAGGCATGACTGAAAAAGGCAAATCATGTAATACTCCAATCGATTTCAAAATGTCATTTCACCAACATCTTACTACATGCTTTACATTTCTCAAGAGCTTTTGAAATGGAATGAATAAGGAACATTTTCCTTTTGGGCATGTTTATAATTGTTCGTTTTTAGATGTTTGAAAGAATCCTTATGACTTCATTGTTCTGTTTCACTCTTAGGAATCGTCAGTATTGAAACTGTAGTAGTAAGTGTGTGCGTACTATCGAAATACACATCATCAACGTATTACAAACAGGGCCATTCAGTCTTTAATATTTACATTTATTTCACTTCAACAGCTCAACATCTCCTGCTAGGAATGGCTCTCAAGGATTTAAAATTGAACACGCATGACCAACATCTTAACTGAACAATTCACTTAAACTGCATTAGTAAGTTTACCCTTTAGTGTAATGGTGTGATTTGTAAAGCTATTGTCTAAGATACCACATTTTCAGTTGAATATTCTTGTAGTCTTTACCTCCAAATAAAACTCATTTTTACTGAAGAGAGTGAATTAATGTGTCATAAGGTTATTATTGATTTATATTGAAAATGCTGTCGTCCCAAAACATCAGTAGGAGTATCTACATAGTACATAACAAACAGGATAATGACTTGATTCATAAAGGACATGATGTAATAAATGACCTTCAAATATACACACGGCATTCATTCAAATGCAGTGCTCCGGAAAAAAATATTTTTCATACAACTAAAGTATAAGTCGTATTTTCATTTAAGCTATTGCAGCTTGTTTCTCAATCCAATTCTTTAAAGAAATAAATATCTTAAACCATTTTCACTTAAACAAATATATTACTCCAACTCCAATACTTTTAAATGTGGAAATTTCTTCTTATAATAAGGTAGTCAAATCATGTTAAATGCAAATGAAGTAAGGAAAGTGTTAATGCTTTGCAGATATTAAGTTAAATTCTGGTTGCACTGAAATAAGTTATAAAGATGCAAAGATGAATACCAAAGGTATCATCAGTCCATAGCGGTAAGTTCATTCCTTTTTTTTGCATATGAATTTTAAAATGTTTTGAAACATAAATATTACATATTTCTTCAATACATAAATTGCTTTTGAATAAAGTATGCGCATTATTTAATTCAATGTGAAGTTTTTAAAATGTACACAGGTTCTGAAACAATTCCAAAACTTGATGCCCGTTATCTCTAAGAATTTGTATTGCCAATGAATAATGTATCTTCTTTCATTGTCACACTTGTCTCAGACAACTGATTATATCACCATATGATGCAGTGAATATGTTAAAGGGAAGAAAAACAACTTTTAATGAAAGAACCTGGATTGTCACCGTCAGTTACACCGGAAAGGAATGGATGCCAGTTCAAAAGTAATGATCGAGATATACATGTGCAGGGTCACAAATCATGGTATGAAGAAGTTGATTTGGAAACTTCATGCTACAGAATATGTTCTTCATGCAGGTACATCTTACAGACTAAGAAACACATCTAATTGAGAAAGAGATTGACACGCAATCAGTGTATGAGAACAGAGTCTCAACTCTTAACATCCTGAGATGTATTGTGCAGAAAAGGGTTGACCTGTGGATCAGCCACATGACATGTTCAACAATTTGGGCTTAAATGCTACGTCTTCGTGCAGAAAACTCATTTTGAATGACTGGATACCAAACAAATAAGATACTGGAGAAGAGCATACGGATATTACCGGGGGGAAAATTGGAACTATGTTCCTTTCGCTGACAAATCTATTTTCACATGTTTTAGTAATATTCGTAAGATGTAAGTAAGGCGTCTTCAAAGTAAGAGATACAGAATATATTGCCCAGAGGTGACTGTAAAACACCAACCCCCAAGTCAATTTTGGGGAATATTATCGGAAAATGGCACTTGGAATCCAAAAAGTATTGGTATTCCTTAATTCCCAGAAATATCAAAATGGGATCATTAATGACCTTAAAAACAACATGAATGTCTTGTATTTCTGATTAAAAAATCAGATAAAAAATCAATCCATTGCGGTCGTTCATTTTTGGCTGTTCAGAACATACCATAATTGGAATAACCTTGGAATTCCCAATACATTAACCCTATTTAGACTCTCTGGGACATTATTGGTAAAACATATGCTAAATGATTGCCTACTTCAAGCCAGGAGCTTTGCAAGTTAGTAAATAAATATTGGTATTTTGTCTGAATAAATACCTGTCGCAGTCTCCAGGAATTCATGCCTTAACAAATACACCCACTGAGACAAACAAAAGGGATTAATATTCCTTATTGGATGTACTTTCTTTTGATACGAAATGGTGCTACAATACAACCATTTATTTGTGTCTTATGTCTCCAAAGTCATGTAAACATAGTAATGTAACAAACCTTTGTTCAGCAGCTGTACGGATATTGGCAAATGTATCAGGTTTAATGAAGCTATCATATTTAGTTATATTATATTTAGTTTTACTCCAAGAGTAAATTAATAGACATGCTGACAACCTAAGCTGCATACAGCAATGATGTATACATTTCATGCTATCTTCTTGAATACAGAAAACCCCAGTTAACTGCATTTTTATCACAGAATAAGCCATCAAAGTTTAAGACTGAATAAGCTTTACTTACCACATCATGTTTGTGAATTGCTTAATTACTTTTATTTAAACTCTTACTTCAAAGATTTAAAAAAAATAACTATCATAGAAACATTATTATTGAATTTCCAGGTTATCCTTTAATAGCCACATTATTACATTACTCAATGTACCAATGTACCTGAATACCAGGTTGAATTTTCAACTTAAAGATTGATGACAACAGCAGGACCAATTATAGTGTCAAAGTGTGTCATTGAAAAATCTGTAAGAAATTACCACGTAAGGTCAGAGCATTTGGATCTTCCAGATTGGTTAATCATTTAGCCTGACACGTTTCCTTAATCACCGAGATAAATCAGTCTGTGGTGATGCATTGTAATCCAACTAGCGTGGTATCCTGATCTATTTATTCACTGTAACCTGGTTAGTAAAGCTCAC
Organism: Gibbula magus; assembly: GCA_936450465.1. Taxonomy (NCBI): domain Eukaryota; kingdom Metazoa; phylum Mollusca; class Gastropoda; order Trochida; family Trochidae; genus Gibbula; species Gibbula magus. The sequence goes on from OW388306.1 coordinate 26,334,705, forward strand.
TAAAAGCTTGGTGCTTGGCTGGGATTTGAGAGTGTTGGTCCTCCAGTTTAACTGGAATATATCATGAGTGGTTTTGACGTGAGTGATTTTGGAATGACATGTTATCTGTTCCGAATCAACTGTAGTGAAAATTTCAGAGACATTAATTTGGGTTCGACAAAGTATACAGTAACACCAACTTGGTGGTTGTATGTTTCACCATCGTCCATTTCGTTTATATTGTTTTATTTTAGTTACACGTTTCTAAAACAGATTTCTGAACCATCGGAGTGAGTGAGTTATTGTTTAACGCCACTTCGGCAGTATTGCAGCCATTAGCGGCGAGATATTTAATTTATGTGCCTAATTTAAAAAAGAAAATTGCAATTGAAAAACAGAACACGGCACGAAGGCCGCAAAAACATCAGCATATTATCACAAGTTGAATAAAAGCTGATAATGAAAAGTTAAAATTCACAATTTGTCAATAAGGTGTATAGCCTTTAAAAAATCTAAAACACGATGCTCACCGAAATGAGTAAAAAATTGATTGATTGAAATAGAAGGATAAAAAGTTTCCCTGATATGTGCAGTGTCCCAACACTCACATAGAATGTGTTTGATTGTGAGAGGACACTGACAGGGTATACATACCAGGGGAACTTCCCCCTTTAAAAGATATGAATGTGTAAGATGAGAGTGTCCAATGCGACATCGTCGTAGGACACAAGCTTCCTGCCGGGTAAAAGAGGATAGAGATTTGTAACCCAAATGAGGTTGAATAGTGTGAAGTTTGTTAAGATGTTGTTGGTCCCACTGGGACTTCCAACGTTGTTTAATGTAAGATTTAATAGCAGGTTTGGAATCCATATATGGAACTTTAGTAGGAGAAATATGTTTGAGGTTTAATGCTGATTTAGCTACCGAATCAGCTTTGTTATTACCTCTTATACCCATATGGCTAGGAAGCCAGCAGAAGACGATGTCGCATTGGAGACAAGAATTATGAAGTAATAAAATATCCCTGATAATTGGGTGATCACTCTTACAATTTTTAATTGCCTGTAAGCAAGAAAGTGAATCGGAAAAAATAATGTAATTATTAGGGGTTGAGTTTTTAATGTGATGGACGGCCTTAAGGATGGCCTTAGCTTCTGCAGTAAAGATGCTACTGCCATCATGCAGCCTTGAAGCATATGTTGTTGAAGGAGTTACAGTTGCTGCTGCAACTGTGGATCCATCCTTAGAGCCGTCAGTGTAAATTGGTTTATAGTCTGCGAAAAAATCACGTAGTTCAAAAAATGCCTGTTGAAATATTAATTGGTCTGTATTAGATTTTTTATGAGAAGATAGAGAGAGGTTTACACGGGGCCTGACCAGCTGCCATGGCGGAGTGGCAAGAAGACCGTGCTCTGCTATTGTTGTTAGGTCGATATCAGAATCTTCAACATGTTGTTGAAGTCTGATACCGAGTGGTGGAATTGCTTTAGGTTTTAAGTTATACAACTGCTGGTATTCAGGATTGAATACGCAGTTGTATGCAGGATTACTAGGGTTGGCTTTAAGTTTGGTGATATATTGTAGTGCTAGCTTGATGCGCCGATCTTCAAGAGATGGCTCATCAGCTTCAACGTAAAGGCTTTCAACAGGTGAAGTCCTGAAGGCCCCAAGACAAAGCCTGAGACCCTGATGGTGGATAGTATCTAACACTTTGATGTAAGAGGGGCGGGCGGAACCATAAATTATGGATCCATAATCCAATTTGGAACGGATGAATGATCGATAGAGATGAAGAAGAGTTTCTTCATCTCCACCCCATTTATTATTTGAAACGACTTTTAAAAGGTCTAATGCCTTTAAGCATTTAGCTTTAAGGCTTTTAATGTGTGGGATAAATGATAATTTACTATCAAATGTGAGACCAATAAACTTGGCCTCAGGAACGACTTTGATTGGAGTTTTATCTAGAAATAGTTCTGGATCTTGGTGCATTTTGCGCATATTGCAAAAATGCACACAAGATGTTTTAGCTTTGGAAAATTTGAAGCCGTTTTCCAACGACCATTGATGGATTTTATTGAGGCAGAGTTGCAATTGGCGCTCGATTGATGGCATATTTTTACCTCTGCAGGAAACTCCAAAATCGTCAACAAAAAGTGAACCATCTGTATGGTCATTTAAGACTTTAGCCAAGCTGTTGATTTTGATGCTAAATAATGTGACAGATAAAATGCTACCTTGTGGTACACCGATTTCTTGATCAAAGAAATCAGAAAGGATGGAGCCCACGCGCACTTTAAATTGGCGATCATGTAAAAAATTGGAAATAAAATTAGGCATACGACCTTTCAAGCCAAATTCAAATAAATCTTTTAGGATGCCATGCATCCATGTAGTGTCGTAAGCTTTTTCTAAGTCGAAAAAGATAGACACAGCATGTTGTTTGTTAATAAGTGCATCACGAATAAATGATTCTAAACGAACAAGATGATCAGTGGTACTACATTGTTTGCGGAAACCACATTGAATATCAGTTAGTAATTTATTAGTTTCCAAGTACCAAACTAGACGACCATTGATCATCCGTTCCATAGTTTTACATACACAACTTGTTAAGGCTATAGGACGGTAGTTGGAAGGGTCTGTATGATCCTTCCCAGGATTTTGGATTGGCACAATAGTAGCATTTTGCCAACAAGATGGACATTCACTTGTTTCCCATATATGATTAAATACCTGAAGTAGAACCTCAAGGCAAGGTTCCAGTAAATGTTTTAAAAGCTGATAATGGATTTCATCAGGGCCAGTTGCTGTATCATGAGCTTTAGAAAGTGCAGTTTTCAGCTCTGACAAGGAGAAGTGTTCATTATAATCTTCTCCATTGTCAGATTTGAAATTAAGTGGTCGTTTTTCCTGTACCTTTTGGTACTTTTGGAAAGCAGGGACATAATTTGCAGATGAAGAATTTTTAGAGATTGTTTCAGCCAACTTATTGGCAATGTCAGATTTTAATGTAAGAAGGTCATCATTGACCTTAAGATGTTTTATTGTAGATTTGGAACCTTTACCTTTAATTCTACTAATCATATTCCAGACTTTGCTGATAGGTGTTCTGGAATTGATCTTAGAGACATAGCCTCTCCAAGATTCGCGTTTTTGTTTGTTGACTGTGCGTCGAGCTTTAGCTCGTGCCTTGCGACAGTTATCTAAGTTAATTCTTGTAGGTCCTTTACTGAGCTTGTGTTCAACTTTTTTACATGACTTAATGGCAGTATCGCAGGTTTCATTAAACCATGGCCTGTGAATGCTTGGATTTGCCGAGGTTTTAGGAATAGTTTCAGTTGCTATATCAATGAGACCTTTAGAAAAGGCCTCAACAGGATCAGTTGCATTGATTATTTCATCATATATAATATGTTCACGGCAGAGGGTAGAAAATGTACCCCAATCAGCCTTGGAAAATTTCCAACGAGGATTGTGCTCCTCGGGAATAGGTGATGAGGATTCTAATACAATGGGGAAGTGGTCGCTCCCACATGTATCCTCATGGACTGACCATGAAAAGTCATGTAAAAGGGATGCATCAGTTACTGATAAATCTATAGCTGTATATGATCCTGTAGCAGGATGTAGATATGTGTTTGAACCATCATTGAATAGACATAAATCATTTTGGGTGAGGAAACTTTCGATAATTTTACCCCTAGAGTCTAGGGTATTACTACCCCAGAGGGGATTGTGACCGTTGAAGTCACCCATGATAATAAAAGGTTTAGGTAATTGGGTAACAAGTTGATCAAGATCTTTTATAGTAAGATCTTGAGATGGTGGAATATATAAAGAACAAAGAGTTAAAGTTTTGAATAATGATAAGCTGACAGCTACAGCTTGTAATTGTGTGTTTAATGGTTTAATCTGTGGATAATTCCATCACGTACTAAAATTGATGCACCCCCTTAGCCCTATCAGCAGAAGGGGAGACATAATTATAAAAAGTGAATGGTCTCATTGCAACTGTATCAGATTCTTTAAGATGAGTTTCTTGAAGGCAAATAGCTTGGGGATTGTATTGTTGGGCCAACAATCCCAATTCATTAAAATTGACCTTAAAGCCTCGACAATTCCACTGGAGAATCGCCATGGATGCTAGGATGAAATAAAATATTAAAAGCCTCATGATGGAGGTTTTACAGGAGAAAGACGACGGTCCTTGGACCGAGCTCTGTGCCCCTTTTTGGGGGAGTTGTTTAGAGATGCGGTGTCTGATGCATCCATAAGGACGTCATCAGACTCATGATCGAGAGATCCATATTTGTTGTAGATCTCTACCGCACTCCTCTGGCCTTTGGGAGTGCGGTTTGCTGATTTGGATTTGGAATTTTTAGAATTTTGTTTTGAGGATGATGGTTTTGAATTTTTGCTTGCAGTTGGAGGTATTTTAGATCCTGTCGGTTTGACATGCTCTGTAAGGGACAGAAGAGGGAATGTCATGGTACCTATTGTGGAAGAAGTTGAATCGCGGAGTTTGTATTGAGTTGGGGGATCACTCACCCACTGAATGTTTGTCTGAGTTGATACAGAGCGTTTAGTGGCAGTTGCTGATGATACTATGGTTGAGTATGAGGGTTTAGGACCCTCAAGAACCAGGCGTTTGGCTTCGGGAAAAGAGATATTTTGAGTGAATTTAACTTTGAGTATTTTAGATTCCTGTTGCCACCGTGGGCACTCCTTGGAGGAAGCCAAGTGTTCACCAGCACAGTTGGCGCATTTCGGCAACTCCTTGCACTTCTCTGGATGGCTTTCATCGTCGAGTTAGGCACACTGTGGACAAACACGCTCATCCGCTTTTCAAGAGTTGCTTCCATGGCCAAACTTCTGGCACCGGTAGCAACGGAGGGGTTTAGGGATATACAGTTCTGTTGGGAGTTTGTAATACCCTGCATAAACTGTTTTTGGAGCTTGTGGAGTTGAAAATGTTAAGAGATAGGTGCGCATCTTGATGATGTTGTCCTCCTTCTTGATAGTGAACCGCTTGACAGCAGTCACTGCCTGGCTCTTCAGGTTGTCAAGGAGCTCCTGTTCGGAGGAATCATCGAGACAGCGATCCTTATCCCGGATGATGGTTTTGCTGCTGTTTAGTGATGTATGGGGAGAGACTTTAACAGGATTGTCAATAATGTTCTGCAAAGTGAGAAGTGACTTTGCCTGTTGTTTTGTTCTTACTTCCACAAGAAGGTACCGATTCCTAATCTTCTTTACATCCTTTACATCACCGGCTAGACCTTGAATGGTCTTGGCGGGTGGCGAAAGAATTCAGACGGAGAGGTTAATCATCAGTTGATTATATTACCAGAAATTGAGGAAAGCTGCTTGAATTTGTATTAGAAGTTGAAGTTAATGATGAAGGTTTTGAATTTGTTGATTTTGCAAGTTTAGTTGATTTTGATGCTGTTGCCTCTTCCTCAGAAGAGGGACAATCATCCGGTGAAAGATTGCGCTTGTTTTTAGCTGATCTGGTCATGTTGGGTTGGTAAATATTCATCAACCTGGATCCCCACCCACCACGGAGCACCAACAAGGGCAATGCTGTGTCAGCGGGTCTCCTGCAGACAGCACCGGGGATACCAGGATGATATACTCCACTAAAACGTTGCCAATGGCTATACTTGATTCGGGACCTGGCGCACTACCCGGCGTACGCCGCCGGAAGCGGCGCAACTGGCAAATCACTTGATTGGAACCCGGCGTACGCCTTAGGCGTACTCCGAATGCGCCGGTTGGAAATGACCGGCGAAGGCGGCGTGTAATGGCAGACAAATGTTACCCTTGCGACATTCAATAACCATTTTGTTTATGAAGTTGCTTTGGACAATTAAATAGTTGACTGATTTATTTTTAAATGTCACTGCTTATTTAAAACAATGCATTACACGCTAATAAAATATTAATCAATGTTTTGAAATAATTTTCAAAAAATACTTATATAATATAAATGACATGTTTATTGAAGCTAGTTTGAGGGATGCTGACGTCTTCCTGTCTGTACGCCGATACACTTGTTTCAACTGAGCCTAGTAGAGGAACGGCGTACGCCGGACATGTGACCGGTGTATACGCCGCCAAAACGAATCAAGCATAGCCATTGTTTCACTGGATTGGCCCATTGGCCACCGCTATCTTGGAAGCTGAGTAAAGTTGATGAATGTGTGCAAGATTGCACTAAGAGAGAGTGCCGAGAGTAGGGATAGTACATCAGGAAGGAAAGCATTGTTGAAAGGTGGTGAAGGTATGCAATAGAGCACCAAGAAAGTAAAGAAACTAATTGTAAAGAGAAGTAGCAGCGGAAGAAGAAGGATAGCAAAGACGTGCGCAACCAAGTGCTTGGCATGACCAGCCGATTGACCAGACCGGACCAATCTTGCCACCTGTCTAGATGAAGTCGGGGCCGAAGCAGTGTATTGGTCAGTGGTAGCATTCTGCTACACACAATCCTCAACCACCAGGCATCCTTCCTCCACCCGTACAGGTCGCAGTCCACGGCAAACAGACTGCCCCCTTTTAGTCGCCTCTTACGACAAGCAGGAGGAACTGAGGGCCTATTCTAACCCGGGCACCCCATGGGGGCTGAACCATCGGAAACATGATGAACATTTGTTGGACAAAATCATATGAAGAACAACTGAATATCCTCCACATTTATCAGGTTGTATAACAATTCAAAATGTGTATTTACTTACCACAAAGGAGCAAAGGGTAATTTAAACGCCTCACAAGACAACTTTTGAACCCTTTTCATGACAATCAACACATTTCTTATCCAATCAAACATGAATGTTCTGCAATTTCGTTATATATATAGTGCTATGACAGCTAAAACATGCTCCGTGTGAGAATATATTTTAAAAATTACTAAGGCAATATGAAACTTTAATAGTTTTTTCAAAAATATTTTGGTATTTTGATGGTCTCACTTTCAGCAAACACCGTCAAGTATACATAACCTATGTTCACATAAGATCGTCAAGTATGCCTAACTTGATTCGATAACAGTTTTAGTTTATTTTACAATGTGCAACTTACTTTTGTGATAGTTGTTTAACTGAAAACATGAAAACAACTGATATGACAAGACGCTGAAACAAATTATCTTAATCAACTCTTTGACACGAATAAAGGCGCTGTAGCACGCCGTACTGTGCTCCCACAAAAGGGTAAATAAATGTTATCTAAGGCTAAATAGTACTCCTAAATCAATAAAAGAGTTCTAAAATGAATATACATTTTTCGATTAAACCATGAGAGTCACCTTAACATGTCCGCTGATGACTTATAAAATGAGACTAGAGTTTTAAATATGGTACAATGGTGCAATGGTCAGCCATCTTGCTGTCTGAACTCTCAAGTCTCATGAGACCTGCAAATCAACCTCACACACTGTCACATTGTTGCTCTATACATCGCACCATGTTCTTCCAGTACGAGTTACCGTCTTCTATGGATAAGGCTTATCGGGAAGTCTAAATAGATGTTTTAATATTTTACGTAACAATATATTGTATAAATAATGGTACATGATGAAAATCTGCTCAGCTGACAAAAAGTATAATATAACTTCTCTTTCAAGATCACCAGAGTTACAATATCAACTGGTTTGTTTTATTCAATATGATATAAATTCGCAACATTTTCATAGGATTGTCAGAGATTTGATAGTTATTTCAGAAAGGTATTAAAGTCATGGTTATGGCATGTATCCCTCTATCTTGTTAAATGTGTCTTAAAACTGTGCAGACTCATCTGTCCCGGAATGAAAATATATTGCAGTGAAACAGAGCCTTTCAGCTATCTCCTCAAGTCAGAACAAATTATTTTAAATATCTTAAATACGAGTTTTTGCAACAGTCATCAACGCGGAAATATTAAGCTTAATATGATAAAAATAAAGCACATTAAAAGGTTTTTATTACTTTGTTCATACCAGATAAAGAAATCTTGTACTTGTAAAATTAAATTGTACTGCACAGGCAACTAATGTTTTTGAAAATTATTCTTTTATCCGTTGATTTATCTATCAGTAGAAAAAGTGCAGTTAGATTGAGGTGAAGCATGTGATGAGCAGCTACACTGACATATTATCTTGTTTATTTTGTTTAGGTATACTATATTTGAAAAGGGATAGACTGGTGTCAATCTTGATAAGTTCACTGGGGGTTCGAGTGTAACAGATCTTCAGAATATAGTCTCATGGAACACTGTCACAGAAAAAGTAGAGATGTACTCATATCTCGTGTGTAATACAATTCATATCTAAATTACACTTTTACAAATTACAGTTTATTTTACCTTAGTGAGAAGAGTTTTTTTTTTAATAAATAATCATTAAGCTTTCCTAGCTAGCGTTAGAACTTTGACTTTGGGTTACCTTCTGATAAGGTCTTTGCATGGGATGATTTAAAATTTGTTAATTTCATATCATTATTCTTTTTCATAAAATATATTTAAATGATGTCTGCACTGTTGAATCAACAGTGTTGATATAATTGAATGAAATGGCGGTTTCAACACATTGTCTTTTTAAAACAGACACATTGTATGGATGTCATTGTTTTCTGTTTTCTGGAATTGAAGAAGTTCTTGTAAGTTCCGAATAAATCCTGTCTTGATATGTTCTCAATATTCATTTCCACTAACAGACATGTTTAATATAGAAGAGGATATATATCAACATGTACCTGCATTAATCTACGTTATGAAAATAAAATATGAAGTCTCATATTCTATCATACATGTAAGTCATATTTGTGGGGACCTGGGGGACGATGATGTTGTTTTTAGGTCTTCAAGACTACGTCTGGAAGACCTATTGTTCTTATCGTGCTTTTTGTTTGTTTTTTTTAATTATTATTTGACCTTTTTTGTCCGGAGGATTCCCACTTAACCGCTCGACCGATTTTCATGAAATGTTCAGTGATGATAGTCTGTAACCTGAATTGGTGCACTACTTCTTTCGCGAGTTATCTCCCCTTGAAGTCAAAACTTTATACCTTAATATCTCGAGAACTAATCAATATATTTGCACAAAACTTTCACCACTATGTGGGCAACAACATTCCCTATAGCGGTTTTCGGCCGTAATAATAGATTTTTTGCTATCTCGATAAAACTGAAAATGTTGTGAACTTTCGCGATTTTGAGGGTACGCGTCTTTGAAAATCTTCTCCTAATTCACGGCAATACATACAGCTATGTGTGATAGCTCATTTTGAAGATAAATGAATTCCGGAGAGGACTGTGTGGGCCGAATTTTGAATTTCTTCCTAGAATTGTAACAATATGTCCTTGAACATGGTCATTTTTAAAAAGTGCGATTTTCTACTATATGTTCAAAGGGACATAACTCTGTTAATAATGAACGAATTCAGAAGTTACTGATTTCCATCTCTTTGTGATAACTAGTTTAACAATTTCATAACATATCATTATCATATAAAAGTTGATAGTTTCGGCACAATTTGGACATATTCCCCAAAAAGAAAAATTTGGTGATTTTGAGACTTTACGAGGGCTACTTTCCTGGTAGAATTGTTGATCGTAAACCACTGACGATACCATTATGTTAGATAGCTCATTTTGAAGTAGAGATGTCATGTATTACAGACACATCATTTCAATCATGTGTCTGTCATAGTTCATGTGTGACTGGTCATAGAATATTGTCATTTTTCGAAAATCGCCATTTTCAGCAAAGTTCAAATGCTCACAACTGCTTAACTAATTTGGATATCTAAATTTTATTTAAAGCTCCGGATGCACAAATTCAAGAACAACAACTTTTCTGTTGAACCCTTTCATCAATAAGTTCATAGTTACGCTCCGAACATCTTAATCGTTGTGTAGGGGTCAAAATTTAAGCATTTTTGAATATTTTTTTGAATATTCAGAAGAATATAACGCATTACCTATTGATGCAATCTTAATGATGATTACATCTACCTAAGTTGAAATTAAAGCACAAGTTCTTCTATGTAACACCTTAGTATGAAAATATTAACCATTTTGTCTGAATCGTGAGAAAGATCATGTAGGGGTCCATTAATAAGCGATTGTTTCATTTTCAAAGGGTCATTGTCTTTGGAGAATTTAAAAAAAAAACTACTAAAGATCGAGACATGTTTGATAGCCCGTTTTAAAGCAGAGAAACTGATGAATAACCGAGAGTCCAACATGAAGTTCAAGGTCAAGCAGAAGTCTTGAAGACCTAAGTATTGCCTTGGCAATCCTAGTTTTAGAATTGTTATTAGATATGTTATTTCTTTCCAATCCAATATGGAAGCTATACTTAAGATTTGTTCCAGACAATCAAAACAGATAAGATCCTCAGTTGGTCTCGATCAAGAATTTATGCATGTAATTTGTACTTGAATTGAACCAACATAATCTTTAATAATGACTTTATATCACACAGCTGGAAATCGGAGGCATTTTCCCTGATCGGCGTCAATGCAACATCATTGTCTTGCTTATTTTGTTCCCGCAAATGTATGCGATGCCCTATATCATTTCTTCAAAGCAATGAAGCAATTATTACATTTTATTTAAATCACACAGCTCAGTCACCATCTGGAAAAGAGAGGTATTTCCTCTGGTCGCCGACAATAATGTACCGTTTAATATATCAATTCCTGTTACAAGTGTGGAAGTGACACCAGCAGAGCACATTTTAACATCATGTTCTTGCTTCTTTAATGTCTGTAAATGTATGTGATGCCCTAAAACAGTTTTTCAAAACAGCAATTGCAAAAATGCAGCAATTATTACAGTAAATCCATTTTACCTAAATAACATTTTCAACGAATGATTTTATAAATGATACTACAAGAGTGTTTAACAAAATAATACCGTTTTCATGATTTGATTACGATGTCAACAGATAACAACAGACTTACTTGGAAAAGTAAACAGACTGAACAGGAAAGTTAACACATATAATAAGACAGACATTAACCAAATTCACCTAGCAGACCCGGCCGACCACAGCAGCAAAACACACTATGTAGGGAGTCGGAAATAGAAATCCACTTACCACCATGCCAATAAAACAGTAACTCAAGATACTTCGCGACGCTGATACAGCAACAATAGTTTCCCAGACACCTTTCTTAAACAGCGAGTTCTTCCATTATATCATTTTCATATGCGATTGGCTCAATAATGAGTATTCTTATAGCTCTTTGCCAAAAGCGCACACTGGTGTAAAGACCAAACAGTGAAAGTCGTCCCTTTTTCTTTCTGAACTCACTAGGAGTGTAACATAGCTGTCAATCTAGGCGATTTAAAGGGGCAGTAGCACGTTTTTTGCAAAATTTATTTTTTCAAATTTCCCATTTATAATGATAGTTCATGTCATTTAAACTAACTTAAGAGGGTAAAACATCTTATTACACAAACCAATTATCTGTAGCGGTAAAAAATATGTTGCGTATAAAGCAAAAATTGCATGGCGGCCATTTTATTGTGAACACAATTTATTATTTTATATTACAAAAACATTTCCCATGGCTTTACCGAAACATGTACACTCATTTTAAACTTTATTTTCGGAAGAGAGAAGGATGTTTTACCATTGGCGAAATTATTTTTCAAATACATTTCATGAACTTATTTAAACGAAAAAACGTGCTACAGTGCCTTTAAAGTTATCAGTCACATTGCTTTCACTTTCATAGCAGGTACCCTGCTAACAGTTTCAGTCACATTTTATTTACAACCATTTCTATGAAGCTATTCAGTCGTCATGATGAACATATTTCATATATATACGTGTGATACATTGTTCAATACATATAATGGTATGTCATGCTTCAAAAACATTGTGTTCCAAGGTTTCTTTCCTTTTCAATTGTTTTAATAGATATTGACATTTAAGTTCTATAAATTTAGAAAATATCATAATCATCTCAATCAACAAATCAAATAAATACAATGACTGTATATTCTTCTCAAAAAGAAAATTGAAGGTGATATTATTCCATCTTGTCAGCTTCTTCTTCAGGAAAAAAGTATCTCTTTTTTATTTATTCCTCTTTATTCCTTTCGCTTCAGACGTTTACTATTACTGGTTTATTTGTGGAATATTTGACTGAATACATTTGCATGAACTGCCCTCATCCTATTTTGTTCAATATCATCTGCCAAGGGGCCGGGCCTGAAAATAACATTGCACTTTCTGTACCTTTCTCAATTTTTTTTTTGTACTGATTTAAGAACCATTCACTTCAGAAGTAAATTGTTTTCCATGACATTTGATTTATTAGAGAAGAATGAATTCGACACAGTTGATAAGTACACATTCAATGGAAATATCAGAACGTCATATTTTCAGTTTCGACTCGGTGAAATAAAACTTTCAATCATAACAATAGGATGACGTAATAAGAAGACCGCGTTAATGACAAATAGCCTCTATATATCTGACTCTATTTCCAACCTCCTTAATGACAATTAGCCTCTAAATATATGTCTCTATTTCCAACTTCCTTAATGAAAAATAGCTTCTTTATATCAGTCTCTATTTCCAACCTCCTTAATGGCAAATAGCCTCTATATATCTGTCTCTATTTCCCACCTCCTTAATGGCAAATAGCCTCTATATATCTGTCTCTATTTCCAACCTCCTTAATGACAAAGAGCCTATATATATATATCTGTCTCTATTTCCAACCTCCTTAATGACGAATAGCCTCTATATATCTGTCTCTATTTCCAACCTCCTTAATGACGAATAGCCTATATATATATCTGTCTATATTCCCAACCTCCTTAATGACGAATAGCCTCTATATTTTGGTCTCTATTTCCAACCTCCTTAATGACAAATAGCCTCTATATATCTGTCTCTATTTCCAACCTCCTTAATGACAAATAGCCTCTATATATCTGTCTCTATTTCCAACCTCCTTAATCATTAATAGCCTCTATATATCTGTCTCTATTTCCAACCTCATTAATGACAAATAGTTTCAATATATCTGTCTCTATTTCCAACCTCCTTAATGACGAATAGCCTCTATATATCTGTCTCTATTTCCAACCTCCTTCATGACAAATAGCCTCTATATATCTGTCTCTATTTCCAACCTCCTTCATGACAAATAGCCTCTATATATCTGTTTCTATTTCCAACCTCCTTAATGACAAATAGTTTCTATATATCTGTCTCTATTCCCAACCTCCTTAATGACGAATAGCCTCTATATATCTCTATATTTCCAACCTCCTTAATGACAAATAGCCTCTATATATCTGTCTCTAATTCCAACCTCCTTCATGACAAATAGCCTCTATATATCTGTCTCTATTTCCAACCTCCTTAATCACAAAGAGCCTCTATATATCTGTCTCTATTTCCAACCTTCTTAATGACAAATAGCCTCTATATATCTGTCTCTATTTCCAATCTCCTTAATGACAAATAGCCTCTATATATCTGTCTCTATTTCCAACCTCCTTAATGACGAATAGCCTCTATATATCTGTCTCTATTTCCACCTCCTTAATGACAAATAGTTTCTATATATCTGTCTCTATGTCCAACCTCCTTAATGACGAATAGCCTCTATATATCTGTCTCTATTTCCAACCTCCTTAATGGCAAATAGCCTCTATATATCTGTCTCTATTTCCAACCTCCTTAATGACAAATAGCCTCTATATATCTGTCTCTATTTCCAACCCCCTTAATGACAAATAGCCTCTATATATCTGTCTATATTTCCAACCTCCTTAATGACAGACTGAGGTGCGCTTTCTTGTTATCACCAAATACATTTGTCTAGACAGAGTCTCGACAGCAACAGACGTATTTAATATATACTGTAACATTTTTATTAATACCTTATTAGTCTATTGACAAGACGCCACTCATTATTTTAAGTAAGATACTTTAGGGTTAACGTGTCGCCTCAGGAATATAACGGAAATGGTCACGCCCAACTGGAAAATACCATATTGGTTGTTGTCCCCTGATGCAGGTTTGTGAGGAGATGTCTGATTGGACTATAAACTTCAGGTACAACGCGCTGACAATTAGGCACATAGAAGGTTGTGAAATGTACCCCGGCTTAAAGGGGCTGTAGCACGTTTTTTGCAAATCTCTTATTTTTTCATTATAGGTCATTTAGAAGTATTTTAGAAGTATAACATCTAATTACACAAACCAATTATCCGTTGTACTGACATGGCGGCCATTTTAATGTGAACACATTTTATTATTTCGAATTACAAAATCGATTCCCATGGCTTTACGGATACACATATACACACAGGATATTCACCTACCATCTCTTTATAGTTGTTTGATTTTCAACTTAATGGCAAATAATTGTAACACGTGTTTTTTTAAGAAAAATCTGATTAAATATTTAAAAATAAAACTGTATTTGATATGATAACAGTGTTTGACACTTTTGATAACATATTTAATGTTAACAAACATGATGCATAAAGTTGTTCTTATCGCAGAACGACAACAACATATCGCTATACTCTATTCACTATACTCAATCAACTGAATCAACAAATTTACTACAGGCACGATTAATGAGCAACAACTTCACTAAACTTTTCCCGTTTTATCGGCTTTACAGATATTAAATGGTGAGTACAGAAAGTTGTGAAAGCATGATTATGGCTTTTATTCCTATTTCTGTCACAAAACTTCGATGATTCCATGTCTACCTTTTAGAATATAAGGAGTCTATCAGACATCTCCTTAATAATCCGAAATCCTACGTTTCAGTTGTCATTTATGTGGAAATATATTGCCTAATGTACCAACAATCAATCATAATGAAGATGTTTATCAATCTACAGAAACTACAGAATTCGCGCTGTATTTTAACTTGACTTTCATGAGTATATTCACTTGGTGACTCGTACGTCATTATCTTCGAAACCCCAAAGTACAGGTGTAACTCTGCTTTAGTATATAAAGTAATGAGAATTGGCTGAAAGAGTAAAAACATGTAATACTACAAAGAGTTTATACATTCAAAAAGCAACGGTAACTTTCATGCACAACAGTTCTCTAAAGCTGAAAGGGTTATCAAGACCCTGCTTCTCTCCAAAATCGATAGACGATCCATTTTTATCCTGCCCCTTGGGGCGAGCGAAAATAATCCACCATAAAAAGTCATCCCATTAAGCTTCAAAACATATTTCACTAGCTCTGTAAACATGACACCATTCAAGCGATAATATCTATAACACTTAAATTGATATCAAATAGTTTCTCTAAGGCAAAAACGTGACAAGAATAACATTCAAAATAATTGCAAATGCAACATTTAGTTTACGAATATTTAAAAAATAAAACCAATAACATATAATTGTTGGAAATGTAATGTTATCAATGCATATTGGTGTCGTTATCTGCACTTCTGGATATTGATATCTCATTCATGTCATCGATATTATTCATATTATGATATTATTTTGCATAATCATATAATATAACATAAACGTCATTGGCATAAAAGTAAGATTTAATTATTAGATTACACAGCTTGCAAACAAAACCATAATTCTATGTATAACTGGAAGTATCAATGAGTCCGATATCCTGTTAGTGATGGTTCCATCACTGGGAGCTGGAGTTTGAGCCGTACGTGTAATCTGTACGTGACTGATTAACTGGTTGGGTTATACATCGAAACTACACATGAAATACACAGAGTTATATAATCAAATAGTGTGTCTGTTATGTATGTCTGTGATGTTGTGTCTCTTTAAGATATTTGTATTTTACATTTTATACTGTGAATGACAATGTTCATGTATGTCAACATCAAACGTATCCCTCAGGCATTGTTGCAACAACAGACGCGAGAGAACCATGCAAAGGCCTGCTAAGTAGAGATACGGAAATATACAGACACATTGTAAACAGATATTACCGGAACATTCAAAGACAAATTGATTTAAGGATGTATTTATTTGTTCTAAAACGGAGGTGTCATGCAGTTACAGATACAACATTTCTGCATTAACATTCGGGTTCATTTTGTTCATGTTCATGTGATATGTATTAGATACATGATGACACAATATATCATCATATTTTGTATACACCACTTGTGTCATCATGTATCTGTTTTATCCAATAGGCAACGTTTTACTGAGCGGCTGGTTTTGCAACAATGTTGTATTTACTTAGGGCGTCAGCCAGGTGTCTGTGGCTCCGCCCTTGGACCGCCCTGCTGCTTCACGATCGTCCTATCAGAGAGTTTAAAATAACTGTGGCTGATAAATAAGTGACGTCATAGATACAACCACACTTTTCGTGATACACGATATATGGATATTATAATATCAAAGGGAATTTAGCCGCCCATTGGATAATTCACTGTACATGCATACATGATTTCTGGAATCGGTTCTCACTAAATTATTTTTTAAAATATACGGTACCGTCGTTGTAATCGTTGATATTTGTCAGCGTGAACTGCATTATATTTCCATGTGTGTGGTTATATAACATTTACCATATGTTTGTCTAATGGGGAAAAAAAACATTTACGTAGGTTACCTCATCATCTCAGATTGTATATGTTATTAGTGTATAGGCTTCATTTTCTATGTTTTTGAAAATACAAAAATAATCCGATCTATTCATGGAATACTTTTTAAATTAGATCTTGTAAGAATTGATGGATTAATATACGCCGTGTGTTGGGATTCATATCTCTAGCGCCGTGTGGTTGTGTAGGATTGTCAGAGATGGAAAAGAGATAACAGAAGCCTGCTTAATGTTACTTTTTCAATATCGTCTAGTATAGAAGTAAACTGCGGTTACCTGTGTCTGCATACTACAACGCAAAGACATAGTAAAAGTGGCCCGTTGGTCATGTATATTATCTAGTATAATATATTGTTTTGAAAATATGTTACCCTTTTCAGTGCTCTGCTCACGAAAAACGAGCATACGAAAATATCGCAGTCAACCATAATACATTGGAGACCTTTGTTTCCTGATTTTATTGAGAGGTGAGACAGTATACTATCGATTTTAAACAATTAATTGTGGACTGAGGCTATAATAAGATCATTGTTATGTTTAATTTAACGTAATGATCAGTATTAACATTGCATAAGAGAGTTGATACTTGTCAAAGAAGTAGATATCACAAATGCCGCACAAAGAGATCATTTAGTGTTAACAAAATTACATATATTTTATTGTAACACTGAATTTGGCATCTTTTACTCGGATTGGCTGTAAAGGAGTTAAGCGTTAACAATCATAACTGACAACTTAAGTGCCACATTCACCGTTTCAGCTTTAGCAAGTTTGCTTGCATGGTCTGTTTAGAGTGATTAAATCAATTCTCTAAAAATCAACATTTTAAAAGCTAATTATAATTTAGTAAAACCCTAGAATAAAACCGGTTCCAGTATTTAGAACTGATATAGTCACTAAGTAGAGTATAATTATATGTTGCCAATTCTTATTTATTTATTTTGAAAATGTTGATATGTTGAAGGAAGACTTTTGTTAAATTCAAATTTCAGTCACAGCATATACGAGGGGCGTTCAATAAGTGTTGCAACTTCAATATAAAACCAACTCGCGTAGTCAATTTTTTACTTTTATTTTTCAATATAGTTACCCTTCACCTCAATACACTTATTCCATTTCTCTTTAAGACTTTTGATGCCGCTTTTGTAGAAGTCTTCCGTTTGCCCCCCTGACCAAGCCTCTGTGGCAGCTTTGACGTCTTCATCATCCCGGAAGTGCCTTCCACGTAGGGCGGATTTCAGGTTTCTGAACATGAAGTAGTCACTGGGGGCTAGGTCTGGGCTGTAGGATGGGTGGTTAAGCTGTTCGAATCCACAATCACGTATAACAGCCTGTGCAACTCTTGACTTGTGGACTGGAGCGTTGTCATGCAAAATCAGAACACCACGTGTCAACATTCCACGGCGTTTCTGTCGAATTGTCTTTCACAATTCTTGCATTAGGTTGGCATAATATTGACCATTCATTGTAGTTTTTGTTGGCAAGTAATCAATTAATAATATGCCTTTTGCATCCCAAAAGATTGTCGCCATAACCTTGCCAGCTGATGGTTGAGTGCGAAACTTCAGGGGAGGCGGTGAACTCGGGTGCTTCCATTGCTTGGATTCCAGTTTAGTTTCCGGGTCCCAGTGGTGGATCCAGGTTTCGTCACCTGTCACCAGACGAGACAAAAACCTGGCTTCATCCGCATTAAACCGATCCAGGAGCTCAATGCAACTTTAGGTTCTTTTCTGGCGATCTTGTGCTGTGAGGTTTCTGGGTACCCATCTTGCAGATACCTTGGACATACCAAGATGGTCATGAATTATTTTTTCAACACTTCCAACTGATATCTGGAATTCCAAAGACAGTTCAGAAACTTTAACACGGCGGTCAGCTAAAATTCGTCTTTCGATAGCGGCAATAACTTCCGGTCGGGTGACTTCAGATGGCCTGCCTGACCGTGGGTCATCGTCTAAGGACTCCCTGCCCCGCTTGAACTGAAGAGACCAGCGACAAACTGTTAAAAAGTTAGGAGCATCCTTACCCATCACATTACACATACGATTATGTATTTCTGTAGCTTTGCATCCCTCTTTAGTAAGGAACTTGATCACAGCGCGTTGTTCATGTTTGAGAGAATCCATGATTATGGAGACCCCTAGGTTAGCGCAGCTATTATATCTAAATAATTGTTATGTCTAGAAATTGTTTTGACATGTGTCAATGTTATGTTTTGACTATAGTACCACCTGCTATAAGCTGACACTGTTTATGTAAACACCAATGCCCCGCTTGCAACACTTATTGAACGCCCCTCGTATATACGAAACGTGTCTATTTATTTTTATTTTCTGTTTTCGCAGGGAAAATATCATGCATGTAATTTACAAATTTAGCTTGATAATTACACTGGTAAATCACAATATGTAATTGTTGATCATGAAATAGAGAATGGCATAAGTTAAGAGAAAAACAGACAGAATATGAATAAACCATTATTGTTTATTAATTTGTGGGCACACTATTCCTGTCAATCTAACCTGTAACATCGTGTCTCTCTCCACCCATTATGTCAATGTGTTATCACTCCTAGTGGCAGTGTGAATATGCAACTCTTTTCTTTGTTAGTTTTCACCTTCATCTATACTTTCATGATACAGTGAATGTCGATCTGTAAATACATGTAATCAATACGAAAAGTTACAAAGGCTGTAATTAAAACGTATTTTAAAATAAAATTGAATTGAAGTCGTTTAAACAATGTATTACCTAAATCCAAGTGCATCATAAAATATAATCCAAACTTCTGGACAGGCACTACTAAACCAACTTGTGGAGAGTATGGCAATGATTTGGCAACAACATTCTTTTAGAATGAGTCAAATTACAGAATATAAAACAAAGACATGGGCTGTGTAGCTCATCGGGTTTAAATTTTGTTTAGCGATATAGCAAATTTCAAGTACTTCGTGTAATGGTGAAGAAGATAGAAATATGTATTAAGGTCGTGGCCCCTGTGTCCCATTTTTTGGGCTACTGGGTCACCAAATATACAAATCAGAATCCCCATTGGTCTTGGAATCGGTAAATTAAAATACAGCTTCCTAGATATTTTTGTACTGGAGTAGCTGTTTTAGGTCACGACTCCTGTGACACATATTTGGGATCACACGGTTATCCAATCAACAGATTAGAATCCCCATTGGCCAAGGAGTATATGTGACCCACCTGGAAAAACGAGGGAAGATGTGAGTTTGGTTGATCAACTTTACTGTTTACTCAAAGAAACATGGCAGAAGACACTGCGTAATACAACATGACATAATACATGAATGTCCTTGGACATATGCGCAACGGATAAATTGTTTATAAAGTTTACATACTTGTAAACCCGGTTCCTTTAATAAAGGGCTATGGTAATACCAATATACAGTAGTGACAATGTGGCCTGGTTCAGCAACAGCTATTAATAGTCCAAACAGAATTATATACATACACGACAAGAAGGAAATATTTACGCTAGAAATATTTCTACAAGAGAAATTCAATTTTGCATTTAATTTATCAGTACTTTGCAGTAAAATGTTACTTTGGTAAAAGGAAATATTTACTACAGAAATATTTCTACAAAATGAATTTAAGTTTACATTAATGAAGTTCATCATTACTTTATGAAAGTGTTGGTTTTAATAAAGGAAATATTTACAACAGAAATATTTCTACAAGAAAAATGCTAGTTGACATGAAATTTGTCATTAATTTATAAAACTGATGGTTTATTAAATGTTAAGGAAAATATCGGAAATGGACTTTAAATTCCTAAGAGAATGATATAACATCTTTATATTTAGTCCAAATAATCATGAAATACAAAAATCTGAACTTGGAAATAACTTCTGAGGCTTCTAGCAAAACGCCTTCATATTCATTCAAACAACAATTATCTCCCTTTGATACTAAAAATGTACAGTAGAGGTACTTTACAGAAGCTTCCTTGCCTAACTTATTCAGGTTCAGCAAAACATGTCAAAACTACAATTACAATGTGAATAAATGATTTACACATGAGCGAAAAGTAATAATACAGTACAAAAATACATTTTCATGATGTATTAATACCATATTTACTCTATCAAGGATATTTTACTGAAAAGAGTCTATTTGCAAAGTGGCGGCAATTTCACCGCGAAACAGCGTTGTAGTAAAATGTCAAACTTTAGCGTAAAAGAGCTTTATATTACAAAACCTAGATACATTTGTGTTCTTAAACATGTGGCATGAAAGTGTACACAACAATGAATGTAACAAAGTCATAAATACCTGGAAAAACGAGGGAAGATGTGAGTTTGGTTGATCAACTTTACTGTTTACTCAAAGAAACATGGCAGAAGACACTCTCCAGCCAATCAGCGGTCTGGATTTCTATCCACGTAATTGTCCCAGAGTTACTCCCCTTAGACCGTTGACAAGAACGGTAGATGATAGAATAAATAATTATATTATTTATGTCTGCCATATTTATCAGGTACCAAACATGATCATATTCTTACACATACAAACACCATCTCAGCTTTCTAGAGCTATCATAATGGAGAAGAAGATGAAACTAGGTTTCAGGGGGTATATTTGGGATCACAAGATCACCAAATCTACAACTTAAAATCCCCATTAGTTAAGGAGTCTGAGCATAACAATCATCTTTCTCGAGTCATTGCTGGATAAGAAGTCGAACAAACGAAGAGTCTACAGAAGTTTGGACGGACGTGCGGGCGGACGCATAATGCCATGCCATGCCAAAAGTGAAAGGCCTGATGAGCTAAATTTCAAGTCAACCTATAGAGGAGATAAATTGGAAAACAGATATATGTTTTACTCAAAATGTTTGGTTGTATCATCTTTTGACATTTCAAAGATTGTAATTTAAAGAAACAAATGGATAAAAAAAACATACAGGAAATTACAATTAAAGTAATATACATTAATGTTTCGAAAACAATATATTTTAATGCAGTAACTGAACATCTTATTGAAAAATCTAGATATATTCAAAGGGCAAAGGACTACATTGAATTTAATTAAAATCTTCACCGAAACTCTTCGTCTATGTGATAGCTAGCATAAGAATCGCGGTAAAAAGAAATGTTGATCCTTCCTGTGTTTTATTTGAACGTGAAACATTATTAACATACCTCCGTAAATACAATTTATATAATATACATACTCATCATTGTCTTGATATTCAATTGATAGTAACGTAACTTCGTTAATAAAAAAAACTCATAAATATTCATGACACATGATGAACCAACACAATAGATTATATTTTCAAAAGTTGTAGCCTCAGTACCAGTGGTGTGTTGCAATATTACCTTTGAAGGTAACTGGTTGCCTGCAGGGAAG
The DNA here is from genome assembly GCA_936450465.1 of Gibbula magus. NCBI lineage: Eukaryota > Metazoa > Mollusca > Gastropoda > Trochida > Trochidae > Gibbula > Gibbula magus. The sequence goes on from OW388306.1 coordinate 26,356,642, forward strand.
AACATGCGGTCGATGATCACGTGACCAGACTTGGGAAGCCTCTCAAAGAAAGAAAAAAACTCTCTGACATCCCATTTTCAGAATCAACATGGCCATGTTATTATCTAACAATTAATATGATTAAGTTATTATCTAAGAGCAATATATACAATTTTTTTTAATCTAAAACGTATCTATCATATAACTTGGGGATCTTCTCTCAGGACTGAATAACTACTCTTCCTCATATTAGTAAGTAGAAAATATGTAAAGCGTATCTGAAGACTTCCCATTATAATGTAAACGTTCATACATTCCAAAGAGTGAATTTCAGAAATAATATTTAAATATATTTGCTACAAATCAAAGTTACAAACCTTGAAGTCAGACACCCAGTAAAAACATAAACCTTGTTACGTTAAGCGACTGTCCTGTCAGGATATGCATTAACAGTATGGAGAGACACTTTCTTTCAATGAACAATGTCGACAAGAAGAATAGAGACGATTTTTTGGATATACAACTTCTTTATTCTTTGAAGGCGACGTTTCGACATAGGTTCTAATGTCATTGTCAAGCAAGTGGTACACAAGTGGGAAAACAGCTGGGTTATATACATGAATTGGTTTTACAAGAGATTGGAAATGAGTTGTTTATACAATAAATTGAGTTGATGGACAAATGTTGAATAGCTAATTGAGTGGAGGCCAGTTATGTGATGTACAGAGACTGCATGAAGGATTGAAGGCAACGTTTCGACATAGGTTCTAATGTCGTTGTCAAGCAAGTGGTGACTTAGTTTGTTGATTGTTGCTACTGCCGCGTCTCCATATAGACGGCGGATGACTTGTTTGATTGGCATTCTAGAAGTTGATGTTATGAAGAATAGAGACGATTCTATTGATATACAACTTCTTTATTCTTTGAAGGCGACGTGTCGACAGAGGTTCTAATGTCGTTGTCAAGCAATGTCGACAAGAGAAAATTACTAATGGGTCTTCCCAATCCGATAATAATAAGCATGGTCAGTGTTTGACATTGAATCAGAGGATCGACTAAGTATATTTAAGTCAAGGTTGTATTTTTGCATGAGCATATATGCTATGACATTACCTTCATAATACATTACTGGAACAACTTGCTCCTGGCATGACCTTCTATAGACAGAACGTGCTGCTCTGCCCGCACAATATAACCTGAACATGTTAAAACAATATCAAAGGGTCAAGTGATCAATTCATTGTTAATGTTGGTCTGGTTCTCAATTCAATGATACGTTTTAATACGTTTTTCCAACTTTTATATACTGGGTGATTTTTGTCAGCTGTTTTAGCAACATTTTTCATGTAAATGTATTGGTGTTCATATGTGCGAGTATGTTTCTCTATGTTGTTCTGTGTCTGTGTGTGTATTTTAAACTATTTAATCCAACCGTGTAAAACACATTTCCTTCCGGATAATAAAGCATTATCTTACATATATGGTACAAACAATACATAAATAGCAATGCCTGGAGCCTTAAAACAATGAACAGAAGTGATCATTAAGGTGACAAGCTATCGAGATATGCCGAATTATACATAATGATAAACCACAGAGGGTATTCGACTGTACATGAAAAGCGGATGTTACACCGCTGCAACAACCCATTTTTCAGTGGACAGTTTCCTAGAAGCATCCCTGTCTTCACGTTCACGTTAATTGTAGATAATGTTTTCTTTTTAATGGGCTCAAATTAACTCTGTGTGTCGGCAGATGAAGTACCCTATTTATGCTGTGACAATCGTTCTTTAATCGGGATAATTTACTGTCGTCTGTCATATGGCGTTGGCATACCTTACGAAAATACATGTATGTCTAAATTTGTCAATCGCGGCAATATACATGTAGAAATGTAGACACATTTTCTATGCAGAGAGAATGTATATTTTAATTATAGATGCTCAACCCACGTACTTTGGACTGTTTAAAGCCCCTATTTTAACTAAAACTGTACGATGAACGGTTGTTGCTGCTGTCTCGGGCGTGACTGTACAGGTTGTTGCGCATTTACAGAAGGATTGAGCCCTGCGATAGGCAACAGGAATTGTCATTTCACAAAATACGTACATGTTTAGTTTGAGTATTATAAGTTATATGCATTATTTCAGATTTGTTTTCATGTATAACTTAAGCCACGCTCAACACAAATAGTTAACTTAGCATTCAGATATCTGGCAAAACAGTGTTTCGCTAAAGTTAGCATGCGATTTTATGTGGAATGAAAACTTAATGTTCTGCATATCTTGATTTGATGTTGAACCCTCAGACAAGTCTTTCCCTTTGTTATGATGATGTAGTTTTCCTTAAAGTTTTAGTGGGGTACTTTTTGTGGAAACGAAATTCGAGAGGACATTCCTGTTCAAACATCTACGTTATTATGTCATGCTTATTGCACAATGCAGGTGAAACATATTACTAAGGCTGATATTTTATGATTTTATATTTCAAAATTTGTTAAAGGCTATCGCACTTTCAGTCAAAAATAAAGACAATGAGAAGTGAAGAACGAGTGTTGAAAGCTTTGCCAAGGGACAACAAGACATGGTTGGTTAGTAAAGTGATACATTATCTGTGAATATTCCATACATATGTTTTAGTATTTACCAAAATATCACATAGAGTGAAATACAGCGTTTTTCATTTCACGTACTGCATAAAAAAGCAAGATGGTGGGAAGTCTGCGATAGAACTCCCACATTAAAGTCTTCATTTAAATTCTGTCACAAGTACGCCAATAAAAGCTACGACACTCCTATACGATGAATGTTGAAACATCGTCAAGACAAGTACACTCGGACAGCATAAACAATGACATATGGAGATTTGAATGTGTCATATGGCGTAAGAAATTCAATCAATTATGGCATCACAAACCTCATTTCAATCAACACTTTGTTTGTGAGATAGACGCTGCTTCCACTGATTTCTAGAATCTTCACTGTCAGCAACTCGCGATCTGGAATGAATGCGTTGTTTCTTTTAATCAGATTACCAATGTGTTCAAAGTTTTTAGTTTGAAATTGTATTTTACCAGTGCTGCAATCCAAAATTCGATGTCGGACCTTTAGAACATTAGTAATGACCATTAACAGTCTCAAAGTCCAAATCGGAAGTACATTAGTAGCACTGGACAGTCGCCATAAATACATAAATACATACACTAACCGTGAACGTGAAGACGGGGTTGCTTCTAGGAAACTGAACAGTGGAAAATGGGTTGTTGAAGGGATGCAACATCCGGTTTTCATGTACAGACGAAAAACCCCTGTGTAAACTGGTTCATAGAGATACACCCATCCATGACTACTGTCCTCTCTAATTATTTATATATATATGATTTAAGCCTTGTGGTATTTCCCTCGCTTTGTTGTGCCTAGATAGTGAATCTCTGCACCAGAAATGCATAGTGGGCCTGAATTTCTAAGCACAGATTTCTAAAGGATATACTGCAAGGCCTAAATCAGCCAGTAATGGAGACTGTCAAGAGTTATGCCTTGCGTTTGGAAGTTGAGAAGGCGGGGGTGGAAGTGACTGAACATCTTGGAGATTGTTGGCGGCTCTATTCACGTCAACGCAACGATGATTGTGCTTTGAAATGAGAATAAACACCATACCTTCAAGCTGCCGCCTTCCATGCCACGGTAGCATATTTATGAGACTGTTAAACTCACAATGATTGTATTTCCACTTTTAATTTAGATAGGTATATGTATCGTGTGGACAAAATCCACAATACTGTTGTGGCATGATTTGTTGTGAAGCCTACGAGCTGTGGCTTACATTATCGGGGAATCTATGAACCTGTAATTAACGTCAATAAAGACAATTCATCATTATGTTACCTCACGTAAGACACTGTCCTATCTGATCACACACTGATTATTAGGGAAAGTGCTTGCTTTCAAATAATGACAGAGCTGACATTCCATTTTTAAAAAAACACTTAGCTGAATCAAGTAATCATGCTGACACGTTGTGATTATATCATGTATCAGGTTAGATAATGGCGTGTGCAACACGTACATAACTAATCAATTGAAGATCTTTGTCGGATAAGTTTCTAAAACCTTTATAAAGTCCAGTTGCATTTTTAATGTGTTAGTCAGAACATAAACATCCAACCGATCTATCTCTTTTTTGGCTTGTATTTAGATCTGATTTCCTGCAAAACCAACCATTAATTCAGATATTCTGACAAGTCGCAGGTCACGAAATGCAAGTTAGCCTAGTTAACGAATATTTCTTCTTCAAAATACGTTTTTGGGTCGGAATTGTCAATTAACTTGCGCAAATTAAATGATTCTCTGACATGTATAATGGTAATTAAACACTCTTATTGTAATAGTTTACAGTAGCAATAATGCTTTACTCAATAAAACCAGACAATTTCTCGAGAAGATGACTCATGTACGAACAATAAGTAAACTATTGTGTCAAACAATGTCGTTTAAAAAATCTGGAATAAGACGTTGTTTCAAAGATGAGGTCAGAGTATTTAGTTCTTAAAGGCGTTGTATCACGTTTTTCCTACTGAAATAAAGTGATCACATGAAAAGGTAAATATGTGTTACCAATGGCTAAATAATACTCCTGAATCAATAATAAAAGTTCTAAATCGAATGTACATGGTTCGGTTAAGCCATGCGAGTCCATGCCCCTTGCGGCCATTTTAATGTTTTCACATTCCTTAATCGCTGAGATAAATTAACACATCATGTCATTGGTGAAACTAAAGTGGTATCCTTATCAAAATATTTACCGTAACCTCGTTAGTAAAACTCACTAAAAGTTTGATGCTGGACTTAGATTGGAGCCGGGTTGCATTTGGCTGTTTAACTCTTATATTTATTTAACAGTAAAGATAAATTCGACGAATTAATTACAGAATGACGCATCAAATTGGTTGCTGTCTGTATTGTTTTTATTAAGACACACTAGAACACTACTCGACGATTCACAAACTACTGTACTCCAAGCGAACATTCCTGACAGATATACACGCCATTGCTTCTCAAATAGGAGTAACTGTTATCTAGTAAAACAGCTGGTTATTCATACGTGTTTTCACTAAGGTAAATTACGAGAAAAGATATTTAATGACTAGAAAAATATATTTCATAAGTTTCACACTTAAACCTACTCAATAAGAGTATTTCATCGTTTAGGGGTTATGATGTAAAGCATACAACTTTTTTGTCTAGTCACAAAAGTAAAAGTTTACTTTCAACTTTTTCTGAACATCTAAATCATATGTATTTCTTACTACCAGCCTGGTCGAAAACCGGACAATCTCAAACTTCTTAAGCAAGCTGCATTTTGCCACAATATGAATCCATCATGAATTTTAAACGTGTTATTAGCATAAAGCTACGTTATTCAGCCTTTTGTTAAACCATTCATGTGTCAAATATCTTTGATACTTAAAAAGGTATTCAAAAAAGAAGTGGGGTAACGTTCTTTTGGCGTTTAATGTACATGTAAGTGATTCATTCGATTCTTCAGCTACCCAAGTGAGTTTACCTATTGGGCATTTGTAGTGTAATCATGTCTAATATTATTTAAAAGCTAAATATATTTACTTTGATATACTTTATCACTAGAATAAAATTGGAACAAGTTAACAATATTTAGAACAGCTATTATCACTGAGTAGAATAATTTAAAGTGTTACTATCTCTTGTATTGATTTAATGTTGAAGTCATGAAATGATAATGTAACGATCTCGTCGGTGTGATGTGACTCTAGGTCGACCACTATCTGCACGATTATTGACTGCTCTGGTTTGATTATTAACAAGTGTGAAGTTTGCTGAACAGTGAACACCAAGCTATTGTGCAACATGTACAATGACATCACTTAAACCAGCATAAGTCATACCTTAGGCACGCAGTCGTGATGCATTCGTAAATCCTGGTATTGAACATCAATGACAGAATATGTCCATGGAATATCTTCAAGGATCCCTTGAAACAACTGCAGTGTATATAGTTTTCTGACTCAAACATGTTCTGTTCTCCCATCCAACATACATATGAGTGTCGTATTACTTTTGGAGTTCAGTATAAATAGGCCTCAGGACCCAAATACAGAGATAAGCAATTCATATACAACTAGAAATATGTGCATGTGATGTACTGTGATGTCCCCCTCTTCAACTTTCAATCCAACCTAGTCATCTTACCTTTAGTTTTCACTAATGCCATAGACAATCCAAATAGACAATCCAAAAAGGTTAATATAATAGAATAAACTAACTTGTTTCCATGTAGCCTCTTAGTTCAAATTGAGTCCCTAGCAAAAGGCACCATTCCAACATTACATGTAGTTTAACAACACACCAAGTTTCATAAAAAATATACGCAATAGATTTTGAGATAGAAGCCGAGCCCTACCCCATACATATACTAAGTTCAAACTGTTTCAATGGAAACCAGAAAAAAATATAAAAATCAGAATAACCTAAGTAGCAAAAGGCATCACTCAACCACAAGGTCTTACCACATACTAAGTTTCGTAAGCCCGGAAACGCCGCTTTCAATTGTATTTCGTTTATATCACGGCTGCTAGTATTGCGGCAGGGAGAAAGCCCACAACACAATGTGACTATATGCATTGTGCTGAAACCTGCGATCACCGTGTGGAACTAGGGAACCATATGTGGTGCGCTGAGATCCAGTGTAGCATTGCACCCACACATTACAGTTGTCTACTGCAGGATTCTAACCCCGGAACAGACCTCATGATCCAAAGCCAACACACACAATTAAATATAGAGAAGGTTTATTGTGTTTGTCATTGATTGGCGCAACAGTTTAACGGTAATTGTGGTCACAAAATAGTACAGTTAAACTAAATCAATATAAAACAGTGCAATATGCTTAACAAATAAATTGATTGTTAATGTTTAACAAATTAAGACCCATAACATGTTTTCTGTTACATTTAATCAAATGACGACCCCTATGACATGACATGATGCAGACCTTTAGGCTAAATACTTTGTACATGATGCAGACATGTTGTTCCTCTGGTGGAGCTGGAATTGTAACTGATAGGTGTTTGTTTAAAGGATTAACGATGAGTCGTCTTCATTAGTTTATCAATTCAGTAAATTGTGATCAATAAAAATTAATTAAATGTACCTTTATGCATAAGAACTGTTCACTCATCAATGATATTCATTTAAAATTCAGAATCATGTATTACCTTTATATTTAGGAAATAATAAATACAGACACACTGACAAAACGGTACAATGTGTATTAGGAAACATGGTGGCAACCGATGTATAATAATGTGCAGTATACAATGTGCTTATTAGCTTATTTCTTAATACACTAACCTTACATAAATATGTACTTAAGTTGCATACTATCCTTACAGTTTAATTACTGCTGAACATTTATAATAATATGAGTTGTATGCTTCTCACGAGGGTAATGCGGTCTCATGTACCATCTTTGTACCAGTGTCGCGGAGTTGATACAGTGAGTGGCGTGTCACAGACTCCTTACATACCAAGTTTTCAGATCAATCCAAAAATAATTAAACTTTAGAATGAATCGAATTTTCATTGACTAAAGTGAAACGTTCGTCATTTCGATTGGAGGGAGGTAATCATTTTACAAACCGAGATAACTTTGTTTCAAAGGGAGATAATCATGAAAAGTAATTCGGGAATTACTTTGTTCAATATTTTGTCACTTTAGAAATAATAAAACTTTACTCCTTTTTTGCAGAAACATATTATACTTCCATTATAATATACTATTATAATCACATATTTAATCAGTAATTATATAATAAACTACAACAACAAATATTTGTTTTCTTGACATACGATCCCTTTAACGATGCATTATGTCCCTAATGTGCAAAACCTTGTCTCTCTGGACAAATTATGTCAGCTTATTATCAATCTTGATCAAAGCTTGAACATGTTGCTCCTTTGTGATGTAGTGTTTGTTTCTCTTTTCATCTCTAAGTACATGATAAAGTGAACGTCGCCCTGTCATTATATGTAATTAATCATAAAAAAGTTACAAATGCGAGGAAGACACTGACTGTTTAGAATAATTAAATATGTATTTTTGAAAGGAATGTAAACTGCCAGACAAAAGCAGGTTCACACCTCAGTTGGTATCGATTAAATCAATATTTTAAGAGAAATCTGCAGTAGTTTGAATGAATTTGTGACTGTGGTTAAATTTAAATTGTTTTAATGTGTGCAGAATCAGGTACATTATTATTTTCACAGTCTTATATGTCGATGAACTGTTGTTTTTTTTATTTATGTTTATTATTTATTTTAAATCTAAAAAAAACATTTAGAAGTACTCTTTGACTCCTGACAAAACGCCTGCACTATTCATTTTGTGAATGTGACATCGAAAACGTGAGATGTTTGCAATAAATAAAACCAACAGAAGAGTGTACCTTTTTTGTCTGGTAGTTTAGTTTCTTTAGTTTTATTGACAAGCTGAGGTATATAAAATAGGTATCTGTATATACACCTCGAAGTCAGACATAAGTAACCCAGTTCAAAAGAGTAAAACATATTTCATTTACTAGGCGTTCAGTCGGATATGTGTTAATGACCTCTACAGATACTTCCTGCAAAGAACATGGACAGAAGGAAGTCACTAATGGTTCCTTAAAATACAATAATCATAAACTTTTGTCGTCGGATGTATTTTCCAATACATTTCGTCTGTTTTGCTTCATTTCTCTATACTCATTCACGAGCGTTTCTTCTCTCACTCTTGCTCCGGTCGTAACGCCAATAGTATCTCGTGCATTGCCTGTTCCATCTTCAAGTTTGCCACTTCATGTCATGCCATGGCCGAGGTGAGTTTGTTACACCCCTCGGCCACGCATCATCTTATTCTGATGTATTTCATATATTTTACAGAATATACCCTTTAATCAACTGCATCGCCTCAGTTATCTCTATCAGCGGCCAGGACCCGCGACACTTTGATCAATATCTATCATAAAACCAAATGGCCAACTATAAATCTTAAATGTCAAGGTCCTATTTTACCACGAGCTTATATGCGATGACATTGATATCAATAAGTCATTACTTCTGGCATGACCTCTGTAAACACAGGGATGCAACATAAATATAACCTATTACATAAATTATACACAATGTACCAGTTTTGTTTCATGTTCATTAATCAGCAAAAAAAAGACATTTTCGTTTAAAGTCTTATTCTTAATTTGTAAGAACATACGTCATGTATATTTTCATTTCAAAAATAAAAAAAATAAATGAACAAATTAAGTCCAGTTAGCACATACTGTTTTCATTTACTTGCATATATAATATGAAAATCTAATTTTCCTCAAAAAAGCATTGCTAATGAATGTTTCAAACAATGTTCAGTAATTTCAAGAATGTCATGGTATTAGCATTTGGTTCTTTAAGTTTGGTTAGACTGACATTTTCTCTTAATTGCAGAAATAAATCCAGATAGCAAGTATTTAGTGAAACATTGGTAATCCTTCTAGCGTACACATGGTGTCATGGTCAACGTCATTTGCTGTAACCTGGTAAGTGAACCTCACTTACGGATCGATGGTGGAATTCAATAGTGTTAATTCTTCAGTTCAATGATTGTAACATATAATAAGGAATTTAGACATGAAAGTGCAAGAATGACTACTTATTTTGAGCATCAGTTTTGTTGATGTCTTTCTTATCATCAAATATTGAGACAATATAGAACAACAACCATCACACAATAAAATCATTATGTGTGGGCATACATGTATGGTTTTCAAGTGAACAAGTACAAAACATTGCTTCTCATATAACGTTTTATAAATATTGCGATGTTTTTTTTGCAAGAAGATTTCCATTATTAGGTAATTATTGTTTATACCGCTATAAATTTACAGTTGAAATTATTTTCAACTGAAGAGTGAAAAATCGATTTAATTTCTAACAGTAGCATGCTGAAAGTTTGATAGATTAATTTAATTTAAAGAAAGACTCAACAGTTGTCAATCTACAAACAAATGCAAGTAGTCGTCGGATAATTATTGTAAGCAATGCGCATTTCTTTTAATAAAATACATGACCTTCGCGGAATGATTTGTAATTTAATTTTTATATAAACAGATGTTTACTTATATTGAAATGACAGTTTAAGAAGTTTCAAACAATGATTGATCCAATACTACAGTCTGTCTAGTATACCCAATAAAATAACCTAGTCAGTGAGGTTTGAAACAAAACAAAGTGTGATTTATTTACACGTTGGAGAGTTTTAAAGCAAAATGTCAATAAGATAAATTCCTTCCCGTTTACAATTATATAATACGTATGTATCGATGTTGAATGTATTACAGATCATGTTAATCAGCAACACATTCACCAGATTTGCCTCTTTTTGAAAGAATCATAATTATCATATCTGAAAGATCGGGGTTATGTTTCCTATGGGAGGAAACACATTTGACTTCTTTGAGATGTTTTTCCTGATAGCCTCAACTCCTTCAACATTCTTATTTAGAAATGTACCACGCCATGTGCAAAAGTAAAGGACCAATGAGTTATTTTCTATCTGATTAACGTTTGTTTATTTCTTGCGCACTAGAGATAAATAAAGTGTGCTTAATTCAAGAAGAGTTACCTACCAATTTTATTACACGACAAACTGACAATCCTTCAAATGCCTTCTGATATGTTTGGTCGGCCAACAGTAAAAATATGCACACCATCGAAACTCAATTAATGATGATGACTATTTATGGTGCTATATTCTAGCTACTATAAATAATAATATAGACTAAGTGTAGATGAGAAATAAGAAGTTCAATCTTGCATATTCTTAAAACTAAAAACATCACTGCTTTCTTTCAATCGATTACTGTTAAGTAAAACTGTAGCTTAAGTTAATATTTCCTTTTCTCAAGTCGACGTTTGGTTAAGGGTGCATAACTAACACCGGTATTAACAGTTTATTTTAAAAAAATAGAGCCATATATGTGGTCTTTTAAACGCATCACTATTGAATCTGCATGTGTAATTTTCAGGAAAATCGGCAAATAATGCCTTTGCCTAAAATTAGACTAAAAGGGTATGTTGCCTTGAAATTATCACTTTTTATGTAAACTTGTTGATAAAAGCTTACATGACTGACGCCAATTATAAGCTTTACATTTACACACCAGGGATGGACTACAAATATTTTATATATAAAAAATATCTCGAAGTTATGTAATGGTAAAAAAAACTATGCTTACGGATAAGTATTTAGTATGATGTTAAAAATCTATATTTTACTTAAATGACTTTGGTATCGATACCAGCCTTATAGAGTATTTATTAAACAACATGATTGCATATGTGTGTATGCATATATACAAACAAATAAAATATACCGAGTTACGAGGGATATACCAAATATTTAAGTAGAAGGTAAAAAAAGGTTCACAATTGAAATTGTGTCATAGTGTACATGCATGTATACAAACAAATGCAACATCACAAGTTACGAGGGATATGCTCAATTTACATAACATTCTCAGGAATTGTTTTGACGCACACGAGCGAACACCTTGCAAATACACATTAATTGAGAGACCGACATAGACAGTCTTTAAGTATCACAAGGTAAACACACAAAATATCAACTTTCAAATGCAAGTTTAATACTCATAAGTCAAAAAGTACAATGATATATTTATGATTGAGACAGACTCCTCATTATGACTTACTGGATTAGGGTATTATTTAAAGACTGACATGGTATAATACATGATGTAGAAATGGCGATATATTATATCTTCAGTGTTCTCAATGTCTTGCAACTGTAACTTGATACATTGCACACCAATGCCCCTTTGTTTATTATATCAAAGACGTACGCTTACGGCTGCATGGTAAGTGTTAAGAGAGTATATTTACATAAAGACAAATTATATACTAAATGCCCTGCGAAAATATCATAGTTTGCAAATGCAGTTTGGTGGATGGAAAATTACAGTGATACATGTATGTTTTTGTTGAATGTATCAAAGACACGTTACAAATGTTAAAAGATTATACTATACAAACATGATGTAAGTTCAGAGATGTGTTAGGTGGTTGTTCAAGCGGGTTGAATGTGAACTATTTCAAGGCATAGTATGACAGTCACACTGCATGCTGTCAATAACATGCAAAACCTTGTCTCTCGACACACAATTTTGTCATCTTATTATCAATCATCATGGCAGCTTGAACATATAAATCCTTTCTTTGTCTGCATTGGCATTTTCCCCTTTCTTCTATAATTACATGATAAAGTGATGTCGTCTTGTAATTACATGTAATCAATATAAAAAGTTACAGGGATCGGACAGAAAGTGTACTATCTCAATCATATATGACAACCTTCAAAATAGGTATCGACCTCTCTTTTTCAAAGAACGGATGGCAATTATTTGACAAAGACATTGGAATAAATTTTGTAAACATTGTCTCTGCCAGTTCCATTACAGAATATGAGAATTGAAAGTATGACTGGGGAGGAATGATAAAACATACACATATCATATTCCAGATGTCAGTTTGCATCATGGGTTGGCCTCTCACACATGAAAATAGAAAGAAAGACACTTATTTATAGACCATACAGGAAAACAATATTTAAATTCACATACATTCACAACTCTAAAACCAAATATTTTGTATTGAAAAATCTGACCCATGACCGTTTTGATTAAATGTGACAAATGTAGCCATAATAGCCATAATATCAGTGGTATGTTGAAACAGTTCCTTTAAAGGTAGATAATTGCCCTCAGGGAGGAACACACATCGTACAATTGATCATCATGTGACCAGATTCGGGAAGCCTCTCAAAGATTCTCAAAATCAACATGAAGCATGTTATTAACTTACCTAAATCGACCTAAAACATGACGTCAATATCAAACGATTTACCACCGAGTATTTGGTGACGTAATGAAGATCTACAAATATGTTCTTATTATAAAATGAAATTCAAATGTCTGATGGACTGAATTTCAGAAAAGGAATTTGCTAAAATAAATAGTTAAAAACCTTCAAACCACAAATGACAGTAACCCATTTACATCAACCAGGTGCCATGTTAAGATACTTATTAATAACTCCGTGGGAGACTTTCTTATTATGGCAATATCGAAAGGAGGAAGTCACTAATGGATCTTTCAAATCACATAATCATAAGCTTGATTAGTATTTGTCATTGAATCAGATGGCCGACTAGTACTCTAAATGTCAAGTACCCATTTGTTTCTTGAACTCATACGAAATGACTGACCTTACTTTTCCATTTCCCATTTAGAATAATGGTTTATGTCATTTATATTTACTTTAGAGGGTACAACATCCTATTACACCATCCAATTATCCGTAGTGATAATACCGGTGTTGTGTATAAAGCAAAAATTGCATAGCGGCCATTTTATTGTGAACACATTTTATTATTTCTAATGACAAAAAACGATTGCCATGGCTTTACCAAACCATGTACACTCATTTATAACTTGATTTTCCGGAGGGAGAATGGTATTTTACTGTTGGTGACATTTTTTTTCAAATACATTTTATCGACTTATTTGAGCCAAAAAACGTGCTTCTGCCCCTTTAAGGTCAGTTGATTATACAGCATGACAGCTTCATGAATCACAGAGAGAAATCAGCATTGCATGTCTTTTGTGAAGCATCGGTAATCAAACGAGCGTGATATCTTGATCTACTTATTTACTATGACCTGGTTAGTGAAGCTCACTAAAAACATGATACTTGACTTGGACTGGAAAGGTCATTCAACAGTGTTACTCCTCTTCAATTATATATTGTGAGGCATTTACGAGCTTTTAAAATGAATCATCTGTCCTGAGATTACTGAGGCGAGTATTTTAGAGACATTATTTTTATAATGACAAATTATTCTGAGCCATCAAATATCAACGCATTAACGGACACTAATGAAGAGCTCACAGTAAAACACAACTTCAATGGCTTACAGATATGTACGTCATTGCTTTTCAGAAATATGCTTTATTTGTTGTTTTTCAGGACAAAAAGTTCGTTTTTGATACATTTGTGCACGTTACATTATATTTTTACATTTTATAATAAAAGAAAATAATGTTTAAATTTGTTTGAGAAATGACTTCGAATATCCTCAATAGTTATCAATAGTTACAACAATGTAAAATGTACCTTTAATGTAAAATCTCATGTAATATAAATTAGACACTACTTGTAAATAAAGAGATGAATCCCTTTCATAACAATATACATATTTAAAAATTTAAATTTAAAAGGAATGTTCTGTAAGTTTGTTGTATATATCTTTCGGTGAGAGTTTAGGTATATTTCGTTTGTGATTAATGATTGAACAAGTATTGTTTGTTTTGTAGTTAAGTCCTCAAAATGTGATGGCTATTGTAATATTTTAATTGTCTACTTTTCGATAACATTGACAAGTATATCTTAGTTGATTCGATAATGTTATTGGTTGGTTGTACAATTATGTATGAATATCTTATTCCGTTACGAAAAGCTGTTTGAGTTACAATATAAAAGCAAAGCATGACAGTGCTAATATTTGATTCTGAAACAAAGTTGAAACAAAACTCTTTGATGAAATTCCGGCCTAAGAGTAATTGAAAGGTCCCAAGTTCGGGGTGTATAATAAACAATAAAATGCAACTTAACTCTTCAAAATTGCTCAAATGACATTTTCCTGAAAAATGTAGCATGATATGTCACATGAAATTTTTGGATTTGGTTGCAGATATAAATTCACATGCAAATCGGGTCATTTCTGAATTTCGTTCCAGACACTATAGACAACTGCAACCAACTTGTTTGAACTATCAAAATACAAGTTTTCATCTATCAGAATCGCCTTGATTTGAAAAAATATGATGATGTCGGAACTTACCTTGCCTTTTATTTCAATATTTACAGTTAGAGGAAACTTCTTTGACATCGCCATCAGTTCCGGTTTTCGATCATGCCTAACATCATATTGCTTTTATTTCTAATGCTATAGATATAAACAACTCACTGACCGTCTTTGATTTCTACCATAAGGCATGTCTTGGTAGGTACTTTTGATACATTTTGGCAATATTTATGCCTTAGTTTCCATTTTTGTTTACAACCTGACCCCGAGATGAATTCGAATTGCTGTCAAATCATAATTTCCATTGGCTGTCATAGATATCGCTGATTGCAAAATTATTTTGATATGAAATAAAAAGCAATAAGTTGTTTTAATTAAACAGGGGACTGCAATCAAATTCGCTAAATACGAGGTTTTAGTTACATGGCTGTCCTGCAAACAAAGCTAAATGTCAGATGTGATACGTCATATATTATAGTCATAATTATATCGGCTATTTTGATCACTATGTATTGTCAGTTTCTCATACTTCAATTGCATTTAAAAGTCATAGTGGAGCTCCCCGTCATTTGGACCCTTCAATTACTTATAGGTCGAAATTCCTTCTGATGTATCTGCTGTCTTTGACCAACAGTTCTTGACACTATGGAACACAAATTGAATGTTCACATACACAGTACATAATTCATATTAGTTCTCTTTCAGGGTGATCAGAATCATACAATATTATTGACGTTTGTCCAACTATATGTACGGTGGAAGTGATTTAGCAGCACATTTGCCAGATTTGTCTCCTTTTATATGATTGTTAGAGTTTGGATTTTGGTTCGACACAAAGGTTCTAGATATCTCAATACAATCTAATTGTAATTAATGTCAAAATATTAATTGTTTGTTTCTTTTGTAAAGAGGTATATCATAACGATGCCACTTTCGCTTTTAACTTCTTGAGTTTTCTATGATCAAAATAGATGATTTAATTTTCAATAAAAAATCATAAATTGAAGCAAAATTTCCTATTTAAAGGAGACCGAGATCAACGTATTAATTCCATGAAGAGCGCACAAAGAATGAATCTTACTACACAAGAAACGTATGTTTTCAATATTGTCCTTTTTCACTGTTAACATGATTAGTAAAAGAAAGTAATCGAAAGTGCAAAGTAAATAATTTTGATGACAGTAATCGTTATGGTTAGTGACAAATTAGAAATCATAGGTGCTATATTTTAGCTACTTACGACGGCTTTACGACACATCTGTTATGCAGATATGTACTATTTTGAAGCAAATCTCTTCTCACGTTTAACAAAAAATAAATACGTGACATTGGTATTATCAGTATATTTTTCTATAACAGGCCTTTCGCGTGTTTCTTCTCAAAACTGAATAAATGTGACACATCACTATCGCATCAATGTCATTCATAATTATATCAATGATGTATTTTCCTAAAAGTTTAAGTTGATTTGCATTTCCGCGGAATAAAAACCAAGAGCATCAGCTGAAACAGGCAGAACATGTAATCCTTCTGTCAATTTCGAAATACCAATTAACAATTTACTGCTTGCATAACAGTTAGCTACAACAGACAAGGACGTGGGGAATGTTTTTCTTCGGATTATCACTGTGGCAACATACTCTAATCCAAAATGTGTATATTACTGGAAAAGTGGCTAATTTAGAAAAATTATAAAATATATATTGAATGCCTTGTGCAGATAACGATATTTGTATTTTCCGCGTTCAAAGTGGAAACATGATATGTGGCAAATGTACTTTGACAGATGGTTAATTGAACAGGGTTGAATATGAAAAGACCATGATAATAAATGTTATATTTATACGCATATGATTCCTATCACGTTGCATGCTGTCAATAAGCTGCGAAACGTTGTCTCTCTACACAAATTATGTCGGTGTGTAGCTTGAATATGGAACTCCTTTCTTTGATGTGTTATTTGTGTCTCCTTTCATCTATAATCACATTATATGTGATATGATTATATGTACTTAATCATAGAAACTAGAAAGTTTGTGGACACTGAAAGTTAAAATTTATTTTAAATATCGAAACAGTCGTTATAGTAGCTAGGATTACAGGGACGGCGTTTTAGCGATGAATTTGACATTTGACACTCATATTTTTATCTCTATATTAATGGTTTGGCAATTTGAGGTAATAATTGCGTTCGAGTAAACTTGAAAGTTGCTATAATGGATCCAATGATAGTCAACCTGACTGCTGTATACTATGATCCTCGTGTGTATGTCTCAGTCGTACTTTCTTCGCCAATGGTTCACACAGCAGGAAGATCCCAGATAGGATAGAACATGTTCCCATGAGATGGTACGATGCGTGGAAGGATCCTGTATAGTCTTTGAGTGCCCCTGAATAATAGAAATCTATTTCATTCATAGGAAACAAAACCTAACATTTCGAAGCTCTCAATCCTGCCATAATTATAACCGTACAATTATATTGGCTTACGATTTTATAAGCACTAAGAGTATGTTACACATGTATGGTCATGTCTATAAAATATTGAAACATTTGATAAGGCTCATATACAACCGACGTTAAAGTCGTTCAAACGTCCAAAAAACACTTGAATTACATCACATTCAAATTAGAAACGGTGCATAGTGCAACGTTTCAACTACATTTGTCAATAACAGGTACAGCCGGGGTATATTAGCCCTTGTTTACAATAAAGGGATGTAACTCATTCGAATTGATTTCATTTGTAAAACATTTTTGGAAAATGTATTTGAAACTGTGCACGCTGTATATTAATGCAAGGTTGCCTCTCAATTGTTCGATTAATTCAAATGTTGAAGTAAAAAATGCTAAGACGTATTACACATTTCTTTAGTAACGTTCCTATCAGAAATCAACCTTCCTGAAATGGCCTGAAATCTGCACTTTCTTTGTGGAACAGGAAACCCATCGACAGAGTTATTTTACATCTGCATGATATGTAATTAGCAAATCTGACATGAAATTAAAGTCGCGATGGGCAAGTCAATCCGTCCGTCCATCCGTAAACATTTCCTTTGTTCGACTTCTTCTCAAGAACCAGTGACTCAAGAGAGTTGAAATGTTGTGATGGGATACTTTGACAAATGGAGATTCTAATTTGTATATTTGATGATCCTGTGATCTCTAATATGGGTCACAGGGGCCATAACCTAAATTTGCATCTTCTTCTCAAAAATGAAAAGCTCTGGAAAACTTAAAAGTTACGTACAGTCTCCTAAGTTGATGGTGACTCTTAATTGTAGACTTGGTGTCTCTGTGGCCCCTGATATTGGTCACAGGAGTCGCGACCTTTTCATCCAGAAATATGATGCGATTAAATGTATACTAACCTAAAATTGGTGTAATGCCCGCGAGAACTGCCCCATGAATTAACATGGAAATTCCAAGAGAATTTGGCAGATACAACTGTCCAAGAAAATCTGTCATCACCACGGGGTCCATCGCTGGTATGGCGCCACAGAACAGTCCAAACAGACCGGCATATACTATCATAGAGACGGAAGATGTATAGAACCTCGTACAGTGAAAAAGTATCCCCTCGACCACCAAGGATATTGCCAGTAGATGATGTGACTTGATCTTCCCTGTCTGGACTATGACCCCTGAGAGGAACCTGCTGCCACAATCAACACCTGCGAATATCGTCAGAAGGGTAGCTGCCTGGAGCGAACTCAGGCCCACATCTTCTGCAGTCGCTGGCAAAAACGCGGAGAAGAGAGCCACAACGCTGCCGAATATGTGCTGGCCAATGATCAGGTAGAAATGTGGAAGGAGAAATATTGTGCAGTCTACGAATGACGGTTTGCACCTACAGGATCTTGAAGTTGCAGATATCTCCTTGGAGGAAGTTTTGTTTATTATAATGTCATTGTCATTTTCTGCCGATGCGGACATCAATTCTGAAGTCGGGTTACAATCACTGTCCATCATGTCTAGTTGATATATATCAGCATGTTCTTTATAACTGATATCACTGCATCTTCTTCCGTGATCCTCACTGGTCACTATCGGTTCATATGTTACTTTGAATGAACCGTTTTGTTCTTTAAAGGATATTGTATCCTCATTAGCACTATTTTTCCGTTTGGCATCCTCATCAGTCGACATCAATTCTTTATGTATTCTATCTGCTGACAACTTCCCCAAAGATGACGATTTGTCCATCGCACAAGCTTCGTCAAACGCAGGTTCTGTTTTCGTATTGAGCTCATCCCGTAATCGTATTGAACTCCCTTTAACCAAGGGAATATGTTTGGAAATCGTCTTTTTCTTTGAAACTGGTTTGAAGAAGAGAGCAAAGAGTATTATGGCTGCCTCTATCCCTCCACTGATGAGAAGTGTAGTTCGGACACCCCACATACTGAAGAGGTACCTGGTGAGTTGTGGGACTGCCATGCTTCCCAGACTAGTACCACAGCTGCTAATTCCCTGTGCTAGAGCTGGTCTCCGGTCGAAATATTCTCCAACAATCACGATACAGGGTCCTGTCAGTAGCGCAGCACCGATTCCTGAAGATAAACATTGTTTAGTGAAACTATGCATAGACCACATGTTTACACATTAATTCACCCTGCTTCATCAATGTATTTGTAGCCGTAAAGCTAATTCGATCCCCTGAATCACTGAAGGATGTACTTTAAGAAGCAGTGTTCAATAATTGATATAATGATAACCCCTATAATATTAATTCATAGGAAACATGTGATAATATGATAAAACATTAATGGTACTGATTTTTTTTTTATCAAAACGATAATTCCTCTCCTCGAAAAGGATAACATTTGAGTTTAATGTGCCACAAATAGATAATCTGTTACCATGACATCATGGCGAGGCACATAGCTTTAATTATGCATAACATCAAATATCAATAGCAATGATCGATTAATTCATTCTGAAACTTGATTGATGCATTTCCAAACAATGAATGAGTATCTCGGTGAAAATAACGTGTTCTTAACGGTGCACAGTTAATCTATACTCACACGGCAAAAATAACCGAAAGAAAAACCATTTCAACGGCGATTTCCATCTAAAACTTACATTTAATGAGGTTATTTTAGCTTGTTTACACAATCCGACGACGAGAAACATGCAAATGGCGGCCGCCATGACATGACGTTATTCAAAGGACGGATAACTCTCATCTCATGTCCTTGAAGAGGGAGATGTTATATTACGTACGCTTCCTTCAGCATGACTAGTGCAACTGGTTTCACGAATTATAGAATGGTTTGATTTTAAAAGCGTGACATTTAACGTCGCAATCTTTTGAACTTAGATGCAGTGAGAGGGTTGATATTAATCCGCAGTTCTCCGAGAAATAATTTTGGTTTGTCTCTCGCCAAGGCTCGAAACAAAGCAAAATTATTTCACTTTGGGACATAAACTTGATATGAAAGGGGAAGCTCGTTAGATATCCCATAAATGGTTTGACGTTTAGAGAGTTATCGTCAATAAAAAAAATCACCCTGTTAAGTGACATAAAGTATTGTAAATCGTTACCCGATAAACAGCTTTGAGCGAAGATCAGGAACTCAAGGTTCATGGCAAAGTAGCTCAACACACCCCCCAGTGTCATTAGGAAGCCTCCACATACACAAATTACCCGGATGCTGAATCTGTTCACCAAAACGTTCAGTGTGATGAAAGCTGGAAGAGAAAATAAGGAAACAGTATCTCTACATAGAATATAACACTTCAACTGCGGCTATCGACACTCGCCTTCTGCCTACATGGCACTTTGCCTACAGTCTTATCAAAACAACTCTATGCACCGGTGGGTATTGCTACAAGTTGTCAGTAGTCAGTACTCCCGTCATGGTCCATCAATGGTTAATTTAAGCCTTGCTGTATTTCATTCACTTTTCTGTGCTAAGATGACAGCATGCATGTTAAGGTGCGCTGATGCCTTAGCACAGGGAAGGTGATGGAATGCAGCAATGCATAAATTGGTCAGTGATGGAGACTGGCGTGAGTGACGACTCGCGAGGGAAGTTGCAGCCAGTGTAGCAGGGCGTCTCTGAAAGTGGTCAGCTGCTTTGCCCACTACGATACGAGAAAGTATTACCTGTTAAGCTGTTAGCGCCCGAGTATATCCCCACGACGAGGGAGGTGAGCGATGTTGATGCCTTGAACTCCTTTAGCAACTCCACGAAGAGAAATCCGTAAGATCGGTACATACCCATGTGGATAAAGTTGATGCAGAACGCGGCTTCAACGATAATAGTTTTAAAATCCACATTATCAATATTGTAAGAATGTCAATATTTAAAGAATTAATTGTTCATCTTAACAACAATTTCATAAATGACATTAGAGAATTTAAAGGTTTAAATAAGATTGTTCCACAATTTCGTATGATTTCCCCCAAAATGTCAAATGTGACATAATTTTTATAAAATCGCTTTGCTATTGACTGAGTATATAAATTAGCATTTGACTGAGACTTTGACTATAATTACTGCTCATTATATACACGTACCTGCCACAATCACCCAGGCCCATCCTGTGTCCACATTGCGTTCCACGTCATCATTTTCTTCATCAACATCTTCAGCTTCGCCAATGACTAAATCCTGAATAGCAGCCATTCTGCGCTGAAACAGTTGAGCAACCAACGTTCCATCACAAGACATAACCCTTGCCAGTCTCCATAACTGGCTGATTTTAGGAGAGATGGGACGATTAAATCAAATATTTTAGAATTCGCTTATTTTTTCAAATTAGCAAGTTTATTATGTCTTTATTTCACCTACTTAAATGAAGCGCACGCTTTCAATGAATAAACTCCGAATCCTTTCAGATACAATTAAATCACATACTTGAATACATAGCAAATCTATTTTTTGAAAATTAATGACACTTGTGAGGGAAAAACATTAAATTAAGCACTTTTAAAATAAAAACGGCAATTTTATAATCGTTTTTCGCATATTCAACAGGATTTTTAAGTGACACACATATTTAAGATATTGCTAAAATTGTAATATGATATGCGCAGTTGAATAAACAAACTAATTCAGAAATAATACTAGGGGGTCACCGAAAGTTTTTAATCATTTTAACGTCATTTTTGAATAACATACATAAACGTAAAAACCCGACGTCACGGCAGTTTTGATAAATTAAAGCGTGACTTTGACGGCCTATCGTGTAATTATTATTTAATACACTATAATCTAAGAGTGCAGATTGGAAGATCAAATATCAGTTAATCATACAAGGCAATTTGAATTCATCACATCCTTTATATCCCCTGCAATACGTCTAGTATCTATTCACTACCATTACCAGCAACTTGCCTCTTCAACTAACCTTAAGTCCTATCCGTGCTGTCAAAACAGTCACCCTTCTTACGAAAGAGGATATGCATATAGCAGACTTGCTTATGCAAATATTTGCAACCAAGTAAAGAATTGTATACAAATCCAAATGTACGCTTTGCTGCTTCATTAACAATGTATGACGACGGGTTGAGGTGACCTACTTTACTGTTGTGCAATACTGTAGTCAGCAGTCCGTGAATTACACAACTCAGGTTATACCGATACACAGACATATTCTCTACCTGCCTGGATAATAAGGGTGAATAAATAGACAGACAGACAGACAGACAGATATATTACTTTAGTCTAACCTCATACATAAAATGGAATAAAATATACAACTGACATAAAAATACATGCGCCACCCAATAAGGGTTATGAGAGACTATGGAATGTATATGCATAAACCTTCCCTCACATAAGACTCGACAGAGATGCTCTTCTTGAAATGTCTGTACAGCCTCAGTTTGTTGCTAACCTGTCCCCGTCTACCTACTGTTCTGTGCACCTCTTCCTTCCAGTTCTGATTAAATTGCTGTGTTATTCTGGAGCAGACTTCAGATACTATAAATTTAAAAATATTGATAGAGTCAACGTGTTGGCCAGGGTTTGTCACACCAACAAGCCTTTCGCTGGCCCTGCGAACGACGTGTTGAAACGAGTGAACAAGGCTGCCTGGGCGCACACTACGTCCGATTTTTCTTGCGATGCGTTATGCGATGCGTTAAAAAAAGGCAGACAGTGTATTTCACATAGACCGCGCACACTACGTCCGATGCGTCAATGCGATGCGATGAAAAAAGGTGCTGCACCTGTTTTATCGCATCGCAGACGAAATCGCATGGAGGATTCCCTATCTGACGTCATATTTTACACTAAGTCTTCTCGAGGGGCTTTCCCAACTCAAACCACATAGAATGAAGGGGCTAGGCCTATGTATCATGCGTGCTATGATTATTTCTTGATTCATCATTACAAATCCCGCTTTTTATACATGTATACAGTGCCGGACAAAAGTCATGGGAGTAAAATTGCAGTATTCCCGCGATCGTGTCGGAGCACAGTTGGGTCGTGATTGCGTTATTCCTGCGACAGGATCGCGACAGTCTCCCGCCAAATTAGCGTCTCTGTCGCACGATAATTGCGAGATGGTTGCGTTAATGTAGGCGGAGCTATTCTGATGCGTCCAGGTCGCAAATTAAGCCGCTAAGAGCTGATTGGTCTACTACTGTAGTGGGCGGTCGTAAAGATGAAATGTGCCTTTACTGTCAAATGATTGCTGAAGTTGTGGTCATGTCGAATAAATACCATAGTGCTGTGTTGTGGAATTTACCGGCGGTAACATTTCTTACTTTATACAGTGTGTATGAGATAATGTTATGTAATAGTGACAAAGTGACACAAATTCAACATATGTGTATACTTTATTTTAAATACGACATAAAATAACTAAAATGTGTTTAAAAACCAGCCATTAAAAGGTATCATATATATATATATATATATATATATATATATATATATATATATATATATATATACGAAAAAACGAAAACGGTAAGAAGCAGAATGTCTAAGCGATATATATTTAAACTGTATAATGGTAGCAGACTGACTTCTATAAACACACTTTTTCTGTTATTTTAAAAAAAAAAATTTTGCAACATCAACTATAGAAAATAGATTATTAGATATGTTCGTAAAAGTGTACATTTGGGGATCTAAATAATTAAAACGAAGATCTGAATAAAACTCCATTCTGACAGGTACTAAAGGTTTATCAGTTTAATGGTATTACTCACATTACAACAACCACTATTGACTCAATGTTTTTTTTTTGTGGACAAAATTGCTTTGTTACACTGGTAGGTGACGCTCCTGTCATATCACACAGTTTCTTTTTCTGATACATTGTCTATTTTCTTATCAGACATTTAGGGGTACAATCCTTTTTTCCCTGTGTATATTTCCCCACGGTAAAACAATAGTGTGGCAGTAAGATGGATTAATGTTAGTATAGTGTTTCTCCAAGTACATACATGTGTATAGGGTGTGTATGTCTGTATATTATACATTTCCTTAGTAGATATCTTACAAAATATGATATATAATTCTGTGTTTATTTACTTGTAATAATTATAGTTGTACTTGTATATAATTCATATAATATATATAATAGACTATAATATAGAATATAATACACGGTGTTTTGACTGGTTGCACGGAACCGTAAGACACTTGAATATTCCGTATTGCCCAAAGGCACCGGTGCCCCTATGCTCATTGCATCACCGTGTCTACCAACTCCCATTCAAATGGCAATGTAATCACATCAATGGATACCGCCGTATCGGACACGCGTACCGGCACACTTGTTGATCTCGTGATCTACTTTGAATATCACGTCTCTCATAACACCATAGTGGATGGCTCGATGTTCTACCCAGTGGCGGATGGTATGGGAAAAACATTTTGGACCCCCCCCCCCCCCCTTTTCAATTGGTGGACTCCCCTCCCCCCCCCCCCCCCCCCTTTCACAATTCCTGGATCCGCCACTGGATCCGCCACTGCTACCTGTTTCGTTTTATCAATAAATGTACATATTTATAAAAATGCAATCGAGGTGAGATTTGAATAAAATATATGTCTGTAAACGTTCGTGACCATTAGGAAAACAATTTAGTTACTGACTTGAGATTTTAAATTCAATTCATCATCATTATTGTGTACACTCAGTCATACCGAAGTTTGTTAAGAAATGTAAATGAACAATGCAAAAATTATATAACGCCTACCCACATTTTTTAATGCTTGTTGACTAGTATATTTTGTTTCTGTAGTGTATGTAACTTTTGCTGTTCTATAATCGTCACTCATTTGTTTTAGTATGTGGGTGTAGGGAGATTTCTTCCTTGTTTACCGATCCCGTCATAATAAATACCTACAAACCAATAGTTATGTTAATTACATGAGATCAATCCTTTGAAGTTTGTGGGAAGGGTACGATTTGTCTTATCATGCATTACGTAGCTTACGTAACTTTTAAAACGGCAGTTCGTTGATATTTAATATCTCTTATGCTATTTTCCTTTTGAGGTAACCTTCTGCTTCTTGTGTTGTAGCTAGATAATGGTTGGTGAGTAAACATTAAGTCCCCCCCCCCCCCCCCCCCCCCCCCACTCCCCGACACGACATATTATGCCAGAGCATATAGTCGTTGGCTCCGTCTGCGTGTCCGGCCGTCTGTCCGTGTTCACATCTATTCCGGAGCAAGTACTTGAAAACTCCTTCTTGATCAATATACACAAGATACACCTAATTTGGTTTACACCCCCCCCCCCCCCCCCCCCCCCCCATATCCTGTAGATGAGCCTTGGGGGGGGGGGGGGGGGGGGGGTAGTTATTTACCGCTAAAACTGATTATTCAACTTATGTGGGGCCGGGGAGATATGCCACCTCATGATGGCTCTTTTGTTTTCAACTTGTGACACTTAAACAAACTTGTTTGTCTGCATGCCTGACTATGGCGAATTAAGCATATTATCTTTCTCTATGTGTATATTACGAGGGAGACACCGTTCACTCGAAAACGTTATGTAATATAAAGACACCAGGTGGTAAATTCACTCAGGCGTAGATTAACCGTTACGCCCGCGTCCCCCTTGTCGCAAACCGTCGCATTTGGTGTCGGCCATAACCTCGCATTATCATAATTAAACCAGAAACGTATATCCATCTAATTCCTTGTCTAGTTTATTGATTAAACAATTGATATCGGCTTTTAAAGGTACATCCATTGTGGGTTTTTTGGGGTCACATATGCTAAACGTTCTAGATTGTGTTATGTTATCGGGAAGTACTGAATGTTGCCATTTTGATCTTAGTCTACTTAGTATATTGACGATATGAAGCTAAAAGTAGTGATTTCTAATCGAAAACCGGACAATGTACCGCGTGTGGCGCGCGCCAATGATTTAAACGTTATTATGGAATCTTATTTATAACAGACAAACTGATAAATTAGGGTTGATCATGTTTAATAGGTCATATAACTACTGTGCATGTAAATGGGACGTTTAGTTTTGGTTTCTGCATATGCATAATGATGTTACTCTATTTTAATTGGAAACAAGTAATTATGAAATTTGGTTATTCGGGATAAATATGAAATCCGAGTAAATTTATTTGCGCTGTAAACAGAACATATGGTATGTTTGATCGTATTAAAGCTTAATACAAATTTATGAAACACAATGGATGCAGTATTAAAATCATTACCATAAAAACGACCTTGTGCTGAAAACATTTCGACATGTTTCAAATAAACAACCCGTAGAAATATTGTCTTGATATTTTCCCAAATATATGACGATACACAAGTCGAATGAAACATTTAAAATCTATAGACTGAATGTAACCGAAAACGAAAGAATTTGCATTTGGAATTTGAAGGCGGTAGGTTCACTAGACCAGTGACTTTTTTCGGGATTTGAACTTACTTTCTCAGCGTAAGGCACCAAAAATGACAAAAAATATCAACACTACATGTAAATAGAAGAGCATCACTAGCAGTTTGAACGAATGACGATGCGTTTGTTTCACACACTATTGGAAAATCAAATTTTATATATTACATGTGACAGAGAGTTAGACAGTTAGTTTATTAAAGTGTCACGCATATAACTCATTGTACAATATATAGCACAAAGTATTAATAATGCCAAGCCAAATTGACTTATGAGACACATGTTACGTTTTAAAACATACTATCCACAAACTCTTGTCATATCGAGCGAGACAATAAACCCGGCGAGACGCAACGAAGACGAATAAGCAAACTGCTTAAAACAAGGGACGGGTTGTGTATTGAAAGTAGGTTGTGTATTGAAAGTAGGTTGTGTATTGAAAGCGTGTATCCAGTTGTTAGTAATAAATGATATACCGGATTACGTAACATACATGTAGGTAGTCGGGTTACCTGTCAAAACGCAGAACTGCAAAACGCAGAATTCCCAATTAGCAGAAATGAAAAGTTCATTGTCAGGCAGGTCACACCTATTCAAGTAATGGACTGGTCCTCTCTGACAGTGAGTAGAGCGACACAGTCAAATTAGCAGATCACTGAATCAACAGGTCAATGTTTAACAGTATGATCCTCCCGGTATATGTTTATATGTAAATACTGAGTAGTAACACACTTTAGACCATACCTGCTATTGTTTGAGCCGTGGTATAACCAACGTGAATTTCAGTTAGACCACGGCCGGAACTACTTTTTATACGATTTCGATTTTTACGTGGTTTCAAAATCTTGTCAAATGCTTGACATGTATTAAAAGAAGAACATAACTCAAATAAACATTTTATTACATCAAAAGTGTGTTTACAGTTTAAACAGCTTGGGAAATTATAAAGTATGTACAGTGATATCAATGTTTACGTTCAGAAGTATTCAGGCGGTTCCTCTCGGGCCCTGGCGGCCTTATTAACCTCGTTCATCATAGATATAGTTGACTAGACTAGACAATACTTCCCGAAACCTGTAAACAAAATTAAAGAAAATTGTGAAAGTTATATTGATATATTGTCTGTAGCATACAAGTCACTGAATGTTCAGTAACCTATTAGTATTACACCATTACAATCGAAGCGTTTAAAATAGTTACACAGTGATGTAAAATTGCGTACTGATTGAAACAAATATATTAAATACTCACTAGATAGTAATGTTACTTTTTAACCAATGCCAATGATCAATTTGCAAGTGAAGGGGGAAACTTAAATACACGTGTCTACATTCCCGCTGAACTGTCTAAGCTCCGTGAGATACAATGTAGATAAAGAAAAACATATTTATTAAAAGTTTAATGAAAAGTTACTTACGTAGTAAGTGTTGTTCGTTAAAATCATATTAATTCTTACCTCACAAACACTCAGAACAACGTTTCAACCCCTCCACATACGTTGAATTGAGCTGCAAATATCCACGTCTGAACATTTCAAATGCCTGTTTTCAAATGACTGGAACGCCATGTGCGCAGGTCAGAGGTTCACTCGCACGTGCAAATTTTGAGATTGCGATTTTCACGTGTGAGTAAGTGATTTGGGGTTTAACGCCGCTTTCAAGATTATTTCCCTTATATCGCGGCTGCTAGTATTATGGAAGGGAGAAAGCCCGCAACGCCATGTGCGATTATTACCTGATGAATAATAGAGAGACACATGTTTTTATTGAATTAGTTTATTGATGCAAACAAAATAAATAATGTATATAGGTTGAAATCACCGTACTTATGTTCGAGCGTTTATCACAATATGTGATCCACTGGTCATCCACTGATCAAGCGTAATTAACAAATTCCAAATATTCACGATTTGCTAACACTCATGTAGGTGTTATGTACATTGATAGTGTCAGCGACGGGACGCTTATATATTACGGTTTTATTCACTTAATTGGAGGCAAATTTACTTATACATGGACGTTCACAAATTATGTGCATATGCGCTGTTCATAAACTAGGGTAATTATCTGAACGGTTCAAGTATTGGACCTTGGTATTCTGAGTCTATTTGGATTGCTTAAGACGCGCGATAATAAAATACTTTGTGTTTTTATTGTCATTTTCTATCCCGACAATACACTTCCTTTACTTTGATCTTCGAATGTAGATATAATTGCATCAGCTAATTATTTAATCTACATGATTTGATACATGTGGCACTTTTTGGATACATTATGTAAAGGATCGAGCATCTCAACTTCACTTCACAATTATAGGCATTTAAACTTTTGTTACAGATCATTCAGCATGTACATGTATCTCGGTTTTTTTCTGTCACAGAGCAACAATCCCTTAATCTACCTAAACTCCCATTCTTCTAGCCCCAATTCTTCACTAGTGATTTCTTTTTAACTCATATATTCGCAGTGCTCTGTTAGCGGAAATATAGGTACGCTCTCATACTAAAGTAATACTATTGAATCGGTTATGTTAATGATGTCTGAATGGGTTAAAAAAATCAAGGATATAACATGTCCGGCTATAAATGTGAATGGAAAACGCCGTTTTAGTGTATGGTGACATGTTAATATAAATATTCGTTTCAA
Source organism: Gibbula magus (assembly GCA_936450465.1). Classification (NCBI taxonomy): domain Eukaryota; kingdom Metazoa; phylum Mollusca; class Gastropoda; order Trochida; family Trochidae; genus Gibbula; species Gibbula magus. The sequence goes on from OW388306.1 coordinate 26,386,045, forward strand.
TTTATGTTTATTAAAATGGTCATGTCAACTGTGTATTAAATTTTTTAAAAACAATCTATTTAAAATCTCAATATAAAATCACACTGAACTAATGTTGTGTACATTTTAGATCAAATGTCATAGGGATTATGTGAATATAAATTCATAGTTTATTCATGAAATTATACATACAAAATTCCACTTAGAAGTGTAACTATATTCACTAAACAAACTAAGAAACCGAAGCAACAATAGTCCACATACATACAGTATCTACTATCTAGATAAACTTATTTACATTCGTCACACATCTATCGAAATACAATAAACATCATACATGTTAATTTTTATAATGTACAGTAATAGTTATCTACATGTATCTTATAGACATGCATATATGTATTTGGGAATACATATTTGAACCTTGAATGTATATATGCGTGTCTTTTACAGATTAACATGTCAAATTTACCTCAAACTAAAATGTTTTGTTTGAAAGTACATTTATTATCATTGAAATATTACTACATGGATGTTAACGATTTTGAGTTATGCATCTGCCTGTATAATTAATTACACACTTCATAAACGGGAGCGAAATTAGATAAGCCAACAGTTTAATCAAATCCACTAACATACAGAAAGAAACATCCCCGAAAGAAGACCTAATTTAATGTGTTTATGACAAATGATAAGAAAAGATAGTCCTGTGGGGTTTTGATACTTTACTCCCATATAACGATGTAAATGTAACGACGCCCTTACCAAATATGTAATTGATAATGTTAATAGAAATATAAATAAAGGTATATCAAACCATATTATTGTAAAACATTCTTCAATGGAAATGAAATATGATTATGGCTTCGGCGAATCGTTCCTGAGATGCTTGGTGATTATATCATCGGCAATGAATAAAGTTGAAATTCATTTGCCGTTATGGAAATGACCCTTCCGACGTCAGTTCTATATGTTTATGCAATTCTAAATGAACACAATCAATGTATAATACAACTTTACAGCATACTATATCACTTTGAAAATCGAGTCTCATTTCGTGTCCTGATCATCAAAATGATCGGTTCTAATTTTACCAACAAGCATCGTCAAAACAATATACATCATATAAGGATTTTTACCGGAGTTCAAAACCGGCTTCAGGGGAATACCCGACCCACAACTTCCCCATACCACACAAACACCTACACAAAATATGTATCCGTTATCATATCCAAGCAGTTTACTTTTACAAGAACAATAATAAACACTACACAATATGTACACACTGTGTCACTGAATATAATTCTAAATACACTATTATGTGGACGACAATATTCAAACTTTATATAAAGTAAATTTTCCCAGTACAATTGCATGTGTTTACAGGAATGTTATTCTCTCCAATCGCGTTTACCTCACAATAACAGTGAATAAGAAATTTAGTTTATTACAAACTGTCTCACTTTGTTACATAATCGGACAGGCGTACATTTGTACATGTACATGTAGGACTTTTGAGACCCACAAATAAATAACAATAAATTCGTTATTAAGATAAATATCACTATATCTTTAGTTTATTGAGTCAACCATCCATCCATGACCATCTTACGCACATGTCAATTTATGGCCGCAATAGCATTGATCGCAGTAATCACGAGCGCGTACATGTAAGCCCCGCCCTCCCGGTAGCCACTGAACCGCTCAGTCGACCAGGACTGCAACTCTCCCACTCTTTTACTGCGATAGTAGCGCAGAAATCACGGGCCAGTCCTGCGAGCCGACTGCATTCCCGTTGCGATAATAGTGCAGTAATTTCACTTTCAGACTGCAAGACAGGGGAAGTGACTTTTGTCCGGCACTGTACATAAATAGCAATGCCTGGAGCCTTAAAACAATGAACAGAAGTGATCATTAAGGTGACAAGCTATCGAGATATGCCGAATTATACATAATGATAAACCACAGAGGGTATTCGACTGTACATGAAAAGCGGATGTTACACCGCTGCAACAACCCATTTTTCAGTGGACAGTTTCCTAGAAGCATCCCTGTCTTCACGTTCACGTTAATTGTAGATAATGTTTTCTTTTTAATGGGCTCAAATTAACTCTGTGTGTCGGCAGATGAAGTACCCTATTTATGCTGTGACAATCGTTCTTTAATCGGGATAATTTACTGTCGTCTGTCATATGGCGTTGGCATACCTTACGAAAATACATGTATGTCTAAATTTGTCAATCGCGGCAATATACATGTAGAAATGTAGACACATTTTCTATGCAGAGAGAATGTATATTTTAATTATAGATGCTCAACCCACGTACTTTGGACTGTTTAAAGCCCCTATTTTAACTAAAACTGTACGATGAACGGTTGTTGCTGCTGTCTCGGGCGTGACTGTACAGGTTGTTGCGCATTTACAGAAGGATTGAGCCCTGCGATAGGCAACAGGAATTGTCATTTCACAAAATACGTACATGTTTAGTTTGAGTATTATAAGTTATATGCATTATTTCAGATTTGTTTTCATGTATAACTTAAGCCACGCTCAACACAAATAGTTAACTTAGCATTCAGATATCTGGCAAAACAGTGTTTCGCTAAAGTTAGCATGCGATTTTATGTGGAATGAAAACTTAATGTTCTGCATATCTTGATTTGATGTTGAACCCTCAGACAAGTCTTTCCCTTTGTTATGATGATGTAGTTTTCCTTAAAGTTTTAGTGGGGTACTTTTTGTGGAAACGAAATTCGAGAGGACATTCCTGTTCAAACATCTACGTTATTATGTCATGCTTATTGCACAATGCAGGTGAAACATATTACTAAGGCTGATATTTTATGATTTTATATTTCAAAATTTGTTAAAGGCTATCGCACTTTCAGTCAAAAATAAAGACAATGAGAAGTGAAGAACGAGTGTTGAAAGCTTTGCCAAGGGACAACAAGACATGGTTGGTTAGTAAAGTGATACATTATCTGTGAATATTCCATACATATGTTTTAGTATTTACCAAAATATCACATAGAGTGAAATACAGCGTTTTTCATTTCACGTACTGCATAAAAAAGCAAGATGGTGGGAAGTCTGCGATAGAACTCCCACATTAAAGTCTTCATTTAAATTCTGTCACAAGTACGCCAATAAAAGCTACGACACTCCTATACGATGAATGTTGAAACATCGTCAAGACAAGTACACTCGGACAGCATAAACAATGACATATGGAGATTTGAATGTGTCATATGGCGTAAGAAATTCAATCAATTATGGCATCACAAACCTCATTTCAATCAACACTTTGTTTGTGAGATAGACGCTGCTTCCACTGATTTCTAGAATCTTCACTGTCAGCAACTCGCGATCTGGAATGAATGCGTTGTTTCTTTTAATCAGATTACCAATGTGTTCAAAGTTTTTAGTTTGAAATTGTATTTTACCAGTGCTGCAATCCAAAATTCGATGTCGGACCTTTAGAACATTAGTAATGACCATTAACAGTCTCAAAGTCCAAATCGGAAGTACATTAGTAGCACTGGACAGTCGCCATAAATACATAAATACATACACTAACCGTGAACGTGAAGACGGGGTTGCTTCTAGGAAACTGAACAGTGGAAAATGGGTTGTTGAAGGGATGCAACATCCGGTTTTCATGTACAGACGAAAAACCCCTGTGTAAACTGGTTCATAGAGATACACCCATCCATGACTACTGTCCTCTCTAATTATTTATATATATATGATTTAAGCCTTGTGGTATTTCCCTCGCTTTGTTGTGCCTAGATAGTGAATCTCTGCACCAGAAATGCATAGTGGGCCTGAATTTCTAAGCACAGATTTCTAAAGGATATACTGCAAGGCCTAAATCAGCCAGTAATGGAGACTGTCAAGAGTTATGCCTTGCGTTTGGAAGTTGAGAAGGCGGGGGTGGAAGTGACTGAACATCTTGGAGATTGTTGGCGGCTCTATTCACGTCAACGCAACGATGATTGTGCTTTGAAATGAGAATAAACACCATACCTTCAAGCTGCCGCCTTCCATGCCACGGTAGCATATTTATGAGACTGTTAAACTCACAATGATTGTATTTCCACTTTTAATTTAGATAGGTATATGTATCGTGTGGACAAAATCCACAATACTGTTGTGGCATGATTTGTTGTGAAGCCTACGAGCTGTGGCTTACATTATCGGGGAATCTATGAACCTGTAATTAACGTCAATAAAGACAATTCATCATTATGTTACCTCACGTAAGACACTGTCCTATCTGATCACACACTGATTATTAGGGAAAGTGCTTGCTTTCAAATAATGACAGAGCTGACATTCCATTTTTAAAAAAACACTTAGCTGAATCAAGTAATCATGCTGACACGTTGTGATTATATCATGTATCAGGTTAGATAATGGCGTGTGCAACACGTACATAACTAATCAATTGAAGATCTTTGTCGGATAAGTTTCTAAAACCTTTATAAAGTCCAGTTGCATTTTTAATGTGTTAGTCAGAACATAAACATCCAACCGATCTATCTCTTTTTTGGCTTGTATTTAGATCTGATTTCCTGCAAAACCAACCATTAATTCAGATATTCTGACAAGTCGCAGGTCACGAAATGCAAGTTAGCCTAGTTAACGAATATTTCTTCTTCAAAATACGTTTTTGGGTCGGAATTGTCAATTAACTTGCGCAAATTAAATGATTCTCTGACATGTATAATGGTAATTAAACACTCTTATTGTAATAGTTTACAGTAGCAATAATGCTTTACTCAATAAAACCAGACAATTTCTCGAGAAGATGACTCATGTACGAACAATAAGTAAACTATTGTGTCAAACAATGTCGTTTAAAAAATCTGGAATAAGACGTTGTTTCAAAGATGAGGTCAGAGTATTTAGTTCTTTAAAGGCGTTGTATCACGTTTTTCCTACTGAAATAAAGTGATCACATGAAAAGGTAAATATGTGTTACCAATGGCTAAATAATACTCCTGAATCAATAATAAAAGTTCTAAATCGAATGTACATGGTTCGGTTAAGCCATGCGAGTCCATGCCCCTTGCGGCCATTTTAATGTTTTCACATTCCTTAATCGCTGAGATAAATTAACACATCATGTCATTGGTGAAACTAAAGTGGTATCCTTATCAAAATATTTACCGTAACCTCGTTAGTAAAACTCACTAAAAGTTTGATGCTGGACTTAGATTGGAGCCGGGTTGCATTTGGCTGTTTAACTCTTATATTTATTTAACAGTAAAGATAAATTCGACGAATCAATTACAGAATGACGCATCAAATTGGTTGCTGTCTGTATTGTTTTTATTAAGACACACTAGAACACTACTCGACGATTCACAAACTACTGTACTCCAAGCGAACATTCCTGACAGATATACACGCCATTGCTTCTCAAATAGGAGTAACTGTTATCTAGTAAAACAGCTGGTTATTCATACGTGTTTGTCATACGTGTTTGTTAATTTCGAGTTGATATATTTTACTGTTAGGAGTTTTCTGAATTGTAAAGTGTCTATCAGTACCATGTTTAAAGTAAGATGGAAAATTAAAAAAAATGACTGATTATCATCAACTGTTAGCAGTCTTTGCAACAATGTAGAATGTCATATTCACTGATGTCAAACTTAATTGTAAAAGGAGAAAATTCCAGTCTACGCTACTTTACCAGAGAATCACCCTTAAGGATGATACATCATTTTCATAACAAAACACACCTCTCATATCTTTTAATTAAAATGCTGACCATATTAAACAGAACTGGTGACAATAATTTTAACAATTAACACTTAACACACAATGCATTGGCGATTGAGGTTGTACTAAAATCATGTTACACAAGAACATATGTTCAAAATAAAGTCAAATCATCTGTCTAAATAATAATAAATTTCCTAATTTATGCTATAGAACGCCTTAGGTATAATGACGCCTGAAAGCCTCCATAAATATGTAGGTCAGCATGAACTTATAACTATACCAGGCACCGATTTGACTGTTATTCCGAGACCGAGTGATTAGAGTGTTTTCCTATCCTCATTGAATTGACCTTCAGACATGGTTTTGAAAAACTGTTCAACCTAAAGGCTATATATCAAAGCACAACTAAAGATTTCAGTTGCACCCATATTGTATCAGTATCAGCACGATGGATTTAACTATAGACTCCCCCCTCCAGTTAAATATCACTTTTGAGAGTATTTCACTGACATGGTGACACCTAATAATATGGCCAAAATCTACACGACCTTGTGCCTCTACATTTCTGAAGATAAATAACAACAATAAAGAGCTCCTTTTAAGCATTAATACATACTTATAATTAGTTTGTTCTGTTAACAAGACTTATTTTAAGCCACATCAATAACATCATACATTGATATACAATGTGCTCTCTGCGGGTAAAGTACGACAGAAATTGGATTCAAAATAATTACAAATTTATAATGTATAATTATTAATCTAAGAAATTTTACAAGAATAGCACCAAAAATATACCTTTTTCGAAAAGTTAAAAACTTATACTCAATACATTGAACATATATATTTCATTTTGAGAAATCCTTACTCATAGTAACTTGAACAAAGAAATTTCTCGAAAGATTGTACACACCTTGTAAGAAGGGGAGAGGGAAAGGTCCTGGACTAACACAACAGACAGTGGTTGGTTTTCCCCATATATAATCCCTCTCACATATTGCATTTTGCTTCATTGCAGACGCGATGTAAAAGACGGAAATAGGCAGCTTTTAGCATCACATCGTAAAGAGACATTATCGAAAGACAAATCTACCAGTCACAGACAATTACACTTAACAAAGCCTTTATGTGTTCTCAGACGCCTTTACATTCCTGTTCTCACTTTGGTTTATTTGAGATAGCCATTATTGCATCGTATCGTTGATTTAAAGGAATCAGATGCTACCTCTAGGTTATATTATAAAGGTTATATGGCATATAAAGTTATATGGGATACAATCGATAATTTATTCTCTGAATCTGTGTACAATCAACATGATATGTTACTACTGCTATATGTTACAAAATTGTGATTGATTATATATTATTGATTTGATGTATATGATTTTGATTATATGTATATGTATGCTTAACACATTGGATGGTGATTTCAGAAATCTACCATGTATGTATCCTTCAATCGTGTTTCATGTGTCTTAAAATATATTGAAATGGAAAAAATAACCTTCAGCCATCTCCCTATTCATCAAAACTTATAAAAATCTTAAACACTAGGTTTTGTAATAGTCGTCTATGCAGAAACAGCATATTGTGGTATAAATCAAGCATACACTATCTTTCATGTTAACACCAATTAAATCCCTTTTCACAATAATATGACTTTTTTTCCGATGCTTTTTTTCCGAGGACTTTTTTAATACCGTTTGCACACTTGATAAATTTATCAACTGATGTCTTAATACAAACCGCACATTTTGATTAACTTCGTATTGTATTGATAAAGAAGATTGTCAGAGATAGTATTTAAAGATAACAGAATCCAACTTAATAAGCTTTGTAGCGTCTGTTCATCAATCTCGTCTTGTATCGAAGTAAACAGTGAGCTTTCCTATATTGGGATATAGCAATGCACTGATATCGGAACTCTGGGCACGTTTATTAATGACCATTTTACTTAGTGTGAGTTGTTTAGTGTGATAATGTGATTTGTAATGTGATTCTCTAAAATCCCATATTTATAGCTAAATATTCCTGTAGCCAGTATGTCAAAATAAAACTGTAAACAATAATGTATTTTCACTGAGTAGAGTGAATAATGTATTATCATTATTTATACTTTGATATTAAACATGTTGCAATTGACGTCACGAAACGTCAACAGGCTGGTCGTCTTAGTTGATGCCGAACAGGACAATTGCTGTATTACTATATAGAAGACATGATCATATATGCAACATGCAGAAGACGATTAATAATATCTTGTGTTGAAACCGAAAATATCGTGGCAACTGCAGATTGATAGATAGTTATTTACACGGACATGTCCCAATATTTTATTGACGATTGTACAATAGAAATAAGCTAGTTGTCAAGGAAACATACTATGATTGTAATATGTATATTATACATGATATAACAACAGATACGTACACGGTTGTCATTTAAATGTTATGCCTAGGTCAATTGTGTTACAGAATAAACAAGAGAATTAGTGAGCAAAGCTCACTTATGATACCCCCGCTTTTACATTAACATTGGTCAAAGAGAAATGTTTGAAAATAGCAAAAGGGTATCAATGTTTAAACTTTTGTATGAAAAGACCATAACATATATTATTAAAGCAGAGTAAGTATTACACCTCTAAGCATGTTTTAGAAGTAAAAGTCAAAGTGGTTTCGTAACATTTGAACAACTAGAAGAGCGTTTGCGGGACACCGCAAAAGCAGAGCAGCTCCGAAACTTTGGGTCTCGCCTTTCCCTGTTCCGCCTTCTCCTCAGCATAAATAAAATGGGATTTTTTTTGGACCAAAATTTGTTCATTATTCAAGTTATTCTAACAAGTTGAATCATCACTGGGGTCACTTTTCACAAGTTTGTTCTTAAAACCTATTTCTGATTTCAAAATTGGATCAAAGGATTAACATGGCCTGAACCAATATCTCATGACCTTGACCTTGACCTTAGACCTTCAAGGTCACACCATCACTGATTACTTTTCATTGTGTATAACAATCATGCAATGACTCAAAGTGTTCATTGTTAACATAAGGCATATTCACAATAGCATGCTTAAGTTGTGACCTTGCTGTGACCTTGACCTTTGACAGATGTTAGCGAAAACTTTTTCAAATCTTGGTCTATCTCCATAGTTGATATATACCAAATAAGAGCCTGACAGCACAAAAACGTTTGAAGTTATCATGTTTACAAGGATTATTGTAGTAATTAAAGCACTCATGACCTTGACCTTTGACCTTGAATGTGAACATGTCAAAATCATTTACCAGATTTATAAGAAAGAAGCTATGTATATGAGGTGTTAATACCTTCTTGGAAACAAGTAGTATTTGAGTTATGAGCGGAAACCAAAAGTGTGACCATAGATGCGCACACAAAGACGCTTAAAAGTGGAAAATCTGAAAAAATAATCATGGAATCTGAGGGAAACATAGAAAAGGCACATCTAGGGACCATAAAGTGTACATGTATAAAGTTTCATAACAATTGAACAAGTAGTATTTGAGTTATGAGCGGAACCAAAAGTGTGACCATAGACGCGCACACAAAGACGCTTAAAAGTGGAAAATCTGAAAAAATAATCATGGAATCTGAATGAAACATAGAAAAGGCACATCTAGGGACCATAAAGTGTCCATGTATAAAGTTTCATAACAATTGAACAAGTAGTATTTGAGTTATGAGCGGAACCAAAAGTGTGACCATAGATGCGCACACAAAGACGCTTAAAAGTGGAAAATCTGAAAAAATAATCATGGAATCTGAGGGAAACATAGAAAAGGCACATCTAGGGACCATAAAGTGTACATGTATAAAGTTTCATAACAATTGAACAAGTAGTATTTGAGTTATGAGCGGAACCAAAAGTGTGACCATAGACGCGCACACAAAGACGCTTAAAAGTGGAAAATCTGAAAAAATAATCATGGAATCTGAGTGAAACATAGAAAAGGCACATCTAGGGACCATAAAGTGTCCATGTATAAAGTTTCATAACAATTGAACAAGTAGTATTTGAGTTATGAGCGGAACCAAAAGTGTGACCATAGATGCGCACACAAAGACGCTTAAAAGTGGAAAATCTGAAAAAATAATCATGGAATCTGAGGGAAACATAGAAAAGGCACATCTAGGGACCATAAAGTGTACATGTATAAAGTTTCATAACAATTGAACAAGTAGTATTTGAGTTATGAGCGGAACCAAAAGTGTGACCATAGACGCGCACACAAAGACGCTTAAAAGTGGAAAATCTGAAAAAATAATCATGGAATCTGAGGGAAACATAGAAAAGGCACATCTAGGGACCATAAAGTGTACATGTATAAAGTTTCATAACAATTGAACAAGTAGTATTTGAGTTATGAGCGGAACCAAAAGTGTTCCGGACGGACGGACGGACGGAAGGACGGACGGACGCAAGGACGCGCTGAGCGCTATATACCCCCGACTACTTCGTAGCGGGGGTATAATAATATACAAGTCGTATTTCAATTGAAACACAACTATAATATCAATATATAGCTTTAAACCCCATTTTTATGTGCATCAAGTTAGCATATTAAATTTGGGAGATATGCTCCCGAGAAAGTTTCGAGCTGAGCAGATTGACACCCGGAATGAAGATTAAATTACAGAAGGGATATCATTTAGCCTTGTTACTTTGCAAACGGAGATAAATTAATAGACATGTTCATAGAAGTGTATTGAATATTAATATGTCAATGATAAAAACATTTACCCACCAAAACAGTTAACTACATTACATACATCAAATAATAACCTATCAAATCAAAAGACCGATAGTTTTACTTAATTTTTTGCATTCAATCCCACTCTGACTCCGGGGATATGACAAACTCATTATTATAGAAACCATAATTATCAAATCTTCAAACGTTTACATTGTTGCTTTACTCAATAACATACCAGTGATAATGGTCGACTTGAAGATCGATGTCTGAAAACTAGATAAGCTATTCCGTCAAACATTGTTGAACAATCTGAAAGAAATCATCGTGCCCAATGTAAGGTCAGAGCATCTGGTTCTTAAAGGGGAAGTAGCACGTTTTTTGCAAATTTTATTTTTCTCAATTTCCCATTTATAATTTTAGTTTATGAAATTTACTTTTATTTTAGAGGGTAACACATCTTATTACATAAACCAATTATACGTACTGGTAATAAAGCTGTTGTGTATAAAGCGAAAATTGCATGGCGGCCATTTTATTGTGAATACATTTTATTATATCAAATAACAAAATCGATTCCCATGGTTTTATGGAACCATATACACCCTTTTTTAAACTTGATTTTCAGAAGAGAGAGGGGTATTTTACTATTGTGGACATTATTTTACATTTCATTGACTTATTTCAGCGAAAAAACGTGCTACTGCCCCTTCAAAGGTTGGTTAATCGAAAAGCCTGACACCTAATCACAGACATCGATCAGTACTGAATGTCTTTGTTGGTGCATTGGTATTAAACGTATTGTGGTATCGTGGTATCTACTTATTTACTGTAACCTGGTCAGTGAATTACACTAAAAGCTTGAAGCTTGGCTTGGATTTGGACAGGGATTCAATAACGTTCATCCTCCAGTTTAACTCTTCAAGAATATATTGTGAGAGGGATTAACGATGTTTTGTGAAGTGACAAATTATCTGCTCTGAATCTACCATAGTGAGTATTTTTGAGATTATTCGTCTGCCGGTTAAATTATTTTTAATTGTCATATATGCAGAAATAAATTACTTATCTTATCTTGGATTTCATGAGCTTTCAATACTTAAGATAGATGAGATCATTATCAGTAAATGCTGACACAGTGCTGCCAAATCTTCGTAATTGAAGACTTATTTTGCCTGTTTTATTTAAGAGACATCTACATTTTTTCAAAAGCTATCCTTACTTCCGTTGATAAAAGTAAAAACGTATAAAATCGAGTCAAAAGTCCAAAGCAAATATATGTGATAACAGTTGTTATTGCAAGCGCCAGTTTAGAAAACCTTGATGTTATATTTTAGCTATTATTTTCCCATTTTTCATATACGCTTATAAGACTTAACATCTTTTATAGGATTGTCAGAAATTACATGGTGATTTCAGAAAGCTACAAACCATGTTCATGGCTTCTATCCATGAATCCTGTTTAATGCGACTTAAAACTGTACAGATTCATATGTCCAGGTATCAAAATATTTGAGATTTAAATGACATTTCAGCAATCTCCCTAAGTCGACACAAACCATTTGGAATATCTCGAGTAATACGCTTTGTAAAAGTTATATATGCTGATCTATTTAGTTTAAAATGATAAAAAATAGTGATAGTGTACTAAATTGCGAAGTGTATGATCTAATCGCATTCTACTACAATAATTTTACATATTTCTTGGAAACTTATCCTTTTTATCTGTAGATATTATCACTTGTCTGCATTTTAGCTACACTGTAGAGTGATAGAGTGATGGAATAAATAACTATAAAAAAAGATATAAATGCTACAGATGCATGGAACCTTGTCATATACTACTTTTCAAAACAAGATAGAAGTACACATTTCTCGTGTTACTGAAATACCACATGTAAACGAATTAATCTTTCACTCAAGAAACGTTTTGTTGACTTGAGCGAGAAGTGGGGTTTAAGAAGATTACCCGTTACCTTCTTTTTTTCATATTTTGCATAGGGTAATTGTTTTAATTTGCATGAGATTAAGAATTGGTAATATCACAAAACTTTCTTCTTCATAACATCTAATTTACCTGAGATTAATGGTTTCTGCACTTTTGATAATAATTGAATGGCGGGTTCTACCCATTGCTTATGTACAAAAGACCAAACGCATTCAGAGACTCAATTTATAACCGAAAAGAAACGATTTGACTAAGCAAATTACCTATAAATGTTTACTGTTTCTTTCCACACATAATAAATGTATCAAACCGTCATGTCCTAAACCATGGTAATTAGCATGATTCCTTCAGTCGATATCTTGTTCGTTGTTTATTATATGTTTCCCTTGCCGTGATAATGTTTCATATATGAAATGATAAGTTCAATTGAGCTTGTTGACCAGTCCAATTCATGTATTTTCTTCATGAAATAAATATGTTTAAACAACCGTTCGTCGTAACTGTTTCCACTTATCTTCGAATTCGTTTCCTTGTATGTGCAGATTTTAGAATTACCCGATTTCTTGAAATCACAATCTTCCTCTATTGTCTGGCGTCAATTAGCTCAATGACACATTCGCATGATGTGGACACTTATTTCAGGACTTTGTTTTTGCCCGACACAGGGTGTCCACGTCCCGAGAATATACCGTTATCTGAACATTACTTCCACAAACAGACGTGTTTGATATACCAGAGAATACGAGTGGCGTTCAACAAAAATGTCCCCTGACCAACTTCTCTTTACCGGAGGAAGTAGAAGTAGATGTGATGTGATATCTAGCATGTCATGTGATGTCTCATACTTTTGAAATTGAAATATTAATTCTTTCTGTCAGCACAGGTCGAGTAAGGTGTAAAAATGGAGGCGGTTATCAGGTTTTTGTTCTTGAAGGGACGTACGTTGAAGGGATGAGATGAAAGAAACTTATGGAGAGGATGCCCCATCGTATGACGTTGTCAAACACTTGCATCGTCAGTTCAAGTGTGGTCGGACCTCCGTGGAAACAGCTTCAATTCCAGGTCGACCCTACTCAGCCATTGTTGATGACTCTATCAGGCAAGGGGAAGCTGCAATTTTGGAAGGTCGCCGAATTATTGTCTGTCAACTTGCCCAAGATGTCAAGTGTTGGGTCTGTGGAAAAAATCAGTCATGACCATTTGCACATGCATAAGTTGTCAGCTCGGTGGATACCCCGACTGCTCACACCTTTCCAAAAACAAGAACGAGTCGACTGCTCAAAAGCCCATTTAGCAATACGCCAAGAAAGCCAGGATAACTTTTTCGACAGACTAATCACACAGGATGAAACATTGGTCCATCACTATGACCCTGAAAGTAAAATCCAGTCAAAGCAGTGGAAGCGTCTCCAGTCCCCCCCCCCCCCCCCCCCCCCCTAAAAAGGCACGGGTCCAGCCCTCGACAGGCAAGTGTATGCTCACTGTATTTTGGGATCAGCATGGTGTAGTCATGATGTTTTTTTGGAAAGAGGTACCACAATTACTGGAGAATACTACGCTAGTTTGCTGCAAAAAATGCGAAAAGCTATCAAAACCGAGAGGCGCGGTATGGTCACTGTCCGCCTACTTAAGGACAATGCTCCTGTCCACAACTCACGTGTAGCTCAGACGGAAGCGCAGACCTGCGGCTATGAAATACTTCCACATCCACCGCATTCTCCTGACCCTGCGCCATTTGAATTGATTTCTTTCTCTTCCCATACATGAAGTCATTTTGGAGAGACACTCGTTTCCCTGATGATGAAACCCTCCTTAATGAGGTCAAGTCCTGACTTTTGACAAGATCCTATGCATTTTACAAGAAAGGCTGTTTGCGATGGGAGAAATGTGTCACACTGTGTGGTGCCTATGTAGAGAAAGAATAATAACTGCACCAAGTTTCGTTTCTTTCAGTAAAGTAGAAGTCTAGCAGGGGAAATCTTTCTTGAACGCCCTTCGTATCTCCATTAATCTACGTCATGATAATGTTATAATATTGAGTCCCACTTCCTCTCATCAGTCGTACATGTAGCACAGGGGCTTGTATTGCTGAAAACATTCATTCCTAGGTCCAATACTATATACAATATATACCCTATACTAAAAAATAAAGAAAGCGATGCAACGCCAAGTCCACATTTCAAAATGTCATAACACATTTTACACGTACTACATACTACATCATTAAAGCACATTGATTTCTCGTTCAATTAAGACAAACATCAACAAAATCATGCATTATTTCTCAAGTAAGTTAGTATTTAATATAAAGTTGCACTAAAGTTGTTACGGTAAGATAACCGAACTATTCAAGTATAACACATGTATCAGGGATGTAAAGTGATAATAGAAAACTCTTTTCGAGATTGATTGCTTTTGCTAGGAAAAAATGTGTCATGTGTCATAAATAATGCACCGATTACGTTGATGTTTGTCTTAATTGAACAAGAAATCACTGTGCTTTAATTCTGTAGTATGTAGTACGTGTAAAATGTGTGTTGACATTTTGAAATGTGGACTTGTTTAGGCAGGGGGTAAAATTGGCGTTGCATCCCTTTCTTTATTTTTTAGTATAGGGTATATATCGCATCGTAGTGCTCGACCTAGGAACTGTTTTTTTCAGCAATACAAGCCCCTGTGACATGTAGGAGACTTTTAAAGTCTCCGTTGCACGTTTTTTTGGCATATCATTCTTCTAATATTTGCCATTTATCAAAGTTTATACTATGTAATGCTTCGTTCGAAGGTAAAACATCTCATCGCGTGCACATAACCCGAAAAGCCGTATCTATGGAAAATCTCTTATCCCTATTGGAGGAACTTGGCCTAACTGATACGACAACAACTTTGTCAAACTCTTCAATGTGAGACGTATATTTTGAACACTTTAAAATGGACTCGCATGCTTTACTTAACCATGTACATTCGTTTTAGAATGTTTATTGATTCAGGAGTATTGACTATTGGTAGAGCCCTTTATAATTTATTCCAGCAGGAACGTCATGCTACAGCCACAGATACAGCTTAGAACCATGTTGTTGCTCTAAGAATGAATCCAAGATATTTTATTTTTCAATTTAATATGGAACCTATTCCTATGCAAGTATTTTCCCTGATCGGCTTCAACAATATTCATTTTCTGTTGAATAGGTCAATACTTGTTAAAAAGTGGAAGTGACATCGGTAGAACAAAGTGTTACCGATAGTATTTATATTTTTGTTATTTCATTGGTTTTTGTAAAAGTATGTAATATATTGTCAATACAATGAAGCAATTTTTACAGTCATTTTTAAGATTGTAAATCACATTTTGTCAAACGAATGATAAAATACATGTTACCACAGGGGTCTTTAACGAAATAATATAATGTTATATCATAATGTGCATTTGTTATACGTCAACACACAAACATCTTCAACAGATAAAAACTGACAATATATGGCAACGTAAGACATATTATTTCAGATACTTAATTGGAAGAGCTGAATACACTGTATAAGGAAGTTACATAACAAGACCGACATGAACCAAATGTCCCTAGTCGACCTGCCAGAGCTTATCACGACCACAGACGTGAGGCAGCAACAAACGGTAAGTAGAGGGACGGAAATAGAAATACACTTACCACCATACCAATAAAACAGTAATTCAAGTGACTTCGCCTCGTAATAATACCAACCAGTACTTCCTGGACATCTTCCGTAAACATCCGGTTTATGTATTCAATGAACCAGTGTCAATGCATCATACAATTTCATATGGGATTGGCTTTTATGTCATGTGCATGGTTATCATCATATTCAATTGTCATACCTGCAATGCACTAAAAGATTGAGTCATAAACTATATAAGAGTTTTAAAAGCTATTGTTAACAGTTTCATTGCATTTAGTACCATTGTTATGTAGCTATTGAATCACATATTTATATATTTCACAAAATAGTGTGATTCAGCTAGTAAAATGGAAAATACAAAACACATGGTATGTTTCACTGATAGTATTATAGAAAGATAGAATGAAACTAATTAGTGTGGGATTAATGAAGGAAGCAAGATTGAGATAAGTAGTTGTTGATTAGGGTGATTGAAAGTAAATGAGATGAAATAGCCTTGATCCACGTTCTTGTTAATAGGGATTGACAGTTACGAATACTGTGTATTAAGAAAGATATGTATCATTTCCATCGATAACTTCATAGCCAGTGGATTGGACAAATCAGATTGTTTCAATGACTGAAATACCATTCAAAGTAGAAATGTACAATGATATAATTTCATGGGGTCAGCTGCTTTGAGTGTCTTCATGAATAAAGGATTTGCTATCCATATAGGTTTTGCTTTGTTCATATCTCACCTGCATACATGAAGGGGTGCATTCAGGAAGTGCACGTGTACTGCAGTCATTACATTTCAGGACATGCGCACTTCTTGAATGCACCTTTCTATTGTTTATTTGTAGAATATTAAAATGAACACATGACCTGTGTTCATCCTAATCCCAGTATCATATTGATATTACGTTGCCAAAGGGCATTTTCTAGAGATGAATGATTTTAACACTGTTGATAATAACTAATACAATAACAGTATCAGAACATCACATACTATCACATAATAACACCAGGCGTAATCATTGTTTATATCTGTCTTTGTATCCAACCTCCGTAATGACAGAGTGAGGAGTGGTTTTCTTGTGATCACCGAATACACTTGTCCAGACAATCGCGACAAAAGTCTCGACAGGAACAGACGTATTTAATATACTTGGTAACATTTCCATCAATACCTCATTAGTAAACCACTCATTGTTTCAAGTAGGAGACTTTGGGGATTACGTTTCTGTTTTCAGAATTGATGGTCGAGAGGTTGTCAATTTGAAAACAACATTATTTTCAATAAAATTCAATTCAGGCAAGATTAATTATTTCGATACTGTTGATATTATTTGCTAGAATGACGAGTTCAGAGCATCTCATCCATACATCAAATGCATTGTAATCTATGTGTTAGTTTCCAACTTCCCGGAAGTCGAACAGAAGCTTCTGTGTGTCACCACATAATCGTGTCTGCACAGTTTCGTCAAGCTACAGACATATTGTAATGTACCTGAGACATGTTCATTAATATGCCTTTAGTGAATACTGAATTGAAGCCACACATTGTTTGATTAGTTATAACCACTTCCACCGCAAAGCATAACTCGCGCCATTCTCAATCATTGCCTGATTTAAGCCTTGCTACAGTTTGTTTTTGCACCGATCTCACATGCGGTTCTACGTCATCCAAGAGTTACCTCGCCGCCGTTTTAGTTAATTATAGAAATGGTCGCGCCCGCGTGGAACATACCATTTTGGTTGTTGTCACCAGATGTAGTTTGGTTAGGAGATATCTATCAAATTCAGGTGGAGCTGTCTGATAAGTTGGCACAGGATAATGGAATGCAGCCAGGCTTATTTATTCAGTGATTGAGACAGACGCACAGTTGTTCTGTTCTGTCAGAATGACCACCGTTATACTAACTAACAAATGTTGTTTCATTTCAGATAGGATAAAGTAGCAACAGATTTAATCAGATTTACTCCTTTTATGGGATTGAGACTGAATAATGATTACAGAAAGGTATCAAGTCATTTTTATGGCTTTTTATCCTCATTCTGGTGAACAACTGCGATGATTCGTATGTCTTTGTTTAAGATTTTAACGCTATTATATGTTTTAAATACGTTTTAATTGTCATTTATGTGATAGGATAGTGCTTAATGTAAAACAAATGAATCATAATGATGACAGGTCTCAGTTACACAAACATTTCCTTTTCTATTCATTTCATTTAATCATAATTAAGTCATAATATCTGCTGTAATGTAACGCGACTTTCAAACGTATTTCCAATTAGTGTCAAGTATTTTTATTGTCGTAAGTCCGCAAGACCGTTGTGCTTCGAATCTGCAATAACACCACGGTATATTAGGTGGGAAAAGTCAAAACATGTAATTCAACAATGAATGTCTAAAGAGCAATGTCATAAAATGGTGGACCCTTAAGCTTCAAAACACACTCAGTTTCTCTGTAACAAAACGTCATTCATGCAATGACATCGATAATTCCATAAATTGATATTAAATTGACTCTATAAGATGAAAGCGTGACTGGAATTGCATTCAAAATAATTGAAAATGTGTTTTTCTCTTTTTCTAATGACAAGGCGATGGCAACCTCAAGTCTGAAATATTTATTAAAATGATTTCTGAAAAATGATTAAGTGTATTTTTTGCTCAAACTTCACTTCACAGACGTAGTCTGGTGTGCCTCTCAATATCCAGTTTACTTTTGCATATTTTCGTCTTGTCTGATTAACTATCTTGTGGGCTTTACGTTCAGTGCAATTGGTTTTGTGTTGTATTGACTAATGTATCATGTTATCTCTCCATTATGTTTACCTTGAAATGTAGCTTATATGTTGTTGGAATGAAAATATATCTTATACATGGACGCAACGTTACCTTTATTAAAAAAAATTCTCTTTACAGCTGCTGAACAAAAGTTTGTTACATTCACAACACTCGTAGCATTTGTTTCATTATTTTCCAAAAATCTTATAAATGTGGTCTTTTCTTTTCATGATAAGGTAGTCAAATCATGTTAAATGCAAATGAAGTTAGGAAAGTGTTGATACTATACAGATATTAAGTTAGATCCTGGTTTAAATTACACTGAAATTAGTGATAAAGTTGCAAAGATGAATACCAAAGTTATCATCAGTCCATCGCGGTAAGTTCATTCCTTTTTGGCATAAGAATTTTAAAATGTTTTGAAACATAAATATTGCATATTTCTTCAATACATAAATTGCTTTTGAATAAAGTATGTACATTATTTAATTCAATGTGAAGTTATGTGAAAATGTACACAGGTTCTGAAAAAAGTGTCAAAGCTTTCAATATTGTCAGAAAATGGCACTTGGAATTTGGAAAGGGAGTTGGTATTCCTTAATTCCCAGAAATATCAATATGGGATCATTAATGACCTTAAACACAATATGAATGTCTTGTATTTCTGATTAAATAATCAGATTTCTGCAAAATCAATCCATTGCTAATTTTTCTGAGAGCGGTCGTTCATTTTTGGCTGTTCAGAACATACCATAATTGTAATACCCGTGGAATTCCCAATACATTAACCCTATTGAGACTCTCTGGGACAGTATTGGTAAAACAATTGCTAAGGGATTGCCTACTTCAAGCCAGGAGCTTTGCAAGTTGGTAAATAAATATATTTGTATTTTGTCTTAAAAGATATACCTGTCGCAGTCTCCAGGAATTCATGCCTTAACAAATACATCCACTGAGACAAACAACCGGGATTTATATTTATTATTGGATGTACTTTATTTTGGTACCAAATGGTGCTACAATACAACCATTTATTTGTGTCTTATGTCTCCAAAGTCATGTAAACATAGCAATGTAACAAACTTTTGTTCAGCAGCTGTACCTTTATTGAAATTTTTATTTTTGGATTTTTAAGATTTTGACACTACCTGTCATCCATAAAACGATAGCACTTATAATATACATAGTACAATTAGTGTTGCACCCCTACATTTGTACCTAACATGCGATACAGAGGCAATGCTAGGATAAATGTATTGAATTAAACACAAACGCCATACAAATAGATAGTTAATGACTAATGTCTTGAAAGAAAACATATTCATATTGACATTTAAACACTTTACGACTGAATTTGCAATGGTACTTTTTGCAATGGAACTTTTTGTTTTAACCAAATAACTATTGTTCCTGTACCGAAACTATGCGATACACATTAGGTTTCAGAAGACTATGAAATGTTGTTGTTACAAAGTTGGGTTTCATGCATCAAAACATGTTATATCAAGCAAATATGGAAGAAACTGTCATCCCCTGTTTCAACAATGTGTGACAATTATTGACAATAAGGTTATAATCATACGATTTTGGAATTATTCTGAGGACCGGACTTTCAAGTTCGATTAATTAATCAAGCACATCTCTATGATTTGGAGGTGTCACTGCAGTAACACATACCGGATATCGTCAGTAAGCAACTTCGTTCAAATTTGTTTTTTTCCAAACAATCTGCATTTGAAGATCCATCCTGCTTTAACGAGTGACTTTTTGTTAGTAAGTTGTTGTTAGTTTTATTAGTAAGTTACTAAAGGTTCATCTTTTCGCTTGAAAGAATGGAATTACTCACATTACAACAACCAATACTGACTTTGTATATTTGACTGCATTTTCAGTATAACAATACATGTACTTGTTGCTGGACGCCAATATAGCAGAATGTCATGAATGCAAATATCACAAAGTTGTGAAACGTTATCTGAATGAAATTTGCTTTCTTACACTGGTACATAATGCTTCTGTCATATCACCAAGTTGTTTTCTGAAACATTGTCTGCTTTCGTATCAGTCAACATTTACATGTGGGGGCGCAACACTTTGTTTGCTATGTATAAATTGAAACAAATGGTTTTGCGCTATTGATACCATCGTTATTGAGAAGCTATCAATACCAAATCCCAGGACTTAAGCAGAAGATTTGTTTCAATCACAACTTCCAACAAATAGTGTTGGGAATAAGATAGCATGTATATCAATGTTTCAACTATGGATACGAGACATCCCGATGCAAATGCACACTTTGTAGAAAGACTTAAATAGACAGTCTTTTAGCATATCATCGTAAATACACGTTATCGGAAGACATAACAGCCAGTCGTTGTTTCAGTCACAGACAATTACATTTAACGATGCGTTTATGTGTTCTCAGATACAGAATTTATGCATTTTGTCCACTGTGTTTATGTGAGACGGGCTTTATCTCATTGTTTTTATGATTTGTAGAATCGTGTTTTACCGTTTTTCGTAAATATTGTTTACGATAGTTTTTATCAGTAGTAATTTATCAGTTGTAATGTACGGATAGTGTAACATTTGTCAGCATGAACTGTATTATCTGCGATGTATAGTAAGAGAAAAGCATTTATATCGGTTATCTCAGCATTTTGCTGAACCTTTCTTCTTTAGGTAAGGTGTGTTATTAGTGTATTGTTTAATTCATTAGTTTTGTCAATACAAATTCAAAGCATGTTTTTCATTTGTGGAATAGCTGTCTTGTAGACAGCAAAACAGGGTATTTTATTTCGGCTATATATTGATTTCTTCATCAGCTGTATTACCACAGGTAATTGGGATTAATATCTGTAGACGTGTGTAGTTCTAAGGGATTGTCAGAGATGGAATACAGATAACAGAAGCCTGTATCATGATGGTTTTGGCGTCTATCCTTTATCTTGTCTAGTATCGCAGTATACCGAGAGGTTTCCTGTGTCTGCATACTACAATATACTGAATTGGGAATATCAACCTTTTGGGCATATTCATTACCGTGTACAATTCCTTTTTCCGTATTATGTAAAGTCTCTTTTGTCTGGGTATTACAATATAATTACAAATGATTTTGTTACACTTATTTCAAGGATTCTAATTGGTCGAAAGCAATGCAATTTATTCCAAAACTCCAAAAGGGCATCTCTTGATAGAACTGGCTGTGTAGGAGTGGAGTGTTAACAAGCATGAACGACAATGTACACTAAACGCCAAAAGAAACGTTACCCCACTTCTTTTTTTAATAACTTTTAAAGTAACAAAGATATTTTAGAAATGAATGGTTAAAAAGAAAGCTGAATAACGTAGCTTAATGCTAATAACACGTTTCATTCATGATGGATTCATATTATGGCAAAATGAAGCTTGCTTAAGAAGTTTGAGATTGTCCGGTTTTCGACCAGGCTGGTAGTAAGAAATACATATGATTTAGATGTTCAGAAAAAGTTGAAAGTAAACTTTTACTTTTGTGACTAGACAAAAAAGTTGTATGCTTTACATCATAACCCCTAAACGATGAAATACTCTTATTGAGTAGGTTTAAGTGTGAAACTTATGAAATATATTTTTCTAGTCATTAAATATCTTTTCTCGTAATTTACCTTAGTGAAAACGAGTTTACTGTGCCAATGTCTTTGGATGTCAACATCGTTGTTGGTCGACACCCATCTGCAACATCCCCAGAGCTCTTTCTCTTTCTCCACTTGTCAATCGCGGCATGACATGTGTCCCATATCATGCAAAGTAGGCACCTTTTATACCCTGTAGAAGCATTCAGTTCATGCAAATGCTGCTTGAATTTTGCTACATTTGAGTGATAATGCGTTTGGGTGATAAACAAAAAAATGAAAAGTTTTCATTTTCAAGCAAAAATGTTCACATAAATAATTGTCTGTGTTCCTAAATACTATTAAGTCATTTCACAACACAGTAAACTCGTTTTCACTAAGGTAAATTACGAAAAAAGATCTTTAATGACTAGAAACATATTTCAAGTTTCACACTTAAACCTACTCAATAAGAGCATTTTTCATCGTTTATGGGTTATGATGTAAAGCATACAACCTTTTTGTCTAGTCACAAAAGTAAAAGTTTACTTTCAACTTCTTCTGGACATCTAAATCACATTTATTGGTTACTACCAGCCTGGTCGAAAACCGGACAATGCTAAACTTCTTAAGCAAGCTGCATTTTGCCACAATATGAATCCATCATGAATTTTAAACGTGTTATTAGCATAAAGCTACGTTATTCAGCCTTTTGTTAAACCATTCATGTGTCAAATATCTTTGATACTTAAAAAGGTATTCAAAAAAGAAGTGGGGTAACGTTCTTTTGGCGTTTAATGTACATGTAAGTGATTCATTCGATTCTTCAGCTACCCAAGTGAGTTTACCTATTGGGCATTTGTAGTGTAATCATGTCTAATATTATTTAAAAGCTAAATATATTTACTTTGATATACTTTATCACTAGAATAAAATTGGAACAAGTTAACAATATTTAGAACAGCTATTATCACTGAGTAGAATAATTTAAAGTGTTACTATCTCTTGTATTGATTAATGTTGAAGTCATGAAATGATAATGTAACGATCTCGTCGGTGTGATGTGACTCTAGGTCGACCACTATCTGCACGATTATTGACTGCTCTGGTTTGATTATTAACAAGTGTGAAGTTTGCTGAACAGTGAACACCAAGCTATTGTGCAACATGTACAATGACATCACTTAAACCAGCATAAGTCATACCTTAGGCACGCAGTCGTGATGCATTCGTAAATCCTGGTATTGAACATCAATGACAGAATATGTCCATGGAATATCTTCAAGGATCCCTTGAAACAACTGCAGTGTATATAGTTTTCTGACTCAAACATGTTCTGTTCTCCCATCCAACATACATATGAGTGTCGTATTACTTTTGGAGTTCAGTATAAATAGGCCTCAGGACCCAAATACAGAGATAAGCAATTCATATACAACTAGAAATATGTGCATGTGATGTACTGTGATGTCCCCCTCTTCAACTTTCAATCCAACCTAGTCATCTTACCTTTAGTTTTCACTAATGCCATAGACAATCCAAATAGACAATCCAAAAAGGTTAATATAATAGAATAAACTAACTTGTTTCCATGTAGCCTCTTAGTTCAAATTGAGTCCCTAGCAAAAGGCACCATTCCAACATTACATGTAGTTTAACAACACACCAAGTTTCATAAAAAATATACGCAATAGATTTTGAGATAGAAGCCGAGCCCTACCCCATACATATACTAAGTTCAAACTGTTTCAATGGAAACCAGAAAAAAATATAAAAATCAGAATAACCTAAGTAGCAAAAGGCATCACTCAACCACAAGGTCTTACCACATACTAAGTTTCGTAAGCCCGGAAACGCCGCTTTCAATTGTATTTCGTTTATATCACGGCTGCTAGTATTGCGGCAGGGAGAAAGCCCACAACACAATGTGACTATATGCATTGTGCTGAAACCTGCGATCACCGTGTGGAACTAGGGAACCATATGTGGTGCGCTGAGATCCAGTGTAGCATTGCACCCACACATTACAGTTGTCTACTGCAGGATTCTAACCCCGGAACAGACCTCATGATCCAAAGCCAACACACACAATTAAATATAGAGAAGGTTTATTGTGTTTGTCATTGATTGGCGCAACAGTTTAACGGTAATTGTGGTCACAAAATAGTACAGTTAAACTAAATCAATATAAAACAGTGCAATATGCTTAACAAATAAATTGATTGTTAATGTTTAACAAATTAAGACCCATAACATGTTTTCTGTTACATTTAATCAAATGACGACCCCTATGACATGACATGATGCAGACCTTTAGGCTAAATACTTTGTACATGATGCAGACATGTTGTTCCTCTGGTGGAGCTGGAATTGTAACTGATAGGTGTTTGTTTAAAGGATTAACGATGAGTCGTCTTCATTAGTTTATCAATTCAGTAAATTGTGATCAATAAAAATTAATTAAATGTACCTTTATGCATAAGAACTGTTCACTCATCAATGATATTCATTTAAAATTCAGAATCATGTATTACCTTTATATTTAGGAAATAATAAATACAGACACACTGACAAAACGGTACAATGTGTATTAGGAAACATGGTGGCAACCGATGTATAATAATGTGCAGTATACAATGTGCTTATTAGCTTATTTCTTAATACACTAACCTTACATAAATATGTACTTAAGTTGCATACTATCCTTACAGTTTAATTACTGCTGAACATTTATAATAATATGAGTTGTATGCTTCTCACGAGGGTAATGCGGTCTCATGTACCATCTTTGTACCAGTGTCGCGGAGTTGATACAGTGAGTGGCGTGTCACAGACTCCTTACATACCAAGTTTTCAGATCAATCCAAAAATAATTAAACTTTAGAATGAATCGAATTTTCATTGACTAAAGTGAAACGTTCGTCATTTCGATTGGAGGGAGGTAATCATTTTACAAACCGAGATAACTTTGTTTCAAAGGGAGATAATCATGAAAAGTAATTCGGGAATTACTTTGTTCAATATTTTGTCACTTTAGAAATAATAAAACTTTACTCCTTTTTTGCAGAAACATATTATACTTCCATTATAATATACTATTATAATCACATATTTAATCAGTAATTATATAATAAACTACAACAACAAATATTTGTTTTCTTGACATACGATCCCTTTAACGATGCATTATGTCCCTAATGTGCAAAACCTTGTCTCTCTGGACAAATTATGTCAGCTTATTATCAATCTTGATCAAAGCTTGAACATGTTGCTCCTTTGTGATGTAGTGTTTGTTTCTCTTTTCATCTCTAAGTACATGATAAAGTGAACGTCGCCCTGTCATTATATGTAATTAATCATAAAAAAGTTACAAATGCGAGGAAGACACTGACTGTTTAGAATAATTAAATATGTATTTTTGAAAGGAATGTAAACTGCCAGACAAAAGCAGGTTCACACCTCAGTTGGTATCGATTAAATCAATATTTTAAGAGAAATCTGCAGTAGTTTGAATGAATTTGTGACTGTGGTTAAATTTAAATTGTTTTAATGTGTGCAGAATCAGGTACATTATTATTTTCACAGTCTTATATGTCGATGAACTGTTTTTTTTTTTATTTATGTTTATTATTTATTTTAAATCTAAAAAAAACATTTAGAAGTACTCTTTGACTCCTGACAAAACGCCTGCACTATTCATTTTGTGAATGTGACATCGAAAACGTGAGATGTTTGCAATAAATAAAACCAACAGAAGAGTGTACCTTTTTTGTCTGGTAGTTTAGTTTCTTTAGTTTTATTGACAAGCTGAGGTATATAAAATAGGTATCTGTATATACACCTCGAAGTCAGACATAAGTAACCCAGTTCAAAAGAGTAAAACATATTTCATTTACTAGGCGTTCAGTCGGATATGTGTTAATGACCTCTACAGATACTTCCTGCAAAGAACATGGACAGAAGGAAGTCACTAATGGTTCCTTAAAATACAATAATCATAAACTTTTGTCGTCGGATGTATTTTCCAATACATTTCGTCTGTTTTGCTTCATTTCTCTATACTCATTCACGAGCGTTTCTTCTCTCACTCTTGCTCCGGTCGTAACGCCAATAGTATCTCGTGCATTGCCTGTTCCATCTTCAAGTTTGCCACTTCATGTCATGCCATGGCCGAGGTGAGTTTGTTACACCCCTCGGCCACGCATCATCTTATTCTGATGTATTTCATATATTTTACAGAATATACCCTTTAATCAACTGCATCGCCTCAGTTATCTCTATCAGCGGCCAGGACCCGCGACACTTTGATCAATATCTATCATAAAACCAAATGGCCAACTATAAATCTTAAATGTCAAGGTCCTATTTTACCACGAGCTTATATGCGATGACATTGATATCAATAAGTCATTACTTCTGGCATGACCTCTGTAAACACAGGGATGCAACATAAATATAACCTATTACATAAATTATACACAATGTACCAGTTTTGTTTCATGTTCATTAATCAGCAAAAAAAAGACATTTTCGTTTAAAGTCTTATTCTTAATTTGTAAGAACATACGTCATGTATATTTTCATTTCAAAAATAAAAAAAATAAATGAACAAATTAAGTCCAGTTAGCACATACTGTTTTCATTTACTTGCATATATAATATGAAAATCTAATTTTCCTCAAAAAAGCATTGCTAATGAATGTTTCAAACAATGTTCAGTAATTTCAAGAATGTCATGGTATTAGCATTTGGTTCTTTAAGTTTGGTTAGACTGACATTTTCTCTTAATTGCAGAAATAAATCCAGATAGCAAGTATTTAGTGAAACATTGGTAATCCTTCTAGCGTACACATGGTGTCATGGTCAACGTCATTTGCTGTAACCTGGTAAGTGAACCTCACTTACGGATCGATGGTGGAATTCAATAGTGTTAATTCTTCAGTTCAATGATTGTAACATATAATAAGGAATTTAGACATGAAAGTGCAAGAATGACTACTTATTTTGAGCATCAGTTTTGTTGATGTCTTTCTTATCATCAAATATTGAGACAATATAGAACAACAACCATCACACAATAAAATCATTATGTGTGGGCATACATGTATGGTTTTCAAGTGAACAAGTACAAAACATTGCTTCTCATATAACGTTTTATAAATATTGCGATGTTTTTTTTGCAAGAAGATTTCCATTATTAGGTAATTATTGTTTATACCGCTATAAATTTACAGTTGAAATTATTTTCAACTGAAGAGTGAAAAATCGATTTAATTTCTAACAGTAGCATGCTGAAAGTTTGATAGATTAATTTAATTTAAAGAAAGACTCAACAGTTGTCAATCTACAAACAAATGCAAGTAGTCGTCGGATAATTATTGTAAGCAATGCGCATTTCTTTTAATAAAATACATGACCTTCGCGGAATGATTTGTAATTTAATTTTTATATAAACAGATGTTTACTTATATTGAAATGACAGTTTAAGAAGTTTCAAACAATGATTGATCCAATACTACAGTCTGTCTAGTATACCCAATAAAATAACCTAGTCAGTGAGGTTTGAAACAAAACAAAGTGTGATTTATTTACACGTTGGAGAGTTTTAAAGCAAAATGTCAATAAGATAAATTCCTTCCCGTTTACAATTATATAATACGTATGTATCGATGTTGAATGTATTACAGATCATGTTAATCAGCAACACATTCACCAGATTTGCCTCTTTTTGAAAGAATCATAATTATCATATCTGAAAGATCGGGGTTATGTTTCCTATGGGAGGAAACACATTTGACTTCTTTGAGATGTTTTTCCTGATAGCCTCAACTCCTTCAACATTCTTATTTAGAAATGTACCACGCCATGTGCAAAAGTAAAGGACCAATGAGTTATTTTCTATCTGATTAACGTTTGTTTATTTCTTGCGCACTAGAGATAAATAAAGTGTGCTTAATTCAAGAAGAGTTACCTACCAATTTTATTACACGACAAACTGACAATCCTTCAAATGCCTTCTGATATGTTTGGTCGGCCAACAGTAAAAATATGCACACCATCGAAACTCAAATAATGATGATGACTATTTATGGTGCTATATTCTAGCTACTATAAATAATAATATAGACTAAGTGTAGATGAGAAATAAGAAGTTCAATCTTGCATATTCTTAAAACTAAAAACATCACTGCTTTCTTTCAATCGATTACTGTTAAGTAAAACTGTAGCTTAAGTTAATATTTCCTTTTCTCAAGTCGACGTTTGGTTAAGGGTGCATAACTAACACCGGTATTAACAGTTTATTTTAAAAAAATAGAGCCATATATGTGGTCTTTTAAACGCATCACTATTGAATCTGCATGTGTAATTTTCAGGAAAATCGGCAAATAATGCCTTTGCCTAAAATTAGACTAAAAGGGTATGTTGCCTTGAAATTATCACTTTTTATGTAAACTTGTTGATAAAAGCTTACATGACTGACGCCAATTATAAGCTTTACATTTACACACCAGGGATGGACTACAAATATTTTATATATAAAAAATATCTCGAAGTTATGTAATGGTAAAAAAAACTATGCTTACGGATAAGTATTTAGTATGATGTTAAAAATCTATATTTTACTTAAATGACTTCGGTATCGATACCAGCCTTATAGAGTATTTATTAAACAACATGATTGCATATGTGTGTATGCATATATACAAACAAATAAAATATACCGAGTTACGAGGGATATACCAAATATTTAAGTAGAAGGTAAAAAAAGGTTCACAATTGAAATTGTGTCATAGTGTACATGCATGTATACAAACAAATGCAACATCACAAGTTACGAGGGATATGCTCAATTTACATAACATTCTCAGGAATTGTTTTGACGCACACGAGCGAACACCTT
This sequence comes from Gibbula magus, assembly GCA_936450465.1. NCBI lineage: Eukaryota > Metazoa > Mollusca > Gastropoda > Trochida > Trochidae > Gibbula > Gibbula magus. Next base: position 26,415,335 of record OW388306.1, read on the forward strand.
GCAAATACACATTAATTGAGAGACCGACATAGACAGTCTTTAAGTATCACAAGGTAAACACACAAAATATCAACTTTCAAATGCAAGTTTAATACTCATAAGTCAAAAAGTACAATGATATATTTATGATTGAGACAGACTCCTCATTATGACTTACTGGATTAGGGTATTATTTAAAGACTGACATGGTATAATACATGATGTAGAAATGGCGATATATTATATCTTCAGTGTTCTCAATGTCTTGCAACTGTAACTTGATACATTGCACACCAATGCCCCTTTGTTTATTATATCAAAGACGTACGCTTACGGCTGCATGGTAAGTGTTAAGAGAGTATATTTACATAAAGACAAATTATATACTAAATGCCCTGCGAAAATATCATAGTTTGCAAATGCAGTTTGGTGGATGGAAAATTACAGTGATACATGTATGTTTTTGTTGAATGTATCAAAGACACGTTACAAATGTTAAAAGATTATACTATACAAACATGATGTAAGTTCAGAGATGTGTTAGGTGGTTGTTCAAGCGGGTTGAATGTGAACTATTTCAAGGCATAGTATGACAGTCACACTGCATGCTGTCAATAACATGCAAAACCTTGTCTCTCGACACACAATTTTGTCATCTTATTATCAATCATCATGGCAGCTTGAACATATAAATCCTTTCTTTGTCTGCATTGGCATTTTCCCCTTTCTTCTATAATTACATGATAAAGTGATGTCGTCTTGTAATTACATGTAATCAATATAAAAAGTTACAGGGATCGGACAGAAAGTGTACTATCTCAATCATATATGACAACCTTCAAAATAGGTATCGACCTCTCTTTTTCAAAGAACGGATGGCAATTATTTGACAAAGACATTGGAATAAATTTTGTAAACATTGTCTCTGCCAGTTCCATTACAGAATATGAGAATTGAAAGTATGACTGGGGAGGAATGATAAAACATACACATATCATATTCCAGATGTCAGTTTGCATCATGGGTTGGCCTCTCACACATGAAAATAGAAAGAAAGACACTTATTTATAGACCATACAGGAAAACAATATTTAAATTCACATACATTCACAACTCTAAAACCAAATATTTTGTATTGAAAAATCTGACCCATGACCGTTTTGATTAAATGTGACAAATGTAGCCATAATAGCCATAATATCAGTGGTATGTTGAAACAGTTCCTTTAAAGGTAGATAATTGCCCTCAGGGAGGAACACACATCGTACAATTGATCATCATGTGACCAGATTCGGGAAGCCTCTCAAAGATTCTCAAAATCAACATGAAGCATGTTATTAACTTACCTAAATCGACCTAAAACATGACGTCAATATCAAACGATTTACCACCGAGTATTTGGTGACGTAATGAAGATCTACAAATATGTTCTTATTATAAAATGAAATTCAAATGTCTGATGGACTGAATTTCAGAAAAGGAATTTGCTAAAATAAATAGTTAAAAACCTTCAAACCACAAATGACAGTAACCCATTTACATCAACCAGGTGCCATGTTAAGATACTTATTAATAACTCCGTGGGAGACTTTCTTATTATGGCAATATCGAAAGGAGGAAGTCACTAATGGATCTTTCAAATCACATAATCATAAGCTTGATTAGTATTTGTCATTGAATCAGATGGCCGACTAGTACTCTAAATGTCAAGTACCCATTTGTTTCTTGAACTCATACGAAATGACTGACCTTACTTTTCCATTTCCCATTTAGAATAATGGTTTATGTCATTTATATTTACTTTAGAGGGTACAACATCCTATTACACCATCCAATTATCCGTAGTGATAATACCGGTGTTGTGTATAAAGCAAAAATTGCATAGCGGCCATTTTATTGTGAACACATTTTATTATTTCTAATGACAAAAAACGATTGCCATGGCTTTACCAAACCATGTACACTCATTTATAACTTGATTTTCCGGAGGGAGAATGGTATTTTACTGTTGGTGACATTTTTTTTCAAATACATTTTATCGACTTATTTGAGCCAAAAAACGTGCTTCTGCCCCTTTAAGGTCAGTTGATTATACAGCATGACAGCTTCATGAATCACAGAGAGAAATCAGCATTGCATGTCTTTTGTGAAGCATCGGTAATCAAATGAGCGTGATATCTTGATCTACTTATTTACTATGACCTGGTTAGTGAAGCTCACTAAAAACATGATACTTGACTTGGACTGGAAAGGTCATTCAACAGTGTTACTCCTCTTCAATTATATATTGTGAGGCATTTACGAGCTTTTAAAATGAATCATCTGTCCTGAGATTACTGAGGCGAGTATTTTAGAGACATTATTTTTATAATGACAAATTATTCTGAGCCATCAAATATCAACGCATTAACGGACACTAATGAAGAGCTCACAGTAAAACACAACTTCAATGGCTTACAGATATGTACGTCATTGCTTTTCAGAAATATGCTTTATTTGTTGTTTTTCAGGACAAAAAGTTCGTTTTTGATACATTTGTGCACGTTACATTATATTTTTACATTTTATAATAAAAGAAAATAATGTTTAAATTTGTTTGAGAAATGACTTCGAATATCCTCAATAGTTATCAATAGTTACAACAATGTAAAATGTACCTTTAATGTAAAATCTAATGTAATATAAATTAGACAATACTTGTAAATAAAGAGATGAATCCCTTTCATAACAATATACATATTTAAAAATTTAAATTTAAAAGGAATGTTCTGTAAGTTTGTTGTATATATCTTTCGGTGAGAGTTTAGGTATATTTCGTTTGTGATTAATGATTGAACAAGTATTGTTTGTTTTGTAGTTAAGTCCTCAAAATGTGATGGCTATTGTAATATTTTAATTGTCTACTTTTCGATAACATTGACAAGTATATCTTAGTTGATTCGATAATGTTATTGGTTGGTTGTACAATTATGTATGAATATCTTATTCCGTTACGAAAAGCTGTTTGAGTTACAATATAAAAGCAAAGCATGACAGTGCTAATATTTGATTCTGAAACAAAGTTGAAACAAAACTCTTTGATGAAATTCCGGCCTAAGAGTAATTGAAAGGTCCCAAGTTCGGGGTGTATAATAAACAATAAAATGCAACTTAACTCTTCAAAATTGCTCAAATGACATTTTCCTGAAAAATGTAGCATGATATATCACATGAAATTTTTGGATTTGGTTGCAGATATAAATTCACATGCAAATCGGGTCATTTCTGAATTTCGTTCCAGACACCATAGACAACTGCAACCAACTTGTTTGAACTATCAAAATACAAGTTTTCATCTATCAGAATCGCCTTGATTTGAAAAAAATATGATGATGTCGGAACTTACCTTGCCTTTTATTTCAATATTTACAGTTAGAGGAAACTTCTTTGACATCGCCATCAGTTCCGGTTTTCGATCATGCCTAACATCATATTGCTTTTATTTCTAATGCTATAGATATAAACAACTCACTGACCGTCTTTGATTTCTACCATAAGGCATGTCTTGGTAGGTACTTTTGATACATTTTGGCAATATTTATGCCTTAGTTTCCATTTTTGTTTACAACCTGACCCCGAGATGAATTCGAATTGCTGTCAAATCATAATTTCCATTGGCTGTCATAGATATCGCTGATTGCAAAATTATTTTGATATGAAATAAAAAGCAATAAGTTGTTTTAATTAAACAGGGGACTGCAATCAAATTCGCTAAATACGAGGTTTTAGTTACATGGCTGTCCTGCAAACAAAGCTAAATGTCAGATGTGATACGTCATATATTATAGTCATAATTATATCGGCTATTTTGATCACTATGTATTGTCAGTTTCTCATACTTCAATTGCATTTAAAAGTCATAGTGGAGCTCCCCGTCATTTGGACCCTTCAATTACTTATAGGTCGAAATTCCTTCTGATGTATCTGCTGTCTTTGACCAACAGTTCTTGACACTATGGAACACAAATTGAATGTTCACATACACAGTACATAATTCATATTAGTTCTCTTTCAGGGTGATCAGAATCATACAATATTATTGACGTTTGTCCAACTATATGTACGGTGGAAGTGATTTAGCAGCACATTTGCCAGATTTGTCTCCTTTTATATGATTGTTAGAGTTTGGATTTTGGTTCGACACAAAGGTTCTAGATATCTCAATACAATCTAATTGTAATTAATGTCAAAATATTAATTGTTTGTTTCTTTTGTAAAGAGGTATATCATAACGATGCCACTTTCGCTTTTAACTTCTTGAGTTTTCTATGATCAAAATAGATGATTTAATTTTCAATAAAAAATCATAAATTGAAGCAAAATTTCCTATTTAAAGGAGACCGAGATCAACGTATTAATTCCATGAAGAGCGCACAAAGAATGAATCTTACTACACAAGAAACGTATGTTTTCAATATTGTCCTTTTTCACTGTTAACATGATTAGTAAAAGAAAGTAATCGAAAGTGCAAAGTAAATAATTTTGATGACAGTAATCGTTATGGTTAGTGACAAATTAGAAATCATAGGTGCTATATTTTAGCTACTTACGACGGCTTTACGACACATCTGTTATGCAGATATGTACTATTTTGAAGCAAATCTCTTCTCACGTTTAACAAAAAATAAATACGTGACATTGGTATTATCAGTATATTTTTCTATAACAGGCCTTTCGCGTGTTTCTTCTCAAAACTGAATAAATGTGACACATCACTATCGCATCAATGTCATTCATAATTATATCAATGATGTATTTTCCTAAAAGTTTAAGTTGATTTGCATTTCCGCGGAATAAAAACCAAGAGCATCAGCTGAAACAGGCAGAACATGTAATCCTTCTGTCAATTTCGAAATACCAATTAACAATTTACTGCTTGCATAACAGTTAGCTACAACAGACAAGGACGTGGGGAATGTTTTTCTTCGGATTATCACTGTGGCAACATACTCTAATCCAAAATGTGTATATTACTGGAAAAGTGGCTAATTTAGAAAAATTATAAAATATATATTGAATGCCTTGTGCAGATAACGATATTTGTATTTTCCGCGTTCAAAGTGGAAACATGATATGTGGCAAATGTACTTTGACAGATGGTTAATTGAACAGGGTTGAATATGAAAAGACCATGATAATAAATGTTATATTTATACGCATATGATTCCTATCACGTTGCATGCTGTCAATAAGCTGCGAAACGTTGTCTCTCTACACAAATTATGTCGGTGTGTAGCTTGAATATGGAACTCCTTTCTTTGATGTGTTATTTGTGTCTCCTTTCATCTATAATCACATTATATGTGATATGATTATATGTACTTAATCATAGAAACTAGAAAGTTTGTGGACACTGAAAGTTAAAATTTATTTTAAATATCGATAGAATCGTCGTACATGTATTGGAAGAAATTTGGTATCTCAACAAACTTCATATGGGTATATGTCTATATAGTCGGACACTAAGAAACCCAGTTCAAAACATTGAAACATTTTTCATTAACTAGACATTTTGTCAGGATATAACTGATTAACCTTAATAGCGAATTTTAATGAGCAATATCTAACGGAGGAAATTTCTATTGGTTCTTTCAAATATCATAATCATAAGCTTTGATCAATATCTGTCATTGAACCAGATGACAAATTGCAACTATGAATCTTTCCTGTCTTTTGGTAGGGTTTCCGTAACTTATACTTACATATTCTTATAGTTTAATATCTTCATGAATAGCTATATCACGAATAGGTCAAAGACCAGTTGAAGAATAAATTCTACAGTATTTCATACAAACAGTAGGCATAGGCACTTATAAATGAATTCATAAAATACAATGGTGATTTTAGCTTAAGGTTTCTACTTGACATACATGTACAGAGTGATTATATGAAGTCAAAGCCCCACAAACATTACGCAAATTCTTGAATATTGTTTTCTCAGAAAATATGAACACTATATTTTGATAATGTCAATACATTATCTTTACTATTTAGAAGGTTGATAAATAACTTGTTTGGGTTACATATGTATCTAAATATCTTTCCCTCAACATTTTATAATTTGAGCCCAACGACCATTTCCAATCACTAACAGTAGAACAAAGTCTAAACTATTTAAGTGGAGTTCCGTGCCCAATAACAACTATATTAATTGGATACTTCTCAAATTGTGAAACAGTTTTAATCCTTAAATACAACGAGTTTAAATGAGATAACTTAAATTATGTATATCAAATGACCGATGTCACAGTTTTAGTTACTGCACACTGTTTTAAATGTACTTACATACACTAAATGAACTTTGCCTTGAGGGATTTTTCTCACACAAAATAATATTATATAAATAGCATTAATATTGTTAGTTAAAAGCCAGTAACTGTAAACAGTAAAAACAGTAAGAATTTCGACAACGAGAAATAACCATAGTGTCAAACATGAAGTCAGAGCATTTGGACTTTACGGCTGGTTAATCAAATAGCCTGGCACGCTTCCTTAATCGCAGAGATAAATCAGCATTGCACGTCTTTGGTGAAGCATTGGTAATCAAACTATACCGGTACACTCACCTACTTATTTGCTGGAACCTGGTTAGAGAAAATCACTAAAACTTCCATGACGGCTAGGAGTGCGAAATGGATTCAATAGTGTTGATTCTCCAGTTTAATTCTTCATGAACACATTGTGAATCTATCAACGAAGGTTTTGGTATAGTTTATATATCATGAGTGTATTGAAGAATTTTAACTAAAAAGTTCAAGAATATAATCTTTTTTTCTGAGTCTCAATTTGGTTCTTGTCTTGCTTTCTATTAAAGGTGCATCCATTTGCAAACATTTTATTTGTCTTTAATACGTTCCAACTCAATATATGTGCTGTTTACAGTGCAAATAAATTATCTCAGCTTGTACATTCATTCCCAATCGCCAAATATATCATAATTACTAGTTTACAATTAAACATCATTATGCATGCGCAGAAACCGAAACTACACGTCCCATGTACATGCACAGTAGTTATATGACCATCAAACATGATCAACCCAAATATATCAGTTTGTCTGTTATAAATAAGATTCCAAAATTACGTTTGAGTCATTGGCGCGCGCCACATGCGGTAAATTGTCCGGTTTTCGATCAGAAATCACTACTTTTACCTTCATATCGTCAATATACTAAGTTGACTAAGATGAAAATGGTAGTTTTCGGTAACAGTCGACACTTCCCGATAAAGTTACACCATTTATAACGTTTGGAATATGTGACCCCCAACAACACAACGGATAATATTTTTGGACAAGATGAAGAGAAGTCATTTTTACACTAGATATACAAGGGACAGATATGTAACATGCCAGAAACAATTTTGGCGTACAACAAACGAGACAAGGGGTCAACATTTGAAAATTAATTAAATATTTAATGTTTTTGTTAATTAATTAAACATGTGATGACAGGAATTATGTGTTTTACCTAAATGATTAAAAAAAATGACAATTTTATAAAACAATATACATTTTTGAGTTTGGGATTTTTGGACCCCGGTGTTATATAAATCCTTGCCATATTTGATACATTCCTTCACATGTCTCTGACGTCTCTTGATAAACAGTATTTGTCACCATTGAATACCCACACACATGGTACATGTACATATAACTTCTCTTGTAGAATTATATAATATGTTCTGGTGTTGTTTGTACTATAGATGATGTGAATAAGCAACACAGTCATCAGTTTTGTCCATTTTATGGTATTGTCAGAGATGGGATGGTGATTACAGAAATATTTCAAAGCAAGTTTTTGGCTTTCATACATGCCATATAACTGTGCGGAGTTTTTTTTATTTATTTAAACGGGAAGGTAGCCCGTCATACACCTGAATTGACTTATTATAAACTCTTCAATCAATACTACGTTTTTCATTGTTATTGATGCAAAAATATCTTAAAGGTACATCCATTGTGTTGTTGAGGGTGATATATGCCAACCGTTATAAATAGTATTATTTTATCGAGAAGTCCCAACTGTTACCGAAAACTATCATTTTAATGATACTCGACTTACAATGTAGTATATTGACGAAATGAAGGTAAAAGTATCGATTTCTGATCGAAAACCGGACAATGCACCGCGTGTGGCGCGCGCCAATGAGTCAAACGTAATTTTGGAATCTTATTTAAACCAGACAAAATAACAATTTGGGTTGATAATGTTCAATAGGTCATATAACTACTGTGCATGTAAATGGGACGTTTAGTTTCGGTTTCTGCATATGCATAATGATGCTACTCAATTTTAATTGGAAACTAGTAATTATGATATGTTTAGCGATTGGGGATGAATGTGCAAGCTGAGATAATTTGTTTGTATTGTAAACAGCACATATGATATGTTGGAACGCATTAAAGCCAAATAAAAGTTTATGAAACACAATGGATGCACCTTTAATATACACAAAATACTTAGTGAAGTAAACCATTCTTCTAGGCATCATGAGTTTGTAATCCCTAACCTAGATCATATCTTTTTTTAAATAAAAACTGAAACAGTGGTGCCATATTTTCCCATATAAAGAAACAAAGTTGACCTTTTTGGGATTTATATTCCCGATATCCTAATGGGCAGTAACATTACTATTCTGGTCTCGATATGTATTCATGTGCACTGGTAAAGGATAAATGGGTTGAATTGTAATGGGTTTTCCTATATCTGATACTCTTTATTACTTCGTGCACACTACAAATTAATAAAGTGTACTCAAAAAGATGATTTAACTAAGCAAATTATACCACACGACAAACTTATTTGTTTTATTCTAATCCTTTTATCTACTGATATCTTTGCTCTGCCATTAGCAAAAATAATTGCATCGTGATCCCAATGTTACAGCAAGTGCAAAACTAATTTCAGATTTATTTAAGCTTCTAGCATTTGTAATAATCTAATAAAGCAGAAATTTATTATTAATAAGCATTTATTACAAAATCCAGGTCTCCATAATCCAAAAAAGTAAACTTTCTTGTTTATTCCCAATATTTAAAATGTCATTAACTACTTAAGTTACAGTTTAGCTACATTAAGTATAATGTTTACTTTAATGTTAAATGTAATGTTTTCATATATTTTGTAAATGCAACTTTCGGTTAGAAAAGATGGATAGCTAGCGCAAGAATTAACAGTTATTTTTCCAACAAGGACCTTATTTGTTCTCTAAAACACATCAATATGGCATCTATATGTGTCATTGTTTCAGGAATATGACTGAATAATGTCCTTGCCTGAGATTAAGCTACAAGGTTGCCTTGAATTGTTTGGCTGTTTCCGTAAATTATGTTTATATTGATTATGTTATATGGCTGACGTCAATAATGTTACAACTTTGCACTAAAACTTTGTTTTATACCTGAACACATCTAAAAAATAACTGTATGTTTACGGATATTTGTTTAGAGTTAAATAGATACTTTTTTGACAGAACATCTAATGTAGGCCTATATGATGGTTTCACTGTGGTGCACAGTGGTGTATTTTGCTTGTCTCCCTCTCACGCCAACGGCCGGGGTTCGAATCCCGGTGGAGACACACCAAACATTTGTGGCCTGGATCTGATACTAGGTGTTGTGTCCTTGAACATGGCACTTCAATTCATCCACATTGCACTCAGTCCACCAGGATGTACAAATGGGTACCTGGACATAATAATTCCGTAGCGCGTTGAGCATGCGTTGAACATGGACATGTGCGCACTTTAAATATACGATTATTATTTATAAGGTTTTATGCCAACATCAATGTGTACAATGTATGTCAGTAAGACCTGTTCACTGAAACAAGAATATATCAACGAGATACTTAACTTACATTACACAGTTTCAGATCTATGTAAGAGAGTATTTCATTTACATGGCGTTAGCGAGTTATTTTGCTGACATCCCGCAAGTCGGCACTGCAGCACTAACTATGAACCTCGGTTGAGACAGGCAAAACATGTAACATGCAATCAACTTATCAATGCACTCGGAATTTACTACATGCTTACCATTTCCCTACAACTTACGAGGTTATCAAGGCCCTGTATCTGATTATCATCCAAAACTGTGTTCCACAGAAGATATCGCTTGTGTGAGATCAAGCGATATCTCCTAGGAACTATCTTTTTGGCAGTACATTTTGCACAATGCCCTGTCGCCGTCAGCTACATGACATCACAATGCTTTTACGTCATCGAGTAATGACGTCACGATGCTATGACGTCATAAACATGATGACGTCACAATGCTATGACCTCATCGCACTGGAAGTAAAATGGCAGAGATGTGCTAGAGATGTACACTATTTTCACTTAAACGTAATAAGAATGATTTTGGATGATAAATAGAATCTCACCCTCGTGTCTTCTTATATCAAATATATCAACACTCGTTGATAAAAGTAAAAATATCCTCGGCAAGCCTCGGATATTTGTAACTTTTATCAACTCGTGTTGATATATTTGATATCAGAAGACACTTGGGTGAGATTCTCTATTTATCCAACCATCGACATAAACACCACTATGATATCATGGCCACGGGAGCAGGGGGAAATAAACTGCGATGACGATTTAAACTTTAACATGATCAGTTTTCTCTGTAAACAGGAAATCATGCAAAAGTTAAAATCATTATTACCCAAATGGGTGAAAATAATCGAAATAATATTTTGAAAGCACTTGTGCATATATCATGCCTATTGTTACAGGACGAGTTTCCGTGACTGTTATCTGACATCATAAATTAAACAATGGTACACTGCGTCATTATTGCTGTCGTTGCAATAAAAATTAGTCGTATCATAGCTGTTTAGGCGATTAATGACATGATAATGTCAACGATTATATAGATTGGTATAGAAGATATGAAAACTTTCTGAGATGTTCTCAGGGCAGTGTTGTTATATAAATAAGTCTGTTTGCGGTGAGGACTGACCTTCTACTCTTGGATTCTACAATAGACTCGGTTCAACTGCCAACACTATCACTGCCTTGTTTCATCGCACAATCTACATTCAAGATATAAAACTTCTGTTCTGTGTGGTTACTATTGATTAACATCGATAGCTCTATTATTGTATGTGGGTCTCTATCACAACTCTGTCATATATCTTTTGTATTTCGCTGACAATCTGAATTATTAATCTGATTACTTGTTAATTTATTTTTGCTGGTTTCCTCTGGGGATTTCATGTACATCTTACTAATTTTAACAGTGAGGACATGATTTGTAAAGAAGTAACTACAATATCATACATCAGAATATTATACTTTATACTTTATTATACTTTATTTTATATATATATGTTCAGGTACAGTTGGGGGTGCTGAAATTGCGTTTTCAAAATAGTGTTTGGCCAGAATGTTTGGCATTTAACTTAACCATTCATAACATGTGAAATTTTAATTAATAAATGATAATGTCGACATAAATAACCTTCTTGGACTTAAATTGTTGACGCGTCTTTATTGTAGGACGTGATAAAACAAGCCAAAACAAGCCAAGTGTGACTCTCCTATCCCGTCTAGTTAAGGAGATTCGAAAACGACGATTTTAAAGCATGTATTTTTCAGTAATGTGAATATATAATGTTCTGAAATTCCGAATTTAGTTTCGTTATCTTCTGGAGACTATCTATATCTGTTCCAGCCGTGTTTATCACTGGTGAATTATCTTTTGTAAGTGACGTTTATTTTGCGGTTGAGTGTAAAGTCACTCCATGAAAATAAATACAATATGACATGCATATATGGAGAAGCAGTTCGACTATTATACAAGCTCAAGGCTATTTTATGCGTTGATCAGACAGTTTATCATCACATTTACATATATTTACATGCATTGGTTACTTGTTTGGTATAATACTTTGAAAATTAACATTTTTATTGCATTCTCTTCGTATTTAACCCGCTTGATAACAATAGAACCACAAAAAAATCAAATAATCAGATGAACTAAAAAAAGTTTATAACACATTTACTTTTAACATCAGCACTTTCTTTTAGTTCTTTCTAGTCTTTTCTATTTTAATCATTTGAAATATTTCCGCTGGGACTGACAATATAAGTGTTAGCTTAAGCCACGACATAGATTTTGACTTACATGTTGGTATAATAACTTTACAGCATTTTTGTCAAGTACAACGAGGTTTTACATTGCTTCTGTGAAGGACATATAACTTGATTATTGTCTCCTGCTGCGGGGGAAACATATTCAGGTTGTCTGCCCGTCACTACGTATCGACTTATTACACTTTCTAGTTTACAAACGTTAAAATTTAGTGACAGCCTACAGATGGTTATAGACGATTTCCTTGACCTTGATTTTTTCCCCCATAGTCACCAAAACACGGTAGCCGTTGGTCGACACACATGCTGGAATTTGTGGAACAGATGAGTATTTAGCTCTGACTGAAATGTGTCTAGGGATGGCGCATTCTTTAGCGTTAGATACAGAGAATTCCACAGTGAGACAGTGGGACAGCCTGCATTTTGGATTACGAATATACCACTGGAGTTTGGTGATATTGGCATCATTTTCAAGGTGATCATAATGCCGTGGACGCGATTTACCTGGTTACCCCTTGTTGGCGTGAATTCACATACAATTAAGGTAAACTCTGCATGGGCGATTACAAAAACTATGGTGGTAGGAGAAGGTGAGGTGTATTTTGCGACCTAATGTTGAAGGTCACAACGATAACCATCCTCGGTTACCCATGGTTTTATATATGCTCCGTTACTCCACTATATCACCCATGGGAAACCTTATCAGAAGAATCTGCACTCAAATTACCCGCCCTTGGCCAATCAAACTGCTACGCAGCTTGGACCTGCGAACCAATGACAATTCATATCACTTCGTTGCAAATCACGCGAGGTCATTTTGTTAGCCCTCCGTCACCGGTTATCTCCCTTGACCATTTCCGTCTTATCCTATTGAGCATTTTCTTTGGTTACTGACTTCGTCACGCCGGCCAAGGGCGGGTAATTTTAGTACAGATTTCTCTGATAGAGTTTCCCATGGGTGATATAGTGGAGAGTAACGGAGCATATATAAAACCATGGGTAACCGAGGATGAACGACAACTGACCTCTTCTCAATTGTTGTTAAGGCTAAATAGTATTAGCCCTTGCAGTCAAATATGATGACAGTCCCATCTGGATATCAGACATTACTTTAAAATCTAATTTGTTTTGTGTATGTCATATCTTATAGGAGCCGTATTTCTCTTCACAAATGACAGATTACGAACATAAGGACTAACTGTTGGCCAAACTATAAAAAAAAAACCAATGAAATGTGTCTTACGCGAGTCATCTGTTGTCGCGGGGGACATCGCCATGTTAGTGTTTTACGCTGATTCCACTTGACAAAACTTTTTACGCTGCTTCCGGGAATAGAGTGTTCATTAAATTACAGTTTTTACTTCTTAAGTGGAAAATTTGCAAAGATAAAATGAACTGTCTGAACTCAAACAATACATTTCTCTCATAAACTTTCAAGCATGAACTATTCACACCATGCGCCTGTAAACTTGTAAACACATGAACAAAGAATTGGATCATCAAAATGATTAACATTTGAAATTCTCAAGGGGGAAAGGTGCCTGGTTAAGGCTGAGAAGGATAATTATGTATACTCAACTGCAAAAGAAACATCGCCACACTTTCAACTGTTTAACATTAGAAATACTGTTGAAAATATGTTATGGGGACATGATTTGTAAAGAAGTACCTACAATATCAAACATAAGAATATAGTAATTTAATTATTTGTATATATGTTCAAGTACAGTTGGGGGTGCTGACATCGCTTTTCCAAAATGTTTTTTGGCCCGAAGGTTTGTCATTTAACTTGACCATTCATAGTTCTTATATTATTTGTTTGCACTTTGATTCAGCCAAAACTACGAGACTTAGCATTCTGAAAATAAAGGTAGCCCTCAGTATGAAGTCAAGGTTTGTAACCTTTGGGCCTTATCGGCCAAATCATTCAAGGTCCAGTTCGAATCTAAATCTACATTTTTAACATGGGAACAAAATTCAGACTGCAGATAGAGACTTGAAACTTTTTTTAAAAATATGCGCAATAACCATGCGAGAAATAAAGTAAATCATGGCGAGTTCGTAGGTCACGTGGTTGAGGCGTCATATTGATTTTTTTTTTAGATTTAGGTATCAATAATCATACAAATGTGCTAGAGACTTGCAACTTGTTTTGAAAGATGTGCAATAACATTAGAAACCTTAATTGATTGATTCTATTTCAATTATTTGAATCATTTATGCGCTGAATCCGTTTACCGTCGCTTGAGACTATATTTTCAATTTGCTGCTTCTGATAAATCAAACAGGAAACAAACAATATATGACATCAGATAAATACTACAATCGGATAATAAATAATAATTACATATACTAGCAAAACAGTTCTTATGATATATACTATTTTTTGAGAGTACAGAATTCGTTTAAACTGAAAACGAATTCTGCGCTCTCAAAAATCTATTATCTATTATAAATTTACAAATGGAGTAAATTGTAAAACTTTTAACAAGATTTGGAATGGTATTATTTTTTCTCTTGTAAGTGGATAGTCATTATAACTATTGGAAAATAAACCTGTTTTATGCAAGCTCTGTAAATTGCCTTAACTTATCTGATAATTGGTTATACTTAGAAACCAGCTCACGACTTGAAGTGCTGTCACCAATAACTCGAAACTGCCTCTTTCATGCGTGTACACACTTAATACGTAACAGTAAACGTGATGTGCCTTGTGGTCCTTTTATAATCATAGCAAAAACTTGTTTTCGGGTTTACTAACACCTGATGTTGTTTTCAAAGGACGAGGCTTTTACATTTATGTTATTTATACTAAATGTTCATGATTATACCATAGTTCAGCTGAGGGTTACATTTTAAAGATTTTATATTACACAATTGAAGGGGTGCAGTCAAGATGGGTGCATGTGCTATGTAGAACATGTGCTCTTTTAAATGCACCCCTTCAATGTCATTAAGAGTAGGTATCAGTCATTGAACACATCATTTAAACCAAGGAAAAGTACATATTCTACTCAATGAGAAAATAATTAGGAACAGGTTCTTCAACTATACCTTTGAAAATAGTGAAGAAGAAGAGACATAATTGACAGCAGTGCGAGAAGAGTAAATACATCACACAGAAAAATAATGGTATGTTATACAAGTCTTTTTGTCCCCCTCATGAACGATTGCACAACTTAAAGATACATTCGTCTTTTGAAAACACTACGTGTAAAGAGAGCTTTGTTACGGCACAACAATTAAAGACACGCGTTGTTCATCAGTCTAATATTAGCGGTTATGCTAACAAAAGATATGTTTAATTATTAACAATTTGTAAATGTACAGTGTCTTTTTCTCATATATGCACTGGGCTTGTGGATGCAGTTGGCCTGATGAATTTTTTTATAGGTTTTCATTGATGGTTTTAGTTACAAATTTGCTTTTAAGAAGATAATTTCACAAGCAAATATAATTGATAAAGAGTTAGTATTGTTCAGTTAAAATACTCCTTTCGTTTGACTATTGCTCAACATGATAGAAAATAAAATGAAAATGACAATTAAACGTTCCTTATTTGTAAATGTTACACACGTTCTATTATGATATTGCACCCGCCTAACGTAGTAATGTGTAACTTTGTTTATTCATACTAAAAACTGACTTGATTTGCACTTGTTTTGGATAATCGCGCCCCTGTCTCTGTTGAGTATTATCTGTAGGCGTCTTACCAAGATGTAACTAGAGACCAGTTAGTTTCTTGTCTAATACTTTGAAGGGACATCTGAGTGAGTAGGATTGACATGTAATTTTGACGAAATTGGACTGAGTTATATCTGGAAATTCCATTTAAGCAAGAGTGGTTTTTTACGGTTGATCAATCATCAAAATGTATTATTTATTGCTCCTTATGTCCTGTAGATTTAAGGTTTAGAAGATTTTTTAATATTTTAGATGATAAACTTTCAAAAGCATTATGATATTTTATAACAGCTAACCATAACTTACCCATTGAAACAGGCCGCTGGAATAATATTCCAAAGCGTAATATAACTTGTAAACTTTGTAATTGTAATGACATTGGTGACGAGTTTCATTATTAACTTATCCCTTCTCATTTTACAAACACAAGAATAAATATACAAAGCCCTATTTAAATACAATACCAAATTTTCTTAAAATGAAGACCTTATTTACAAGTGAAAAGATAAGTACATTAATATTGCTAGTCTTGTTTTGTGACATAATTATAAGTGTTTTTAAAACATGTCGCTACGTGTAACTACACTAATACTCTTCAGGTTAATAATGTATCTTTTCTAAATCTAAATTTTTGTATTCCAGAATTTAAAATGCATCATTCCTGAACACTTTGTTTACCTGTATATATGGCAGTTTTAGATCAAATGTAAATGTATGTATGTATACAATGTGGTGTAACCTCATACATGTATGCTGAGTGTCATTAACATTCAGTTCACTTCAGCCATCCAGTCTGCTGTTGTTTTTATGCTTAGTGTGTTTTACTGCAAAGTAATATTATTATGAACTATTTTGAAGATTTGATTCCTCGGAACAGGGTCGATTTTAAACATACTGATTCTGGGTCCATCCCCCCATAACTCGAAAAATTATGAACATTTGTATCGAAACTTGATGACAGCCTCCATCTGACGATTACAAGCATATACTAGTTTCATACTTGTTCTTATGTGAAAGGTGCCAAGCCTCTGTTCAAATATGTGACAGTATACAATATATAAGAAGCAGTTGCTAACCAAATGATACAAATAAGTAAATGTGTCTTAATTGATCCATCTGCAATCGCTGGTGACATCGCCATGTTAGTTTTCTTCGCCGATTCAACTTTACAAAACATATTTACGCTGCTTTTGGGAATAGAGTTTTAATTAAATTACAGTTTTAACTTTCTTACGGTATATCTTCTGCAAAAGTACTGAAAACATTTGCAAAGATGTGGCGAACTGCCTGACCTCAAAATGTTCATCTCTTCCTCATATTAAAAATGCGTAACATGGCAAGCATGACATTTTCATACCAACCACCTGTAAAATGACAGATGTTATAAGCATATTTAAAAGAATTGGATCGTCAAAATGAAAGTAATTGTTATTGTTTAGATGTGGCAGCACGTTGAAAGTGGTCAAATTACAATGGCTTGTGACCTATCTATTAGTTTTAATTTAGTCAGTAATGCAGGAAATACTAAACTCGGTTCCGTTTAATACATACGAGGGGCGTTCAATAAGTGTTGCAACTTCAATATAAAACCAACTCGCGTAGTCAATTTTTTACTTTTATTTTTCAATATAGTTACCCTTCACCTCAATACACTTATTCCATTTCTCTTTAAGACTTTTGATGCAGCTTTTGTAGAAGTCTTCCGTTTGCCCCCCTAACCACGCCTCTGTGGCAGCTTTGACGTCTTCGTCATCCCGGAAGTGCCTTCCACGAAGTGCGGATTTCAGGTTTCTGAACAGGAAGTAGTCACTGGGGGCTAGGTCTGGGCTGTAGGGTGGGTGGTTAAGCTGTTCGAATCCACAATCACGTATAGCGGCCTGTGCAACTCTTGACTTGTGGACTGGAGCGTTGTCATGCAAAATCAGAACACCACGTGTCAACATTCCACGGCGTTTCTGTCGAATTGTCTTTCGCAATTCTTGCATTAGGTTGGCATAATATTGACCATTCATTGTAGTTTTGGTTGGCAAGTAATCAATTAATAATATGCCTTTTGCATCCCAAAAGATTGTCGCCATAACCTTGCCAGCTGATGGTTGAGTGCGAAACTTCAGGGGAGGCGGTGAACTCGGGTGCTTCCATTGCTTGGATTCCAGTTTAGTTTCCGGGTCCCAGTGGTGGATCCAGGTTTCGTCACCTGTCACCAGACGAGACAAAAACCTGGCTTCATCCGCATTAAACCGATCCAGGAGCTCCATGCAACTTTCGGTTCTTTTCTGGCGATCTTGTGCTGTGAGGTTTCTGGGTACCCATCTTGCAGATACCTTGGACATACCAAGATGGTCATGAATTATTTTTTCAACACTTCCAACTGATATCTGGAATTCTAAAGACAGTTCAGAAACTTTAACACGGCGGTCACCTAAAATTCGTCTTTCGATAGCGGCAATAACTTCCGGTCGGGTGACTTCAGATGGCCTGCCTGACCGTGGGTCATCGTCTAAGGACTCCCTGCCCCGCTTGAACTGAAGAGACCAGCGACAAACTGTTGAAAAGTTAGGAGCATCCTTACCCATCACATTACACATACGATTATGTATTTCTGTAGCTTTGCATCCCTCTTTAGTAAGGAACTTGATCACAGCGCGTTGTTCATGTTTGAGAGAATCCATGATTATGGAGACCCCTAGGTCAGCGCAGCTATTATATCTAAATAATTGTTATGTCTAGAAATTGTTTTGACATGTGTCAATGTTTTGTTTTGACTATAGTAACACCTGCTATAAGCTGACACTGTTTATGTAAACACCAATGCCCCGCTTGCAACACTTATTGAACGCCCCTCGTACATATAGGTGACGGTAACGTTATGAGGCATGTCGTAAAATGACCGTTATAAAGGCGTGATGGTAAATTTAAGCACTCCCCGTTTGTGTGCAGATAAGCCTATGCCTAAAACAACGTAATCCATATATTTAGAGACTTATTCACAACAATAAATTGTTGTCGCAAAATGTTTCCTTAACGGGACACTGCGTCGAGGATAAAAATGAGTCTCATCTTTATCTCACTAAGCTGATTAGAGTTATGCTTCACTTCACTGTCTACATGCAGTGTTTTTTGTTACCAATTACGTAAATTGTCTGAAATTCGGTATCTGTGACTTGTTAGCAGACTTGTTAATCAGCTAAGGTAGGTACACATGATCTGATTTTTATTCTCGACACGCTGTCCCTTTAAGCGAGTTCGATTTCTGGGTCCCATCTATCCTTAATAACTGTAGCTGATCACCACAGCCCAGCAGCCCAACAGCCATCATGATCAGTTCATCGAAGAAGATGAACATAGGTTTGTTAGGTCATGACACTGTGGCCCATATTCTACAATAGAGAATTCCCTTTGGTCGATGAGATTGTGCACACAACACAGCTTTCTAGAGCAAGCAATTCTTGTGAAAAAGTCGAAAAAGTCAAAAGTTTACAGACGAATGGATTGACAGACGGAAGGACGCCATGTCATCATCCCATAAAATAGTCAATAGAAACATATTCATTAAGAGCCATGGGATATTTTTATCTTAGATTTATTCTAATCAAACCCATCTAAGCCAAGCTTCGTTTATTGTTAACTAATATAAATCGCTTTTGAGAGATTTGAATCTGTACTGCACAAACATGATATACATGTGTTCATATACTTCAGTAATATAACGCTTAATATTCATATTCTTTGATATTCAATATACAACTCTTTTCAAAACATATTACTTCATTGCGATATTCTAGTTTGCAATAGCTCTAATGTATGTCTCTTTGAAATTGTGGCACATTCTTTGAACAACTCATCAATTGGCTTGGGACTCATTATAGTTGTGCTAATAGTGTGTACATGGAATCCACAAAATACACTTAAATACTACGTTCATCTTCCCTTCATTATAACACTCAAGGCCCTAATTGGCCCTTTAGAGAACACGCTACTCCTATTATGTTTGCCATGGCTAGTTAAAGAGTCCAACACACTATAAATAGCAACAAATTGGCATAGCAGAGGACGGCCTTGTGTCTTGGTGGTGCGACATTTGCAGGATAGATGGAGGATTATCTTTTAAAGACGGTTTAAATCAAAGTAAGCTCAACGTCATTCCCCTTAATGACGAGTCTTTCAACTGTGGAATTTTCTCATTCAGAGTAATCATATAATATTTCACTACTCATAGCAAAACTGCCCCACATGACATTGTTCATTCTCAAATGCTTGGTAGTAATCCCTCCTGAATCTATGTATAATCACATATCCATTACATATATATAATTATATTTTCTCAAAGGCTTGATATGATTGTAATCGTTCCTAAAGCTATTGAGAAATTGCATATCCATAATTTTCATAAGCATAATTGTCTCTTCATTACATGATGGGATCGTTTATGTGAAGTAAAGTTTTTCAATGAAGGAAATACAATATTGTAGCAGCCATGCTCAATCTGTTATTGGTATTTATCATATACTTGCTTATAAACACGAAACTTGTGCATGTACGATAGAGTCTCCACAAACACCCTCTATCAGCCCGGCGGGCAGATAATCTGTATCAGCCCGTCGTCAAGGGACTTGAACCTCGAATCTTGGATAACGTACGAGACAAATAGATCACAGTCACGAAGCATTTAGAGTTATCTCCCTTTGCAATGCATACATTCAATTTAACTCCTGACAGTGTTATAATGAGTACGTCTCTCATAGATACAGGTTTGACGCAGGAGAGACGTATAGCACTGTCAAGAGTTTGCCCTGGGAACGAGGTTGATGTTTAACATGACGGACATTGCTGAACAACGTCGCAGTTATTTGCAGACGGTACATCTATTTGTGATCCTGACACCATCATTGAAGCGGCAGTTACCATAGAAAGTGACACAAAACTTTTAAAAAAACGGAATGGGTTATGTGTTACCATAATAATAAAAGATTCGGGAATTAAAGGTTGATGACTGTTTAACTTATATCGTTTTTTGTCGTAAGTGTATATGATAAAGATAGTATGACATGGGTGTTTTCATATTACATCTTGTATCAACCCTCGATCAATATCAGCCCTTGAGCTAAAGCTACCGGGCTGATATTGGGGTCTCAGGCTGATATCGAATGTGATATGAAACACCTATACAATACTATCTATATATTATACGATTATGATAAGTCATTATTAAACATTTTGTTCGTCATTTTCTTGTGTTGAAATTAAATACTGTTAAACTGTTATTTCAACATTGCTGTTAATTCAACATTGGTTCACAATTTACTTACCAATGCACAATGTTGCTTTACTATCAAACAAATAAATACCTTCAAATAATAATTATCTAACAGCCTTACGCTATTGTAAGATTTATTTCATAAAAGGGCACTTAACAGCAATGTCCTAAGGATTTCTTTCTGATGTCTGACAGGACTGATATTCTCATATTGGGAAATATGATCACTTTAGCTTTAAGCACTTCTCGGTCCTTCCTCATGTCCTAGAAAGATTTTATTGGCGGAAATGTCAGAGACGTTTTTCATCAAGGTTTAATGTCATTGTTGTTTAACTTTCTGTGTCTGTTTAGATGTGACGTTGCGTGTGCTTGCAGTATGATATGTATAGTGTTGCTTTCCTCAATTTATACTGATTTAGAAATTGATATATAAATATGTTTGTACAACAAGTACGAAACAACTACGTTAAACTGTGAGCTTTCGAAAGAATGACATGTCATTGCTTGTTATGTAATATAAGTTTGTGTTCATTGTATATACCATTGCTGCTTAAATCGTGGTAACAGATGTAGTCATAAATGCAGATTGACAAACACTATAAAATAGCAGTTCTATTGGATAATGCAAACACCAGATGACGTTGGTAAACATCACCTTACAACGATTCCTAACAGCTTCAAATCCTTAATAACTCTAAATTGATGTACGTGTCCTGGCAATACAAGCAGACATAAATCTTCAAACTCTTGTTTGTCTGATATCTCATAGGAGCATTGCTCCTCTCGAGGTCTGTGGCAGCACACACTATATAAAAAAAACATCTCCTGACCAATGATAAAAAGTGAATGTTACTTACGTGCTTCATCTTTAATCGCGAGGGATATCTTATTATTAGTGTTTTTCGACACTGCTTCCATTTTACGAAGTATAATAATTTAGTATAATATAATAGTTTATAAATTAGTTTGAATTCTACTGTAAAATAGCAAACTTTAAATATGTAAGTCATCCGCCTGTTTAACATGTTACCAGATAACATTGAATTGATAACTGGAAGATTTTCTGGATAACAACTTCTACAAAGACCCAAAATTGAATTTATTTTGATGTTTTTAATTCTGAAATTCTCAAGAGGAATCCTTGTCAGATGGACCTGAAAATGAATATGCTTTTTCACCGAAAAGTTAATACGAGTTTGTAAAAAAATGGATCAATAAGTGAATAGATATAACATGTATATGACATTTTATCACGATCACGTTTTTCATTTCTAGTACATGTAAATGTCAAATCTTGTTAGAATTTATTTTGGATGGATTCCTTGAGTTCCTGATTACTCAATTCCAATCCAGGTAATAACAAGTCGATATGTCATGCTTCTAATCATAGACCAGTGCAAGTTTAACATTTTAACTTTAACTTTTTGTATGAATGCAATTGCATCTGCGACCATATTGTGTTTTTGTAACTTTCATCATGAACATTCTTAAAAGAGATACGTATCGGATAATTCTGTCATTAAAAAAAACGTCATTACTTTTTCAAACAGTTTCAAATATGGTATTCATATGAAGTTGTATGCATTCTTTTGATCTATGTCGAAAATATATTTGGCAACGGGAATAGAATTAGACAAAAACTTTTAATAACCAATTGATGCTGATATTGGTGAAAATCATAGGAAACAAACATTGTACTGGTATCAGATAAACACAACAATTGTAATGATGTCATACGCTGTCAAAAACGGTTCCTATAAAAGGTCAATGTATTTACATGTGTGCTTATTTTTGCCATTATGATAGTGATGATAGGGTAACATGTGACATTATCAGCTAAGCATGACATGTGATAATGATTGAGTTCATGTGTTTGCAAAACACAATCAAATTCTACAGAAAATAGTGTTACTGTTACTGCGTGAGGGTACAGAATTCGTTTGATGTTAAATCAATAATATGTACCTATTGTTAGAATTGAATCATAACGTCAATATAATAGGGAATATGATTATTGGATTTTGTCTCCAATCTATTTGTAAATTGTTAAACTATGACATTAACAAGATGTCGTATTATTTCGTCTCATCTAAGTGGATTGTCATTATTCATAGTTTAAGAAAACTGTTTATGCAATTTCTGATGATTGGTTATTGTTAGAAACCCGCTCACGATTTGAAGTGCTGCCACCAATAACTGGAGACTAACTCCTTCTTGCTTGTACACACTTGGTGTCTCCTCAATGTTGATGCGATGTTGTGTCACTTTATTCTTCTTAGAAATAACTATGGCAATCTCTAAAAGTTAATATCAACAAAAGACGGTGATTATACGATGAATTATTATAGTAAATTCCGGATAAACTGTATCAATAAGGGGTTAGTAAAACATTAAACAAGAAACAACAATCCGGAATAAAATGTAAATGATCGCTTATTCAGCATTAAAATAACAATAATACGCGTTTCTAGATATATTCAACTTCATTCTACGTTTGATCACAGCATCGTTTCAACATTGGGGGAACGTCGTATCAATGTTGAGACAACATTGTTTCAACATTGAGGTAATTAATGTAATATCAACTTCCAGGCAACGTGGCATCAACATTGATGCAAATAATGATTCAACGTCAGATCAACGGTGTTACGACGTTGAATCAACGTTGATGCATCGTCACATCATAAAAAGTCGTTTTATCGACGTTGACGCCGTTTCATATGCAACCAAAATATGTCATTTCAGCATCGATAAACGAAGTTGTTTGAACCGATTCAACATCGAATTGCCTTGCAGGTTCAGTGCTTTGCTGAGACCTTGTAAATATTCTGTCACGATTGTGAACCTGCAAAATATGAAAATATCAAAATACTTCCGTGAATAGTTGTAACTGATTTTTGGTGGATGGACGTCAACTGCAGAATGTTTTCCCCGCTTCACAATAAATGCTTGGCCAGGGTTAAATGAAGCACTAAACAGTATCGAATTATATGTAAGTTTCACGAAATGCAACTTATTCAAAATCAAAGTATTGACAGAGAAAAACGTTTTAATGTACCTTGGAATTTTGAGGATGAATTGGATTTATTGTTGTTTTAAGACTACACTATGTATTGCAATTCAGCCACTATCATTAGAAACGTATTAGCAGTCACATAAAATGGCAATACATTTCATTGAATGGTGTAATGAATACAATGATTTGTCACGAGCCCATTCGATTTCAAGTTAAGTACCTGACATAAAATGCAATGCACGCATATCTTGAAATGAGCTTTACTTTATTGTGACCTGAACATCAAAAGATACACTCTGTTTAGCCACAATCTCACAAATATGACAAGGACATATTTGATTTATTACATTCGAAAGTATTACATGTGTTATCTACTGTTTGATTTATCATATTTGTACGCCGTAGATGTGTTATCTTTCTTAGTTCCATGTCATTGAATGCATCTAGTCAATAAACATGAGTTATAACCGGAGTGATTTTCATATGAATTAAGCATTGACATTATATCAGAAGGTCCATTCAGGAATACTTTAATGGAACAATAATGTCAGTATAAGTGCTACTAAAAAAACTAAGTTTGCCATTTAAAAAAGTCTTTAAAGGATTAATATGGAAAGGTGTCTGATAGAATACTTCGTAACATCCTGCTCCATCATTGTAATTGAATCTGCAAACCTGACTACGAAAACAGATTTTGTCTCATATAACGTTATAAAACGAAGCAATTAACATTATATCGAGATGTTTGGACATGTCCCAGATAAAATAAGTAACCAAATTATCAATGACAAGAGGCACATGCTGCTTATTAAATCAGGGGGTTTAAGAAGACTTGTGGATAGATATAAGGCGGTGTAGCAGGATAGATTTGTAATGGATTCACAGTTTGTGTGCAATTTACTTCAGAGAAATCCTTATCAGTCTATCAGAAGTTTCTGCAATTTGAGTTTTGTCCGTTAATGAATGAGAAGAGCAGCTTAAATGTTACAACTTTTTAATAATGAAACATATATATTTCTGATAGAATAACCACTAAGTATTGATTAAATTATATTATACAATGCCTGTCTTCTTAAAGTGTATCAGAGCTGTCCACACTCGTAGCACTGATGGATTGCTTCACTTCTCATTGTTTAAATGATATATTGAATGAACGGTCTATAGTCTTTATGAAATTGCGAAATACAGTTTCATCAAAATATTACCCTAGGTTTATTTTTCAACTGGATCATGCTTTAATTATGTTCATTTTGTATTAAGACATTAAATGAAAACTGGAATGTCCCTTCGAATTCGTTTCCACAACAAATACCCCGATGAACCTTCACTTTATGTTGATGTATTAGTTGTGTTATTGTTGCTTGGCATGAGAAGATGTTTTAAAATAAAATATAGAGGTCAATAAAAGAAAAACTACGTATAGTCAGTCATTCATCAAACAGTCATTTTTAGAAATTTCCAAAATGTTTCTACATCATAAAACACGTTATCAAACTTTTTTACCCTCGATGTTAAATTGCGGCCTATTGGCACTTCAATCGTGAGCCGCTTATTAACTATAACCACGAAGAGTATGCACTTAGATGAGACATTATAGGAAGCGTTTTCAGCGTATAAATCATCATTACAAATGTTGTGTTTAACTGTCAGCAGTAATGTGTGTTTCCTATTATTTTCAGCAGCAGCATCAATTGGCTATTAAAGGTACATCCATTGTGTTGTTGGGGGTCAAATATGCCAAACGTTATAAATGGTCTTATTTTATCGAAAAGTACCAACTGTTACCGAAAACTACCATTTTGATGATACTCGACTAGGTATATTGACGTAAGGTAAAAGTATCGATTTCTGATCGAAAACCGGGCAATACATCGCGTGTGGCGCGCACCAATGAGTCAAACGTAATTTTGGAATCTTATTTAAACCAGACAAAATAACAAATTTGGGTTGATAATGTTCAATAGGTCATATAACTACTGTGCATGTAAATAGGACGTGCACGTTTGGTTTCTACACATGCATAATGATGTTACTCGATTTTAATTGGAAACTAGTAATTATGATGATTATGATGATCAACTGCAACGTTTAAGATCGGCAACGAGCCTCTGGAGAACTCACACGCATATAAATATCTCGGTTTATGGTTCCAAGAACACCTCGACCTTAACTTCACAGCTGGAGAACTTGCCAAGTCTGCAAACAGAGCTTTGGGTGTAATCATTAGCAAGTCCAAGTCTGTCGGAGGAATGGCTTACAGTAACCTTGTTCAGCCTATTCTTTCATACGGTTCTGCAATCTGGGGTTCTCTGCAATTCAGATGCATTAACAAGGTACAGCACCGGGCTTGCAGATAATTCCTAGGTGTTGGAGGTAAAACTGCTAATGCAGCAGTACGTGGTGAGATGGGCTAGATCTCTACATCCGCTGTTCAACGTATTGAAGTCATTCGCTACTGGAAGAAGCTTTCTCGGATAACAGATGATAGACCAATACTCGACAACGTCAACAGATGGTCACTTGGTTTCCGTAAATCATGGTACAGTACAACGCTGAAACTCATCCAGTCTCTGCCAGTTCCTATCACGGACATCCACAACCTCAGCAACCACGAGTTCCTCCTCATCAAAGACAACATCATATCCGCTGACACTGCTGACTGGTGGAGTGAGCTGTGGAATGACAAGGGGCGACAGAACGGCAACAAACTTAGAACTCATAGATTGTTCAAAACAACGACAACAGTTGATCCCTATGTTTAAAGAAACCTGAATCGTATGCACAGAGGCATGTTTGCAAAGCTTAGATGTGGCTCTCTTCCCCTGGAAATCGAACTAGGCCGATTCTGCAGACCACAGGTTCCTTTGCAAGACCGCATATGTGATACTGTCAACTACATGCTATCGAAGATGAGATCCATTTCCTTACTGTCTGCCCACTCTACTCCGACATCCGTTACAATATCTGGAAAGAAGCCAACACGTTACATAACCAGTTCAACTCCCTGTCTTCTACGGACCAATTTATATTTCTTATGCAATGTCCTGATTTTAGCAAGTCCCTGGCCGCAATGACTTTCTCCATGATCCAGCTTATTCTTAACTTGTGATATATTTTTATACATTATTATACATGTATATATATTGGGTTTGAATGTATATGTTATAACAATAATTTATTTTATTTTAGTAGTTTCAATACTGTGATAAAATGTGTGTGTTCGTTAATTTTACTGTAATATGCTTATACTATATGCTGTTTTACTGTTTTAGTGTCTCATAGGTCAACTTGGCCGGATAATGTACATTTTGTTTCTAAGTTCATATATTCAATTTATACTGTGATTTTATGTACATTATGTGACACTTTAATAAATATTTCTTCATCTTCTTCTTCTTCTTCTACGTTTGGCGATTGAGGATAAACAGCACATATGGTGTATTGGAACGTATTAAAGCCAAATGAAATGTTATGATACACAATGGATGCACCTTTAAAGGTGTTTGTCTACCTGCATTTCCATTTTCGACATAAATAAAACGAATGTATAATACATACATTGCTTGAAACTGTTTGAAGAGAATAAGATTTAGTTAAGAAATGTATTTTGAATGACAGAATAATCAGATACTTATAGCTTTTAAGATTTTTCATGATGAAAGTTGCATTGATCTATGATGAACTGCATGACACAGGGCAAAATCTAATAACCAAGAAGTGTAGGAATCGATCCAAAAAATCCAACTAGTTTTGAAAAGGCAATTGAAAACAACTATTTTGAAATGACATTGGATTACATGTCATATTTATTCTCATATTGATCCATTTGTTACAAATTGCCTCTGTAAATATAAAGGTGTACACCATGTAGTTTTTATGAAATACATTCAATAGCAGACTCAATTTCAGTTGCATCCAACATTGATTTCAATATAAACATTCTTGTACCTTTTCCTCTTGTGATTTTCAAAATTAAAACCATCAAAATCATTTCTATTTCATCTATTTACATGTTTTCTCATTTAACAGGCTGGGTGATGTTAATATTTCATTATTAAACATTACATTATTTCAAATAAACTGTAGACTAAGCCAAAGTCAAAATTGTAATTTTGATATACAATCTTTTCCCAGAAGAAGCGTAAATAAACGTTGATAAATGGAAGCAATGTACAAAAAACACTAACAAAATGATATCCCTCGTCACTGGAGATGAATCAAGTAAGATACATTAACCACTTTTTATAATTTGGTCAGAATTGTGCTCTTATATAATGTGTACTGTCACAGACTTGAAGTGAACCATGGCTCGTAGGAGATACCAGACAAACAAGATTTGAAAAATGGTTGCTGCTTGTATTCCCTAGAACAAAATCATCAATTTCGAGTGAAAAGTTGTTAGGTATCGTATTTTAAAAAATTATGTCAAGGTCAGCAAAATCTATTAGTCTCTGTGTTATCCTTCAATGGAGGATACTTAAGTAAAAGTTACTGCTGTAGTTTCCGAGTTGACTGGAAAATACCAGGACAGTTTGTCCGAGAGGCCTCGTCCGAGGAAGTAGCTCGTGGACAAGCTCTTCTATTATTTCCCCATGCAACGAGGAAACTATGGTAATTACACTTACATTACAAAAAGTATCAGTTTTAAATCATGTAAAATATCATAACCTCTTTTTGTGGCCCCTTCTCTAGTATATGAATGAAGTGCGTTGAACTATGAATGCTCAGGCTGAGCGATTTTAGCAACTGATTCTCACGCATGAACTAAATGTTCTAAGATCGCACAGTTCATGCAGTTATGAACATACAGGTAACATGCGACGAAAGTTCACATTTGTCAATTTTGGGATTGGTTTTGAAGAATTCTGTCGCCTTATTATCGGCCCTCTGCGTCAATGGAATTGAAGGTACATGTAGCCTCTAAGTAGGATTAAAATCAGTTGGATTTTCAATATTTAGATAACTTGAACATTATACGAAATTGCTTATTTTGTATATTATCTTAATTGTATATCATATTCTATGCCTGAAACTATTATTTATAATTTCTAATATAATAATATTACGGTAAAAAAATATATGTATCAATTGATTTAAGTATTTTAGTCACAACCGTATTGAATATCACATCAAATAAATTTGTTGGGTTTTTTTTTTTACTTCTTAGTCAATCAAACGTAGCTTAATATTGTTGTCATTGTCGATGATAATCGTATTAAGTCTTTTTAAAAGTGGTTAAGAAAAGTGTCTGTGTATCATATACCTAGACTATGTTGACGAGGCAGTCCTGGTATCGATATAAAACAGGACACTCCAATGAATGGTTGCAACGACGCCAAAGTGGGAAGTTAATTTATAGAGGAGTCAATCTGCGATTACATCCGATAGCGAGACTATATTGAAACAGTGATACAATTTCAAACTCTTCCATATAATTTTGCTCGCAAAAAATATAATTCTCTTGAAAGCTCATTGTTTAACGTTGTTGTTCCTACATGTTATACAAACATATGTATATATATTAATTCCTAAATCAGTTATTTAGGGAAAGCAATATATCTCTTATTTCAAGTACATGCAATGTAACAACTTACCAGACAAAGAAAGTTAAACATTTCTGTTCTTTTTATCAAAGGAAAATGACGATCATAATGTTTAATATGGACTTCTTATAATTGTATAATTATCTATAATGCAAGAACATTGTGCGACGTTGTTGTGGAGTATAGCATTTTATTTTACTTCATGAAACGACATTACCTCACAAAATGTCTCAATTATTATGTAGCCAAGACTCACTTAAAATATAATTATGGATATGTAAGTTAGTAAATATTGCTTTGGAATTGAGAGTAAACAGTGTGTACTATCTGTACAGTATTATATGGGTAGGTTTGGCTCCTTGTAGGTAATTATTATTCGATTGCTCTGAATGTGAAAACCGCACAGTTGAAACAAACATCATTAAGGGAAATAGTACGTACCATACTCTGATCTAAACCCCTTAAATGATATAATCTTCTATTTATCCTGCAGAGATCGGACCAACGAAACATACGACCATTCTCTGCTGTGCCAATTGTTGCTTTTTATGGTGTGTTGGATTCGGTGTTCATGTTATAATGAAAGGGGACGAAAGAAGGATTTGGAATGTATTTTGTGGATTCTGTGTTTGAAAACTCTATTAGCACAACTATAATGAGCCCCAAATCATTGAATTTCATGTTCAAACCACGCGCCGAAAATCTAAAGATCAAATTAATCAAAAGAATAAACGTTATATTACAGTGGTGAATGAACTAATTTATCATTTATTGTGTAGTACATATTCACCCTCTCAAACACGATATATATTAAAAGAATAATCAACGAGTTGCGAGGAAATAAGGATGATCTGTTCCAAGTTGATTATTATGATAAACTCCGAACGTTAGCGAAGAGATTGATATAATAATTCACGAGGGACAGATAATTCGTAATTTCGAGCAACGAGTTGGTTATTGTTGTTCTTACCAAAGATCATTTTATAATGTGTAATAATTGAAAAACAAGAAGCGAATTCAAGATCTAACTGTAGACTGTAAAATACAAATTGTACTCATACGCCATTCATAAACACGTTCACACCTTCAAGATGCGCGCATCTAAATAGTTTGTCATTTGTGCTCCATAAACTGCAACTGTTCAAGTGTATTCCAAAAAACGAAAGTCTGGCATAATAAACAAGTCGTTTATGTTGTAAACTATGTCATAAAATGGGAGAAGATTAGTTAAACGTGAACTAGTAATCGTTCAGTTGCAGTACAAGAGGGGAGTCATTACGTCACTAAATGACTTGGTTAATGACGTCACAAATCCATGACGTCACGGAAGTGCAGCCCATCATTATTGCGTGATGCTTCGCCTTGAAAGTTAAGTATTGTGCATACATTCTAGGAAACACAGATTGACCATGAAGTTATGTTCCAAATGTTTTAGTGACATGTGACCTGGAATAGGTATGCTCGAAATTTTTCACGTTTTTCACAGCTTAGCAATTAATGAACGGACGTAGAGTACGTCTTCCGCCAATCAATCTAAATGCAATCTAATATTTAGAAAAACTGTAATTTCCAGGGCCCGCTGAGTGTTGACAATACACGAAACGTGGCTTACACACGTTTTTATTAGATTAAAAGGTCAAATCAAGTAAAAAAAGATGTTTATTGTATGAAAGGCCCCCCGGCTCATATACAGAAGAGTTACAATAGTATATCAACATTGTTACACATTTACATTGGTATTTAAGGGTATACAATTTGTCTGATAAGACATATATAGACAAATGGACAATACCATTTTCATTCATTGGTTGTTCGGTTTGAGTATTTTTTTCGTATTAAGACAGTAGTATACCATGTTCAACAATGAACATACGGCAAATGGTTAACTTAAAGAAGTTTTTTCTCTTGGAACTCTAAGGTTAAAGGTTCCCAGGTCTCTTGTTCTTATTTAGTATTTAGGGTAGTGGTCTGGCCTTTTCCCCCATCAACATAGATAAGATAAGATAATGTTTTATTATCCCGAAGGAAATGTGTCCTACACGGTTTGATGACACAGTTTTTAAAAAAAAAAAACACACACACACCCAGAGTTAAAAAAATCACCCAGTATATAAAGTTTAAAAAACATATTCAAAAGACCATGATGCTTGCTCGAATGAACGAATTTCGAGTCCCGTATGTTCTGAATATTGGCGTGCTCAGGCGACGACCAGAAGGAAAAAGTTGAAAATCAGAAGAGAGGACATGCGTGCTGGCATTAAAAAATTTTCGAGCTTACTTTTCAATTTGCTGTTGTAAATAATGCCAATATCTTGTAATTAAAGTCAAATAATTTTACTTGCTGTGTTAATAATTTTGGATGTCATGTCCTGTTATCGTTGTTTGACTTTTTGTCCATCGTTACCTTGAACTTATTTGAAAAGATACGATGCCTAACAACTTTTCTCTCTAAATTGATGAATTTGTTCTTGGGAATACAAGCAGACACCATTTTCAAAAGTCTTGTTTGTCTGATATCTCATAGGAGCATTGCTTCTTGTCGAATTGCTGACAGTACACCATATATAAGAACCAGCTTCTGACCAAATGATAAAAAGTTGTAAATATGGCTTTCATGGTTTCTTTAGTGTCGAGAGATATCCTCTTGTAAGTGTTTTTACACTGCTTCCAATTTACAAAGTGCATTTACGCTTCTTCTGGGAATAGATTGTTTATTATATTGGGTTTGAATTCCTTAGTCCAAAGAATATCTACAGAAGAAAAGTGTAAAATAGTAAGCATGAAATATTCACATTGTCCGCCTATAAAATGAGACAATATGTAATCAGACAAAATTGTGAAATCCTCAACATTGAAAGTTACCAGATTACGAATGAAAATATGATTTTTAAATCAGATTTCATGTGGTGAAATACGGCGTTTAAAAATATATAAATATCTAATCTGTCAAGTTTGGTACGTACATGATCATGAATTATAGATTCAT
The DNA here is from genome assembly GCA_936450465.1 of Gibbula magus. Lineage (NCBI taxonomy): Eukaryota > Metazoa > Mollusca > Gastropoda > Trochida > Trochidae > Gibbula > Gibbula magus. Next base: position 26,447,938 of record OW388306.1, read on the forward strand.
TTTATTCATGTCGACAACGGGAATGAAATTGGACACAAGCTTTTGATAACAAATTGCAATTGAGACTGCTACTACAATGTAATTAGGATAACAATAAATCACAATTACTGACATCATGTAGACACCACACTTATGATGATGATTATTATCACAAACAGTTATCATGGTAGATCAAAAGTTTAACCAGAGTGTTTCATTTTGTCATATTCAAGAGACAAACATTACAAACATTATGAGGTAAACATGGCATATATACTATTGATTTATTTAATTATATGTTGACCAAACTAAACCAAATACTACATAACATATAATGAACTGTTCCTGAGATTAGCATTTATTGGTTTCATTATATCAATTGGTTTTTTTTATCAAGGCAGAAATTATGATTGCTACCAGACTCGCAGATTTCACCGTGAGGGTACAGAATTTGTTCGATGTTACATCAATTATCGACTGTTAGAATAAAAAGATATTTTTTTGCAACGAGTATGTTAATTCTAAAACAGAGCCTTTAACAAGTGGGTAGTCATTATGCAAGCTCTGTAGAATACCTTACCTTTTGTTAATAATGGCTTATAATTAGAAACACGCTCAATATTCGAAGTGCTGACTAGAAATCGTCCCTTTCTTGCCTGCATAAAATTTAACAGATGCCAGTAAACATGTTCACTAGAACCAGATGTTGTTTTCAATAAACGTCATTTACAATCAAGTGCCAAATAGTTTGATAACGGATTTTACAATCTACATGTAGAAACCATTTCTTAAGAGAAAATAACATATGTAAGACTGCTATTGGCTATACGTTGTTTTATTTCTTTCATTGGAATCAATTTTGTTTTATTTTGCATGAATTAGTGGCGTCGATTTATCTCATCTCATGTCAAATAAAACTCACAACGACTACACTACATATAAATACATGAACAGAAACATAAGGCGATGGATCTATCCGGGAGTTTGTATTGGAAACGAATTCAAGAGGGCATTCATGTTTGTACATTTATGTTATTAATACAAAATGCACATGATTAAAACATCATCTATTTCACAATTTCATAAAGACTATCGACCATTCATTTAATAGATCAGGCAGGATGTGTCTAATGATAACGTATTCAATACTCACTATCCAATAGTGGTTATTCCATCAAGTTCTTCATCGATGTGCAGATTACTAGACTTTCTGAAGTCCAGGACATGGAACGAAGGAAGATACATAACACATATATTGCGTTCAAGTATAATAATTCAAATGACGTTAAAATATAATGAATCAAACATATCATTGTCCTGTTTGTTAGATTGTTGCTAAATGGATTGTATCTATTGATGTTCAGGTCAAATTGAAGCAGAGATCACTTCACGATATGCGTGCATTCCATTTATGCCAGGTTTGAATCGAATGGTCTAGATAAATCATTGTGTTTATTACATTGTTCAATGAAATTTATTGCTGTTTCTATGTGGCTGTTAATACGTTTCAATAAATGGTGTAGTCTTAAAAACTCAATAACCCAACAAGCGCGTCCACGACATCCTCGAAGCTCTACATTACATTACGATATTTTTCTCTGCAAATATTTTGATTATGAATACTTTTTATTCATTGAAACTTAAATATCCTGCAATGATGGATTACAGCAGTTGACGTCCGTACGCCATTAGTAATAAAATGTAATAACTCACTGGAGTATTTTCATAATTTGCGGCTTCGCAACTGTGACAGAATGTTCCAAGAGAGTTTCATGATCTGAATTTTCATTTCAAAATTAGCAACGAGACTTTGCAAGTTTACCCTTGTCAATAGGTTATCTTAAGAACCGGTCACTGGCTTGTAGTACTCGTCCATTGAATATATGTTTGTCTAATAAATTTACAACTAGTTAGACAATGTGTACGGACATCATGTTCTTCAAACTGACATGAAATCATGATAGTGATGATATGGCAATGTGATTGACCCGGCCACAATGGCTCGTGACCTATTTATTAGTTTCACTTAAGTAAGTTAGTAATAAGCGAAATAAAAATCTTGGTTTCATTTGATACTTACTTTAGGAAACTCATAACTATCTGTCACAACATCTAATTTTCTCATTTTGAAACTGATTAATTCAGTCGATTTATCATAATGCTCCCACAACATCACATTTTAGTTTTGAATATAGGCTGGTGCTTAACCTTTTTCCATATATGTATATATCTCTTTGGACTCATTTATAGTTGTATATATAGTGTTTGAAAACACAAAATCCACACATTATAGTTCACTTCCTTCTTTAAAACCCCGTTCATCTTTTCTTCATCATAACATGAACACTTAATACCCTAATTGGCCCTTAAGAAAACACACTACTCCCATGATGTTTGTCATGGCTTATAACAGAATCCAACGCACAATGAATAGCAATAAATTGGCACAGCAGATGATGGTTGGACATATGCAGGATGAACAGAGGATTATCTTGATAATGTGGTTTAAAAATTAAGGTTCGTGCTTATTCCTTTTATGACGTGTGTTTCAACTGTGCGTTTTTTTCATTCAGAGGAACCACTTTACGAAGCCATGACATTGTACATTGTGAAAACACCTTTTAAAACTCTCAAATGCTTTATAGTAATCACTCCTAAACTGTTTACTAAATTAAATACCCATGAGTAGATTTTCTCCAAGGCTTGAGGTGATTGTAATCGTTCATATTAAAAAACTACATAACTATAATAAAATTGATTTCATGATTAATTCATTTTTGATATATATCAAGATGTGTTGTGATGTGATGTGATGTGATGTTGTGAAGTCATACTGACAAATGAAGGAAATAAAACAGTGTTATAATCCAAGACAAGATAAAGGTTGCACCCATGTTAAATTATATATTTTATATATCACTATACGATTATAATAAGTCATTATTACAAAATTGTGACTGTCACATCCTTGTGTTGTAATGAAATGCTATGGGAACATTTAAACAAATCACATTTAAGCCATTTAACAATATTGACTGTTAATTTAACAATATTGACTGTACAGTTTAGTACACTTGCACAACTCAAATTGTTATACTTACAGACACATGGATACGTTCTAACATCAATTTTTTCCAATATTGTTAACTTAATATCACTGGTAATAGGTCACTAAGCAGCAATGTCCTAAGGGTTTCTTTCTGATGTCTAACAGGACTGATATTCTCATATTGGACAATATGATCACTTTAACTTTAAGCACTTCCCGATCCTTCCTCATATCGTAGAAACGCTTTCATTGCTGGGAAATGTCAGCGAAGTTTTTCATTAAGTTTTAATGTCATAGATCGATGTTTAACGTTCTTCGTCCGTTTTGATGTGAATTTACATCTACTTGTAATATGATATCTGTTGTTTACCTTAATTCAAATTTCGACTTTGATAAAAAAAATGTTTGTACAACAAGTACGAAACAACTGAGTTAAACTTCGAATGAATGGCATGGCTGTATTTGTTATGTGGTATGCGTTTGTTTTCATTGGATACAAGTATACATTCTCTGCTTCAACAGTCTTGCTATCGGATGTAGCCATAGATGTAGATTTACATACATCACCAAATAGCAGGGTTTATCATACATTAGGAGATAACTGAACTTTATATTCACTCAGGCTGCAAGCTGCAGCATAAGATGTACATACATATGTACATACACATATTTACACAGATACCAATTGACTTTGGTGACCTTGGCTTTACCTTGAAGGTCACAACCACACCTGATTCCTTTCCAAATCCTTAATCAACTCGAAATTGATGAATTTGATCTTGGGAATGCAATAACACACCCTTTTTCAAACTATTTTATGTTTGATATCTCAAAGGAGCACTGCTTCTCTTCTAGTCTGTGTCAATACATAACATATGACAACCAGCTTCTGGCCAACTGGTAAAAACTGGTGAATGTGCCTTGTTTGGTACATCTTTAGTGGAGGGGGACATCGCCTTGTTAGTGTTTTTAGGATGATTCAATTGTACAGTGTATTTACGCTCCTTCTTGGAATAGATTTTTAATTAAGTTACAGTTTTGACTTTCTATGTTATATTTAATGACAGAAAGTCTAAAATAATGCATCAAATATTCGGCTGTTACTGAGAAAATAGGTAATCAGTTAAAATAGAATTAGATCGTCAAAATTAATTCAAATTTTAAATTTTTCCAGAGGGGAAGGTACCAGTTTTAGGTTTAGAAGAAAAACTTTTATATTTAAATACGTGGTACATGAAGCTGCAATTGGGTCTCAAATTTATAAATAAAATGCGTGGAAATTATGAGAATACGATACACATTTATAAATTTAGTAAACATTCTGAAATGGAGAATGCACGAGGAGCTGTGGATTCGTTAAAAATAATCAACGACACCAAAATCAATTATTTTGCAAATTTCGGTGCTCATTCATCGGATGTGGTAAAAGAAGCTGCGACCCTCATGAAATGGATTCTTCCACGCACGTGCAGCGCAAAACTTCACGCGAGGCGAAGTGATTGACAGCTAAAACTCTGCCTTTCCATGCCTTCCGCGTGCGTTACAAGACGCGGGATTCTTACTAACAAACAATCCTAAGACTTCTAACAGTATATTGTGGCCTAATGGTTTGGAGCACTGACTACCAAGCGAAGGGTTGCATGTTCGAATCAAGGTTCATGCATCACAAAAATTAATTTGTCTAGTTGAGAGATATTTTAAGATCCTATTCAGATACACCAAGACAAAATACATTAGTCTCGAAAATGTACTCGATTAGCCACCTAACACCCCTCCTGACTGGGACAGTCAATGTCCAGTAGATTCCTAAATAATAATCAACTAATAACACAATAGAGTGACGTCATGACCATGGATTAATTATACAGATAACTTGTATTAAGTTGGATTAATATGTAACAAGATATGAATGTAATCCCATGTCCATTGTTCTCTTTACAGTAAACGTCAATTGTTTTTTGAATATTTAAAAGGGATAAGTTTCTTAAATTACTGGTTACTCAATTTCAATTCGAATAATAAGAGTTATTATAAGAGACATTCCATGCATTTCACCACAGACCAAACTTATTCATCATTAATGTCTTAAGAATTCGACCATGTTCAATTATTGCCCGGAGACGAAACTAAATCTCTCAATTTGTAATAAACTTTTGATAATAATCAATAATAATAGACCATTTATATAGCGCATATGCCCATGCACATTACATACTCAAAGCGCTGGTTGACATATGCTAGCAATTCAGATATAACTATGTGATACAAATTCATCAAAGTTTATTGAGAATCATATTACAATTTCAAGCACTTTATGTAAATGCATTTGTATATATTATTTCTAGATAATATTCCAAATGGGTATTGGGCGACGGGAAAGGAACTCGACACATTAACTCAACAAATATGATTACCTACTGCTACTGATACACAAGACATTTGTGATGATGATTAATTTCACATGCCTTCAAAACAATTCTAATTCGAAATCAATATTTAACAAATATTTGCTTAATGTGGTCATTGGATATGGGATGTTGTGATAAGATAACAGGATACAAATATTGCTGACATTATCAGGTAATCATGACATATGTCATCATGATTTATGTCATATGCATTCAAAACACGCTTCTCACATAAAAGACCAACTTCATTACACGATGCTGCCTTTAAGGATGTTTAAATGAAGTGTTGCTCAGATGGCAGTCTTCATATGTTTTTTTTGTAATTGGAATTATTTTCATTACTTGATCCTCCAGGTTTAGAATTCTTCATAGACCAATGACATATCTTTTACAAAAGTTCTGTAAACAATAATACATTTTTTCTTTAACATACAGATTACGCAAATAATGAACAAATAATGTATTCTTGCAATAACATTTTGCGACAGTTGAGGGAATATGTTAAATGGCCAATTATGGCATCGGTAGGTCATTAGAGCTTCGTATTTGCCTGTCATGTCACTTTCTGCAGGATGATAAGCGGAACTTATTTGTCTGTCTGGAAACAATTATTAGTGTCATGATATCGCAATTTTACGGATGTAAGAGAACTTATCTCTATTCATAAACTCATTTACTGGACAAGACATATCCTTGTAGTGCCTTCACAGCTACATAGTATATGTCTTATGCTTTAGACTGGTATGGGTATATTATAATGAAAATAAGTATCGTGATGCTAATTGATTTTGGTAACTCTGAAATTGATAACTTCTTATTGACACATTAAAAAACATTTAAACTGAATATGGCATGATATGATATATTTATATGTGAGTATTTACTATTTAAAGGGTAGCTTCATGTAGTCCTTTATTTTTGAAAAAAAAGGTATTAACACTGAAACTTTGAAATATGAGGTACGTAGTTCTGTTTTAGGAGAACACATTGTCGATTTCATTGAGGAGCCCGTTTATAAGCGGTGTAAAAACTGAACTATATTTTGAATTAAAGAAATTCACGATTGTGTACATGTGAGAAAATAAGCCGATATTTTCAATTGTATGTTCTGTTGAAAATAGATATAAATAGCAATGGAAGGTAGTACCAAATAAGCGTCAAAAAGAATTTTTTTTCAACAAAGAGTTCTTTGCTTGGTTTAGAATTTATGATGTTTTTCTTCACTGTTTTTCATTGCCATTTCTCCATTAAAGGTTTCTCCGATCATTTGATGACGTATGTAAGTAGCATGATATAATTGATGTTAACAAACCACGTCACCGAATGGAACTTCAGCTGTCTGTTATAAAATGTTGTTTATCTTGTGTTTTTGGGTCATGTTATTGATGAAACATTTGTTCTGGCGGGTCTGAATAATCATTTATTGTTTGTACTGGTTTTCTCATTGCCCCTGTCTTTGTTTCAATATACAGGTATAAGATATGATATGTTGATGTAACGTCACAGGTCCGTTTGCAAAATACATATATCAAGCTTTACTTTCAGGCATGAAACGTAACACTGGTTGAATAACATATGCTTCCAGCGTCCCATTGATACATACAATAATGCCATCACGTCTTTGGCTCAGTTTTGGTAATCATTATTCCTGGTCTACTCACTAAACGTTTGAAGTTTGCTTTTTCATTTGGCAAGTTTCCTTATATGATATGACGAGTATTTGCAGGGACACCATTGCTCTTATGAGCATAAATATCACAAAAATTCTAGCGAAACTTACACTTTGTTCAATCTTACTCTCATGAATATAAATCACATTTTAACGTTAAGCAACTAACTCATTATCACACGACGCTTGAACCACAGAGGGAGTACTCAATTTATATGTAAGATATGTAAACATCACAGATATTCCTTTTCCTAATTTAATTGAGTTTTTTTTTAAATACACATATTTCTAACATAAAACATTGTGATCCAAATTACAAAAGACACACAGTATGTGCATTACTGTCGGTGTTTTACACTTGTACTTTGGTCCATGTTGGAGAAAGTCATTCATTATATTTCGGAGATTTTGTAGGGGTGCCTGACTCTGGCGATGTGTGAGACTAAGAATTATTAAAGGGTATTTAGAAAGTGGAAGGTAATTCATGAAGTCGTCAGTGAATGCTTTAGCTGAACTCAGATTATGACACTTATAAATAGACTTATCAGAACGAATTCCTGGAGGTTTATCAAGGATGGACTTCCTCAAGAATATAGAAATCATACACATATTGTTGTCGGTTGTTTCTACCTTTTGGCAAACAAACTTCAGAGCTGAATTCTTATGTTGTTTTATTATATCTTTAAAACAAACATTCTGTCAACTCCATTGTAAACTTGCAGGAATCTACAGTCCTGTGAGAATTAACACATTATTGTCATTATAGTCATGCATAATACTAATTATGATGTTTTACTTCGATAATGACGTAGATATTAATCGGTAGCTGACCACATGAATCAGTATCTCTTGAATTGATATCTATGTGAGAATTTCACACATTGTCTGCAAATATTTGCAATATTTTAGTAATCAATGTAGTGAGTGATGACTTTCAATTATGTCTACAACGCCATCTCAGGACATTCTGATTACTGCAGGGAATGAACGGAAATTTCATGACTGGGAAATGAAATTACTTAGAGAGGTCAGTGAGTACAAGGGGGATGTCATGATTGGCATGTCTGAATAGAACTTAGAAGCCTAAGATGAACTCTGCTTATGTCACTTATGAATAGACTTATCAGAACAAAAGTATGATGGTTATTATGGGTTGTGTTCCTGAAGAAGAACGTATAAATCATGAAAATCATATCTCTGGTACCATGTCTCCTATTGACAAACAAACTTCAGAACTGAAGTCCTATGAAGTGTTGTTTTTACAATATTTTTAATTTCAACCATTTATCAACTCCAATGTAAACGGGTAATAAATTACAAGTACTGGGAGAATTAACACATTACTGGCATGGTCCTGCAATGTATCATGCTGTCCACGATTTAATAGGAGACAGTAGACTTCATGAAACATATTTGATGTGTCCTTCCACAATGATGTCGATGACATATGATACCTGGCCACATAAATCAGTATCTATTGAATTGAGCTCAGTGTGACAAGTTCATGTATTGTGTGCTAATAATACCAACAGTTTCATTACTGACATCATAAAGTCTTGCGATGTATCATGCTGCCGACGTGGAAAGAAAAGATTCCATGCAACATATTTGATGTTTCCTTCCACAACGACGTAGGTAACATATCGATGTGGCCTACATACAACTCTTGAATTGAGCTCAGTATGACAAGTTCATATATTATGTGCTAATATTACCAATAGGTTAGTAATCAATGAAGGGAGTGATAACTTTATTTGTTCAACATGTCCGTCTCGTGACATTTACAGGAAATGAACGGGAATTTCATGACTGAGAAACTCAATTACTTATATATAATTAGAGAAGTCGCTAAGTACAAGGAGGCTACTATGATTGACATGTCTGAGTAGAACTTAGATGGCTGATTAAAGGATGATGTACGAATGTGTGTCCCTAATACTACTTGATACTTAACTAGTCGAACTCTATAATAAAAATCCAAACCAGGAAAAGAACAATTTTACATGCACATGCACAAATATATTCGTCTCTCATCGAAGACATTGAATCTGATTAGTTGTATTTCGTTTATTATATGTTGTGATCGATGTTTAACATAATTGAATATGTCTGCAAGAGACTTGATTACCCCCAAATGAATTTGGATTTAGGAGATATATACCATGTGTCGATCAGAAACTTTTCATACTGAATTGTTGGTACATGTAACTTTCATATTTTAAAACCGAAAATATTCTTACACATTGAGTATTTAATCTTTCTGGTTGTCAAACAGTCATGGTTTATGTCATTCCCCGTTGACACTTGTTAACATTAACTATTTTTACTTGCGATGGTGACGTTGTATACTTTTTAACTTAAGGAAACAAACAGATTAATGAATTGGTTTTGGGGAAATCCTGTCTTAGAATTCAATTTACATATAGCCTTGCAACGATAAAGTAACACAACCATCTTCAACTCAAATAATGTTACTTTTTGGTTGAAATTGTGTCTTAGTATTCCATTTACATATAGCCTTGCAATAACAAAGTAACACAATGTGTTTTCAACAAAAAAAACAACAATTAATGCTTTTAAAATCGTGTATATATCTTCTACACCACTAAGAGGGGCGCACTGGCAACATGTACACGAATTGGTACTTTATGTCAATTAGTGTGATCCCGAATATAACAATCTAACTTTCGAGAGTTTGCATGTGTATTTACCAATTCACAATGTTTAAAACCTCTCGTCTCACATACTCGCAATATTAACCAATGTGATACATGTAAGTTTTTCTCAAATCTTAAAATATATACATGGATATATAAGAACACTAAGATATCCAAGTTCTAAACATTATCTTTTAAACCTATTTTACTCAGCTGAATTGACAAAGACATTTCTCGTACGTTTACCTCTTTCTCCCAAATCTTTAAGGAATAGTGTAATGTCTGTGATGTGTAGTAAATCTCCGATATAGCATTTCGATGTCGCCAACTATTGACAAAGAGGCTCATATTCAAGAGAAAGACATATTCTGTAACATGAGACAAATCCAGTCTGACAGATGTCTGAGATTTATCTGCAGAGAGCCAGGATTATGTACAAGTTGTCATGCCCTACTTTTCTCCCTAATTTACTATTGTGTTTCATCACGGAGAACATATAGCTTCTAAACTTTTCTGTAGTTTGGAAGGTTAAAAGTATATCGTTGCACAATGATAAACATGTGAGTAACTCATTTGTTTACGTGTTTTTGATAAATAGAGGAAGATTATAGGAGTGTCTACGTCATACTATGTTTACGACACGAGTGCCTGAATATTAGTATTTCCCTAGCGAGAGCGAGGGATCTAACAATATCCATGTACGAGTTTCGTAAATATAGTATGACATAGACACGAATATAATATTATGTCTGTTATGAAAGTAATGAAAACACGCTAAAATACACTTCCAACAATAGGCTGACGACCCGCTGCCACCGCATTTAGAACGCAATGTCATAGACGAAGCTTGACAGCATAGCACTGTTTATTACGTCACGTCACCATGACAAAGTGATAGTTTGCTATTGGGCATCGTATTAATAATGCAAATCCCGATATGATTGCCCTCGTAGGTAATAAATAGACTTATCAGAACGTAAACCTTAAGAACATAGAAATCACGAAAATCATGTTTCTGGTACCGTTTCTGCCTTTTGACAAACATACTTCAGAGCCGAATTCTTATGAAGTGTTGTTTTTACAATATTTGCAAAATAAGAATTTATCAAGTACAATGTACACAGGGAAGAATTAAAAGTCATGTGAAAATTAACACATTGCTGGCATTGCAAAGTATCGTGCTGCCCACGATTTCACAGAAAAGAAAAGACTCCATGCAACATATTTCAGGAAATCCTGACTTCATGGAATAACAACTACAGGGAATGAACGGAAATTTCATGACTGAGAAATTCAATTACTTAGAGAAGTCGGTGAGTGCAACAGCGATACTATGATTGACATGTCTGAGTAGAACTTAGATTGCTGAATTTAAACATGAAGTAGAAATATGTCTTTAGTATTATTTGATACTTAAATAGTCGAACTATATAATACAAATCTAAACCAGGTAAAGTACAATTTTAGATTTAAAAAAAACAACATGCACAAATAGGTTCGTCTCTCAAAGGACTAATGTAATGTCTGTGATGCGTAGTTAATCTCCGATATAGTATTTCAATGTCGCCAACTATTGGCAAAGAGGCGCATATTCAAGAGAAAGACATATTCTGTAACCATGAGACAAATCCAGTCTGACAGATGTCTGAGATTTATCTGCAGAGAGTCAGGATTATGTACCAAGTTGTCATGCCCTACTTTTCTCCCTGATTTACTATTGTGTTTCATCACAGAGAACATATAGCTTCTAAACTTTTCTGTAGTTTGAAAGGTTAAAAGTATATCGTTGCACAATGATAAACATGAGAGTAACTCATTTGTTTACGTGTTTTTGTCATGTGTATTTAATAACTAATTGCACCTGGAACTCTCTGTTAACTATTGAACATATTTTTGTAATTTCTACTTGGCATCACAATAATTTGTTCATTAACGATGGCATCATTTTGTAAATATTATACCATGACTAATGTTCACAGCCGGTTCTATTTGACCGTACTTTAAGCATCCCGAACTATCTTTATGTATTATATAGATCAATATCATAGAAGAATGAAACTCGAAACATTCAAATCACATTTAACATTTTAAAAGTGGAACTTATGGTAGTGACACCTTGAGTTGTATAGTGTATGGCAATCTACATGAAATATAATGCATTCTAAGTATAAGTAAGTAAGTAATATTAAGTATAAAGCTAAAAGTGAAGCTCAATAGCAATTTAAATATATACTAGTTTTAATTTTATCTATGACTACAATGTGTGTATTTCAATGGGAGTTATCCGGTGCCAGATTTTAATGAACACCCTCATAACTAGGCACCATTAACTAACACTGAATTTCCAGATACTTCAGCCATAGATACTCTGAACAGTATGCATCAGAGTGTTTAATAAAACCCACTTGTACATACATCACTATTGGTTAGTAACCATTGTTCCCGTATTTTATAATATGTGTTTTCTTAAATTAATTGAATGTCCACTTTATCAAACATGACTACAGTGCATTGTTATCTACCGGATTTTACACGTGTCAAACGGGTCCAAGCGGATGCTGAGTACGAACTAATTTAGTTCGATTTAATTAGAAATTCCAAAATACATTAATGAAAATAGTGTATTGGTAAGAGGTTTTATGAGAAATACATTATTTAAAAACATATTTCTCAGTATGAGAAACATTTGAAATATATTTCACGGACATTGCTGCCTCATAAACTTCATCAACAACGAGCAGATAAGAGCACATAAGAGAGTTAAGATAGTTTATCATCTATTAAACAAGTTACTGCTTTGAAAACCATGAACAGATATCCATTGCTCTGACATTGTCACTTTGACAAAAGGATTAACAAACAATGCTGACATTTTAGGTCAACATGTCCTTTATGTTTTGGATATGTGTAATGTGAAATCAGGAAACATATTTTACAGAGCTAAAAGTGCAACACATTACATAACCATCTGCGAATGAGTTTACTTTGCTTCACTCGAATGTCACTGAATGCTCTTGTGTTCATTCCATTTTGCACGAGAGTTGTTTTAAGGAAACGTTTTCAATAAGGGATTCTTATTCTACCTCAGGAATATTCATGGGGCTTGTCAAACTGAACGCCAGCAATCGAATACAAACGAATTCGAAACCCGGAAGTGACATTCACATGTCATTGACAAGTCAGTGGCTGTTTCAAGTATCACCTTTTTTTGTTAAATAATACGACAAAACACATTACAAAAGGTCAGGATCGATGCAGCTATCGATTATCTTCAATTATACAGCCATGGATACTTTTTCATGCGAGACGAGTTTTCTCGAATGAGTCACTTTAATATTTCCTGGTTGTGTTTAGCGTCATTTTGCACATGAACATCTGACAAACTATTTGAAATTCAATGCTTTACTGTTCAGAACACGTTTTATTATATAAATTAAGTTTGTTTTCTAATTTCAATTCCCTTTCAAAATAACCAAATAATCTCCCAGTACTAATGTTATATAACCCCGTGTCTTCATGGATTGATAAAATCAAGACATGAAGGTTTGACAATCTATGTTCCACCTGTTACAATCCAGTGTCGACATTTTACTTTATGAATTTATAAATATATATAGAAAGTGATGTGACTTGCAACGTCACTTACAATATTATTTCACATATATCATGGTGGTCATTATTATTACAAGGAGGAAGCCCGCAACACCACTGTTTTGCATTGCAGTTAAACCTCCTAGTATATATCGGCTTGAACTAGTTGAACTAATTGAACAGTCGTGCCTGTACCTAATTAAAGTTACACTCCGTGTTTTTCATGAAATTTTATTTATATTTGATACATACAAAATAAATCAAATGTTCTGGTTTACGTCCAAATCATCTCACTCGACTTCCATTATGTATCCCCTGACGCCAAATATTTGACAATAACTTGTTTTCAATGAAACGCAAAATGAAAATGAAAAGTTTTCAAACTTACGTTTGGACAATTGACGTGCGCGGCCGTGGAACATTGTCCGGTTTTCGATTATAATCAAGACTTAACATCTTAATAATGTAACTATATTGAACAGATTGTCACTAAAAGAGTAAATTTTGACAACAGTCATTACTTCTCGATAAAAACAACACCCTTGGTAACTTTTGACTGATGTTACTACAATAACATATGGAGTGTCCCTTTAACCATACAGTACTGCTTGTAGTTGTCTACAGAACAGTTGACGTATCCCTGGAACCTCTTAACCCGTGATCGTCTAAATTGCGGCCTTATCCGCCCCAAATATTCATAGAAAAAGGAAGTATCCATCTAGCCAATGTTCCAAAAGTAAATTGCGTGTTTCGAGGATGATTGATAACAGTTGACTGGAAAATTAAGATTAAGATGGGTGATAAAAGAAAAGGAAGATTTTCTGGATAACAACTTCTTTTATGTATGCCACTTCTAAATACTCTTCAAAGACAAGACGCGTGATACCGCAGCACAGAATTTGGCCTATGAAAACTAAACATGGAATTCTATGTAATATTCCATAATCTCATTTAACTGTTTCTTGTGCTTTACATTGACAGTTTGCCTGAAAATTTACTTGATGACTTAAATCCCTTTTGATATAATGTAAACGTTTGTGTTTGTCTTGTTACTTATATTTGTATATTTCTTCATTTCATCATACCCTTAAAGATAGCAATTGGTTTCCTACTATCAGTATTGACAAGATGTATAAACAGCTAATGCTGTCAAGTAATAGTCACCACAACCTTAGTCTGCAAACAATGTTCCTTATACTTAAGGTCAATTAAATCTATATTGTCAGATCAGTTAATCTAATAGATGTGAACCGCTCAGTTAATTGTTTAGATAGATTATCACCGACCCTCATTGGTGCTTGGGTTGTGGAAGTAGAATATATTACCCTGGTTTACTTATTGAACATGGTAACATGGTTAGTAGATTTCACTGGAAGATTGACGTTTATCGACCTTCTACCTTCAAATCTAATTAGCAGGTGCATACGTTGAGTAAATTGTTACCCTTGACAGTTGTTCTTGGCGTGACCAATTATTCTCTCTCAATTGCCCAAAAGTTCAGTAATGTGGTTATCGTGTCTTTACTAATTTTGCCGACAACTTTCGATACAAATTCATTTCCAAAGCAAATTGGTGGTACCCTTGAGAGATGTGTTCAGTTTCTAACTTTTCCTCAAACTTACTTTAGTCATATATATGTTGAATACTTGAATACTGTTTGCGTTTTCGGATATGTATATGTATATGTCTAGTATATGAAGTATATGTCTGCACATGAGGCTAAATAACAAAAGTTAAATGTTTCTCGGACATCGTTGCATTACTTTTATTTGTACTGGTGACAAACTTTTTATTATCATTTCAAAAAAGTAAATTAAGTGTTAGCCGCACCATTTTCACTAAACCCTAAAATCCATTTGTCCACCAAATATATCGATTTGAAGGAACGGATTCTGCTTCCGTTTTGAATACTTCTACCACTTCACATCTTTATTTTGATGGAAACAATCAAAATTTAATATATTCCTCCCTCTTCATTATATTTTCCAACAAAAATTAAAAACAAAGTGCTACCGCCAGATTGCCAGATAAACATTTAACTTTTTTATGCAGCCTTATAAATTGTTTAAAATGATGTGTTAACATTGCTGCCGTTGACTGTATAAGTTGTATAGCGTGTTGTATTCAACAACAGCAAGTGAATTGGAGAAGGTATTTACAAACCGTCAGCCTGTAGAAGTATATACTGGACATTTAATTAGTACACGTTTTCAAATGTTAACGTGTTGATACAATCCTTTCACCTTGTTTAGGCAGAAGCATGAACACCTCACGTTCATGTAAAATAATGGCAAGAATTCCTTACATTATCCATTGATTGGACCTGAGACTAACAACAAGCGAATAAAGTCATTGAAGAGTTAGGTGACATATTATATGCTCATCTCATCAGATGGATACTTTTCCAGGATTCATGCTAAGCAAACTTTTCCATCATCTCTTATTATACCTTTTCATGGGTCATCGTTTTCATAATCAGACTAAAATTCTCCACGTTAAGTATGAGCACGGACCGCCTGGGCTACCAAGGATGTAAAGAATTCTCCCTCCCCATTTTTGCCCACTTTCGGATTGAATATTGTCATATGACTAGATTATTCCATCTCAGGACAAGAAACCACATGATTTAAGCATTTTCATGGTCCTTGTTTTCAAAAGAATAATAAAATTATCCACCACAAGGACGGGAGTTGCTGATCTAGAGTCTCAGATGAGTAGTGCAGGGTTCCAACATTCAACCCAATGGGCCGACTATCGCTTCCTCATAACACGAAAAATAAATTGATCACAATTTTACAGTGTCTCTCAATTTCTGCCAAACAGCATTCTGTAAAATTCATAAGGCACAATACCTAAACTGCGTGACTCATTTTCTGGGTAAAACAACATCAAGAAAAATGCACATTATTCTTGGGGTCATATTCGATTAAAGTTGAAGAAAATAGATACCTTGGACTTGAACACTTCAAATATACTTTCTCTTCTGACAAAACGGCAGGCTTGAAGGCTACATTGAGTTCTTTACGAGGCATATACAGCTGCTGAACAAAAGTTTATTTAACTGCGTAAAATCATCATTTTTTGAAAACTTCAATTTGCCACTTTTTCTTAACAGAAAACATTATGGATAATATTTTTGGACAAGATGTAGAGAAATAATTTTTACACTACATATACAAGGGACAAAAGAGACAAGGGGTCAAAATTAGAAAAATTTAGTAGATTTCATTGTTTCTGCAATAAAATATTAATTTAACATGATGTCTGTGAAATTTCCACAGTAATAGAAAATATTGGTCAATGTGATGATAGGAATTATGTTTTTTCCCTAAATGATTAAAAAATTACAATTTTATAAAACAATATTATTTTTTTAGTTTGGGACTGTTGGACCCCGGTGTTATATAAATCTTTGCTATATTTGCTCCTGTAGAAATATTAGTATCATCCTTAAGTATATGATACCGAAATGGTTTTTCTACGTCTAACAAAAATTTCATAACTTTTGCGGGCATAATTAAGGAATAAAGCAAACTTAAATGAACACGGAATTACATGATATTTGCACTGAACTTTTGTTCAGGAGCTGTACATGTATGATGGTACTGGGTAAAATGATACATTGCCTGTTTAAGAAGAACATTTGTAAGTCATTGAAGTTAACCACGCTTCCACAATGTTTGGCAATATACTGTATAATGTAATACATATCATGAAATGTATAACTTTAAACAGATTGAAAAAAGCATAGAAAACAAATCGTGTCATGAGTGATACTAAGTGTCCATTCTTGGCGCCGACGCTATGAATACGGATTCCACACATACCTATGGGATTCTAAATGATCAATTGTTTTATCATTCTAATGACATCTAGCTCTTGCTTTTGAAAAGGTAATCAATCTGCGTTGTTTTCCACCATGAACTGTCTAAATTAACAAACTGCGTGAACATTTCCTATTTGTGACAATAACACCTTCAGTTCAAACCACGTTTACAAAGACGGCACCAATGAGAGTTGTACTTCCGGGCAAAAGAAACGTCACCTATATATTCACAGAGTTCAAAACTAAGTCTTGCTACCAGAGACAGTCGATTGTGAATGTGTGTGATGGGGGGGTACTCACCTGTACACATTGCGTAATTGTCTCTACCGCAGTCTCGAAATTGCTTGGGCCAGAGCATATTTAAAGGAAACCTATTGATTGAAAAACATATTGTAATGAGCTTTGAACATTACTTTTTACATTGTATGTGCTCTTCAGTCAATAAATAGACTTGGGAATGTATAATCCCAAAGAAAGGACCTCGTGCCGAATCATCTCATCTTTGCCATGCGAGAGTTCTAATATGTGATAGAGAGTGAATATGGTTATTCATTACGTAAAGCACTTAAACTTTGATTCATTAGTTTCTATCCCACATGGATTAACATGTCTTGCATTTATGTTGGTGTCGTTTCTCTTGCCCTTGCGTGTGTTGATGTTTAGATACAAAGTGGTAAATAAAACTGATCGGTAGAACTGATTCAGAAGAGAGTGTGTTGACGTAAAATAAGGAGGAAAATCACCACTGAGTAGGACATAACGTGATCCTTTTATAGACCTTGTGCACGTGACGTCATCAGTGTTTACGACGCGATATTGGTGATCAACTGACCGCCCGATCTATGGGGTCATTTTGAAAGTGACATATCTCTGTTATTTGTCAACCGATTTTGATGAAATAATGTTTTCGCAAACTAGAAGCATAATTCGTTCTAACCAATATTTTCACAACTTTGTAATACGAGTATGTGTTTAGAAGCTGCAATTACTACTTGAAAAAAGGCACAAATCGGCGATTCCTGTGGTCAACACGCCTCGATGAAAAGACTACGTTTTCGTTAACCCATGTCCGAATTTCATTAAATAAAGTGTTAAAGTTATGTTAATATGTCACATAATGTATAGCCACATACATACCTGTGTATTCGGGATGATAAGTTATACAGAATGACGAACTGACATCAACAATCGTTAGTTTTCATTTGGTTCCCCGGTCTTCCGACTTCAAGCGCACAGTAGGTTTTAGTGACATACTCGCATCTTTGTTAGTATCTTTCATATCTTGATGAAATATCACATTTTGTAAAATGTAATGTTTGACAGCCAGAAACAATATGTCAAGGCGTATAAAAATGTAGTTATGGCCTGTAAACAATTAAAAAAAAACATAGTAAACTCAGCGATGATACAGCGATGTGCTTCTTAATTCTGTTCATGTCTAAAAATAGTATCAAACGAAGATCGTTGATTGGTCCTTTCTAATCAAAACAAAACGTAGTATTTTGTTACAAACAGATCTTTATTCGTTGCCATGGATATTCTGTGATTAATACTAATAAATTACAGGTAAGCATCGATTGTCAATATATAATCATCGATTGATGTTCAAGACTTATTCCTCTCAATATTATATAAAGTTATATATTTCGTTTTCCTACTTATGTTGTTGTTCAGATTGACAGAACTTTCTCCCTCATTCACCTTTTTCCCGACAAACAAATGGTTGGGTTGGTTCAGCACAGAATTATAAACAGTGTAGTGTAAGAGTATAAGATGTTAATTACTTGTAGGGTATTCACTGTGAAAGAATAAAATTTGCTACCCGAAATCAAGTCATACTAATCTGCAAATACGCACATATTCACACTGATTTTAGCAATTTTCAGAGACATGGCTGCAGTGTGAAACATCTATTACAAATTACAAAATAACATTGACGGGGTAGATGTAGGATTCAGGTTTTTTAAAAACTTTATATAATAAATTTTGGACACTGGTTAACGAAAATGTGGCCATTTTAGCAACGCATGTATTCGTTCAAGGTAGTACTATGGCGAAATCGTCTATCTGGGCTCTTTTCCCCGACATGCCAATAACATTTGGTTGAAGGTTAGAAGCAAGAAAACATATTGTGTGGAACGAATAATTATTCCGGTACATGAAAAACTTTATTTCATCATAATCAGTTGAAACATAAAGCATATGCTTTTTTATGGTATCGGGCGTAAGTCTTGACCCTCCACGCTCCATTCGCGGTTATTCCACCTTGTATGCTCAGAACATACTCAGAAACCGATTCTCTCTTTATCGCACTGACACTAATTATCTACGTTCCTGATTAGCAGAAATTTGATAGAAAGATGAACCTTTCATTGATTTTTTGGTCAGAAAAATCCAAACTGACATTACATTTCATGAAACACGGCAGTGTTGTCGAGTGAGACCACTAACTCTTGATCACCAATATGGCGGATAAACAAGCCGTGACGTCAGATCACGAGACTTCGCGCACAAGGTCTATATCTGTTGATAGACGATGGGTTTTCTTGGTGCTTCAGATGTCTACTCAGTAACCTGTAGAAAAACATATTATCATGAACTTCCCATTGCATTTAAAACTAAATAGTAGGAGAATCGAGAGAAGATATCACCTCAAAGTCGACTTCACATAATATGTTGTTCAGGATGTAACATTGAAGTACAACATAAGGATGAAAAGCATAAAAGACGGGCCATGCCATATTTTCACTTTTTCGTCTCACCTTAAGCTTTAGTTAAACAAAACGACGATTTTATGAAGGCCTGTTCTTTTCTGAAACATCTATAGATCCAACTTCAAACTAAAACAGTTAGATTATCTGGCTTTGTGGGCATTTTCGTAAACTAGGCCATTAGTTTTAATGTGTCAGTGATAGGCCTGTGATACTTGGCAGTTGATATGTGTATCCTACTCATAGGCGAGGTCAGAATTCTACACCTCGTGATGTTAAACCTTGCTTAGGGAGTAATGCCGAAACGCCTTTGATACGTGAGCATCTCAAATGACGAGAACTTTCAGATGAGGTTTACCTTAGCCTTGGAAGTATTTTCCGAGAATTTTTACTTTTTCTGTTCCATCGTAACAGCACGAACTATCAAGTTAAGATGCATTACATAGCTCCCTGGCACTGAAAAGTTAATGAAATACAGCAAGCTTATAAATTAACCAGTGTGAGAGAAGAGCATGAGTTATGAATTGCGTGAGAAATTGGATCCATGGACAAAGTCTCTGTCATTTCATACATAAATACATATTCAACATATGTTGATGAACATATGTGATAAATAGCTGTGATCTATGATGCACACAACGCCATTTTGATAACTATATATTGCTAAAGTAGGTTCAAGGAGTTACAGTCTGAAAGCATGATCGGTCATTTAACCCGTATTTATTTGTTTACTAAGGTTTATTAAATGACAGTACAAGTAAATGTGACAAGTAATACATCATATATTAACATTATGCAGCTGTAAATAAGAAAACAGGTACTAAGTTAAAATAGAATTAGATAGTCAAAATTAATTAATATTTGGAAATCCCCAAGAGGTGAAGGAACCGTTATTTGGGTTTAGAAGAACAATTTTTATATTTAATCTTGGCACATGAAGCTATAAAATGTGTGGACATTGTGAGAATATGATACAAACTTTATAGCATACATTGATGATACAGACAACTTGTTTTAAGTTGGATCAATATGTAAATATATATGACATGGACTCCAATGTTATTTCATGTACACTTTTTTCAGTTCTCTGTACAGTAAATGTCAAGTGTTGTTTGAATATTTAAAAAGGGATTGATTACTTAAATTACTGGTTACTCGATTTCAATTCGAATTATAACAGTTAGAAGATATTCCACGCTTTTCACCATAGACCAACATTATTTCACCATTAACTTCTTAAGCATTCATGTTCAATTAATGTCTGCAGACGAAGATAAATCTCGCCACTTTCATCATGAACATTCTAATAAAATTTCTGATAACAATTGAGATATAAATATGTGATACAAATTCATCACTTGTTTCAAAACAGTTCATTAACCATCTTAAAACAATTTCTAGTACTGTATGTAACTGAATTTGTAAATATTAGTTCTAGATATTATTCCCAATGGGTAATAGGCGACAAGAATGGAACTCTGCTGCTGGTGTTGATAGCATTACTGACAAATAAACACGACATTTTTGATGATGATTAATTTCACATGCCTTCAAAACAATTCTAATTAGTAATGAATATCGAAAACAAATTTGCTTAATGTGGTCATTGGATATGTGATGTTGTGATAAGATAACAGGATACACATATTGCTGATATTATCAGGTAATCATGACGTATGTCATCATTATTAATGTCATATGCATTAAAAACACGCTTCTCACATAAAAAATCAACTTTGTTACATGATGCAGCCTTTAAGGATGTTTAAATGAACTGTTTTGTAATTGGAACTATTTTCATCAGTTGATCCTCCAGGTTTAGTATATTCTTTCATAGACCAATGACATATCTGTCGTTTTCAAATCTTCTGTAAACAAAAAAATACATTGTTTCTTTAACATACACATTACTCAAATAACGAACAAATAATGTATTCTTGCAATAACATTTTGCCACAAAGACCAATTGAGGGAATGTTATATGTGCCAATTATGTATCTGTAGGTCGTTAGAGCTTCGGATTTACTAATCATGTCACTTTCTGCAGAATGATAAGCGGAACCTATTTGTCAGTCTGGAAACAATTATTAGTGTCTTGGTGCCTTCAGAGCTTCACATGATATTTCTTGTGTTTGAAAGTGGCATGGTTATATAATAATGAAAATAAATGTCGTGATGATAATTGGTTTTGCTAACTTTGAAAATGACAAAGTCATCAACACAGTAAATCATATTTAAACTCAATATCGCATGATATGATATAACTAAATGTAAGCATTTAGTAATGTAAAGGTACCAACATGTAGTTCTTCGTTTAAAAACATATTAACACTGGAACTTGAGAAATATGAGGTAGTTCTGTTTTTGGTAAACGCATTGTCAGTTTCATTATTTTTCTGTATAGGCGGTGTAAAAAATGAGCTATATTTCAAATTAAAGACATCCAGGTCTATGTGAGGAAATTAGAGGATATTTCACATTGTATGTTATGTTAAAATTTGATATTAATAACACTGGAAGGTAGTACCATATAAGCCTCAAAAAGGATTTGTTCAACAAAGAGTTCTGTTCTGGGTTCTGGGTTTTGAAAAGAATGCATATGATGTTTTTTCTTCACTCTTTTTCAGTTTAAAAACTACACCATTCCGTTTTGGCATTTCTCTGTAAAAGGTTTCTCTGATCAATTGATGACGTATGAAGTAGTATGACATAATTGATGTAAACAATTCTCGTCACCGATTGGAACTACAACTGTTTGTGTTATAATTCTCTCATTAATCACATTTTAACGTTAACAATATCACACAACGCTTGAAACACAGAGGATGTACTCAATTTATATGTCAGATATGTAAACATCAAAACAATTCCTTTTCCTATTTTAATAGAGTTTTGTTTAAATACACATATTTCTAACATAAATATTATAATATAAACTACAAGAATCAAAGACATAACGTAAATGCATTACTGTCGGTTTATTACACTTGTATGTACTTTGGTCCATGTTGAAGTAAGTCATTCGTTATATTTTGATGATTGTGGGGGTAAGCTGTTGAGACAGTGTGTGCTCAGTTGGTGCCTGACTATGGCGATGTGTGGGGCTGTATGAAGAAAGCGGTAGGTAATTCAGTCGTCAGTGGATGCCTTAGCTGAACTCAGATTATGGCACTTATGAATAGACTTATCAGAATGAATTCCTGTAGGTTTATCAAGGATGGACTTCCTGAAGAATGTAGAAATCATGAACATTGTTTATATTAATTTTGACCTTCTGCTTCCAAAATGACGTAGATAACAAACTGTAGTGGTCCACATAAATCATGTGTGAGCATTTCATATATTTTCTGAAATATTTTAGTAATCAAAGATAATCTACAACGCCGTCTCGGGACATTTTGATTACTATTGCAGGGAATGAACGGGAATTTCATGACTGGGAAACTCAATTACTTAGAGAGAGGTCAGTGAGTACAAGGAGGATATCATGATTGACATGTCTGAGTAGAACCTAGATGCCCAAATTTAGATTATGACACTAATAAATAGAGGAAGATTATAGGAGTGTCTATGTCATACTATGTTTACGACACGAATGCCTGAATATTAGTATTTCCCTAGCGAGAGCGAGGGATCTAACAATATCCATGTACGAGTTTCGTAAATATAGTATGACATAGACACGAATATAATATTATGTCTGTTATGAAATTAATGAAAACACGCTAAAATACACTTCCAACAATAGGCTGACGACCCGCTGCCACCGCATTTAGAACGCAATGTCATAGACGAAGCTTGACAGCATGGCACTGTTTATTACGTCACGTCACCATGACAAAGTGATAGTTTGCCATTGGGCATCGTATTAATAATGCAAATCCCGATATGATTGCCCTCGTAGGTAATAAATAGACTTATCAGAACGTAAACCTGAAGAACATAGAAATCACGAAAATCATATTTCTGGTACCGTTTCTGCCTTTTGACAAACATACTTCAGAGCCGAATTTTTATGAAGTGTTGTTTTTACAATATTTGCAAAATAAGCATTTATCAAGTACAATGTACACAGGCAATAATTAAAAGTCATGTGAAAATTAACACATTGCTGGCATGCATGACAAAGTATCGTGCTTCCCACGATTTCACAGGAAAGAAAAGACTCCATGCAACATATTTCAGGAAATCCTGACTACATGGAATAACAACTACAGGGAATGAACGGAAATTTCATGACTGAGAAATTCAATTACTTAGAGAAGTCGGTGAGTGCAACAGCGATACTATTATTGACATGTCTGAGTAGAACTTAGATTGCTGAATTTAAACATGAAGTAGAAATATGTCTTTAGTATTATTTGATACTTAAATAGTCGAACTATATAATACAAATCCAAACCAGGGAAAGTACAATTTTAGATTTAAAAAGAACAACATGCACAAATAGGTTCGTCTCTCAAAGGACTAATGTAATGTCTGTGATGCGTAGTTAATCTCCGATATAGCATTTCAATGTCGCCAACTATAGGCAAAGAGGCTCATATTCAAAAGAAAGACATATTCTGTAACCATGAGACAAATCCAGTCTGACAGATGTCTGAGATTTATCTGTAGAGAGTCAGGATAATGTACCAAGTTGTCATGCCCTACTTTTCTCCCTGATTTACTATTGTTTCATCACAGAGAACATATAGTTTCTAAACTTTTCTGTAGTTTGAAAGGTTAAAAGTATTAACATATGATAAACATGTGAGTAAATCATTTGTTTACGTGTTTTTGTCATGTGTATTCAATAAATAATTTTACTTGTTACTCTCTGTTACCTATTGAGAACACTGAGTATGCTCTACTTGTCATCGCCATCAAAATTTCGATGGCATCGTTTTGTAAATATCATACCTTCACTAATGTTCACAGCCGGTTCTATTTGGAAGTACTTTAACTATCTTGAACTATATTTAGTATTATATACATAAATATCATAGGAGAATATACTTGAACATCGAAATCAAATTTAAAACTTTAAAAATGAGACGTCTGCTGGTGACACCTAGACTTGTAAAGTGTATGCATCCTAAATGAAATATAATGCATTCTACCAGTTTTAAGTATAAAGCTAAAAGTGAAAATCTATAGCAATATATATATATATATATATATATATATATATATATATATATATATATATATATATATATATATATATATATATATATATATGTTTTACTGATTTTAATTTTATATGGGACTACAATATGTATAACAATAACTATTATTGTACTTCAATGAGAGTAATCCTCAGTGAGGTTCCAGTGAACATAATTTTGCACCATTCAACAGCACTGAATTTCCAGATGCCTTAACCATTCAGCCATAGATACTCTGACCATAATGCATCAGAGTATTTAATAAAACCCACATGAACATGTATAACTATTGGTTAGTAACCATCGTTCTCGTATTTTATATTTATGTGATTTTTAAAACAGTTGAATGACCACTTCATCAAACATGAATACAGTGCATTGTTAACTACGGGATTTTACACTCATCAAAGGGTTCTAGCGGATTGTCAGTACGAACTTAACATTTATCGATTTAATGAGACATTCCAAAACGCGTTCATGAAAATAGTGTAGTAAGAGTTTATGAGAATCATAATACGGAGAAACACATTTCTCAGTATGAAAAACCTTTGAAATATATTTCACGGACATTGCTGTCTCATTAACTTCATTAACAACGAGCAGATAAGAGCACATAAGAGAGTTAAGAAGTTACTGTTTTGAAAACCATGAACAGATATCCATTGCTCTGATATTTTTATCAGTCTCACGTAAGGATTAACAAACAATGCTGACATTTTAGGTCAACATGTCCTTTATGAAGAAGAATTCATTTTGTATAGAGGCCCATCGTACAAGGTGTTACAGAGATTAATTTGAGTTACCTTCAAAATAAGGCGTTAACAGGCGCAGAATATAGATATTCCAAAAATGTTACATTATAATTGATAATATGTCCGATGATGAACATAGACTGTCGAGGGAGTATAAATAATAGTTTTAGGTATTAAACGTTGCATGTTCTCACAGCGTTTACAGATATAGAAAACGTGGATTTCATCTTCAATATTTTTACAATACTCATCATCATAGCAAGTGTCTTATATGTTTAATCCCTAGTGAACAACATCCTGATCTTAACATTGACGCTTTATAAATGTCCAATAGCTCTGTTAAGCCATATAGGGCGCTAAAATTTTGAATATTATTATTATATAAAATAAGTATTTTTCATATGTTAACATAGATTTTTGGGAATTATAACATGATAACGATGGAACATGGAGGGAAGAATGCCACCCTTGCATTGAACAATTACTTATTGTCTCAGTAAACAAACATAAACACATCTCTATGTCAAAGTCCTTTATGTTTGGGATGAGTGTCATATGAAACCAGGAAACATATTTTACAGAACTAAATGTGCGACACATTATATAAACATTTCTGAATGAGTTATGTTTGCTTAGCTCGAATGTCACAGCATGAATGCTCTTGTATTCATCCCATTTTGCATGAGAGTTGTTTTAAGGAGACGTTTTCAAAGGGGATTCTTAATTTTACATCATGTATATTCATTAGGCGTGCCAAACTGAGCGTCTGAAATCGAAACCGAAACGAATTCGAAACCCGGAAGTAACATTCACGTGTCAATAACAAGTCAGTAGCTGTTTCAAATAACACTTTCTTTGTTAAATAATACGACAAAATACAAGACAAAAGTTTAGGATCGATGCAGCTATCGATTATCTTCAATTATCACAGCTAAGGATAAGTGCGAGTTTTACGAGTGAATCATTGGAATGATTCATTGTAATAATTACTCGCTGTGTTTACCGTCAATTTTCATGTGAACATCTGACAAAATCTTTGAAAATCAGTGCTCTACTGTTAGTAACACGTTTTATAATAGGTATTGTTTGTTTTCTTATTGCAATTCTCCTCAAAATAACCAAACAATCTCCCAGTACTAATGTTATATAACCCCATGCCTATTAAAATCCAGACATGAAAGTTTGAAAATCTATGCCCAACCTGCTAGAAATAAGTGTCCATATTTTACTTTATGAATATAGAAAAGTATATACCCGATTGTTTCTGAAATCTGACCACCACCTCAACGATCACAATCTAATATGTACTTTGTGTATTGAAAAACGTACATTTCAGGCATAATCCAGTGCAATCTACCTCATTAATTATTTTATCATTTCATCTATTGCATTTAATCTTGTCAATGTTTGTGTTATTTCTTGTTGGTTGATCACCATGTCTAAACAACTAATATTATATCTCCGTAAATGATTAAGATCCTTATTCAATTTCGGCCTGTCATTGGTCTTGAATATTTAAATAAATAGTATCTAAATTATGAAGATACAAACATATATGATTATCATTCCTTGATTTTAATGATTGTTTATAATTTATATGAATGTCGGATTTTCAGGCAGCACATACACCTATATAAGAAATAGACAAGATTTCATACTAAACCTTCTTCTATTAACTCATTTTATATAACGGTTGGTGCAAATGAAATGCTTGTAGAAGTTATGTGATTTGCAATTCATCGTCGACACCAATAGTCTTTCATATAAATTACGGTGGTCAGTTTTATTGCAAGGAGGAAGCCCACAACACCACCGTGTTGCAATGCAGTTAAACCTCCCATTATCGGTGTGAACTAGTTGAACAGTCGTGTTTACTGAAATTCAGTATAGCACTGCATCCACACCTTAGGCTTATATTACTGTGTGTAGAAGAGTTGTCTTCAGAAAGGTTGATGAGTCCCTGGCACCCCTTGACCCGGGGACGTGTCAACTACGGCTTATCCGCCCCAAATATTCATAGAAAACGAAGTATCTATCTGGTCAATGCTCCACGAGTAAATTACGTGTTTCGAGGATGATTGATAACAGTTGGTTGGAAAATTAAGACTAAGATGGGTGATAAAAGAACGTGAAGATTTTCTGGATAATAACGTCTTTAATGTGAAAATACACGACGTTTCGGAGTATATACTCGATCCCAACTTCACTTCACGTTAAAGAAGTTGTTATCCAGAAAATCTTCGTGTTCTTATGTATGCCACTTCTAAATGCCCTTCAAAGACAAGACGGGTGATACCACTGCACCGAAATTAGCCTACGAAGACTAAACATGGAATTCTATGTAATATTCCATAATCTCATTTAACGGTTTTCTGTGCTTTACATTGACCATGTGCCTGATAATTTACTTGATGACCTAAATCCCTTTTGAAATAATGTAAACGTTTTTGTTTTTTGTGTGTATTATATTTGTTTTATTTCATCATACACTTAAAGGCAGCAATTGGTTTCCTACGATCTCTATTGACAATACATGTAAACAGCTAATACTGTCAAGTAATAGTCACCATAACCTTAGTCTGCAAGCAAGGCTCCTCATACTTAAGGTCGGCTGAATCTATGTTGTCAGATCGGTTAATCTAATAGGTTTGGAACTCTCATTAATTGGTTTAGATAGATCATCACCGACCCTGATTGGTGAATGGGTTGTGGTAGGAGAATATATTACCCTGGTTGACTTATTGAATATGGTAACATGGTTAGTAGACTTCACTGTAAGATTGACGTTTATCGACCTTTTACCTTCAAATCTAATTAGCAGGTGCATACGTTGAGTTAATTGTTACCCTTGACAGTTGTTCTTGGCGTGACCAATTAGTCAATTATTGTCCAAAAGTTCAGTAATTTGGTTATCGTGTCGTTACTAATTTTTGCCGACAACTTTCCATTCAAATTCATTTCCATAGCAAATTGGTACCCTTGAGAGATGTGTTCAGTTTCTAACTGTTCATCAAACTTACTTTAGTCATATATATATGTTGAATACTTGAGTGTTGTTTGTGTTTTCGGATCTGAAGTATGCGTCTGCACATTCTGAAGGGTTTTTTTAATAGTGTATAGACATTGCAGTGATTGGGCTGTAGAAGTTGTATAGTGTGTAATCTTCAACAACCGCACCTGAAATGGGGAAGGTATTTATAAACCGTCAATCTGTAGAAGTATATACTGGAGTACAGTATTCAGTGCAAGTTTTCAAATTGCAAAATGTCTATACAATTCTTTTTAAGTCAAAATATGACTAGCATTCCTTACATCATCCATCGATTGGACCTGAGACTGACAACAAGCGAATGTTCAACAAAGTCTTTGAAGATTTAGGTGTTCATCCCATGAGATTGCTAATCTTCCGGATTTCATGCTAAGCAAACTTGGTTCATCATCTCATTATCTTTTCCTGGGTCATCGTTTTCATAATGAGACTAAAATTCTCCATTTCAAGTACGAGTGCGATCCGACTGGACCAACGAGGATGCTGCAGAGTCCTGCTTTCTATTTTAGCTCACTTTCGGATTTTCAGTCAATAATATGACTAGATTATTCCATCTCAGACCACATCATTCAAGCATTTTCATGTGTCCTTGTATTCATAACAAGACTAAATTTCTCCGCCATAAGGACGGTAGTTGCTGATCTAGAGTCTCCGATGAGACGTGTAGAGTTGCATTGTCCAACCCAGTGGAGCCGGCGATGGCTTCCTCATAACACAAATGATAAATTCGTTACAATTTGACAGTGTCTCTAAATTTCTGCCCAACAAGTTCCTCGAAAATTACATAAGGCACAATAACTAAACTACATACATCAATTTCTGAGTAAAACAACAATTAGAAAAGTGCATATATTTCATTCTTGGCTCCTCTTCGATTAGAGTAGAAAAAATAGACACTTGGGACTTGAGCGCTTCAAATATACTTTATCTTCTGACAAAACGGGAGGCTTGAAGGCTATATTAAGTTTGTTTATAAGGCATATATGATAGTGTTTGATAAAATAATACATTGCCTGCTTTAGAGGAACATTTGTTATTCATCGAAGTTAACCATGCTTCCAAAATGTTTGGCAACATATGTGTAATTTATGTCATGAAATGCATAACTTTAAACAGATTGAAAAAATGCATATGTATTAAAAAATCATGTAATGAATGATACTAAGTGTTCATTCATGGCGCCGACGCTATGAATACGGACTCCACAATACCAATGGGATTCTAAATGATCTAGTCTCTTTAATCATTCTCACGACATATAGCTCTGGCTTTTGGAAAGGTAATCAATTACTTGCGTTGTTTCTCACCATAAACTGTCTAAAATAACATACATGTAATGCGTGTACATTTCCTATTTGTGACAAATAACAACTTCAGTTCAAACCACGTTTACAAAGCCGGCACCGATGAGAGTTGTACTTCCTAGCAAAAGAAACGCCACCTTTATATCACAGAGTTCAAAACTAAGTGTTGCTACCAGATAATGTCAATTGCAATAAGAAGTATACACAAATTCATTCATCAGCCTTTGATACGTAATTTTGTACATCTGTTCAAACACACATTGGATAGTGAAATCGTTTTTTTCACCAGGGTAATTTGGACATAAAACATGGAAATCAAGATGATAAACGATGTTGTAGTCAACCATCTTGGACTTGGAATTCGTTAACTCATCAACTCATAGAGATATAGTATACAGTATAGTTGACGTGACATGGTGTAATTATGATTCCTCGGTATCTATCTCACATGGATTAACATGTCTTGCATTTGTGTTGGTATTGTTTCTTTTGCCCTTGAATGTGTTGCTACATGACGTTCCGTATTTGTCATTGCTGTCTCAAAATATCATGTTACCTGGTTTAGATGCAAACTGGTAAATAAAATAAAAGAGTGTGTAGACGTAAAATAAGGAGGACAATAATCGCTGAGTAGGTTATAACGTGACTCTATTATCTGTTGATAGACGATAGGTTGTGTTGGTGTTTCAGATGTCTCTCCTCGGTAGCCTGTAGAAATACACATTTTATGAACTTGCCACTTGTATTTAAAGCTAAATAGTAGGATAATCAAGAGAAGACAGCAAAGTGGACATCACGTAATATGTTGTTCAGGATGTAACATACATTACTAAGGAAGAAAAGTGTAAAAGACAATCCATGACATATTTTCACTTTTACATCTCGCCTTAACTTTAGCAGACCCCCAAAAGACGATTTTATGAAGGCATTTTTGTTTTCTGAAACATCAATAGATCTTAATATAAATTAAAGAAAATAGATTAGCTGGCTTTGTGAGCATTTGCATATGCCATTACTTTTAATGTGTTAGGGAAAGGTCTGTGATACTTGGCAGTTGATATATGTATCCTACCCATAGGTGAGTTCAGAATTCTACACCTCGTGATGTTAAAACCTGGCTTAGAGAGTATTACTGAAACGCTTTTGATACTTAACATGAGCATCTCATTAGACGAGAACTTTCAGGTTTACCTTGACCCTGGTGTAGGAAGCATTTTCCGAGAACTTTGACCTGTTCTGATCCAACTTAGCAGCGCCCACTACTGTGTTCAGGTGCAATACCTAGCTAAGCTATCACAGAACATTCCCAGAAATGCAGCAAGACTTAAATTAACAAGTGAAAGAGAATAGCGCGAGTTCCATACGGCTCACAGACAAGGTATCGGCCATTTATACATAAGTACATTATTCAACATAATTTGATGAACATATGTGATAAATAGCTATGATTCATTATGCACACAACGCCATTTTGATAATTATATATTGTTAAAATAGGTCAAGGGAATTACATTCTGACAGCATGATCACTCATTTCAGCCGTATTATTAGTACCCTAACCAGTAATGTGGTCTTTTTCCCCAAGCGCTCAGTTGGTTAGTTCATCAGACAGAAAAACTGGTGTTCTCCGTTACTGAACGGTTTACCGAAAAATAATCGCAAACATACGATAAAATCGTAAGTCGAAGTTGATCTAAAATTTAATACCTGCACACTATGTGTTTATTATACATGCATACACAAGTTTGCAATTTAAAATTAAATCAGTCATTAGCATGTTCTTTCATAAATCACAAGAGGAACTCGACATCAGTCAATCCAAGTTGATCCTAAAAGGAATTATTAAAAAATATTGAAAGTTTTCAAATATGATGATTTGCCATATAAACTTGGCAAAGTTGA
The DNA here is from genome assembly GCA_936450465.1 of Gibbula magus. NCBI lineage: Eukaryota > Metazoa > Mollusca > Gastropoda > Trochida > Trochidae > Gibbula > Gibbula magus. The sequence goes on from OW388306.1 coordinate 26,479,985, forward strand.
CCAAATGTGTTTTCAACATCTGTATCTGTAGATATTATATTGCTTTGGGAGATCTGCGCAAGTACGAATCACTGCCGTGCGAAGCAGGATTTATCACGCCAATGTCTTAAGTCAATCTTAAATATTTATGAGAACGGTGGGATACACGAGCCCAATTTAGAAAACAATACCTACAGTACTTAGCATTAGTTTTGCTCTGACAAGAAGTATTATTAGTATTAGGAAATGTAGATGTTTGTCTCCGTGTTGACAACTAATACTAAAGCACAGGAATCGTATATAAGGATTAGTTGAATAGTGGTCTAACCCCGTCACTTTGGGAATGCCCTAGATTATCGTCTTATTTGAGATTATCATAAAGATCGACTTATTTGAGATTAGTGTCATTTGAAATTATTGTCTCATTGCAAATTCTTCACCCTTAGTGATAATAGCCTGAATAATCACAGAGCAAATTGCACAGCGCAAACATTAAAGACGTATAACAATATTATACAGTCTACTATGTTGGAGGATTTGTGAAATTGTGATTTATCGTAGTGCCTGAAAAGCGTGACATAATATGTCTTGAGCGGATGCTTTTCACTTTTTTGCGAAATCTCTATATTTTGTACTCAGTAGTATTTTCAGATCTGAATCAGTGTCCTACTTATTGCAGAAATACTATTCAACCAATTCTTTTCAAGCTTTGCACAAATCTACTATTTCAATAATAATAATAATAATAATAATAATAGTAAAAATAATAATAATAATAAAAATAATAATAATAATAACTAGGATTGACGCGTCAATACTTAGGTCTTCAAGACTTCTGCTTGACTTTGAACTCCATGTTGGACTCTCGGTTATTCATCGGTTTCTCTGCTTTAAGATGAGCTATCAAACATGTCTCTATCTTCAATAGTTATTTTACAAAAAATCCCCAAAGACAATGACCCTCTGAAAATTGAACAATCGCTTATTATAGGACCCCTACATGATCTTTCTAATGATGAAGACAAAATGGTTAATATTTTCACCATAAGTTTTAAATATAAAATGATGTCCTTTAATTTCCACTTAAGTAGATGTAATCATAATATATATTGCATACATAATTAATGCGTTATGCTCTACTGAATATTCAAGAAAATACTCAAAAATGCTTATTTTTGGACCCCCATACGACATTTGCGATGTTTGAAACTTAACTATCAACTTTTTGATGGAAGGGTTCAACAGAAAAGTTGTTGTCCCTGAAATTGTGCATACGCAGGTGCAAATAAAATGTCAATAGGGTAGTCAGTTAAACAGTCGTGATCCTTTGAACTTTGCTGAAAATCGCCATTTTTGAAAAATGACAAACATCTAAGACTTATCACACGTAAAGTATGATAGATACATGTTTTAAATTCATTGTTCTTTGTAGAGGACATCTGCGCTTAAAAATGACATATTAAAGATAATTGTATCTTTAGGAGTTTACAATCGAAAATTCTCCTAAGAAAATACCCCTAGAAAAGACTCAAAATCACAAAAAAAATTCTTTTTGAAATATGTCCAAATTGTGTCGATACTATCAATTTTTACATGATAATGATATATTGTGGAATTGTTTAACTAGTTATAAGGAAGAGATAACAGTAAGTAACTTTGATATAAGTCAATTTCTTACAGAGCTAGGCTCCTTTGAACATAGAGCCGAAAAACACCCTTTTAAAAAAAGACCATTTTGAAGGACCGATTACTAAAATTCTAGGACGAAATTCAAAATTCGGGCGTAGAACGTTTGTGCACAGTTCATTTAGCTTCTAAATGAGCTATCATATATAAGTGTAGGTATTGCCGTTAGTGAGAAGAAGATTTTGAAAGACGTGTACCCTCAAAACCGCGAAAGTTCACAAGAAATTAAGTTTTTTCGAAATAGTTAAAAATCTATTATTACGGCCGATAACAGCTATAGGCCTAATCGATGGGGAATGTTGTTGCCCACATTATGGTAAAGGTTTTGTGAAAATATCTTAATTAGTTCTCGAGCTATTGAGGTTTGAACTTTCAACTTCAAGGGGAGATAACTCAAGAAAGAAGTCGAAAATAAAAAATCGGCCGATATACAAGGCTAGTTTATGTGACAGGCTATAATCCCTGAAAATTTCATGTAAATTTGTCCACCCGTTACGTCACGATGCGGCGTACAAAAATCGTGCAAATAATAATAATAAAAAAGGCCATAGTAATAACAATAGGTCTTCCAGACATTCGTCTTGAAGACCTAATAATAATGATAACATATACTTGGAGAAGTGTACTGCGGAATTACGACGATTTTTGGGGGGTTTATTTAATATCCATTTCATAATCGTTCGTTCTAACCTGTATCAGTTCGTCGTCAAGGGTAAAAAGCCATATCAAACATCTACTTGTATCAATATATGACAAACAAAGTATGATAGGTGTGTTTTCATATCACATCCTGTATTAGGTGAATCTCTCGTACTGATAATACCGTCTCGGACCGATACAGCATGTGATATGAATGTGATAAACACCTCCACAATACTAAGCGGAAAATGAATCGCTACCACTGCCGGAGAAACTCGACTTTGAATGCTTTTGATAAGCATATGTTTTGTAAATAAACTTACTCACGATTTCATTCATCAGGGTATGATTATATCATGTTTATACAGATGATCACGAAATATATGTATGAAGTTATAAGGATTGAATGTCAGTTTATGTGTTTGCACTGGTAAATGCAAGCTCGCTCCGTTCACGAGAGTTTGAAAACGGCTTTGACATCGTTCATTGTCCAGTGCAAACACCCAAACTGACATTCAATTATTAAGTTCAATGTTTATAAAATACGGAAACAATGTCAATAAAATATGTCATGGATATATGGATGTCATAAAACAAGCGATAAAACCAAATTTCGTTCTCGCTGGTCGATCTTAACAAGATTCCAATACGACGATTTATTAAAAGGCGAAACATGAACAGATGGTGCTTGTTGTGGAAAAAAATTATTTGGCCTTGTGCCAATCGTTTATATCATATGGAAGCGCATTGCTGCCAGCAGTGAGAAAAAATTTAGACAACGTCTAATTAGATGATAGTTTCATCTAATTGAAAGATAGTTGTATCTAATTAGAGGATAGCTTAATCTAATTAGATGATAGTTTTATCTAATTAGACGATAGTTTTATCTAATTAGATGATAGTTTCATCTAATAAAGTACTTTCTTAAATGTCTAATTAGATGATACTTTCGTCTAATTAGATGATACTTTCGTCTAATTAGATGATACCTTCGTCTAATTAGATGATACTTTAGGTCTAATAAGATGATACTTTCGTCTAATTAGATGATAATTTCGTATAATTAGATGATACTTTCGTCTAATTAGATGATAATTTCGTCTAATTAGATGATACTTTCGTCTAATTAGATCATACTTTCGTCAAATTAGATGATGCTTTCGTCTATTTAGATGATAGTTTGTATAAAAGAACCAATCTGATGCATACCGGTTTCCTTTTCCGAGAAAACAACAGCAAGATGCACTGCATTTCCCCTAAGTAAGTCTCTATCATTAATATCATCTAATTAGACGAAATTATCATCTAATTAGACGAAAGTATCATCTATTTAGACGAAAGTATGATCTAATTAGACGAAAGTATCATCTAATTAGACGAAATTATCATCTTATTAGACGAAAGTATCATCTAATTAGACGAAAGTATCATCTAATTAGACGAAATTATCATCTAATTAGACGAAAGTATCATCTAATTAGACGAAATTATCATCTAATTAGACCTAAAGTATCATCTAATTATACGAAGTATCATCTAATTAGATGAATCTATCATCTAATTAGATTAAACTATCATCTAATTAGACGAAATTATCATCTAATTAGACAAAAGTATCATCTATTTAGACGAAAGTATGATCTAATTAGACGAAAGTATCATCTAATTAGACGAAATTATCATCTAATTAGACGAAAGTATCATCTAATTAGACGAAAGTATCATCTAATTAGACGAAATTATCATCTAATTAGACGAAAGTATCATCTAATTAGACGAAAGTATCATCTAATTAGACGAAATTATCATCTAATTAGACCTAAAGTATCATCTAAGTATACGAAGTATCATCTAATTAGATGAATCTATCATCTAATTAGATGAAACTATCATCTAATTAGATGAAACTATCATCTAATTAGACATTTTTAAAAATACTTCATTAGATGAAACTATCATCTAATTAGATTAAACTATCCTCTAATTAGATAAAACTATCATCAAATTAGATTAAACTATCCTCTAATTAGATAAAACTATCTTTTAATTAGATGAAACTATCATCTAATTAGACGTTGTGTAAATTTGTTCACACTGCTGGCAGCAATGCGCTTCCATAATATCACTAATTGATTAAACTAGCATGTGTTTTGGTAAAGGGGTTTTTCTCTTCGCTTATTTTATTTACATGCAGATACATTATCGAATGTATCATGTTCTTCATGTGAACTCTTCAAACGCAAACTTAAAACTCACCTTTTTCCAGATACCAGTTAGCGCTTTGAGCATGCAGTGCGTGGAGTGCGTGCTATACAAGCAGACATTATTATTATTATATTATTATTCTGATGGACCTTATGAAATCAATTCAAACTTTTGTTGCAATGATCCATATGCATTTTCTCCAGACGTCTGCTATCATGTATAGTTAAATACATTACGTTTTAATGAATCGTTAATTTTCAATTCAATTTTTTATTGCATTTTATAACTATGTCACATTGAAATCAATGACATATTTTAAATCAAATTGAATATTTTACACAAATTCGTTACATATGAACTATGTACTTCTTTGTAGAAACACAAATTGAACAGTGGGACCTCCTACCAGATGTTTTAAAAATTTCACTCCTAGGACAAAACGGTAAACATTTGAACAAGAAGTTTAAACATAGGCCACGTTGTGCTTGGATTGGCATGTAATATGATGTAATCATTATTTAGATTGGTCACATAGATAAAGAGCTATGTTCCTCTGAAAGTTCAAGAAAATACTTAGACATGCATATTGTTGAACCCCCAGACGATGTAGTCAATGTTTGAAGTTTAATTATTAACTTTTGGATAATAAGGTGCAAAAGGTAATTGTTCATACACATATGTATCCCATACTGAAATAGCGTGTTTAGTTAAAGAACCATTTCGTATGTTGATAAACATATGGGAAATTGCCAACAATTTATCGTGAAATAAATACACTTAATTTTTCACAGATTTTTTGCACTAGATTAGCCACGGTGTTTTCCAGTCTAAATATAGATCAAGTATATTATTTTGAAGCACAAAGCAAAGGATTGTGGTCTTACTCACACACTGTATACAAAGACACGAAAGAAGAAAAAAGTTTATGAGTAATGAAATAAATACAGTATATAATTTGATGGCGGTTATTTATTTACCATTTCATTTAAGTTTGTATTTGTTACAGATATTGGATTTTTTTTACCCAACTAGGTATTTTGCTTGAATTTTGTAATCAATGAGAATATATTTGTCATAGTTTGCTGGTCTGGTCACAATAAAAAGTACATTAAACAGGTAAAATGTTAATTATTTGTATATTCTCAGGACATTTAGAAACATTGTTAACATAGAAATCGTCACATACAGTTATGTGTTACAAGGGTAACTGGCAAGAGAAAATCGTGCAACACGTGGGTTGCTATGGTGACATGCGCTACGAAAACGCTTGTTGCTGTGTAGTACGTTTTATGCAATAAAGGGAATTATGTTTATATGACGCCAGATACCCTTGACGCGCGTTAATCGAAGATGTACTTTTAAACGGAATATTATTAATATTATATGGCGGTGATGAGAAAAATAGTTATCACCTGTCATGTTGTAGATACAAGATTTTTCTAGCGATTGACGCTATAAGTATGTTTTCCAAAAATAATTTTGTATTTGAAACACTAACATACTTGATGGCTCTTTAAGGTAACCATGTGCAGGTAAAAATTGAGGCACATGTGCACTACAAATATGGCATGATTAGACTTTTGATTGCTCGATGTTGCTGGCGAACACAACATTCTTGCTTATCGATGACATTTAATGAATTTTTAAAAAAATGTAGGAATGCAGTCGCTCTCAATCATCTTGGAAGATAGGGCTTATAGTTATTTTACTACATTCACAATGATCTCCTTTCATCTTCGTTGACATGATGGAAGTGACTGTCACTGTGTGATTACAAGTAATCAATCATGAAAATTTCAAAAGATTGAACATGTGTTACAGTTTTAATTAGGAACTCATTAAAATCACACATTATTACATGAATACTATTATTATACTATACTTATTCATATCGTACACAGCGCTTCTCCTGAGGAAGACAAATGGCTTCTTAGATGCTAACGTTGACAGGAGTCTCACGGTCACAGCGGAACTTTGAAAAAAAATTCTTTTGTAGTGGGGGGTCACGTCACCTAAGTGGCAATTCGTTGTTCTTTAAACAGCCTAGATATATTTCATATTATTAGCAAACAATTCCTTCAATACAGAAACCTTTGGAAATTTCTATCTTGAGAAAAATCTCATTTTTAACGTTCATTAATATTCCGTAATTTAAATCTTAAAAACCTAATGATCGTATAACACGGTTATATTTGGGATAACACTACCTTCAATAGTACACATTCTTGTACCATGTTATATTTCTTCACTATCTAAATGGCAAGTATTTCTAATGATCGTAATTAATAAATTGTAATGCACACTAGTGAAATGTGAAGATACATATAACCATATCATTGAAATATCATTGTAAAAAGAGTTTTCCATACATACTGTTTTCTGATCAGTTAACGTAATGAGGATTTACGATCACTAAGGCCCTATTAAAAGTAAGAAAGTCTGCCTTTAAAGACAGATGTGCTCGCCAAACCAGATACAACTACAGAGTGTGAGGTTTTGATTTGTCCTGTCAGACGAGTCGCTGACAAGTTGACCTTCAGGGACTCATTATGTGATATATCTTAGTCATAAATGTATGACAGGGTGTAAAACATATTGATGTTATGAGAAAATATATCATCTCAAAATGGTCGCCCTGTCGCATTGTGCCACTGTATAAATCATCAACGACAATCTTATAAACTGTCTACTCAATTATTTCAATCGAACAACAAACCAAGTGTTGCGTTCGTCTTTCTTTTTACTGTTCATACATGATGTATTGATCTTAAAACACACATTTGAGGCAAATATGGGTATTTTTGCATTTGCCAAAACGCAAACAATGTGGCCTCCATCAACCATTGGTCTGTTTCCCTGAATGCTTCCTTTACTAAACTTGCCCATGATAACAGGTATAGTCTTATGTTTTGACGATTCAATCCATTTATCCGCTAACATACACACATAAGCGGGTGTTCCCAGACTAGAATATGAAATGATAGTGTAGTTAGTGTTGTAAGGTAAGGTTTCTTGCAATAGATTTTTACAGTCCAACTTTATTGATTTCTTGAGGTCGGTTTCAAAGCAAATGATTTTCGCTTTTTGGTTCATACTCCGTTTGTACCTTGCCCGTCAGTCCATGTAATGTTAAATTAAATCGCAGAGTTTTCATAAAATATCATAAGAAACACTGATTCTTTTCAAATGTATTTATGAAACACGTGTTCTTAGATTTAGACACGGTTGTTAACTAATACACAGAGATAAAAGTACCAAACTGAGTTGAGCAGAGAGGGGTTAACAAAGTTATTACCCATATGGTTGGGAATTACCGAACTAATATATTCGATACGAGCACATGTGCACATATCACGTTTGCCTAACAGCCATTGTTTCATCGCAACTCCCGCCTGTGACCTCATAAAACAATGGGTCGTGACGTCACTTTAGCTTGCCGTTGCAAGAGAGGTGTGCCTTTTCCTTTTCCTTGCTATTTCACACGATTCAAATGGGAATAGATTGGGTAAATAAATTATTGCACTCAAAAGTGTGCCATATGACTTTTACGAAATTCGTGAAATTTATGCATAACCCTCGCTCTTGCTAGGGCAATAAAAAAAATCACACTCGTTTTGTAAAAGTCACACTTCCTCGGATGGGGCAAGATCAGTGACCAGACAGTTTATTGACAGCTGTCACTGAATGATGTATTTGGCATTTCAATCTTGCTCTTTCATCATTAAAGAGGTCTTAACATAAGTCACATTTGTACCATAATGAAGAACCATTAGTTTCCCCCCTTCTACATGGTGAAACCTGTGGATGAAAATTTATCAGAAATAGTTTTTCACTGTCACGGTTATAGATTTACATTTACATTTCACCACGAATGCAATTACATTTAGTTAAATGTGGAGCAAGACGGTGGTTGGGAAAGTTTAAGAATGTGGGAAGAAAATAATCTTGCTAGAGTTAACTGTATAGTAACATCGACAGAATGACTTTTGAAGAGCAAACAAAGATTAGAAAGGTCACAAGTGGTCAAAGTAATGTAGTTGACTTTCTCAATCCTTTAGTTCTCCACATTCAACTAAATGTATCTAAGGCGTGATCAGTATTTCACATATCTAAATGTTTTGGCTTTACAATTGACCATACCGATTGATGAAAGTTGATTGAAAGTTTATGATAGTATTAACTACATGGTAATGTAAATCAACATTTCTCTGAATACATGTTCTTAAATGAATGAAATTCTGTCAAAAACAAACAATGTAAGGTTGTAATGTGTGTGTGTCAATGTGAAATATCCGCATATAGTCATCTCCATTACTGATTAAATGTTGATATACGAGTAATATGGGTCACGTTAATAAGCGTTTGGTAAGTACATGTTGCCTGTGGACTTTTAAATAACAATCCTTTGCTCAGTATAATTTGTTTTTACAATCAGTAAAGATTTCCATTGCTTGGAGCATAGTGATAGATAAATGAGTTACATAAGTTGAGCAATTCATAACGAAGTCTCCTTTACTTTTATTGTAGTTTGATTTTTTTTTCTCACAAAAAAAACTAGCTGGTGTTGTCTTTACTCGTGAACATAATGCTTGTAAATCGCATCTCTTAACCATACAACATATTTCGAATTCATTTAAAAACACTGTAAATTGTACAAGATACCTGTCAATCACTGGTGCTGGTGGCGAGGAGACAGAGGATGAACAGACAAGGCATCAAGAGAACAGTCAAGGCAAGACTCCACAGAGACCAGGTGACACTGACAAATTTGACTTCTTATTGACTCACATCATACAGTTAAAACAATGTGTATCACAAAATCGAGATGAAGCAAACAAACGACTCTCAAATATGGAAGAAGTCTTGAATCAAGAATCATCCCGAAAAAGCAAGATCATAGAAGAAAAGAACAAACAAATACAGGACTTGCACCAGCGACTGCAAGATTCTGAAGCTAGACGGACTGAATTAAGAGCTGAAATGAAACTATACTCTCAAGACAACAAGATACTTAAGGATAAAGTTCACGACCTAGAAGACCAAATTATTCGCCTCAACTATCAGGTGGACAACAAGCTCAAAATGATATCCAGTAAACTGGGGAGTGTCGGCAAGCAGAAGTCAACGTATGCTAGTGTTGTGAAATCACCAATTTCAACAGAAGATAAAACTTCCAACAAACAAAACACCCTGGCTTGCCCCGTAATCATCAATGACACCCCAAGTAAATCGCAGACTGTGAACGAAGATGAACAGAACTGTAACCCTGACACATCGGATCTGGAGCCTACTCAATCTACGAGTAGTCGTAGACAGCCTGACTCACATCATGGTCTTAACATGGACATAGCTGAAGAAAATACCAATTCAGTCAAACAATCAAAGATGGTAAATCTTTCCGAAAAAGATAAACTGCGGGCCTACTACTCAGAGAATATTCATGGACTAGTCTTTGAAGGTGAAGCGAATAAACCACCTACAGTGCAACCAAATGGATACAGGCAACGTTCTCGTCATGACGCTCATTTGGATAAATCACAGACTGCAACAACGTATCAGATACAGTCCCTAGCAAAGACCTACTCAACACTAGAAGGCGTACCTAGGGTGAAAACAAAACGTGTAGTGCTGTCAAACATAAAGGCTGATAAACCCTTTGACGATGTGAAGCAGTTAATTCATGACTATACACATGATCGCCATGTGCGTGTGACGTACACGAGGCTACTACGTAAGCGCTCACACTATGACGGATCAGAGACCTACACAGTTCAGGTTAACATGGCCTGTGATGACTACAGTGGTGATATGAACGATAGCTTCTGGCCAGCTGACATTACCTGTCGAGACTTCATACCACGACAGAGGAATCGCGACAACTATGGACAATATACTGGTAATGGATATTCACACTAAAATGAGTAAGTTTGTGACTATCTGCTTATATATCATGACTTTAAGTTTATTGACATGGAACATCCGTGGTCTGTCGAATGATTGCATTGATGTTATCAACGATATACCACATAGTGTAGATATTATTGCCGTGCAAGAACATTGGCTTAACCTGGATAATATCCACAGACTTAATGAGATAACTGACTTTTCACTCGTTGCATCAAAATGTAATAAAACCACTTCATCTCGAGGTGCAGGTGGTGTTGCAATACTATCCAACAATAAGTCCAAGTGGCGTCTACACAGTGTAGCCACCATCTCAGAATTCTTTGTTGCTGTCGTTGTGTATGCAAATGGATATCCTGATATGTATGTGATATCTTGCCGACTACCCTCTACTAATGTCCTGAATTCTGTGTATGTATGTGCGGTTGAAGAAGTATTTGATATGTATGACATGCTTAGTGAAAAAGGTGATACTTTCATACTTGGTGATTTGAATGCAGATATATGTAAACATGTATTGGCATCACGTGGAAGCGTTCTTTCTAGTTATATCACAAATAGACACCTTGTACATACAGTTAGTTCATTGCGTAACCATGGGCCTGACCACACGTGTAGAACTAAAGATAATAGATTCAAATCATTAATTGATTACATACTCATCCCGTCACACATGACTGGTCAGCTTGCCTATTGTTGTGTAATGGATAGTTGTAGTTACAATGTGTCCGACCATTATCCATGCCTCGTTACTATATCACGAGAGCAAGAACATCCGCGCAAATCAGATAGCCTATACTTTCCAAAATGGCAAAAAGCTGAACAAAATGACATTGATATGTACAGAGAAGAGAGTAATCGGCTTCTCTCAGATATCCATATCCCCTCTCATTATCAAACTCCTTATCAAATTGAGTACTACACTTCCAATGTAATAGATGCATTACATTTGGCCAGTTCCCAGGGTATTCCCACTGGTGTATTTAAAGCTCACTTAAAGCCATACTGGAAACAAGATAGGCTAACTGATTTGCATTACAACATGTGTGTAACTAGACGTGAATGGATAGCTAATGGTAAACCAAGGGCAAGTAACTCATCCTTGTACTGTGATTACAAATCAACTAAGCGGGAGTTTAGACGTTTACATCGGAAGTCTAAAAGGAAACAACATTCAGATACAGTTAAAGAACTAGAAAGGTGTTCTGATGCCGACGTAGGTACATTCTTTCGGTCTGTCCGCAAAATGAGGCGGCAGAGCCCTGTTATTAAAGAACTTGTAATGGGCAGCAAAAGGGCAAACACAGCAGAAGATATCTGTGAAGTTTGGGGTGATTACTTTGCTGACCTGGCTAAGCCACATTCCTCCTCGTTATTTGATAATGACTTTAAAATATCTGTTGACAGAAAGATAAATCAAATACGTCAAGAATATCCCTCCTGTGATGATGATACCTTGTGTAAATGTATTACACCAGGCGAATTAAAAGGGCATGTAAAAAGTCTTCATAAAGATAAATCTCCTAGCCCGGATTGTGTTCACAACGAACATATAATATACAGTACCGAAGGTATCATAAATGTTCTAGCTGCTCTCTTTAATTCTATCATAAAATCAACATATGTCCCTAACATATTTCGAAAAGGGGTACTTATTCCAATATATAAAGGCAAAAAAGCCAAACATGATCCTAAAAATCATAGAGGAATCACCCTAACATCTTGTGTGGGTAAATTATTTGAGAAAGTCATTCTCGCTAGATTAGAAACCTGGGTGCAGGAATATATACCCAATTTTCCTGACAAGCTCCAGTTTGGCTTTAGAAAGGAACACGGAGCAACTAATTCAGTTTTTACTTTAAACGAAAGCCTAAGTTACTACATAAACAGAGACTCACGGGTATTTACAGCCTTTATGGATAATGAAAAGGCGTTTGACCGTATTTGGCACAATGGGCTCTTTTTAAAATTGTATGAAATGGGTATAAAAGGGAAAATGTGGCACCTGCTATACCAAAGCTACACATCAAGTTCTGCATTTGTTCAATATTGTGGTTTAAAATCAAATGAATATGCCATGCACCAAGGTGTTGGACAAGGTTGGGTCTTATCATTCTGGTTTTTCCTTGTTTTTATCAATGACTTGATATCTGAACTAAGAACCTTGAGCAATGGTATCCGTGCATATGGTATTGATATCCCGTGTATTTTGTTAGCTGATGACACTACACTTGCTTCTACATCTCCTAAAGGTCTTCAATCATCACTTGACACTGTGTATGACTATGCTTGTAAGTGGCGTCTTACATATAATGGCTCTAAGAGTACTTGTATTATATTCAGTAAGTCTAGAAAACAACTTAGTGGTTGTTTTTTTCAAATTTGGGGGATCAGCAATAAGTGATAGTGTCAAATATGGAGGAATCCTACTCTCCTCTGATTTATCCTCCAAGTCTAGAGTCCAGGCATATTGTCAAAAAGCACGACAGTCTGTAAACTCTCTCAGTAATCTTGGGCTAAACTGTAACGATCTCCACCCTATTACGTGTGTTAAAATATGGAAGAGGATGATACTACCCACAAGCTTCTATGGATGCGAACTCTTACCTATTCTGCGAGGTAAAGATTATGAACTGGTAGAAATCACACAAAGATATTTTGCTAAGCGTATTCAAGGTTTCGGCAAACGATTTTCCTCTGCCTCAGTGTTAGGAAACCTTGGTTTATGGAGCATGACTGGCTACATAAATAAATGTAGACTTTTATTCTTTGGTAGATTATGCAACAGTCAATGCTACTCCTCCTTTAAGGACTTATTTTGTGTTCAACTAGCAACTCTTCAAACTAGAACAGCAGCATCGAATAGTATATGTGACACACTTCTACAAACTGTTCGTAACTACAATCTCTTTAAGTACGTTAATGACTATCTTGAAACTGGAACGTTTCCATGTAAATCTTCATGGCGTAAAATAGTTATAAACTGTGTTAATGAAACTGAATCTGTACGATGGCATACCCAAGTTTGTTTGCGGCTGGATATGTCAAGATACCGCCTAACCCACAAAACATTTGCTGTACATAGATTATATAATTTGATGTATATCTATCAACAATACAGAGATATTTTAACATTTTGTGTACAAGTCAGCTCAAGAGCAAAATTCTCAAAATATTGTGAACTGTGTGAAAAACACTGTAATGACTATGACTGCCATATTATTTTACATTGTGAACACGTTATGTACGACAGGAATCAATTCTTTTCAAAACTTATAGACCTTTTTGATGTAAATGCATATGTACAAATAGAATTACTAACTGAAGATGAAATGAAGAAGACAAATATTTATGGATGATCAACTTCTTTATTAACAATAGCGACCTTTCGGTATAGATCCTTATACCGTTATCAAGCATATGGGAGAGATGATAAAATCAGAGGTTATATACATGAAACATTTTTGGTATGATAATGGGATAACAAAGACAACAAGATGAGATAACAATAAGATGAAAGCTGTAACAAGCAGGTAGTGATAACATGGATACCAGTGGAAGGTAAGTTAATTAAGTTGGGATGGGGATACAATGCAGCAGTGAGGGTGAGCAATCAGTGGAGGATAATGATGGAAGCCAGAGTGAGTAGAGTGGATTAATTATTTGTGGATTAAGTGGTTGTAAGCTGATGGGATGAAATAGCCTTGATCTCTATTCAAAGAGGGGTTATGTCTCAAAATTTGTAAAGCTTCAGATAAACGGCGGTGGGTGTAATCATGTTTGTTGTTTGTGAGTGTTTTGACAGCGTCCCAAACCATAAATATTTGTCTTCTTCATCACACCAACTTCTAGAATGCCTCTCAACCAGTTGAAGATGAAATGTTAGCTCTCTTTGCTGGAGGTGAAATACCATTAACTGACGATTCAGAGGAAATGTCATGGAGATGTATGGTAATCTTCTTTAGTAAGTTCCTCTATTCCATGCTCTCTTCACTCAGGTGTATGTGCTAGATCTTTGTCTTAACTCTGTTCTGTACATATGTATGACTTGTTGTAATTATCTGATGTAACTGCTTTATGTACATTGATCTTCGGACTTACGTCTGGAGGAAATAAAGAGATTCATTCATTCATTCATTCATTCATTATGTGTTACAAGGGTAACTGGCAAGAGAAAATCGTGCAACACGTGGGTTGCTATGGTGACATGCGCTACGAAAACGCTTGTTGCTGTGTAGTACGTTTTATGCAATAAAGGGAATTATGTTTATATGACGCCATATAACCTTGACGCGCGTTAATCGAAGATGTACTTTTAAACGGAATATTATTAATTTTATATTGCGGTGATGAGAAAAATAGTTATCACCTGTCATGTTGTAGATACAAGATTTTTCTAGCGATTGACGCTATAAGTATGTTTTCCAAAAATAATTTTGTATTTGAAACACTAACATACTTGATGGCTCTTTAAGGTAACCATGTGCAGGTAAAAATTGAGGCACATGTGCACTACAAATACGGCATGATTAGACTTTTGATTGCTCGATGTTGCTGGCGGACACACAATTCTTGCTTATCGATGACATTTAATGAATTTTTAAAAAATGTAGGAATTCAGTCGCTCTCAATCATCTTGGAAGACAGGGCTTATAGTTATTTTACTAAGTTCACAATGATCTCCTTTCATCTTCATTGACATGATGGAAGTGACTGTCACTGTGTGATTACAAGTAATCAATCATGAAAATTTCAAAATATTGAACATGTGTTACAGTTTTAATTAGGAACTCATTAAAATCACACATTTTTACATGGATACTATTCTTATACTATACTTATTCATATCTTACACAGCGCTTCTCCTAAGGAAGACAAAGGGCTTCTTAGAGGCTGACGTTGACAGGAGTCTCACGGTCACAGCGGAACTTTTGTAGTGTTGGGTCACGTCACCTAAGTGGCAATTGCTTGTTCTTTAAACAGCCTAGATATATTTTATATTATTGGCGAACAATTCCTTCAATACAGAAACATTGAGAAAAATCTCATTTTTAACGTTCATTAATATTCCGTAATTTAAATCTAAAAAAACGAATGATCATAATTATTATTGCATTAAATTGTAATACACACTAGTGAAATGTGAAGGTATATATAACCATTATTGAAATACCATTGTAACATGAGTTTTCCATACATACTGCTTTCTGATTAGTTAACGCAATGAAGATTTACGATCACTAAGGCCCTATTAAAAGTAAGAAAGTCTGCCTTTAAAGACAGATGTGCTCGCCAAACCAGATACAACTACAGAGTGTGAGGTTTTGATTTGTACTGTCAGACGAGTCGCTGACAGGTTGACCTTCAGAGACTCATTATGTGATATATCTTAGTCATAAATGTATGACAGGTTGTAAAACATATTGATGTTATGAGAAAATATATCATCTCAAAATGGTCGCCCTGTCGCATTGTGCCACTGTATAAATCATCAACGACAATCTTATAAACTGTCTACTCAATTATTTCAATCGGACAACAAACCAAGTGTTGCGTTCGTCTTTCATGTTACTGTTCAGACATGATGTATTGATCTTAAAGGATAGATGAAATGCATTTTTCTCAAGAATGACAGATGATTACCTCTACGTATATTGTATATCGGAATCAATTGAGCATAAAATCGAGACAATATACACTTGCAATTGATAATTAAGACGATTTTAATTCACCCATTTTAACACTATCGCAATTTGTTCGGCGAAACCTTTTGAAAATGCTCACTGAGGCGTGACTGTGATAAGCGATAGACGGGGCGGCTAGATAGCTTCTCCGCCGATGTCTCGTTAATTAATTAATGATAATTATCACTGCCGCTAAATGAATTTATGAGGTGTATTACATCGCCAAAAAGACATGTTTATGTAATAATTGTGTAATTGTCATCTGCGGAATTACCTAGTTGGATATCTAAACATTCGATATATGGGAAATTTAAGTTGGTTTATTGAAGATATCTTTGTGAAATTAACAATCAAAATGTTGCGAAATTACGTTGAATTGTGACTATCGCTGAAAATCAAATTCCTCCACATACGTCACAGAAGTCATCCCTTCACGGGTCACACCCCCGCAGACTTTCATTCTGGTCGCCGGGGCTAAATCAGGCGGTTTTTTAAAAAGCCGTATATAAGTAATTTATGGACCGATTTCAGAAATTTAAAATCGAGCAATTGTCAAATTGACATCCCATTTTAATGAATCCGATTTGGACCATATGTCATTTCATCCATCCTTTAAAACACACATCTGAGGCAAATGTGGGTATTTTTGCATTCGCCAAAACGCAACCAATATGGCCTCCATTAACCATTGTTCTGTTTCCGTGAATGCTTCCTTTACTAAACTAGTTATTTTACTAAATTCACAATGATCTCCTTTCATCTTCATTGACATGATGGAAGTGACTGTCACTGTGTGATTACAAGTAATCAATCATGAAAATTTCAAAATATTGAACATGTGTTACAGTTTTAATTAGGAACTCATTAAAATCACACATTTTTACATGGATACTATTCTTATACTATACTTATTCATATCTTACACAGCGCTTCTCCTAAGGAAGACAAAGGGCTTCTTAGAGGCTGACGTTGACAGGAGTCTCACGGTCACAGCGGAACTTTTGTAGTGTTGGGTCACGTCACCTAAGTGGCAATTGCTTGTTCTTTAAACAGCCTAGATATATTTTATATTATTGGCGAACAATTCCTTCAATACAGAAACATTGAGAAAAATCTCATTTTTAACGTTCATTAATATTCCGTAATTTAAATCTAAAAAAACGAATGATCATAATTATTATTGCATTAAATTGTAATACACACTAGTGAAATGTGAAGGTATATATAACCATTATTGAAATACCATTGTAACATGAGTTTTCCATACATACTGCTTTCTGATTAGTTAACGCAATGAAGATTTACGATCACTAAGGCCCTATTAAAAGTAAGAAAGTCTGCCTTTAAAGACAGATGTGCTCGCCAAACCAGATACAACTACAGAGTGTGAGGTTTTGATTTGTACTGTCAGACATGCTGTCAGACAGAAAATGCTCACTGAGGCGTGACTGTGATAAGCGATAGACGGGGCGGCTAGATAGCTTCTCCGCCGATGTCTCGTTAATTAATTAATGATAATTATCACTGCCGCTAAATGAATTTATGAGGTGTATTACATCGCCAAAAAGACATGTTTATGTAATAATTGTGTAATTGTCATCTGCGGAATTACCTAGTTGGATATCTAAACATTCGATATATGGGAAATTTAAGTTGGTTTATTGAAGATATCTTTGTGAAATTAACAATCAAAATGTTGCGAAATTACGTTGAATTGTGAATATCGCTGAAAATCAAATTCCTCCACATACGTCACAGAAGTCATCCCTTCACGGGTCACACCCCCGCAGACTTTCATTCTGGTCGCCGGGGCTAAATCAGGCGTTTTTTTAAAAAGCCGTATATAAGTAATTTATGGACCGATTTTTAAAATCGAGCAATTGTCAAATTGACATCCCATTTTAATGAATCCGATTTGGACCATATGTCATTTCATCCATCCTTTAAAACACACATCTGAGGCAAATGTGGGTATTTTTGCATTCGCCAAAACGCAACCAATATGGCCTCCATTAACCATTGTTCTGTTTCCGTGAATGCTTCCTTTACTAAACTTGCCCATGATAACAGGTATAGTCTTATGTTTTGACGATTCAATCCATTTATCCGCTAACATATACACATAATCGAGTGTTCCCAGATTAGAATATGAAATGATAGTGAAGTTAGTGTTGTAAGGTAAGGCATCATGCAATAGATATTTACAGTCCAACTTTATTGATTTCTTGAGGTCGGTTTCCAAGCAAATGATTTTCGCTTTTTGGTTCATACTCCTTTTGTACCTTGCCCGTCAGTCCATGTGATTTTTTAATGTTCAATTAAATCGCAGAGTTTTCATAAAATATCATAAGAAGCACTGATTCTTTTCAAATGTATTTATGAAACACGTGTTCTTAGATTTAGACACGGTTGGTAACTAATGCATAGAGATAAAAGTACCAAACTGCTAGAGTTAACTGTATAGAAACATCGACAGAATGACTTTTGAAGAGCAAACAAAGATTAGAAAGGTCACAAGTGGTCAAAGTAATGTAGTTGCCTTTCTCAATCCTTTAGTTCTCCACATTCAACTAAATGTATCTTAAGGCGTGATCAGAATTTCACATATCTAAATGTTTTGGCTTTACAATTGACCATACCGATTGATGAAAGTTGATTGAAAGTTTATGATAATATTAACTACATGGTAATGTAAATCAACATTTCTCTGTAATACGTGTTCTTAAATCAATGAAATTCTGTCAAAAAACAAACAATGTAAGGTTTAATGTGTGTGTGTCAATGTGAAATATCAACATATAGTCATCTCCATTACTGATTAAATGTTGATATACGAGTAATATGGGTCACGTTAATAAGCGTTTGGTAAGTACATTTTGCCTGTGGACTTTTAAATAACAATCCTTTGCTCAGTATACTTTTATTTACAATCAGTAATGATTTCCATTGCTTTGAGCATAGTGATGGATAAATGAGTTACATAAGTTGAGCAATTCATAACGAAGTCTCCGTTACTTTTATCGGAGTTTGATTTTTTTTTCTCATAAAAAAAACTAGCTGGTGTTGTCTTTACTCGTGAACACAATGCTTGTAAATCGCATTTCTTAACCATACAACATATTTCGAATTCATTTGAAAACACTGTAAATTGTCAGAGAGTACGTCATTGAGTGCACATTTTTGCCCATGCAGAGTTTACAGTAACATAAAATCACTATGCACCTTCCTGCAAGCGCATTAGCAACGGAAAACTCTAGATTTCAGTAGTTGTAAATCATTGGTAGGACAAAATGTTGCCTTTTGGTTAAGAAATATTGCTTTCAGAGGTTTATGTCTATTGCCTTCAGGGACGGAGTAAGTGATATACTTTGACTGGCACCCATATATATCACAGAATGTACGATAGACACGGTGACCTAAATGGAGCGTTTATGCCATTTCAATAAATCTTTTTCAACAGCTATTAGTTTTGTTGCAATGAGTATGTCTCTTGGCACCAACATACATGAATCTTAGATTCCACAGACTTTGAAGGCCCCGTATTGAACGAGGGACTCATGAATGCTCTTTACATAGTTAAAATAAAGCCTTATAACTACAATATTTTCAGTGTTATGGCCAATGTTTAACTGAGGCTAATACTTTTAACCTAGAATAACTCAGACTTTGATTGCACAATGACGTGTCCCAACTTGATATAGGTTTCCGTTGATGTTATACAATTGAAATAAATTTCCTAAACTGTAACCTTAAACATGGCTTTCAAGTTATCAATTCACAGATATTCGATATTTGAAATGTTCTATTCTTTGTCACTATATATTTCAGATGATGTCATAATTTTGATAACGCTGATTACTATCTCATGTTAATTAGAACACAGTCAAACACGGTCTCAGAGCACACTTGTTGACAATAGTATAGCAATTCATCTGTATTAAACCATATTTCCGTTAAAGGTTCAAATGAACAGATTACGTATGTGAGCCATGCTCAGTGTTGTCTGATGATGCTGATACTGATATGGAACATAGCACTTGAGTATTATTTCATTCATTAATCCCATGATACTTTAATGCTTCGTTTCATTTATATGACCGTTGTCATATTTGTTAAGATAATATTAAAATGAGAATAAAAGTGATCACCGTAAATCTAATAAAGAAATCTGTCTTTCAAATGATACATAAAAACTATAACTAGATATCCAATTTCTGGATGGAGTTCATATTTTAAATAAGGATGTGGGTGTACTCATCGAAATTATCAATCAAATCCAACATGTCGGTCCTATTGTTTCAAAAACAAGAGTTGTTTTTCTCAGAAAATGTGTTTCATTGAAGTTGACTGTGCTTGGTACATTTGTCAATGAAGCTTGAGATCTTAAAAAATACTCGACAGGCTTTTAGAGGCTTAACTGAATCACTTCCAGTTCTGCCAGCCTTGGTCTTAGAAACTGTCGGATGGAAGTACCATTAGCAGGCGGACGTAGTTAGATGCCACATTAACTGGTCTCCTTTTGAGGTGAGATTTTCCAAATGTCAGCTTCATCTTCGTGAAGACACAGGGAGTCGAAGCATGTGTTACACCTTCACCAGTCCCCGGATCGGGAATCGACTTTGGAAAACAAGTGTTGTACACAATTATTGCTTACAATGTGCCATTGATTAATAGTTAATAGTTAATAGCCACCCTGGAACGAGTATGAATACAATATAGTAATTATATAACTCTTTGAATTCACAATTGAAAACTGTATGGAAACCCTAGTGTCGGAAAAAGAAACAGCTTGACGACTATTCAGCGGTTAGTTGTAAATAATATGACCAGTTGCCAATTATTAATTTTTAATCAATGTAGATCATTACCCAATTATTAATGTACCATGAAGGCAAAGTGCAAACTTCTACATGTGGCGTGATTGATTACTTACCATAGTGACATTGGTGAGCTTTACATGTATGTAAGACTGGACAATTAAAACAATGCTATGTCCCTATAACGTCGTGTGTGCTATGATATCGCTACCTTCCATCGTTAGAATCTGCTTCATATCATTCTAGATGTTTAGATGTTTGGACGTATAACGGATTATTATTTGGTGTGCACAATAAAATGAACATATCTCTTTATAATAACCATTATCAATTATCAGTTATGTTATCCAAACGTGTCCAGTTTTCATGTTATTTCATATGGGTTTAGTGTGTGTAAATGAAACTACCCTTTATGAATGAATTGCAATAACATCTTCAAAGGCACGCATGTACGTGTACACATTTGACACGCATGTATTGGGCACATATACTCACCTGCGCTATTCCAGTATTTTCCGACAATTCCATGCATATAGTTCTCTTAATCCCCGTCATTCAGACTGAAATGCCCCTTAGAGAAATCGCTTATGTCAATGTATGTGTTTTAAGGTTTGATACACAGCACATTAGTTATCTTGTATAATTAGGCGATACGTCTCCTTAAACGTATTTTTCTATGTGTAATGACAAGTCATTTTCTGTTCAAAACTTGCAGTCTCTAGACCTGAGCCTGTTGGAGTTTTGTCAGGTAATGAATTAGAATTTAGAGGAAGAGATCGCACAGGAACAATTTATGTCGATATTAATGAAGGGTGAGCTTGGAATAAGTTCAACATTGCTATATGTTTGTTCTTCCATAGAGGAATTGGCATAACATAATCTCTGAAGAGACTGGATGGCTGACATTAAGGCATTCTGCAACTTTAACATAAGAACATCTAAAGTGAGGAGTTGTAATCATCTGACTTCGATGGATTTATTTCTATTATTGTTTAGATAATTGTTCGAAAACAGATAGCTATCTGTAACATAGAGTTTTCGTTCCATATCCGGATTTGTTTGCCTATATGACTTTTCAAATGTTGAAACAGGCGAATCAAATCACATGTATGTGTTGTTGGCAATTATTCACAGAAAACTAACGTTCATTCAGCAGGTATAGTATAGTCTATTATATGACTCGATTCTTCCGACACTTCAAACACGATCTATGTACGAATGAATACGAGAATCAAGCAAGGGTCCCGTCTCGAACAAGTAGAACAATTTATAATTTTGCAGAAAGGACCCAAGTATGATTAATGTTATTGTACTACTCAATATTGAACCAAAGTTGTCTCTCCCTTAAACTACAGTATCTTATTGTGTCCTAATTGATTCGGATACTTCATTGCTTCTCATCCGTTTTGGTTATATGTTTATATGAAACAATGTTGAAACTACTTTTCTATTGGGTTGAATAATACTGTCAGATATATTTGGATTTTCTACAGCTCACAGTGGTAATAACAAAACAACGATATGTATCATGTTATCTAATAGAACCTCATGCCTCTCTTTGGTCTTATTAAAAAGATGCAAATAATGCAAAATACGGTTTGGTCCAATACAGATTAGCCTTTGCCGTTAAAGCCTTTGTTTGACAATGAATACTTCTTCTATTGTCTGTGAGAGTTTCCAGGAGCATTTTTCGAATATCTACATGGGCGTCAAATGAATTTCCAACAGTTATCAGTATATTTTCAATAAGTATTAATCTCTTAAAGTTTAAGCAGGATTGTACAAATCGTGTACAGTCTATCAGGACACCAAGACTATGGAGGTTAAGTAGAAATTCGTTATATTACAAAGACCAATTTGTCGTTGTTATTTTCATAACCTTAGATAGGTTCATTAACCGTTGGCTAAAGTGTCGGCACATGGCAAAGAATGTTATTTATGTCCTAACAGAGCAACAGCTAATATCTCACACTAATTGCTTTCCGCATTTGTCATTATGTATCCCGTTGATTTCATGAATATTTACCACAGATGTATCAGAATGCTGTGATACATCCGGCCTCTCTCCGCTGGACTTTGTTCTGTTTTGCTTGGGGCTACTACTTTAACGTATGCAATTTCCACAGCATTATCGTTTGTAGAATAATTCAGTATGTTAAGAAAATAATTACAAGTGCATAAGTGATCCAGCTCACTAAAACATCTCGCATATGATATGAATGTTTAATGACCAACTGTGTTCAACGAAATATATACATTTGTATATATATATATATATATATATATATATATATATATATATATATATATATATATATATATATATATATATATATATATATATATATATATAAAACTGCATGATACATGTCTATATTCACATTGGTTAGTTTTGAAATCTGCATCTAATCTATTTATGGTTTTCATCATTGAGTAAATAACATGTTGTAATGACCTCCAAAAGTACTTTCTTTCTTATTATATTTACCAATCTCGAAGACATTTGTTAAATGTTATACATTGGACCTCAACTAACCCTTGACATATTAAATATAAAACATCCACTTGACACAGTGGTGAGATATAGCTAGTCTTTGACATGACAGAACTAATACATTTGACCCAAGCTTATCACAGAGTTAAGCCTTTGTTAGACATAATATACTGCCATATTATGTTAGTGTGTTCATAGAACAGAACGTCTAATAGTTTTTTAGTGTTGTTCTCTAGTTATATTTCCCATGAGTTATTTTGCAATATTAACAGGAGCTAAACCTTATATTTCAAATCTATTAGCCCAAAGTAGCTATAGTCTATAGGAAATGCAATGTCCTGTAATGTCCCTTTATAAAATCTATATAGAACTGTATCCTTTTCGCTGGCTAATGTAAAGAAATCCTCATTCATTATGTATGACTGAGTGATTAAGCTGGATTATGGAAATCGTGTGAACTCAATCAAGATCACTTTATCATTTAAACAAACACGTCTTGTATATAACATTGTATTCTATTATATTCTGATATTTGGTTCTTTATTTGTTTAAGGTGTCTTTACAAAGGCTACCTTATCGTACTCATTTTGTTGCTTTAGATGGGTTCATTATGAAAAAGGCAATATAACAAGACAACCTTAACACTAAGGTTACCTAAGTGTCATCTTTTACCATTGCACTAAGGCTACATGTACCGTTGTGACGGTCAACTTAGTGTTTCGTGCAACGGAACCCAGATCTTCCTTGATAATGACTATTATTTTATGTAATTTCCACATCGTTATCATTTGAAACATTAAGTAGTTTAACCCTTTCACCCAAAGATTAGGCGATGTAAACTTATTGGCGTTCTGGTTTCTTAGTGGTAAAAGGGTCAATATAAAATATAAGATACAACGATATGAATACCTTATGACTCTTACGTGTTCACAGAAGTATATTGTATGATGACCGTCATGTAGGGAATTCGAATTCGAAATGGTTTACATTTAATTGGAATCATTTCTCATGGGTGGGTAATATATAAACACAAGGATAGATAGTGTTATTATCGGATGATTAAAAGATCTTGCATTTTCTGGAAATCATCGTACAACTGTACAGAAATTCTGAATATTATAATTGCATGAATTTTGGATCTCGTTTTACAAACCCCATATCCCTTGGGAAAAGTGCTATTGCAGAGCTCCTGTGATCCAACCGATTTCTGATGGACCAGTTGGGTACCGACCCGTCATGTATAGTTAACATTCTTATAGTGACATATTTCCTATTTTCGTGTCTTGTCATCTCTTACTTCAGTGAATATTCTGTTGGTTAAAGGTACATCCATTGTGTTGTTGGGGGTCAAATATGGCAAACGTTATAAATGGTCTTATTTCATCGAGAAGTACCAACTGTTATCGAAAACTACCATTTTAATGATACTCGACGTAGTATATTGACGATATGAAGGTAAAAGATTCGATTTCTGATCGAAAACCGGACAATGCACAGCGTGTGGCGCGCGCCATTGAGTCAAACGTAATTTTGGAATCTTATTTAAACCAGACAAATTAGCAAATTTGGGTTGATAATGTTCAATATGTCATATAACTACTGTGCATGTAAATAGGACGTGCACTTTCGGTTTCTGCACATACATAATGATGTTACTAGTAATTATGATATGTTTGCCGATTGAGGATGAATATGCAAGCTGAGTGAATTTGTTTGTATAATAAACAGCACATATGATATGTTGGAACGTATTAAAGCCAAATAAAATTGTATGAAACACAATGGATGCACCTATAATGGTTTTAGGTAGAACAATCATTCAGCAGTGCTCTTATTATGCATGACGAAACATGTTTTGTTGTATGCTTGTCAGCTTGGTATCAACAATGTTGTTTTCAATAAATCAGTTCTACAGTTTTAGGACAATAGTTAATTTAGGTACAAATTTAGTACTTTCACATTTTTCCTCACATTTTCATAACATTTGCATATGATGGATTGATATTTCAGTGAATGAGTAGCTCACTAATGTGTGTGGTGATAAACTCGTTCAATTTACCCTAGCAATCAGGGAACCACATGTAAGTTTACAAACTATGGTGTTGCTTTTCTGATCGATGGACGCCATGTCATGTAATTACATGTTCGACCTGGTACGCTAAAGAAGTTGGTTATATTTGGCATGATCAGATATCGCCTAGGCATATATGGACACTGACAGGAACTGTACAAATTGAATCTTCTAACTGATACTGATTGGCTCTTTTTACATTACATTTCTTGTTAAGGAGTCGCCTTAAGCTAAAAGTGTATGATGAATGGATCACGTGTCCAATGTAAGTCGTTGCTCCGAGAAATAGGGTCTTCGTGCGACCTTCCTTTGAGTTTTAAGAAATATGTGATGCTGACAAAGTCTCGATTTTAACACAAGCACGATGACTGATACAAAGATACAATTAAATATTCTAATCACGTAATTTATAAAACACTTTGTTGGATGTCCATTTGATAAGAAATGATAGTCTGACCGTGACTATCGAAACGCTGTTGTTATGTGACTTTGATTAAACAAGTTTCCTGAAACTACTTACCGGGTCTGTGTCATTTACCATACAGTTAATTATGACTTACATTATGTGTTAGACACATCTGCAGCCAGTTCACCGTCTGTCATACCATACACAGTTCTGCATAGTGTGAACATGGAAGACAATCCATTAACAACGGGATTTCATTATAAAGACATTCTATTATCTCTACACAAGTGGGTACAAGGACATGTAACCGTGATCAAATGACAGTTCGATTGTGATTTATGTAGGTTACCTAAAGATTCTTTTGGAAATCAGAAACTGATGAAATTTCGATGGATACGATTCCGAATACTTAATGTTTACGTAAGTATTGTATTGGCAGCTGAGAATGCACTATTTCGGTTGACAAAACATTTTTACTTATCACAAAATTAAATTCTCTTAACACATTTATGTAAATTGTAAGAGTATTACAAAACATTATTAATCTGGCAATCATTTTTGGTACGGCTACACGTTTGAGAACGTCTTATAAGCAATACATTCAAAACAATACATCAAAGTCACAACAACCTCTAAAATCAGTTATTGTTGATTTTTTAAAGATTTAATGTCAAATATGAATTATGATTTGATTACAAATGTGTCAATATATAGTTATTATGCCAGGAAATAAATAAACTGTCTTGAACATTTGATATATTTAAGTCGTTTTTATCACAAGTGTGTCTACTGATTAAACATTTAAATCTCAAACCATATAAATCGTGCATTAAACAAATTCAAATCTGTCAGACACAAAACAAAAGTTGTCTAATGGTAAAGAACACAGTGTGTCAGTAAAACTACTTGTATGATGTGTTATAATCATTATCTAACAGTTTAAGAAAGATAATTTCATTCACATAACGTTTCACTACTTTTGCATTTATAAAAGTCTGGTTAGGTTGCGAAATGAAAGTCAAGACCATTGATCATGATCATAACGTTACTAACTGCCTTTTAACAACGGGTCACATGCAGCAGCAGTAGACACCTTCACAATCTCAGATTATGGACAAAGTCAAAATAAATAAAAGAATCTCTAATCCATTCAAAATCGGTTGATTATTGCCTTTTTCAAGTATTTTTGTAAAAATGAATGGAATTGTTACAACCAGTTACTTCCTTATTTGGCATGGAAAGACAATTTAGTAACATCATTATTTTTTTTGTCATCTGAAGCCTAAAGTTTACCACGTGGTTTCGTCAGAAGGATAATGGTTGTTTTTGTTGAGAAATATCCGCGCCATTACAATAGTAATATGTTTTAAAACTTTAATAATCAATCTTTTCATTTTTGGGAAATTAGTCCCATAACTATTGATGTCGATATTTATCTAGTCAAATTAACCTATACAATATAAATCGATAACATTCCAGTGTTTAATTTACTAGCCTTTTTCGTTATTGGAAAAACGTTTGATAGTTCACTGCTCATGGAAGCTCATGGAAATTTTTTTTTTTTTGGTGTCCTTTAAGAGATTAGGCTGTAGTCGGTTTTGACAACTATTCTGTTTGTTTCAAACGAAAAATATAACGCGAAATGACTGGCTAATACATCTAAGCAGTTTGTATCAGTAATTGACATGTCAGAAGCTGTGATAAGATCGAACACAGCTATGCTACTATCATTAAGTTTTATTATGGCATCATTTTACAAGCCATTATGAAACGTAATCTTTTAAAAGTTTTGCTGACCAAATTAATGTTTTGAACAAAATCATAAGATCACTTATCTCTCGTGGAGTGACGAGTCAAGCCATTATTTCCACGTTTGACTAGAGAACGAGAGAACATATAAGCTTTCCCTGTCACGAGATGCTGGATAGGAAATAATAAACTGAAAATACAGACTATCCTCTTTTTGCTAGACATGTGGTCGGATGTGGTGTCTTATATTCAAAGTACTTCAAGAAGTCAAGACGTGACGTCATACTATTGTACATGACACCATCCACAGTTCTATGACAAGAAAGTGAAATGATACTGCAGTGATGAGGACATGTGTCTCCAACCGAGCCATAGAGGATGTTTATCTTTTATTTACCTTTTAATAACCTTCGAGCGCCTTAATAGGTAGCCCAGGTCGCATACTCCAAGTGGAGTTGAGAATGAAAAAGGAACGATGTTGGTACTTATACCAGGGTAATAATGTGAATTTATGGCGCCACTGAGCATCTTGATGGTGGATATTAGGCGCTCTATAAATGCATTACTATTATTTCATGTACTGAGGTTCGGAAGTTTATATTTTACTTTTCTACCATGAGTCGAGATACACATGGTATTCGTCGTCGATGCGACGTCATAGGACAATGCACTAAGTCAGACCGTTTCACAAAGACACACACAAGAACTTTAACCTTTGAGTAGCGGGAAGATGCATGTTATGTTCAATGAGTTTTAAAAAGGCGAAAAACCGGGAAAATATCATATCACCGTTTAGCCAAAGATAAACATTCTTGTTTCATTTGAATGCAATGCTTCAATGAATGATTCAAATGTATCTGTTGCTACTTTGGACAATAATTATAACAATTCTTATAATATGGACAGAATGGAGATTAAGGACAATTTAGAAGTGTTTGGCACCACAAGATGATCATGACGTCCTTTGTGTTAACAGTTGATGATTGTGTATGAATCACTAATTCATTGGTTGTCCCACGCTTGAAGGGCGTCAGGTTTAGAAGCTTTGAATAACACAGAACTACCCGTGTTTCCCCATATGACAACATGCGTGTTCATTGTTACTATGGCTCGAACCTGCAACGTTTCGTTTGTGAAATCGGTGCCTTAATCCATTAGGATAACATGGGCTGTCAGAAATAAATTGATTTTCTTCAGTTAAACCGTTGTTCTTTACTTGGCGGATAAGATCGAAGCGCATAAGCACAACTTGAATGTCATGTGCAAAGTAGGACATAGCCTTAAAATAATACTGCGTGACGGATTTATGTGGATTCGTAAAACACAAATGAAATGCTCTTTACTCATTCTCTACATGCGTGAATGTTGCAATGCATCTATGCAATTTAATAAACTAATCGGCAAAAGAAACTTATCATCACCTTTTGTCGCTCATAAAAAAGGCAATAGGACAGATATGATATGTATTGTTATCAATTGTATGGCACGAATAATGTTAAGCCACTGTATAAAGTCACCATTGCTCTATAAATAGTACATTTATTGTGAGTTTGAGCAAAAGTGACATGGGTCGAAATAAACAAATTACAAAATAACTGAGATTATTTACAAAAAGGCCGCACAATTCTACAAATGGTCAAACATGTTCTCAGTACCGTGTGTGACCATTCTCTGCATCAATGCACGCTAGAACACGTCTCCGCAGGGATGTCGTCCGTCGCAGGATGACGTTAGCAAGAATCCAACAAGACCAGTTTAAGGTACTGTATCGGTCCTCGGCAGGCGGGGTAACCCTTAGTCGATCCGATCTTGGACGGTCATGTTTCTGACCTGTCCGCTGAAAACAAGTTGCTGATAGTTATTTGGTTGCAGTTGACGGGTCTTGCAATGTGACGTTGTGTGGCCCCATTTCTGCGATACAAATGGCTCTGTCGCGTTCTCGTTGTGTTTCTTTCGTTTTCTGTTTATACTGCATCATTGTTCTCATAGACGTCGGTATGTATGCAAACATTTCGCAGGTGCAGAAAGAGAAATCCAAAGTATTCTGTGTTTCGCCTGTAAATGATTGCACGAAATTTACCGAAAATCATGGAATAATGACTGTTTCTACTCCACAGAATGCGTTTTGGTGAATGTTTTCCGTATATTTGAAAAGTTATAGCAGTCTCTATAAATCGCAAAATCTGATTTTAAAAGTGACAAGTTTTCTTTGCCGGTAAGTTTACAAGCAATGGGATTGAACCAGGGAATTAGATCTGATTCTGTAGATATGTTGTCAATCGTCTCACCATGAACCAACATTGTACTATGAACTTCACCATACATACCCACGTAATTGCACATGCTCTATGCTGGAATAAAATATTGGAAAACAAGCATTGGGATTGAATATAAGGATGAACCTGAGAGGGAAAACAATATGACATTTTCTAATTATGATTTCTACAGCTCCACTCTTTCTCCAGTTCCAATTGTCTAACATATCTATTTCCATGAAGAATTGGATTGGTAAACAAGCTGTATCCTTATATAAATACCGCTCCAAAAGTTCAAAAGGTTCGGTGCAATTAATTATAGACCAAGTGTTATTAATAATAACTCATTCAGTATAATAAGTCACAAAACAACTTTTAAGGAAGCATCCATGGTCGTGTACTGTTAAATGAGCTCTCTGTCCAAAAAAACCTGAAGCCTTATATGAACTATTGTCATGTTGCATTAGAGATGCACAATTTTGTGGTATCAACACCCAGTGCACATTGGATGTTAATTATTGTTGAATATATGCTTTGGTATGCTAGTATGATTAATAAGAACAAATATTATGGATAATTAACTTCTTTATTGCTGAGTGCGACGTTTCGATGTAGACACCGTTATTAAGAACTCAAAGCAATAAAGAAGCTGACTATTACTTTTCTATGACTATTCTCATCCATATGCTATGGTGATGTTTTGACTAAATAAGATTCGTGGCACTTTTTTCAGATGAAAAATGCCACAACCTAGCAATCCATTGAACTTAGGAAACGTGTTACACTTCGACTATAAGGATTTGTATAAGGAACAATGAAATCTTTGAATGTTGAACACAAAATCCCTGCTGTGAGACCATGGCACACACACGCCAAACCTAATTAATGGCTACATAGTTGATAATTCTGAAATCTAAAATCTCCAACAGTCAAAGTGTCTGTGTGTAAGAGGTCCGCTTTCTCAAGCTTGTAAAAATAAAGTTTATAGGCGCTGCCTGTGTGGCCGGTATCAGGGACAACAGTGTCACTAGATCTACTATCTCCAAAGCTGTACACAACACGCCAGTTTTTCATGAGATGAATCACTAACTGCCAAAAGTTTTCCAATAAATAAAGTTACGGACTAACGTACTGTCATGTCATGACATGTAATCCTGATGAGCGTTGGTTCCGCGGGCATGATCAGGTTACAAAACCTCCATGTTTATGTCGATCATACCAAGATCTATATCTATTGAGTCTATGAAGGCGTTGTCGTCAGTGTCGAATGTTGACAATGGCAGGAACTGTACGAAATGAGGATTCGACGTGCTAGTGATTGGCGTATGTTAATATTATTAACAAGGAGGCTCCTTAAGGCAAACGTGATTGAAAGTTATAGTATCAAGATTTATAATATCTACCTGAATGATGCGTCATGTCTTTAAAGTAAATCTTTGCTCAAAGTAATTGTAGTGCTCTCGTCGGTTTTACAACATTGGACGGGCTGACGTTGTATCGATTGTAAAATGTGCACGGTTATACAGATAAAGGAGTAAACATCAGTTCATTTACATTGATTTGATGAAACTTGAGACGATATAAAATACAGACTTTAACATCTTGTGATAATGGAGACACTGTTTTTAAGGCAATTACTTCCTTACATGAATTACTACTTTGGCATTTACAATCTGTTGCATAATTCAAAATGTACTTTACATTTTAACTGTTTATTATTAAGTTAAGGCACCATACTTACATATATGGACCGTTATGGATCCACTTGTTCTCTGTCAATATGGTATATATATTAGTAATTATATTATCAGTCCTTTTTATTATGTCCAATATCAAGAAACCGTTTACTTGGCCTCTGTCAAGTGACATATAAAATTACCTATGACTTACATTATGTGTTAGTCATATCTACAGTCATCCACCAGTTTGACTTTATCTGTCACATACAGTTCTTGATAATGTCAACATGGAACAGCAAAGCGTGAACAACCGGATTGGATGATGAAGACATCCGTTAACTATATATACACAACTGGGTTACACGGACATTCAAGACAGTTGCCAGGCAACTGTATTGAATACGCCTACACGTTTAAAAGTATCTTATAATCTCATAACAACATCGTAATTGAGGAGGCAACATCAACTCGTGCATTAATCAAATGATAACGTTTAACGTGTTATTTGGGTACATTGATTGTTCCAATTGGTTTGTCGGAGCACACGAAGATGATTACAATATGAACATGCCCATCACTTTGTCGCCTTGTGTGTCATGTAAAGGGATAAGGCTGTATTGGGGTTAGACAACCATGCTGTTTGGTTTCCTGCATCAAATGGAAGAGATAAGCATCAAATATATTTAAACAATACTGTGACAGAACACATCACAACTGTCATTCAGTATTACTGTCGTCTAATGTTACAATCCATTATCCATCTTGATCGGTTTGCTGACCAAATAAATGCTAAGAACAAAGACATGTATGATATTTTGTATTTTCAGTGTCACATCACCTATACCGCGTGACAGGATAACGCTGATTAATCACATTTCACGCACAAATGAGAGAACATGCAGGCTTTACCCTCTTAATACCTGGGAGTAAAGTATAATTACAGGGCAATATTATGTTTAGTATGTGCTTCTATGAAAATGTAAGGTTTATGTTTAAAATTACTTCAATTTAGCAATATCTGGCGACGTCATAATATACACATGACGTCATCTCCTCTTAATAGTTCACCTCGGTGTAAAGATGGTGTCGGACTGCAGTGGTCAGGATAACAAGTATTACTTAGGAGTAGTCCAATCATCATTATCCAGGCACCTGCAGACGTTATGGCTTTGACGTTGTTAACCTGTCATGCTCAAGAATAAGTAGGCAATGTTGATGCTTAAAACCCACAGATCGTAAGTGACATCTCAGTGTACATGCATGAATATGGTCCGCACATTACGTTTAGTAAATGCAAGAAATGCGATTGAATATAAATATACACAAACTTATATATCTTACCCATATGGGAAGAAAGACACAGGGTAATATATTTTCTGTAAGTCACACGGGAGTTACACCTTTTCCTGGCTTTTGATTGGCTGCTACAGAAAATAAAAATTGTCATTGGTTGCCGGAACTACTTCATTCATCTTTTCAGTTCATTCACTATGTTTTACACACAAACTCTCTTCTACACGAGAACAAGGAAAACGTAACCAACTATACATTTATTTTTTTTCAGCGATAAAGACGTTTCTATTATATCTACACACTTGTTGATAATATTTTAGAAAAACAAAAAAATACTTTGTTAAATAAGGTAAGATAATTCGTCTGCTAATGAGTTGCCGATGTAAACAAACATGGCGTCATCCGTATCGCCGATAAAAGTGAATGACCTCGTAAAGGTTGATGGAAGCATATTGGGAAGAGTGGTCAGAGTGGCGACGACGCATTCTAGATATCGAATCAAGCTCTGATTCTGATTAATAAACTGCTTGAGAACGTTCCAGTTTGAAAGATATTTAACTTTGACAAATATCCTGTCATGCAGTAGGCCTACTGCATACACGACTTCCGGTCGATTTCACTGAACAATATTCAAATGTTTGCGGTGTTCTTCGCCTTGTGTTTCTTGTTTAAAAGTTGACAGTCAAATAAAACCACTGTCTGAGTTGATTTTAAAAATTTGTTGTAGATTAAGAAAGAGTAGTTCGTTGTCTAGTCCTATATTTTCAATCTTGACGAAGTTGATGGTCTCGCAATGTGATGCGACTGTCACACGTAACGTCTCGCCTTAAAATGGAACACCCGACTGTACCCCTCACATGGTTCGACAAATTACGTTTTAATTGCAATTATGAGTTAAAAAAAGGCAAGAAGTTAGGTTCAGTAAACCGATTTAATGTACAATTACATGAATACATAATCTAACAATAATCTTAGGATAAGAATAACACATTATACTAAGGAACTTTTTGTTCATGCGTAATGCATTTGTTTAAAAAGGTAGTGACGCGATGAAATTCCTGGAAATTTAGTCTCATCACACGCGTAGGGATACGGGGATTCCCCAACTACGGGTTTCCTTATAGAGGAACAGCTGATTTCTTTTTAGGGATTTTTAGAATGAAAACGGATATGGGTAAGATAAACAATAACCAACTCGTGACGGGGAATGACAGATTATCTTTCCCTCGTCATATCAATAAAGTAATTGATATGACTCGGGAAAGATAATCTGTCATTCCCCGTCACGAGTTAGTTATTGTCTAAATAAGTTCCTTATTTTGGTTTCAATATCGTTTTCCTTCTTTCGCTAGTTCATAATTAGGATTTGAAATTCGTTGATTAAACAATCCATATATTCGATGTGCCATCTTTAAGTATACTTATAGTGTAATGAGTCAATCTAACAACTCCAAGTTACTGTAGTTTAATTCCAGTGTGTTGGGAACTTTAACACGTAAACATGCGAGTAGGGGTCATCATAATTCATTTTAATTAAGAGAATTAACAAATCGAATTGTTTATATAAAGACATGAACTATGCTACACAACTAATACAACGGGGGAACGTTTTAATCATTTTGTATAAAACTGTAGCTGCAAAACAATTTGTACATTTGTCAGACTAAATTTGTATCAGGATTTACAAATCATGTCTAATTTCTTGAACTTTATACTATAATATGACAATCTTCTCGAACTGTAATAAAGTAAAACAGATTTGTCATAATGGAGGACATTATAGTATGGAGAGACAAGCACAATAATAAAACGTTTCAAATCGGTTAAGCGGTTAAGCTGGAATGCTCTGCACACAGAACAAGTCAAATAATACCACAAAAAAAACATGGTATTAACAATAGGTCTTCCAGACATGCGTGTTGAAGACCTAAATATTTCAAGTATAATATTGAAATTTACATGTGATAAAAATATGGATTTTACTTTCCCTTGAAATAACATACAATGTTTTTGTTTGAGTCATAATTGCAAAACGTTATTAATCATATTATTGTATAGAAATCTGTTTAGTGACAGTATTTAAGTTTCTGATCGAAAACCGTACAAAACCAAATTCAGGTTGATAATACGTAATAGATCATAAACATAGGGTACATAGCAATGGGCTGTGCACATGTATAAGGCATATGTAAACAAGTAATTATCATATATTTAGCGATTGGCGATAGGGGATGAATGTACAATTTGAGGGACACTATTTCGAATGAAATAAGCACATACTCTATTCTAAAGTCTAAAAAAATGTAATTTAAAAAACACTGCATGTCTCTTAAGAAAATAAAAGAGTGTTTTGTTTATCTAGAAAATATTGTTCGGTATTTCGATATTATCTTCATGTACATATATATATATGTATATATATATATATATATATTGAAATTAATTATGTTCTGTTTTGCAATTGTGAGATAAATATGTTCTTGGCATGGCAGAATACATTTTTATTTGTATAATTATCTTAAAGATAAAAAGCTTTTGTTGTCTCTTACAGTTGTCAAGGACATATATCATATATACAAACTGGATAATTACATCTACACTGTGCTTGTTCACGACGTTCCGGAGTATCTGCTTACTCCTTCATCATGTAAATGCCCTTCAAGACCAGATATACAGCTGTTTTAATTGCTTATCGTCGCTAGTATGTTCTACATTTATATTTCTCATCCCCGGTAGTTTTATTGAAATATATAGAAAAGCTTCAGCTCAAACTATTTACCCCTCTCATGTATCAATATTTATCTCGGTCTTGAATAAAAGAGATTGAACGATTTGAATTGAAAAGTCACTAAAGTTTCAAATTCAATCTACGTTTGAGCTTATCTGCAACACTTAAAAATAATTAAATAAAGTGTAATTAATAGAAGGAATTCGTTTGCAGAAAACTATTTACATAGACCTTCAGAGATAATGGAACCATGAAATAGTCAGTTTTCAAAAAATGCTTGCTGTGACATCGCCCTTACACCCATTATGTTCTATGTAATCTGATTGCATACTATGCTGAATGCTAATTTTTATATTAAATATTGACTGTATCATTGACTCGTTGTGTTTTGTTTCATGTGTCATGTGTCTCTTGTCATATATGTCATACACCCAAGCTTAATTCCTTGGGTTGGGTTATACAAAGAAAAATGTTTGTTTGCTCAACCATATCATATGTTGTTTTAACCCGTATTGCTAATGGGACGTATGACTAATAGGGGACACCATATAACCAATGTGCCAGTGTTTCTTGAGCAGAAAATGCAAAACGTTTACCAACAGATGAATTTACTGACCGACGTTCGAAAAGACACGTCATGTCACGACAGCCATGATCGTGCAAATCATTCTGAGATAATATACGGCGACGCTTTTAAGACTAACTCTGGCAGAAACTTCACAGCGTGGTCTTCTATCTTCCTACGGATTGGCATCTTGTAACACCATATTCCCTATTAAGGAAGGTCCTTTAGCCAAAAGTGAATGAGGATAACAGTGTGGAGAAAGGAATGTACGATGTCAACCTGAATGATGTGTCATTTCTCTAAACTAGTTCTTTGCTCCGGGGTAGAGAGACACTGTGAGGCTCACTTGGGTGTTACGAAATGAGGCTGACATAGTATCCATCTCACATTCAGTGTAGTACATCAGCATTAACACGCTGATAAGTGTAGTGATCAGTTCAATTATAAAACATTGAGTTGAGGAGAACTTGAAAAGAACTATTATCAAGACTTGAAATCCGGTAATAATCGAGACAGTGTGTTGTTGTGACTATTTATCATTTATCATTATTACTATGGTATTAACAGGCACAATTGTACAAAAAGAATTCGATTTAAAGTTTGACAGTTTTGTGTATCAGAAAAAATGTGCACCTTTATGAGATCCTTCCATATCACAATGTCTCTATGTGATATGTCTAATTATTTGCTGGTCCTTTCAACGATGTCCAGATATCGTGAAACTCTATAACTGTTCTATATGATCCATCATAACATACAGCTACTTATGACTTAGATTATGTGTCGAACACATCTGCTGTCATTCCACCAACGTGATTCAATCTGTCAACGTGGAGGAGCAATGCATTAACAACCGGATTTCATGTCAAAGACGATCCATTATCAATACGTAATTAGGTAACAAGGACATTAAAATGAAATTAAATACTAGTTTGATGGTGAAGTATCTAGGTTAAGTAAACAGTCCTTTGATAACTGGAAAGGAAATGATATAGTGCATACATGACTGCATGGTAGTTTAATAAATTATCAATGTGTTCATGTTTTTTTTTTTACTTTTACATAGAATGATGTTAAATTTGATGTGTTATTTACAGGACTGTACACCATGTGCGCGAAATGTTCGCGAAATGTTCGCGAACACGGTGTACTTAATTCTGCACAGTATAGTGATAAATATATATTTCAAGAACAAGTTTCCGGATCGAAAACTGTGATAAGGAGTAGATATGATAACGGAATTGATTGTTTATATAAAATAAATGGTTAACTAATTATTTTTCAATGTATTGTTTTTGTTTTGAATTGCACTTTTAGAGTGGCATCAAATTTACATGCACAAAATCTCAAAAGGGGGTGGGGCGATTTGAGACCGGTTGAAGACGCATTGGTTTTTATTAATCTGACGTCGTTATCTGCTGTTAATCAATTTAATTATCATCTTTATACTCATGTTGTCCTATGCACGAATATCCCCTTTTGCAGTCAATTTTGTAAAAATCACCGTTTAGGTAGTATGTCTGGGAGTATTTCCACCATTGGCCTGCAAGACTTTTGTGATTGTGTGGACGTTGAAAAAGTTGTGTATATGTTTCGTTATTGTTAGGAGCATTCCGATGTGGTTGGTGGTTTATCTATGGAAAGATAAACGATAGACGAAAGAATGAGCTGATATTGTCCTATTCACTTACTGGTGTCTTTCGATTTCGGTTTGGAGGTTCGTCGGGCATGTTCCTTGCTCTCTTGCACAGTGTGGAGATGATGGCCGACCTTACACATGGAGATTGGCTTGACTGATAATGAGCATAAATGTAAATGTAAATTGTAAATACATACCGAAGATGAATATCGCTTAGGGGATAAACATATTATACTGGATTGATAGCGAAAATTTAAAATTAAAACCTCACGCTACGCTATGTTTCCATAAGTTCTATTTAAATATTTACAAAAATCCACTATACAGTTGTATGGGTCATTTATTACGGGAGATTTTATTTTGTTTTCCCAACCTTCACGTTCATACAATTAGGATTCGTTTTTCCTGAATTCCGCATTTTTGGAATAACCCTCATACGCATATATCACGCGACATTCAAAATGACTTCTCTTTGCCAGTAGCTGTGAATGACCAGCTTGAGGACATGTATTTATTAAAATGAAACCTTCTAGGTGAGGGTAACTGTCTCATTCGTGTAATGAATGCACATTCTAGCTATCAACGAGGTTGTGCAGATGATATGACTTTTGTTACTTTGCATCAAAAGGTTACGCTCTGTTTTCGCTCTGCAGTTTGGATAGATCTTGATACTGACGAAATTTGTCTTGCTAAACATTTAATGTAGCTCTAAAATACGCTACAGGAAATATTAATTTGATTAGTATCAGTTATGAATTCCACAAGTAGATCACACTTTGAATCGGCCGTTTGATCGGATATATTGTGACGTCACAAGGTACATTGTAGATGCGTTAATACGCGGTGAAGCGGCTCTAAAATCAGAGGAGATTCAATCCAAAATTGATCACGTTTGATTTTTCTGGAGAACAAATTAGAATCGAGTATTCAGGAATGTCATTGTAGAATTAGGATTAATTATTTAGATAGTTGTTTTTTCAAAACTTCAACTTATTCAACGCAAAGTCAACACAATGTAAATATACAGTATACGTATGTTGGTTTCCAAATTTATATTTGTTTCCTTTAAAATATAGAACGTTACTTACAGTGGCCCTTAAACGTCATCTATAAATACATTTCAAGTACTTAGGAAAAAGAAAGAAGATAGTTACTTATGTCGGTTTCCATAGCCTTTTTATTTCACCCGTTCTTAACTGGAATTGGGAACGAGTTAATCGACCATGCCATTTGCTTTCAGAAAGTCGTTTACAGAATGCATAACATATAGGTATAATACTTACACAAGTATTCCCTAGGTTATTCTATCGAAATACATCTATTTACAACAGTGCTTTCAAAGTTTGATTGTGTCTGCCTCAGGAAGTAAACAATGTCTGACTGACTGCCTGCAAAAATAGAATAGAAGTGTATGTTAACTTCCTTTGGGGCATTACATTGTGTATGAGAATGGATCGCAATTAACAATGTGTCAAGAACACTCAGTGACTGAAAACATCCCGGGAAAATATTGCTGAGTCTAAAACACATTGTCATCGAATGCAAGCAGCGACAATTGCATATAACATAAAACTCCAGCACTCAAGCGCCACTGAATTATTAAGCATCCACGGCAGTGCCTTTCTAGTCTTGAGTTTTTGCCTCTTCAACAAGCTATAGCAGTAAATGAGAATTACCTTAAGGGGCAATTATCGACCAAGGTGTTCATGTAACACGATGACATATTCTCTATGAAGAGAAGCAACATTTTTCTCCTCAAATCCTTATTGTCAGGCATGATAGGCTTTCATCAAAGGCTTCTTCACCCAATCGTGCTGTACATGGACGGATGATCATGTTATCGACCTGGTTCCCCTTGCTATTAATTTAACCTTGAATCACACTATTACATTATTGTAATAATGTTAACCTTAATGTTAAGATTTTTTGTGCAACGACCCCTGGCCGTGTCAAGCTAAGTAGTGAGGAGTAATACTTTACAAGTACTGCGTGGTAACACTGTCTTAGTACTGAGTGCTTATTGTGTGAAAAAGTATTGAATGGTACTTTTGTCTAAGTACTGACTTGTAATGCTGTGTAAGTACTGCAGGGTAAAACTGCCAAAATTGTTTGTGCTTATACTGTTTAAATACTGAGTGATACGACTTTCACAGTACTGAGTGGTAATACTGTCTTCATACTGAGTGGTCTCGTAGTATTGTCTAAGTACTGATTGGTAATGCTGTCGAAGAACTTAGTTTTATGACTGTCAAAGTACAACTTCCTAATGCAAGGCATAACTCTTGCCAGTCTCCATTTCTGGCTGATTTAGGCCTTGCAGTATTTCCTTAATAAATCTGTGTTTAGAATCCAGGCCCGCTATGCATTTCTGGTGCAGCTACTCACTGTCTTGACACAACAAAGCGAGGGAAATACCGCAAGAGTTAAATCAGCCAGTAATGCAGACTGGCAAGAGTTATGCCGTGCGTTTGGAAGTTGGTCAAAGTACTGCATGGTAAGACTGTCAAAATATGTCGTAGTAATACTGTTTAAGTAGTGAATGATAAGACTTTCCCGGTACTGACTGGTAATATTGTCCAAGCACTTAGTGGTAATACTGTTACGGTACTTCACAGTGGCAATACCATTTAAGTACTGACTGGTTCGAGAGTCTAAGTATTGAATGGAATATTATCTGACTGGTAAGACTTTCTAAATACTGGGTGATAATACTGTCAAAAAACTAAATGGTAATATTGCCCAAAGTATTGAGTGGTAGGAATGTCTACGTACTGAGTTGTCGGACTGTTTAAATACTGAGTGGTAATTCTGTATAAATACTGAGTGGTAAGACTGCCAACATATTTCGTGGTTATACAGGTTGATAAGAATTTCTCAGTACTGGGTGGTAATACTGGATAAGTACTGAATGGTAATATTTGCTAAATTTATTGAGTGGCAAGACGATCTAAGTACCGAGTGATATTTCTGTCTAAGTATTGTGTGGTAAGAATATCTAAATACTTCGTGGTAAGAGTGTCTACGTATTGAGTTTTAGGATTGTCTTACTAGTATGTGGGAGTTCATAATGCCTCGTCTCTGCGCATCCGATATGACAGTCTCTTTATGAGGGTGGTATCGTTATTCTAAAATGTCGGCAACTGCAACGTAATATTGTATTTATTACCTTGATGAGTCGCAGTGAGGACATTTGATGATTAAATCAATCAGTATTACTTTTTAACAAATACATGTACTCAATATGACAAGACAATACATACATGTAAAGCTGCGAACCGAAAGATTGTTAACCTACTTGTATATTTCAGTGTAAATATCATGTAATTTGGCATGTCTTTGAAACATCGTATCAACGCGAAAATTACACCGATCATTATCCATTTTTGCATGTTGAGTGTTACATAATCTAATTTGATATTTCATTGTAAACGAAGCTGCAGATTAGAGAGTGCATTTGGTAAATGTTTGCCCCATTGCATAAACAAGTAATATAATTTCTCTCAATCTGTGTTCCAGTCAGATTGACAATATCACAAATGCTACTTCCACCGCATTGCTTTATCTGGTACCAAAAATATCATATTCGGAGCGTATTATAACAGACTCAAATTCTAAAGCTTTAAATGTTTTATCAATTAATAACGTTATATTGGTAAACCTACCCCTCAAATATCAGGCGGTGAGGACATATAAATAAAACAGAGTTCTCTGCGCAATGCTATTATTTCTTGGTCAAGTTGATAAAAAATAGGACTCCAGCTGGTTTCATCTGTCAACGTCAAGAGTAAGGTCGAATTATATTTCAGGGTTTTATTTATCGATATCTTGTAGTGCCAATGACGATCACTCATTCTCTACAGTATTAATGGTAAATCTCAGGAATCCTTTTTTCTATTATTTGTTTCAAATACAGAGACACGTATAGATATATCCATAATGCAAACGTTTAAATGTTGATCAGTGACAGTTATTGGTACAGAGCAATTGTAAAATGGTTTCATAAAAACAAATTCACATAAAGGTTAATTGCTTTTGTCTGGCACTTTCCAACTTCTGTATGCAAGGCATAACTCTTGCCAATCTCCATTACTGACTGATTTAAGCCATAGACCACAGACCAGGATTTCTTTAATTTAGAATTATCCCAATCTGAGTGATAAATGAGTTTATCAAATTCA
This sequence comes from Gibbula magus, assembly GCA_936450465.1. Classification (NCBI taxonomy): domain Eukaryota; kingdom Metazoa; phylum Mollusca; class Gastropoda; order Trochida; family Trochidae; genus Gibbula; species Gibbula magus. The sequence goes on from OW388306.1 coordinate 26,521,956, forward strand.
ATGACATGTTTTATTATATCGAGTTGTGGTAAAGATCCTTTCTATTTTTATATATTTATTGCATAAGTTACTGTTATAATAAAGTATAAAACAATGTTTCTTCTTTCAAGATATCAATCAATCTCTATCCAGTGCCACAGTGTATTCATTCATGGGTAGTTCTCCTAACATATTGTATACATAGTTATATAATATCATTTCTATACTTTGGATAATATAGTATTATTCCAGAAATAAATTGGTTGATTCGTAATTTGTTTTTTGCCTTTTAAGGATATGCTGCCCTAGTGTATGAAGCGCACGTAAACACACTTTCAACGAGACATTTGCTGATTCTGTTTAGTTGTTAAATTAAAATCTATAACTTTTTCAAATAGGTCTGCAAGGGTAAAGAAGAATCTATGACACTTGTGCCGTTTAATTTTAGGATTTCTCATACATATGGGGCATTTTGAAAGGTTTAATCTGTTTTGCTCTATCAATGTTGTACGTCATTTTCTTCCGACAGAGTTCACTCACTTCAGATGTTCGTTCCAAACGTCTGTTCTACTGCGAGACCTTTCATGGCTAGAAATGGAGAGTCCTGATTAGTTGCTTTTCAATCAAGCTGTGCAATCAACGACGCCGTTGCAAAAAGTTACATTTGCCAAAAGACTCCTCATCATGCTATATTTGGAAACCGATACGTAAGATAAAAAAATTCCCATGTGTTTTTAGCGACGTGTGGTTTTGTGAAAAGAGTTGATCATTAGTATCTCCTAATCAGGACTTAGCATCTCCTAATTAGTAGTTAATATCTCCTAATAAGGATATACCATCTCCTAATTAGGACTTATTATCTCCTAATTAGGTGTTAATCATAGTACAGTTTTGAGGTTTGATCAGCTTATTTCTGAAAAAATTATGATTGTTGCAGAGCAGCAGAGGGGATAAATAAAAGGAGATGAATAATCTCTCATAACTAATCCCTGTTTAGTGAGCGCCTGGTATGCGTATTTGTAGTGATTCCTTTAGTTTGCGCTTGATGTTATCGTGTTGAAGATGAATATCACTAACATAGTGTACTTTATAAGTACATTTAGTCGTTTTAATATCCTTTTAAAAGTAATAAACTGTTTACAATTATTTCTAAGTGCTCAAAATATTCTATAAACGGCATGCCCAACATGAAATACGTTCATTTCAATGTTTTAGATTAGATTAGTTTAAATGAATTACTGTTGATGATCCTCTTTAAACTTATTTATAAGATTCGTAAGTCCTTATTAGGAGTGAAGATACGATGAATCTCTAATGTATTCATATAATTGATAACATAAACAGATTTACAGTGAATAAAATATATTTCTGTCTGTCTGTCAAAGTATGTGAATAAAGAAGTCGAATGACATTTTTAATGTACTTTATTACACTTATGACTTATGTTCTGTATTAAAAGAAAAATCGTATGACAATTATGCATAACTGATAAATCTATGAAGGTTTTATGCAGATTTCTGCCCGGAGATTAGAACAATTGGTGTTAAATTTAACGATAAAGAAAATGAAAAATGTTGATTTTCAACACTGCTCCAATGACGTTTAAGGCAGCATTCATATATTTTCAGAAATAAGCTGATCAAACTCCAAAACTGCACTATGATTAACTCCTAATTAGGTGATAACAAGTCTTAATTAGGAGATATTAAGTCCTAATTAGAAAATGTTATGTCCTAAATAGGAGATGTTATGTCCTTATTAGGAAATATTAAGTTCTAATTAATTAGGAGATACTAAGTTCTAATTAGGAGATAGTAAGTACTTATTAGGAGATACTAAGTACTTATTAGGAAATAATATTGTCCAAAATACTTTTTCATGTGACACTAATACGCTTTCATTTTTTGATCTATAAGACATTGCATTGTGAATATATAAAGCCAGATTTTGTAATATAGTTTGATTTGTTCTGCTCATTAGATTAATGAATTTGATGGTACTTGGATGGACATAGAAGTAACGTTTAATATACTTTTCACGTAATGAATTATACCATGGGCAAATGAGAAGAAATGGTACTCGTCCTCAATTTCGTTTAAACTGCATAATACACATATTCTGTCTCTTTTTAAAAAAATTATATCTGCCAATTTCACATGTATTTCAAATGTATTCATGGATGATCATCGGAATCTAGTGATTGCTTATATTTCTTTATATCAACACATGATATATATATTTCAGTAGAAAGGTCATTTTTAAACATTGTGTAATACAATATTTGCATTTGTATTTGTATGTTTATTTTATTGAATCTTTAGAATTCTCTTAATAAGAGATTTGACGACAGAACTAAAGACATATTCTGTTAAGATAAGTAAGCCACAACTGTTACAAGTCTGAATGTTTCGTGACAAAGTATATTTCTATTTTTATCATTTTAAAGGGAATCGTGTCCGAGATTGCGATAAACATGTCAGAAGTAATGAGATGAACATCTGCTGATAGTAGTTCCTAATGAATAGATTCGTTATTCATGTCAACTGCCCTATTAGTGATGGTGATATAGGATATATTTACTATTACTAACCTTTGCAATCAGGAAGTCTTTCCTTTGCTGAAAATATTCAACGATAAATCAGACGATTTAACTTTAGGAATTGGTCTGGCAACTAATATGTGCCATAATGGACTCTGGTTGATCCTGTAATTGTTTTCAAATAGTTTGATGTTTGTCCATTCACCAAATTAGAGCCATTGACGTCACTGGTACCGAGAGTAAATCTTGTTAATGTCTTTTGTCTTTAGTATACGATCGTTAAAATATCACTGCTTAACAGGTATCCAATGCAATAACAAATTGTGAAAAATGTGGCGAAGTCAAACTACTTAAAATCTAGGACTTTTTGAAAAGAAAGAAAAGGGGTCCATCGAACTCCTGTGATTTATTTCAAACCAGTTCTGTTCAGTTCACAACCCCCTGAAGTAGAAACCATGAAAAAGGGCACGCGTTTTATTGATCTGTAAGTTTCTGTTTGGGAGTGCACTAAGTTTATCGTTTAATATTGCCTCGCGTTGGTATTGCACTTGTCGGTTGTCCTTGTATGCATTTCTTCATTGTGTAAATGATTATGAGTATACAGTTGACATACTTGTAAATGGGACTGGTGCTTAGAACTGTTACCCTTAGGAATAAAAATTACTGATTTAATATGTTCGAAACGAGTACTTGTGCACATATCACGTTTGCATCGCGACAATATTTCGTGACGTCATTGCAGATGGCCATCTTAAAAAGAAGTGGCGCGTTTTCTGGCTATTAAAATAGAATAGAACAGGTTATAAAGACATTATTGTTCTCGATAGCGTACAATACTTACGATACTCGTGCAAATGTTTGATCGTCGACTCCATATGATATGCTTCATGGTCGCTTGGTTTGGTCAACACATGCCTCATGTTTGTATATCCCCTGTTCTTGCTCGGTCAATATAAACATGAAACTTGTTTCGCAAAAGCCATATGCAGGGCAGGCCAGGGCAAAATTAGTTATATAACATACAAGAATGTAATAAACAGTGCTTATTGGATAAAATGTATATTTGTTTAGGAATTGATCTCTTGTTCGTACATACATGTAATGATGCCAGCATTTTGTGTACACGTGATTATATTTCTTTAAAATCCCATGTACAAGTGTATCTAGAGGAGTATCAATCATGGGAGAAAAACAAGGAAAGTTTATTGGTGATCAACTGATTTACTTTACAATAGCAACCTTTCGGTATAGATCTTGAAGCCGTTATCAAGCGTAGCACCCTGAAACCGTTTCATCCGTGTATTAATAAGAACTTCACTAATTAGTTAAACTCATTTACCCCAACCTATTTGCCTATATATATATATATAGGTATATTGTATAGCTCACCGACAACGTCGCCAAGGTGAAATAAAAATACCATCTTTTCAGGTTTAGCTTTACAAGCACTTGGTGACACAACTTCAAAGGATGTGCCATTACAATAAGTCATCAGTTCAACTTTAAAATTCCCTTGATATATAGCCCGTATCCGTTATCAAAGGTAGGGACGAGATACGCCGGCGTGTATGAGTCAGGCCAGTACTGTGCATGTACAGGTTGAATTGGTGTTAATATATAGAGAGAATGCGATGTCACCTAAAATATATACTGTTCTTAAAACTATTTGATTGCAAATATTAGCTTCTGGTTTAGATGTGACGAAACAAATCTGAAATGTAAAACTATTCGTTGTGAACTGGTTATGAGAGACCATAACCTAGGTAACCACTGGTTTTTGAGCTGACAGATACAACTACCATTGATCGATCATGAAAACTCTTTGAGCATCTTGCAAACGTGTTGTTTCCGTTGTAACGATTTCTTGCAACAGAAAGCTGCGTCTATTGCAGTTCTGAATCACATATAGTGTATAGGAAAAGGAACATTATTCACGTATACACGTGTACATGTCATCATTTCCACTCTCCCACAAATTAAACGCCATGGTAAAATACCCTATTGGACTCAGTTTACATTTTTAAGCTTTGTTCCCTGATTGTGACTAAATCACTATCCGATCACTGTGGGTGATGCTCTGTGTTATCCATACATGATAGTGAACACGTTGATCATTCTTACATTTGGGATAACACTACCTTCAATAATACAGATTATATTTCGCGCCAACTCTGAGGGTGTGGGGGATAATCCCGTAAGGGATTCGGCCCGAAAATGTACAGGAATCTGTACTATTGAACATTTCAAAAGGAGACGATATATCTATGGTTTCAGCGGTTTTCCACTTCACCGCCCTCCAGGATATATGTGAATTATAACAAGAACATGTAGTCCAATCAAACGGTGAAGTTAAATTCCCTTTCGTCCAATCCAGAGTCGTTTGAGCCAGGCTCAAGTTGATACGACAGTGTTGTTTTCTATACATACATTCCAATAATTTTGTATATACACCAATTTTAATGTGTCTCTCGTAATCTTAATGGGTGGCTCGTGAATATCTTAAATGTATATATATTTATGTATTTTGTGTAATATTGTTCGAGGTGAGACCTAAATAAATTAACTGTCTGTCTGTCTGTCCGTCTTCCAAGATGCTGCTCGGCATCCCCTCGTTCATTCTATTGTTTAGTGATACGGTCTGTTTATCAAGGGAAGTACTAAGATAAACATGGTGAGTTATTGTAATGCTATACCCTTTGAAGTTGTGTTACCAAGTGCTTGTAAGATTTGTTCTCACTGTGCAGGCAGCCTGCAGGATTAGTTGGGTTGTTTTAAGGAAAGGGGTCGTTTCAGCCGTTCCTGGAGTGAGCACAGTTAGCCTTCTACTTATTAACCTGTGCCTTGGCAGCTGATAAGTGATGATATATAAGAAATCTGTTCAATTTTACAATAAATGATATTGATTAGTCATTACAATAATTAGACTAACCTCTATATATATGGAGGTAAATAACCGACACCGTGTCATTCATCATAGCTAATGTTCAGGTCAATGTTGAGTTCATCCCAAATGACTCATCATATAGACTTATTGTCACATTTCAAGTTGCATTGAGTTTCCAGCGCAAGCCGGAATCAAAGTTTTCGCTGTCTCAGATGACGTGGATGAGATTGGAAACTTAGGTTTAATGCCATTCTTTATAATTACAGGTCGCATTGATTAGAGGAAGTACTTTAAACTTGTACAAGTGGGTGTGCCGGGTTTGAATACTGAATAAAGTTCGCATTTGTTTGTTGTACAACAAGACTATGACTGTTTGCACTTACGCGCACAGCAAAACTTGAATTGCATGAAATGACACGCAGAGTATAATTTTATTGCCGGTTCACTAGATCTCAACCCCATTGCAAAGGTTTGGCAAATCTTTGAGGACACATTTGAATATTTAGAACAAAAATATATTGAAGATGAGAAACGAGCGAGTCATGAAAAGTCGATTGGAGCACAGTGGTGTAGTGGTTAGCATGCTGGCCTCTCACGCCAACGGCCCGGGTTCGAATCCCGGTGGAGACACCAAACATTTGTGACCTGGGTCTTATACTGTGTTGTGCCCCTGGGCAAGGCAGTTCATCCACATTGCACTCAGTCCACCCAGCTGTTTAATTGGGTACCTGAACACGGGAGGTACGGACCTATATGGTCGCGCGGAGCGCTTAGTAGCTGCACCGAAAGTACAATTCCTTCAGGGTAATAATTGTACCGCCATTGAGCAGTGCTTGCACTGGATAATAGGCGTTAAAATGTATATTATTATTATTATTATTATCAAGCTATCTGGGGAACTCAAAGATGATCTGGTTTATTCCATGTCTCGGCAAAATAGTGTTTGGAGCGAAACAGCGGCCTGAATGGCTATTGTCCTATTTTAAACAATTTGTAAATAGATTATCAACATAATGTGCCAATTTTCATAAATCTATGTCAACAATTAAATTAAGGAGTTGAAATTGCCCGATACTATATATACTGTGAAATGTAATGTATAATGAAACATGTAATAAACTGTTAAAAATCAAATTTGTAGTAAAGTTACTAGTTTATTTCTTGATACGACCCCCAAACAGGCCCATTGTTTAGTTAATCTTATATGCCTCACTGCTTCTGTACCTGAACAATATATATATATATATATATATATATATATATATATAAGAACTAACTACCCTATATCGCTACCGCCACAAAACCATACTATAGCGCTACCGACCTATATATTTTTAAGAATATTTTTGGAAAATAAATATTACTGAACTTGAATAGGAGAGTCATTTTAAAATGATATGTCAACTAATTTTTTAGAAAAAATGTTTTTTTCAAGATATAGCTTTTTTGTCGGTAGCGCTAATGATTTCATAAGTATTGTATGACTATAGCGCGACCAAAGCTAACATAAGTACAAATCGACTATATCGCTACCAGACTGGTGTCCTGCTTCCGTGCGCATGCGACCGAGTTTCGACAAGAAACCAGTTTCCGAGCGAAGCAACGCACATGGAGAACCAGAACAACATGGAGAATCAGAAGCGAGTTACACGAATGCCGATGATTGGACCTGCTCGGATCGGCTTTTCATAAGCCAAGTAAGGTAAATTCAGACAATTTTACAATCCATACAAGTCATTGAATTGGTTTGTAAACGCACTAGAAAAGTAATGAATGATCATGAGTGAAATTGTCACTGCAATTGTCGTGTTACCTGTTTTCGTGGTAATAAGCTTCTGTATTATTCTCGCAATAGACATGGAAATCTATGGAAATTACGTCACAGTAAACAGACTTTTGGCCTATGACTGTAGATGATCTGCATACATGTAACAAACAACCTAACTAGGCCTGAAAAAAAAACAATCGGACCCCTATTGTAATTTATAAAATGTTTGTCATATGCAATACTAGTTTGGATTTTATTTTAGATTTAATTTGATGAAACATACAATCCAAAGATTTTGCACTCGTAATCAAATGAAATAGACATTTTGGGAGCTAAATCAGTTGTATTTCTTATGCCAACTAGTTCAGAAAACAAATAAGAACAATCCTATAATCATAATAATTGGCTATTTCCCTACTACTAGATAATTACTCAGGCTTTCCAAATTAAAAAACATGTACATGAAGGTGGGTGGACTCTCAGAATTTTACATATTTGCATGAAAGTCAGCAGAATATTGATTATCTTTGATATTTTTGGAAACTTGGGCAAATATCTTTAAAAATATGTGAAATTGATATCATGTCAATGGAAAATACTTTTCTTGACATAGATGATGGAAGGAAACATTATTGTCTATGCAATGTATTTCAACAGAAGCATCCCTATATTTATCTGGGTATTTAAAATTTTGTTGGTTAATATTTTCTTTATCAATAAATGACTTTAGTGAATTCATTAAGAAAAATTCAATTATTCATAACTGATATTATAATATTAAAATTTATTTTTGAAAACCAAGTGTCCGGCCTTTTCTAGACTAATACATTCTGAGGGCGTAAAAATCGAGGGGTCATCTCAACCTTTTTTTAAAATATTTTTTTTAATAGTGTGAAAAGCAATGACCCGAGGGCCTGTGCTGCTAAATATCACCTCTGAGACAAAATTCACAGGGGGTGAGTACTCTGTAGCTAACTAACAAACTGACCTCTCACTCACTTTTTATGATATTTAATATCTATGATGAAATTAGGGCTGGGACGGGTAACCCAGATACCCATCTCATTACCCAGACCCGTCATTATCACGTGACTCATTATAAACAGTTTAATTTGTTATTATTTCATAACAAGATTTCAATGTGAATGAAGATTCCAACACAATCTTAAAATCAAATGTCATTAAAAATGAAAATTGATTGAAATATCCATGGATCTCTATGTTTTAGCTTTTTAACTCCATACTTCAGCCTGCCAGTTGTTTAAATTATTACAAAATTTTACAAATTAGATAAAGAGGGTCGACAAACATGTATCCGGGTAGGGTAGGGTAATAGGGGGTCGGGTATCTAGGGAGAAAAAATCTGCCCGTCCAAGCCCTAGATGAAATAATATTCATGAACTTTTGATACATAATACTGGGAAAGACTAAAGAGTAAAAAAAAAATCATTAAACAACAAACACACACTACAATAGAAGAAGTCACATTGTTGCTAATGCCTTGAATTAAAATATTGTCACCCATGTATTTACATAAAACTTTCTATAAGTTGTCATTTCAATATAAAAATAATAAATTATGTTACAAGGGCCATTGGATGTCTGTATTCATAGTTAGTCACAATACCTGCACTGCTTGTATCAAATTACACAACCAGAGAAATGGAGAGCAGGGGAGGGGATAGGGGGAGGGAGGAAGCATGGTAAGATAATGTAATTAAGTGGCTCAGATTACAGGTTCTCTCCACAGTGAATATGCTTTCTGGCTTTGCGATACAGTTATTATTATGAAAAATGATTTTGTTACGCACTCTGATTGAGAGCTCTCACAAACCTGCTGCCATTTCCTGATGAATGCAGATAAAATATGTAACTATACCTCGTACATTCGTACCTTGTGACGTCACAATCCATTCGAACAAATGGTCGGGTCAGCCGGTTCTTACATCTAAGCGAACATGTTTCTGGAAACAAGGAAAAAATACGTCATATCGTCATCACATCTACGTCGATAACTGAAGTATATACAATGCATTTCTGAATGGGACAGTTAACTTCACCGGAAACACTTCATTTTGATAGATACAAGTCCTCAAGCTTGTTCGCTCACAGCGCTTCACTAACAGTAGTGAACGTCGCGTGATATGCTAATGAGGGTTAGCCCACACATGCGGAATTTAGAAAAAAACGAACTCTGATTGTGTGTACATGTATGTGCATGCTAGGGAAACGAAATTAAATCTTCTGCCGTTTTAGATCACGGATTCCTCAATTTTCATTCGGCCATGTATTGATGCAGGTAACAAGCTGCATATCTTAATGACAAATATATATGATTTGTATATACATTGTATATTTAACGAAAGCTTGTTGATTTTGTAAATATAAGCTATGCAACACGATTTCATACAATTTATTGCTGTTATACTTTGATAGAGGCACAAACATGTCAAACAATCCTTAAATACTATATTATACATAACAAAAAGAATATCGAAGCACTATTTTCAAACGACAAATTTTGGAGGTAACTGGACGAAATCGAAATTTAGTTTTTCTTTCAAACTTAAATTGGGCGCGTCTATCTTTCTCAGGGCAGAGAATTGTAATGTCTCTGTACTAGGACCGATAAAACGAGTTCCAGTAGCTGCATTAGAAGATGGAGTTATCTTACCAATATTGCATTATCAAACTTGGTTTTAGAAAAACAGTATAATAAGAAATTGAAATAGAATGTTCTACATATAACCTTTTCATCATCAAGATTTCAAATCTGGCATGAATTACTACAAAACATAATTTATCATTATATTAAATCAATTATTATCAGCTCAAATGTTTATCTTTAGTTCTAGTTGTAACAAGTACGTGATAACTAATTTGAGCTAAAAATGAGATCTTGACATCCTTACGTACAACCTATGCTGAGATGATTTAAAGGGGATATACTCAAAACGATGGTATGTTCACATAATTTGCAGTTAAATATTAACAATGGTGAGAGGCTTCTTATTGTTATTTTCGTGTGACTTTGAGTGAGTGTCAAATGAAGATAAGTTCAGTTACCTAATATCGTGAATTGTTGTTACATCAACAGCCATCTTTCAAATAATAACTTTACGATACAACCTCAAACTTTTGGTTTTGTAGCATCATTTAATATGTAGCTGATGCAGTGTTCAATTCCAATCTCAATAATGTTTCTTTTATAGCAGAAGCTCCAAAAAGTCAAGCGTGTGAGTTCATCATATTGTACATTCACCCACTAACATGCACAGGAACTCCATATCGTACTTACAACGTAGATAAAATGTAGGTAAAACAAACCTACCCCCTATAAAACATAGACTAAAGGAGCAAGGGCGGCCATGTTGCCGATCTGAGGGTCCACTCAACATTAGTTCCAAAATTTACGATAAGCATTGGTGACATTCACAAATGAACGCTTGTACATATCAACTATATATTTATCCGCAAAACACGACTGATTTCCAACATATGTCAACCTTCACCTAACTTTGATAGCTCCTCAAACTCGAAAATTCACCACAAAAACCTCTCCCATGAACGTTAGACCGCAGTCCATGCACTTCGTACGATCTGATTGGTCCGTTGAGCGGAAGTAGAATTTACAATAAATAATTCATAATTACTCGCGCGAAATTTGAAAAGGTATTTTTATTGATGAATAACCATTTTCAAGCCAATTGAGGACTATGGATTCAAAGGATTATTTATTTTGGTATGTATCAATTTTATATGCATTGTGACAGCAACCCTGTCACTGGCCAAATAAAATAATAGGCCTAGTGAAAGCTGATTGCATTTCATATTTTGATCTGTGTATTTTATGCTATTTCAATGAATTATTTACAGTGAAATAAAAAAAAAGACAAATTTTTAATTTTGAAGTTTATTAACAATATATTTATATATGTTACATTTTAATAGAATAATTTATAATTAACATCTTATCTGAGAATGATCACATAATGTTGACATCTACTTATCTCCTCGCATTTTTTGTAGAGTTCAGTGTTAAATGTTGAAAAATATATTTAAACTCTATTTCTAAAAGAAATAGGACCAATGTGGTTCTGTTGTATATATTTCACAATGATTCAATAACTTTTTTTACCAGTATTCTCAGCATGAAAATAAGTAAAATTATAGAGCCATTGGTTCTGTTCATCATCAGACTTCTTGAAATTTATCATCAGAGGTTGAATATTTACTTACATAATAATAGGTTAATAAAAATGAAATAAACATGTAATAATGATCTGCTGGTCAAGGTATTACAAGCTTCCTAAATAAAATCAGCATTTGAGTGATTTCTTTTATGAAACAAGTAACGATTACTCTTTGGGAGTAGTCTCTATAAGTCACACAGTGCAACTCAAGGCCACTTTCCTCATATTTTTATTTAATTGCCAACTAACCCAACTTCAATAAACAACATCTCTATTAGTGATTTCAACTGAGAGATTATGCAATATGCTGAATTTTAATTGTGTTACAGGTGTAGTATTTTGTAAGATATATAATCATAAAATGTATGTAATACCGCTGCAAGAATGATGTCCTAATAGTTTTCATTTAAGAGGTAACACCGTTTAACACTGTTACAATGGGATCCGTCTTCCAGAAATTTTACTTTTATGAGAGTGTTGACTATTTCGCTTGATTAAAGCGCACGAGTCAAAAACAGATTAATAAACATGTTTCCCTATAAAAAAATATGATTTTAAGTGTGTTTAATAGCAATAATATAACATGGATATTTGGCTCATTTGAATGCTAATTTTCAGGATAAATTGGTACCCATCCAGACCTGCCTTTGATCTGTCATTTGATTAAATTACCTACTTGAACAGCGCACACCAAAACAGCTTTATTCACAATGAAGATTCATTGGTAAAATAAGAATTTATAAATGTTGTTCATTTCAGAAGCTGCAATAATATATAAGGTTCTAACAAGAGATATTTCTTTCAGGTTACACAAGAATTTTGAAGAAGATTCCTCAGCATTATTTTCGGTTGATGAACTCAACAAGAAATTTCAACAGGAATTTGGAGATATATCAAAATAGACACTGGGAAGGTGTTTTTTCAAAGCCTTTCCATTAATAAAAGAAAGTAGACAAAGGATTTCAGGGGATTGGGAAAAACTTGTTTGTATGTACAAGGGAATGAAATTAAGAGAAAGAGAGCATATGGATACCTTGTCACATCAAGATATTGATTAGTATCTACAAGAAGGCTACTTCACGAAAGAAAAATCTGACAAAAACATCGTATTTTCTCAACACTTCAGTCAGTGCAATGGGCATCCAGTTTTCCTAAATGTGCATGTTCTTCGTGATGGTGAAGTCACCTTCACTATCGGAGAAACCATTATTGGTGAGTCAGTTGGCATAAGTAAAGTAGAATTTACAGTCACAGCCGTAAAGGCGCTATTCACTGCTATTAACACGTTCAAATATTGTTCTGAAATAGTTCTTGACAAAGTAGCATGTGCAGCCAAAGACAATATTTTCATTCAAACCAATGCAGACAATATTCAAGTTGCATTTTCAAACACATGCCAAAAGATATTAAGCTTGAAGTCCCTTAAGTCAAATTCAACCTGTACAGCCTGCAGACATTTACTAACTATGCCTGATTCAGAGACCAACACTGAGAAGACATATAATGTGTTTCCACCTAATGAACAGGAGTCTCCTATAAACATTGTGAAGGTAATTCACGAACATGCTCCATACCTGACAGAGGGTCAACGTGCTCTTATTGAATCACAAATATCAAACACAAACACATTGCAAGATCGTAGATGGGAAAACTCCGTTTTGGATAAAGCTTTGTCCATTTGGTCACATAGTCCAAGAGTGTACCAAGAACTGCTTGGATCTGGTCAGCTGCTGCTACCATCTGAAGGTACCTTGAGCAAACTTAAAACTTCCGTGGATCAGAAACCTAGAACTAACGAGGACATGTTGCAATGGATGTCTATGCAGTCTAAGCACAACAATATGACATCAGCGGGCTATTGTGGAGGCCTTATCTTTGATGAAATGTCATCCAGCAGGATTTAGTTATCCAACGGAAGTCTTCAAAAAGCAATCTGATTGGCTTCACAGACACAGGTGTAGAGGGAGAACATCTCTTCAAAAGCAAAGACAAGAAAGTACTAGTATCACATGTCATGCAGTGCATATTTCTGGGCTTGACCGGCTTTCGATTTCCAGTGGCCATTTTCCTACGGATCAAGCCACTGCACTGCAAATATATTCCATGTTTCGGGATGTTGTTCAGGCCTTGGAAAGGTGGAACTTCCATGTACTGTACACTTGCATGGATGGTTCCTCAAATAATAGAATGTTCATCAAACATCATTTTGACAACGCTCAACTGGACAATGAAATGACCATCCAAAGCCCTTACTGCTCCATCCATCAAATGTCATTCTTGTCAGATCCCTCTAACTCCGCAATAATCTTCTCAAGAGTGGAAATGAAAAATGGCATACACGGTTGCTGATGGTTGACGGCTTTGAGGTCACCTGGAAGCTTTTTGTTCAGGCCTATGAATGGGACAGACGCCATGCCCTGTCGATTCACTACAAGCTTTCCAACACCCAGCTGATAAAATGCGAAATCACCTAGCTGAGGAGGTCCTTGATGAGGATATGCTGCATCTGATGCGCCGATATCAAGACTCGCATCCAAATGAAGAGAAATTCCAGGGTGCCATCTCTTTGCTGGAGCAAACAAGCATTCTCATCAAATTCTTCCGAGATCGACGGCCTATCTTCTCATCAAGTGACGCAAGACTCTCATCCATCCAAGATTGTTTGAAGTTGTTCTGCAAATGGGAAAAAAGGGTCAAAAGTGTAAATTTTATGTCCAAAGAAACATATTATACACTATTTAATCAAAGGTTTTCAAAAGCTTGTTTGTGAGGCGACTAGGGTTGCCAAGCATCATTTAACACCCCTGTTTGTCAATAGTGACATTGTTGACAACCACTTTTCACAACAGCGGGGATTACATCATCGTTCAGGCTCAAACCCCAACTACTTGCAACATTGCCACAGCAACGAACTGTATCACATTGTGTCAGGGCATTATATCAAAGAAGGCCAAAGCATCTCGTCGAAAGTCAAACAATTAAAATTTGAACAAAACCATTAAACATGAAGGTTTATATGAAAAATGTATCTTTCTTCAGTATGCATATTCAACATTAGTTCCTAAAAAGTAACCAATTGGTAGTAATGAATAAAATCAGTAAATTGAAGAAGCAATTAAGTTAATTGTCATTTACTTATATTTCTGTTGCTGTTATTAAAATATAACATGTGGTTTGTGAGTCTTACCAGGTCATTTCTAATTGCAGCAGAACAGGCGATTTTTAATCAGCATCCTCCTTTGATACCTCATTCCACTGATCTTCAGAGATGTTTCCACATGATCTATGAAACCATCTTACACAGTGAGTACAGCTATTCCAATTCCTCTTCGTACTCCATTTCCTCACATACCGCACAAATGTCATCCTCTTCTTCAACGACATGTCTTCTACTTTTGCTCTTTCTCCCTCTAGTTGCTCTCCTCTTAGTCTTATGAACATCTTCAGCTTTACCTTTACCTTTTCCCTTGACTTTTCTTTTACCCTTCCCTCGTCTTTTCCGTTCTCCTTGCCCAGTGCTGTCTTTGTCATCAGGCCTCATTTCAACCACAGGTGTGATGTCAGACGAGATGCTTGTACTCGGCTGTGACGACGTCTGTGACTTTTTCGGCTTTTGATGCTGTGAGACATCCCCAACTGAGGTTTCTCCAATCCAGCTGGCGCAAGGCATATCATCACAGGTGCTTATCGGAGCTGCTATCAGTTTTTGTGCAGTTTCCGTCGCCGCCGTCTGCACGTTTTGTTTTTCTGTAAGGTTTTGAGAACTCATATACATAACTCCCTACTTATGCCCCTGGGGAATTTTTTTTACATGTTCATATTCAAGGTCAAAGGTCAAGGTCACGAGTTCTGAAATCGCTAAAAAATCCTTGTAAACACAATAACTTGAAAAATATTTGTGCTATCAGGCTCTTATTTGGTGTATATCAACTATGGAGAAAGGCCAAGATTTGAAAAGGTTTTCGCTAACATCCGTCAAGGTCACAGCGAGGGCACGACTAATGTCCTATTTCAACTATTAACACTTTGAATCATTACATGATTGTTATACACAATGAAAAGTGATCACTGATTGTGTGACCTTGAATTTAAAAGGTCAAGGTCACCAGTTCTGAAATCACTAAATAACCTTTTCCCAAGAAGGTATTAACAACTCTTAAACATAGCTTCTTTCTTATAAATCAGGTGAATGATTTTGACATGTCACATTCAAGGTCAAAGGTCAAGGTCAAGAGTCCTTAATTCACTACAATAATCCTTGTAAACACGATAACTTCAAACATGTTTGTGCTGTCAGGCTCTTATTTGGTGTATATCAACTATGGAGAAATACCAAGATTTGAAAACGTTTTTGCTAAAATATGTCAAAGGTCAAGGTCACAGCAAGGTCATAAGCGTGCTATTGTGAATATGCCTTTTTGAGTCATTGCATGATTGTTATACACAATGAAAAGTAATCATTGATGGTGTGACCTTCAAGTTCAAGGTCATGAGATATTGGTTAACGCCATGTTAATCTTTTGATCCAATTTTGAAAAAACAGAAATAGGTTTAAAGAACAAAGTTGTGAAAAGTGACCCCAGTGATGATTCAACTTGTTAGAATAACTTGAATAATGAAAAAGTTTTTGTCAAAAAAAATTCCCATTTTATTTATGCTGAGGAGAAGGCGGAACAGGGAAAGGCGAGACCCAAAGTTTCGGAGCTGCTCTGCTTTTGCGGTGTCCCGCAAACGCTCTTCTAGTTTTCTCTGATAACTGTTTGATGAAAACCTCTTTCTTGGAAGCATGTGACAAAACAATATCATAAGCTTTTGCTTTCCTTCTTTGTTAAGACATCAAAAGATGATTCTTTGTTCATGATTGCTCCCTTAAGCTTAAAATGTGAAGCTGTTTTTCGGTCTGATTTGTCTGCCAGGATTGATGACATGCTCAAAGAACTGTGTGCCTTCTTGCTCTGCTTTGTGAGGACTTGCTTCCGATGTTCTCTCATTTTTCGTTTGCCCAGTTCTGATGTGACCTTCCGACGGAATTCAGCATCTGTTACCTTGAGGTAGGATGTGACAATGCTTTCATACAGTTTTTCAATGCTAACACAAGCTTCTGTAATCTCATGGAGACATTATCACATGAAATGTCCTCATGTTCTTATAGACAGATCAATGACGGTGAAACCCCAGCAAATAGCTTAACCCACTCTTCATACAGGCATTTGTCTTTTAGCATGGTCTTGTGAACATGCTCAAGCAAATGGATTCCATGTTGTGTCAGCAATCTTTCTCCATACAAAGGAAGTCTTCTTTCTTCTACATGTAGTACATGCCTTGTCAGAGACGTTTGTGAGACCACAAGACATATTCTGTTTCCTGAAAGTATCCAACGTACTCGCTGTATACTGTGTCTTGTCAAGAACTGAGGCTTGCGATTCCGTAAGGGTTTGCAACAATGTTACTTTGGTGTTTGATTGCATGTCCATGACAATACCAATAGAGTTCAATTCATTGTTTACCAATTTCATGTAGCGGTACTAGACTTTGGCAACACTCCTTCCACCAACGTAACGTATCTTTCCATGTGCTGAGACATCAATTTCAGTTGTTTTTGCATCCTGGCTAGTTGACGTTTCACCTGATTTCTTGATCTCTGTTTCAGCTACCACTGTCTTCCGAATTTAACTCATGAGAGTACCGCACATAAGGGTATTTACAGGCCTTGGGCTGTACAGGTTGATACAGGTAGATTTATAGGAGGCAGAGGATCAAGAGGAGGGGTAAGTTTTGAAAAACATATTCCAATCAACAACATCTATCTTAGTTGCATCATTCTTCATGCTTTTGACATTACTGTACTGTTTATTCAAGAATGCTAGAATCCTAGTCATGTCCGATTTGAGCACAATGATGTCAGAATGCAGGTTGTGTTGTTGAGATGTCATGGGTGTCTTGCAGTACAGCTTTGACATCATTGTTTCACCATCAGCTTTACAAAATCTTGTCGGCACATCTTCAACGATTAGTGGGTGCTGCTGAAATAAAAAAAAAGGCATTCATTAAATAACAAGAGAATTGGAGAGAAAAGCTCACTCACTCAAAGACTTTCCTACTGATCATACTGATTTCGTCGATAATAAGTACATCTGTGCTTCTTATTTGGTTGAGAACGTGTTTCTTCTCATCAGTGAATACCAAGTTTGACAACTCAACATTGCTATATCGTCCATCACTCAGCCCAACCCAATCGTGAAGAGTTCTGCCATGTTGGAATTGGCGTGCGGCCATTCCAGTGCTTGCTGTTATTGAAACTTTCCTTCCATTATTGCGTAAACAACGCGCAATCTCCTTGATTAAAACAGTCTTACCGGGGCCTGCTTGGCCAATGATGACAACACAATGCCCATTTTTAACCAAATCCAAAACTTCCGTTTGATCAGGTGTTAAAGTTATCATTTTTGATGCATACAACAGCTCGCCATGCCGCCTTGTTTGTTTACCGATACTATAAATAGTTCCGCTCAACGGACCAATCAGATCGTACGAAGTGCATCGACTGCGGTCTAATGTTCATGGGAGAGATTTTTGTGGTGAATTTTCAAGTTTGAGGAACTATCAAAGTTAGGTGAGAGGTGACATATGTTGGAAATCAGTCGTGTTTTGCGGATAAATATATAGTTGATATGTACAAGCGTTCATTTGTGAATGTCACCAATGCTTATCGTAAATTTTGACCTAATGTTGAGTGGACCCTCAGATTGGCAACATGGCCGCCCTTGCTCCTTTACTCCTTATATAGGGGGTAGGTTTTTTTTTACCTACGTTTTATCTACGTTGTAAGTACGATATCGAGGTCCTGTGCTTACATGTACACCAGTGTCGATATCCGCACTGAACCTCAACATGTATGAAAGTAACTGTTACCTGTACATGTAGCTGTGTCCAACCAAGAGTACAATACAGGACTTGACAGGATTACTCGTGTAATACTTTCTTTATTGAAATGAACATTGCGTCTGTATCTAATTTGCTTCGGCTCGACAGATACATACCATTCACATTGTATGGGAAAAGAACTATGTATTTTTTAAAAAGAATGTATGTTTTACTCACCATTAATAATGAACTAAATAACAAAGGTATCACTGTGTATACATATGTATAAATATGGTACAGATTATTGTTCAGTACCCATTCAATGATTCAATATTTAATTGGAAATAACCATTGTGCAACGATAATTTAACGGCATCCAACCCCAGCTCCCCTCTCCCTTTATTACCACAGTCAATCAAGCGAACGTAAACTTTTAGTTTATGTGGTTGACAAAAAGAATATTTAAATGTTAATTGACAATTTATGTAAATTCCATAGTCGTTAACATTCGGTTGTAGGTTATATCAAGTGCATTTCAGAGTTCTTTCTATACAACCCTCTGAAGACTTTCACCGAAAGTTCTATTTGACAAGTGAGAATGTATAAGAATATAAAATGTCTTCCAATTATTTCCAAAGGGACTCATTGTAATTTCATGCAAGTTAAACCGACGATTTAAATCTTTGAAATGTCAAAACTTGCGTAAGAGAATCATAAAACAAAATAGTTTTTCAGGAAAACGAAATGATAAACCTTCAGATCAATGCCTAATAAAACCAACAAGACATATCAAATCTCAAATGTAAATAAATCATTGAAAATAGAGTGCATGTCCTGTAGCCCACAACTTTCCCCAAAACAAGTGTAATTTTTTCGATCACTTTAAATTTATTTTAAAATTTCACTTTGGATATGAAAATGAAAAAATACAAACAAATTGAGTTATTCGTAAACCCTTCAATAATCACAGATCGACCGTTCCTGGTCTTTAGAAGCTCCTGTTTTTATGAGTATGAGTCTCGGGATAACACCTCTCACATTATAGTCCTTATATAGTCAGCAGACATAAATTGTAAAAGTCAGATCCAGAGTTACCCCAAACATGCTGAAGGAAGTACATCCATTGTGTTGATGGGGGACACATATTCCAAACGTTATAAATGGTGTTACTTTATCGAGAAGAACCGACTGTTACCGAAAACTACCATTTTGTTCATAGTCGACTTAATAAAGGTAAAAGTAGTGTTTTCTGATCGAAAACCGGACTGCTTTTCATGTAAATGGGACGTACAGTTTCGGTTTCTGCACATGCATAATGATGTTACTCGATTTTAATAGGAACCTAGTTATTATTTTATATTTGGCGATTGGGGGTGAATATGCAAGCTAAGTGAATTTATTTGTACTCTAAACAGCACATATGGTGTGTTGGAACGTATTAAAGCCAAATAAAATTTTATGAAACACAATGGATGCACCTTTAAAGCCAAATATGAAACATGATGTGAATATGAGACACCATGGATGCACCTTTAAGAGTGTTTTGAAGATAACAAAGACAATATAAGGAAGGTTATGAACGCAACTCCCAACACGTTAGTGAATTTATCGTTATATTACCCATACTGGTTAGGATACACGTGTGATTATTTTTGTGATATTCGCACATGTGCTTTTTTGTGATACTCAACGCTGATTGGTCAGTACCAAGATACTGACACTACGATTGGTTGACGATAGGCCTACTACTTTCTTACTTCATTGTTAAATAGAACGTGCCGAACTCACAGTCACACACCTCAATTTTAAAAATAAAAACCTATCAAAAATAAAAAAATATATATATTTAGTTTATTATACGTTCTATATACTATTTTATAATAGGACTTATCTACATTGTCACTATTACTTTTATAGACAAGTTATTGACGATTATGTTTTACAATTTCAACGGCTTCGCGTTGTCGGTGTTGGTAAACAAACATGGCTTCCAACAGTAAAACATGAACAGTTCCGGACATGAGAATATCCAATTCATAAATAATTAGATATACCTAACCATCAACGAGGGACAACATCAGAAAATAATGAACAACCTATGTACTATTCTCGTTGTTTCTGAATCAGAATAAGCGTGCAAAATGATATATCAAACCTGTCGTTGACATGGAGACTGCAGTTCAATCACGTCACGATCGAAGGAATCATTCACCAGGGCGTCCCTTTGAACACAGTGAATCTACAATCGGCATCCATTACGACAAATATGTCCATAGGTACAACATTCCTAGGTCCAATGTTTCGTTGTTGTAATCGTTTACTTCATCTATGACTTCACCGTCAGTAAACGTCCGATTAGAGTGTTCTTTGTTGTGGATCTACGACCGACATGACGTGAACTAAATCCACATTCCTGAGACGAAATGTTGATCAAACTTCAGTTTGGTATACAAATTTGATTCTATGCATCCGATGTAGATTCTTCTTGTGGGCATTATTATTTAAAAACAATTACAGGTTTTTCCAATTTTCGGTTCAACGCTAAGGTGTTCAGTCACTCGCACACATCAGTCGTTCATACTGTGGGTACTGTAGCAAGGCGTAATAATGTACATGTATCCAAACAGACTAACAATATAAACTTTTCGTTTTTTTAATAAAAGAACTATTTTGTGTATTGTTTGACGACGGGAGATGTTCGGTGTAACAGGCCATAACTACAATTCAGCTGATCAATGTCACTGACTACATTTTCAAAAAAAATAAACGTTTGTCGTTCGTAAAAGTGTATTTTAATTGAACGTAATGGGTAATTTATAGAATAATCAACTCGGTACAAGTCATTACGGGAAATATGCACTCGTTGAAATGATGACATCCGCCAAGGCTCGCGACTGTGAACATCACTTCGACTCGCGCATATTTCCTGTTATAACTCGTACCTCATTGGTTATTCTCTAAATATCAGATAGCTGAACCGAAGCTGAGCTGCCGTAACATCTGGAAGACATAGCAGACTACTCTGTATATTTCAAGTCAATTGACTAGACGCCCATTATAATTGGTACGAAACAAATGACACATTTTAACTAATTGGAAATATACTTGTAAATAGTTTCAGGAAAATATATTGCAACTTCCACATCCAAAATATAAGCGTATATTTGGATTCAGTAGAACATTTTTTTTTATTATAACCCAAATGAGAACACTCAAACACTGTAACAATGTACCACTGCCAAGAGGGGATGAAGGAATGAACTCTTTTGACTAAATTTCATTTTTCTGATATTTCCCTTTCTTTGGTGTTTTAAATTACAAGTGGAGAAATAGCAAATGCTCAAGGACACTATTCACAAAAAGACATTATGTAGTTACATGCGTTACCAAAAAAATAATCGAAAATGACACGTTACGTTGTTTATATAACATTTAATTCCTATAACCATTAGGGGGTGTCAACCATTTTTACCATGAGTATATAATTTTTGGCGGTTATTTATTTACGATTTCATTCAATTATGTATTTGCTACATATATTGCAATAAATGTTTTACCCAACTAGGTATTTTGCTTGAATTTTAAAATCAATAAGATTATATTTGTTATAGTTTGCTGGTCTGATCACAATAAAAAGGACATTAAACAGGCAATAATTTGTATATTCTCAGGACATTTAGACACATTGTTAATAAAGCAATCGTCACTTTTTATAATGTGTGACAAGGGAAACTTGCAAAAGAAAATCGTGCAGCACATGAGTTGCTATGGCGACTTGAGCTAAAGAGGAGCATTCACTCTTCCGAAACGCTTACTGCTGTGTTGTACGTTTTATGCAATAAATGGAATTCTGTTTATATGACGTCAGATACCCTTGACGCACGTTAATGGAAGGGGTAATCTTCTTTGAAACCAAATTTCATTACATTGTCGTGATATGAAAATTATTTATCACATGTCATGTAAATACAAGCGATTGACGTTATAAGTATATTTCCGCAAATAATTTTCTATTTGAAACACTAACATCCTTGATGGCTCTTTAAGAGTTAAATCTTCCTAAATGTACTAATTGGCACACTTTCAGCAGAATGTATATCATTGACATGACACGAATATGATTAAAAAGACTCTAAAATGCATTTATGAAGCACTTTTTACTTTCTAATGAGGACAAACGGTTCGTACAAAACGTGATAAAATAAACACATATCTTCACGTTTTCTTTAACGTGCTCTAGCACGGAACTGTTGTTTATGGTTTGTGACATTGAAAAAAGGTACAAACTATTACAACATACACTGCATCTGTCCAGTGTCATTTTAAATAATTGAGTACATGTTTTTCCAGCCCAAACATAAAAAGAAAATGAAATGTTGTTTGAATGTAAGGTTGATTTGGAACATTATTTGTATAGATCTGCTGTAGTCTATGCAGTATGCATTCAGATATACACATGTATCATATAACATGATGAATTAAGACGAATGATCCTTCAGTCCGCTATTTTGCTCCAAATTTGAAATTTGTGACTCTCTGCTTGCTTTTTCATTTGGTTATTGATCACAACATATGAGATATGCTCTTCTCACAAACAAAGAATGTGGAAGGCAAAAGATGTGTAATCGTTGACGAAAGATTTAAATTTGACAATTCTCCAGAGGAAATGAATCATTCTTTCATGTCAAAGTGATCTTTCAGAGAAGGAAATGCAATGCACTAATTCAATGTTAGAGACATTATGCATCTTAGAAAAACATGTTTTTTGACAACTTCTTATTGGGAATGTATAAGTACAGGTATGTAAGAAATTGTACGTTTCGATAGGATCATCATATGATGTCAATATTTAGATGTGGTTCTTTACGATGGAACATTGAAAGATATAACAATCCTGCTGCTCCTCTTTTACAAAGGCATTTTAAATAATGTAAGTGTATTGTACTCCCGGCAGGATAATGTTAATATATCCTGTACCGTTTGGGGTCATAATAACCAATATTTGCATAAACATATCCATTGTATAATGCATAAACCGTCATGAAAAATAAATTACACAAGCAACCTGGATATTGTGCTCAAATGTATTGTATGTAAATGTAACTGTGTGTGTATGACACGTAGACAAGTTAACTAATACTACTGTTAGTTTTGACAATACAAACAGAAGCTAAACAAGAACAAGATCCAGTGTGCGTGAGGATTGAATTCAAATGTTTTTACGATTGTGATTCATCGATTTACAATACAACTTGTTGAAAAGAGGAAGTATTATTCATTAAATTATCAATTTTAAAAAAGTACATTTTAATTAGAGGATTGTGCAATACGTATTTACAGTTTATCGAACCTGTCAAGGGGCAGTAGCACGTTTTTTGAAAATTGTAATTTTTCAAATTTCCCATTTATAATGATAGTTTATGTCATTTATATTTACTTTAGAGAGTAAAGCATCTTATTTCACAAACCAATTATCCGTAGTGGTAATAACGGTGTTACATATAATGCAAAAATTGCATGGTGGCCATTCTATTGTGAACACATTTTATTATTTCGAATGACAACAGCGATTCCCACGGCTTTACGCAACCATGTACACTCATTTTTAACTTGATTTTCCGAAGAGAGAAGGTTGTTTTAGTGTTTGTGATATTATTTTTCAAATACATTTCATCGACTTATTTCAACGAATAAACGTGCTACTGCCTCTTTAAAGCTGAGGTATTCTCAGTTGGATACGTTAGTTATCGTTAGATAGTTCACAAATGTTGTTTTCATTAATATAACAATTACTAGTTTAACCCAACACAACGTTAGCTGTTTCCACAAACGTCAGTTGGGCGCGTGTGTCTTTCCCAGACAGAAAATTTGTATCCTTCTGTGCGAGGACTTTAAAACAAACATTCATTTTCTGTCCATTAGAAGCCTTTTTAAAAATGACAAGTAAAGCCTTTAAAAAGTCCAGCTAGGGGACAACTGAGTTGATCTAGTGAATGGAACATGAGGTGGTGATTTGTGGTGAATATCAAAACGTTTTAACAGCAACTACAATGATTTTCTCAACATAATTATATTTCTTCATGTATATTGCGACGGTCCCTCCTATCCGAGGTCAAATCCAAACACACAGGGTAAGCCTGATCTCATGCATGTGAATCTGCAAGCTTTCTCCATCCGGTAAAAGCTATTAATTAGACGTCCCCAGGTTAATATATGTCTTATAATAATATCCCCTGTTGTTGGTATATATTCTGCTCTCCCCGAATCTTTATTTTTATGTGTGCTCTACACTGCATTCCCTCATTCCCAAAAATAACATAACATTTGCATTTGCCTGTAACATCCATGAAAATAAGCCTACACATGGTTTGTTAGAGAAAAATGATTGGCGAAAAGATTATATATCGAAGCCGTAGAATGGAAACTGTAAAACCTGTCTATGCACAATCACAGTCTTGATGTAGAATCTACAGTGCCTGAAAGTGACGCGAGAGAAACCGGATGACTTACTATTTGGCTAATTTAAGTTGGTAAGTACATTGACAAACTGTTAAACCGAACTGTTCATTGATGTATGTCGAACTTTGATTCTAAAGAAATGCTGCAGTGAGAAAATACGGTATTACAGGATGCAGCTTGATACGCCCAGTAATAATCACGGCTTAGCGTTTACGTTATTGAACATGCCTCCCCAAACAGTTCTAGGAAACTCTAGACTCTATAAAAAGTAGGTAAGTTATTATCAAAATGGATTGTGCTTTCCGAATCTGGAATGCAAAATTATGTTGAATAAGTACAAAAGCGCTATTTTAGCGTAATATTGTTTTAAATTAATGTAAAAAAGTATATTAAAGTATATAATGGCACAACAGGAGAAATACTATTAATATGACAAATACAGAAAAATCAAATTCCATATTTGATTGTGCCAATTATTTCGGATTACCCACAGTGTCACGTGGTTAATAAGTTGCTTAAGCTTTGTTCATTGGTCATTAGAATTGCAAAGATACAAAGACAACGCTTGTCATTGGCTAAAAGTTCCAACTGTAATATAGCCTCGAAAATCGACCGATTATAACTTGGGAGCGTTTGCGCCCCCAAGCAATAACGTCACAGCACAACCTCAAACCACAATAGAGCACGTTGCAGGATTCCACATGTAATGTTTCTTTATTGAAGTCAAAATGGCAACTATATCCGATTCGCTGTGGTTCGACCGACAGCGCGCATATGATTGTATGCATTTACTAAAAGACTGTTTTATTACTCACCATTAACATAAGGTAACGTCAACTTTTAAGTTGACAAAAACATAATATTGAAATATTTACTAACAATTTATGTAAAGCCGACAGTCGTAAACATTCAGTCGTAGGTTATATGAAAACATTTAAGAGTTCTTTCTATAAAACCCTCTGAGAACTTTCACTGAAACTTCTACTTGACAAGTGAGAATGTTTAAGAATGTAAAAATTCTTCCAATTATTTCCCATGAGACCCATTGCAATTTCATGCAATGTAAACCAACGATTTTAATCTTTAAAATGTCTAAATTTGCGAAAGAGATTCATAGAACAAAATCTTTTTTTTCGGAAAGGAAGTCATAAACCTTCAGACCAATGCTTAATAAAACCAACAATTTAGCAAAGAATATTTTCATTTTGAAGGCTCTTGCTTAATTGTCATTCAATCATCTAAATGCATTAGCATTGAGAAAAACCCTTTCAAATCAACTGGCAGAATTAAAGAAATCCATCTCATAAGAACACCTCCAAATCCAAAACATTGGAAAATAAGTCGTTTGTCTCCTAAAATGTCATTGAATATATCGTTATATCAGATAGCTGAACCAACTGAAGTCCATTACATTGTGCAAGATATGCTTGTTACGTGTACAATGCACCATGGGCATTCATGCCAGGTACCCATGTGTACAGCTTGGTGGATTGAGTGATATGTTCATGAAATAACTTTTCCAAGGACACAGTACACGTGTAAGAGACCAAGGTCACTAATCTGACTCAGCCGGGATAACATTTGTGGTGAGAGACACGCACCACTAGGTTCCACACAAGCCATTCTCGAATTCAACTCTGCCCTTGAATCTCTTGTGATAAATAGAGAGGATAGTTTGTGTTTTCAGTGTGATATCACTTATCTCCCATCGAGTGATGGGGTAAAGTCGGTCGAGTGAAAATATCGGTTTTACACCGTCACGGGATGAGAGATAAGTGACATCACACTGAAAACACAAAATATTCTGTTTATAATATGCTGCTGTGGTCGGAAATGTGGTGTTTTAAGTCCAAAATTACTTCAAATGAGTGAGTTCTTGCGAGGTCATACCATTGTTGCTCTGTCACTTAGCAACGGTGATGATTGTACATATGACGTCATCCCAACTGTGATATTTTCATTGTGTTGACAAAGTGATATCAAACTGCAGTGATGAGAGCATAGTTTCTCTAACTGAGAAAACTCAGTCTCACATCTCTTAGCATATAACAAAAGGCCCTTCTTCACTTAGGAGATAAACCTACTGACACGTTATACTGAAACCGAACGCTTAGCTTTATTAAAATGAAGTGTTCCAGGTGAGGGAAATTGTCTCATTCGGGTAAGGAATGCACATTCTTGTTATCGACGTAGGTGTGCAGATTTCCTATTTTGCATCAAAACGTTACGCTTGGTTTTCAGAACCGACTGACCATTGCGTCAACGACTTGTTCTACGTTTGATCTGCTTCTCAACTGCATCGCTATTTGGATAGATCTTGATAATGACGAAGTTTGTCTTGCTTATCTATCATTTAAAGTAACTCTAAAACAAGCTACGGGAAAGATTGATTTGATAAGTATCAGTTATTTTGATTTCCACAAGTCGAGCACACTTTAGAATCGGCCGTTTGTCAATACGCGGTGAAGCGGCGCTAAAATCAGAGGAGGTTCAATCCAGAATTGAACACGTTTGAGTTTTCTGGAGAACCATTCAGAATCGAGTATCCAGCAATGTCATGGTAGAATGCTTGTTTCACAATGTTTTTGGGCTCCCGTCTGGAAACGCATGGTTTCAAAGACGATTACTTATTTGTTTGAAACAGTCCTGCAGTGATTAATGTCCCATAATTCCTTATTCACATACGGAACAATTCAGTAAATGCTTTATTTCTCAGGGTTAGGTTTTTTCTTCACTGAAAATGAACATTGGGTTCATATCAGCTTCGATGCTAAAACGTTTCGAAATATAGAAGTTACCATGCGAGTGTGTTTTGGGATGGTCAATATCCTGCATTAGAATAAACATAGTATTTTGCGAGCCTTGGCAAGCTAAAAACACTGTGTTTATCCTACTGTATTATATTGACCTTCCCAAAACACACGAGCATGATAACCTCTTTATCATACAATGTCATTCTTCATTCATTTTGCGCAAAACGGCTTGACAACATTAATTAAGTCGAACTTTCTTTAACTTCGCGTATTGTTATATGCATAATGAACAGCGTGCTTTTCTCAGGATAGAATGACACAAAATAATGCCTCCTAAGTTATGTCCTCAGTAATAATTGTTATTTGTGCATGGTCTTAATCTTTAATGTTTTATTACATTTCAAAATGCGTTTTTCAAATGAAAAATATTTAACGCAATTACGGAGAATTTAAACTCGCGTCCTTTAAACATGACTGTGGGCGAGTCTATCTCACGAAGGGACGAGAGTTGCTTCCCTTCCGCTTGGTTGCAAATGGCGACTCACATCTCACACGGAGAGCTAAACTGAACGGCAATTTACGTTATTACAGGCATTCGAAATGTTAACGCCTGGACGTCATTTGACCTCTGTAATTTGCATCTGTATCCGTTTATGACCGTATATATCGAAATTATCCGTTTCCTTTATTCTGCCGAGAACACCATCCATTGTGTGACAAATTGCTTTTACAAACACTACGGTTCAGGCAATATATTAACACTTTGTCTTGTTCCAGGGAATTCCGTTTTCAAAGGCTTGCCGTCGATGTTTAAACCTCTAAGGTTGACTTCATTACTGATGGATGGTAAACCATAAGATACATTGATACATTGGGCAAATGTTTCATAAACGTTCGTTATACACTTTCCCAAAAAAAAGAACGCAGAGATTAAATACATGTTTTGAATTAGTTATGTTGCTAAATAATGTCTTCTTTTATCCATAATGACATGAACGGATAAACTGTTTGTCAAATAACTACAAATCACAACATGGTGTATTATAAATCCTTTCAACGCTTTTTCTCCCACACAACAGATTTTAAACTTTAGGTAGAACAGATCAGACAGACTCATTGTATTCAGTATATGGCCACTGGCCGAGAATACATAGTTAAACATCAATGGGTATACATACTAGGAATATATATCACAATGTTTAAATTACTAAAACCCGGGATGTTAAGCGTCATATGAAGCGATTTTACTGTTAAAGGGATACACTTGATATGCCATGATCGCATGAAAATGCCAAAACAATCGCCAAGAAACACATGGATATCTGACAAATATATTCGTTGCATGTCACGATCAGGTTGTGAAAGAATTAAAGTCAATAGCAACAAGTCTGATTTATGCTTGAATCGCCATAGAACTGGCAGGTCAAAACTGAACTATTAGTATAATGAATAGTCATTTAGCTGAGTTATTTCTCTAGTAAGCTCTGAAAGTATCATTAATTGGGTCGGAATAACAGTCATTTTGTATAGTGTATTATATGAGAAAACGCTGTATTTTACCAATTTTACAATTTTCAAATAATAAACAAATAATATAAACTACCAGGCAAGAAAAAGTGCACACTTTTATTGGTTTTATGATAGGACTTTTCCATGTCATACTCTAAAGCTGAATTGTTCAGGCGTTTAGTCAGTAGTCGAAGAATACTTCTACGTACCTTTTTATATTTAAAAAAAAAAGAACTTTTAAATCAATAAATTCTTCAAAAAATATTTTGGATAAAACTCAACTGTTTATCAACATATACGACATATTCAATATGAAAAATTATAAATGTGCCTGATCCTGCAAACCTTTACACCAGTTTAAACATGGTAGGGGTCATGTTGTTTTAAGTTTCATGTTTACCCTATCTTCATTAAACAAAGATATTGTAACACACATATGCATTTAACCACAATCAACAATTATTTCATTTATTTCAAACATACTGCAGATAAGAATTATTGCATCTTGCCATAGTCAAATGCATCTGATTTCTTTTAAAATAATCGATACCAATTGTGGTGCGTACTTTATTTTGCCTGTCAGTTTATATACGATTGACACTCAGTTTCCAGCTTGTTGCATTTCCTTAAAGTTTCTGTGCAAGAGTAGCGCGCACTTTATTCCTATGCACTATATAAATCGCTGCTCGCTACGAAATTGATCTGCTATTCATGGGGAGTAACAAACGGGGTAGTTTCAGGTTTCACGCAAAATGCGTCTCAAGTAACACAATCACAATAGCCAAAAGGGTTGGATAAAATGTTCAAGAAATCTACATTCATTCATATGACATAGGCACACCCTGTTCGATCAGTTCAAATATTCAATATTGGATAGATGAGAGATTTACATTTTCCTAACACTTGGAATAGCAGGAACTCGAATTAATTGGCAAACCTTCCGTAAACAAGGTGTGTCATTGACATGCATATGACATGTACATTAGTAATATGTACTATCTAATATACATTATATATGACAATCGGTTCGTACAAAAAGTGATATAATAAAAAAAAAACGTCCACATATTTTCTGTAACTTCAAGTAAACAACCAAATCAGCAACATGGCACGTGCTCTAGCATGGAACTGTTTTATTTATTTGCGTCATTGCACATATAAATCCATATCATTATAAGATATACTGCATCTGCTCAGTGTCATCTTAAATCATTGAATGGTTATGTTTTTCCATCCCGAATATAAAAAAATAACGTTAAAAAATAGAGCCATGGGCTCTGTATCTCTTTGGGATTTCATTGGCGTATTATCTAAGGTTGAATATCTAAGTTATCTTAAGTAATACATTTACATTTACTAAAATGTAGAATCCCCTTTGGATAAGAAGTATGTACACGAGATTTCAGCTTGCCATATTTTGGTCACCAAATCTACAATTTAAAATCTCGATTTGCCAAGGAGTAAGCATACAAAAGTTCATTCTCTAGACCTTTTCATACTTGAGAAGAAGTTGAAAATAGGTTTTTTGGTCATGACTTCTTCAATTGAGAATCCCCATTGATCAAGGAGTCTGCACACAACTTTTCAGCTCTCTGGACCTTATGGAACCTAAGAAGAAGATGAAATTAGGTTTTTAAGGTCGTGACTCCTGTGACCCTATTTGGGGTCACAGGGTCACCAAATTTACAATTTAGAATCCCCATTGGCCAAGGAGTCTGTACACAAACTTTCAGCTCCCAAGTGGTTCTGGAGAAGAAGAAGAAGTTTACAGCCGGACGGGCGGATGGATGGACGGACGAACGGATGGATGGACTGATGGGCGGACTGATGCCGGACACTATGCCATGCCATAAACCAATCGGGCCTTTCAGGCCAGATGAGCAGGTTGTTTTGGCACGTTATACATGTATTTAAGACACTGCTTGATGTATGAAGACAAATGAGACTTCAGTTGGCCGTTTTTCTCCAAAAACAAACAAATATATTTAGTGGGACTATACTTGCTTTTTCATTAAGTTATGACCGAAAGATATGTGATATGCTCTTCTCACAAACAAAGTATGTGTGATCCTTGACATATTGAAGATTTAAATCTTTTTGGTTATCAAATTAGCAATTCTCAAGAGGAAATGAATCATTCTTTAATGTCAAAGTGATCTTTCAGAGACAGAATTGAAAGGCACTAATACATGTTAGAGACATTATGCATTTTTTTATAAATATTATTGTTTAACAACTTCTTTATTGCGACCATACTCGACATTTTGAAGTTTAGGTTTTCTACTTTATAATGATTTTTATTATGTTATTATCATCATATGTTATCAACATTTAGATTTGGTATTTTACCGTGGTATATTGAAAGATATAACAAGCCTCCTATTCTTCTTTTACAAAGGCATTTTAATAAGAAAAAAATATTATCACAAAGTTGATTGTATTCTCGGCATAGCCGCAATGGTATGGCGGACGTTTCTCATAACAAAGGATTATTTTTTCAAAGCTGCACCTGAAATGTCCTACCCTCTTCTTCAAGAGTACCGACTTGTATTCTAAAAACTGTTTCTGATACCTTTTTGGAATCGAAGCCTTGCCAACTCGCTACTATACTTGCCTTTCTCATTCAATTGTAGTGGCTGAGAGAAATTGATATTTATCAAATAATGACGACTTTTCGGTATATATCTTTATTAATAAGTATCAAGCATATTAAGTTCACTCCTGAATATCCCTGCCTTCTCCTCTGTAGTAGCAAGTTCAGGAAAGTGTCTTGTTAAGTCAATATATGAAAGGGCGTTCTAACACAGAATGATTCATACATGTCAGAGAGGCTTAAAGTTTATCATAAATGTAAACGTATTTCACTGTCATAGAATCTATTTTATGTCTGCCCTTCCGAAAACGTGTATTGTTGTTCCATTCACTTCACTAACAAGGTATGTCCCTTAGCTATAGAATGAAACATAATTGTTTTATCCCAATGGCAATGTAAGCTTGAATAAGATGGTCCGTCTGGAAACTAATGATGCCCTGTGGCAAGTGATAAGTGGACTGAGATCTAATTGGAACACCGTTTAGGACTTAGGCTTACAAGACACAGTAATCACACGAGACCAAACGCACTGTCACGTGAAGAAATGCAGTGATTGTATGCGCCACTTGCACTGGAGAAACAGGAAATATTTCACATAGTTACAACATATTTAGTATATATTGACAAATTAAACAGGAGATATTTCATACATTTACAAATATTTACAAAATATTTAGTATATATTGAAACATTTGTCACATTGGACCATCGTTACGCCAACGTCGATCATTGGAAACATAGACACGATGTCAACATTGTGACTTTGTGACAGAAAAACTAATTTTGTACAATATATAAGTTTTCCGGCCGTGAAACGATTATTTAGAGTACGTTAGACATAGACCTCGGAGTTTATATAACAATATGCTCTCTTTCGTTGTTTTATTGTTTAATACAATATGTAATCGTGAAGAAAGACTTCAGCCTATGAACATAACTAAACTGAAGCACAAAAGAAACGTCACCCCTCAGTTGTTTTTATCATATGTATAATTTTCAATATCAAATATCTCGAGTTTTCGACGTCGTATTCAAAAACTGAATAGTTTGGGAAATTAGTCCAAAATATTAAATCATTCAAAGAATTCTTCTACTTGTTTTTTTTTTAAAATTAAAAATTAAAATTTTGAAATTTAAAATTCCCCCAAAATAATTTTGATAAAACACAACTGTTCATCGATATATTACGCATACTCTGTGTGAAAATCAATAAATTTGCCTCGTCATGTACACATTTAGAACAATTTAAACATGGTAGGTGTCATGTTGGTGTAAATTTCATTTCTAACCCCTGTCTAGTTGAAAAAATGATATATGTAATAAAACAGTCACCAATTAAGTCATTAAAACTACTGCCAAAAGGTGGTATTGCATCGTGCCATTATCAAATGCATCTCATTTCTTTAAAATATTAAATTAATCGAAACCAACTGAGGTGTGACGTTTCTTTTGTGCTTCAGTTTACATTTACTTTCACTGTCACAATCCTGCTATTGAGGATGTAATGAATGGGTTCCGTCCGTTTGTGTATGTATCAAGCAAGTAAGGCACATGTGTCATGTTGATGTATTTATGATGGAGGAGTCCAGGACGGAAATAAACAAAACGTGTTGTTACGTAAAGTCACGGGCAAAATAATCTATATCAACATTTATTTAGTCACATATTCAGTCATATATGACAGGTGATTAATTTGACCATGTTTTGTTCGCAATTCCACAAATGTGTCATGTACAGCGTACACAATGTAACGTTACACATCGAACTGGGGGTGAATTTGCAGATCAAACAGTTTTTTAAACATAACTGAAGGCAGTATTATTAAAATTACATGTCTGAAAAACGTCCTGTTTCAACTATTTTACAAATCGATAAACAGAGTTTACTAGCCGCCTAACGACGTTATTGAGCAGGTCTCGAATGAATACTCGAATAACTGTTTTATTGACGTTACGATTGATGATTTTTCTTCCTTATTTGTCAATGAAGATGTTTCGACAAGTGCTCGGAGAGTGATAAGTCGGACAATCTTGCAAGATAATGGCATTACTCGCAGAAAGGAAATCTGTTTTCTATAACATGCTGATTCGTGGTTTTTATACCGTTTGGCTCCAACTTATCCTTATTTAGTTACATTTTTCACGAAAAAATACATTATTTTTCATTGGGTAAATATTGTTAAACAATATCATTCCTAAAGGAAACACTAATTTGGTATTTTTGTATTTGTTTTATATTTTTGTAATAGTTTCTTTTGCCCGTGAATTTTGTTCATATTAACTTACAACCTCTGGAGATGGATTTAAGTCTGTCCCAGTTTTCCTTAGTACTTGTTGATTAATTGTTACAAAGTTGTGTTGGTATCATTATTTCACTAAACCATATGATGATTTGGTTCCCAATAATTGAGTGTTTACAAGATATTTATATAAATAGAAAGAAGTTAAGCACCACCACATTTTTCAACAGCAAATGTTGGTTGATAAGAAAGAAGACGATGTGTCGTCAGTAAAAGTAACCATATGGGGAATCTTAGTCTAGCAGTTTAAGAAAGAACATATCGTTGAGATAATGTTTCGCTATTTTGGGATATTTGCATTTATACATTTTGGGTATTTCGATATCCAAAAACATGTAACGTTATACTGAGATATGAAAGTGAATATTGGTTCCTGTAATGTATGTAATTTTCAAACTTTTGTATCGGTCTTTAGTCAAAAGTCAAAAGTAACAACACTATGAACATTCAAATTCACAACAGTTTTTTTAAAAAGACAATTTCAATGAAATTTGGCCAGTGTTAACTGAATGACTCTTTTAAAACAAAGAGCAGAATTTCATTAAGGATTTGAACTGGGAAGAATAATATATCATTAAACAATCAAATGTTACAGTCGTTTTACCATTTAGTTGTAAATAATTGTTGAAAAAAGGGATGGCATTGTTTGCTTTATTTTAGTTACTTTGCAATACAAAATATGTTTTAATGTGTGAAAGTCAATGTGGTAACAGAAAACGATGTTTTTGACATCTGAAACCTAAATTGTATTACATTGTTTAGGCACAAAGACAATAGCTTCATTTGGTTAAAAAAATACCTTTACAATTTCAGTTCTAATTTCTTAAAATGTCAACTTTTTGTCATTTTTTATTTGAAGAAATGTGTCACAAAATTAGTTCAGTCAAATTATCGTAACGCTCCCACAGCATCATATTTCAATTATTTCAATAATAAGAGTACTTATAAAGAGCAGAATTCCACAGAAAAGAGAACAATGAATATGGGGGGTGCTTACATTTTGTTCATATGTACAGATTAAAAATATGGCAATCCCAAAAAATGTTTTAGTTTATAGATGGCATATTGCCTCTTTTTTTACATGCATTGTTGAGCCGAAACACATGGTCGCGCTCTGTAGCTTCTCCAGCTGACATCAGATGTCATGGTGTCATCTGTTGCTAGGAGACAGTTTGGTTGCTCTTGACGACTGTAGCTGAAGGCGATGCAAGGTTGGGTCTTGTGACACTGCATCCCACAGTGGGCGTAGCTATCAGCTGTTATCGATGCACTTGGTAGGGTCAGCTTAGAGGATTGGACACTGTCGTACTTTGTGACTGAAAACAAATATGATTTAGAAGTTCATTCATTGATGTCATATAAATTTCTCACTCTGGAATTCCGCTGGAATATTGGAAAACATAAATTGTATTTGTTAGGTTAATGTAATTATCCATGCTTTCATAAACGCATTGAGATTTACAAACACAATGTACAGTTTAACGCCCTAGGAACCACGATAACGTCAGTGTCGGTCACCAGGGTTTCATGACCTGATAGCCTACATACACGGAATTACGCATATATGTATCGCTTAGTTAAAAACCAACATATTCAATAGAGATTTAAAAAGGTCTTTTCGAAAGAATCTGTATTTGACACCAGTCAAGATGACGAGGTGTTAAACGATTT
Source organism: Gibbula magus (assembly GCA_936450465.1). Lineage (NCBI taxonomy): Eukaryota > Metazoa > Mollusca > Gastropoda > Trochida > Trochidae > Gibbula > Gibbula magus. The sequence goes on from OW388306.1 coordinate 26,557,467, forward strand.
GCTCACTTCAACATCAGAAGTTTACACAGACGTAGGTAAAATGATTTTAGAAACACCAATATCAGAAAATGAGATATCAAATGCTATATCATATTTAAAAAATGGGAAATCCGCTGGTCCTGATCATATAATCATAGAAATGATCAAATGTTCTGAATTCGTGATTATGCCTTTCTTGATCAAATGCTTCAACATATGATTTGATAATGGCTTGTTTTCAGAAAGTTGGTCTTCGTCAATAATTGTTTCACTGCGCAAGAAAGGAAAGCTCGATGATCCCGATAACTATTGAGGCATTTCCTTAATCAGTATCTTGGGTAAATATTTACAACCATATTGATTAATAGAATAACAAAATGGGCAAATATGCGGGATTTAATACCAGAAGCTCAGGCCGGTTTTCGAAAATATTCAGATCATATCTTTTCCGTACATGCAATTATCCAGAAATGTCTTTCACGTCGAAAACACAAATTGTATGTTGCATTTGTCGATTTAAAAAAAAGCATTCCATTCTGTAGATCGTTCTAAACTATGGTACTGTTTATTAAGGGCCGGATTTCGAGGGGAAATGTTTACTGTTTGAAAGTCCATGTATATTAAAGGTTAGTTGAAATGACATTTGGTCACTTTCGTATTCGTTGAAAAGGGGTTTCAATTTGACAATTGCTCGATTTTCAATTTATGAAATCGACCCATAAATTACTTATATACGGCTTTTTAAAATCTTGTGTCCGCTCTGGTGGTGATTGTACAGATTATTTTGAATGCCCGGTTGGATTAAGACAAGGGTGTATTTTAAGCCCAATATTGTTTTTTTTATTTTTCATCAATGAATTGTATTATGAGATCGTTAACAATGGAAAGCATGGTATTCAAATGTTCCCAGATTTATTTGAAATATTAATGCTACTTTTTGCTGATGATTTTAGTGTAAGACACTGTTGTGGTATTATAAAATCAACTTAATATATTGGAACGTTCCACAAAAGAATGGAAGTTATCGGTTAACTATGACAAAACAAACATTGTAATTTTCAGAAGGGGTGGGCCGTTAGCTTAAAATGAACAATGGGTACTGAAGATTAATAGTCAATATAAATATCTTGGTATTTTGTTTACCAACACTATGAAATTTTCATAAAGCGTTGATTTAGTATCAAGAGCGAAGAAAGCTTTATTCAACCTAATCTCTGTTTCATTCAAAATCGGAATGTCTTCCCCTAACGTATTTTTCAAACTATTCGACTCCCAAATACAACCGATAATGTGATATGTGATAGAAAAAACTTCACCTATTTGCATGTAAAATATATTTATCCGTCGGATTATCAACACCAAACTGCATGGTTTATGGCGAATGTGGAAGACACACATTATATATAAATTCTCAGGTAAAATGCCTAAAATATTGGATAAAAATTATTGGTATGCATGAACATAGAATTCCAAAGCTAGCTTATAACATGATTTTGCATTTAGATGATATTGGTAAAACCACTTGGACATCCCATGTAAGAAACCTTTTGTTCTCTCACGGTTATGGCTTTGTTTGGATGAACCAAACAATTGGAAATATTGATCTATTTTTATATAACTTTAAAAAAAACAAGCTATTAACATGTTTTATCAAGACTGGCATTCCATCCTCTATGATAGCTCAAGGTATGATAGTTACAGGACATTTAAAAGTTTACTTCAACCAGAAGAATATTTATCTATTTTATATTCTAATGCTGTAAGAAACAGTTTCATTAAATTTAGACTTGGTTTATTAGAATTAATTATAAACAAAGGCAGAAAAATGTACATCGAAGAGAGCAGAATAATGTGTCCATTATGTAAATCAGCAGTTGAAAACGAAACCCATTTCATGCTTGTTTGTCCATTTTACTCCGTTTACAGAAGAAAATACATTCCTGATTTGTATTTGTCAAAACCACCTTTTATATCATTAATGTCTTCTCAAAATTACTTAGACAATAACTAACGAGTGACGGGGAATGACAGATTATCTTTCCCGAGTTATATCATTTGAGTAATTCTCGAGCCTTGGCGAGAGAATTACACACAATTGATATAACGAGGGAAAGATAATCTGTCTTTCCCGTCACGAGTTGGTTATTGTTTATATTACCCATATGACAAATTAAAGTAAAAACGCGAATATTAAAAGCCAATAGCTTCTCTAAAAGGACCCGAGAAGGAGATGAATCTCCATATCCATACGCGTGTGACGTGGATTCACTTCTTACGTACCTATCCTTGTTTACTCCGCACGATTAAAATGTCCCCTGCGAAAATGTCTTTCACAATAAAATAAAGATGTGGCTTTAGTTGAAGTTTTGTATTCCTGCCAATTACTATCAATCCATGATTATACATATAAGTTATTGCAACATACATATCAAGAGGTGTGCGAACCTCAAAAACAAGTCGGCTCAAACCGAAAAGCCCTGTGACGTTACAATCGACACTGTGACGTCATAACCGCTCGCGCCTATGACGTCATTACATTCGAACGATCGCCGTCGCTCTTGAAGCTTTCCGTGGTTATACAGTCAAGCAGTAATCGCTAGTTTCTTTAAATTTCGGACAATTTAACTACTTCCTCCGACATTTGATGCGTCGGCACATGTACGAAAACGCTAATTTCAACTGCGGGAAACAAATAAAACATGTTAAAGTGCAGAAGACAGTTTCTAAAGTTACTAGTCGGGAAAAGTAAGAAAGATGAATGAAGTAGTTCCGGCAACCAATGAAATTCTTATTTTTCTGTAACAGCCAATCAAAAGCCAGAAAAAGGTGTAACTCCCATGTGACTTACAGGAAAAATACTACCCTGTGTCCGTCTTCCCATATGGGTAATATAATACAATTCTTAACTTAACTTAACTGATTATTAAACATAGTATGAAACTAAGAACTAAACTATTAAATGCTGGAAAAACGCACTGAAAGCAAAACCACTATTTTAGAATTGCCTGTCATGTTATTCAAGTGATGTTCTCTATCGTTTGTACTTCTATAACAATTGTATTGTATATGTATATTTTGAATGGGGGCCGGAGGCCTTAAATACTTAAATTACTTTTTGAGAGGCTCGCAGGACAAATCTCGTATTGACGCACATCGAGGGCGGGCAATGTGAGTGCGAGGGACTGAGGATATAATAATGTTACATCATCGGGTCTCCCAGAGCTGGGCGTTCCCATACTTTCCACAATAATCACCAATTTCATAGGTAGGACTCACGCTCAAAATGGTTAACATCAACAATTGAAACCTTATTGCAGATAGAACAGTTTTCTACAGCAAACAAAGTTGGTGGGATTCGAAACCAAACGAGCTGATCATGACCACTGCGCTATCCCGCCCCCTTAGAACTATTGTAACGAATAATGTACAATAGATCATCAATTATAACTGCAATTGCACTGTGTCAAATTTCGTATTATAATTATAACAGGTGATCAATTCGGCAAATAACTGCGCCGACCAACATGAAATGTATCAATCACTCACTGTTCAGTACAGCAGGTTCTCCTTCAACTCTGACCTCTGCAAGGCCAAGGCCATCTGGTTTGGTGAACTTCATAAATCTGATTGGTCCAGTGTAAGAGCACGTGTAAGTCTGCGTGGGGCTCGCCGGGATGTAGGAAGGCCATTGGCCACATTGCACTACTTCCACATTGGGGCAGCTTACGTCATCCAGTGACATCCCAAAGATTGCGCTCAATATGTACAAGTTCCAGGCTGGAAAATATTGGATGAGTATTCATTTGAAATATTCATAAAGTATGTAAACAGTCACCTAAGAAGAACGGTTTAAATCAATATAACTGTTGAAATGGCCTTTCTCTCGGTTATTTATTGTGTTCATTATGGGTATGCCATTGTCATTATACCCTATGGAGTACAAAGAGTGGCTGTGTATCAAGTGACTGAGAATAGCGTTGTGTTGTTATTATTCCCCAAATATTGAGAGCAGTCAAAAATACAAACTGCGTTGTAAACCTTTTTTTGTCTTATTAGCCTCAAATCATATATTATTTTATCATTCAGTAAAATAATCATCGTGGTAAGTAGTATTTTATGGAGAAAATTCAAAATGAGATGATTACAGGTATATTTTTCGAAATTCATGCCTGAATTCACGTTCGTTTAATGAGTGAATTTTGGTAGTCAAGTTCATCGTTATCACGCCAGTCTATCAAATCAACCTATCAGAATAACTTGAAGTTGCTATGACTCATATCTGTTGTGAGGTATTGTTATGAAACACTTTACGAAGTTCCACGTGAGTAATACATGTAATAAAGAGTGATGAAAGTGATACTGCAATGCTCCTCTGGCAACGCCTTTCAACGTTAAATCAAACTATACCATAGTACTTACGTATGAAGGCTACAATGGTGATATTGAATACATTATAATATCCCTGCAGATCTCCCTGCCAGAAGGCAACCCCAGATGCATCGTTCATGGATCCACTCGGAGTGTTTATGTCTCCATCAACAGCGTACTCTGACTCTGCAGTTGACAACGTCGGAGATTGGACAGTCTTCTTGTTGAGCATGATGTTCACCGCTAAAGAAGGAAATCAGACGTTTAATAATCGATTGAGAATAGGTTGGAATCTAGGGCCTCAAGGCTAGTGACGTTCTTTTGCAGCCAGTGGATCATGTACCTTCTCCCCTTTTCAAGTGTTAACTTGGTTATAACGTGTTTGTTTTCGTAGTTTAAACCCTAAACAAACGTGTATCATAACATATATGTAAGTGGGTGTGCACAGTTACCAAACGAAGAATCGTAGTACCATGATCTATGAAATTGTGTATAAAAGATAATAATCAAGGCAGTACAGTCTCTACCCTACTGGAAATATAATATCGCTTCTTCTGCCTGTTTTTTTCTCAGCTAAGTGAAACTCTACGTCACTTTTAGTAATTAAAATATTGATATCAAATATGAAGTATTAACCCATTATATAAATTCGAAAAATATTGGAGTGGAAACTTCTCATAGTATTGTATTATTATGATAAACTATATATCGTTATCTAATCACATATCCAGAAATGAATAAAACAATTATCCGTAGTGTATTTCCTCATCAGGAAACATCTTCTCAAAAGAAAGAAATATTTCAAAAACATATATCGATCACTGCAGGAACAGACTTGTTGAAATCATATTGGCATCAGCGCAATCATCAGTAAATACCAATTAGCATGTAACACATGCATACTCTGAATGAAACATTGCAAACTCGAAACTGTGTGCGCTCATCATAGTAGTGTTAATTGTCAACAAGCATTTGTAACTATGGTGACATTACCATCGCAGCAAATCATCACTTCAAAATTAAGAATTACAAAGCAGGGGTCATATAATAGTGTGTGATAATAAATTAGATGTCAACAGAAACATGATACAGTTTAACTTTCTTGGTAATGTTTTAGTGTGACTGTTAAAACTTAAACAATATTTCCAAATCTAAGTGTGAACATTACATAACAATGTCTAGTTTGTACTGACATGCAAGTCAGCGCTTCTCCGGGACGTTATAAATAATGTCAAGGTCACCAACATCTAACCAGTCTTTCCTATTTGTGTAAGATATGATGAGAATTCAGTAAACTGTAGCTGGGATATCCCGCTGAAAAATGTAACATGCACATTCACATTATGAGCAATGTCATGGTTGCCCACATCTTATCAAGCCTGTGTCGTCCCTCCTAGAAACTCGATGACAAGGGTAAATCGCGATGTCTCGTTCTGATTTTGAAACTAAGATCAAGGTCTTAAACTGACGGAAACATTACTCTCACTGAGGTGAACCTTCATGAAAACTGTGAAAAGAATGTCAGTGAATCATTATTGAATTATTCCATGTCGGACGTACAGCAAACTATAACAATACACATGAAATTGAAGATGTGTTGGAAACAAGGATATCGATACACCTTTATTTCCCAGAAGTAATTAGTTATTAATGTTAACCCCCGGGTAAAAGCGAAGGAGATGACGTCGTAGCGCATTCCGTCTGTCCGTTCCGATAGGGGTACCTTTGTTCTGAAATCAACTTTAAATCTATCTTTCTGAAGCTTTACACGTGCTCTGGATCAGTGGTACGCATGTGCTGTTATGGGCGATTCAGTTGGATAATTGTGAAGTTATGGTCCTTGACTTAGAATGCTCGGCTTTTTATAAATCCGACTGACAGTACCTGAGTTCTGAAATCAACTCCTCATATTGTGTATGATCACCCTTCTGAAACTTTACATGTCATTTTGATATAAATCAGAGATACGCATGTGCTTAACGCATGGTTCAACATACTGCCTAAATGAAACTTAAGTAATTCACCTCGCTCGGACGAATCTGATGAGAGCTCGCCTCGGTGACAGCTGCACGGTAATTTGTGACATGACGTCACGGATAAGAAATTGAGAACTATTGCATAAACACTCATCGAAAGTAATTTGTATAAATGCCATTAAGACATGTAATGCCAAGTTTTCATTGAACTCGAATGTAGTAGTAAATAGCATCGATATTCCGGTACTGACATAGTCAATCCATAAAAATGCCCACGATAAAATTTGCCAGGCGAAATGATTTCCTATTATAATTTGTAAGAGGAACTACGTCTCCTTGCTGTGGGTTGGAAAAATCAACTCTTGAAGAAAATTGATAACCCTGATGAACCATTTATTAATTTATACTAAGAAAATCAATTCGAAACCTTTTTTACCCGCAAAATACTTAAGTACGTATACGAAATGGAATTTGATTAACGGCCACAGTTCTTCTTTTAATACTTTTACCCTTGTCAGGGCGGTCCCCCACTGGATTCCTGTCACATCTTACACAATAAATACTCACCGCATGTGCTTAACGTGAAAATGGTTCGAGTTATGAAACTTGTATTAGTATTTGAAACTTGATGTGTTTCTCTTGACAAATAAAACCCGTAGTCGTAAAAGTCGTATTCATTAACCTTCTACATGTAACATTTACCTTGACCATAACTTTTAATTCATCAGCGTAGACCTTTAAAAATCCTGACGTCATGATATTGACTTTCTTGTGGGGTGCATTTTGTGAACACTTTAGCCATCGCCATAATTTCTCATTGATCAGTGATATGATTTCAATATTGGACATGTCTTTATATTGTCACTGAAACATTCAGACGACCTCTTAATAGTCATGTTAAATGCAAAATTAATCTAGATGATAATATTTGAACTAATAAATTATTCTCACAGTCTAACTGCTTTAGAGGATAATATGTTAATCAGTAGCACAAACACCGAAGGTCTCAGAGCATATAATTATATATCATCCAAAACTTGGTTCCACAGGAGCTTGTATGAGGTCAACAGTAGGTTTTGAACAATGCCCTGTTGGCGTCAGTTACATGACATCAAATGAGTATGCATCATGAAGTAATGAAATCACAATGCCACACTGCTATGACATCACAGCACTGGAAGTCAAATGGCAGTTTTGTGTTCAAATATGTTCATTTTTCATTAAAAAGTAATGACGACTGATTTTGGATGATAAATAGAATCTAATCTAAAATATATCAACACTTGTTGATAAATGACAATTGGGTGAGATTCTCTATTAATTTATTTAGTTTTTTTGGACGCGCGCATCTGTCATGTTATTTGTTTTCTGTTTCGTTCTCACATTTATTTTTTAAGTTAAATGTATTATAATGTTTGAAGATTTCGTCACTTGTGAAAATTCCAAGTGTTTTTAAGATTTATTGCAAGAACTTACTTTCTTGACTTCTGGTAATTGCAGATATATCACGCAAAGCTCTGGCAACTTGTCTTTTATTCATCACCACATGTCGTATTTCGTCTACAGAAGGGGGTATTTCCTGCTTACACCGGCAGGGCAAATTAACTGCTTCTCCGTTTACAACTGGCACTCCTAAACTCGCTGGATGAGGACAAACGTATAGACAGTCATTCTTGTTAAATGGACACGTGACCAATTTCGTGAACCCGCTTTTGATAACAAAATATAAATTACCATTAACATGGACCACTTGACATTGATACACATTGTGTTCATCTTTCGACTAAGTGGGCTTTGTCAAGAGGTGTGTTGATTTGGGGTTTCACTTATATCACGGCTGCTTGTATTGTTGTAGGGAGAAATCGCAAAACACCATTCTGACTTTGCATTGCGGTTATCCTGCAACAATCGACTTGAACCAGTGAACCGTGGACGGTGCTTCGGGTAATGTAGTAGTATATACTTCGGGTATGATTGCACCCAAACGTTACTGCATACGGCACACTTCTCTACAGCAGACAATGTATTTCAGTAAATGCATCCTACACAAAGGTCAAGGTCCAAGGTTATGACCTCAGTATCACATGGGAAACCTCCTATGCTGATGAATTAAAAGTAATGGTCCAGCTTAAAGTAACAAAAATTGCAATTTTAATTTTGGTCAAATAAAATGACATTTAACAATGCTTAAATGCTTTAAACACATCTAATTGATCATTCAAAAGTAAGAACCAGGCTAGGTTCAAGGTTTCAGTTATTAACTGAAGGTTAACTAAGGAAAGTTAAGAGCTCTAAGCTATGTATGTATACCTTTTGAAGAAATCATGATATTTTTGCTCATTGTTGGAGAAGTGGATATGAATAAATCATCGTTTTATTTCTTCACAAATTGTATGTTTTTATATGAGATCGGAGGGACAGTGTGCGAGTTGATTTAATTTGACAGTCTTTGTCAGTTGTCACAATGTTAAAGGATACACTACCAGCGATCGAATTGACAGAATTAAAAGACGATGCAGCAAACACTTCAACATACTGCCTAAATGAAACTTAAGTAATTCACCTCGCTCGGACGAATCTGATGAGAGCTCGCCTCGTTGACAGCTGCACGGTCATTTGTGACATGACGTCACGGATAAGAAATTGAGAACTATTGCATAAACACTCATCGAAAGTGATTTGTATAAATGCCATTAAGACATGTAATGCCAAGTTTTCATTGAACTCGAATGTAGTAGTAAATAACATCGATATTCCGGTACTGACATAGTCAATCCATAAAAATGCCCACGATCAAATTTGCCAGGCGAAATGATTTCCTATTATAATTTGTAAGAGGAACTACGTCTCCTTGCTGTGGGTTGGAAAAATCACCTCTTGAAGAAAATTGATAACCCTGATGAACCATTTATTAATTTATACTAAGAAAATCAATTCGAAACCTTTTTTACCCGCAAAATACTTAAGTACGTATACGAAATGGAATTCGATTAACGGCCACAGTTCTTCTTTTAATACTTTTACCCTTGTCAGGGCGGTCCCCCACTGGATTCCTGTCACATCTTACACAATGAATACTCACCGTCCACTTGAGTTTGTTGATCATGACGTTAGTTTCAAGGAAACAGCAAAGCTTTGCATTTTTCAGCATGCTTGCTAAGCTTGTCAGCGAAATATTTCCAGAAAGGTCCTTTGAATATTCTTCATATTTTACACAGGGCTTATTCTAAGACACAACAAAGCATAAACTGATCTGCTGAAACTGCAGCTTTTTATCTCATCGGTATGTTATACCGTGGGTATTCTCGTCGCCCTTCCTGTCCGTCTGTTTCGTCATTTCGTTTCCGGAGAAGAACTCGAAAACCGTTCATGATATCTTTCTGAAACTTTCCATGTGTATTACCCACCAACTGCAGAGGTGCCTTTTGATATTGTCAGATTTCTGAAATTTTATCTCGTTTCCATGATTTCGACTTTGTTCAGGTTTGTTTCCAGAGCACAGCTCCAAAACTCTTCATCATATCATGAAGTGGTGCCTTTTGATATTTTCTGATTCCCGAAAATTTTATTTTTTTCCGTTTCCATAGAAACGTGTTTGATTTGGACTTTGTTCAGAGATAGGTTCTTTACCGGAGCACAGCTCCAAATCTCTTCACCATATCTTCCTGAAACTTTTCATATGTAGTATTCACTAACTGAAGTAGTGTTTTTTCAGATTTTCAGATTTCTGAAATTATTTTTTTTCGTTTCCATAGAAACGCGTTGGATTTAAACTTCGTACACAGATAGGTTCGTTACCGGAGCACAGCTCCAAAACTTTTCATCATATCTTCCTGAAACTTTTCATATGTATTATCAACTAACTGAAGTGGTGGTTTTTCAATTGTTTTTTTTTCGTTTCCATAGAAACGGGTTGCATTTGAACTTTGTTCACAGATAGGTCTGCTTCCGGAGCAGAACTCCAAAAGCCTTCATAATACTTGAAACTCAGCATGTGTATTTCCGACTAACTGAAGTATAAGATATACAATTATCTGTCAAAGATGTGTTTTACAAATTATGTGGGACCGGTGGGACAGGTCATCTTCTGATGACTCGTGTTAATGTTTCTAGATGTCGTAATTTCTTGGTCATGGAATCGAGTGAGACATAAGGTAGGCCTATAGTATTAATTTCAAGAACAAATTCATGCTTTTAGTAAGGGCAACGTCTTAACTTCACTCTATTGTATAATTTGACTGTTTTGATTTATTTACAAATATCTAATTTAAATTATAAGGGGACTGATAGGATTCGTCATCTTCTGATGCATTTTGCTGACATTGATAAAGACATGAGTTACCTGTCACAGAGCTGATAGACACAGCAACAAATAGTGCTCCGATGGTCTTCATCTTCTATACACGACCGATTATCTGGAATAGATTGATAAGTAAATATAATGTGTATAGGTGTTTGCTTAAACAAAATTGCTTCAGGCGAAAACTATATTCAGAAAACATCATATATTATAAAATTGCTTCAGTTCCCTTAAACTATCATCATTGTTGAAAGGGTCCATGACATATGGCGTGATTCAACAATCTTCGCTATCTTTCCAAGATGCTATCGCTCTAAAACTTCGGATAATTCTTCCATGCTGACTCCGTGGCCTTGAAAATCTTAGGTCGACTTTGTCTTAAAGGTGCATCCATTGTGTTGTTAGGGCAACATATGGCAAACATTATCAATGGTGTTGTTTTATAGGGAAGAACTGACTATTGCCGAAAATTACTTTGTTAATGGTAGTCGATTCATTATTATGACCAAAATCAAATAATGCACCGCGATTGGCGCGCGTTTAGTAGTTATAATATTTTTTTAAATTCATTTACAATAGACAAAAGACAAATTTGAGTTGATAATGTTTGATAGGTAATATAACTACTGTGCAAGTAAATGAGACATATTGTACTTTCTGCAGAAGTATAATGATGTTGGTCTATTTTCATTGGAAACTAGTAATTTTTATGTAATTGGCGTCTGGGGTCAATATGTAAATTGAGCGAAATTATTTGAACATAAATCACCACATATGGTATTTTGGCACGTATTAAATCCAAATAAAATACTTTTAAGGACAATGGCTGCACCTTTAAATCATTGGTGACTCATTGGGTTATAACTAAGATTTTATCATAATTGTTTATGTTTGGTTACTCCGTGGCTTCTTATAAAGGCCACATATACCAAAACATATCTTTGTTCGTCTTCTTCTCAAGAACTTGGTGTTCTGGAAAGCTGAAATCTTGTGTAAAGACTCCATGTCCAATCAATGCAAATGTAGATTATGAAATGTAGATGTATTAACCCTTTGAAACCAAACTGTTCCTTGAAACTTTTATGTTTGCACCTTATATGATATATTATGTAAATCCTGATGAGCCACAGAGGCATTGTCTGTTTGCATTTTATCACTGCTTTCATTTATATGTGGCATGCTTGATTTAGGGGAAGGTTTTGGTCGGAAAACCAATATTTCGTTTATGATGTAAACTTCGTAATATAACCAATGCTTAATTATACGTTTTTACATTTATATTTTGATTAAACCGTTCCCTCTCGGCACTGTTAAATCCAATTGTTCGCCTTACTTTTCATTTCAAACCAAACGACATCTACCACTCAATAAAACTATTTATCAAATATTTTAACCAAATTAATGATTGTTAACGTATATATGATAATACATGTATTAAAAGTAACGTTATGAGAATTTTCAATTTCATAATTTTCTATGACAGTTCGAGTGTAGACTAATAAGCTTATAGGACGCATTTGCATTACACATTAGACTTACATAGTTCATACCAAAAAGCCAATACACCTACCTTCTCCTTGAGTGAAATTCTAGGAGTGACTGACAGTTTCATGTACTTACTGTTGAACGTGTAAAGACATCAATAGATCTTGATGGAACAGGAAACAATAACCCAATACCGAGTCGATACTCTCCGACGATTGCTTCCGTATTTCCCGAATACACATCAAACATATCAAAACTGTTAATCGTTAGGTAACATCTGATCAGTGTGCTCAAGTTGCACATTGACGTCAATGTACGACTTGAAATAATAACTTGAGTTGTCCACAATGTACTTACAGTATTCATGATAGAGAGATTTTACAATTCCTGTGTTCGGGCGGAGTTGAACAACCGTAATGTGTTTCAAGTCGTATCGTGGACAAGGGAAATCATGTAATTGTAACTCTTTGTTTGTAATGCAACAGGACATATAGTAATACATTGTCAAAATATCACAAGAATATATGTATATATATCAAAAAGATTGAAACAGTATACTTAGGTCTTGTTTACTTGACCCCAAACTTGTTGAAGACGTAAACCACATGCAGGTAAGAGGTACTAGCATTTTCTGTGCTCCATTCAATTCTTCCATCCCAACCTACGTATACATTGCATATAGACTATGTTTCACGATACTCCCCAGATCCCTGGCGGTGAAAGTTTGCGACACTGGTACCGTCCTTAGTGTTGTTAAATCAAACATCAAATGAACTAATGTCTTGAATAGTTACATATTAAAAAAACAAGAACATGTATAAGACGATGTCTTATGTATTAGAACTTCTTCTATTGCATGTACAATGTTTCGTAACTTTTCCCTGTCCCTTCACTGGGTGTATGACGAAGCGGGGACCATCCCAAAACGTACCGATCACAATAAAGACATGTTGTCCTCCATTAAAGATAGTCTCACACAACAGATTGATTTACATAAAAATGTTCCTTTCGTTCTTTTACTTCGATAAGAAATGTCTTCGAATACATTTATCATCGAATGTCTTGTTAAAAAATATAACAAAGAAGTATTTCTATCTGTATCAATAAATAAATAATATATTGATAACATCATGACTTATGTAAACCTGGTCGATAAATTAACACTGCGAATTTGGTCCAATAATGGATTACTGACGTTACGAGTATACTAGGTTCATGGAGGTCTGTACTAAAGTTTCATTTCATAACATACATACTTTGCAAGCACATTTCAGAAACTTAAGTTTTAATCCCTGAATATAGATATTTGTTTATATCGATCATATCAACGCCGCTAAATTGATTATTGAACAGATATATTTATGCGTAGGAAGAGGTAGCCCATTGAACGTTATGGGTTTGTCACGGTTGGTTATTAACAGTATATTTGGTGGTATAAGGGTAAGAAAAAGTTACAATAAACCATAGTAGGGATATGCTTACACAAATCTAGTTCATGTTCATATACCCATACCACGTTATTTTCAGTAAAATGATCATTAGTTATATACACTGCAAAAAATGGAGTTTTGGTATTTAACACAAACCTAAACACATGCCGTGCCTGCTTTTAAACACATGAAAGATAAAAACATGTTTGAACCAAAACACCTGGAATAATGTGTTTAATATCAAACATATATATATATAACTAATAATGCTGATAATATATGCATTTTCGGTTACTAATGGTAGAGGTGATACAAACAGCACATAGGTTTACATAAAAATCTTGTTACACATTGACCAATATTTGTAAAATATATCAAACTTATCATTAACATTGGCATTGTATTTTCTTATTATATTTCTTTGTATTCTGTGAAGACCGTTAACTCGGGCTGCGTTCGTTTTACACAAAGTGTGTCGCACATGCGATGAAACTCCTAATCGACCCGTGTGTCAATCTACACTGTAGTTTAGCTAGAGTCTGTCCAGCTTAAACGAGGAGGGGGTTGTGAGAGTAACGGAATTACGGAAATGGACGCGGTATTTTCAACAAGCTGTCGTCTATATTCTTCCTTATATTACTCTTCCGGCTTACTAACATATAATATATTAATAAGAACGCTTTCTTGTCCTCAATACATTGTACATCAGCGCCAGTTTAAGCGTGCAGAGTGTCAATCTTTTAACGTCTTTTGGTATGACGCGACCTGGAATCAAACCCCGGTCTTCAAAGTGATGTACGGACGCTCCACAAACTGAGCTACATACGTATGGACACATAGTGCGCAAATAGCCGACGAGAGGTTTTGATATGGGTAAATGAAAATAGTACGCTTTTGAGTAAACGTCATTATTTATACTTACCGTTGATAACTCACTGTAGCAATTGAGTTCCTCTCAATTTGATCACTCGACCAGATATAACGCTGATAAACAAATGAGAGTTACCTCCCCAAACCCCTGTCCCCGCTAGGTGGCTAGAACCCTCTGACGTCATTCCTTCCTCCTGGAGCCTGGACGCAGGTAGCTCTCAGACTCGCAGGAGGGGAGGTGGGAGGTGGAATAAAGACCGGTGAGTTATCAACGATGAGTATAAATAATGACGTTTACTCAAAAACGTACTGTTATTTACATACTCAAGTTCATAATTCACCGTAGCCAGCATGCCACTGAAGGAGGTGGGCTGCGAGGCAACGCGAGAGCGGGAAGGTAACTCTACCTCTGCCCCCTTCCTCCCCTTTGGGAGGTTGGCGACTATCAAGCGAAAAAACAGCTGGCACTACTAACCGAACCGAACCGAACCGAACCGAACCGAACCGAACCGAACCGAACCGAATCGAACCTGAGTGCCCAAACCTAAAGGATACCAGGTTCCCACCCCTGTGGGGTCGGACCAACAGACCATAAGGGTCGTCAACTAATAAGAGAAAACAGGACAATCAAAAAAGAGTGTGATGCGAAGTTTATTAACAGTGCACTCACTGGGCCTAGCCCCTAACGTGACGAAGGGAATCCCCTGGACGGGTGTCCCGAGGAGGTACGCTGTTGAGCAAACACTTGAGGCCCTTGCCTCGCCACGCCAAATCTTCAGTTGACAAGTCGCGAAAGTAGTGGTTAGCGAACACCATGCCAGACTTCAAAAAACAGCCCGCAATGATGTCCGCTACCGGGATGTTGCTGTGAAGTGACATAGTCCTTGAGACCACCCTGATCTCATGCGGGTTAGAGCGAGCAGGCGGAGGGAGGTTTGCGCCTTGTAGGCATTCAACACTGCCGACCTGAGGTACACCCCTAATAGTCTCTTGTCTATCTCACCGAGATGGTTCATAACCACCGCCAAGTCCCACTCCTGAGGCCTTGATTTCTGACGTCCCTCCACCTGACGGTAGGTTTTCATAATCTCTTTGAGCACAAGTATGTCTTTACCCGGCTCTCGTTTACAGAGGAGGGACATAATCGCGGCCACGTTGGTATTAATGGAGGAGGTCTTCAGACCTCCCCGCGTGCGGAGGTGAACTAGATACTCTGCCCAGGCTGCAGTCGCGCTGTCTGTGTGGACTAGCAAAACTTACCCCCTCAGGCGGGTCAACCAGTGCCCGATCGCTAGGTGGATTGCGTCTAATTTTAGGACGTTGATGTGGCGTTCCGCTTGCGCTGGAGACCACACGCCCGCCGTTTGTTCTAGGCCCAGATGGGCCCCCCACCCTTGAGTGGAGGCGTCCGATAACATTATGTTTTTACAAACATGGATGACAACTTTAGAAACCTCTTCGAAAGCAACTATCTATAGTATATTTAAAAATCCATCTCTTAAATTCGAACAATACCTTCATTTTTTACATTATCATTCCTTGTTGAAATTCCGAACTGCTAATCATTTTCTTCCAATCGAGACAGGCAGATGGCAACGAATTCCAGTTAGCAATAGAAAGTGTACATTGTGTAATTTAAATGATATTGGTGACGAATTTCATTATTTATTTATATGCCCAAAGTTAACGTTCGAAAGAGAAAAATATATTCATAAATATTATTATATTAAACCAAATATATACAAAATGAATTCCCTTTTTAACACTTCTAAGCTTGGTACTTTAAGAAAACTGTCAATGTTCTGTAAAATTATAATGTCGTTATTCAAAAAATATTGTCCATAACTTCACAATGTCTCTACTTTTAATTTAATTGCTGTGACCTTATATTCTCTGTTCTTCTGTATGTATGTAAATATGTATGTAACTCTTATGCTGCAGTTTGCAGCCTGAGTTCTTGTAATAAAGTTCAGTTCAGTTCTGTAACGTGGCCAGAGGAGGCCGGAGGGGAACCCCCGAGAAGACATTGTCCACCGCCCTCCACTAGGCTTCGGGTAAAGTCTTGAGCCGAGGTCAGTAGACCCATTAGCTGCTGCCAGAGACAAAGTGGTAGCTGTTCGCGGAGGGCTCTGGTCACGAGTTCATCGCCCCACCCCTTGATCAACCAGACCAGCATCCTGAACACTCCTATTACAATGTCCCACTGGACTGCGAGAACCGACGGGGATTGGTGATGACCGAACCCGTCGTCCAAGTACATCGCGAACTGTACTATGTGCTGGGTCACTTGAGTGAACAGCCACGTAGCCGATGATATCCCGAAGGGGAGACCCGCCAGAATGAACTGGAGGTACCTGCGATCCGCGGGGAAGATGCGGATGTACAGGTCCGCATCCTGGAGGACGAGTGATATCATCGGGTTAACAAGAAGCCAAAGGTACAAGTACCTAAGTAACTATACACTGAGGAGACCGAGAGACAGAAACTCTGTCTTACACAAAAACCCAGGTAAGAGAGGTTAATAGCAAGAAGAAGAACCTAAGAACTCTAGATTATAATATAACCCGGTCAAGGGTACATATCTGTATGGTGTATGGTTCCGGTTAATTGATGAGTTAAACAGAAAAATTATAGCCGATTGTTGATCAGACCCGCGGTGAATCAACAACATAACAAAGGAATAAATAACTAAATAAATAAGGTAGTTATTTCATTTTATCAAATACCTCTATAATTCCTTTAAGAATTAGGACATAAATCCATTCTGTTTTATATTTTGGGGTTGTATGTTGTGCATTTTTTACCCCTAAATTTAATTTCAAACCGAGCTTGCGAGGTTTGAAATGTTAATTTAGGGGTAAAATGACTAATTAGGAAAATAATGAGGAACTCTTTCGTCTTGCGCCAAAGCGCTGTGCTTGGGTCAAACCAGTACAGACCGGTTTCACTCGCCCGCGACCCTTCGGTGCAGTTCACTTTTCAAAGAACATGCTTCAATCAAAATATCAAAACAAACACTAAAACTTATTTCAATGTAACTTATCTTTATTCAATTGATGATAATATCAACAGAAAACCCATGTTGGAAGTCATCAGACTCACAGAAGCGATTTTCAAGTAAATACATAGTCCGACCTATCTCCCCTACAAGGCCGACAAGGACCAATCCCATTCAAGGGGCGCTACTCTGAAAGTAGTTATTCACTACAAGCGAAGAGTTTGAGACTTGAAGAAAGCCTGACAAGAACGCTTTTTGTGTCATGGTTGAGGACATCGTGGAAGGAACTGGGGTCATTTGGGATTGTGAACTGGAGGCAGTGGAAGAATTTTGCAAAATAGAGGAATAACGCCGCTTCTGTTCATTGGATGAATCGCTGTTGTATGAAGCGAGCGACTGTTGATTTCTGTGCCCCGTGATTTTCACCGAGTGCTTTTTTGTATACATCCGCGGAGCAATGTGAATCGGTCGCAAATATTTAGAGATGATTATCGGTAAAATAATTACTCCAAAATTGATACGAGGAACCAATCAGAAAGCAGTATTTTCATTCTAAATATAGTGTGTTAGAATGCGTATTTAATGTCGGCCATATTGTTTTTACCAAGTGTGACACTCATTTGAGCAATACGCGTCGTTCGCGCTAAGGGGCAACTGAGCTTAAGCAAGAAAACGAAGGCAGTCCTGGGATATTATCTTCGGAACCAGTCCATTACAGCGTTGTTAAACCTAACAGCAGCTACAGCACTGGGACACAGAATCAGTCGACCATGTCATCACTGCCGCGGACCTCTTCTTACACATCGACACAAGATCAACAGAGTTATATGGGCCAGGCGAGATAAACTGTTGTAACGTCGATACTGGGCACGCGTTCTTTCCCCTGACGAGAACAGATTTCATGCCTACCAATGAACCAATACCAAACGTTCCCTTTGTGCAGAAAAACCTTGAAAAGCCAACATTAATCTTGAAAACAGCAATCTAAATACAATACAGATAGACATAAATATTGAAAGGTGCAATGAAATCTATAACTATAAAATTAATGGTCTCTGCTCAGGCGGACAAAATTAAACTTTGAACTACGACATTTTAATCTGAGTTGCCTCACGTATATAATGGACTTTAAATACATACAAATAATGATGTCATTCACTTAATACGAATAAAGTGTAAACTAAACAAGTGAGCACACAAACAAATACAAATAGCATAATAGAAATGCATTAAATGAGGAAGGGGAAGTACGTGCCGTCTGTCCATGCTCGCAGATGTAAACACACTGTATAGAGACTGACTCTTCAATGTACGCATGTGCGAGGTTATCTGTCGCCGAGTTTTCGTTTTCAGGTGCTTGATGATTAGTTAACGTTGCACTTTTCACAGTTTCTGTGCTGCGGTATTATATATAAGTTGTTATTTCAATGATTAGTATAGGCTTTTTCAGGTTTATCTGCGCGGTGGGTAGGTTTTCTTTGGTAATCTGCATATTCAGGAAGGGTGATCGGCAGCGTGTGCACCGAAGAGCTGGTAATTGTTTGACTACGAAGTGCGTCCGCCAAGTCCGGTCATTTGGAGGCTAATGGTTTCTGTGGAATATGCAAGATTGCAAGATGCAATCGTTATTCTAAGAAACTGAATGCAGAACCTTAATATATCATGATGACATTTTACAGTCAGTTGTTGTGCCATTTCTTCAACAACAGCCTATATGAATATTGTCCAGTAGGATAATGAAATACCACACACGGCAAGACTTACTCAACACTGCCTCGCCAACATTCAGGTTTCTACATGGCCGTGATGATATAAACCCCGTCGGACACTTAAGGGACTATCTCGGTCCACAAGTCAGAGGTCGTTCTGTGCCTCCAGTCAACCTCCAAGAACTGGAACAATGCCTCCTAGATGAATGGCAACACATCATCCGACGATTGACGCCATACGTCTGTAGACGTATTCCTGCGTGTATTAATGCTCACGGTGGACATATCCGTTTCTAGGGTGACTTTGAGACCTGTGATATGACATTTTCCCCCACCTACTTTATTAGTACTTTAGTAAAATGTTCATTTAAAATAAAGTTTATACTTTTACATGTTGACCGAGGAAGCTAATGGAATGTACATGATCTACATGCTCCTCCCGTACAGGTTATTCAACTCATAACCGAGAGTCTTCTTGTGACAGGAGTGGATTTTCATTATTGATTGCAAGCAAAATCAGCGATGCTAACTGCAGAGGTCTTTTAAAAATGGGCGTTGATTGTGTTCACGTTACTATTGAGAAACCACGAGTTCCCTACTAATGTAATACGACTTTCGATTGGATGGAAATAACGTCTCTCAGTGAGTTTCATTTCGTGAAAAAGCTTAATATATTTTAACATATGACAATCTTCAAAAGAAATCTCTTCGATGTTGTCACAGTCCTAATTAAAGAATGTATCGTTTATCGAGAAACCTAGCCTGCAGACACCGGATGCATTCACCAGCTACCGCCCATGGAATAAAACAATTAACTGAGCCACGTCCCATAACTATCAACCTTGCTATAGGCTACAGCATTGAATGGGATATATTGGCTTCATTAAGATTAATTAATTGCTCATCAATAGAATCCTCTAAAGGCAAATGTTATTTAAAATATGAAATATTGGCTTAATTATCAACTATTAAGTATCTATTTTATACGGATTTGTGTCTGGAATGAATTATTTTTATGTGTGAGTTTATATCCAACTCTGTTAATAAATTCGGCGGTAAATATTCTTTGTCTGTCATGATCATCATGTGTACTCACTGGTTCTCTCCCCACAGTCAGTTCTTCCCGTGTAACTTCTATTGTAAATGTGTCATATTTCTGGCTTTTCCATCATTTTTCTCCCTTGTTTCTATCAAACGAAATCTTGTCTTACATTGACTCTAGTGAGTTCAAATAGTTCAGATGTCTTGGCCTTTGACTGAAAAGCGTGTTTGTATTTGCATATATAATATGCAATTCGAACATGTTTGACATTTTAAAATTATAACAATAAACTAAAGTACAACAGAAAGTACACACCTCAGGTAGTTTCGATTTCTTCACTATTGTAAACGAATATGATACATTTGATTATGTCACGATTACAATAACACATATCTGCAGTTTGAATGAAGTAATTGGTGACTGGTTAATTTTTAGTAAAAGATCGTTGTTTATTGTATACAGGGGTGAGAAATGAAATGTATACCAACATGACCCGTACCATGTTTAAAATGTAGATATTTTCAGAATGAGGCACATTTGTAGATTTTCACGTATTATTATATGCCGATGAACATTTGTGTTCATCCAAATTAAATTTGAAAGAATTTATAAACTCAAAATTCCATTCCAAAACAATAATGTAAATACTTAATAAAAAATATATATATTATTTGACTGATAATTTAACTCCCACACTTTTCAGTTCTTCGCTATTTCGCATCACATCTTCGCTTATTCGCATCCTACCTTCGCTTTATCGCATGATACCTTAGCTATTTCGCATCCTATTGTCACTAATTCGCATTATACCCTCGCTATTTTGCATCACACTTTCACTAATTCGCATCCCATCTTCGCTATTTTGCATTACACATTCGCTACTTTGCATCCTACTTTCGCTATATCGCATCACACCATAGTGTCTCCGCATCTCTCTTTTGCAACTTCGCATCGCACCATCGCTAATTCGCATTATGTCCTTGTTAATTCGCATCACAACTTCGCTATTTCGTATCCTACATTTGCTAATTCATATTATACCATCACTATTTTGCATAACACAATCGCTACTTTGCACCCTACCTTCGCTATATCGCATCACACCATCGTGTCTTCGCATCACACTTTTGCAACTTCGCATCGCATCTTCACTATTTCGCATCCCACCTCCTCTAATTGTCATCATACCTTCGCCATATTTCGCATCACACCTTCGCTTTCTACCTTTTCCATTTAGAATAACATCTTTGCTACTTCGCATCCTAAGTTGGTCACACTGTAAACTGCTACACTAGCACAGAAAAGTTAACGAAGTGGAGCATGTTTTAAATTAGCCAGTGATGGATACCGGCGTGTGTTATGACTTGCGGGGAGTGTTGTTTTGTCCAACGATCGGAAGCATGACCAAAACAAGACAAGAATAGGAGACAACTGTCTAAAAAGTTCTGCTTTGTTCTTTAACATTCGCGAAAATGTGACTTCTTCAAAGCGTGATGGCCAATCATTATAATACAAACATCCATCAAAGTTTGTTTGAAGACGTCGACCTCCAGCAGAGATTTTACAATTTGAAGCAATAATTTGCCCCTTGATGTTTACGATTTGCAAAGCTCAAACGGTACTAATTGGTTTGTTATGTTATGTTTGTTATGGGGTAAGCTGGTACTTCATGCCAAATCTTAACATAACAGTTATAACACACAATCTACTTAACCATATGGTCCCCATAACATGTTTCGCCAATCTTGCTCTATTTTGTGTTCTTTATAGCAGGAAACGGAGTACGAAATCGGTTCCAATGTTTGCAATGAATATGAACGAATACAACGTATTTTTCAGCGGAATGATATTAAAGGCGCTGTAGCGTGTTGTTTTACATATTTTGCTTTCTCAAATTTGCTATTTCTTTTAAAATTGTACACATTATAGTTTTATGTTAGATGGTAAAACATCTCATTACACGACCAGATAAATCTTATCCATTGAAAGACAATGGTGCGACGTATAAAGCGACTGTTTGGTGGAACTCGTAAGCGTGAGAGGTATTTTTGTAGACCTCATGCGAATTCTATCATGGTGCCATAATCAAAACTCTACAAAACTCAGATCACTTGAACTACATTCTTGCGGCCATTATAATGTGAACACCTTAAAATGGCCGCTCGAATTGAAATGTACTCGCATGGCTCAACCGAACAATGTACATTTGTTTAGAACTATTTTTATTGATTTATGAGTATTATTTAGCCATTGCTAACACTTACATGTGTATTTACCTTTTCGTGAAATCATTTTCAGTAAGAAAAATCTGCTACGGCGCCTTTTACCCAAATTTTTAATGTGATCAGCATTTATAAGATGTCTGAGAAAGTCAAATTTATGAAAATCATCAATAAATATACAGAGGCAGTTTATGATATACCATTCAAACATAATACAATCTGATGCGGCCATTTTGTTTTTCAATTCTAAAGAAGAAAATAATTTTATTCAGCTTATATCTAATTTATTTGTGATCAGTATTTATAAGATGTCTGAGAAAGTCAAATCTTAAAAAAATAGCAATAAATATACAGAGCCATTGTATATATTTATATATTTTATATCATACCATTCACACCAAATACCATGGCGGCCATTTTTTTTTTTTTTTTAAATTTGAGGGTTTTATTTATATTTTATAACTTGGTGTCCAACCTAATCATGACCAGTACCCTTTGAATGCCCCATAGAACACTTTTAATAAAATTTGACATATAGAGTTTTAGTAATGAACCAAACAATGTGATCGCCTGCATTTTTTTCGGAAATGTTGGCGGCCATTTTGTTTTTCAATTTTGATGGTCAAAAACACTTTTTTGATCTTGGTATCCTATTTTCGTAATCAGCACAATTTAAATAAGATAGACTGGATACCAAATCCTTCTAAAAAATTCCTCTTGCTCTATTATTTGAGCCTTTCTTCAGAATTGGGTCTAGGCTATTTCCTCAATATTCAAGAGCAAGTGTACATAGTGTTTACCCAATGCACATTTAGTAGGGCGCAGCGCCCTGTCCTTTTTCTGTAGCGCTCTGTCCTTTTTTCTGACGACCCTGCCTTGTCCGTAGCCCAAACTTCGTATCAACATTTAAATAACTTACAAGTACATAATTAGTTCATTGTAAAGTTGTCATTATTTTTTTACATAAAAATGATGTGCCTGATATATACTTATCGTAAAAATGGTTGACACCCCCTAATAGTTAGAGCAATGAAATGTTATATAAACAACGTGTCAGTTTCGGTTATTTTTTTGGAAAAACATGTATAAACATGATGTATTTTTGTGAATAGTGTCCTTGAAAATTTGCTATTTCTCCGCGTGTACTTTAAAAAACCAAAGAAGGGGAAATATCAGAAAAATGAAATTTAGTCAAAAGGATTCATACCTTTTGTCTTGAGATCTTGGCATTGGTACATTGTTACAGTGTTTGAGTGTTCTCATTTCGGTTGTAATAAATAAGTGAAAGTTGCATTTGATAAATGAATTCTACTGAATTCAAATATACCCAAAATCAGACAAAAACTATTACTTCATTATGTCAAAACTGTTACTAAAAATATCCTCGAATTTTCTTATTGTTTTACCAAAGTGTATGTTCAAATATGAAAACACTTTAGAAAATATCATAGAAAAACATTAGCATCCGAATATCTTAAATAATTCAGACTTAGTTTGAGTGAAAAGCAGTGAGATGTCAGAAATGTTACCGCTTATGTCCAATCTCTCACCAGTGTTTACGGCAACAGAACTGACGGTAACATATTTGACTATTTCCCATTTATCAGTTCTAAAACAATGATTGCTCCTGTTTTAACAAATGACTCACGTGACTGATGCCTCATTTTGCTTTACTGTGGAATTACTACTTTTTTGATAATAAGTTGTTACATATATTTTATTCATGGTCACAGATTGACAATAACATTTACAACGTACATGTATGTTAACTAACTGCAGTTTATTTTCTTAATTAAACTTCTAACAGTGCAGTCACACTGCCATGCAATGGAAAGGCAGGTACAAGCGGGCCCATGACAGGAAGTTGCATTATTGTTAGCACCAAGGGAGCAATCAATTTTTGCATATGATTCATCATTGTAACAGAACTGTCACGAAACCTTGGGACAGACGGAAATATTAATAAAAAGTTACAAAAATAATTACAAATTGATGTTGGTGATAATTTACCGGCTGGTTTGCCTATTAGCTTGTATGAGATCATTAACAAATGTGAATTTTTATTTCATTCATGATTTCAATAAAAATTCTACAAAATATTGTTTATGAAAATACTTTTGATAAAATGATTGTAGTGAGCAGACGAAATGTGCCTTTATTATTTTTATTTTAATTATTACAATATTTAAAATTTTCAGCAAATAGCACGGACATGAAATTTACACTTTTTTTTAAAAATTGACTCATTCGCGTAAAAAGTATAACAATTACAAATGTATTGTATAGAGATCTCTCCAGGATTCGAATCCCTCGAGGGGCACGGCACTTTGTCTGCAGTAGAGAACTGTCTTACATGGCGCTGCGGCCATTCCCCCAGCCATAATACTAGCAGTCGTGATATAAGTGAAAC
The DNA here is from genome assembly GCA_936450465.1 of Gibbula magus. Taxonomy (NCBI): domain Eukaryota; kingdom Metazoa; phylum Mollusca; class Gastropoda; order Trochida; family Trochidae; genus Gibbula; species Gibbula magus. Next base: position 26,582,256 of record OW388306.1, read on the forward strand.
ACTATTGAAAGCGGCGTTAAAACCCCAACTCACCTCACCTCGCCTCCATTTTCGGATTTTGTAAACAGGATTTTTAATTGGACCTGTTTTCTAGCATAGTTCAACCCATTGTCGACACGATCAGACATCTGAACGGAGAAAGAGTTGAAGCAAGGCGGTAAACACTCTGTGAAACTGTAATTGTTTAAATTATTTACTTACTTGCATATATTAAACAACATTTCAGATGACATCGCCTTCAAAGTTCTCGATTAATGAACAAAACTGATATTTAAAAACGAAACAGTTCTTTGAAGGGCGTTTAGAAGTGGTATAGATGAAAACAGTAAGATTTACTTGGTAACAACTTCATTAATCTTCCTGTTCTCCTGTTATGAAACGATATTATTCCGACATGACGAGTGTTCAATGGGATGTTTGGATATTTTACGTACGCATCAGTATTGTCTGAATATGACATGCTTGTATCTTCACCAGTGTATACTGCACACAATGAAACGTTCTTTTTATATCATTTTGTAAAATTGTTTTATTTGAAACTAAAATTGAAAATATATATTTACTTTATGGTTTTAGAACACATTGACCCTTTTAAAGAAGTTAAGCCAACATGAAAATATTGCCCTTCTCATCATCATTTCATCTATTCAAAGATTTAATGAGATGCTTTACTAAATTGTTTTTTCTGCATATTATTAGCGTTGAGGTCAGTTAGTTTTATTTAGAAGCCGATTATAACAATTACTATGTATTCTGGATAATTTACTCTTTACGGTGGGACCGGGGCACACCACGTTTCGGGTCTCTTCATGTATGTAAGTTCAGTAAGCTTCTTATTTATTGGTGTTCACAACGTTCGAGCTCCCCCATATGGTATATACAGATACGCATCAAATACTTTGACTAAAAGGAAAAAGTAATCGTGCAATGATTCCAGACTAAACATGTGGATTTACACCAATTGATCGTGCATGTAATTATCTTTACCTCACAAGCAGTGTGAAGCGGCCCTAGAATCTCTATGTAACTGTCCTGTCCGGACGTCGTGAGAGAGGCGGGGAGATACATCCAAGTTTTATTGACATTCTATATACATCAAATAGAGTTTAATTTGAATATGTTACCGTGAAATAAAATCATTCTTACTCGTTTGATTATTGGCCATCGCATATATACTGGATGGTCTTCAATGCTGTACCATTTTCTCAACGATTTCAAAGAACAAGTGCAAGTTTGATACGAAATCATCACGAGTTGATAAAACATGGTTTTACAAGGAGATTAGTATTTTATAACTCGTCCACACTAGATGAAGCGATGATTTCCGCGAGTCAGATACCATTGTGATTGCGATACTGGCACTATGACGTTACACTATTGTGAGGTCATAGGTCAAGCGGTATAACAATAGTTTCAAATGATATTTGTTTTAAAACTATTAAATTGGCGAGTATTATCAGAAACCAAAAGTTGTTTTAACGTGGAAACAACACCTAAAGTATTTTATTTTTATATTCTTGTTTTTATTTCAGATGAGTCCTTGTGTCCATGCAGTACATAACATGTACAGCTACGTAACGTGGAGCATGGAAGCCTTCTACCGGCACCTTATATGTTTTGCAAAATGTTATTTGTTTTTGTGAGTGGCCTAGCAACATGAATAATATATATTCATCAATATTCTAGCTTTTTTATAATTACCGTTAGGAAAATGAAGAGAATACATGTCACGTGGTCACATCATCCACAGTTCACAAGCCCGGTCGACCAGGACGCCATGACGAAACATGTAAGCTTTAGAAGCGGTATCCATCTTAGCCTTTCTATAACATGCCATGGCTGATAAGCTAGGAAACGAAACACTGTTGTGACAACACACCTAAACAAAATTAAACTGTTTCAATGATATTGAGCTGACAAATTTGGACATTCGTCAATGTTTCAAATTAAGCCATGATACCAAATTATCGATGGTTAAACACCTTATAGCTTAAATACATATGATATAATCTAACGCTGGACTACCCGCAGTGTGACACGAAGCTCGGGGTTGTTTCCATTGAAAACGAAAGTTAACAAAGAAAAAGTATATAGTATATAATATATATACGAGCGAGACGCTACACGTCAGTCAAATAGATTATCTGGGTCATGAATGTTAATGAAGTGACCACACGCATCATTTTCTGCTGTTCTTAATATTCTCACTATTTTCATGAAGAGTTGCTATCAGAATATAACGTTCAACTATCAAATTGCAAAGGATTTTCGAATAGATTTTCTGTTAGAATAATAAAACCTTCAGCTACCACGGTACCAGTTAAGGATGATATTCAGAATAGAGTTGCTATTGGACTCAGTTGCTTCAGTAAATCGACAGAATCATTCAACAGTGAGTATTGAAGTTTATACCAGGTTGCGGTGGCGGAAAATGTATACCATAAAAGGCCATATCATTAAATGCCTTAAAAAAACTGCGATTACAAAAAAAGACAAATATTCTTTTGATATACTTGAACATGGGGCAGATCACAAGGTGACACGTAGCACAGTTATTTCCAAGTAAACCGAAAGTTAACAAAAGCAATGTTATATATACTGCTTACGAGCGAAACTTGACACGCCAGTTAAATAGATTGTCGGTGTAGTAAATGATCCAAGGCGAAGTGACTGCAACATTGATAGCCTACTGCTCACTAGTTGCTAGATGAGACTCGCTATTGGAATAATATAACTACATTCAACTGCCACAGTACCAAGGTAAGTTAGTGAACAATGCCTTTGACACATACATCTCTCAGTGATAGTGAGTTTTCAAGATAGCACACTATATATTTTACATCGTCATCAAATACTTAGATTAAATATAAACTAATAGTCCATAGTTTATACAGTGGTATTTTTTTATACAAATAGGGAGTATATTTGACGATAAATACGCTAACAGTTTAAACAAATATAAACAAATTAAAGAGATTTCTGTGGGTCCCTGTGGTATTTTGGTTGCTTCAATTTGTTTCTGTTATTTTATTAGTACCGTATCAGTAGTATTCAGCGACATATAATGAGGGTTTCTGTATTCACCATTGGTTCTGTAGGTTCAGTGGGATATTATAGGTAACAGTAATCAAGATCTGTGTTCGACAAACATTCCACGTCAGGAAACTAACCTTTGAATAAAATATTTACAAATATGTATTCAGGTTTGACGGCTTATATCAGACATTGATGAAATATGTTGAAAGTAGATACATTTTTGTTATCGGAAAGTGTTCACAAAACAGGACCAGTAAACAAAATGTTGGTAATTATCATGTTTCAAGTAAACATTGCAAACATTGCAAACATTGCATACTATACAGTTGTTTTCTTACCTTGTAGTACTGCATACCAATGCCCTGCTAAAAAATTACCTTCTCATGTTGCTTATCCTAATTATGCTTATGCTTTTGCTTATGCTTTTGCTTATGCTTTTGCTTTTGCTTATGCTTATGCTTATGCTTATGCTTATGCTTATGCTTATGCTTATGTTTATGATTGTGCTTATGCTTATGCTTATGCGTATGCTTATGGTTGTGATTGTGATTATGCTTTTGCTTATGTTTATGCTTATGCTTATGCTTGTGATTGTGATTATGCTTTTGCTTATGCTTTTGCTTATGCTTATGCTTATGCTTGTGATTGTGAATGTGATTGTGCTTATGTTTATGATTGTGATTATGCTATTGCTTTTGCTTATGCTTATGCTTTTGCTTTTGCTTTTGCTTATGCTTATGCTTTTGCTTATGCTTATGCTTTTGCTTATGTTTTTGCTTATGCTTATGCTTATGCTTATGATTCTGATTCTGATTGTGCTTGTGCTTATGCTTATGATTGTGATTTATGCTATTGCTTATGCTTATGCTTATGCTTATGCTTATGCTTATGCTTATGCTTATGCTTACGTTTATGCTTATGCATATGCTTATGAATGTGATTGTGATTATGATTATAATTATGCTTATGCTTATGCTTATGCTTGTGATTGTGATTATGCTTTTGCTTATGCTTTTGCTTATGCTTATGCTTGTGATTGTGAATGTGATTATGATTATGATTATGATTGTGATTGTGATTGTAATTATGCTTTTGCATATGCGTATGCGTATGCGTATGCGTATGCGTATGCGTATGCGTATGCGTATGCGTATGCGTATGCTTTTGCTTATGCTTATGATTGTGATTGTGATTGTGATTATGCTATTGTTTTTGCTTTTGCTTATGCTTATGCTTATACTTGTGCTTATGATGATTCTGATTGTGCTTATGCTTATGCTTATGCTTATGATTGTGATTATGCTATTGCGTTTGCTTTTGCTTATGCTTATGCTTATGCTTATGCTTGTGCTTGTGCTTATGCTTATGCTTATGCTTAAGAATGTGATTATGATTATGCTTATGCTTATGCTTGTGCTTGTGATTGTGATTATGCTTTTGCTTATGCTTATGCTTGTGATTGTGAATGTGATTATGATTATGATTATGATTATGATTGTGATTGTGATTGTAATTATGCTTATGCGTATGCGTATGCGTATGCGTATGCGTATGCGTATGCGTATGCGTATGCGTATGCGTATGCTTTTGCTTTTGCTTTTGCTTATGCTTATGCTTATGCTTATGATTGTGATTGTGATTGTGATTATGCTATTGTTTTTGCTTATGCTTATGCTTATGCTTATACTTGTGCTTATGCTTATGCTTATACTTGTGCTTATGCTTATGCTTATGCTTATGAATGTGATTATGATTATGATTATTATGATGATGATGATTATGATTATGCTTGTGCTTGTGCTTGTGCTTGTGCTTGTGATTGTGATTGTGATTATGCTTATGTGTATGCTTTTGCTTATGCTTTTGCTTATGCTTTTGCTTTTGCTTTTGCTTTTGCTTATGCTTGTGATTGTGATTGTGATTATGATTTAATTATGATTATGATTATGATTATGATTATGATTATGATTATGATTGAGATTGTGATTGTAATTATGCGTATGCGTATGCGTATGCTTTTGCTTTTGCTTTTGCTTTTGCTTATGCTTATGCTTATGCTTGTGATTGTGATTGTGATTGTGATTGTTATTGTGATTGTGATTGTGATTGTGATTTTGATTATGATTATGCTTACGCTTACGATTTCATTCGGAAAGTTTAAACAATCACCCAATTCACCAACGTTTTTGTTTGTTTCAGATGCCACCCAGTGACCATCCTTTTCAGGACCTGTGCAGCTACATCCCTATTCTAGGATCCCTGTACTACTTTGCGCGTGCATGTTGCTGTTGTTGTGAACAGAACGGCGCTACATGCAGACTAGCATGGACAGGGTTTACCCTCTTCTTAAATGATTTACTGTTAATTCTGACAGTGTGGATGGCTTACCCAGACTATGCTAGAGCAGTTGTCATGTCTGTCATCTCAAGATTTGTCTGTCAGATAGGATCCTTCTCTTCTTGTTGGCTCTGCTGCAAAGAAAGATGCGGCAAAGGGAGAACTAAAGTCTAAGAGAGACATTCAGTTGTCAAAGTTGAACGTATTGGGCTGTGTTGTATAAATAAATTCTAGAGAACATTCAAAAGCTGTGTAGTAGATTACGTATTTGGAAAACTTGTAATCGTTCACTTTGAATATATGGCAATGGTGAAAGAAAATGTGTTAATGATACTTTTATTTGTATGTGTGTTCAAACAAACATGGGCCGGGGTGTTGAAATCGTTATTTCAAAACTACTTTTGACATAATATTTAGCATGTAAGTTAAATGTTTATGAAATATGGTAATTATGTTAAATAAAGATAAGTAGCATCGAACACGACGATTTATTAAAAGATAGTTTTCAGAAAATGTGTGTGTTTATATTACATGACTTAATTAACATATCAGGACTGTTGGTGGTTGTGTTTCGTTTGCAGGCGAGTTTATGTTTATTGTTTACAAATATTGTCTTTCGTACACTAATTTTGATAGAGACAGTGAAATACGCATAGATGTATTACATATGAGATACAAGTGTACCCATCAACAATATGTTCAGTCTTTGAAGTGGTATACATATGAAAACCAAACTTTCTAGATATCTCTTCGTTTGTTGACACTGTATTAAGTTTATGCAAACTTGTTGTAAGTGTATACTTTGCTGTGTTGCAACGTCTGGTTTCAATCGAGTGTCAATCCATGAGAACAAGAGCAAACGTTAAAGGAACATCCATTGTGTTGTTGGGGGTCACATATTCCAAACGTTATACATGGTGTTACTTTATGGAGAAGTACCGACTGTTACCGAAAACTACCATTTTGATGATAGTAGCCTTAGTATATAGACGATATGAAGGTAGAAGTAGTAATTTCTGATCGAAAACCGGACAATGCATCGCGTGTGGCGCACGCTAATGCGTAAAACGTAATTTTGGAATCTTATTTAAAACAGACACAATAACAAATTTGGGCTGATCATGTTGAATAGGTCATATAATTACTGTGCATGTATAGGAAACGTGCAGTTTCGGATTCTGCACATGCAAAATTATGTTATTCGATTTTAATTGGAAACTAGTAATTATGATATATTAGGCGATTGGGGAAGAATATGCAAGCTGAGTGAATTTGTTTGTATTGTAAACAGCACATATGGTGTGTTTGAGCGTATTAAAGCCAAATAATTTTTTTATGAAACACAATGGATGCAGCTTTAACATTGGTATGAGTTGGTCCTTGTTGAAGTCAGAACATGCTTCTGTCGACGGTCAATTGATCGTTACTGTGAAAACTAGTATAGTTATACATAGGGGTTTACTGACATTGGTGATTGGAAGATTTAGACTGCTGAAATCATATTGTGTGGAACGAACTACATTGTGTATAGTTTATGGAATAAAACGAACAAGTTTATGAAAACTTTGAGCATTTAAATTCACATATCGAGTTGTGTGTGTATAATAATCTGTCATTATGTTTGTTATATAATATATTAAATATGATTGGGGACTACACTACACTACATAATCTTCCACTGCAAGTATGGCGTCACAATAAAGAATACTAGCCTTCCTTCCATATGACATAGTTTTTATTAAACTTGTGAATGATTTTGTTTCACATTCGCTTTCGCTTGTTTGATACCAAATCATTCACGATTTTAATTTATGGAGGGAAGTTTAGTACCCTCTATCTTTTCAGTGAATGAAGTAACCTGCTCAAAACGTTGCGGGCCAATCCGACAATATGCACATGTGCTCATATCAATAATACTAACTCGTTTATTTTCAACCATATGGGTAATAAATTGCAATATGGATTGTGCAATACAGTTATTGCAATATGATGTTTCATATCGAAATATATCGCACCCAAAAAAAATTTGTGAAATTTATTCATATATCTTGATTTTAGGGAAAGTTACCATATTAACTTGTTAAAAAAGTATTGTGAGGTGCACGAATATGTACAAATGTTTTCTAAATATATGCCATCAACATTAACTTATTATTTTGACTAATGGTCTATTTTTCGAAATATTTTCAAGGCTTTTTACTAAATGAGTAATGTTTAAACTGCAAACAGAAGTATAAAAGTTGAATGTATAATTCACTCAATATATTGCAGTACGTATTGCAATACAGGTTGTATGTATTCCAATATATCGCTATATGAAATTGGGTGCAATACTCAGTCCAAATACTAGGGTCGAGTCGACGCATGCGCTGTGATGTCTCTAATAAAAAGCATCGAAAACGACTCGAGTGACTCACAGTATCAAAATTCAACAGAACAAATTCAACCAAAAAACATGCAATTAAAATTTCCGTTGAAAAATGCAAGCAGATAGAGTCGACTATATCCCCGTCAAGTGGGAAAAGTTTTATACATAAAGCTTGATTCTTTAACACATCCTTAATCACTCATTTGAAATAAATTCATGTTACACACGAAGATATACTTCCTAACATTGATCAATCTCTGCCTAAGAGTTTTTATGATTTGTTCTGAATGCGTACTTGTAAAACAAGCATTGAATTGTGCTCCGGAACAAGATGACGATGTTTTCCCATTCTATTGGCTGAACATAAAAGCCCGAAAAGTTGAAATGCAACTGCTTTGTCGCTAAGGATGCAAGTATGAACATCAGCATTTGAAGTATACATCGTTTCGAGTGTCTCTCACTATCCTGTTCCACAAAACTTATATCTTTACTGAATCCTTCTAGACGAAGCAGTGTCTATATAGCCTTGCTCATTGCTGACAATGTTAAGCTTAAGAGACTTCCAGGTCAAAAGTGATTACAGGTTTACATCATAGGATTTCTGAGATGAAATCAGTCTGCAGGAAATGCAACTTAGATCATTGGGATTATATATATATATATATATATATATATATATATATATATATATATATATATATATATATATATATATATATATATATATATATATATATATTCCCAAATTTAGATCCTTAGAAACAGTGCTTTGTCAAAACGGTGCCGACGATTTACTGTTTGAGGAACACAGGTTTTCTGGGTTCAATAGCTGGAATAAGGTCTATTAACAGGGATTCTAATCACTGTTTTGGAATATTATATTATTTCGAAAGCATAACATATCGGCTTGCATTAATACAACTACTTTAATATTACATCTATTTCATCAAAATGTTTAACAATGATTGACATATTTCAGATGTTATAACTTTTGATAGAAAACTTAATATATATAACTTAACATTAAGATAACTTAACATGGGGCAACTCCCACTGTGACGCATAGCCCAAATTTTGTTTTCAACTAAAACGAAAGTAAACAAAGGAATAGTATATATATAATGTATACGAGCGAGATATCAGTACACGTCAGTCAGACAGATTGTCTGTGTAATAAAGGACCACAAGAGTAGAGACGTCAACTCTACGGTTTTCTGCTGCTCACAATACAACACTAGTTTCAAGAAGCGTTTCTATCGGAATCATATACTAGTAATAGCATTCAACTATCAAGATATCAGCAAAGGATACTCGGGCGACGTTTGGCATAATATTACCTCCAGCTACCACGGTACCTAGGATATACAGAGAAGGGTTGCACTCAGCTCTACCATAAACAAGTATTCGCTTCAGCTAATCGTCAGAATCCTTCAAAAGTGAGTATAAAAGAAAAGGTTGAAGTGAATGTAGAAGTGAATGTTGTAGGGAATGTAGAAGTGAATGTAGAAGTGAATGAAACGTCAACTGGTACAATGAATTAACAATGTATTTCATCAGAATGCTTCGAAATAATTAAAGATTACACAATTTTCGATTTGAAAAAAAACCAACCTATTGGATAAATTGGACAGATCACAAAGTGACATGACTGCAGGTATTTCCAAGTAAAACGAAAGTTAACAATACTCCTGTACATAATGTTTACTAGCCAAATGTTGCATGTGTACGTCAGTCAAATAGATTGCCGGTGTAATGAATGATCCAAGCTGCATTGAGTCGAAAGTTCACTTCCTATTGCTCTTAATACCACACAAGTGTCAACATGAGTGACTTGCTATTGCAATAGAGCATGGAAACTAACTAGTCATTACAAATGTTTACAAATATAATTTATGGCGACGGTAAATGTGCATCGATCAGTCAAATATGTTGATAATATTTCATTTTTTTATGAAAAATGTACAAAAACGTAACAAGGAAAACGAATATAAATACTTATATGTATATCATCTAATCTAAATAAATATAGATAGACAGTTTTATATTATCCAGAAAATCTTCATGTTCTTAGTTTTATATTATGTTATTACAGTCAAAAGGTTGTCCATATGAAAGGTCGCAAAAAAGGATAGATATTACACTATCGATCTTAATTTATGTAGATTGTATATCATCCCTTGTATTATTTCCTATCACTTATTCGTTCACAAATTAGCATTTTTAGTTATAGATTTTATTTGGACATGTTTGGAGTTTGCAGCGAATAATATCGTCTTATAAGCAAACATTCATGAAACTTGAGTTAATAAACATACGACATATTCTGCTGAACACATTCTTGCTATGTCATATATTTCATGACAATGCACGTTTGGTATTCTGGTTAACACATATGCCATTTCAGAAGAGTTGGTAATATACAGTTTACTTACATTACATGTACACATTGTGCAATTACCAAAACACTGAAAGTGACACATAATTTTGTTTATAAACATGTTTAGGTATGTTCCTATGTTTCAGATGACCAGAGGCGATCATCCGATGAATGACATCTGTGGCTACATTCCGTTTTTGGGATGTATTTACTTCTTTGCACGTGCAAGTAGTGGTCAAGAGCATGACCCTACTCATAGCTTAACATTGAAGGGAATCACATTCCTCATCAATGATATTGTGCTGATTGTTAAGATGTGTCGTGTTCATCAACGTGATCATGGTAAAGCAGCTCTCGTGTGTTACATCATCCGGTTTATCTCGCATCTTTGTTGTTTGCTATACTGCCAAGGAATGGGCTAAGAAAGGCAAATAGAAGTCTGAAGGTATCATTCAGATGTCAAATATGATTATACTGGTTCTATTTGTAATTTACTTTCACTTTACAATTATGTAGTCAATAAAATTCGTTGAAAAAGAAATCGATTTCCGTGTTTATTAATAAAAAAAATAAGGGGCATTTTATGGTGTTACACTATGGATTTATGGCTGTTATACATCATCCACAAAAGCTTTGATATCATGATATTGAAGTTTAACAAAGTGAGATAAACAGAGGTGATAAGAAGTGTATTGCAAGTGCTTTGTCTCTATCCAATTTCACTGCATTCTATAGTGGTTTTACATCATTCATAAACCGGTCGTGAGTTCAGGTCAATCCTTGTTATCAATTTTGTACTGTACTATTACTTCGCGTTATGCTCAATATTATATTTACATTCTGAATACTGGTTTCCTTTCTGTAGAGTATGCTATTAATATTGACGCCTACGTGCAAGTTTACATTTAGTACAATGCAGTGGTATACATTTGATCCATTAATTTTGCTATTTAACATACTCTGCTGAAACTCGAACTATATAAAGAACAACAATGATATAAATATAACTTTGGAACTTTCATACAATGAAGCATGACGCATACATAAGTGTCTTGAATAAGGTGCCAACATGCGGGGCGGGTAAAGTAAGACACTTAAGTGATACCCCCAAATGTAGATCCTCATACCAATAATACTACTGGGAGGGTGGGCAGGGTTTTGCATGTCGTACGCCGTACTAGGCGGGAAATCTAGAATAGGGGAGGTAACTCTATCGCTACTAGCGTCGGAGCAAAGAGAGGTTACTCGTAGCATATGTCGTCTTAAAATCTAGTTTTATTGCGTAAAAATACGACAACAGTGGTTATCCAACATTAATATACAAACAAATATTTCGCCATTTTAATTCCGGAAAAGAAGTTGTGAGTTGGTTTCAGTTTCAATAGTGAATTGAATGCGAGAATGGTGTTGGTTAAGTTTTGAGGGGGCGGTCGTTATTTTGAGGGAGTATAACAAAGGTGTCGTCAACATCCCTAAAATAAAAGGTTGGTTGGTTTAGTAGAAGCGTAACTGCAGTTACCATTGACAGTGTAGTAGGGGTGTAATTGCAGTTACCATTGTCAGTGTAGTAGGAGCGAAACTGCAGTTACGCCACGTGTTCGCGCTACAGGAGGATATCATCCACCATTTAGCCTGGTGGAGGGCGGTGGACAATGCCTCTCTGGCCTCCACCGGCCTCCTAACATCTTTTTGCAGACGCCTCCACTCAAGGGAGGGGAGCACATCTCGGCTTTGAACACGGATTTGGCGTGTGGTCTCCTTCACAATCGGAGTGCCACATCAACGCGTTGGAACTGGATGCGTTTAGCCTAGCGATCGCTCACTGGTCGATACGTCTGGAAGGCAAAGTCCTGCTTGTCCACACATACAGCTCGACAGCGGCGTGAGCAATCAAAAAGCAGGGGTCGATAGGGGAGGACTCCATTCTGCAGATGGTGATACAACTTCCCAATACAAGGCATAACTCTTGCCAGTCTCCATTACTGGCTGATTTAGGCCTTGCAGTATTTCCTTAAGAAATCTGTGTTTAGAAATCCAGGCCCGCTATGCATTTCTGGTGCAGCGATTTACTATCTTGACACAACAAAGCGAGGGAAATACCGCTAGGGTTAAATCAGCCAGTAATGCAGACTGGCAAGAGTTATGCCTTGCGTTTGGAAGTTGATGGTGATAGAGCTGTTTCGTCTTGTGGACAGTCTCAACCTCTCCATCTGAGCGGTGCACATCCCGGGAGCCAAGAACGTTCTAGCGGACGCTCTGTCGCGCCTTCAGTTCGGAAGGCCGCACGTAGACCTCAATCACCAGCTGCCGACATACGTGTCTTCAGTGCCCCACCCGGGGGCCTGGAGCCTATAGACGCTCTTTCCTTAGAGTGGTAGGGGATGGATGCTTACGCTTTTACCCCGCCGGCAATCCTGACTCAGGTAGTGGCAAAGATCTAGACCACTCGGACACTATGCCTTCTCCTCATAGACCCCGACTGGCCGGACAGGAACCGGTCCCCTTCCGTTCAGGTGGGTCCTTCTAAGGAGCAAGCCAAGCGGACGCGTACACGAAAACTCTTAAGTTCTGCGTCTTCACGCTTGTCTCGGAAAGGGACTGAGACTCACCGGCTTTTCAGAGGCGGTAGCACATACCGTTGCTATACCTCGCAAAAGGAATCAACTAGGAAGCTCTACGACTTCCAGTGGAACTCCTCACTCGATCTTCACTCTTCCCCAAGTCGCCGAGTATTGGGTCCACCTCAGGACGTGGGGAGGTCTTAAGGCCTCCTCCATTAACACCTACTTGACCCCAATTATGTCCGTTCTCTGCAAGCGGGAGCCGGGTATTGACATATCCGTCCTGAAAGAGGTTATCAAGACCTATTGTCAGGTGGACGGACGACAGAAATCTAGGCCTCCGGAATGGGACTTGGCCGTTGTCTTGAACCACCTCAAGTCGGATCACTACGAGCCTCTCTGAGTCGACCATCTCAGTGAAAACGGCTTTCCTGGTAGCCATGGCGGAACTGCATCCGCTGCAAGTTGACTTGCACTGCTTCGAGGTGAGTGACTGCGGTACAGATGTGGCCACGCTAGGCCTATCGCCGGACTTCATCTCCAAGAATGAGGCTGCAGACGAGCGCCGCAGGAGGCTTAACATCCCTATATCATCAACGATATACCCCTCGGACGAGGAGAATCGTCTCCTCTGTCCGATGCATCTACGCGGAACTCACCCGGTCTCTACGTCAGGGTAGGCGCAGACTCTTCTTGCCTCACTCACAAACAAGTGTCAAGGAGATTGATACGAGGCAGTTGGGTATGTACCTGAGATCGACAGTCCTAGACGCCTACAAGGCAGAGTTGAACACGTTGTTTGTTTTAGTTTTAAAAAAACGTTTGCACAGTTAAATTCTATCTAAAAAGTAGACGAACATGACGCTCGACCCCCAGGTTCCTGGAACAGTATATCTCGTTATTCTTAAAACCTATGGGCAAGATTGGAGCATATACATGTAGCTCTTGAGTATATAGTGTGATCAGCGTGTTGCGGTGTTTAGATGCAGATTTAAATTTCGGACATATTCTGGCCTGGTGTGAGTGCCCGGTGACCACTTGATCCAAAAACTTAATTGAGCCTCCCTTGGAAGTAAAAACTCCATTTGGATCTAGTCATGCACCTCTATATACAGATTTAGCCGCACTGAGTGAAAGAGAAGCTTCAAAAACCGTTTCAAAACAGGCCACTATGGAAAAAAGATATCTCACAAAATGGAAAAGAAATGTTACTAATTGCAAAACAACCTCTTTAGAAATAAAATTATTAAACGAATGGTTATGGTTCGATTTCCTATCCTCAAATTAACATTTCTGTCTGTAGGCCGTTTGAAACAATAAAAGCCGAGCACACCAGGTGGTAGTTTGACTAATTAAAGGTACATCCATTGTGTTGTTGGGGGTCACATATTCCAAACGTTATAAACGATGTTTCTTTATCAATAAGTACCGACTGTTTCCGAAAACTACAATTATGATGACAGTCGACTTAGTATATTTACGATATGAAGGTTAAAGTGGTGGTTTACGATCGAAAACCGGACAATGCATCAAATTTGGGTTGATCATGTTCAAAAGGTCATATAACTAATGTGCATGTAAATGTGACGTACAGTTTCGCTTTCTACACATACATACTGATGTTACTCGATTTTAATTTGAAACTAGCAATTATGATAGCAATTAGGGATGAATACGCAATCTGAGCGAATTTATTTGTACTGTTAATAGTACATATGGTGTGTTGCACCTTTAATGCCACTCAAAAGTTTGGCCTATGTAATAATCAAATCACAATAAGTCGCTTCATTTGGTTGAAAGGTTTATAATGTTGATGAAAATGTTGTATGTGTTCAATTTCAGTTTAAGAAAACATACATCTAAAATAATGTATATTTGGTTATTTGTTTGACAGCTGCATGGGTAATTTATCTTACAAACTGTACAGAGGTGCTATGACGAAATATATGCCAGGGCATCTATTCGAGGAAATACGATAGTTTGATGCCAATGGTTACCAAAATAATTGTATTACCAGCTACTAGTTGCTGTTGCATCTTTTTAAATAATTGCTAGTTTCAAAGGGGGTTCCATCACCTGAAAATCTCATGAAATATGTTCAAATCTACGATCGTTATCAACAATACATAACCAGACAAACGAATACTTAACACATAAAACAACATATTTAACTTGTGTAAACTTAATTACCGTATTCATCTTAATAAACGCCCTCTCCTAATAATCGCCCCCCTAAGCCATTTTTGACTCGGGGAAAATGACCCCTAATAAACGCCCCTCTTTTGTATCGACTTATCTTACTGATGTTTCATTGAAGAAGAGTTTTCAATCTTGCTATCAACCTCTTATGTCCAGTAAAGTGTAAGTTACATTGCATTTCCAGTCCCCCGGCGACTGTCGAATGTCTGTAACGATCAGTCACTACACATTTTATGCAACTGCCATGTTTTAAGAAACATGAAAATGACTTGCTCAACTCCCTTGGAAGATTTCCCACAAGTACAGATGACACTAGCACACTGACCGCGAATTTGTCATGAACGTTATTTTGTTCACCTGTAGTTGTCAATGTGATACAAATAAACAATATCATGACCCGGAAATAGTGTTAACATAATCTTTCTGAAACATGTGCTTATCAGCTGAATGTGGTTATGCTGCCGTTCATTGTTGGTTATATTTAGATTCCTAGCAAACTAAAGTTTCATTGGATAAGAGTAATGACGCGACAAGATGGCGGATTCAGTTACTCAATGTATCTCCGTGAGTTTTAATTAGTTTCAATTGCCATTGCAAATTGTGTATCAGTACTGGTTGAAATTTGATACAAATAATAAACTGCGAAATTTAACCCTTCTTTAAATTTATTTGATACACTTATTTGATTAAACCTCTGGAATAAAATCGATGTTTCTTTTTCTTTTGGACATCAACAGAATTTTTTTTAATAAACGCCCCCTTTTTACGATTTTTTAAAGTCATTTTAATAAACGCCCCATTTTCCCAATTTTTTAAACGCCCAGGGCTTCTATTACGGCGAATACGGGGTATTAATTAGAGCACAGTCAAATGCTTTTGTCCAATCATATGATTGTATTGTGGTCACGTGGAGTACAATTATATCCCGATAGATGTACACTTGTCTGGTTGCGTTCGGGTATCATGCTCATAAAACTAGTTCACAGACTTTTATTAAAAACAACAAACAAAGTCAACCGATTGTTTTATTTGTGTGGAAAATACACAATAATACGCTTATTAGTTTAAAAATTGAATTGCGGGGTTTCCTTTCCGAAAGGATATAGTCGCTTCCGTCGATGGGGGTCTTCCATATTCAGGACCTTGATATTCCTAAAAGAAGAATATAAGCATGTAACTAAAGAAAGTGATGTGAAGACAACTGAGATTTTTTAAAGTGTATTTCATTTACATCATGGAATTAAGTGAAATGGTGGCATGCATCAAACTATTTTGCCAATGTTCGAAATATAATAGATTATTTTATTTTCCGTTTTTTTCCCACGATATCAAAACATAATATTCAGAAGTTACAAAGAGCGATATAAAGAATGGGTAGAAATTAACATAAATTATTTACCTTTTTGGAGGTAATAGATAGAGGACGAGTAGCAGTACATTATCGGGATATAAATGTACGGGTTTGAGAGGGTTGGGCGAGGCGTCAGCCGAGCCTAACCCTCTCAAACCCGTACATTTATATCCCGATAATGTACTGCTGCGAGTTCTATATCTATCTTAGAGCACAGTCAAATGCTTGAGTCGTCAAGAAAATGTCTTAAAATGAATTTATTTCAAATATTTTGTCAACAAATTTGGGAAACATTCTCTCGAACGCAACATGCAAAACATTGACATCTCTCATTTTCATATGCAAATGTTAGGGACATTGACGTCATCTTCGGCACTGTGAGCACTGAATTTCTGAAATTGTCCGAGGTGCATGATGCGTACATTTTATATAAAGCGTACGAGTCGTGCTACAGCATAAGCGTCGTGCTTGAATCACGCACATGCATGATTTAAGCACGTTTTTATTCAGCAACATTGAGCAGTAATACATTTCATTGCCTATAAAGACTGAGTGGTTTGTGGAATGAATCAGTTCACACAATGGCTTCATCATGGACAGTCCAAGGACAAGTACACTATTCATTCAGGAAAGGTAACTTTACTTTTTTACTCCTTACTTTTCAAACTCTGTAATTTAAAAATTCAAACTAATTTTCATTAAATTGGTTTATTTAATAACAGTTATTGTTTTTTTGTATTTCAATTTTTTTACCAACACGTTAAGTTGGTTGTTGAGCTGTATTTATCAATATGCGAGTTGTTTATCTATTGTTGCATATGCTAGTGTGCATCCCGTCTATATTGCATATAAATTATTTCAGGTTACTGTAGCAAAGGAACTGTCTGTAGGAAAGAATGTAACGTCGTACTGGACATCGCTCGGACGCTGTGTGACGTTTCAATGAGACGACAATGCAGTCTCCATCCTCTAACACTCCAAGAAGGTAATTTTATATCACTTTCTTATTTCTCATTTTTATGTCGTTCTTTATAACTTTTGATATTATTTTTTATACCGTGGTTGAAAATATATAAAACATTGGTTACATGGTTTGATGCTTGTCATTGTTTCACTTACTCATGATATAAATGAAATACACTTGAAAAATCCCAATTGACCTCACATTACTTTCTTTATTTACATGCTTTTATTCTTCTTTTAGGAATATCAAGCTCCTTAATATAGAAGACCCCCATCAACAGAAGCGACTATTTCCTTTCGGAAAGGGAACACAGCAGGTCATTTGTCAATGTAATACGTGTTTAACTGTGTGTTATCTCCATAAATAAAACAATCAGTTGACAGTGTTTGTTGTTTTTATGAAAGTCTGTGAACCAGTTTATGAGCATGATACCCGAACGCAACCAGACAACCGTACATCTATCGGGATAGAAATGTACTCCACGTGACCACAATACACTCATATGATTGGACGAAAGCATTTGACTGTGCTCTAATGTTTGTTAGAGGATGGAACTTTGTAACGTTACATACTGAATCCTTTCCCAGACCATTTAGAACAATTCCGTTGCAGCAGTAACCTGAAATAATTTGTATGCAATATAGATGTGATGCTCATTAGCATATTCAACTATATACATTACAACTCTTAAATTAGTAAATACAGCTCAACATGTTACTTAACATGATTGAAAATATTTGAATTACAAAAACACTAACTGTTAACTAAACCAATTTAATAAAAATTAGTATTGACTTTTGAGTTTTGAATTGAATTAGTATTGACGCCTCGCCCAATCCTCTCAAAACCGTACATTTATATCCCGATAATGTACTGCTACTCGTCCTCTTTCTATTACATGGAATCATTATGAACCTACAACAAGAATTAGAACAATCACAGGAAGGAACCTTGGAGACTTATTAAACAAACAGTGGATGATTATTATAAAGAACGCAGTGAAATTCCTATAGTGCTGGTGTAACTTATCCCAACTTTAAGATAAATGAACGTACAGGAAGAATAGGTTAAAAAGCTACCATGAAATGGATCTAGTTTACACAAGAGGGGATAAACAAAGGCAAGCCACTTCCTCTAGAAAATTTACGACCGAAACTGGGTGTAGAAGCTATTCGGAATGAATTAGGGTATCCCGATTATACAATTCCATAAAAAGAAAATTCCAGAAAAGACTCAGAGAACACTTCAGAGTTGGGTGAAGCAGAAACTTCTTTCGCTGAATAATCAATACCAGCCGCTAATGAGGATGATAATGCAGTAGACAGGACCATACAAACTATAAATGACCCACCTTTAAATACTGAGGGATTAGAACTAAGCATAAGAGTATTACGAGGACTCGACGAGGCAATGCGGACTCAGAGAGGTGAACTAATATATAACTTATCCCAACTAACTCAGTTAGATATACATATTGAGCAGATATCACTTGTTTATGACGTCGACCATTAAAGCCAACAAACATGTAGGCCTACAGTGACCTTTCATTACGACTATCTAATAATATTTCAGCAAAAAGTTACACAAACATGTTTACAAACTGTTGAACTTGTTTCCGGGTGGACCGTATTTCATCTAATAATCGCCCATTAATTACCTGGACCGTATTATAACGCGCTTATAAGAGACCCGACGCGTAGCAGAGATCCGGTTATCAGAGACCAGACGCTTAGTAGAGAGATTGTAAAGATTAGTAAAGAGACTGCACTTATTTCACTACCGGCACCTATTACTGGTATTACGGCGATTGGAGGTTTATCAGTCGAAAAACGATAATTCTACCATAACTTTGCGAAATAGTCGTTTCTAATTGGCTACTGTGAAAAATCAGAGACGGTATAATTTGTTTATACAGTGCTCTGTTTACTTTGTCTTTTGCGCAAGAATACGCTTGTTGCCAGGCAACAATAGCGAATGCATTGATTTTCCTTGCATGGTCGAATATTTTTTGTACGAACTGTTGCTGTGAACAAAATGACATAAATAAATAATTTTGATAATAAATCTGAAACCGATCAAAATGAGACCCGAAACAGCGAAAGTTAACAGACAGACAGACAGATGTTTTATTTCAGTCTCACCTCACATAAAATACAGTAAAACGTATATACATATAAAATTGAACATTAACGGGGGCAGTAGCACGTTTTTTGCAATATTTATTTTTTCAAATTTCCCGTTTATAATGATAGTTTGTGTCATTTAAATTAAGTTTAGAGGGTAAAACATCTTATTACACAAAACAATTATGTGTAGTGGTAAGAACTATGCTGCGTATAAAGCAAAAAATGCATGGCGGCCATTTTATTGTGAACACAATTTATTTTTTTGTATTACAAAACGATTCCCATGGCTTTACCGAAACATGTACACTCTTTTTATACTTTATTTTCCGAAGACAGAAGGATGTTTTACTACTGGTGAAATTATTTTTCAAATATATTTCATCAACTTATTTGAGCGAAAAAACGTGCTACTGCCCCTTTAAAGTCAGCCATCCTATTAGGGTTATGAGAGACTATAAAGTATAATACATAACAAGAACTAAAATAACAATGCAGTTTGAAAATCTGTCATTCAACAACTTGGCATTTCAGAAACGTTCCTGTATAAACTCAATTCGGATGACAAAAGGGTTAAAACCGGGCAGTATACCACCGGGTATGTAGAATCACAGGTGAAGTTTAGCGCAAATATGTTGCGCAACAGAGATGAACGACCAGTTTTCCCTATATGCGAACGAAGTGAGCAAAGGTTGGCAACGTATTTCTCTCGACTCGAATCGAAATAATTTTCAACTGAAAAAATTCATTGTCCCGAAAATTCAAACTCGACACCCATTTGAACACAGGGTCGTGCTCTCTTAATCCCAAACCCATATGTTACATTTACTCACGTAAAACATATACAATTAATTATTTTAAGCGCCAAGAGAGGCTTCTAAATTCGTTCTTCGGCACCATTCTCACTCGCAAACTTCCGCTATACGGAGCGAATGAAAAGGAATATTTTACATTAAGAAGAATTATAATATAACCCCATTTTGCATTAAACGTTTAAATCTTTATTTATGGGATGTTTTGTCGTATTCCCTGATTTTTTTAGAAGTTTAAAAGACGTTTATCTAAATATTGAAAACCAAGGGAAAGAACTCTGTAATTAGCAGTGCAACTTTTCGATTGATTGGGTATTTGAGCGTCTGTAGAGATCGAGTAATTTCGGAGTTTTTGAACATTTTTCGATATTCAATCGCTGATGTTAGATTTGTTCTTTTCCAACTCGATTGATTATTTATTATTGTATCTTTTATTAATATCGTTTGTTCTTAACACTTAGTTGTCAGATTCAGAGAGGTATTGTAGCCACATATCCTTGTAGCCTTAAGGTACATTTCAAGCAACAGTGTTTGTCATGCACATTAGAAATTTTAATAACTGTCTAGAAATATGATAATAAAACCATTTTATTATAATTGTGCAATATAGTATTTGTTTTATGATACAGAGATATATGTTTTTAGTTTGCTCTTTAAACTATTTAAAGTGAAAAAGATCGTGTCGTACTAACAGTAATAGGAGTTAACTCCCCTGGTAATTCATTCGCTCCGTATAGCGGAAGTTTGCGAGTGAGAATGGTGCCGAAGAACGAATTTAGAAGCCTCTCTGGGCGCTTAAAATAATCAATTGTATATGTTTTACGTGAGTAAATGTAACATATGGGTTTGGGATTAAGAGAGCACGACCCTGTGTTCAAATGGGTGTCGAGTTTGAATTTTTGGGACAATGAATTTTTTCAGTTGAAAATTATTTCGATTCGAGTCGAGAGAAATACGTTGCCAACCTTTGCTCACTTCGTTCGCATATAGGGAAAACTGGTCGTTCATCTCTGTTGCGCAACATATTTGCGCTAAACTTCACCTGTGGTAGAATAAACTTACCTACAACTTTATTTACAAAATTGCGCAATAATAACTATGTCAATTTTGAAAATACTGCAGAACATATCCCGAACGCTGACGCCGGTTGTAAAACGCTATCGTATATAGAAGAGAGTGACCTCACTTTAATGCATTCGGAAACTTTCGCTGTTTTCCGAAGCCTTATAACAAGCTACGTCATTCGAGATTACCAAATACATAATATCTTTGTAAATGTCGGGCCGTGGAATTTCTGCCAAACCACTACCGATTCAATTCGTCTGAATATAGGTCAATACTAAATCGTTGATATGGTCGAATGGAGATAAACATATTGAAAATCAGCGGCATTTAACTGAATTATTATAGCTCTAAATTATCCATTTAAAGCCTCACGCTACGCGTTCGACTTTCAATTTAATTTAGAGCTTTAATAATTCAGTTATATGCCGCTGATTTCCAAACACAGTATGTTTATCTCCTAATTATCTTCACCATATACATGTACATAAACCTTACTCCATATAATCAGGATGTTTTAACATAAGACTGATAACAATTAACGACGTGCCTCATATCACGATGTTCATACCTTCTGTTATCACAAAGTTCATACCTACAATTGACTCGAGTCGTTGCAACGATGGACAAATGTCAACCTAATAATGAATATTTGGGGAGCAGTGACCCTTTTGACGAGGACCTGGATGACAGGGAATATACAGTGAATATTATAGGGGCGAGTAGCGAGGAGGAAGAGGATATATTCGTCAGAAAGGGTCTTATTGATGAACCAAAGATTCGAGATGAATCTACGGGAGATGCAACGGGCCATAACGAATCTGTGAATTTGCCCATAGACAAAGGATGGGCTTGGTTGGTATTAGCAGGTGAGATATATCAATTGTCATCTTCATGTTTCATTTTATTATCTCCGTTTCGTCACAATTGAAAAGTATTCGTGACGTCATAACTTCACCGGTAATACCGTATGTAAAACTATTGTGATGATGTTACACTGTAGTATGTAAAACTTTTGTGATGATGGTACACTGTAGAGTCATATTTCCGTTTGCTATTTCACCAGTGTTTTGGTTAACCATGAACAGTTTCATCATTGACACCAGTGCACATACGATATTAATGATACAAGTTATTTTAGACCACATTCAACATATACAATCTCAAAAATTATTTATTAAAATGTACCTCCCCATTTAGGATTCTTATTCGGATTTTGATCTAAATTTTGGAAGCTGTTGTTGTCACGTTACTCATTGTAGGCTCCGTTTAGGCTGCAGTGATAAATAATCATACATTTGAAAGACATATTTCAAACGATCCGTCCTGTTCGTGCGAGTCAAATCGTGAAGACACATCACATTATCTACTTGCGTGTACAAACTACTCCTTATAGGAAATGACGCATTATACTTAGTCTCCCAAAATGGTTATAGTCTGAAAACACTTCTGTATGGAGATCGTGAAATACCTGAAGCTGAAAACTCTTCTTTTCTCTTCACATCGCTTCTTGTAGATTTGATAACAATTACAATCGAACAAATGTTAGATTTAGATATATTGGTATGTAATATACATTTATTGATAATTGAATATATTGTTATTGCACATCCGCCTTGTGGTTTGTAATGAGTATGCTTTGATTGGATGTAATTTGTTGAATTCATCTTTGTAATTTTGGAGCGGCATTTACACAAGCTCTCAGCTTTTTTGCCAATCAATTTCAATGATTAATAACATATTATTAAACCACATTCAACATGATATTTTACTTTTCCACCAGGTTGTTTCCTGAATGTGGTCATCATGGTAGGATATGGACGAGGCCTGGCTATCCTGTTTGTGGAGTATCTGAACCTGTTCCAAGCATCTGCAGCAAAAACAACACTACTCATGGGAGTAATGGCTGGCGTCTACAGCTTCTCGTGTAACTATCATTTTTACTTTGAGTTTATGAACCTCTAGTGACATCGCTTTATTGTTTCACCCCACTCTTCTTGTACCAACAAAACCTCTACTAGTGGTTTACCGGACTTTCCCGCGAAAAGCCGCGGATTTCTGTAAGAATGCCTGGTGCTAATTTGTTTCGAATGGCTATTAAATTCGATTGGGTTCTTTTTTCATTTTCAAAGACTTGTGATTATATGAAATCTTTCTCCTAATGTACACCACAACAAAATATCACAAATGTTAAAACTCACAAAGTCAATGGCCATGCCTGGTTTCAATCTCTGGATCCTTCGCTTGCAAAATAAGCACTCTTACCAACTGAGCTACGAAGGTTTATGATACAAGAGCTGATTCATTTTCAGTACGAACCCTGTATTATACATCAGACGGGTAGCGGGTACAGTCCCATCCTGCCTCAGGGTATAATGTACGCGTCCGCAACTTTCAAACCTTGGGTGCAAAGGCAGCTCATATAGCTTCGCGAGGTGTCCGAGTATGATCGAGGAACAATCTAAAAATAGACAACCAATGGCATCACTTGAAAGGCGAGTCGGCAGAATTAAGATGGCGGCGCCCAGTTCGCAGACTTCCGTCTGTGTTCTTTGTGGTTTATCACTGCGGAAATCATAACGATCTATCAAAACCGAGTCATCAAACGTTTACCGCACCTTATTACATACGTGTTCTGAATATCTTTATAAAATAATTTGGGTTATTTGAAACAAGTGTTGTGTAACCAGTTGAAAGTTATTCAACGAGTGTTGTGTCACCAAAACAAGTTATTCAACGATAGTGACGTCATAATGCCGTACTACTTTCGCCATCAGCTGATCGCGTACAGCCGAACCCACTCGCCACTTCTGTTTTTCAGTTCATCATGTCTTATTCCTGTACGTATTTTTTGCTATTATTAAACTTGCATCATAGCAAAAATAGATGTGCAAAATTAAAAATAATCGGAAATTCGGGTTATCTCCTTTTTGTTTAAGATGCTCGCTGCTGCAGGCTGCATATCAAGCCCAAGGGGTGTTGACGTATTGATACGTCAATGACGTTTGACCCCTTGACATGCATACGACAAAAGTCTGTGACAAAGTTCTCTGATTTATGAAAAAGTTAACATTTTCCGAATGAGAAATCAATGGGCTTTCACATGCTGTAATTAGTATCCATATACAATTTTATTTTATTGAGAAATGATGAATTAAAAATATTGAACGTATTTTCAATCACAAAACTGCCTGCAGGTGCGTGTTTGACGTCATAATAAAAATGTTACCTACTCGATTCAATTGGTTGAAATTCTATAGTAAGTGCATGCAAAATGCATAACTTTCACATCACTATGTTCAGAATATCCTAATCTAGCTGATTTACAAATTTGGACATTGAATTTATTTCTGTTAGAAAACAATCGGAGATTTGCGAAAATGTCGGCAAATGAAAAGATCAACTGATTACTTTTTGAAAAAAACGTGAAAATAAACAAAGCATTTCACTTACATATTTTAGAATCTCAAAATCTTCCACAAATAAATAAAAATGTATCAGTGCATTGTTTGTCAATTCTTGTTTCCAAATATAGTAACATATCCAACGTGTCATCAATAGCAGTGCCAAATCGGCCATTTCTTCAATTCACCCCATGACATGTTCCCGCTATTTTCCCATGTTACGCGACTCAAAGTGAACGTCAAGCTAGCGGAAGCTGTATCTATTTTTAGAAATGGTCGTCGATCTAACCATAGAGTGTTATTAATTGTTAAAATTAATCAAATTGACACTAAAAACGATGTAGTTTTATAAAAATCGATCAAAAATTAAATAATGTGGTTGTAATAATTATTTCACTAGTTCGTAGAGTCTCTGTTGATGACCCGATAAATTTGCATAAGTTCACCAAGCTCCCGGATGTTACGATGTTTTTACGATTAAAATCACTGTGAGTAAATTTGCATTTTGATTATAATTAATACATATATGAAAAATAAGTGTTATATCCTACCATTATCACAAAATATTATCATGTTTGAGTTTACATTCGAACTACGAAATGTGTTTGACATGACATGGACCGACTTTCCGATCTGCGATTTCACAAGTTGAAATGGAGCCGTGAAACAGTAGCAGTAACCCTATCTCGCTAAAAAGTAAATTACGAATTAACAAGTCTCGTCTATGTGAAATAATTGTATGAATACAATTGCTAAATGATTCATGTTGATTATTTTAAAGTTTTCATTTGGAATTTGATAGAAATTACACCCGTTTTCAAACGAAATCATAGATAGACCTGTCAGTTCGAATTCATTGCAAATGGAGGCCATTGTGTCGTCTCGGCTTTTTCACACAATATTTTGTTCTGATACGAATTAAATGAATGCACATGTTATAACATCCATGAAATTAACAAGAATGACAAACAATTACATTTCAAAGAATAAATGTGAATAACTAGTGTTTGAATCGGCGAATATACAGTGAAATGACAAACGAAACATTGATGGTCACATGATCAATTTTGTACAACCAAGCTAATCACGTGACATTGTTTACACTACGACAACGCTACCCGAACGAAATTTTGATTGTATTTCTAAACTTTTCAAGACCATGTTTACATTAAATATTCAACAGACATTTAGAAAAATGTGTTCTAACTTTGGTTTTAAACGGAATATTTTCAAAATGATTTAGATCATTAGATTTTTTTATTTGAACAAATCTGTAATCGGCGAAGGAAATGCATAACAATGGCGAGCGGCGAGTGTTTGTTGACTGTCATGTTTCGAGATATCGATGACTGATTGACGTTGGAAAATATAAAAACTGTAATGTCATATGCTTATATTTGGAACACAGAAAAGTGAATAGATGTGTTAACCCTCTGTGTAAATTTTATTACGATTGATGACTTATTTTACAAATATTTCTCACGGAAGTAAATGCATTGTTCATTGAAAAATATCCATTGTTACAAATTACGTCGAAATTTTATAAATACAACGGAGATCGTTTATGACGGGCTTTTGTTTTTCTGAAAGAAAAACACATAACATCAACATAATTTTTTTCTGGTATAAAATTTAATTCTGAACAAAATGGTGTAAAAATCGGGCTGCATATTATTGACAAAATAATTCGAGTTTGAAAATGTAGTACAATTTTAGAACTACTGTATTATTTAATTTTTTCCATAGACATGTGTAAAAATAATTGATATTTGAAAAATATTACATTAATTAATAATTTTTCATGACAATAATAAGTTAGAAAAAAATGTGACTCAGATATTTATTTTAATTATTTTAAGATTATGTTAATTACTAAGGCGAGAAAAACTTTAAATGAAGGATACCCATGTGACGTAATTGTTACAAATTTACAAATCTGACGCTCTCTGCAAAAACCTGAAAACAATCCAGCAGGCTAAAGGTTAAAACGGCCGTGTTTTTGTCAACACGGATTCCGTGTTTTAGTAGTAAAATCATATAGATTATAAATGATTACGTTTAGAATCGGCATGTATAATCAGTTTTTGATGTGATCAACGTCTAGATATACATGTATGAAGTTAAAAAAAAGAAGCTTGCATGTAGAAACGTTCAGCAAGGACGTTTGTATGAAAACAGCCGGTCAAGGAATGACGACCTCCGTCAACGGTCAACAGCGTCAATGATGCTGTTAAAGTGCTTCTTGATATCTTGATTTAGGACATTGATGACGACAAACATTGTGATAATGATTGTGTAAATATGATGTTTTATGTAGATGCGAGCGAAAGCGTAACGGAAAACGGGACTACATTTTTCACTGTTTTACGGTTTGACTCCACCTAGATTAATTACCCAGTATTAGTATTATTACGCGGCAATGTCGCGCATATAGTCTGATGCTTGTCTAAAATGAATATAAAGTTTCATATGTAATAAATAGATGACATAACTCGTGAGTGAATAAATCACAACATTTAAAAATATCTCGTTGGAATATGTTCGATATTCAACACTCACACGTTATGTAATCTATATTTCCTCGATGAACTGCGTGTCCCATTCCATGCATGGTCTGCGTCTGAGACAATTTGACGGGAAAAAACTCTTCGATTTTAGCTCGTTTATCTAAGGAAGTCGCCATTTTGCGGAAGTGCGAAAGCGAACTGCATTTTGAAACGCTATCTGTGATTGGCTAAATTTTATCGCCAACATGCCTAGAAAACTATTTGATTGGCTGGACCATACGTCACCTCGCGAAGCTTTGAGCTGCCTTTAAATTTGCACCCAGGGTATAAAAGTTGCGGAAGCGTATGTTATACCCTGAGACTGGATGGTGTAGCTCCCTTGCACGGCATACGTTGCAGACGTACAGCACGTGCTGATAGCGGATGTGCAACTGATCCCAATAGTATATATCATTGAATCCATGAGGATTTTAAAATATTAAATTACATCTTAAATATAGTCTTGGTCGGTTCATAAGTTGATGCCTTGCGTCATATTGGCTAACATGTACTACATTGTATAGCCATCACATTAATGTATGATAGATACCATACAAGTAATCCACAGTGATGATTAAAGTCATGATTTGGCATGTTCCAGCTCTAATATCCATGAACGTGTTAATCAACCTGATTGGGATAAGGAAGACTGTGTTTCTGGGGGCATCAATTTCAACAGTTGCCATGGTTACTGCAATCTTTCCAACAAGCATCACATATCTCATCGCCATCCACAGTGTTCTCATTGGTACGTATAGCTTTATTCTTAACATTATTTAAACATTACATGTATACATGTAAATCACATATTAATGGAAGTAATCATAATGATACTTCAGTAACCTTGTATAATACCCTTGTGATCCATATGAAAATAAGAAACTGAACGTCTTCAATCGAAAATTACGCATAGAAATGTTTTTAAAAATGTAAATGTTATAAAATACGTTTCTTTTCCGTTTAGACTCATCAGACTTTTAAATTTTAGGTATAGGACACTCAATGCTGTTCGGACCAGGTTTGGTTCTCATAGGGCAGTACTTTAACAAAAGAAGAGGACTTGCTACAGCTGTTGCCAGTTCAGGAGTAAGCTGTGGATCGAGTATATTCCCAGTCATCATCAAATATCTCCTGGACGAATATGGTTTGAGGGGTTCCATGATCATCCTCACTGGCATCACAATGAACCTATTTGTGGGAGCCTCTCTGTTTAGACCTCTTAGCTTGTACAAGAAAAGACTCGCAAAGCAAAGTCCTTCAACACCAAGAACTGTGACTGTCAAGAAGCCAGCACGTATGGAACTGAAGGATATTGGTAAGCTGAATCCTGAGAAGTTCCTGAGTGTTGATTCCGTCACCTCTGAAATGCTAGGACGTTCTCCGATGGCTGGGTTTTCTCTTCTTTCAAAGGATTCATCAGATTCCATTAACATTGTACGACGACTCAGTCGACCTCTATCAGCTTCTTTTGCAATGAGGAGTAGGATGGCCTCAATGTATTCAAGCACCGTGGAACTTGGATCTGCCCCTGTGCTCAATGTCGTTGATGAAGAAGAATCGGAGGGGGAGGAGGAGAAAGAGCATCAGGATGAGAAGACGACCTCAGGAAAATGTATCTTCTTTGTGAAGAGGGTGTTCTCAACATTAGATTTCTCCCTCTTCAAACATCCACTTTTTCTTTCGGTGATCACTTACTCCTTCTTTGGCATCACTGTTGGTCTTCTACCCGTTTATTTACCTGTTCTTGCAAAGGAGAAAGGCATTAGCCAAACGGATGCAGCCTTTTTCTTAATGATCACAGGCGGTTTGGATTTCTTCGGAAGATTATTCTACGGATTTCTTGCTGATTTAAGAATCGTACCCGTAAATGTTATAATGGCAGGTGGTTTGATTGTTACAGGGACTGCCACTCATTTAACAATGTTTTACAACTCCTACGTCTCTCTGCTTGTTTATGCTGTGATTGTAGGACTGTCCTCGGGGGCATATTTCAGTTTGATACCAGTTGCAATCGTGGAAATAATGGGTCTAGAGCACCTTGCCAAAACTCTTGGCTTTGTCTCAGTGTTTCACGGAATCTCTATGGCCATAGCACATCCAATTTTGGGTAAGTATTGATGTAAAGTTTCAAATTGTTGTCAATATACACATCATGTTCTTTCAAGGAGAACGTTCTTCACTTTCAAATATAGTTGAGGGTTCTTTCCCGAGCAAATGTGAAATCAACACTTATTACCTTTGGAAATTGTTTTTTTCGCATAAGGAACCACTCATGCATTTAAACATGTGAAAAGACTTCGTCTACATTCTCTACCACTGAGCAATGATACAACATTTGAAAAAACACCATGTTCAATCAATAAATTACGTCCTTTTATTGAGCAGAGGGTATAGGGTAAAATGTTGATAATATCCCTTTAACAGTTCATAAAGTAAAGTTCCATTTTCATTTTTTCCTATTCTGTTTTCAGGAAGTTTAAAGGACGTTACCGGTTCGTATACGGTGAGTTTCAACTACATAGGATGTGGAGCTTATCTTGCAGCTTTAACGTTACTTCTGGTTCCCTTACTACGACGATGCACCGATAGGAAAACACATTTACAATCCACATATGATAAAGTGACTGAACTTTGATAGTATGAACAACAAAACATAGAAGATGGTGTATTCCTTTACTAACAATGTACTTGTATGTAGATTGGATCATATATAGTGAAATCTCCATAGTGTCTTCTGATATCAAATATAGCAAAGAGTTACAACAAATGTTTGTCACTAACATGGCAATGTCCCCGCCTCCAACATTGAGTCATGTAAGACGCATTTTCTAAATGTGGTTCTTCTTATATTGCATTTCTGGTAAAACATGTCATTATGACATCAAATGTGAATACATTGGGTGCTAAGGTTCATGACATAGCATTAACAAGAATGTGGTCACAGTGCACTAAAAGTTGACTGGTGTCTGCACAATTCCCTAATGACAGATGTCACCAAATTTAAAGATGATGGATGCTAAGGGTTAACAACAAGAGGCTGAAAGCCGGTCAGCCATTAGCCTTGAAAATGAGGTCAAGGTCATTCCACTGGTGTCTGGTGTCACCCATTTGAGGCTGGTAAAAAATTGAAGACACTGGGTGCACCGGTTCATGAGATATCACGTTAACGAGAGGCTGAAAAACTGTCAAAGTAAATAAGGTCAAGGTCATGCAATTTGAGTGGTGTCTCCATAGTCACACATTGTAGGCTGGTGCAAAAATTGAATACAATGGGTCCATCAGGTAATGATATATCGTGTTAACAAGAGTTCGAAAAGTGGTCAAAGTGTTGTGGTGACCTTGAAAATAAGGTCAATGTCAGCATAATTGACTGGTGTCTGCGTAATCCGCCATTGTAGCCTTGCACCAAATCTGAAGACTTTGGGTCAATCAGGTAATGATAAATCATGTTAATAAGAGTTCGAAAAGTGGTCAAAGTGTCGCGGTGACCTTGAAAATAAGGTCAAATTCACCAAAATCGATTGGTGTCTGCTTCTTCCCCCAATGTAGACCGACATCAAATTTGAAGACTTTGGATGCAATGCTTCATGAGATATCGCGTTAACAAGAGCTCAAAGCCTGTCAAAGTGTCGTGATGACCTTGAAAATAAGGTCAGACACTGGATGCAACGGTTCATTAGATATCGCGTAAACAAGAAATATGACGTACGGACGCCGCTGAATACAAAGTCCCCCGTGCCGCGATGCGGCGGGGGACAAATACATGTAGCCGAGCCTTGCATATGTTACTTTTATCAACGAGCGTTGATATACTTGATACCAGAAGACACGAGGATGAGATTATATTTATCATCCAAATCATTCTTCATTACGTTTCAATGAATAGTGTACATCTCTTGACCATAGCACTGGCATTTGACTTCCAATGCAATGATGTCATAGCATTGTGATGTCATCATGCTTATGACGTCACATAATCACTCGATTATGTTAAAGCATTGTGATACCATGCAGTTAAAGATGACATGCAGGGCATGGTCCGAAATCTACTCTTAAAACGTCTGAAGCGATATTTCCTAGATATCTGTGGAGGTAAGGTGTGGTTTAACGCCGCTTTCAAAAGTATTTCACTTGTATCACGGCTTCTAGTATATATTATGACAGGGAGAAAGCACGCAACAACATATGACTTTGCATTGCGGTGAAACCTGCGAGCATCGACTAGAACTAGCGAACCACGGGTGGTACTACGCTGAATTTCAGTGTAGCATTGCACCCAAACCTTACTGTTTGTAGAACAGTTCTCTTTGGCAAACAAAGTTGCCGTGCCCCTGTCGGGATTCGAACCACGGAACTATTGATCCGAACGCGAGCTAGATCCCCCCCCCCCCCCCCCCCCCCCCCCCCCCCCCCCGACATCTTTGAAACGCAGTCTTGGATAATAAAACTTTACCATATATACATGCTTGAATAAACTCCCCCCCCCCCCCCCCCCCTCCCCCGACATCTTTGAAACGCAGTCTTGGATAATAAAACTTTACCATATATACATGCTTGAATAAACTCTGGATAGACTTTAACTTTTGATCGTGAGACGAGTCGGAGATGATTTTCTTTTGTTCATATATATATGTGATATGAAGACATAACAACATGATTATTGTTTAACATTTTCCTCACCAGTGTACCTGTTTGAACACACCACTGATGTTTTGTACAAATGTAGTTCTATCTGATGTTCTGGGAAATAAGAGAGTGGATTTTCTTCAATTATTTGTACTTGGTTCTGATTGTTACTAAAAAAAATATTTTTTTGGTTCTATTTCCAGTCTTTCCTTACCTTCCCATTCGAAATCGCTGCTGGAACCTAACTCGAATACTGATCTAATAAGTTTACCAATTAGTAAATACGCTAGGGTCAAGGTGGTCAAACTACAGGCGGAGATATGTGGGGGTGTTGATGGTTACAGAGTTATGATCATCAAGAGGTTTTCGGCGGCCATCTTGGACGCCATCTTGAAAACAACTAAACCCAACCAGGATCAGTCGAGAAACATTTTTGGGGTTGAGGGGATATTTTCCATATATTTACCATATATACATGCTTGAATAAACTCCCCCCCCCCCCCCCCCCTCCCCCGACATCTTTGAAACGCAGTCTTGGATAATAAAACTTTACCATATATACATGCTTGAATAAACTCTGGATAGACTTTAACTTTTGATCGTGAGACGAGTCGGAGATGATTTTCTTTTGTTCATATATATATGTGATATGAAGACATAACAACATGATTATTGTTTAACATTTTCCTCACCAGTGTACCTGTTTGAACACACCACTGATGTTTTGTACAAATGTAGTTCTATCTGATGTTCTGGGAAATAAGAGAGTGGATTTTCTTCAATTATTTGTACTTGGTTCTGATTGTTACTAAAAAAAATAATTTTTTGGTTCTATTTCCAGTCTTTCCTTACCTTCCCATTCGAAATCGCTGCTGGAACCTAACTCGAATACTGATCTAATAAGTTTACCAATTAGTAAATACGCTAGGGTCAAGGTGGTCAAACTACAGGCGGAGATATGTGGGGGTGTTGATGGTTACAGAGTTATGATCATCAAGAGGTTTTCGGCGGCCATCTTGGACGCCATCTTGAAAACAACTAAACCCAACCAGGATCAGTCGAGAAACATTTTTGGGGTTGAGGGGATATTTTCCATATATTGACCGGACTAATTTGCCGTGTTATTTTTAAAGGTGCATCCATTATGTTTCATAAAATTTGATTTGGCTTTAATACGTTCCAACACACTATATGTGCTGTTTACAATACAAACAAATTCACTAAGCTTGCATATTCATCCCCAATCGCCAAATATATCATAATTACTAGTTTCCAATTAAAATCGAGTAACATCATTATGCATGTGCAGAAACCAAAAGTGGATGTCCTATTTACACGCACAGTAGTTATATGACCTATTTAACATTAAGGATCGATGCAAAATATATTGCTTTTCCGTTTACCACAAACGCTATCTACGTGTTTCGGGAGTATATATAAGGGTATACATATATGAATGTTGCATTCTAGACTAGTGCAGTTCCGGCCCTTCACCATTTAACATGAATACCGACGTATAATTAGACGGTATTTTGTCGAAACTGGAGATCTCGGCTTTTGGCCGTTAAGAGTTTGTAAGCGGAGACAGATTACATTTTGTTCAGTTGTGTCAAAGGAGTTAGATGACGATTCTACTTACCTTCATTTTGATATATTTTCCCAACATACTCGCTTTCTTGTGTGTTCATGGTAAGACCATAACTAACGTTAATAAATAACATATACATCATGTGGTTAACTAACACCACAAGACAACTGTTGACAAAACATGAAGGTAGGGGAATAGTGACGTTCTGAGGGGATATGTCCCAATACAGACAGTCAGTTCTCAGACAAATGAGAGGCGGATTAATCAACACAACACCCATATCTGAAATGGAACAGTCCTTATAGGTGCATCCTGATCAGTAATCCTAGCTTGCATCGCTCAAAAGGGGGGAGTTAATGTGGAAATAATCACCAACCCTTTGAGAGTTCCCAGATAAGTTTTCGTTTGAAAGTCATGATGGCATTCTTGAATTGAATTGAACTTCGTTGGGATCATCAGTAAAACTAGAGTTGACAAGTTATGGGAAATCTCTTTGGCATCCGTCTGTCCGAAACAGTCGTTATAGTAGCTAGGATTACAGGGACGGCGTTTTAGCGATGAATTTGACATTTGACACTCATATTTTTATCTCTATATTAATGGTTTGGCAATTTGAGGTAATAATTGCGTTCGGGTAAACTTGAAAGTTGCTGTAATGGATCCAATGATAGTCAACCTGACTGCTGTATACTATGATCCTCGTGTGAATGTCTCAGTCGTACTTTCTTCGCCAATGGTTCACACAGCAGGAAGATCCCAGATAGGATAGAACATGTTCCCATGAGATGGTACGATGCGTGGAAGGATCCTGTATAGTCTTTGAGTGCCCCTGAATAATAGAAATCTATTTCATTCATAGGAAACAAAACCTAACATTTCGAAGCTCTCAATCCTGCCATAATTTAACCGTACAATTATATTGGCTTACGATTTTATTAGCACTAAGAGTATGTTACACATGTATGCACATGTCTATAACATATTGAAACATTTGATAAGGCTCAAATACAACCGACGTTAAAGTCGTTCAAACGTCAAAAAAAACACTTGAATTACATCACATTCAAATTAGAAACGGTGCATAGTGCAACGTTTCAACTACATTTGTCAATAACAGGTACTGCCGGGGTATATTAGCCCTTGTTTACAATAAGGGGATGTAACTCATTCGAATTGATTTCATTTGTAAAACATTTTTGGAAAATGTATTTGAAACTGTGCACGCTGTATATTAATGTAAGGTTGCCTCTCAATTGTTCGATTAATTCAAATGTTGAAGTAAAACATGCTAAGACGTATTACACATGTCTTTAGTAACGTTCCTATCAGAAATCAACCTTCCTGAAATGGCCTGAAATCTGCAGTTTCCTAGTGGAATAGGAAACCCATCGACAGAGTTATTTTACATCTGCATGATATGTAATTAGCAAATCTGACATGAAAGTCGCGATGGGCAAGTCAATCCGTCCGTCCATCCGTAAACATTTCCCTTGTTCGACTTCTTCTCAAGAACCATTGACTCAAGAGAGTTAAAATGTTGTGATGGGATACTTTGACAAATGGAGATTCTAATTTGAAGATTTGATGATCCTGTGATCTCTAATATGGGTCACAGGGGCCATAACCTAAATTTGCATCTTCTTCTCCAAAATGAAAAGCTCTGGAAAACTTTAAAGTTACGTACAGTCTCCTAAGTTGATGGTGACTCTTAATTGTAGACTTGGTGTCTCTGTGGCCCCTGATATTGGTCACAGGAGTCGCGACCTTTTCATCCAGAAATATGATGCGATTAAATGTATACTAACCTAAAATTGGTGTAATGCCCGCGAGAACTGCCCCATGAATTAACATGGAAATTCCAAGAGAATTTGGTAGATACAACTGTCCAAGAAAATCTGTCATCACCACGGGGTCCATCGCTGGTATGGCGCCACAGAACAGTCCAAACAGCCCGGCATATACTATCATAGAGACGGAAGATGTATAGAACCTCGTACAGTGAAACAGTATCCCCTCGACCACCAAGGATATTGCCAGTAGATGATGTGACTTGATCTTCCCTGTCTGCACTATGACCCCTGAGAGGAACCTGCTGCCACAATCAACACCTGCGAATATCGTCAGAAGGGTAGCTGCCTGGAGCGAACTCAGGCCCACCTCTTCTGCAGTTGCTGGCAAAAACGCCGAGAACAGAGCCACAACGCTGCCGAATATGTGCTGGCCAATGATCAGGTAGAAATGTGGTAGGAGAAATATTGTGCAGTCTACGAATGACGGTTTGCACCTACAGGACCTTGAAGTTGCAGATATCTCCTTGGAGGAAGTTGTGCCTATTATAATGTCATTGTCATTTTCTGTCGATGCGGACATCAATTCTGAAGTCGGGTTACAATCACTGTCCATCATGTCTAGTTGATATATATCAGCATGTTCTTTATAACTGATATCACTGCATCTTCGTCCGTGATCCTCACTGGTCACTATCGGTTCATATGTTACTTTGAATGAACCGTTTTGTTCTTTAAAGGATATTGTATCCTCATTAGCACTATTTTTCCGTTTGGCATCCTCATCACTTGACATCAATTCTTTATGTATTCTATCTACTGACAACTTGCCCAAAGATGACGATTTGTCCATCGCACAAGCTTCGTCAACCGCAAGTTCTGTTTTCGTATTGAGCTCATCCCGTAATCGTATTGAACTGCCTTTAACCAAGGGAATATGTTTGGAAATCGTCTTTTTCTTTGAAACTGGTTTGAAAAAGAGAGCAAAGAGTATAATGGCTGCCTCTATCCCTCCACTGATGAGAAGTGTAGTTCGGACACCCCATATACTGAAGAGGTACCTGGTGAGTTGTGGGACTGCCATGCTTCCCAGACTAGTACCACAGCTGCTAATTCCCTGTGCTAGAGCTCGTCTCCTGTCGAAATATTGTCCAACAATCACGATACAGGGTCCTGTCAGTAGCGCAGCACCGATTCCTGAAGATAAACATTGTTTAGTGAAACTATGCATAGACCACATGTTTACACATTAATTCACCCTGCTTAATCAATGTATTTGTAGCCGTAAAGCTAATTCGATCCCCTGAATCACTGAAGGATGTACTTTAACTTAAGAAGCAGTGTTCAATAATTGATATAATGATAACCCCTATAATATTAATTCATAGGAAACATATGATAATATGATAACACATTAATTGTACTTATTTTTTTATTATCAAAACGATAATTCCTCTCCTCGAAAAAGATAACATTTGAGTTTCATGTGCCCCAAATAAATAATCTGTTACCATGACATCATGGCGAGGCACATAGCTTTAATTATGCATAACATCAAATATCAATAGCAATGATCGATTAATTCATTCTGAAACTTAATTGATGCATTTCCAAACAATGAATGAGTATATCGGTGAAAATAACGTGTTCTTAACGGTGCACAGTTAATCTATACTCACAAGGCAAAAATAACCGAAAGGAAAACCATTTCAACGGCGATGTCCATCTAAAACTTACATTTAATGTGGTTGTTTTAGCTTGTTTACACAATCCGACGACGAGAAACATGCAAATGGCGGCCGCCATGACATGACGTTATTCAAAGGACGGGTAACTCTCATCTCATGTCCTTGAAGAGGGAGATGTTATATTACGTACGCTTCCTTCAGCAGGACTAGTGCAACTGGTTTCACGGATTATAGAATGGTTTGATTTTAAAAGCGTGACATTTAACGTCGCAATCTTATGAACTTTGATGCAGTGACAGGGTTGATATTAATCCGCAGTTCTCCGAGAAATAATTTTGGTTTTTCTCTCGCCAAGGCTCGAAACAAAGCACAATTATTTCACTTGGGACGTAAACTTGATATGAAAGGGGAAGCTCGTTAGATATCCCATAAATGGTTTGACGTTTAGAGAGTTATCGTCAATAAAAACAATCACCCTGTTAAGTGACATAAAGTATTTTAAATCGTTACCCGATAAACAGCTTTGAGCGAAGATCAGGAACTCGAGGTTCATGGCAAAGTAGCTCAACACACCCCCCAGTGTCATTAGGAAGCCTCCACAAACACAAATTACCCGGATGCTGAATCTGTTCACCAAAACGTTCAGTGTGATGAAAGCTGGAAGAGAAAATAAGGGAACAGTAACACATCTCTACATTTAAAACAAAGTTACGTAAACATTAGGATAGTTGTGTGATCGTATTTTGGTGACACAAGTCTCCAATAGTTTACTATTTTACGAAAAGTCTCCAATAGTTTAGGAACCGAAACCAGCAATTGTTCCCGTCAGATTGAACGCGCTCGAACGCAACCGCCTGAATCCCGAGAAACGTGATGTAATACAAAAGCCCGTGCAAACCTATTGTCGACTTCGAATAAAAGAGGTCAACGAAAATCGCAACAGTTCAAAGATGACCATAAAGTGGATAAATTACACTACCAGGAGAAAGAATAGCTAACTCAACAAAACGATAATAACTACCGGCCAACATACGTTAGAATTCAAAGTAAAAGTATGAATGAACAGATCCCCGTTCGATTCGTAAATTATCGTATTAAATCAACCTGATAACACATACCATAAGAACAAAATTATTTAAGAAATCTTTGTTTTACGTTC
Organism: Gibbula magus; assembly: GCA_936450465.1. Classification (NCBI taxonomy): domain Eukaryota; kingdom Metazoa; phylum Mollusca; class Gastropoda; order Trochida; family Trochidae; genus Gibbula; species Gibbula magus. Next base: position 26,620,244 of record OW388306.1, read on the forward strand.
TTGACAGATTGACTCATCTGTACAAAATGATAATACTTAATCAAACGCAAATATAGACATCTCGACAGGACGGGGTAATAATTATAATTGCATATTTATATTGCGCTGAATCCATGCTCGGCATGCTCTAAGCGCTACACATGTTATTACCCTGACGGAATTGTACTTTCGGTGCTGCTACTAGCGCTCCGTTCCGTACCCAGTGTTCAGGTACCCATTTAAACAGCTGCATGGGTGGACTGAGTGCTGAATGCCTTGGCCATGGGCGTAACACAGTATGAGACCCAGGTCACAATATGGGATTCGAACCCGGGTCTCTGGCGTGTGAGGTCAGCAAGCTAACCACAACACAAATGAAAGAAAAAGTAGTCTTGCTTAATTGTAATTACACATACTTTTCTACTTAATATGACAAACTTATCTCCTAATTTGGTGCAAAATGTACGAATTAAGATAGGCTTATGACATCGTTAAAACTGATAATGATGTCTTTATGGGGGAATATACATGTATATAAATATAGTAACTCATAAAGACGAATTTTTCATGAACTGATAAAGAGTTATGTATAAGGAGATATCAGTCCTGAATAAGACAGACATGTCTGTCCGTCTGTCCGGAAAACTTTAAGGTCCCGTAGCACATTTTTTCTTACTGAAATAAAATGATTTCACGAAAAGGTAAATAAGTGTTCCAAATGGCTTAATAATACTCTTGAAACAATACTTTCTAAAGCGAATGTTCATTGTTTGGTTAAGCCATGTGAGTACATTTCCCTTCGAGCGGGCATTTAAGGTGTTTTAAATATGGTACCATGACAGAATGGTCAAACATCTTGTCTGAACTCTCAAATTCGCACGAGGCCTACACATCTACCTCTCACACTGACGAGTTCCACACCACTGTCGCGTTATATAAGTCGCACCAATTTCTTTCAATACGGATAACCGTTTTCTATGGATACGGCTTATCAGCCGTGTAATGAGATGTGGCACAGCGCCTTCGAGGGCATTAAGCACAGGGGTTTGAATCGCTGTTTTGACAATATTTTCAAAATTCAAAATCTAGATTGTTGCATTCATATGGTGTTTATGTACGATATTGTGAGCTCATATTCCAAATTTGAGCGAAATCGGCTAAGAAATAAGAATTTGAGATAAATATCCCCGCTATTGATAGAAAGACACAAGGGAGGACACTTGCTCTACGACGTTCTGATCGAAAAACCTGAAGGCCAAACTATTCTAACGTGCGGTTCAATAAACCTTTGCTTTTCTCACAAACAAAATGTATTGAACATATAGACCCGTCTTTTGCCTTTCTGTGTGTCCTATTGATTTTCTCTAACTTCATTTCACTTTTGACCACTGACCCTCGCAAGTAACCTACCCTCCTCTTTGTACATAATAGTGGACGACATCGGGGAATCATCGTTTTTTCTGTAATTCAAACACGCCGCTCTCAATCGCTCGGAGATAGAAAACGCCTCTCATTGGTCAATTATGACGTCGGTTAACCACGCCCCCCTCAATCAAGGGAGATAACTGTTGTTTTGCCCGAAAAACAAACGCACGTTGCCAGTTTGGCCAAGGCGAGTCACTTACATTCCGAATGATTTGCTTTGTTATTATCTGCGAAACGGAAATGTTTGTGTATATAAATCATTAGGTATTCTGATTTTTAGTTCGATAAATGTTAAACACATTTGACAAACAATGGAAACACCGGAAAACGAATACGGAAGTATTGCAAATGTGGAATGACGAACATACAATGGCCATTGTGCCGATTCATAGGCATTGATCAAAAATAAATGTATCCGATCCTACTTTAAAGCTTCTCTTTTGTCTTTTGTCTAAAATGGCATATTTACAAACTATATAAGCAGCACTTCCCGTGAAAATAATATTTTTGATAAACTTATGTCCGTTCATTGTCACGTTTTTTTGTTGCTTTCATTTCGTTTGATTTAGGAAATGAAACCCCAAATTTTTGCATGAAGTTTTGAATAACAAAATCGTGATATTGAAAAGAATTATCGGTAGTGGGATTAAAACCATTAAAATAGTTACAAACACCAGTGTTGACAAACATATGTTTGTTTGTTTTTTCAATAGTTAGAAATGGATCAACTATCAATTAGAATCAGGGAACAAAATTTATTTCATATATTTTTTTGGAAACCTAAAAAAAACCTGCATTACACCTCAATTATAATTGACTGATGTTCTAATTAAAATATGTGTTTAAAAACAAGTACCCATTTCTTATTTAATTTATCAAGCAAAATATATAACAAGTATTTGAGTCAGTCAAGGGTGAATTTCCCATGATTAATGCCATTGGTAAAACGGTTACATTGATATTATTCAAATAAATGTAATATATACAGTAAAACTTGCATTAAATGAACTTAAAAGTAGTACGTATGCTTAAGGAATATTTCTGAATTAAAACATTAAATTTAAATACAAGAAAAGTCTAGATCAGTTGCTTCACATTGTAAACAATAAAAACTTCAACATCCCAAAACATGAAAATTCATATGAATAAAGACTGAAAACTGATAGACACAATAGCACTGGTAATTTCGAAAGTATAGTTGGACTGTTGAAATTGATAATTGAATCGACTGTAACAGAATATGATGTTTCATTAAAATGATAAATATGTACTGTTTTGGATTAAAATGGCCAGTCATAATATATTGACATGAGCATTGTTTCAAAGAGATTTTAATTTCAAAATATGACGTGTCTAAACTGTATTTTCTGGTTCACATTTATTTATATATTTTCTTCAAAAGTCCTGTTCAAGAATAAAAAATAAATGAAAAGAAAAAGAATAATAGATGATAATAAAATAAGTGTCATGGGCCTATTTTCTGAGTAATATCATGCTGAAGTTGAATATTTATGAAAAGTATTTGCAAAGGGAGATAACTCCTTACTGGAAAATTGAAATATTAGTACATAATTCATTTATATAAGGTTGTAGAGCAGGTGGATGTAGAATACCTTGATGATTATCATAAAACAAACTATTTCACACAACCATAATACCATTACCTTTTTTTTTTTATTAGTATCCAAAGGTAATTTGATTTTTAATGTTTCTCACAACACATGGAAAGTATTGGCAAAGGGAGATAACTCTTTACTGGAAATTATTTTTGTTTAATGATATAATTCATTTATATAAGGTTGTAGAGCAGATGATATTATACCATAAAACATAAACTATTTCACACAACCATAATAACACTACCTTTCTTTATTATTATCCAAAGATAATTTGATTTTTAATGTTTCTCATAACACACTGTTGATGAAAAATGGACCTAAGCTATTAAGTTCTGAGAGCGAAAAACTGACCCTTGGAGACGTGGTGGGCATTTGTAATAAACGTAACGAATGATTCTTCATATGCATGTCGAATAAATACCTTAAATGATATCACTCACAACGAAATACTTTCTAACCCATAACAGATATGTATATCAGATATAAAAACATCAAACTGGCAACACATCATTAATAATATTCTCACACGTCATAATTGACTAATGAGAGGCTTTTTTTTTTTTTTTTTTTTATCTCCGAGCGATTGAGAGCGGCGTGTTTGAATTACAGAAAAAACGATGATTCCCCGATGTCGTCCACTATAATGTACAAAGAGGAGGGTAGGCTACTTGCGAGGGTCAGTGGTCAAATGTGAAATGAAGTTAGAGAAAATCAATGGGACAAACAGAAAGGCAAAAGACGGATCTATATGTTCAATACATTTTGTTTGTGAGAAAAGCAAAGGTTTATTGAACCGCACGTTAGAATAGTTTGGCCTTCCGGTTTTCGATCAGAACTTCGTAGAGGAAGTGTCCTCCCTTGTGCCTTTATATCAATAGCGGGGATATTTATCTCAAATCTTTATTTCTTAACCGATTCCGCTCAAATTTGGAATATGAGCTCACGATATCGTACATAAACATCATATGAATGCAAGAATCTAAATTTGGAATTTTGAAAATATTGTCAAAACAGCGATTCTAACCCCTGTGGCATTAAGCATCCTATCTTGAGCTACGATACGATACGATATTATTCCGCACATTTTATCTTGAAAGTACTATTTTGACAAATGAACATAGTACCTTGAAAATTGGACTTGAATATTGAAATTGGTGTATTGAAAATTCAACATATTTTCTTCAAAATTCAACTTAATAATTTGAAAAATCATCTAAATACAAACTGTATCTTGAAAAATCAACTTATTATCTCGAATGTTTACAAGGTGATGCCAATGATAAAACAATGTAATTACAAGATTTGAACGTTTTACAAATTGAAGTTTAAAAGTTTGAATAAGAACATTTTAAAGTATAATTACAATTTGTTATTGTTGTTTATTCAAGTTGTAGTTACAAATGAAAAATTAATTATCTTGAAATTTAGGGTTTAATATTCAACAGAATTTAGTTTAATTTTCCAAAGAGTAATATGAATTTTCCAAATAGTGAATTACATGTTCAAGATACTAAGTTAATGTTTTAAGATACTTAGTTAAATTTAGGATAGTAAGGTGAATTTTCAAGATACCTACTTGATTTTTCCAAATATTAGATTGCATTTTCAACTTAGTATCTTGAATTTCAAGGTAAAACCTTAAGAATTCAAGATAAAAGATACTGAATAATAGCGTAGTGTAGGGTTGATGAATCTGTGTATTTTAAACTTTTAAAACAACATACATTCGATGAAGTGTCATAACCTTAACAATATGAAATAAAACATGGTGGTATAAGTACATAAGTAAAGATATGAATTGCCCATCAAATTATCAATCAATTATGAATACTATGCATGGTGATTTTGATTTTCTAATTCGAAAACCTTTTCTATTAAATAAAATGTTTCATCATTGTTTACTTTTCCTTTTCAAAATATAATGTTTACAAACTTACCATTCACTAGAAAAACGCCTGATTTGTTCTGCATGTTATAACTTGGAGGAGAGGGAATGCAACTGACAATTCGGAGAAGATCATGAAATACATATAGAGCATAAGTCGCCATTAGTTTTGCGCATGATAAGGTGCGTTGTGGCGTGCATTTCAGTAGCAAGAACATGTTTACTTAAACTTTGTTTTAAGTAGGAGAATGTCCTCAAACTGGCCATTAGTTTTGCACGTGGAGCATGTTTTCGGCCTAACGGCCTCAAACATGGTCCACGTGCAAAACTAATGGCCAGTTTTCGGACATTCTCCTACACAGAATATAACACTTCAACTGCGGCTATCGACACTCGCCCCGCAAGTGGCGGCGTCTACTTCTGCCTACAGGGCACTTTGCCTACAGTCTTATCAAAACAACTCTATGCACCGGTGGGTATTGCTAACAAGTTGTCGGTAGTCAGTACTCCCGTCATGGTCCATCAATGGCTAATTTAAGCCTTGCTGTATTTCATAACTTTTCTATGCTAAGATTACAACACGCACTATGAAGTAAAGGTGCGCTGATGCCTTAGCACAGGGAGGGTGATGGAATGCAGCAATGCATAAATTGGTCAGTGATCGAGACTGGCGTGAGTGACGACTCGCGAGGGAAGTTGCAGCCAGTGTAGCAGGGCGTCTCTGAAAGTGGTCAGCTGCTTTGCCCACTACGATACGAGAAAGTATTACCTGTTAAGCTGTTAGCGCCCGAGTATATCCCCACGACGAGGGAGGTGAGCGATGTTGATGCCTTGAACTCCTTTAGCAACTCCACGAAGAGAAATCCATAAGATCGGTACATACCCATGTGGATAAAGTTGATGCAGAACGCGGCTTCAACGATAATAGTTTTAAAATCCACATTATCAATATTGTAAGAATGTCAATATTTCAAGAATTAATTTGTCATCTTAACAACAATTTCATGAATGACATTTAAGAATTTAAAGGTTTAAATAAGATTGTTCCACAATTTCGTATGATTTCCCCCAAAATGTCAAATGTGACATAATTTTGATAAAGTCGCTTTGCTATTGAGTGAGTATATAAATTAGCATTTGACTGAGACTTACTGCTCATTATATACACGTACCTGCCACAATCGCCCAGGCCCATCCTGTGTCCACATTGCGTTCCACGTCATCATTTTCTTCATCAACATCTTCAGCGTCGTCAATGACTAAATCCTGAATAGCAGCCATTCTGCGCTGAAACAGTTGAGCAACCAACGTTCCATCATAAGACATAACCCTTGCCAGTCTCCATAACTGGCTGATGTTAGGAGAGATGGGACGATTAAATCAAATATTTTAGAATTCGCTTATTTTTTCAAATTAGCAAGTTTATTATGTCTTTATTTCACCTACTTAAATGAAGCGCGCGCTTTCAATGAATAAACTCCGAATCCTTTCAGATACAATTTAATCACATACTTGAATACATAGCAAATCTATTTTTTGAAAATTAATGACACTTGTGAGGGAAAAACATTAAATTAAGCACTTTTAAAATAAAAACGGCAATTTTATAATCGTTTTTCGCATATTCAACAGGATTTTTAAGTGACACACATATTTAAGATATTGCTAAAATTGTAATATGATATGCGCAGTTGAATAAACAAACTAATTCAGAAATAATAATAGGGGGTCACCGAACGTTTTTAATCATTTTAACGTCATTTTTGAATAACATACATAAACGTAAAAACCCGACGTCACGGCAGTTTTGATAAATTAAAGCGTGACTTTGACGGCCTATCGTGTAATTAGTATTTAATACACTATAATCTAAGAGTGCAGATTGGAAGATCAAATATCAGTTAATCACACAAGGCAATTTGAATTCATCACATCCTTTATATCCCCTGTAATACGTCTAGTATCTATTCACTACCATTACCAGCAACTTGCCTCTTCAACTAACCGTAAGTCCTATCCGTGCTATCAAAACAGTCACCCTTCTTACGAAAGAGGATATGCATATAGCAGACTTGCTTATGCAAATATTTGCAACCAAGTAAAGTATTGTATACAAATCCAAATGTACGCTTTGCTGCTTCATTAACAATGTATGACGACGGGTTGAGGTGACCTACTTTACTGTTGTGCAATACTGTAGTCAGCAGTCCGTGAATTACACAACTCAGGTTATACCTTCCGATACACAGACATATTCTCTACCTGCCTGGATAATAAGGGTGAATAAATAGACAGACAGACAGACAGACAGATATATTACTTTAGTCTCACCTCATACATAAAATGGAATAAAACATAAAACTGACATAAAAATACATGAGCCACCCAATAAGGGTTATGAGAGACTATGGAATGTATATGCATAAACCTTCCCTCACATAAGACTCGACAGAGATGCTCTTCTTGAAATGTCTATACAGCCTCAGTTTGTTTCTACCCTGTCCCCGTCTACCTACTGTTCTGTGCACCTCTTCCTTCCAGTTCTGATTAAATTGCTGTGTTATTCTGGAGCAGACTTCAGATACTATAAATTTATAAATATTGATAGAGTCAACGTGTTGGCCAGGGTTTGTCACACCAACAAGCCTTTCGCTGGCCCTGCGAATGACGTGTTGAAACGAGTGAACAAGGCTTGCCGGTGCACACTACGTCCGATTTTTCTTGCGATGCGTTATGCTATGCGTTAAAAAAACGCAGACAGTGTATTTCACATAGACCGCGCACACTACGTCCGATGCGTCAATGCGATGCGATGAAAAAAGGTGCTGCACCTGTTTTATCGCATCGCAAACGAAATCGCATGGAGGATTCCCTATCTGACGTCATATTTTACACTAAGTCTTCTTGAGGGGGTTTCCCAACTCATACCACATAGAATGAAAGGGGGTAGGCCTATGTATCATGCGTGCTATGATTATGTCTTGATTCATCATTACAAATCCCGCTTTTTATACATGTATAGTTTTGAAAAAAAAGAGTTGATATTACTGTTGCCAACAGTTACATGTACATTTTGATTGTATTGAAGATAACTAAATTCCAATAAGAGCATAGCTATGTTGGCATTCATATATCTGTAGATTACAATACATTAGAAATATTTAGCACATTATATGAAGTGTTTATAAAACGTAATATCTAACGCACTTGTTGAACGCGTGTAGTGCGCGCGGAAAACGTAACGCATCGCATGACGCATCTCATAAAAAAATCGGACGTCCAATAATAATAATAATGAATATTTTTATAGCGCCTGAATAGCACATGCGTTGCCAATATAAGGCGGGGTTTACAATACGTCCGAATAAATCGCATTGCGTTTATATACACAGCACGCGTTTTGCATGCGATTTAAATGCGAATATAATAAGTGCGATTGTTTTAGTTCCATATGTTATGATGTATGTTCAAGTATATGTATGTACATATGTATGTAATTACTGAAGGTGTATGTACAATGGGTGTATGTAAATATGTACAGGTTTTATGTTTGGAATGTGTTGTATGTACGTACAGATGAATTTATGTACACTTGTGTGTGTATACAAGTCTGAATGTATGTTTGTGTGTATTTATGTACCGATGCATGTTGACATAATTTTTGTATGACTGCTTTGCCTACACGTGGTTGGAAATACCCCTTTCAGATGATGAAAAGATGACGTCTTATAGGGAATTTCAATGCGATTGTGAATGCGATGCGAATAAAATAGAACAGGTTCTATTTTTTTCGCATCGCATCGCAACGCATGAAATAAACGGACGTAGTGTATGACAACTCATTGAAAATAATGTGTTCTGGTGCGATAATTTTCGTAGTGGACGTAGTGTAAACCCCGCCTCATTCGAGATGGTTCCGATCGGCGATGAATTGTAGAAATCTTCAATAAAAGGGTTTTCAGGAGTTACATAAAATTGTCCATACACAGATATCTTCTCTTCATGGGTATAGAGAGTTACATGCGATAGACAGATATCTTTTCTACACGGGTATTCAGAAATTAATTATACATACGATAGACAGTTATTTTATCCACGTGGGAATTCACAAGTACATTTGATAGACACATAGAACGTTTTGGAAGCTGCGTTGCCGGGTTGATTCGGATTGCTGCATAACAGTATCTTTCGCACTTAAACGGTAATTATTTGTGAGGTGGGGTTGTTTCCTTTGTTTATGACAATAAGTACCTATTAATGTACCTAATACCGTATGCTCAGTCCTCAAGAACTGCCAAAATACTAGTGCGATCGACGAGGCGCGTCGGTAGGTCACACGCTGACACATCACGATTCATTTTGTACACAGGACACTGCAGCTACTTGCTGATGCTGTTAGTTAGCGCACTGAGGTTTTGAATGATTTTTAAAACAAATCTACAATTATCGTGACTTTGTTAACACTATAAATGCACATAGTTTACCATATCAGATGAGTTCGTGTTTTCGAATATTCATTCTTTCAAGCGGAAATACTCGGGTAAGCTCCCGGTTACGCTTTTCAATGATACGTAAACAGTTTTAGGATTCGCATCATGAAAAGAGTGGAATTCTGCGAAAGTAGTTCGTGTATTTCACCTTTGACCTGTTTTGCATATTTATCAGATTTGGATACCAAGATTATCAGATTGCTTTATTGCATCGATAACACACCATATATATATACACACACACACACAGACACACATGAAGTTGCACCATTTCTGCATAATATTTTTAAATTTTAGAAGTTGTCATGTCACAAAAGAATGGTGATTATTGAAACGCAACATTTGAAACAGATTTTCATACAACCACGAGCAACAATACAGGCACGCATTCGCATTAAAGAGGTGATGACGCTACATAAGTACATGGTTACGGTGCACAAGTGAATTGTATACAAAAACAGACAAACATCATAATTTATTTCAACATGATCAGGTAAGTGTGGGATATTTTTCCGTCTTAATTCCTTAAACATCGAACATTTGAATAACAAGTGATGAAGATATTTAAAATATATTCATAGCAACCCCGTAAAATACATTTATTTGTTCTCAATAATGTTAGTCAATATTTGACCAAATTAAACATTTTTAATTTTAATGGATAGCGTTCAGCATATATCACAGAACTACACGCTGATTTATTAACGCCTAATAACTTTTTACAAAAGTCTAAATGTAAATTTTCATAAATCACTCATAAATCACTTGGTCACGTTGCTAGAACAAGAGAAGTAAAGATGTTTTTGGCCCACAATATTTGGTATTTTAGTTTAAAACATTGAAAAAGTAGAAATTTAATTAATTAAGATATCCTCGACATAAATAACCTTCTTTGATTTAAATTTGTTGACGCGTCATTACTGTAGGACGTCACAAAACAAGCACAAAAACCTGGCTTTTTTAGGCTTCTATCTCGTCTAGTTAACGACCATTTCTTAAAACTCAGAGTTATGAATAGATAATGTTTTGAAAATTCATATTTAGTATTGTTGGGTTCTGAGGACATGATGTAATGCTGTTTCAGTCGCATTCATCGCCCGTCGATTGAAATATCTTGTATTTTGTATGGGGACGTTTCTTTTGCGCGTGAGTTTATATAATTATACATTAGCAAAGTGTCGTAGTACATTGGCGTTGTCTATTGACATCAAAGTATTGAATTTATGCATAGGAGGATAAGTATAATAGTTCACAGGAATATCTATGGTGCGCAGATGGTCGTAGGAAGAACATATTTGGAGAAAATGGTAAGTTTTCATAACCCAATACTTCAGAGCCGTATGTTAAAATTGGTAGAATCATCACATAAAACGTTTTAAGGAGATAACCTTGGTTGTGCTGGTTCGAAGGTTTTTCATTGCAGACATCATTCTTCTAGTCCAATGAAAATTAATTCCAAGATACATGGGGCATAATCTGAGATTCATTGGCTTTCTTGATAAATCTACCAGTTTTAATAATTAACTGATGCGAGCTGCAACGAAACTGCGCAAGTGCAATACGGATTTTTAAAATATCCATACCGCTTATACCTCAGCACGGAAAGTGTTTATATATAGTGAATATGAATACTTTAGGCGTAATGTTTATTATTTATGCCATCCTTGTACATAGATATTGTGTGCCCTAGACATGTATTGAGAAAGAAACTAGATGAGCGTTTGCGGAACACCGCAAAAGCAGAGCAGCTCCGAAACTTTGGGTCTCGCCTTTCCCTGTTCCGCCTTCTCTTCAGCATAAATAAAATGGGAATTTTTGTTTGACAATTTTTTTTTCATTATTCAAGTCATTCTAACAAGTTGAATCATCACTGGGGTCACTTTTCACAAGTTTGTTCTTAAAACCTATTCCTGATTTCAAAATTGGTTCAAACGATTAACATGGCCTTAACCAATATCTCATGACCTTGACCTTTGACCTTCAAGGTCACACCATCAATGATTACTTTTCATTAACAATCATGCAATGACTCAAAGTGTTCATTGTTAACATAATGCATATTCACAATAGCCAGCTTAAGTTGTAACCTTCCTGTGACATTGACCTTTGACAGATTTTAGCGAAAACGTTTTCAAATCTTGGTCTTTCTCCATAATTGATATATACCAAATAAGAGCCTGACAGCACAAAAATGTATGAAGTTATCGTGTTTACAAGGATTATTGTAGTGATTTAAGAACTCATGACCTTGACCTTTGACCTTGAATGTGAACATGTCAAAATAATTCACCAGATTTATAAGAAAGAAGCTATGTATATGATGTGTTAATACCTTGGAAAAAAGTTATTTAGAGATTTCAGAACTGGTCACCATGACCATATCTCGTGACCTTGACCTTTGATCTTCAAGGTCGCACAGTCAATGATGACTTTTCATTGTGTATAAAAATCATGTAATGATTCAAAGTGTTAATAGTTAAAATAAGGCATGTTCGCAACTGCATGCTTAAGTTGTGACCTCGCTGTGACCTTGACCTTGGACGGATTTTAGCGAAAACATTTTCAAATCTCAGTATTTCTCCGTAGTTGATATATACCAAGTACGGGCCTGATAGCACAGAAGTTGTTGAAGTTATCGTGTTTACAAGGATTTTTGTAGTGATTTCAGGACTCATGACCTTGACCTTTGACCTTGAATGTGAGCTTGTCAAAATAATTCCCCAGGTGTACAAGAAAGAAGCTATATATATGAGGTGTTGATACCTTCATGGAAAAAAGTTATTTAGTGATTTCAGAACTGGTGACCTTGACCCTATATCGTGACCTTGACCTTTAAAATTCAAGGTCACACAATCAGTGATCACTTTTCATTGTGTATCACAATCATGTAATGATTCAAAGTGTTAATAGTTGAAATAAGACACTTTCGCAAAAGCATGCTTAAGTTGTGACCTCGCTGTGACCTTGACCTTTGACGGATGTTAGCGAAAACATTTTCAAAACTTGGCCTTTCTCCATAGTTGATATACACCAAAAAAAGAGCCTGATAGCACAAATATTTTTCAAGTTATCGTGTTTTCAAGGATTTTTTTTTTAGCGATTTCAGAACTCGTGACCTTGACCTTTGACCTTGAATGTGAACATGTCAAAAAAATTCCCCAGGGGCATAAGTAAGAATTATGTATATGAGTTCTCAAAACCTTCTAGGAAATAAGTTATAGCGAATACAAAACGCGCCGGCGGAAACTGCGCAAAAACTGATAGCAGGTCCGACTAAGTCGGAGCTGCTAATGAATCAAACTGAGATTTGCATTGAGAATCTCTCCCATACGTAACCAAAGCCCATGCTATTCAATAAAAAAAAGAGCCATGGCTTTGGTAGCGCATCAGGGTTTGTATTGTCTGATGTTAAAATTCTCTAGATAAAGCAAAATCACATAACATGACCTTGTAATGTTCATGTTCACCAACATTTTCCAGTGTAAGTGCAGAACATCTACACAATTTCTGCATGGTTCTTGAGGAGAAGGCGACTCTTTCAATTCAAATTGTGTGAATGTATGTGGGGTCACTTACTAAAACGTCAGTACACAACATATCAGCTCTTTAGAGCTTATTGTACTGGAGAGAACGACGAAAATGTGTCTTCTATGTCGTGAACCATGTGACCCATATTTGAGGTCACAAGGTCACCAAATCTACAATCGGGAATCCCCATTGGCCAAGGAGTCTGTAGACATTTCAGCTTTCTAGAGATGTTCGTACAAGAGAATATGAAAATTGCTTTTTAAGTCATGGCCCCTGTGACCCATATCTGAGGTCACAGGGAAACCAAATCTACAATTTAGAATTCCCATTGGCCAACACACACATTTCAGCTTGCTGGAGCTTTTCGCACTGGAGAGGACTATGACATTTTCATCATTCTTACGTACTTTCCAAAACTTTTGTACAACAGACCTCTATCGTATAAATGAAAACCAAGTGTTTAAGACTCTCCGTTTATGTAAACATGTAGTATGATTTGACATAAATACACATACTACAAATATATATATACTGAAGAGATGATGCGTCGGGGTCGGTGTCCTTTTAACTATGAATGATTCACTGCTTTGAGTCACAGCTTAAGGGATATTATTGTATAGCGAACGTGTATGAAATGTTTATGGTAGATTATACGAGTAACTGTTAGACTATTGTTGTACTTACCAAAAACTCTCGGTATTACAGGGGCAGGTGCATGGTACAATCTCACAGTTGTTGCCGACATGCGACTACATATACTATATATTCAACAAAGTCTAAACAAAAATACTGTCCCCGCATAAAGTACAGTCAAGCTGAGATAGTCCGGCCACCGAAAATCCGAATCCCGCAGTATCCGAACGGTAGCATGCTGTAAACAAACTAATCCCTATATAAACTTAATAAATATACGTTGAGTGTGTTGTTAACGAAAATAACTTGGAAACTTTGATCACCATGTGTGGGTCCTTTAAGCCATTGAGAACACACTCTGTTATAGATAAATGCTTCAAACTTGAGTGAGTTCGTTGAATGTTTTGATATATTGTGCGCATGTATGTCCATAAATTATTCAGTGCAATGATTGTTGTATTAATATATGTATATATATATATATATATATATATATATATATATATATATATATATATATATATGTATTTGCCGATGATGTTGTGATATTTGCGGATTCTGTCGTTAATTTACAGCGAAAGATTGATTTTTTAAAGGAATACTGTTTAAAGTGGGGACTTGCAATAAACATTAAGAAAACGAAAATTATAGCATTCAAAAAAGGGGGTAAGATTGCAAAATGTGAAAAATGGTTTATTGGCGATAACCAAATAGAGGTTGTATCTTACTATAAGTATCTGGGTATTGTATTCTCATGTAGAAATATGTTCTCCAAAGCCTGCGAGACACTCGCCATGCAGGCAGAAAGAGCATTGCACGTTATAAAACGTTTTATTTGTAAATATAAATATTTGCCCATTGAATCCTCACTCAAATTATTTGATGGAAAAATCCAACCAATACTTTTGTATGGATCTGAAATTTGGGGTTTTAAAATTGATGAGAACATAGAAAAAGTTCACACTAAATTTTGCAAGTTTATTTTAAAATGTGGATATAAATCCTCAAATAAGATTATTCTGGCTGAATGTGGCCGTTTCCCTTTATTTATCAATGCCCGTTGTAGAGCAATATCGTTCTGGATAAGATTAATAAGGCAACCCATGAACAGAATATCCCGAACTAGTTATGAACTTTTAAAGGCTTTAGATGACAAAGAGGATAAAAATTGGGTTTCAAATGTGCGTGAATTTCTGTTTCAATGCGGCTTTGGCCACGTTTTGTTCGCACAGGATATCGATGTTGGCGACAGGAATTCATTTTTAAAATTGCTTAAGCAACGATGTAAAGACATATATCAACAGGAATGTTACTATAATTTTAGTTCGTCGACAAGTATTAGTTATTATGCTGAATTTAAAACATCTATTAAGCCTGAACTGTATTTATCCTCTTTATCTTCATTGCACCTACGTAGAATTGTTACTTTGTTCAGATGTAATGGTCATGATTTTAAGGTAAATTAAAAGCAGCAAGATTCTCAAAGGACCCAGATAAAGAAAACTCCATCTGTAACTATTGTAAACTCACGGAAGATGAATATCATGTACTTCTGGAGTGTCCTCAATACACATGTTTAAGATATAAATATTTACCTTTATATTTCTGTAAATACCCAACTACAGAAAAGTTTATATCACTTTTAACTACAAACAATGTCCAGCTTTTGTACAGACTATCGCTAGTCCTATACCATATCGATCGTTATCGATCAAATCGACATCATTTGTAAACCTCTTATTTTGTAAAAATATTATTTTGATGTTCTGGCTGTGCTATTACATGGTAGCACTGTTTCTATTGTGAAATTCATTTACATTGTACTATTGGTCTCCGGGCCATATATACCAATAACATCTGCCTGTCTGTCTGTCTTAATATATGTATCCCAGTTGTTATGTATATATTAAATAAACTCATTTGATATTCTAAATACGCTCTCGTCTGTCTGTAGATTCAAAGCAATTGCTTTGCGGGGACCTAATTCGCTGAACATGTACACCGTCATCGAAGTTCAGCTCATACCTGCATAAACTTAATTTCGTGACGACACATCACATTTAGCCACGCCCCTTGACGTGAGATTGGCCAATCGCGTTGTGGGTTTTCATTGGCTGGTGAACGAGTAGTAGGCGGGGCTAATAATCCAATGACGGTTTGATTGACTCTTGTCTCATTCATGTTTTGAATTCACACGCGTAAAAAGTGCAGCTGTAATTGTTGCAAATTTATATATTTGGAGCCATGAAACCTTTTGAAAACATCAAGTATGTGTATATTTATTTATAAGAATCGACTCAAAAATGTATTAAGGGTCCGCTGGTCACAACATCAGGTATATTCATTTAGAGATTTTAAACGTATTCGAGGAAATGTATGTGTATCATGTATGTAATAGATACATGATGACACAAGTGGTGTATACAAAATATCATCGAGCTATCGTCTAACGAGGGGGCGGAGCCCCCGAGTGAGTGATAGCGAGATGATGTTTTGTATACACCCAGTTGTGTCAATCATGTATCTGTTTTATCCAATGGGCAACGTTCGACAAATATGAGCCTGTCACGTGACATGACTTTCGCGCTTAATAATCAGTCTGTGGAAATCCGCTGTTACAGATGGTTTACCCGCTTCAACTCAGGAAGTCAGTCGGGCTTTGGAACCAGTCCCGCAGGTCCCTTTTCCAGCTGGTGTTTTCGAGGCATGTGGAATTTCTTCTTACATACATGTACATCACTATACAGAATTGTCAAGTGAACATTAATTATCACCCCAAATGACTGTTCGTTATTTTCCGCTGGATGGATTGCCTTCGTGTTAATTAGTGACGATTTAAAAACAATGGTGTTATTTTTTAGATTTTTTTAATATTTTCTAATCAGCTGATCAATTGTTTTCATCATTTAAAGAGTACTGAGTGACATTTGTTTTGGTTTTCTATTGAGCGACATACATCCCTTTGATCTCATCTGGTTTTGCAACAATGTTGTAATTACTCAAGGTCGCCAGCCAGGTGTCTGTAGCTCCGCCCTTCGACCGCCCTGCTTCTCCACGGTCGTCCTATCAGAGAGTTTAAAATAACTGTGGCTGATAAATAAGTGACGTCATAGATACAACCACTCTTTTCTTGAAACATGATATATCGTCTCAAAAACATCAAAGGGAATTTAACCGCCCATTGGATAATCGATAAATGTACATGAAAACTGTTCCTATGGTAGTTGATTTGATTTGAGAGTCTGAATATTAAAATGTGAATAGGCATTTGTATTACCAAACAGAAGAAGAATGACAATTTATCATTACAACCATTTATTAATTAACTATCAATGTTATGGCATGTATACGGTATTTACGGCCTAGACCATATGATTCGACAACTGGGCCAATACGGCAAAAATGGGTCAATACAGGAAAATCAGGGGCAATACGAGACAAAGTGGGCCAATATGAGTCTGAGCATGCGCAGTCGCATATTTGGTGAAAGTCCGAAGCTGTCAAAACTTTGACGGATAATTTCTGTTCACCTACGTTATTTATAATTATTATATCAATATAAATGAGATGTTTAGTGTTGTGCAAATAGACTAAAAGAGTTTAATTCATAAAATTGTCATTGATTAAGTATTTCCGTAATGGCCGAGTCACAGGTCCTCGGTTCATTGTATTGGCCCTCGACTTCGTCTCGGGCTAATACAACGGACCTCGGACCTGTAACTGGGCCAATACGGAAATACTTAATTAATAAAATTTAAATAGTGAAAAGGGACCATTCCATAAAGGTGAGATCTATTTTTAGCCTTTATTTAGAAACTTGAAGCTTATACGTGTACAATCCGAAGTAGAATTTATATAACCATTATCATTAATCAACTATGAATCGTATGGCATGTATACACAATTTAATGCCAAGACCATATATGAGTCGGCAGCTGGGCCAATACGTCAAAACTGGCCCAATAGCGCCAGTACCCGTTTGGCGTGTACGCGCGTACCCGCGAAAGGCTTCTGAACGGAAACCTGAGGTCGCGAGTACCTCCCAAGATAATTTCAGAATATAATCACCATTTTAGAATGAATAGGTGCCTTGCACATAGCAATTGACCAAATTTCAATTGAGGGGGTAATAAAAGAAAGAAAATTGAGGTAATATAATTGTGTGACACGCGACTCCATTTTGGATCGTTTACACTCGCTTGGCAAGACTGCTCCAACGTTTTCAAGAGTGTATTCGCTAGTCGCGCGAACATGTTGTCGTTCAGAAACGTACGAAACAAACTGGGTCAATACGAGTCCGGCATAGTATGCGCAGTCGCACATAAGGTGAAAGACCGAAACTGTCGCTTCAAAACTTTATTAAGTTTCATTAATTCATGAATTAAGAACATGTTTTTCCAAATTGGCCGACTTTACTTCGTTTAGTGCCAATTCAACGGACCTCGAACCTGTAACTGAGCCAATATGGAGATACTTAAATAATAACATTAAAATGTAAACTTTTATTATATGACGAGCAATGAAATACTGGGATTTATCAGTGAAATAAACTGTCTATCAAGCTACATTGAAAATAAGTAAATACATTTTCCTTGCGACCAGTGACTGATATAATTCGACGTCATAAAACAATGGTCTGACGCAGCGAATTGGCTTATGACGTCACAGTGTTACTGTGGTTACGGGCTGTTCCTAGCGGCCGTTCGGTGAGAAAACTACCCTTTTCGGACGTAATTACGTACATACATATAATAAATAGAATATCCGTCAGTTCATGACTAATACCATGTTTATCTCATCTCGTGAGGTAAAAAAGTTTGATATTAATTTTTCACTCGTGACTTCTAGATAAACATGGTAGTAGTCAAGAAAAGACAGATATCCTCTATATACAAATGTAACGCTTACCTTGTTTGTGGTCTGTGTAACTGTGAGTGAGCTCATTGTTCCTCTCACAGTGTAGGACATTCGTCGTATATGTGATCACGGTAGTAGATACACATACACATGTACATTATGTACATAACCGATTAAATTGCACAAATAGAGCAAACATCACGCTCATAGTATTACTAGAATAACATGTGGAGACTAAGGAGTAAACAAGGTCAGCTGTCACTAATGCTGAAACCACGCTGCCATTTGTCTCTTCACATGCACTGGACACTTTAGGCCGACACAGCACTCCATAGTGTTCCAAGGAAGTATAGAGGTGCGTTGTATTATGCGCTGCTTTAAATAGCAAACATATATTGAAGGACTAGCATGAAGTATAAATTAGGCGCTTGTGTCCAGACTTTCTCAATTAGTCAGGGCCAATATAAACTCTCTCAAAAAAGAAACGCAACCCCATATCAATATCGGAAAACATCCCCTGAACAATAGTAGTGAGCGTAAATTAAAAAATGTTTGGCATGTACTCTTAATGTTCTCTTCTGCTTAGTACTAGCTCCCAAACGCAGCCTTTGTCACGCACGCTGGGCTTTTATCCGATTTTGTTTGAGAATGTGCGAACAATTCATGTGCTAAAAGTCGGTTGCACATGCACATCAAGGAAAACACAGTTGATGTAGAGGTCTATAAAAGGACGCGTAGTTTGGCACTTCTGTCATTTCATTTACTCCGAAAATCAAGGTCGACAATACCCTGGTTGAGTACATCAGATCGAAATATTGCCATTAGTCGCATTGAGCCCGGGCAAAGTTTTGGAACAGTTCGTCATCTAAATGTCCATAAAACAACAATCTACCGATTTTGGAACCGATATACTCAGTTCCATGCAACTGAAGATCGCCCGAGGAGTGGTAGACTAAGGATCACCACACCGGCTCAGGATAGCTACATCCGGGTCGCCTACCTCGTAATCGGCAGGCAACACCATCCGTCACGGAAACACAGTTGCCTAGTTTGAGGAGAGTGTAAGTCCAAACCATCAGGAGCCGTTTACGTGAGACCAATCTACGTGCATTAAGACCATTTGTCGGACCCGTCCTGAGAGGCCATCATCGACGCCAACGTCTCAGGCGGTGCACTAACGTGAGGATATGGACCCTCAGAAACCTTCAGGGACGTTTCAGTCCCGTTTCCTACTTCACCGGCGTGACGGAAGGAAAAGACGTGGAAATGAACGTTTTGCTCCGAATTGCGTTCGACAGGTCGACAGATTTGGAGGAGGAAGCGTCATGGTATGGGGATCTATGTCTTATTACCAACGAACACACCTGGTCATCATTCCCGGAAATTTGACGGCCCAACGATACATCAATGACATTTTATAGCCTTATCTTCTGCCGATAATCGACCAACAAAGGGAGCTGTTTCAAAGGACTATGCCCGCCCTCATACAGCTCGTACAACAGTGACTTCTCTACGGAATTCCAATGTAAACATATGGCCATTGTCCCCCAGATCGGCCGACATCAGCCCTATAGGGACCACTTTGATCGTCGTTTTCGTGCACATACACCTCCACTTCAGACGTTTGATGCACTGGCCACAGCACTACAGCAGGATTGGAGAGTAATACCCCAGGAAAGGATTCGCCGTCTTACCCCTTCTGTTCTGAGGAGGTGCAATGTTGTGATTACAGCTCGTGGGGCTCATACGAGATACTGAATAAAACACCCCCTAATTTGAATCGGGTGTTTGCTACAGATATATAAGATTGGTACGTTATACCATAGAGACATACGTTTCACAAAGCCAAATTTCATTGTGGTATATTTAATAATACATGTGTAATAAAAAGTAAAAAACTTGTATATAAACACTTTAAATTCAGGGGTTGCGTTTCTTTTTTGAGAGAGTGTATATGAATACATGCATATAGTCATTACCATAATCTGGCTGTTAGTGAGTTTTATCAACTACTCGACCTTAATTATCCATTGTGACACTCAATTTCTCCTGCATGGCATAACTTGCATCAGTTCCTATACAATTTAATACATTTAGATTAACAGTTTTTTGTATGTTCGGTTATGCCATGACATAA
The DNA here is from genome assembly GCA_936450465.1 of Gibbula magus. Lineage (NCBI taxonomy): Eukaryota > Metazoa > Mollusca > Gastropoda > Trochida > Trochidae > Gibbula > Gibbula magus. The sequence goes on from OW388306.1 coordinate 26,640,797, forward strand.
TATAGAATAGTCGATCTGAATTTATTTAGATTGGACGCTAAGGGAGCGTTAGATTAAATACGTCCTGTGTAATCATTCCAGACATAAATCGTTTATTTACCGATAAATTTGCTTGAACTATACTACTCAAAGAAAAAGGTTGAGCATCCCCTATTTCTAATGTGGTACTATGTGTATATGCACTATATGTTAGGTTTATTTGATTGGATTAATCTCTCTCGAAATAAACAATAGGTTTTGTGACTAATTTCTTCAAAGACAAATATTTCATGTTGACATTTAAAGAAATGACAGCCGAAGTTGTACTGGTATGATATTTCTGCAATAAATAAATATTGTCCTCATGAGGATTCAGGGGTCAGTTGACAAATACAACACTGTAGTTACTTAGTTGACGTTCACACATCGAAACATCTTTCATTATGCAAAATAAGGTAGTAACTGGTTGTTGAATCTCCATTTGTTGTCAACGTTTTCAACAATTATTGAAAAAAGGTATATAATCAAATGATTATGGAACGCATTTCGTATTCATTTGAGTTCATTCCGGTAATGCAGTTATTGCTGACCGGATTTCGCCATTGGCAACTTTACCTTTTTCCAAATTCTGTGACTTCGAAGGAAACTGGTGACTTTCGTCAACAGGTAGTTACTGAAGGTATTGTCAGTTCTCTTGAGCTAATAGAATTGATCACATTACAAGAAACAATATTGACTTTCATTTCTTTCAACTAAACATGTTTTGGACACCAAAACACCAGTATTTTATAAATGCAAATATCCGAAAGGAGTTAAACGTTATGTGAATAAAATAGATAATGATTCTAACATATCATGCGATTAGTTTTACAAATACATTGTTTTCTTTCCTTTGTGGTGAACAAACTTGGGGTCCTTGACTTTTTTCTCTGTGTATATATTCTCTGTGTTTCTAAGCTGTACTACACGTCCACCCACGCGATGAGAACGTCGCTGCATACATGTATATGGACCGTATACAAATTATGATACATATCAACAGACTTACCATATGTATTATTCATATTCTAAAATATTATTAGAGAAAATAAAGTCCACCAATCACACCAGGTTTAAAAATAAATGATTATATTAAAACATTTCGGCTGTATCGGAGTTTCAGATTGAGAAAAGTCAACAATATTCTATTTGGTGAACCCTAGCCTGAGAAACATTGCAAATCTTAGTATTGGGTCATTTTTGGAGGAAATAACGTATAAATCTTATCCAAAACATAACTGATTTCATTCTTTATTTTTGTGCATGCATTATCAAAGTATACAATAACATTATGGCTCACTTTATGACTTTTTTCTAAGTAAATTCCCTTCCATTTTTATGATCGGAAATAGGACAATTGACCCAACCCATGAAACCATGGGGATAGCATAAGTATCCGTATATTCCCAAGTCTGTAATTTTAGCACAAAAGGCTTAGCTTATGGAATGTTAAAACACGACAAACCAAGTTCCTATTAGCACATAACTGTAAATGATATTTATATTCAAAGAGGGGTAACGTTTGTTTTGGCGTTTAATGTAAATGCTTGAAAGAATTGCTAAAGATCACTGACATATCCGAAAAATAGGGTTAATATTGTATTCATGGGAAAATAATCCTAGAGCATTGGAAGGTAACCCTGGGTCATGGGAAGGTAACAATTGGTCATCAGAAAGTAACCCTGGGTATTGAAAAAGTCACCCTTGGTAATAAATAGTTCCCCTGGTCATCGGAAAGTCACCATTAGTCATAGGAAAGTAACCATTGGTCATCGGAAAGTAACCCTTGGTAATCGAAAAGGAAACCTTGGTCACCGGAAAGCAACCCTGGATCATGGGAAAATAACCTTTGGTCATATCGTAAAGTAACCCTGGGTTATGGGAAAGTAACCCTTTGTTATAAAATAGAAACCCTAGGTCATGGGAAAGTAACACCGGGTCATGGGAAAGTAACCCTTGGCCATGGGAAAGTAACACTGGGTTATGGGAAAGTCACCCCTGGTCATCGGACAGTTATCCTTTTGCACCGGAAAGTAACCCTTGGTTATGGAATAGTGACACCGGGTCATAGGAAAGTCACCCCTGGCCATCGAAAAGTCACTTGGTCATGGGAAAATAACCCTGCGTCAGGGTAATGTACCCCTTGGTTATGAAATAGTAATCCTTGTTCATTGGAAAGTAAGTTCTGGTTATGGAAAAGTAAACCTTGTTCATGGGTAAGCATCCCTGAAAGTAACCCATCGGAAAGTAACCCTGGGTCCTGGGAAAGCAACCCTTGGTATTGCATTGGGAAAGGAAACCTTAGTCATGGGAAAGCAACCCTGGGTCAGAGTAATGTACGTCGTGGTTCGTGGGAAAGTAACCATTGGTTATCGGAGAGTAACCCTGGGTCATGAGAAAGTAACCCTTGGTCATGGGAAAGTAGCCCTGGGTAATGGGAAAGTAACCTTTGGTTATGAACTAGTTACCCTTGTTCATGGAAAACTAGCCCTTGTTCATGGGAAAATAACCCATATTCATCGGAAAGTAACCCTAGGTCATAGAAAAGTAGCCCTTGATCAATGGAAAGTAACCATGGGTCATCGGAAAGTAAACCTAGGTTATAATTAGTAATTCTCAGTCATGGGAAAGTAACCCTCTGTAAACGTCGCCCTTTTGTCATAGGAAAGTCATCCTTGGTTGCCCGAAAGTAACCCTTGATCAGCGGAAAGTAACCATTTGTCATGGGAAAGTAATCTTTGTCACAGAAATAACCCTTGGGAATGTAACCCCTTAGTCATGGGTTAGTAACCTTTGATGATGAAATAGTAACCTTTGTCCAGGGGAAATAAGCCTTGGACACCGTAATGTAACCCTGGGTCATAGGAAAGTAGCTCTAGGTCATGGGATAGTAACCCTTGGTCATGGAAAATATCCCTTGATCATTGGAAAGTCACCCTGGGTCATCGGAAAGTAACTCTGGGTCATTGGATATTAATCCTTGTTCATGGAAAGGTAGCCCTTGGTCATCGAAAAGTAACCCTTGATCATCCGAAAGTAACCGTTAGTCATTCGAAAGATACCCTTGGTCATGAGAAAATTTCCCTTGGTCATGGGAAAGTTTAACCCTTTGTCACGGAAAAGGAACCCTTGGTAGTGGGGAAGTAACCCTGTGTCATTGGAAAGGAAACCTTGGTCAATGGGAAGGAAACTTTGGTCATGGGAATGTAAGCCTGAGTTGGACAGGATAGTGTATCCCTTGGTTATGAAATAGTAGCCCTTGTTCATCCGAAAGTAACCCTTGGTCATGGGAAAGTAATCCTAGGTCATCCGAAAGTAACCCTTGGTCAGGGAATGTAACACTTAGTTATGGGAAAGTATAACCCTTTGTCATGGGAAAGTAGCCCTGAGTTATGGGAAAGTTACCTTGGTTATGAACTAGTTACCCTTGTTCGTGGAAAAATAGCCCAGGTTCATGGGGAAATAACCCTAGTCCATCGGAAAGTAAGCCTAGGCCATGGAAAAGTAGCCCTTCAATGGAAAGTAACCACGGGTCATCGGAAAGAAATCTTTGTCACAGGAATAACCCTTTGGGAATGTAACCCTTAGTCATGGATTAGTAACCCTTGATGATGAAATAGTAACCCTTGTCCAGGGGAAATAAGCCTTGGTCACTGTAAAGTAACCCTTGGTCATGGGAAAGTAATTCTAGGTCATGGAATAGTAACCCTTGGTCATGGAAAATTATCCCTTGTTCATGGGAAAGACACCCTGGGTCATCGGAAAGTAACTCTGGGTCATTGGAAATTAATCCTTGTTCATGGAAAGGTAGCCCCTGGTCATCGAAAAGTAACCCTTGATCATCCGAAAGTAACCCTTAGTCATTCGGATGTTACCCTTGGTCTTGAGAAAATTGCCCTTGGTCATGAGAAAGTAAACCTTGTTCATGGGGAAACTAGCCCTGGGTTATGTGAAAGTAACCTTTAGCTATGAACTAGTTACCCTTGTTCATGGGAAAATAGCCCTTGTTCATGGGGAAATAACCCATGTTCATCGGAAAGTAACTCTAGGTCATAGAAAAGTAGCCCTTGATCAATGGAAAGTAACCATGGGTCATCGGAAAGTAAACCTAGGTTATAATTAGTAATTCTCAGTCATGGGAAAGTAACCCTCTGTAAACGTCGCCCTTTTGTCATAGGAAAGTCATCCTTGGTTGCCCGAAAGTAACCCTTGATCAGCGGAAAGTAACCATTTGTCTTGGGAAAGAAATCTTTGTCACAGAAATAACCTTTTGGAATGTAACCCTTAGTCATGGGTTAGTAACCCTTGATGATAAAAAAGTAACCCTTGTCCAGGGGAAATAAGCCTTGGTCACTGTAAAGTAACCCTGGGTCATGGGAAAGTAGCTCTAGGTCATGGGATAGTAACCCTTGGTCATGGAAAAATATCCCTTGTTCATGGGAAAGTCACTCTAGGTCATTGGATATTGATCCTTGTTCATGGAAAGGTAGCCTTTGGTCATCGAAAAGCAACCCTTGATCATCCGAAAGATCCTTAGTCATTCGAAAGTTACCCTTGGTCTTGAGAAAAGTGCCCTTGGTCATGAGAAAGTAAACCTTGTTCATGGGAAAGTATAACCCTTTGTCACGGAAAAGTAACCCTGTGGGAAAGTAAGTAACCCTGGGTCATTGGAAAGGAAACATTGGTCAGGGAATGTAACCCTTAGTTATGGGTAAGTAACCCTTGAATTAAAACTCTATGTCAAGGATAACGCTTGGTCATTGGAAAGTAACCCTTAGTCGTCCTTAGGTAACCCTTGGTCTTGAGAAAGTAACACTTGGTCAAGGGGCGCCCCAAGTTATAATCGGTTGTTTTCAACGCTATAATACAGTTGGAATTTTCTAAACAACTTTCAGTCAATGACATACCTTGTCTTTGTATCTTTTCAATTCTAATGACCAATGAACAGAGCTGTACCAAATTTTGAACCACGTGACAATGTGGATAATCCGAAATAATTGGCACAAATAAATGCATCTTCCCACGGCAAGGTGAAAACGTATCGAAATAAATTCTATGCATTTTTCACCTTGCCCTCAACAGCACAGAAAACTGTGTAACGAAGCAGCGACATCTATTGTGATCACGAGTTACGCCCCTTACGAGCTGCTTACAGACAACCAATGAAATCACCGTTTACATTCGGTACTGCAGAAGCGATAATTCTAAAATTGTTATTTTTAGAAACATACGTTTGGCAAACGTTTCTTCTTGTACAATGCAATACTCGTCGTATAGTACTTAAATACATGAAAATATATTATCATAAACATGCTAATTAAGAAAGAAGACCAAATGCGAGCCAGGAAGTGTTATTAGTTGATTGTTAAGTTTATAACAGAGACATACGTAGTTCACATGCAAATGAGAAATACCCACGTTCAAACAAAGTTAAAAGATTTGAATACAAATCGTCGCATTGAATAAGAATATTTCAATTAGTATAACGTGCTTATATAAAATTGTAACATTTATAAATAAAGAGTAAATAAGAGTTAGGCACAGTTTATCAAACAAGAAATCAAATCACAGTTTTTTAAAAACGTTATACAGCCTGTATTTTCGGTATGTAGTTCAGTATTAAATAATTGATATTGTTTAATCGAAATGCGATGATGCCACACGCGTTATTTGGTATTTTGTAAAAAAAATATAGTGAGAAATCATTAATGATAGTTTCATTCAAACTCAACACTTGATTTCTTCGATTTCGGAGTGAAGAACATGTGCTAGTTATTTTTCAGCTTATATGACTCTTTAAAAACTATGACATCCAACTAAATTGAATCTCTCAACGTACTTCCAGCTGCAATATTGTGAAATTAACAAACGATACCTGATAACATGCGCAAAATCATACGCGAAATTTATGAATGTATCCAGTTTGGCAGTCATCACACAGTAACAGTGCGTCCACTCCATGTGCCAACTTTATGGCTTTTGAAGCTGTCCGCTTCGACGTTTTGATTATCGATTACAGGTTTATGAAAGCGAATTGTAATTATTTTATTGCATCAATTGAAAGTTTATACAAGTCCTGGACTGATCAAAATGCTGTCAACAATGTGTGCTACAGTTTACGACCCAAAATTAGCAGAGAAATTGGACAATTAGAAAAGGTGTTTTCCAGTCTAAATATAGATCAAGTCTATTACATTCAAGCGTAAAGCATTGACTTTGTCTACTCGAACAATTTCATTATGATTGGGATTTTAGCAGGTTTTAAGACTGTAAAGTAAATGCTTGAAACTATTTAAAATATGTTTTCGGTTAGTAGGCCTAGCGGCAATGTATCACTGCAAACGCCTTTGCTGCTGACATCAGAAGTTCATATTGCAAGCTTTCTTCCGATTGGCCTATCCGATTAGCCTGCAGTACGCTAAAATCTTAGCGCAGAAACTTCATGAGACACAGTTTGTCTTCCAAATACAATGTATCACCAAATATTTAAATCTTAACAAAGTTTGGCATTTGTATTCTTCTGTGTGATCTAGGGAAGGTAAACACAGATCCTTCTCGCATTTGTTCTTAATCGTATTCACCCAATACACCAGTACAATCAACTCGCTCAATGAACAACATGCTGCTGTGTAAACTCAACTTGTTCAACCATTTTCGTTGCAGAGAACGAATTTATGTACAAATGATGTAGTTTCTAAATATTAATACGTGTACTTATAATATAAGTTTCGTCCATCTGCAGAGCAGGTGCTTATAGCGTTACTTATGTTAAGCTTTTTTAGATTATATTTGAAAGCTTTAACTGATGGAGAGTTCTTGATGCTTTCTCGGAGAAAGTTTCAATATGTTGAGGAACAGTTCACAATTGATCTGGAACCAAAACGATTTGAGACACACATGTGGAACGCTGGACAGTTACTTGTCCTTGGATCTGAACGTTCTTGCTGGTTTTTGTTTATAACTGATCACAGAGGGAAGACGGAACAGTTCCATGAAAACAGTTGGAAGCCATGCATAGCAACTTGAATTGGATCCTGGTATGCACCGGAAACCAGTACAAGGACACGCGTAATGGTGGTATAAGGGTTCATGCTCTGTATTGTTGAATCAATCTTGCTGCCGAGTTCTGGATATGCTGATGTTTATTCTTCAGGGCCAGTCTGATTCAACTTCCCAATGCAAGGCATTGCCCTTCCCGTTTACACTAAGCCTTTCAGTATTTCCTTAAGATATCTGTGCTTGGAAATCCGGGCATTTCAGGTACAACGATCCACTATCTTGGCACTACAAAGCGAGGGAAATACTGCAAAGTTTAAATCAGCCAGTAATGGAGATTGAGTTATGCCTTGCGTATGGAAGTTGACTCTGATGTTGATGAGAAGACTTTTACTGCAGTCCAACCGAGAGAGCACAAGAGCTCGGACAAGGTGAATACATACGATGATGTGAGGGACAGGACATTGGGTATTAAGCACATTTACGTATTTGATTTACCCATTAGTCACGACCTGACTAACAGTTGGTCGTTCACCTTGTGAGAGGGTTATGGCATGCAATGACAATATACTTCTTTACATTTGAGTCTTCAAGTACGTCTCACTATATGTATATAAGCTTTATCCGTTCCCAGGATTCACTTTAAGCTGTATAGTTAGCGTGATTACAATAATAAGTTAAGGTAATAAACTGATTTCTTTTTTCTCTCATAATCAGTTATGAAATTATTACAAATAATAACCAGACACTAACACAAATTATTGGATGCATTTTTTTTATTTCTAGCATATAATAATTAAAAGTTGATTAAATTGCATTAACACACTGAGCCTTTGGCTATGTAGCTCATCACGTTTTAATGTTCAGAAGGTTAACAAATCTACAATTCATGATCCACATTGGCTAAGGTGTCTACTTTCAGGTTTTAAATGCTTTAGTCCTTGAGGCAATACCGAATATAGGTGTTAAGGGTGTAGCCTCTGTAGCCATTTTTGGTGACCACTGAATGTCAAGATTTCAGATTTTTGTACGCTGTTCTTAAAAAGAAGATTTAAAAAGGTGTTTAGGGTAATACCCATAGGTTGAGGAGTCTTAATACGTGATTTCAGCTTTCTGGGGCTTTTCGTTCCAGTGTTAGAATACAAAAGTAGGTGTTTAGGTGGTGGCCCCTGTTGCCTTTATCATCGGCCCCTGGGGAACCACTGCTAACATTTATAATCCCAGTTGACCAATAAATTTGCTCAAAAGATTTCAGCTCTCTTGAGCCAATGGTTCAGGTGAAGAAGTCGCAAAAAGGAAAATTATGAGGACGGATATTGACCAGACAGACGGCCAGAGGAGCTAAAATACAAAATACAAAATAAATAAAAAATCCAATAACAAAAAAATTAAATGATCGCATTTGATGCAAAATAGTATAAAGAGAATAGCTCTTACTTCACTAGAAGTGAATAATGAATAATTGAGCTCGTGAAACTGCTTTATATACAGTGATCAGGTATTACATGAATCTGGTGGAAAATAGTACAAACATTATAACATACATAATTATTTACAATATAGACTACATATACACTTACATAATTATGTTCCTGTAAGGCATGTGTAATGGCACTATTTATGATAATTAATTCACTATATATAACTAAATGTAGAAGTGTAGAAGCGAGCACAGCTCACATGCCCCCGCTTCCAAATATAGTATGACATAACTGAAAATAGGAAAAGCACAACTATGGGAGTGACTTAATTACCTGTGTGAAAAGTTGAATGAATAGCGAATGTACAATTTCAGTGACAACTGTTAAACCACGTTTCCATAGAAACCGCCAAAAATAAAATTCAGACAGACAGACGAACAGAATGGACGCTATGTACCCCGCATCATGTACTTTGCCTTATGTGACGTCTTAAATCATTGCATTAAGTGTCATTCAAGAGGTTCATTTACAAAGAATAAGAATGCTAGTGGTTTTCTCCCCTTCGTACAAATGTAGGTAATTCTACGAATGAAAAGGAAATGTGTACACCCGTTGGTGTCACGAGGGGCTCGTGTAAGATTATTATATCATATACAGTCCAAAGTAGTTCCAATCTTTGCTGTCCGTGAGAAGGTTTGGATGAGACAACTTGACCTTGACCTGATCCCCTGCGTTAAGTTCAAGGACGCCTCTGACGTCACTAGGGTAGTCAAGATGTCTGTCCTTGTGCACGCCTTCTCTGCATTCTGTCATCTGATTGGTTAAGACTGTTTCCATAGAAGCCAATGAGTTGACGCTTGACTTGACAACTTCATGTTTGAAAGTTTTAATAGAATTGTCTTTGTTGTTGTCTTTCACGTAGAATTTCACATGACTGTAGACCACATACCTACCGTTTACAGGGATTGTGACGGTTCCGTTTTCATACTTTGGACCATTGTATAGAAGACATCTTGATCCTTTCGGTTCTGCCCAGTTTCGGATAACTTGTGATCGCTTGACTGCAATGGAGAAAATACAACGAACTTATAATAAGTCGGGTATTGTATTAAAGCTATTATGCCATTAGACAATTTGTAAATATATGATTAATTCCTTCGAACGACTGTGATAATTGAGATAGTACTCTGATAAAAGTTATAAAATATATTTGTTTTAAATTCTATATATATATATATATATATATATATATATATATATATATATATATATATATATATATATATATATTCTATAAATGTATCATTAAGCAACAAACAATTATTATTCAGATTAAACAATATGCATCATGTAATATGATTTATAAATAATATTCTCCCTTAATTATTTAATTTAGGAACACAATAATCAAATTCTAGAAGTTCTAGAAGAATAATTTATTTAACAACCTACCTCGCAGGTGTCTATCACCATCGATCCCCCGAAGGTGGACAACGGGCTTATTCAAACTCAGAAATTCTAAACTTGATCTTTTGGTTGAAGCTATAAGAAAAGAAAAATCGCCAATATGAACATGCCATTTTGCAACTGATTCTGTTGTTAATTATCTTCATACTGAAATATACGGTTCAATACTATTAGACAACATATTTATAAATCAGTCTGCGGCTGTATATATACATATATTACCATTGACAAGTGCGCCTGATAGGGACCGACAAGTTAACAATCTACCGCTTCGTGTTAATGTTCAGTACGACGTCATCGATCCATTCAAATATTGTTACCATCTATAACGTTGTTCTGTCAATTAAATCATAAGTAGTATATAATTACAGGAGATGTGTCAGTCGTTGCATAATACTCAACTAGAAATATGTGCATGTGATGCACTGTGATGTCCCCCGCTCCAACTCTCAATCCAACCTTGTCATATTACCCTTATTTTTCACTTATGCTAAGCACTAAGTTCAATACTGCATTAATAACGAGAAATAAAAAATTAAGAATAGCCAAAGAAGCAAACGGCACCACTCTATCACTAGGTCTAAGCAAATACAAAGTTTGGTGAACAAATATTGAATGGTTTTGGAGATAGAGGCCGGAAAAGGTCCCTACCCCCAAGTTCAAATTGTTTCCATGGAAACCAGAAAAGAAAAAAAAATTCAGAATAACTAAAATAGCAAAAGGCACCACTCCACCACTAGGTCTAACCACATACCAAGTTTCGTAAAGAAATACTCGATAGATTTTGAAATAGAGGCCGGAAAACGTCCCTACCCCCAATTTGCACTAAGTTCAAATTGTTTCCATGGAAACCAGAAAACATAAACAAATCAGAATAACCAAAGTAGCAAAAGGCACCACTCCACCACTAGGTCTAACCACATACCAAGTTTCGTGAAAAAATATTGAACGGTTTTTGAGATATGGCCCGGAAAAGAAAGCATTTCGGAATGACGGAATGACGGAATAACGGAATAACGGAATAACGGACGAAGGCGAAAACATTATGTCTCCCGAAAAAATTTTGGGGGACACAATAATGGAATTTACATATGTATAATTGAAATAAACGAGTTGCAGTGGCGATTTCTGAATCCTGACGACAGTGAAAATGTCAACGTAAATGTAAGGGATTTTTATGGAACTAATTTCCACTATATAAATAAAACAAATAAACATCACTCAATTGACTGTAATTCTATAATTCACATATAATTATATAACAAACATAATTTATTAAATTTGTGAAATACCATGTCATTCGATAAATTTCACTCGAATTTTACAATAAGTCTTCCCTCTACTTATAAAGTTTTAAGTTTCATATGAAAGTTTCATTCAAATGTCTACAATATACGTAACAAGTAGTTGTCACTAAGGTGACATGATCCCCCGCCGCAAATTAATACTTCAAAATTTAAAAATAATGTCAAGATCAGCAAAATCGACTGTCAAACATGTCGAAAAAGTCAAAGCTCCACTGTGACCTTGAGAAAAATGTCAAGGTCATCAAAATCTAATCAGCCCTTTGTCTTTCCTATGAGGTGCATTATGTAAGATATGATGGAATTCTGGTGAATGGTTCTTGAGATATCCCGCTGACAACCTTTACATGTACATTAACATGTCGAAAAATTTAAAATTCCACTGTGACCTTGAAAATAAGATCAAGGTCACCAAATCTAATCAGTCGTTTTGCTTTGTGTAAGATATGTTGAAATTCCGGTGAATGGTTCTTGATATATCCCGCTGACAAGCTTTACATGTACATTAACATGTCGAAAAATTCAAAGTTCCGCTGTGACCTTGAAAATAATGTCAAGGTCACCAAAATCTAATCAGCCTGTGGTCTTCCCTAGAAGGTGCTTTGTGTAAGAAATGATGGAATTCAGGTGAATGGTACTTGAGATAACCCGCTGACAAGCTTTACATGTACATTAACATGTAAACAAATTCAAAGTTCCGCTGTGACCTTGAAAATAATGTCACGGTCACCAAAATCTAATCAGTCGTTTTGCTTTGTGTAAGATATGTTGAAATTCCGGTGAATGGTTCTTGAGATATCCCGCTGACAAGCTTTACATGTACATTAACATGTCAACAAATTCAAAGTTCCGCTGTGACCTTGAAAATAATGTCAAGATCACCAAAATCTAATCAGCCCGTCCAGTCCTTGGGAAAGCTATGTGTAAAATATGAAGAGAATCCAGCGAATGGTTATTGAGATATCCCGCTGATAAGGGTAAAATGACAAAGTCTCGTTGTGACCTCTGTAGGAACATTACTCTTCCTATGATGAACCCATATGCAAAATATGAAAAGAATCCAGTGAATAGTATTTGAGTTATTCCATTACGTCCGGACGGACGGACGGACGCAGCCGAATACTATATCCCCCGCTTCGCGCTAAACGCGCGGCGGGGGATAATTAACAAATACTAAGATGGTTTCAACGTTTTAGAAAAATACTATTTTTTAAGAATAAGTATATAGAGCAATATCATTCACAGGAAAATGAGAAAATGTTAGACATACATGTATGAATGAAATATAAACGTGAGTGTTACAATATATAGAGTATACCTTACAGTGTTTTAATTGATAATGAGACAATGTCATAACAAGCTTACCATCGTTTACCTCTTTCACGGGAGCGTCTGGGTGCACCTGTTCGTATACCTTTAAACAACAGAAAAAAGTAACAGAGCTCAAATACAGTTTCGATAAAAATGTAAACTTTAAGATAGATTGCTGGCACAACTGAAAACCTTAGAAAATTAATTCAAATGACTTTATCGCATCTTTCAGCGGCGTAGAACAACTATATATAGCACACATATAGCCGAGCCCTTGGCGGGATTTGAACCTCGGACCACTTCAACCAAAGCCCACACACAAGGCACTGTGCTATTCCGTCACTAAATATTGAAAAAGCTTGCACCTCCGCCGTAAGATTCACATATTCGATTTTACCTATATCCTGGTTATATAACAGGTTCCTTGTATCCATTGAAAAACGTAAACACTTTTTAGACTCCATTTTGTCCAACATTTAATAAAGTATTATGATAAACAAAATGTGTTGCTTCATTTCAAGTGACATATAAATGTATATATATATGGGAAACATTTGCGTTCCTTTCAAACAAAGCAGGTATGTAGAAGATGTCCGTCATTGTTCAAACTAATGGTGTCATAACATCGACGATCTCCGTTAATCATCGGCAACTTCCGCCATGGCTGACCTGCTTTATTTCCTCTTCTTGTTTTGAGATCTATTTAACTGCATACATGTCAGCTCTACATAGCCCACAAGAGACACACCATAAGTCATACACCGCTATGTAACAGTAACGTCAATAACATAACATAACATAACACTATGTAATAGTTAGAACCTCTGAAGAGAAATCTTCGTGATAAAGAAGGGGCGGAGCGAGCGTAGCGTATGATGAATAGCAGCGAATTGCATATGTAGGAGTATACGACACGTATACACGCTTAGTTCAACTTCATCTTTTTTATTTTGATATATGTGACCGTAGAATATTTCTTGTGATATTACAGTGAACTTACCCTGTCTATCTGTGCCTTGAAAGGCTCCTTCGTCTGCGTGTTTCTCTCATTATAATTGCCCACGACCGAGGCAATGACAACTATTCCTGTGACAACATTCACAGCCAGTAGTGGAGATAATAAACATTTAATGTGCAATGTTTTCTGTCCAGCGTTATGCCTCCCACACTTCATTTTGTAATAATCTGAAAATAAAAAGCTTAAATAAAAACACTTTCTCGTTTAAATGTATATCTATCAATTCAAAGAAGGTCACATGACACTTAATTAAACGTATGGTATCACGTAGACTGCTATACAACAGTAGCATGCCCGGGGTCTGTCGATATACTAGTGTGTGTATACGTGGCGATTGACAAATAATCGATAGGCCTAATGAATTTTTTGGCCAGGATTTTTCAAAAGGGATTGTTGGGGAGAGGTCCTCATATCAATATGTTGCCAATAGACACGACTCCATTTAACATATGACTTCTATTGGATTGGATTTTCGAAGCCCGATCCATGTTTATTATATATGTGTACACTACGTACATGTATTTATGTTAATAATAACTCTGGTACATTAATGTTCATGTTGTACGGTTCATTATCATCTTGCATCGGTTATTCGATTCAAAATAAATGCTCAACGGTCGAACACTGTTTGAAATTGACACCCTAAACACGGACGTATAATATAGAAGGCTGACGATATATGTCATGTATCTCAACAAAAACACAATATTGAAAATCTTACCTTGTAGATGTGTTAAATGTTATGGTAATTAACAGATACTCGTTAATCCTATCAATATTCTTCCGTGAACAATATGATACATACTTTTCGTTTCGTTTTAAACAGCGAGTCACTCTTCGTTTCGTTTTCCATAGTCAGTCATGGGCATTTCCTTGATGCTAAAAATAACTTTTTCCTAGGAACGGATAATTCATACAACCTTTCGACGACCGCCATCCTATAATTAGCTCTGCTGTAATGAACACCTAGTGCTTTGTATTCACAGAATGACTTAGCATAGAACTAACTTACCGTATGTTAGTTACGGCTTCATAACTGTAAGTGTGTCAATGCTAGCTGTTGTGTGTTGCTGAATTATCGACTTGTTACATCAATCGAGACCCATACATATTAATAACTATGGTGGCTGATATAAGCCAACACGTGATCACATTGCGTCTAGCAAAATAGCAACAATACAATTTGAAATAACACATCCATGCTATACAAATTACCACGATATTATGCAAAAGCGCCCATACATGGTGATCGGAAACACAAAGCCACGGAGACACCTATTGCCGGAATGCCCCATCACACATTAAATGATTAAGGCGAAGCGCCGCACTCCATACGGTATTTATATATCATATAATTACATATAATGTATACAAGTAGCTCACATTGCATTGAATAACTGGTTCGGGATCGTGTCGGTGGTTATGAACACTCTATTGAATTTGTACTATTGCATTGTACTATTGTGTTAATATTAAACACAACCGTGTCACTGTGACCTGACCGTTGCTAACGCACCATAGCGATAACATTATCTATACATATAGGCTAACATACCTCGAGCAATTTCAGCTTGCAACGTTGTAGTACATCGAGCGCCATATTGTTTCCGAGTGGTTGTGTATTGTTTGCAAACTGTTTACAAATGATTTGTTGCATTTGGAAGACTTAAGTTTAAATTATATTGTTTAAATGGCGACCCTCGGGGTGATATGGGGGTATGAAAATGACATGTTACAACCTCTGAAGATAATGACTAGTCTTTAAGAGTCATATATCCACGTTTGTACATATCGCTCTGTAAAGCTGAAATGTGGCCTCGAATGCAGTCAAACTTTATTGATAGATTAATTGAAGCTAATAGATGATTAAAGGTTAGATGTAATGTCTTATGGTCACATTCGGATTTATTCAAATCTGATGTCAATTTGACAAATGCTCGATTTCAAATATCTAAAATCGGCCCACGAATAACTTATAACGGCTTTTTACAATATCGCCTAATTTAGCCCCGGCGGCCAGTTCTAATGGAAATCTGCAGGGGTGTGGTCCTTGAAGCGATGACTCCTGTGACGCCACAGGAGTAATCTCAGTATCGGCGATAGTCATAATTCGATACCATATCGCTTTGTCGCGCAGTTATATCGCTTTATCGCTCTATCGCTTTTTCGCTCTTTCGCTCTATGCTTTATCGCTTTGTCGCGCCCCTGTAACCTTTTGGAATATTTTTTAAAGTCCCTATGTTACAATTATAGACAAGTCAGCCATAGCTAACTAAACGTCTACCATGTCAATAATTGCTCAAAGTCCATTTCAACTATCACTCATTCATTATTTTCATCACACATACAGTTATTCCATATTATATAGATTCCATTGCTGTCAATGATCTTTTGCTCATAGTTCATTTATACATCATTCATTCACTCATTTCATTCGTTATTTTGCCCATTGTTTATTTATATTATCATTCATTCACTTGATCATTATGTTGTTCATTCATTCAAACTGCAATCAAGTAATTCAGTCACAGTTCACATATTCATAGTGTGTTCTATTCAGTACTATTTGATTCTCTCTATACTGTCAGTCATTCATTTATTTATTTCGTAATACATGTGTGTATTTTATTCAGTTATTCCATTTATATAATCATTCATTTATACTGAGGTTTTTCCAAGTCCAATCCTATGATATTGAAAGCTTTAACCAATTTACTAATCTCATTTCACATTTTAGACATGGTTTTACTGTGTATGATGCTTTTATGAGAATTAGTTAGGTTGTACGGTGTTGATTCTGAGGGAGTAAAAAATATATGCTGAAGGAATTAGTTTGTTGAAGGTTGGGACCAAGAGTTCAACGGTCTCCTCTTAGTACAGATGCTTGATATCAGAGCAAAGTTCTGAACAATGATCGATATATGAAACACATCTGTATGAAACTGTATACCCACAAAGACTTCTAGATCTGTCATATTAAAGTCATCGTTCAGCTATCTTGACCTCTGATCAGTTTAGCTATCTTGACCTCTGGTCTGTTAGAAGAACCAGGAACTGATATAACGTCTATAAGTCTTGTTCTGAAGTCACATGAATTCATATACAGGATGGCAGTACATTGTACAGCTCTGGTCTCACTGTGCTTGATCATTTCGGCATACCAGTTTGTACAGTCCTTGAGTAAGTACTGATATTGTAATGCATGTCTCTACGGTAAAATCAAGGAAGATCATAATATATACTCGTATGATATCATATTTATAGGATATCTAACGAGTTTCCCTTTTCATTATTACATATATGCCCCGAGTGAAATAATTTAGCTTTGTCTCGAGCCTTGGCGACAGACAAACATAGCTTATTTCACGAGGGACATAATCTTGATATGATAAGGGAACGAGTTATGTATCCTATTCATTAACAACTTGTATTTCACACGATTTACTGTGTTCTAAAATGTGTTTATAAAGGAACGGAACAGCGGATTAATATCTACTTAGTTATGATATTGTGACGTCAAATATTCAAACTTAAAGTTTTCAAATTAAAACCTTTGTATATTCATGATTCGCAGTATAATGAATACCAACTGCACTAATCATTACTAATGAAACGTAAGAAAAAGAAAATCTAAACAAACTATTTAAATATTATTTTATATAAGGATATTTATTGTTGAGAATCGAGAAAGAAGAATGAAATAGGACTATTTGGTTGCTTTATGACGTCCAACAGGAATGATATTACAACGAAGTTAAGTCAAAGAAGGTACATTATATTAACAGCAACTTTAATTAAATGATTTTCAATGTTATATCAATCAGTTTTCAACTTAAATGCCAAAATCTTTATACCATAATCGTTATTTTTCATTAATTAATATAAGGATTTTAGTACCCTATGAGTCTGTGTTGAACAAACATGACACTTCACACCATGTGTATCACATCATGATTAATGATCATAAAAATGAAGTGCTAATGGGATTAAGGTATTGAAGTCGCCTTTCGGATACAAATACCTTGATGGAGCAGGATGGACGTATACCAAAACCTCGGTATGTATATTTGTGAATCATGGTTCTTGACCCTGGTTATGTGTTTTTTCTATGACTTGTCTCGTCTCGTATGGATTTTCAACACAAATAGAAATACAAAATATTAGATCTTAATGAATGATAACGAAAAGAAAAATAAGCATTGACGGGAAACTGAATAGTTTCTTTTATGTTTACAGATATATCAACTGATGTAAACAAAGCATACAAAGAAAACAATCGTATATCAAATGCTACACGGGGCGAAACTATTACCGTTAGATGCCGCTGCTTTTCTTGCACAGAGCTTCTCGTGTTCCATGGTCAAAACTACATAGCATACTTCCGTCGTTCATCCGACGGGTTATTTAAGGGCACTCTCCCCAAGTTTAAACCTCGCTTTGAATTTTCATATGACAACGACACTTACACTTTTTCCATTTCAAACATAACACTCAATGACCAAGGAACGTACTTTTGTAAGGCCGTTGCCTACAGCGAACTCATCAACATTACTGTCGAAGGAACGGAACAGGAAGTAGGAGAGCCGCAGCTTGACGGGACAATGACAGAATTCTCAACTTCCAAAACCACGGCATATGATCACCGGGAAGGTTCCGTAATTGCGCACGTGGTTGGTTCTAGATATAATAAAACTTTAACTTCCTCAACATCAATTGACGATTCATTCAACAATGTAAAGATAACTACGTCTGAAGCTGTGTCTAAATATACTACAACTGAAACTCTAGGAGAAACAGAAGAATATAAACCACATCAATCAAGAACACCATCATCAGCTAGTTCTATACAAGAGCAAACTAAACACCATGCTCCAAAACCATCAACAACTGTTCATGGAACATTATCAACAAACATGTATCTTGCATCAAAGGATTCTGAAATAGTTGATGCTACAGATAGTTCTAAACCAGACCAAACTAAACACCATGCTCCACAACCATCAACAACTGTTCATGGAACATTATCAACAAACATGTATCTTGCATCAAAGGATTCTGAAATAGTTGATGCTACAGATAGTTCTAAACCAGACCAAACTAAACACCATGCTCCACAACCATCAACAACTGTTCATGGAACATTATCAACAAACATGTATCTTGCATCAAAGGATTCTGAAATAGTTGATGCTACAGATAGTTCTAAACCAGACCAAACTAAACACCATGCTCCACAACCATCAACAACTGTTCATGGAACATTATCAACAAACATGTATCTTGCATCAAAGGATTCTGAAATAGATGATGCTACAGATAGTTCTAAACCAGACCAAACTAAACACAATTCTCCAAAACCATCAACAACTGTTCGTAGAACATTATCAACAAACATGTATCTTGCATCAAAGGATTCTGAAATAGTAGATGCTACAGATAGTTCTAAACCAGACCAAACTAAACACCATGCTCCAAAACCATCAACAACTGTTCATGGAACATTATCAACAAACATGTATCTTGCATCAACGGATTCTGAAATAGATGATGCTACAGATAGTTCTAAACCAGACCAAACTAAACACAATTCTCCAAAACCATCAACAACTGTTCGTAGAACATTATCAACAAACATGTATCTTGCATCAAAGGATTCTGAAATAGTAGATGCTACAGATAGTTCTAAACCAGACCAAACTAAACACCATGCTCCAAAACCATCAACAACTGTTCATGGAACATTATCAACAAACATGTATCTTGCATCAAAGGATTCTGAAATAGTAGATGCTACAGATAGTTCTAAACCAGACCAAACTAAACACCATGCTCCAAAACCATCAACAACTGTTCATGGAACATTATCAACAAACATGTATCTTGCATCAACGGATTCTGAAATAGATGATGCTACAGATAGTTCTAAACCAGACCAAACTAAACACAATTCTCCAAAACCATCAACAACTGTTCGTAGAACATTATCAACAAACATGTATCTTGCATCAAAGGATTCTGAAATAGTAGATGCTACAGATAGTTCTAAACCAGACCAAACTAAACACCATGCTCCAAAACCATCAACAACTGTTCATGGAACATTATCAACAAACATGTATCTTGCATCAAAGGATTCTGAAATAGTAGATGCTACAGATAGTTCTAAACCAGACCAAACTAAACACCATGCTCCACAACCATCAACAACTGTTCATGGAACATTATCAACAAACATGTATCTTGCATCAAAGGATTCTGAAATAGTAGATGCTACAGATAGTTCTAAACCAGACCAAACTAAACACCATGCTCCACAACCATCAACAACTGTTCATGGAACATTATCAACAAACATGTATCTTGCATCAAAGGATTCTGAAATAGATGATGCTACAGATAATTCTAAACCAGACCAAACTAAACATCATGCTCCACAACCATCAACAACTGTTCATGGGACATTATCAACAGATCTAGAATCAAAGGATTCTGAAATAGATGATGCTACAGATAGTTCTAAACCAGACCAAACTAAACATCATGCTCCAAAACCATCAACAACTGTTCATGGGACATTATCAACAGATCTAGAATCAAAGGATTCTGAAATAGATGATGCTACAGATAGTTCTAAACGAGACCAAACTAAACACCATGTTCCAAAACCATCAACAACTGTTCATGGGACATTATCAACAGATCTAGAATCAAAGGATTCTGAAATAGATGATGCTACAGATAGTTCTAAACCAGACCAAACTAAACATCATGCTCCAAAACCATCAACAACTGTTCATGGGACATTATCAACAGATCTAGAATCAAAGGATTCTGAAATAGATGATGCTACAGATAGTTCTAAACCAGACCAAACTAAACATCATGCTCCACAACCATCAACAACTGTTCATGGGACATTATCAACAGATCTAGAATCAAAGGATTCTGAAATAGATGATGCTACAGATAGTTCTAAACGAGACCAAACTAAACACCATGCTCCAAAACCATCAACAACTGTTCATGGGACATTATCAACAGATCTAGAATCAAAGGATTCTGAAATAGATGATGCTACAGATAGTTCTAAACCAGACCAAACTAAACATCATGCTCCACAACCATCAACAACTGTTAAAGCGGCATCATCATCAAATCTTGGATCAGAGGTTTCGGAGGTGATAGATGATGCAGATAGTTCTAAACCAGCACCATCATTGGATCTTGGAACTGGTTTAGAAGATTCAGGCGGCATGACTAAGCATCAGGATTTATTTGCAAGAATTTCGCCGAAATTCCATATTCTTACTCCTACGTCCGGTTCGGAAAAGGTACCCGATAATTCAAAAGAAGCATACGCCTCAACCTCATTTAAAGATCTTAACATTTTGACAGATCATTCCCTTACCCACAGTGTGTCAATTTCTAGCAACCGTTTTAAGTACTCTAAACGACCAATAGATTCGACGAACGAAAATGTTCATGTGACGTCATCCTCTGAATGGAGGCAAGTAGGGAGAGGAGGAGGAGGAAGAGGGGGAGGCGGAGGGGGAGGCGGAGGGGGAGATGATGTTGTGGGAAGCGATTCTGAGAAGGAAATTGTTGTTGCGACGGCATCTGATGAAAATAGTTCGCTTCTTCAAGTGAGTGTCATCACCGCAGTCGTCATCGTATTGCTGGCCGTCATCACTGTAGTTGTCACCAAACTGTGGATGAAGCAACAAGAGGGTGAGTTTACTTCTCAGCATATTATTGTTCTAATGGGGATGTATGAATTGCATAGTAATAGTCATATCACCTGAAGTTCAACACAAGGTGTATAGCTGTGCATGCATGGTGCATGATCAAAAGTATGGATGAACAGTTAATACGTTCACAATCTAAAGTGCACGTGTAATTCAAATACTAATTTGAACGAGACAACTGTATCCCTAACGGGTGTTCACCTACGTTGACGTGTTATTTGAATTGCGTTTGGATCTGTTGCATAACTTTGTCTGGGTGGACAATATTCTCATAATTATTCGGTCAGGTCAATGATGCAAGTTTTCGCAAGATATTTTTACTTAAAACAAAGTTACGTAAACATCAGAATAGTTCTGTGATCGTAGTTAGGTGACACAAGTCTCCAATAGTTTACTATTTTACGAAAAGGCTCCAATAGTTTAGAAACCGATACCACGAATTGTTCCCGTCAGATTGAATGCGCTCGAACGCAGCCGCCTGAATCCCGAGAAAAGAGGTATTATACAAAAGCCCGTGCTAACCTATTGGCGACTTCACGTAACATGTTGAGGTCAATGAACATCGCAACAATTCAAAGATGACCTTAAAGTGGATAAATAACACGTAGCAGAAGAACAGAAAATAGCTATATCATAAAAACGATATAAACTGACGGCAAACATACATTGTATATTAGATTATATCAAAGCAAAAGTATGGATGAACAGATCACTGTTCGATTAGTAAATTATCTTACTAAAACCAAACTGGTAACATATACATTGAGAACAAAATTATTCAAAACATTTTTACAAGGCTTGACTGATTGATTCATCCGGTCTTATGTACAAAATTATAATACTTTATTACCCATATGGTTGAAAATAACCGAGTTAATATTATTGATATGAGCACATGTGCACATATCACGTTTGCCTAGCAACCATTGTTTCCCCGCGACCTCCCGTATTTTGTCGTCTGTGACGTCATAAAACGATTGTTCGTGACGTCAATGTAGCTTGCCGTCGCAAAGGAAGTGGGCCATTTCCTGGCTAATTTTACGCGAATCAAATAGAATAGAATGGGTAATAAAGAAATTATTACACTCGAAAGTGTGCCATATGACTTTTACGAAACTCGTGCAAATTTATGTATAGCCCTCGCTCTCGCTCGGGCAATACACAAATTCACACTCGTTTCGTAAAAGTCATATGACACACTTCCTCGGGTAATAATCTCTATTTATTAATCAAATTTTAACGTAATTATAGAAACCTCGAAGGCACTTAGATGAAAGAAAAAGTAGTTTTTCCCGATTGTAATTACACATACTTTTCAACTTATGATGACAAAAGTATCTCCTAATAAGCAAAATGTACGAATAAAGATATGTGATTGTTAAGAACTGATAATGTTGTATTTGTGAGGGGATATGAATGTATATAAATACAATTGTATAGTAACTGCTAGATACGAATTTTGGTAAAGAGATATGTTGGAGATGTCTGTCCTGAATAATTAGACAAGCATATCTGTCCGTCTGTCCGGAAAACTTTCATGGCGTTACCGTCGTTTTATCTTGAAAATTCAACTCATAATCTAAAAATGAAACTTAGTATTTTGCAAATTCAACTTAGAATCATAAACAATTTATGAAAAATTCAACTTAATCACGGCGGCCAATTGCAAGCGACGATATCATTCAGCTATTTTTATCATGAAAATTCGACTTGCTAACTCGAAAATTAACGAACCTATCCTGACAATTGAACCCAGAAATCTTGAAAATTGAACTTGAAAATTGCACTGGAAAATTGAACTTGACAATTGCACTAGAAAATTGAACTTGAAAATTGAACTTTGTCTCTTTAAAATTCAACATATTTTCTTTAAAATTAAACTTTGTTTTAAGTAGGAAAATGTCCTCAAACTGGCCATTAATTTTGCACGTGGAGCATGTTTTCATATCAAACATGGTCCACGGGCAAAACTAATGGCAAGTTTGAGGACATTCTCCTACACAAATTCCGAACTTGCTGAGAAAAAAACTGTCATGTCGACATAATGAGAAAAATTGCATCTCAGCCATATTAATTGAGTATGAAAGAAAGCAACATGACTTATATAATGACTGAAGTCGTCATATAAGTTGTTAAATATGTTACGGGGTATATATACACTGGAGTTTTCAAAATATGTCGCTGCGCTGTGTGTACTGTTACTGCGCTTTAAAATATAGTGCTCTTTTTTACACAGATGCTTCACAACCTTGATAATATTTCTATGATTTTGTTTACAGTAAACATTTAAGAGAGAACTGGATCAATACAATGCCATCAACACAACCTTCTGCTGTTGTTGCTGTGTCGCTACTAAACAGTACGGACTCTCACTACAGACGTTGGACGACATTCGGGGCGTGACTTTGGCGCAAAAAAGTTGCGCAACTAGAAAATGTGACCAGACTGTAAGCATGGGCCCCGTTCCATAACAGCGAGCGCTTATAATCGCTCATTGATTGCTCAATGTAGCGCTCAAGTAGCTCTCAAGTAGCGCTTATTCTCTCCTGAACGACACGGTGCGAAACCTCAAAGTTCGCTTGCTTTGCTACGTAGCGCTACATTGAGAAATCGCGTTCAAGAGAGGTTTCAAAGTAATCGCTAATTGAGCGATTACTTTGAAACCTCTCTTGAACACGGCCATGGTACGTGGTAGAGACTAGCGAGAAAACTGTAGATGGTGTGTAACATAAAACGTTTACAAGTTTATCAGACGCAACAGTGTGGAAAGACTGGTTACGTTTCTGTTACTCATACGAAAAGCGAGGACAGGCTAACACGCGATATGTTATTACCCATATGGTTGGAAATAACTGAGTTAATATGTTCAATACGAGCACATGTGCGCATATCACGTTTGCCTAGCAACCATTGGTTCAGTGCGAGTTCCCGTATTTCGTCGTCTCTGACGTCATAGATCAATTCTTCATGATGTCATTATAGCTTGCCGTCACAAGAGAACCTTTTTCTGGTTATTTTTAACTGATTAAAATGGAATAGAATCAGTAATAAAAAGAGTAGTATTACACTCTAAAGTGTGACATATGATGTTTTACGAAACTCAAAGTTTCAATACAAAAATTAACCATTGTTTCGTAAATTCATATGAAACACTTCCTCGGGGATTAAATAATAATGTGACGTCATTCTATTGTTCTTTCACTTCATTATTTTTCAGTAGGCCTACTGGGCAGTTAAACACCAGACCAGAGCATATTTTTAAGTGTAAATTAATTTCTTTACCTTTTAAAAGTAATCTGATAAAAGAGCAATGATTTGAGTGTAATTTAAGTAGGTTAATAAGTTCGTAACTTTTGGACATTAACCTTTACATAATATCTCCATTTATGTTCCGTTTTTCCCTCATTGTTGTTCTAGGCATGCATGTATCCTGCTACATAATCTCTGTTACTATATCTATGTTACTATATCTCTGTTACTATATCTATGTTAGTCGTGAGTTACTAGAGATGCTATTAAACAACAAAATCCTTGATTTGATGGACATTTGATGGGAAAAGCTATGATAGAGAATTATAAAGAATACTGCCCATACTGTCATGTATGGCTCGTGATAACATTAATTTTGGTTTCCTAAGTCTGAGGACTAGAATAATTTATGTAGGATATTAAGTTTGACTAGTTTGCATATGTTCAACTACTGCAATATATCTTATATCTGGAGCGGCATTAATAAACTGAAGCACAAAAGAAACTTCACACCTCAATTGATTTCGATTAATTCAATATTTTAAAGAAATGAGATGCATTTTGATTATGGCACGATACAATAACACCTTTTGGCAGTAGTTTTAATGACTTCATTTTGGCTGTTTTTATTTTTATATTGCAATATCATGTTTTAAACTAGACAGGGGTTAGAAATGAAATTTACACCAACATGACCCCTACCATGTTTAAAATGTTGTATATGTGTGCAAGACGAGGCAAATTTATTGATTTTCACACAGAGTATGTGTTATATGTCGATTAACAGTTGTGTTTTATCAAAATTAATTTTGGGGAATTTTAAATTTAAAAATTTTGATTTTCAATTATCTTTTTAAAAAAGACGTAAAACATTTCTTTGACTGATTTAATATTTTGGACTAATTTGCAAAACTAATAAGTTTTGGAATACGACGTCTAAAAGTCGAGAAATTTGACTTTAAAAATTATACATATGATAAAAACAACTGAGGTGTAAAGTTTCTTTTGTACCTCAGTTTATAAGCCATTTAGGCTTGTTTGCCAATCCTGTTCTATTGAATAAAATATGTTTAAATCATATATCTTATATATTTTTCTCTTTACTTGTGCATATATAGTAGAATATATGCAGCATAAACATATAGTTATATTTTACTTACGTACCATGTGTGGGAACCAAAAAGGATTTTAATATTTTACGTGCGCTTCATACATTAGAGAAAGTTGAATCAGGTTTTATCGGAGTACTCAGTGCTCTTTGTGCATTGCATGTATCTGCTATTTCCAGTGGTGAGTACAGTTATTGATATATATGTATCTGACACCAGGGCGTAACGTCTTAATACATGTGTTATATTGCCTTTGTATATCTTTTGCTATTTTGATATGTGTTTTTGTGCTGTTTGTGTCTTGGTAATACTATACTCGGCACTATATAAGTGGTTGTTAATCCTGTCATGATGTTAGAACGTTCCTGTTAAATCTCCTGGAAGCATTTGGCAAGCACGCTAAAGTCCAAAGTACGCTTAAAGCTAAATTACTGCAAGTACATGTAAAGCTAAATATCAATGGAATTATTTTGAATGTTTCGTACCACCAAACAATTTTGTGATAACTCAACGACCAATTCATTCATTCTTTTCACTCTTGCGAACTCTATATAATAAAGAAGTGTTATTTCCGATTGAACCTGAAATCTCAATATTTGTTTCTATGTATATACAATTGCTAAACGAATTCAAAACAGTTGAAATATATTTTTTTAATAATTGCAATAAATGTATTATCAATTTTGCTTTGTTAAATGAGCGCTGTAATCATGGTAATAAAAGTGGTCTATAAACGTTGTCATGTTGTTCTTCTTTTCAGTTTCGTTTTTACATTCAGCAGAGGTAACTCAAGTAATTTCTTCCATGTAACATCTGTTCTAACCCGACCGTTTTCTTGTGTTAGGCAAATAAAATTCTTGAAACATTTTTAAAACATTGCATTGTGTATTACTCTTAGTTTTATTCAATCAAAATTCGTCTTACAATGTGTTAGTCACAGAGTTGTAGAACTCAAACCTTCCAAACGATTGCGGGAACAGAAGGGATTCCCAGGTGTAAATGCAATAGCATCGCTGTTTGCATAACTGGGTTTCCATTATTATCATGATTCCCTAAAACTCGAAAACGAAAATGGTCGGAATACAGTCAGTACGTGTGAAGGACTCATTTGAGTACTCATTTTAGAAGAGAATTGTCATGATCTGTCAGATATTTACATTTCGTCATTGTTCGTAAATAGCGTATCAAAGAGAATATGATACATCTTACAGATATCATTGTAAAACATGAAGTTGATACTTTTTCACATACTTGCACATGTACATAAACTGTGGAAATTAGAAAACAAATACGGGCACACCTTTGAGTAAATTTTGTTATTGCGTTGGACGTTATTTATGCCTCTCGTTGTAAGTTCTGAATTCGTATTTTGTGCTGTGAATTCAAACACATGAATATTATCCAGTCACATATACACTGTACATGTTTTAAGCTAAACGAATAACGTCTCTGGGTAACGTCTAGTAAATATGTTTGACCACATGCTCATAACACATTTACAAGGCATACAATGTGAACATTATCGAAGCGCCTATAAAATCATATACTTGTGGTAGATATCAAGATATACATCAGAATAAAGGGATATTAAAGACACACAACAACATTACGTATCTCTCCGGCTAGGTAAAATATTTTCCAAGACTATTAATGAAGGATGGGTTCTTTGACATGAACAATTGGTATATGTTTGATAGAGACGGAAGTACAGTTGAAATAGCTGAAGAGTAAAGATAGTCGTAATGAGCGTGCTACAAAGTATCCATTTCATCATTAAAGAAAGACTCAGTTATAATTTAATAGGAACTAATTATAGGATATTTAGATTTACACTTGTTTTTATAAAGAAGAAATTGAATTTCATATGTATTTCTTTCTTGTTGAGTAGATTTCAGCACGTCTCGCGAGTATATGGTATTCAAGTCTATTTAAAATTTTGCAGATTTAAGATTATACATTTAATTAAATTTTTATCATTTAATAACAATAATAATGATAATGCCGGACGCTTATAATATGAAATAATATTCATTTAAATCTCTAAAAAATAGTCTTAAGTGTACCAAGTTGAGTACTAATGTTCTGATGCAATATTGTGAAATATACCAAACAGTAAAGACATCTTAAATAAACTGAATAGAAAATAAAAATAACACTGTATAATTAACATGACCTTTTACCTTTATACACATATACAAACTATATTTACCCGAAATAGGGTTGATACTCGATCACTGATGCAACATAGTGAAATCCAGCCAAGCATCACGGAAATAGGTAGGAAAGTAGGTCAACAGCTGATCTGTGTACACACAGATAATGGACATGGCTCGATGTCAAGCTAACTTGGATATTTCGCAATCCTACAACAGAATAAGGTAACCTTCATAACGTCCAACAACGTGTATAGTTTTACTACGAATAAGGATATTACAAGGTGAGCATTTCTGTCCGTATCATTTCGTTATGTACATACCATTAACAATTGATCCATAATATCTTTTATAAGAATTTAAAACATGTCAATATCATCCCTCTAAAATATGTTTAAGTCATGTAAATTGATTGTCATATGATGTTTAGGTATCATAATATACAATCTACCATTTCTGTCACGCAATGTGTTTAACTAATGCAACTCAATCAAGTTATATTTCCGTATGTGTGTAAACAACACAGGTGACATTTACGATACAGGACGATGACGGTTATGAATTGATCGAAACTACTATCGTATCTTTAATAAAGACACAACTGCCTTGTCTTTGTTTTAACATAATGTTAATGCCCCGACAGTGAAAAGACGTTATCATTAGAAAAAACATGCTGTTAACATTATACAGTGTAGACATTGGGACGTAGATTACACGTGGAAATATGCAGTGTATATACAACCGTCAATATTCCGGACTCCATGTGCCATACAGACAGACAGACAGACATATGTTTTATTAGAGTCTCACCTCACATAAAAAAACATACATAAATATACATTATATAAATACCTAGCTGTTGACTAGACCTACTTCTGTTTTTTGTTGACCGTGAGGTCAACAAAATACATAGTAGGTCTAGTCAACAGGTAAGTATAAATAATTACGTTTAATCAAAAACGTACTATTATAAAATGTCATAAAAGTGAGCCACCCTGTAAGGGTTATGGGAGACTATCTTGTTAAAAAAATATATAATATAAATATGAAAATATAAAGCTAATGTTATAAGTAAAGAATACATACATATATAAAATATACTATTAACCATACAATATATGCTCCCTTTTTTGTAAAATATAAAAGCAGGTTTTGGCGGTAAAAAAGACATTGTGTTTAAAAATTTAAACAGATTTATCTTCATCACAGATCTCTTTAAAGTTGGGATAGCTAAAACAGACATTTTCATACAACCTTTCACGTAACTCGTCATACACAGGGCAAAGCACATGTCTTTCATCCTCAACACTCTCACTACACTCGAAACATACTCTGTCACTCACATCTGTATTTGTATATCTGCCGGTTTCCAAATGCATAGGGGCGGTACCAGATCTGAATTTGGAAAGGGCAGAGCGATAAGAACGGGGCATATTCATACTCACTTAACTTTCACACTCATACTCATTCTTAAATATTCGATACGTTCTTTATTTATTCCGTCCCTTTCTACCGCTTGGCTTATGCAACAATTCATACCAATCACTCGTATAGTTCTGCATACATCACTTCCCATTCTTCCAACTTCGCTTTCATTCGGTAACTCAAACGGTGTAAATCCTTTTTGACAATTCAACAATACATGCATCGACAAACAATGAGTCAAACGGTATCAAACACAGATGAACACGCAAAGTCATGGTGAAATTGATCAATCTTTCTGTCCACCCAATATCAACAATGTATAGAGTTTGAAGTGAGGTGACGCTGCTATATTTACTTATATGAGTGTGGCTAGTCTTATCGCAAGGGGAGAACACTCGTATAATGTCATTGTGACTTTGCAAATTTAACAGCGAAACATGGGAGATTAAATGGAAGATAGTAAGTATAAATACAATCATGTTAAATTACTTTTGCAGCTTGAAATAGAGCTGTTGTGTTAGAACTTGAAATTGTAGAAACTACTATTGACGATTTTAGGGCGCACCTCAATAAATCTGTATGTTGAGATGGGGAAACAACACCTGACATCAAGACATGCCGCAGGTCCCCCTCAACATTCAGAAAGTCGCCTAACGTGAATATCCCTCTGTAATGTCTGATGGGCCGAGTGAACTTGCGATTCAGGTTTGTGACCTGAGCTCTGGTTTACTGTAAGTGGGGATTTAACTTCTGAATGGAAGGACCGGACCGTCTCGCAATAGAAACGAACCAGTTTGTCCGTCTTTTGAGTAATACACTTTGAGTTGTGACCACACATGTTGTAAATCTGACCTTAACATGCACGTGGATTGCATGAAATTGCACCAACCGTTCAAAATCAAAACACACATACAAGTATAATAATAGTTAATGAAATAACTTTTTAATTAAATAAGGCAATTAATGTTTTCAAAATGTTTCGTTTTATAAACCACGTACATTTATTATAATACACTCCAGGAAGTGTACACAGATGTGATGATATAAGGAGAAACCATGATACCGCGGATATGTGAGAGATATACCCATACTTTTCCGAGTGTATCGAATGATACTCTACACTTTTCCGAGTGTATCGAATGATACCCACCACCCCATGTAACTCTTACGAGGCGCAAGCCGAGTAAGGCTCCACGGGGAAAAGTGTAGGGTATCATTTGATACACGAGAAAAAGTATGGGTGCGTCTGTCTTATACCCCACTTACTGTCGAGAGTAAACAGATATTAATTCATAATTGTTCTAACCAAATACAGCTGTAAACAAGCTTTGTATGAAACGCACAACCCAAATGATGCCTCATCTGTGACAACGCCCGGATACGCTCAGCCCGTGCTGCGTTGAATGGTTACCCATGTTTGGGGCTCAAAATCTAATTGATATGGCCCAATGACGGAATTGTCAACGCAGACGCACGTGCATCTCGCTGAAATGTACAGCTAACGCCATAAACCGCAATGTCAACATGATCAACGTTTACAGAAAACAGAAGCAACCTTCAGTATGTTAAGACATTTCGCACCCAAAATTAAATAACATTCTTATATAAAAAGAAATACAGACATGTATGATATTATATCATGCATTTTAAGAACCTTATTCATTTAGTCATGAACACATGTACGAAGTTTCAACTGGTTTCGTGGTGTAATGGTTAGTTCGTTCGTCCAGAAAGCAACAGGACACAGGCACGATCCCAGGTATCTTATATGTTAATATATAACATTTTATAAAGTATCATCACTTAGAGTTGGAAAGTTAGAACAGTGACTCCATTGATTTCTCAATTGTTAAAAGTGTAGGTTTATAAGAAAAGTGCAGGTATATCAGAAAAAGTGTAGGTATATCGGATTTTTCCTGACTACCAGGGTCTACAACCTTACCATATCCGAGGTAGAATGATTTCTCCATATTATCAACCGTTTTTAAGTGTAAAACAGGCTTTTTAATTGTCGTCGCGTTATATTGAGGATCCCTGGTAAATAGACTCGTTCAAAAAATCCTTGTTTGGAACCTGAAAGCAGCCTGTTAACAGCCACACTATATGAGTAGCATTTGTACCGTGGAATCTCATCTGCCTCGTTGTCGCAGTAGACTACGTTCTCACGTTCTTCAGGCACTTTCTTCAAAACATTTGCTGGTCATATTATGTTATAAATTTGAGAATTTTTTTCAAAATTAGTCAAAGTTAGTTTCTTCAGATCTTTACTTTGAAGCCATCATCTTAGCAAATATATCAAGGTTTACAATCATTGTAATTCCATCAAACCGGGTTTACAACTGTCTGTGTAAACCCTCCTGGGGGGACTTACACTGTTGTAAGTCCCTCGTACCGGGTGATACGGTTTAGAAAGGTCGTTTCAAGTATCACGTTATACTGCTAGTAGGTTGATAACTATATAAAATATCCAAGAAAAAGGCAGTCCCAAATGTTAGTTAAACGATTATAATGAAAACGCGTTGAGCAAGCAGTATATTGGTTAGCGCAGTGTTTGGAACGTTTGGCTTCGGGTCATGAGGTCCGGGGTTCGAATCCCGCCAGGAGCATGGAGACTGCTAATGCCAGTGCTAAGTGTTATGTCGTGTAAGCTTGCAACTCACGTGTATTACCTGATGTCACGTTGACTGTGTATGAATATTTGTAATATATACAGACAAACACAAAATATAATGATAGTTATGTAAAATAGCGTTTTCATATTATGAAATTCTTGTTTCAAATATGCTCCTTTTTACGTCAAGTAAAACTATTAAGATGCATATGAATTATTATTTATTAAGGCATGTAAGCAAAGCGCAGACTTACAACATTGCATTCATACCTTATCCGAGGTAGAATTGAAAATGTTCATACAAAACAACCTAAATACTGAGAATTAACATTTGCGCCAACTGTAAACATCGCACATCTACCTATGTTTTCTACACTCTAGACAGGTGTGCCAAGACGTTAGCGAGATTTTTTTCATTCCGATTTTATATCGTAACCGCTGTTATAGTATGGCTGGCTTCTCGGCTAGAAATGATAAGTCCTGATTGGTTGTATAATAAGTTAATTATGCAATCACCGACGTTGTTTCAAACTGAGCATATCGTAGCTGGCTATTTGACAAGAGTTCCTTTATGTATACGATGCGCGCATATAATTTACATGACCTCTTTGTCATACAGACCAATAAGAGCCACTTCTAACTATGATCGTGTTAAACAACTTGAGTCCTAAGTTAATTAAAGTTCTGAAATATAACGTCTAATTGGCGGGGTAAAGCTATGAAGATTCGTAATTTATATTTCCTTTTCTCAGTCTGCTGATGTTGATATTGAACGGTACGTTTTGACGACGAACAGGTTATAGAAACTCTGTACAGCAGGTGCATACAAGTCTACTTGTGTTTCTTAGTGCAGATATCATGTGCTTTGGGGTTTCTTTAAAGCACCGTATCAACGCGAAATGAAACCGCTCCTTTTGTCTTTTCGCTTCCAAACACTTTTGACAGCTCGCGCAATGGACCGTGGATCAATATTCACAACATTACAGTTTATATATTCTTCTGTGATCAACTGCGTCCAATATTTCAATTGGTCACGTATTTCCCTTTAATCTTTTTCAATGTACTTTTGATGAAGTTTCCCTCATTCATTTCCCTCATTGAAACTTTTATTTAGAAAATTTGAAATTTAATATTTTGACCCCTTTCATCTATTTCATTATATCAAAGTTCAAAAACCTCCACCACTGACCTGGTGATCACGTGAGACATTGATGTAGAATGATTCATTGTCATTATAATTGTAAATTAAATTTAATTGAAACCAATTTACTTGATATTAACACTAACATACTGTTGTAAAACTTTCGGGTTGCAGTTGCATATGACTGTTTAAGAATACTACATTACTGCATACAATGTATATTCCCTGCCACAAGCTACAGAAATATGCATATCGAATAAGATATGATATTGGAGATTGACTAACTTCTTCTGTGTACCATTTTAATTTTCAAAATGTTTTAAAATATTGATATATTATTGTAAGTATCACATGTACATCTACAGTAGAACACGGATATAACGAACTACATGGGAATTTAGTTCGCTATATCCGTTGTTCGCTACACACCTTTTATTTTAATCAAATGGCTGTAGAAGGGACTTATACATTTGTTCAATATATATATGTGTTCGCTATATCCGTGTTCGCTATATCCATGTGTTCGCAATATCCGTGTTCTACAGTATACATGACACTTCTTACTTTGATTCT
Source organism: Gibbula magus (assembly GCA_936450465.1). NCBI lineage: Eukaryota > Metazoa > Mollusca > Gastropoda > Trochida > Trochidae > Gibbula > Gibbula magus. Next base: position 26,674,338 of record OW388306.1, read on the forward strand.
AATGACAATTACACTTATGCAGACAGTATTTGTTAACAAAAAATGTCATTACATCAGAGCATTTTCATTAAACATTTAGAAGTCATCAAACATGGTCCAGGAAGAGGCTTTGGAATCGAACTCAGACCAGTGCTCAATCAACCATGACAACAGCCATTCGCCCAACACCGATCCTCTTGTAAGTCCACCATATTCAGATATCGAAGGATCACCAAAAGCGTTTGAGGAGGCTTCACAAAATGAGCTGAATGACACTGACATACAGGGAAATCTGAAAACAGATGAACTGGATGTGAACTTTGACCATGACAATACAAAGAAAGCTGATGCAGATATGTCGAGTATTGAAGACGACAAAGGCTTACCTGTTGATAGAGGATGGGCGTGGCTAATTCTTGCAGGTAATTCAAATATATAGCTTATACAACGACAATTGTCAACAGAGTTATTCGTCGTTCATATTATTGTGTTATCGTAATTACGAAAAGAAAATTAATTGAATATTCGTTATTTAAAAACTCAAGGAAAATTGAAGTTGATTTTTTTGCCTTTTAACATTCACAATGTATGAATAAAAATTATGTCATTGACATTGGCCATTATGATGATAAATGTAAATTAGTTAAATCGTCCTCATTGTACAATTTCTTCCCAATAAATATACTTATGTTAAAGTTAATATCCAACATGTAATTGAAATCATCAGTGACATGCCGATGATATGAGCTCTCAGATTCAGATTTAGTTTAGCAACTGTAGCTTTCATACACGACGCCCATACATCAGATTATCCTGGTTAGATTTGACCAAGTTATTATAAACCAACGATTGATGTGGAAGAACATAGTTCATGAATCAATATTTTTAGAAACCTATCAGGGATTTTGTCTATTGTTTCGTAGGTATCTTGTTTTCTCGTATAACCCCTCATTATTATTTCAGTCAGTATTTCTTCTGATAATAACCACGTATTAGGTTTTTATTGTGAAAGTAAGTTTTTTACTTTTGATAGTAAGACCTTAAATGAGACTAAGATTTTTTTTCACAACTCAATTCATAACAATTATTATCGAAAAGTATACAAAGATAAATTTTTCAGAGTGTAGATGGCGGAAATCGAACTCGATACCCATTGCCCTTTTAACCGGACGCTCTAACTCCACGCTACCGAGGAAGCCGAAAGAACTGTGTGGATTTCCTCTATTCACAGTCACACTGTCTCTGCCTCAATATAACGCTAGTCCGGGAGACATACTCTTTATAACGCAGAATTTGGGAATCAAACATTATAATATGTAAATTTGACAGTTATAAATTTTTAAATTAAAACACTTCTCGATAAGCGCTTACATTTATGTTTTACGGTACCTAAGTTAGATAAAACACTCTACCTCGGTTATGCTTGGGATTGAAAACCCTCGTTTAGAAAGCTTCGGGGAAGTAAGACCTCAAGCTTCGCTTTCGGTCTTACTTCCCGCTCAGCTTTCTTACCTCGGGTTTTACAATCCCAAGCATAACCTCTGTATCGTGTTTTATCCTGCACATAATACTTGAACAGTATTGACTGCTGGTGAAGTTGTTTTTACGTTTCTGCTGAGTATCGTTACATTGCAAGATTTTATTTTTAGATATGGAATGAATAACTCGTAAACTCAATTTGGGTCTATAGAACTTGCACTATGCATACCGTTTAAACTTGACTTTATTGGCGACGTTTTAGTATAGTTCAACGTTCAAGCATAAATATGTTATATCGAAACCTCGTCATTTTTAGCATAACGAAATTGAGCATCTATAAAATAATATCTTCTCTATACTACCAATATCTAGAAAACCTTCAAAAAAATTGTAATTCATGATATTCGGTAATTATTATCATGTTACAGGTAGCTTCCTGAACGTCATCCTAATGGTGGGGTATGGACGAGCAATTGGAATCCTCTTCGTTGAGTATCTCAAAGTGTTTGAAGCGTCCGCAACCAAAACAACATTATTTATGGCAGTGATGGCTGGGACGTTTAGTATATCTGGTATGTTTCAGAACATCCTTGCATCATATTATATACATCATTATTACCCATACGGTTTGAAATAACTCAGTTATATTTTCGAAACAAGCGCATGTAAACATATGTTTGCTAAGCGTCTGTGACGTCATACAACTGTTGTTCGTGACTTCACTGTAGATTGCCTTTCGCAGGAGAAGTGGGTCTTCTCATGACTACTTTCACCCATTTCAAATGGATAAGATAATGGATAAGCAAATATTACACTCCAATACATACACTATTGGCAAGTGGACGGTGTGCTGATAACTATGGAATTATTTCCTTGTGTCGTGTGTTGTTAATCTGTGCCTCGTCTTTTTTATCAATTTCAAATCTCTCATTCAACTTGTGAAACGGACACTAGTTCAATACGACTTGCTTATTGGGAATCTATAGTTCGTATGAGCTTATTATGTTCTTCGTTGATATATATTTAACGAACCCATCGACATATATGACACTGTATAGCAGTTCGTTATGTAATTTGTCTTTATTATATATCCATGAAACCTTAAGATAACAATACATTGTACAGGCGTGCAATCCGGTTTCCGTGGTCAATATCTGTATTGCATGGTGAATTCAGAATCTACTTTCTCTTAACTTCGGCACTTCTCGGAAATTTAGATAGAAACCATCAGTCTAGCTGGTCGAGCAACTGATGGTGTATCATTGCGCGCGGTACGCGGTCCCACGAAATTTGATCAACTGATTTTAAATTTTTAAAAAACAATTTGCCTAAAAAGGGTATATAATCATACGTGTGCATTTGGATAGCTTGTATCGAAGCTGTCATGGAAGCGGAGGAGCAACTCGTCCTTCGAACTTGTTGTCCCTCCGCTTCCATGACGTCTTCTCGTTCAATACAAACGATCCAAATGCACAAGTATGATGTTCTATATATCAACCATATGACGTCATCGTAACAATAGGATGACGTCACAAAATGACCGCCGTAAATCAAGGCGATCATGGATGCCATTTTCATGAACTTAATGTCATTGACGACCTATGTATAATTTGTTCAATCTAATAAATAGAACAATGACATTTCTCGTCGAATACCATGTGTCTCTCATCTCGTGAAGTAGAAATAATGTATTTATTTACACGCGTGGCTGCGCCACAGTCATTTTTACTACACTCGATGACATATACATGTTATCCCTGTCAAATTGCAAATGTCCTTTATATATTTTGTTTTCAGGATTACTTTCGATGACTATAACACTACAATACCTCGGTGTAAGGAAGACGGTTATCCTCGGTGGTATTATATCAACCATTGGGATGCTGACGGCTGTCTTTGCGACTAACATTACTTTCCTCATCTGTACACATAGTATCCTTATAGGTGAGTTACTTACTCGTCTGTATACATAGTATCCTTATAGGTGAATTACTTACTCGTCTGTACACATAGTATCCTCATAGGTGAGTTACTTACTCGCCTGTACACATAGTATCCTTATAGGTGAGTTACTTACTCGTCTGTACACATGGTATCATTATAGGTGGGTTACTTACTCGCCTGTACACATAGTATCCTTATAGGTGAGTTACTTACTCGTATGTATATAAAGTATCCTTATAGGTGAGTTACTTACTCTCTGTACACATAGTATCCTTATAGGAGAGTTACTTACTCGTCTGTACATATAGTATATTTATAGGTGAGTTGCGTTTTGGTCTGTACACGTAGTATCCTTAAAGGTGAGTTACGTACTCGTCTGTACACATAGTATCATTATAGGTGGGTTACTTACTCATTTGTACACATAGCTTCCTTATAGGTGAGTTAATTACTCATCTGTACACATAGTATCCTTATAGGTGAGTTACTTACTCGTCTGTACACATTGTATCCTTATAGGTGAATTCAATGCTCTCTATCAGACACCTACGTAGAAGTATGATAAGCTCAAACGTTGGCCAGTAACAAGCTTGTGTAGATGCACAAACGGTCACCTGGTGACCGAGTGTAAGGATTTATCCAATATGCAAACACAGCTACCTAAGCTCGGACGATAAGTACTCATGATTCATGTTTCAAATCAGCAATGACCAGCGTATTAAATGTTCCACTATATTACCTCTTCATTGGATATGACTGCTAAGACAACCCATTATTCCATATAAATTGTTCCTAGATACATATTACACTAAACTTCAAGTACATGAATTTGTCTTGTATTGTTAATCATCCATGTATCGATCTACATATTAAACCTAAATTTAATTTCTTTCAGGCATTGGACACTCGATGATCCATGGGCCAGCCTTGGTTCTGATTGGTCAATATTTCAAAAAGAGGCGGGGCTTAGCAACGGCTGTTTCCATGTCAGGAATAAGTTTAGGTGGAAGTATATTCCCGCCATTGGTTCGATACTTTCTTGATGAATACGGTGTTCGTGGAAGTATGTTGCTACTTACAGGGCTGACGATGAACGTTGTAGTTGGTGGTGCTCTTTTCAGACCACTGAGTTCATTTAAGAGGGTGCACGAGAAGGAAGAACCTCTCGTAGAAAATGTGGAAGAAACGAAACCACTTAATGAAGAAGTTCAGGAAGATAACCAAATTACAATTGAAATGGACAAAGTACCTTTTTCTCAGAGAAACGGTTTTCAGCGACAAATGTCGCATGATCCTTGTATCAGTGGTAACACAAGTTGCCAAAAAGGGGACCTTATTCGTGAAATGTCACATGATGGTGACATCAGTCCAAGAAGAAGATTCAGAACCATTTCTGAAAGAAGCCAACTGTCAACCAATGAGGTGAAACTAAGTCAGATTCAGCTATACACTAGTAACCCAGACCTGACTTCAATGTCTTTGTTGAGCATTCCACACGCTGATATTAAGACTGAAGACAGTGTTAAACCAAAAGGTGTTTGTTGGTTCTTGAAAAATGCCTTAGCATCTTTGGATTTCAAATTGTTCAAGAATCCCATGTTCCAGCTCATCGCGGTGACATCAGTGCTTGGTGTGATGTTTGGTCTTGTCGGAATATACCTGCCAGCTCTTGCAAAAGAAAAGGGAGTTCCAGAGACCGAAGCCTCCTTCCTTCTGACAATATGTGGAATCCTGGACTTCTTTAGTAGATTAGCCGTTGGGTACTTCGCCGACCTCAAAAGAGTCAAAGTTCATCACATCATGGCTATTGGAATGTTGATTTCTGGAGTTGCCACCCAATTTGCTCCGTTATACAGCTCCTATACACTTCTGATAGTTTTCTCAGTGTTGGGTGGACTCTTTGGGAGTGTCTATCACTGTCTGGTTCCTGTCTATATTGTAGAATTCATGGGCATTGATAATATGGCCAGTACCCTAGGATTTGTTTCGCTGTTCCATGGATTTTCCATTTCATTATCACATCCCATCATGGGTAAGATCATTCAACAAACGTTATCATTAATTAACCACCACTTTCATTAAGCGATTATTATCAGCGATAAACTTGGAAAGAGAAGCAAGTCATTGCCTATTTTGTTAAAGGTCATAGTTATGAAACTTGTATTTTTGAAAACGTTTTAGTCAACAAAAACTAGTCATGCATTTCGTACATAGATAGGTTCTAACTAACTGGGGACAATTAATACAAACGAGAGTACATGATTTTTACGAAACTATGAAATGTGTTATTTAATAATCCTACTCACCTCACCCAAATGTGTTAATTACATAATGATATATATGACTATTGAAATTCATGTTTTACATTGCTTTCATTTTTTTCTGTTTTAGGTGCTATACGGGATTTAACGGGATCATACAGCATATGTTTCAACTACATAGGAGCATGCAATTTTGTTGGAGCCATATGCCTATTCTGTGAACCACTCGCGCGGAGAAGGTTGGAGCAAATGACAATGAAAGAAGAGGATCGGTCCATTTTGTGAATATTCTATTCTAGTCAATAGTATTACGTGATAACGATGAAGACTGGTCACAGGTGAAAATACCTATATGTTATAGTGACTACCGTAGTTTCCGAGTTGTATCTATGTCTCGATGCAACGAGAAAACTATGGTAAATACTGACTTACACCTCACTTATTCCGAGTGAAATAACATGAAAAATGAACAGTTTTTTAAATTATGTAAAATACCTTAACCTTGCCCCTTCTCTACTGTATGAATGAAGTGCGTAGTACTACGGATGTTCAGCTTTACCGATTCTCGCGTGTCAAATTAGGCACACGAACTAAATGTTTAAAAATGCAGGTTCCTGCAATTTATGAATTTACGGGTAATTTGCGACGAAATTTCACAGTTTGCCAATTTCTAGATTGGTTTTGAAGAATTCGGTCGCCTTATTAGCGTGGCTCTGCGTCAATCGAAATTGAAAATGACTTATAACTATGATTAAAAACGGTTGGATTTTTCAATATTTAGGTAACTTGAACATTCTTATAAATTGTTTATTTTGTATATTTCCTTAATTGTATATTATTTTCTATGCTTCAAACTACTTTATTTATCATTTCTAACATAACGTTCTTAACGTTACGGTTATTGTGTTTTTGTGATAGAAACTATTTATAGTTCATGTTTTGGCAGAAATCAATCAATTGGTTCAAGTATTTTAGTTTTTGAGTATTAAATCAAATATATTCGTTTTCTTACGTCTTGATCTTAGTCAATCAAACGTTTAGCTTTATGTTTATGCCATTGTCGTTGATAAACTGTAACAAATCGTGTTTAAAAATGGTTTTGAAAAGTGTCCGTGTATAAGATATCAGGACTGTTGGGACGAAACAGTCCTGATATCGATAACGATCAGGACACTTTTATGAATGGTTGATAAGGGCAACGTGGTCGAAGTGGGATGTAATGACATGTATCTTCCACAACTGCGACCCAAGATCAACGATATCCAGCTAGTCATTGTAATAACGATAGAATCTGTCCATGACAATAACCTACATGACACCACAATGCTTGCCTTAAGAGCATCTTCAAGTCATTAACATTGCTAAGATGACTTGATGACGTCATACAAAATTGTTATATTGCTGGACGGCAAAGCTAATGACAGAGATGTATATAAAGACATTTTTTAAAAATCTAAGTCGGAATGATATTTAATTGCAATTAGAATCTCACCCTCTCTTATCACCTGATATCAATCATAACAACACTATACAACTCTATATACTTTATATATTCTATGTAAAAATAAATCTTCGTCAAGCTTCGGATATGTGTTATTAGATCACCTCATGTTCAGTGAACTCGAGAGACCTTTCTGTGTTGAATTATGATTGTTTGCCCTATCGTCTTTTAATAGGTAAAGATCCAAGATGACCCTGGTGTTTAATGCTCTTTTATTTTCTTCAATTCAAAAGCAGTAACCACATTTTTATCAAATGTTATCGAACGGGCCCCCTATGGTACATTTCTTTAATAGTAAGCAGTTTGAAAGAAATGAATACGAGTGGTGCCCCATAAGTAACCAGCCTTACTAAACTAGCGGCCAAACAAAGCTCTACTACAACATTTCCACAAAGTCAAAAAGTCAAAGTCAAAAACAAAATACTCCTACCTTACAGAGTTGATTAGTCGTGAATGAAAGCACAGTTTTGTAAAGAAATTTCACTCATCATGGTATGATGCTTTTACTTACTTTACACACTGATCGGGTGCAAAAATTGCTGTTTCAAAAGGGTGTTTTAGAAGAAGCGGTTTACATTTAAGTTACAAATGTAAACATACAGATTCTGAAATTAAGTGAAGACAAGATGTTCTGAGCTGACGAAGGAGCAAGAGGTAGCCCAGAAAGTGTGTGAGAAACAAAATAAATAGGTCGTAATCCATAATAGTGGCCGTTAAAGATGTTGTCGATTCAATGCGCATTATTTGACTTTAATTAGTTGAAAACAAACTATAAGACATATTGCACTCTCCAACTGTGTCTCGTCTAGTTAAGGAGATTACAAAACGACGATTTGTTTTAATGCGTGTTTTTCATGAACATAATAAGATAATGTTCAAAAATGGTAAATTACGGTCAGATAGCTTCTGAACAAAGCATTTAACTATGTTTCAGTCGTATTTATTATTTGCGGCTTAAACTATCTTACTTTTTTTGTTGGCCGTTAGTTATGTTCTCTTTGTCCAATATTTGAAAAGTTTTCATATCTTTTAAAGGATTGGAGAAGTCACAGCACATATTTTATACATTCTGGTTAATATGCTCTTGGATAGAGTGATTATAGTGATACATTGGGGATAATGTCGGTCAAACTTAGCATAAAACGATACTGAATTATCTTGGAACTCTTGTATAGTGGTATGCCTTGCAGTTATGTCCGATAAAACATGATGTATTTACATATTTCGTTGCTTGTTATTGTTTGTTATATCAAAATAAATATTGAAAAATGAAATACAGAACTGTTTCATCACAAATGATTTTTGTTTTATGTTTGTAGGCGTATGCCATGTGTAGTCACCCACCAATTTAGCTATCAATTTCGTTTTAACTGATAATATTCATACGCGGTTTACCCTACCATCTTATTGTTGTTTTTACTATTTATTTTATTTTAGTAAAATGTTTATTCGTAAGGTTGAATAATACACGAAATACTAAACGTATGGTAAATGTAATGTGATAACATTTTTATGTAAATCGTGAACAGAATTTGGTATCAGACTCACTTTCGTTGTTTTAAACTTGCATCATTATGACCCGTCATAACAAAGACTGAAAGTAAATTATTGAGAATTTTAATCACAAAATTTCAAACATGAAATTTTCAAACATTGTCATAGCCACGTACAGTCACATCATTATGACCCGTCATAACAAAGACTGAAAGTAAAATTGAGAATTTTAATCACAAAATTTCAAACATGAAATTTTCAAACATTGCCATAGCCACGTACAGTCACATCATTATGGCCCGTCATAACAAAGACTGAAAGTAAAATTGAGAATTTTTAATCACAAAATTTCAAACATGAAATTTTCAAACATTGCCATAGCCACGTACAGTCACATCAGTATGGCCCGTCATAACAAAGACTGAAAGTAAAATTGAGAATTTTTAATCACAAAATTTCAAACATGAAATTTTCAAACATTGCCATAGCCACGTACAGTCACATCATTATGGCCCGTCATAACAAAGACTGAAAGTAAAATTGAGAATTTTTAATCACAAAATTTCAAACATGAAATTTTCAAACATTGCCATAGCCACGTACAGTCACATTCCTGCCTAATCATATTACATCTACACACTGAATGATGGTAGTAATAATGATAACGATAGCAATAATGTACTATAAAACAATTTTTTGTAAACTTACATCATAGTGACCAGTCATGAAAGGTAAAATACACAGAGCGAGACTGCGACCTCTGTCGCTAGGAGTCACATGACTGGTCACGTGACTACAGTTCGTCTGATACCAAATTCTATCCACTCGTTGCATAAAAATGTCATCGCACTACAATTCGATTAGTATTCTATAGTTCATAGAAGTATAGAATGAATTCAAGACACAATAAATAATCAGAGACAAACATTTGAATTGCTTGATTCAGATTTTGACTGGGTTTGCTGTAAAGGACACATCCATTTTAGTCTTACAAAACCAATGTGTCCAGATAATCATACTGTCATTGTTGTCTTTGCTCATTTAGACGTTTTTGATGGTGCCAATATAAAAGGTCAAACAAAATAGGGGTCATGATACTGAAATGTAACAGAACCACGTGCCTGAAGGTTGAACGATACTGAGAGTAAAAATATCATGAAAACAGCTGCAATTGTATAGTTTTCTACTTGAGGCCGACTTTAAATGGTTCAGGCGCCCCTCGTAGACATAGGCCGTTCATGATTCCAGGGACTGGGCTACTGAAATGTTTTATTGGAGCTGCCCTCAATAACGAGTACCCCAATCCTACGTTAATCAGCTCCACCAGGATCCAAAGGGGAACATTTCTGCATGTGAATTTGATGAACCCCAAAGGTGGTCTCGTGGTCTATCTGATCGGTGGATGTTACTAGTCGTACACACTGTTGGAAACTGACATTAGATTATCTGTTAATATTGTTTTTTTTGGTTTGCAAATTTCTTGCAATATGGGTATATGCAGCCCCGTATACCCATGGCTCTTCCATGTTCTTCTTGGGTTAATCTTGAAATTCTACATGTGAGTTTCTGTAGTATAGTAGTCTAACAGTTAGCCTCTGATATGAGGTTTTTGTAAAAACCAAAACAAATTAAAAATAAATAATTAAACAGAAGACCCTGAGAGGTGTTCAAGTTTCTTAAACTGAGACTGCAAGTGTTGTTGTGGGCACAAAAATTAAGGTGTCTTGATGACAGACTAATAGTATATTTAAATAGTGAGTCATATGATAGCGGACTCAACTCACATTTCTAAGATGAGAAACCAAGAACAAAAGAACAACGGACACTTACTTTTTTTCACAAAATTAATGAAAACCACGCTCCAACTCATTGAAAAGATTAACAGCATAAAGTTTTTAGCGATGCATTATAGACGTTTCATGATTGTACCAGAAGAAGTAGAAACATCATTACAAATACAACGTATGAGAATGTATAGTTTTAGTGTATAAGGGGACAGATAGACAACTGATCCTTACACAAACTTTAATTCGAACAATAGACATAATGTGATGTGATAGCATAACATTTCACAGCGATTGTTTAAGTACATTGTCATAGTTTTCGTTAGCCTTGAATATCGACATCTTTGATATTAGACATTTTTTTAAGTTGAAGTTATGAAGTTAAATGGAAAGTCCAATTCTTTATGCAATAGATGCGATGTCTCGTTGCAGCTTCTAGCACCGTTGTCAAGCAAATGATACATACTATTAGCATTTCAGTTGAACAATATATACAAGTGTTTAATTATGTTTTTACAATTGAGTGGTTTGATTTTCATGGTTTGAAACCACACTGTTAATACACCACAAACTAAAATATTTAAAAACATATTTTGTATCAATAGTGTCTTCCAATGCGATCCGATTCCGATCCTACACCATGTGACACGGTGGTGAGTAAGTACATTTTGTATACCAACCTGTTCAGTACGGTATGAATTTGCAGGTTTTTAAGCGCAATAATTCAAACTGAGATAGTTCAATGCTGACATGCAGTGCTGGAAAAGATGACTCTTTTCACATCTAACATACAAATGTGTATGTCGCACTGTCAACTTCCAAACGCAAGGCATAACTCGTGCCATGCTCCATTACTGGCTGATTTAAGCCTTGCAGTATTTCCCTCGCTTTGTTGTGCCAAGATAGTGGATCGCTGCACCTGAAATGCATAGTGAGCTCAAACTTCCAAGCACAGAGATCTTAAGGAAATACTGCAAGGCCACTGCTTCTCGCGAGGATATTGATGACTGATGTACCATCTTTGTACCAACGTCTCCAGCAGAGGAATAACACGGGTTCACAGGTGCTACATCAGGCCGTATTACCCCCGTGATATACATACAATATATGTGACGACAGTACTTAACTACCCCAACTCTGATGAACAAGCATTACTGCAATTTGCATTTAGGTCAATTTGTATTCCGTATATGGAAAAATAACTATACAATGCAAATAAATCATATTAAATATATGATATACAGTTCCGTGGTATCATGCATGTATTACATGCATGCATGCACGATAGACAATGAATTCGAGTATCATTGATATATTTTCACGAATTCACTGCTCATGCTTTCTCCATTATACAGTCTCTAGTAGATCTGACCCTTTAAACTCTCACTTATTACCCTTTATCTACATTGATACATTAGATACATTAGACCTAGTGTATGTCATAATCCTTTGAAAAGAACTTTGAGCAGCATCGATACTCTCTGTCTAAATTTGACCTACATGTAGTTTATATACACTGAATAAATACTTGCTTAAATCTGCAAATACGAGCCTTGAAGTTGTGCTCACAATATACATGTGTGTTGATTGAGACAAACAATGATTTTTTTTAAATAACCACTAAGTAACATGTATAAAGTATTATGGAATATAGTTCATTAGACTGACACTTAGCCTGTTATGTAACAGTCTTGTGTGAAAATGAGTATAAAGCAAATCAATGAATCCAAATTTAGACATAAAACGTTAACATCTATATTTCTGTCACAGGCGCCAAACCCTAAATATATACTTACGTATATCTACCTACCTATATAACATATAAATTTAAAGAAGGTAAGACACTGTCCACCGTCTTGAATCATGTCATTGGACCGGAAATGTAAACTTGGGTCAGTCTATGAAAATTACATAGCGTATTTGAGCCAGCAAACCGGTTTAACCATTTCCGGTCCTATGACAGGATTCAAGATGGCAGACAGTGTCTTACCTTCTTTATATGTTATAAAGGTATGTAGATATACGTATATACATGTACATGTATATTTAGGGTCTGGCGCCTATGATTTCTGTCAAGTAACAAAGGTTCTTTCTGAACTTGACACTTGGTTTAATTGATTTAAATATAGTAGGTTGAATGTGTATCTCTTTTATACATCTTATATGTTCTTACAGCAAATACGTTAGGCCTAATTGGTAAATAATTAGTTTGTGTTTGTAAATGTGTCTCTCATAAATCGCTTGACGATTAGTCTCATGTATTTTAATGTTTCCATGTGTTTATTTACAATCTTACTACTATTTTTATGCGAGTGAGATGTAAATAAATCGTGTTGTCTATAGGCATGCCTATAGGGTTTTAGCTCACATTTGGAGTACCCAGACGGCTAATACAGACCTATCAACCTGTGTCTGTCTGTTGAGTCAAACTCGACCATTGGTTATGGTTTTCATAACAAGCTTCCATGGTAAATGTGTTAGCAGTCAAGGTTTGTAATTTTCACATGATTGAATTGTAACCATCACTTTTCACAAAACAAATACAACACCATTATTTCATATAAGATGTTTATTCATAATATTAATAATACAAGTAGCACTTCTGACATGAAAGTGTCCCCAACATAACAGGTCATAATATATAACTCAATGAATACATCATACTTCATTTACATGAGGCAGTACACATCATATTTGGGCAACATCGAACTGTCCTTAAGCTTAGCATCCACTATCTGCAGGCGATGCACGTGTTTTCACAATATTCCACATCCTTTGATGGCAGGAAATCGTCCTCATGTTGCATGCGTTGCACGTGAATTTAGAATGGTAACGTCCGTTTAATCTTTGGTGCGGTAAAATCGACATTTGCATGCATTGTACGTGCATTTGCCATGACTATTCAGCCAAATTTTGCAGGGTTGGCTTTTACTTCATGTTCCTTGGACCGGCGTGTTAGCGATCACTGTGGCTCGACCGATTACTTTTTGTGTATCATTTTGCATATCATAGATAATAATAAGCAACAAGTGAAAGCACAGTGGAGGCCAGAAGGAAACAGGATACGAGCAGAAGAATTGTATCTTTTGAAGTCAGCGTGAACCATTCGTCTACTGGCAGGGGCTGGAAATAAATATTAGATTTCGTTGGGAAAAAATAATTGTCTTGGTAGATTTAATTCTAAATATATTTTAAAATCTAAAACAATGTGATTTTGTCCCCAGATATTCCCTCCTCGCCGCGATGAACACCTGTGCCAAATAAGACCAAATTTGATGACTACACTATCTTTCCTACTTTTAAAACGATTTATATAACTTTCCTCCCATAAGAAACTCAATAACTATTATACGTACCTTGTACAATAGCTCACCAGGAATACTCTGCCCTCGGAACAGACGAACATGTATCGTGGGGTCAGAAACTGCGACTGGCATATCAACAACTGTATCCTCTCCCCTGGTGAGGTAGTTCCCGGGGGACCACTGTGGGGGTGGGGACATCTCTTGTTGAAGGTCTATGGGGAGCTGAGGGATCATCTTCTAAATACCTTCGTCTATAGTAACTGTTTATGTTGTTTGAATCTGAGGTATATATTACTTCCAATTCGATGAGTGGTTGATAGTATCCGATATCCGGAGAAATGGAGTGACAAAAACGAATATTTGAAACAACTAAACCTCAATGAATGGCAACTTGTAAACGTGTGTCCTGATTCTGACAAATCTTAACTCTTATTTCTCTGGCAACATTAACCCAAGACAAACAGTAATGATGGAGACTGGTTAGTTGTTGTACACTTATATAGCATTAATTATCATTCTTAAAACAACAGTGTCTCCAGGGAATAAACGATGAGCATGGTGGTGAGCTAATCCTTAATTGGTGAGTCTCGTTTGTCAATTAAAGTTTCTAGATAGACGGCGAGTCGGAGCCTTAGATGTCAATTACAGTGTCTTGTTAGATGTTGAACGGAGCGTTGCATGTCAGTTTCAGCAGCTTGATAGCCGCTGGTTCGGGTGCACATTAGAAATCAAATTGAATGATGATTTTCAAAACAACATTGTTTATTGCCTTGTCAGTGCTTGTTTAAGAACAATAGACTCTACTGTGTCGGGTTGACCCTTAATTTAGGGAAACAAGGGTGTTAATTACAGTGCATAATTCCTGTTAAGTTATATAAGTCCTGTTATTTATTATACTGTACTCAGTGTACTGTATACTAAAACTGTAAACGCCTTTAGGGAAAAGATAATGTTTTAATGTCATATTTTATAACATGTAAGGATTGTTTTACAAATCGCGTAGCGTAGCGATTTTTTACAATATCTATTGCTGTTATATTTCGATATCTGAGGCGCAAAACATGTAAAACAAACCTTGTACTTACACAATCAACATGCTTTTCATTAAATATTTACATAAATATGATATATTTGTCATTTATCACGGGAGTCAGCAGCTTGTTACAAACAACAATATATGATTGAAACAAAATTGAGGAATCCTTAATTTAAAACGGCAGAAGATTTAATTTCTTTTTCTCAGTACTCACATGTATACAGTCAGGGTTCGGTTTTTCTGGATTCCGCATTTTTGGATAAACCCTCATTAGCATATCACGCGACGTTCAAAGATGATTGACGGTTTGTGAAGCACTGTGAGTGAACACGAAGAAGAAAAAGAAGAAGAAGAAGACAAATGTTTTATTAACGTGTCACATGTTGTTATTAAAACAGATCTAACATTTACAAAACCAGTTATGAAACAACATCCAGCCCTGAAGGTTTATGAGACACGAGATTCATAAAACTTAAAATATGGTAGGATAAAAACAGGTACATTACTAAAATGTCGTGATGGCAGATGTGGTACAAACACATGTGTTAACTAGTAGGTATATTACTTTTGCACATTTTACGTCTATTAAACATTTTATATACTATGGCAGCAAGAGATACTAAAACATCGTCGTTCAACATTAAATATAAAAATTGGCCAATCGGCGAAAGCTGGATTAAAAGAGGGTCCCTACTCGACAAGTACATGTAATTCCAAAAAACGTACCATATATCGGAATATAAATCGCAACTAGTCAAAAATTGAACTTCGTCCTCGATATCATTACAATCACAAAATTTACAAATTCTTTGATTAAGTGGCACTTTAGGTTTTAAAAACCTTCCAACTTCAATTACTAGGGGTAAAGTACCACATCTTAATTTACTCAAAATGCTACGTTGGGGTCGGTCCATTGAAGTAGATATATATATATGCATACAACGGTGGGGGCTATTTTAAAAAGTCTGTTAGTTCTTCATTTGTTTCCGTTGCACTGACCATTATCATTCCAAATCTGACTTTGCCAAAGTTCATCATCTAAATTGTGCAGCCATAATTTGCAGTTTAAAAATTCTAATTCAGAAATATTAAATAAATCACTAACAGGTTAATTCCAAGAGTTTATCAATGAAATGACATTATTATACCACGATATTCTAAATGTTTATGAACACGCTTGCGAACTTCGTTTGTTCGCATGGATTGTGACGTCACACGGTATGGTCGACATTTTATATGCATTTATAGAGAAATGGTTGCGTGTCTTTGAGAGCCCTGGACCAATCAGATAATGGCGGAAATAAGTCTAACTAAATCATTTTGTTATTATTGATTCATATCAATTATGTTAATCTATTAAACCTCGATAATACCACATTTTTACAAACAGGTTATTGAAACGTGGTATTTCGTCGTTGTTTTTTTCTAATCAGTTCACTTTCAGCAAGCAGTTGTATGTCAGTATATAAACGCACACTTGCTAGAATCATACTCGTCTGAAGGGACTTTATGTATGCGCATTCAAAGCGCTGAAAATATGGCCTCTGTTCTTGAACTCCAATCCTTACAATGACGCCTCCACGATTATACACTGATTCAACTCTGCAAGGAGACGTTCGTTCGCCTCTGTTTCGGTATACTCAGATTCAGAAATTAAGGAATCTTTAGGGCTCCATCTTGTATAACTATTTGATTTGTTCTCAAATATTGTTATTGATAAGAAACCAACTGACAAGCTGGGACCTGTTTATACAATATGATGACTTCTATGCCATTGTCGTCTTGAAAACCTAACACAATGCGTGTTCACCTCTATCTGATTGGCCTGTTCCGCAAGTTCAAGGCGATCATCTTGAATTTACATTAGTCACCCTGTTGCTATTGTTCATTCGTATTTGTAACTCGTGAATTAAAATGTCTTGAAAAGTCTGTAGGTATATTTTATTGAGGCCGATTGCTAAATATAAAAGTTAATTATAACCAATCTCGATCGAACCCTATTACTAATTTCTGTTTTAAAATATGATATCTTGCGAAAAGGATCTCAGTCAATGAGAATACTCATGTTGAATTGATGATACATGACTACAGCATTACAATCAATCCATAGAACATTTACATCGCCAATCTTAAATCATATTTAGCTCCGGGGTTCAAGGCAATGGTTATTTTACAAATTAACCTCAAATATAAGATTACAGTTAACCACTTTCCTTAAATATGATGGTACTGTAACACTGATATGTTGAAAAACTCATTCAGCTACAGTTTTGCTTGGAATATAATGATATTTTTATTACCCGAAATTTGCATTGCATCTAATACAGTTCATCTCCAGCATAAAATATACACCAGGATAAACAATTTATACATGGTGCATTGTGTATGATTATATTGAGCCATGTGAATTCATGTGAGTCGAGAAGAGATAAACAAAAACATAAAAAATAAAATAATTCCAAAATCATAAAATCGTAACCTTCTGAGCATTATATCACAGAGAGCAAACCTGAACACTTCCTCATCAACTAAAACTTCTAAGGCATAAAATAGCTGTATTTGTGCTTATTTTTAATCTTATAGATCTCCTTATCTGATGAGTGTTCGATTTTAGATTCTTCTTTCACAAAGAAATCCTGGAGCTGATCTTGTGGGAGCTCGTCTAGACCGTGGACGGATATCCTGTACAGCATCATGTCAACTATATACATCATGTGAGGCACTACGTAGTGAAAACTTATAGATAATTGACTGCAACACTCCGGGCCCTGGAACGAGAAGAGTCATGTTCATAAATCATAGTTCAATACTTAACATCGACTTGAGAAGTAATAACTGCAACATGTCGGAATATGCAAAAACTTCATAAACTACACAAACTACACACTTGGAAAATAATTAAGCAACACCCATTTTTCCTTTTTGAAGAAGACAATGTGTCAGGAAAAAGAGTACAGGTACAACAATAATATAGCAGTGTTCAAACTAAAGGTCACCCAACTAACGGTTCATTGTCTTTCAATAACGCCTATTACAATAGGTTGGTATTTCGGTGCCAAAATCCAAATTCCATGATTGGGAAAATGAAAGTAAATATGTTTTGCTCTAATGGGACAAATTTCATACTTTCAAGTGAAGTGATCACACCTAAACTGACTCGGTAAAGCAGTATGCACCTTAAAACTCACAAAACCATGAAAATGTCAAATGAATGAAAGTTAAATGTCTGGCTAGCTTCTTATTATGCATGATAAAATGTTGTTGGTGTGGGTAATTTGACTACATATGTCGCTGATGGGTGATATAGTGGAGAATAACGGAGTATATATAAAACTCTGGGTAACCGAGGATGCTCCACGAGGAACGAAGAGAAGAGTAAGTATAGGGGAAATCCCCCTCGCTTTTCACCACACTTCACTAAGGACATATATTTGTCACTACCCGTTGATTATCCTTAATACTCACCAGTGCAACCGGGTGAGCTGGATAGTAGGAGAGATAGTATGACATGGGGCCAACCATGTGCTCTGCAAGCGACTGAGGGTGAAATGAGTCTCTGCTAAACTTATCCCTGGTGATGAATGGTTTGATTCCAAGCTTCTCCATACAGCGTCCTACTTCAACATCCTCGTCCGGAGAATCTGGGGAACATCCTACTTCCTTTGTGAAACCTCTCTCCACGAGCATGCGCAGTGCAGCCTTGCTTAATACATAACTTCCGCCTCCACTCATATAACCGTTATGAACGTGAACCTTGAAGTGGTAACCATGGTATGAAGGTTCGTTGGGGTCGAACTTTGATAACAAAAAACGTAAGTTTTCTACAATCATATATGTATCGTCATCGGCTTTTACTATCCAATCAAACTTGTCGTGGTAGTTCTTGTGGACATAGCGTAATCCTTCCATGGTTTTGGCAGTAAGGTGTTTACGTCCATCAGGAACATCCAGGGATATGTGTTCCAAAACTGAACTGTGGTTGGTGAAAAGGAATAAAAGTTTGGTGCACCTTCCTCCCCATGTCTTATTCACCGCCATAGCTTTCGTCATCTCATGCTGTGGTGTTGACGTGACCAAACACAGAATACTGGCCTTCTTTTGGAGCAAGGCCGATGGCGTCTTTGGTCTTAAAACTACAATAAGAGAGACACATCATGTTGCAAAGTGAAACTACCAAACGGTGCTGGAAAAGCTACTGCTGGTCCATCCTGTTTCAGGGTATAACGTACGCTAATGCAACTTTCATACCCTGGGTGCAAAGGCAGATTATACTTCACGAGGTGACGTATGCTACCCTGAGACAGGATGCTACTGGTCATTCAATTAATCAATTCGAACCCACAACCTCAGAGTAAGGCATCAGCTGCATGTACATCACCAGTACCTTGAAATGGATTTTCTTCAGTCTTTTTAAAACTAAAATATTAAGAGATGGTTATGGTTAAGGGTAAATAATAGTACTTACTGTTTTTAAAACTTGTATCTTTCCATGTTGTTTCACTGGCATTCGTGACCAGTTTATGAAAAGAATTGAATTTTTTGTAATTGAAATTCAATAGTCCAAAATCTGAAACGAAAATATATCCGAAAATAATGATGAAATAATACTTGTCGTGAATATGCAATATACACGTATTGATTCATCAGGCCATTGCTACACCAGCCCATTATTAGACGGCATTTTACCAAATATATCTTTAAAACTCATTTCATGTATATGTTCTTATTAATAAGGCATTCTGAACATCATCTGCCATCAGACTCGAGTATCTAGCTTTAACGTTGCTGAAAGTAGAATATGTAATATAACAAAGCCTTACCGTTTCGACACAAGCGTAATCTCACTTATACTTTTTTAACAAACATTAATTAAGAACTATACCTCAAACAGTTGTTCGTCTTAAATTTTTCTTCAAAGTCACCACTGGGAGTGTGCAAATATATTATGGATTTTCTTCAAATTTAATTTGGTGTGGGTCACAGACAAAACCAAGTGCAAATGGGTTGCGCAACAAGGACAAATGACGAGTTTTCGGTCTAGTATTGAGTAAACTGGTAATTCATCTCTTTTGCATAACCTATTTGCGCTGAAATGCGCCTGTGAAGGTAACATTTTGAAAGCCACGGCAAGTGATTTTGGAATATGTGGAACGCTCGAGTTATTTCTTTTAAATTTAAATTTACAACTTAAAATCATACAAGAAATGCCTTTTAAACATTATGGTGATAATTACATTTCTTTGAAGCTGTTGCAGCTGATGAAGATGTCGTATGGTTTATTTCCTCCGCCGGCTCACCTGGAAGTGTTTGAGAAATGCTCAGATGATATGGCACAAAGAAGTACTTAATGAAGTGAATGTCGAGTTTTCCGATGCATAATTATGTAAAGATATTTTGATACGTTGACCTCCTTTAAGAAAACCTTTTTTAGACTGTATTTTTACATCTTACAAATATAACAAAATCTTATGTGGGAACGGAATTCGACGACATACTTACATGTACGTTTGAGCATTGATACTATTATATAGAGGACATAACGTACATGTCATACTTTGTATTAGATATGATGATATAAGAAAACGAGAGTCGTTAATACTATTAGTTACATGGTGTTTTGACAGCATACGGGACTGTAAGACCCTTGTAATTTCCGTATTTTCCTGAGGCGCAGCAGAAGGAAATACGGAATATACAAGGGTCTTACAGTCCCGTACACCCTGGCAAAACACCGTGTAACGAATTTCTTACCCTTAAGATCTATTATTTGTACTTATTTCACTTTCGATCACTTATTTATTTTCGATCAAATATCAAATATAGGCTGTATAGCTATTTACGTTTGTGATAAAAAAAAGTCCACACACTGTGAAACAACGAAAACGCTGTATACAGATTACCGTTTATATCGAGGGAGATAATCTGCGACTACAAATAATCGATTTTAAGTTTGTTATTACCTGAAAAAATAATAGAGAGACACGTGTTTTCATTGAATTAATTTAATGACACAAACAAAATAATAAAATGTATATAGGTTGAAATCACCGTACTTATGTTTGTTACAGTAACTTTCGATTATGAGCTTCCGTCTGGAGCAACCGTTTGACCGCATTCCATCAAGATCGTTCGTAATACCTGTTTAGTTAGTCACATGACCTGTCTTCACGGGATGTACGTTGGAATACACCGTCAAATCCGCCTACACGGTTTCGTAGTCATTGGCTATTGACCAATCAGAATTCAGCAAATTAATCTAAAGGTTAATAAAGTGAGATATTGACCATGTTCAATAAGAACACATTTATTTTCGAGGACAGGCTGCGTACCCTCCGCCATGTTTACGACGTCGCTTCAACATGTCTAAGGGATCGGATTGAATATATAAACCTCGCTATTGCCCTCCTAGTTAATACTACATTATAAAAGGTCACTTGAAACAGCATTATTATTTTCAAAAATAAGATTAATTTGTTTCATGTTTTATCACGTGAGATGTACAAACCGGTTACTGATAACAGGGTGCTTTTTATGTATATTCATATTGTCGAAGCAAGGTATCCACAATAAATCAAGCCTTATGCCCCAATACAAAGATAACTTAACTATCAAAGAGTGGACGTTAACTATAATAAAGTTTAGTTGATGCTAATATACCGGATTTAGAGTGTTTCTTAGAAACAAGCGTGAACAAACTTCGTTAGGATTAAAGCGTGTATGCTGGTTGGTCACCTGACAGATTTTGACAAAATACTTCCTTGTCTGCAATAAAACTGGTACAGGTGACCTGTGTCTGGTGACATGACAGGGATTTATTAGTATTTTGAATTGTAGGAAGTGTTATACATTTGGAGAAGTAGTTTTAATAGTTGAACAGTTTATTTAGAGAAAGAATTATACGGATAAAAAATATTGTTGCAGCATCCAATTTTTATACAGAACAAACGGCCTGATAAGGATGATATTGGTATTGTAAGGACTGAAAAATATTCAAGCAGTCTAGTAACGAACATTATATTTAAATAATGTTGCAAAGAGTTTTCGAATATATTTTTTAATATCCTGCTGTCCAAAAACAAGTTTCGTTATATTGTCCATATTTCGTCAATTCCAGTTGTTGTAATGAATATTTTTAAATCGGGGTTTCCGTTGTGTCAGGTGACCTACTACAGTAATTGACTGCCGACTCGTCAACCCACGCTTTATCTCTAAAAACCGTCTGTTGGCGTCCTGGTCTACTATATTTTACACGCATAAAATCCTGGTCTTTGTTTTATTGATGTTATATTTAAAGGTACATCAATTGTGTTGTTGGGGATCACATATTCCAAATGTTATGAATGATGTTACTTTATCGAAAAGTACCGACTCTTACCAACAACTGCGATTTTGATGATAGTCGACTTAGTATAATGACGATATGAAGGTAACATTAGTGATTTCCGATCGAAAACCGGACAATGCGTCGCGATTGACGGGCGCCAATGAGTCAAACGTAAATTTGGAATCTTATTTATAACACTCACAATGATAAATTTGGATTGATAATGTTTAATAGGTCATATAACTACTGTGCACGTAAAGGGACGTACAGTTTCGGTTTCTACACTTGCATAATGATGTTACTCGATTTTAATTGGAAAATAGTAGTTATGATATATTTGGCGATTGGGGATATGCAAGCTGGTTGAATTTATTTGTACTGTAAACAACACATATGATGTGTTAGAATGTATTTAAGCGAAATCAAATTTTATGAAACACAATGGATGCACCTTTAAACATTCGTTATCACATGAATTGAGATTGACATTGCGATGTAAATGTTATTAGCCTGTCGTCAGGAAGTGTTGATAATTCCGGATGAAACCCTGCCCTGACTCACTGTGGTTTTTAAACGCTTTTTGCCATTTTTATATTTGACTGCAAATCGGACATAAAAAACTGAAGTACAAAAGAATGTTTACACCTTAGTTGTAATTATCATAGGTATTATTTTCAATGTCAAATTTCTTTGTTTAAATTATTTACTCAAAACTACTTATCTTGAAAATATACTTAAAGACGGTTTACAGGGATAAGTTGTAGGGAAAGGTTACCCTAACAACAGAAACACCGAAATAGTCATTACATGTATAAATACTATCATAGAAGGTTAGAACGAAACTTTAATTTTAAAGAAGCATGCATGTAAGATGTATAAAATGCATATTGTATAATACAAATAGAGCTACTGAAATTTTAAATAAATATAATAATAAAGCAAATGTTAATTTTCACAGTACACAATTACATTTCACTGCTGTCAACATTAGAACAACGAAGGATGGACCAAAAATTGTAGTTGGGAAAATTTTGAAATATTCATGTTATCATATTCTATTCCCCAGTTCACAAGTTGACAGCCCAAAAGTTAAACAAAACAAAACGCGTTGTCAAGTCAAGCACATCTAAATCTCTCTCACTGGCATTACACTCAACTGCAAAAGAAACGTCGACTCATTTTCAACAGTGTAAAATACGAAATGCTGTTGTCCGAGAAAGTCAATGTTGGCACATACTGTGTGAAAGTACGCTCAATTTCATACAACACAATGTGATGCTTTTATCTATATAGTAGTTGAAATACGTTTGGTGATGAAATTGCATTTTCAACAATGATATTTGCTCAATGTAACATTTGGTATTCATATAATGTAGAAATGTAATCAACAAAAGATGTTGTCGACATGAACAACCTGCTTGGACTCAAATTTGTTGACGGAGTATCACTGTAGGAAATCATTAAACATAAAACTTAAAAGCCCTTTCATCTAGATAAGGAGATTCGAAACAACGATATCTTAGAACGCATGTCTTAATATGAGTAGACAATGATTCAAAATTTCAAACTTAGATTAGTTTTTATTAAACATGATCAGTGACAAGAATATACTATATAAGTAAATGTGACAGATTACCTTCAATTGCTTCACTTGCTGAATATCGAACTCCAATCGTCTCTGACAATCTGTTATGTGCTGAAATTATGGTAACATCTATTACATTTATCTATGTAAAGTGTCTACTCGATGGGAAATGGACTCCCATGGCTTAATTAACCGAACCATGTACTCTCGTTTTAAAACTCTTTTTATTGATTTAGGAGTATTATTTGGCATTTGATAACACTTATTTATAAGTTTGTAATAGCATTAAATTAATTATGAAAATCGTGCTACAGCGTTTTTAATGACTAGGTTCTGCCTGCACTAAACTGGCCACTGGACACGTGCCTATACACAGAGTCGCCAGGCCGGGAGGGGAGCAATCTATCAAATCAGTTCGTTTCTTGGTAGATGCAATATTTTGCAACTTGTATTTATCGGAACATTGTGGATTTTAATCAGACTGACGTTTTTTTCCAGTCTTGAAAGTGTATGATTGCAAGTTGACAACGAGCTCGAGTATAATACTTACATAAGACAATTATGACAGCGGTCGTTAAACAACACGCAAGTAGGACCCATCTTGACAGTTTTAATCTGCAGACATTCCTGAAGAGAGGAAAATAATAATGATAATAACAACACATATCCATGTATATGTTTTTATAGTTAGTAAGCGATGTTGGTGGTCACCTGTCGTTACATCACTCTCCGGACATACCCGGACATACCCGAACATCCCCGGATATCCCCGGACACCTACAGCCGAATGTTCCGATACTCTATACATACAACTCCTTTGAGACTTTTCCTGAGAAAAGGCTGTTCTAAATTAGTCCACATGTAAGTGATGTTAGCAAATAGCGCTAAACAGTGTGGGTTGAAGTAGACTATGCCATGGAAGGTTATTACATCCGTCACATCGGTTTAGCTTGTGTCTTCTTGTCAAACATATATATACCCGGACAAAAGAAATGTTACTTATATTGTCAACAGAGTAAAAACAACGAAATATTGCTCCAGGAGAATTCCGATTTTAAATGTTTTGATAAGCATGAATTATATTTTGTAAAGAGTACTCACAATTCCATTGATCAAGGTCTTATACTTACATTATATTTTATAATTTTGTTCAACCACACATTTCATGATCAGCCAGGTATTTTGGGCATAATGTTTGACATTCAAGTTGAAAATTGGCGAAATTTGGAAAATAAGTTGATGAAAGAAGTTTTCGACAAATGTACGTACATTTACCCTCCTGGACTTTAACGCGCTATTCTAGGTCGTCACGCAAGCAAAAACGCCATACTTCACTCTCGCCTAGTTCAGGATATTTCAAACGACGATTTTATCAAATAAAAGCATGCTTTCAGAAACATGAACAGATAATGTTTTTAAAACATCTAACTTTATTTGGCTTGTTGAGGCATGAAGTAACTGTATTTCAGTTGTATTCATTACTCGTGGATTAAAATATATTAGTTGCTGTTTCTTGTGCCCGTGAGTATATTTGAACTCAAGTACATATAGGCGACTGACCGAGCTTTAGGGCTGTATATAAGACGTTCGTCAAACACTCCTGTGGTGTCATGTGATCTGTCTTCAAACATTCACCACTTTGAACTTGAGGTTAACAACATAAATAAAGCAAAGTATTTAGCATATGAACAATCGCGCAATATACGTAAATGTGGCTATACGCGTTTATACAATAGACTCCTCAAAATGTCCTAAAACAAACCTTTGAATAGTTTGAATAGCAATAAAATGAAGTACCGTAAATCCTTAATTAGACGCCGGGCTTCTACTTTTTACCAAGCTGTCTGCACCATAGGCGTCTTTTCGAGGCAGCCGTATATTTCGCAATTTGAGACAGACGAGACAGTCAACTTCCCAATGCAAGGCATAACTCTTGCCAGCCTCCATTACTGGCTGATTTAGGCCTTGCAGTATTTCCTTAAGAATTCTGTGCTTAGAAATTCAGACCCACCATGCATTTCTGGTGCAGCGATTCACTATCTAGGCACAACAAAGCGAGGGAAATATCGCAAGGCTTAAATCAGCGAGTAATGCAGACTGGCAAGAGTTATACCTTGCATTTGGAATTTACACTATGGTAGGAAGCAGCTATTGTAGAATTTAAATTCGGTTTTTCCGGTGTTTAATTAAGGCAGGCGTTTATTTATTTCAGAAAGCTCTGTACAGGCGTCTATTCAAGGCAGGCTTATATTTAAGGTAGACGTCTAATTAAGGGTTTACGGTAGTCATTGAGTATACACTTGTACAAAGTAAACAAAAATATCACCTGTTCCTTTGGTCTTGTATTGATATCAACATCGTCATCTGGAAAGAGATATTGAAGTGCTCAGCTGAGAAGGAATTGACATGAAAACAAATTCAAGGTCTGTCACGTTACGTTTACAAGCCTCTCCGGTCGAGGATGGACAACATAGTTTAGTCAATTACAACAACAATTGTTATAGAATCCGCTTATGGGACTCGATCTGAACACCAATATAGTTCGTAAAGACACTATCACAGGGTACTCAGATATCCATTGCCCTCGTCACTTTTCACTTAGTTCCCCTATGCGTCCTCACGAAAACGAAAGCCACACAGTAAATCCACCCCACAGCGAAAGTAGTCAAAGCAAACCAAAAAGGTATGATCCCTCGAAGTCCGAAGTATTCCGTAACGATATGAGAAGAAATTGCAAAACAAACTCACACATGACAGTAAGGCGATCATATTACAAGCGCATATCGAACGTGCTGGTACACGCTGCACGAGGTCCATTTGGTGTGAGGTGTGTTCGCTTGAATGTTTGAACAATCAATACAAAGAAAGATAAACCCTGGTTCAATAAAGAATGTAGGACTATGAGGAAAAAGTTCAATAAAGTCAAAATAAGATTTAATAAAGCATCAAACCCTATGAATAAGTCGCCAGATGTCGAAAGCATACAAAATATGTATTGATAGATATATTAAACAGCATCAGAAGATTACTGAAAAAATAAGGTATGATAGAAAATACTCCCCAAAAGAATATCGGAAGCTACTAAATGATATAATATATGATAAAGAAGAATCTATTCCTAATATTGAATCTTTCTTCAAAAACTTAATGACACTGACAATGGTAATTTTGAAGACAACAATGATACCCCTGTGGATTATGCATTGAAAATGTATACGATAATGAAGTTCTGAATAAAGATATAACTGAGGATGAAATATAACTTGTCATTAAACACATTAACAGAAATAAGACCTCGGATGTAGAACTGATTAAAATGACTTTTTTTAAAGATGCGATGAATATTCTGACCCCTATTCTAACACTCCTTTCTAACCACGTCCTGACTACGGGACACAATCCAGAATCCTGGCTCTGTGGTTTCATTAAACCGATTCATAAGAAACTTATCACCCCTATTATTTTCCATTTTCAAACATGACCTTGAATCTTACCTGTTAAAAAATAGATGCACATCAGTGACTTTCGAAAATGCAAATGTCGATAACATTTACCTCTGATTACATCTGGTCATTTTGTTATAAGCCGATGACCTTATAATCTTCAGTGAATCGCCAAAAGAACTACAGAATTAATTCAATAATTTTAATGAATACTGTTCAAAGTGGAAACTTAATGTTAACCTCTCTTAAACTAAGATAATAATTTTTGGAGGGGGCCCTAACTCAAAATACTATTTTTCGTTGAGGGGTTGTAAAATTGAATAGTTGACACTTTTACATATCTTGGACTACGGTTCCGTAGAAATGGTAGGTTCCTGACAGGTATTAAATCACTAGTAGAAATGGTAGGTTCCTGACAGGTATTAAATCACTAGTAGAAATGGTAGGTTCCTGACAGGTATTAAATCACTAGTAGAAATGGTTGGTTCCTGACAGGTATTAAATCACTAGTAGAAATGGTAGGTTCCTGACAGGTATTAAATCACTAGTAGAAATGGTAGGTTCCTGACAGGTATTAAATCACTAGTAGAAATGATAGGTTCCTGACAGGTATTAAATCACTAGTAGAAATGATAGGTTCCTGACAGGTATTAAATCACTAGTAGAAATGGTAGGTTCCTGACAGGTATTAAATCACTAGTAGAAATGGTAGGTTCCTGACAGGTATTAAATCACTAGTAGAAATGGTAGGTTCCTGACAGGTATTAAATCACTAGTAGAAATGGTAGGTTCCTGACAGGTATTAAATCACTAGTAGAAATGGTAGGTTCCTGACAGGTATTAAATCACTAGTAGAAATGGTAGGTTCCTGACAGGTATTAAATCACTAGTAGAAATGGTAGGTTCCTGACAGGTATTAAATCACTAGTAGAAATGGTAGGTTCCTGACAGGTATTAAATCACTAGTAGAAATGGTAGGTTCCTGACAGGTATTAAATCACTAGTAGAAATGATAGGTTCCTGACAGGTATTAAATCACTAGTAGAAATGGTAGGTTCCTGACAGGTATTAAATCACTAGTAGAAATGGTAGGTTCCTGACAGGTATTAAATCACTAGTAGAAATGGTAGGTTCCTGACAGGTATTAAATCACTAGTAGAAATGATAGGTTCCTGACAGGTATTAAATCACTAGTAGAAATTGTAGGTTCCTGACAGGTATTAAATCACTAGTAGAAATGGTAGGTTCCTGACAGGTATTAAATCACTAGTAGAAATGGTAGGTTCCTGACAGGTATTAAATCACTAGTAGAAATGGTAGGTTCCTGACAGGTATTAAATCACTAGTAGAAATGGTAGGTTCCTGACAGGTATTAAATCACTAGTAGAAATGGTAGGTTCCTGACAGGTATTAAATCACTAGTAGAAATGGTAGGTTCCTGACAGGTATTAAATCACTAGTAGAAATGGTAGGTTCCTGACAGGTATTAAATCACTAGTAGAAATGGTAGGTTCCTGACAGGTATTAAATCACTAGTAGAAATGATAGGTTCCTGACAGGTATTAAATCCCTAGTAGAAATGATAGGTTCCTGACAGGTATTAAATCACTAGTAGAAATGGTAGGTTCCTGACAGGTATTAAATCACTAGTAGAAATGGTAGGTTCCTGACAGGTATTAAATCACTAGTAGAAATGGTAGGTTCCTGACAGGTATTAAATCACTAGTAGAAATGATAGGTTCCTGACAGGTATTAAATCACTAGTAGAAATGGTAGGTTCCTGACAGGTATTAAATCACTAGTAGAAATGGTAGGTTCCTGACAGGTATTAAATCACTAGTAGAAATGGTAGGTTCCTGACAGGTATTAAATCACTAGTAGAAATGGTAGGTTCCTGACAGGTATTAAATCACTAGTAGAAATGGTAGGTTCCTGACAGGTATTAAATCACTAGTAGAAATGGTAGGTTCCTGACAGGTATTAAATCACTAGTAGAAATGGTAGGTTCCTGACAGGTATTAAATCACTAGTAGAAATGGTAGGTTCCTGACAGGTATTAAATCACTAGTAGAAATGGTAGGTTCCTGACAGGTATTAAATCACTAGTAGAAATGGTAGGTTCCTGACAGGTATTAAATCACTAGTAGAAATGGTAGGTTCCTGACAGGTATTAAATCACTAGTAGAAATGGTAGGTTCCTGACAGGTATTAAATCACTAGTAGAAATGGTAGGTTCCTGACAGGTATTAAATCACTAGTAGAAAATGCAACTAAAGCTATGTTTGCACTTTGAAAAAAGCCCGCAATTTAAAAATACCAATTGATTATACACCCAAAGCATTTGATACTATGACATGTCCAATAGGCAATAGTCCTCCATTGTTGTGAAGTATGGGGATTTCAAAGCCTGAATCTAATTGAAAAAGTACATCTCAGATTTAACAAACATGCTTTTGGCCTTCGAAGTTCTACTCCAAATTGTGTTTTTATTTTTACATTTATTTCTGCTAATAAGTTTGGTTGTCATCTTCGATGGGTAAATTAAAATAAAAATTCTAAATAACTTAGGCCTATCAGTATATTTTACAAACCCTCACAATTTCCCCACATCATGCCTCATCGCTGGTTTCAAAGGTAGAAACTATCTAAAAAAAAATCAGATTTGATAGTTTTGGCGTAGCGCTATACACATTAGTTCTAATGGTCAATTTATTTTTTTTTTTTAAAATCACATATAATTTATGCTTGGAAAAATGCAAAAGATATAAATTTTCCCATATTAAAGATCCCGTGAAATGCATTTTTCTCAAGAATGACATATTATAACTTCTACGTACATTGTATATCGGAATCAATTGAGCATAAAATCGAGACAATATACACTTGCAATTGATTTTTAAGACGATTTTAATTTACCCATTTGAACAAAACCGCGATTACCGTCGCGAAACGATTTGATAAGAATCATTGAGGCGTGATTATCACTGCCGCTAGATGAATTTATGAGGTGTGTTAAATCGACGAAAACACATGTTTATGCAATAATTATGTAATTGTCATCGGCGGAATTACCTAGTTGGATATCTAAACATTCGATATATGGACAATTTAAGTTGTTTGTTAGTGAAATAAACAAACAAAATGGTGCGAAATTACGTTGAATTATGACTCTCGCCGATAATGAGATTACTCCAGTGACGTCACAGAAGTCATCGCTTCAGGGGCCACAACCCCGCAGACTTTCATTCTAGTCGTCGGGGCTAAATTAGGCGGGTTTTTTTTATTATTTAATGTGTTGTAATTCCAACTTCAATTTTGTAAGTTTAGATATCAGGGTTTCATCTATATTTTGAAAATCTGTTCTACTATAATAATTGTCTTCACAGTCTTTAATTTTAATTTCTAATTCACTTGTCTTATCTTTTCTTTTCTTTTTAAGAAATGATTTTCCTCTGACTTTCATCAAAAAGGTTTCTAAGAATAAGCTGTCATCAATTTTCAGTTTGACATCAGCATAGTCATTATCATTACCAGTGGTCCCAGCATCAGAGTATTCCTCAATTGTATCTCTTAGAATGGATCTAACAAGATCTGCATATTCAGGATGTAGAAGAATTGAATTTCCAATAACCTCTACCCCTTTCCTGGCTAATAGAGTTTGAGAACGTTAAGCAAATAGCTGAGTGGTCTGTTTTATAGCCAGGTATAATATCAGAATCAAGTGAAATGTTAAGCAAGTACTGTGAGATTAAGAAAAAGTCAAGTCTTGCTTGTTGTCTGGGCTTTTTCTTCCACCAGGTATATTTTCTAAGATCAGGATTTAATTCTCTCCAAATATCTATCAAATCAAGGGATTCAATTCTGTCTAAGACAATATTTCTGGCCTGAGGATTGTTAGTATTTTTGTAATTTTCCAAATCTAATGTAGGATCAATCACCTAATTCCTATGGCTATGGCTTCATTTTCAAAGTTGCAGATATTTTCAAAAAGTTGTACATACCAATTGGGATCATCATTATGTGGCCCATAGAGGTTAGTAAGGGTGAATCTTTTATCTTCTACAGATATATCAGCAATTATATAATTACCATTTTCATCCTCCAATGTTCTGTGAATAGTAAAATCAAAATCATTATTAAAAAGTATGGCCACTCCTCTAGAGTTAGATTTAAATGGTGCAATTATACTTTGTAGACCCCATTCATTTTTCATTCTGTTAACATTTATTTTATCCACATGAATATCTTGCAAGCATATTATTGAGTATTTTTTCCTGTATAGGTTCATAACTTCCTTTCTTTTATTTTTATCTGCTAAGCCTCTACAGTTAGCTGAAATCATTCTTATTTTGTTGATATTATCCATAATCAGATGCTAAAACCTTAAAGTTGTTAAGACTGTAGTGAATTAAAGTAGACATAGTCAATACAATATAATATGTTAAATTGACACAAGCAGGTTCTGAGTCTGGTATTTGGTAGATTTCAAACAATGGGAACAAGGTTTTTCTTTTTGTACCACAATTAAGTGATAACAAACATAAGGGTAATGAAAGATAAAGTAGGGAAAAAAAAGGAATTGTACCTGCTAAGGGAGAAATCAATGAAAAAGCTATGTACAAAAATTGAGGCATTGAAGCTCTATCCTCTGAACCCAGTAGATAGATATAAGGAAACTAAGTGCCAGCTAATATTATGACAACATGTAAATAACTTCAATTCAAGGTCAAGGTCGGATATGAATAAGGTCAACCCGTGATCTTTCGAAGACTGCTTCTTTGAAAGCTGCATATCATATTGAAAGGCACATGTGTCCAAGTAGATGGAGATGATTTACATTATCAATAGTTACAAAATAACACAAACACAAACTTGAACTGAGGTGTTCAGAAACAGTCATAAGTTATGAACAACTCACGTGCGGTCAGCATATCGTTTTGTAAACACAATGCATCGTTTCAGTTTTGTTATCCCGCAGTGAATTAGTCATAAAAATAGCATAACACGTGGCGATGTTTACACACATTGAAGTGTGGGTCCATAGACATTGAATACCCTGTTTCACAATTAAACCAGTTCGCACTTGAGTTAGATGGGATGTTATAAGACTAACTTTATCAAATCATTCCAGATCAGTTAGTTGATCCAAAGAAAAATGTCAATATAAATGTATTTACTGTGGGGTAAATACGGTAATGATTGGGTAAGGTCGTCGAAGCTGTGTGCACGTGAAAATGATGCAGTCACGTGACAGAGTTGACGTGCGGAGGTGAAGTGTGATGTCGAGTCATTCGAGGCCTTCGCATCACACGGCGAACAGTCTGGTTTGATTGTTCTGTTTTTGTACTTGTTTTTGTACTCGTTTTGTCCTCGGGTCGCGCTACTTGGCTAATATGGGTTCCGAAGACGAAGCTCTCGACGATAGCGAGCAGGAAAAGAACAAGGGAGACAAAGGCGACACTCAGGAGGATGCAGAGGGATACGAAGTATTTACCATTATTCAAAACTTATATGGACTGTAAATTGAAAACTTTTAAAAAGGAAACTGTAGAGGAAACGGAAAATAGTTCTTTTTCTAACACTAAGAAGGACAGGAAAGATATTGATTCGTCAAAGTTTCACTTTAAAGGCAACCATTGTCAATACAAATTCAACGCTGAAATCCTAGACAAAGTAGGGTCTGCAGTGAGGAAATTGAAGAGAGGATACAAGGAATCATGTATGGATACGTTAGGGGATATTAGATGCGATTTAACGAAGAGAAATAAGTATATCCGACTGGCAGACCGTTCTCCTTCGGGTTGGGGAGTTGTGGCAGAGTTAGAGGGTGACGATGTGGCGTCTAATTCAGAGGAGGAGAGAAGATTCGAGAGGGCTGAGACCAAAGCTCAGCGAAAGAAGCGAGGTTCAGGGTTTAGGTCACGTGGCGGTACAAATAACTATGTCGCATCCAGTACTTATCCTTATCCTTCCTCTCAAGTAGTAGGTCCCCAGACTAAGCAGATTCAGCAGCAGCCACAGGGTTTTCGTGGACAATTCAAGAAAACGCCACTCCAAACCCAACAATGCTTCTTCTGCGGCGCTTTCGGACACTGGAGAGCCTCGTGTCCACTCGCAGCAGCCAACAGAGCAGGTCAGACCACAACTGCTAGCCAACCGTAGACGGAAGTCAGGGAGAAGCAGTAATTGTTCAGGTAAACACGTATATTGGTTTACTTAAATTGAAAAGTGGTGTATCGCATTACATTATACTACCTTTGGTGAGGTTATGTTACGTTTGGCTATGCTTGATTCGTTTTGGCGGCGTATACACCGGTCACATGTCCGGCGTACGCCGTTCCTCTACTAGGCTCAGTTGAAACAAGTGTATCGGCGTACAGACAGGAAGACGTCATCATCCCTCAAACTAGCTTAAAAAAACATATCATTTATATTATATAACTATTTTTTTTAAAATTATTTCAAAACATTGATTAATATTTTATTAGCGTGTAATGCAATGTTTTAAATAAGCAGTGACATTTAAAAATAAATCAGTCAACTATTTAATTGTACAACGCAACTTTATAAACAAAAGGGTTATTGAATGTCGCAAGGGTAACATTTGTCCGCCATTACACGCCGCCTTCGCCGGTCATTTCCAACCGGCGCATTCGGAGTACGCCTAAGGGGTACGCCGGGTTCCAATCAAGTGATTTGCCGGTTGTGCCGCTTCCGGCGGCGTACGCCGGGTAGTGCGCCGGGTCCCGAATCAAGCATAGCCAATGTTTCAAGTGACGATACTTTGAGTGAAGTTGGTGACGTCACATCTACGAGTTTGGAGCAGTGTACAGTTTCAAGGAGAAGTGGTGCCAATGTTGTTCATAGGTTTCCTTCTGTTACTATCTCAGCTGATTATTCTAGAGACGTGTTCTCGGCCGGTATCAGGAAGCAGAAAGATCAGTTGCACGATCGGGAGCTTGTAGAGATAGCAGGACACATGCCAAATTTAGTGCTAAAAGCTAAGGCAAAATCAACAGTTTCTAAATACAGCAGGTGTTATAACAAATGGAAGCAGTAGTATTCAAGATTTCCAGAAATAACGTGTTTACCGGCTCAACCTTTTCATGTGGGCATTTATTTAACATCTCTTATTCAGGGAGGTAAGAAAGCTCCTTCCATTATGGAAGCTATTTATGGCATTAGTTGGGCACACAAATTAGCATGTGAGCCAGATCCATGTCAACATGATTTGATAGCTAACATAAGAGAAGCAGCTTCACGCTCCTGCAGCACACCTGTAAGAAGGAAGGAACCTGTAAACTGTGATATGCTTAAGAGATTAGTGCTTGAATTCTGTAATAATCCTTCACTTCTTGATCTCAGATTCTTGACTATGTCTGTGTTATCTTTTGCAGGCTTTTTCAGATTTTCAGAATTGGTACACATTAGACTTTAAGAATTTAAGAATGGTTATATGAAAATTGTCCTTGAACAGAGCAAAGCTGACGTTTACAGAGAGGGGAGACACGTTCTCATAGCTGCCACCGCTTCTGATCTATGCCCTGTAAATATGTTGAATAATTATTTTGTTGCTGGTAATATTGCACCTGACTCTGAGGAGTATTTGTTTCGCCAACTTTCATTTTGCAAGTCAAAGCAAATATATGTACTGAAAGGTTCCAACCCATTGTCGTATACCAGAGCCAGAGAGATTTTTATTGAAAAATTTCGACTTGTTGGGGAAGACGTGTCAAAAATAGGTCTTCATAGTTTTCGCTCAGGCGGAGCTAGTGCAGCTGCAAACGCTGGTGTTACAGACAGACTTTTCAAGCGTCACAGACGCTGGGCCTCTGAGAAAGCCAAAGACGGCTATGTGAAAGACAATATTTCCGAAATGTTGAGTGTTTCTTCCTTATTGGGTTTGTAAGTTTTTACAGGCTAATAAATATCGTTAACACTCATTGTGCTTGCCCGTTCTTTTATTTCGAGCTGCGGTAGGCATTACCCATGAATGAAGTATGTTGTCATAGTAAATATTTTATGTTCGGTTGAACGGAGTGAATTAGAACATAAATGTATTTACTGTGGGGTAAATACGGTAATGATTGGGTAAGGTCGTCGAAGCTGTGTGCACGTGAAAATGATGCAGTCACGTGACAGAGGTGACGTGCGGAGGTGAAGTGTGATGTCGAGTCATTCGAGGCCTTCGCATCACACGGCGAACAGTCTGGTTTGATTGTTTTATAATTGTTTTAGAAGTGGAATCACAGTTTAAAAATTTCCAGAATCACTGACGGATTCTGAGCCGAATGGCGACTTTTGCCGAATGGCATGGCACGCTGTATAGCGGGACAGAAGTGTTTTTTTATTTCAGGGAGTGAGTCTACGCGGACGCTATGCACGGCAGAGGAAAGTGGGTACGGATTGAGATAACAGGGACATAACTTAGATGTCCGTCTTGATATGGATTCAGGTAGAGTATTAGAAGATTCCAGCGAGGATTTACAAGTGCAAGTACAGATAAGTTCGTTTTGTTTTTTTACGTGAATAATGCTCATAAAGAACGTAAATCGTAAAGGTTATTTCTTGCAATTCATCGCAGGTTTGCGGTCAATACAATTTTTTCTATACTGTTACTTTGCAGGTGGATTCATGTCGGTGGATTGGTAGAGGAGCAGAAGTCAGCAGGTCTACTGATGTCCGTGTCTTGTCGCGTATCAATGTATACTCATATTCATGTAATAAACCCGTTCGCCCGTGTTCGAGTAGTCTAACATTTAGACTCTGAAATGAATATTTCGTAAAATTTCAAAATTTGAAAGAAAAAACATATAATAAAAAGGAGCCTCTGAGATGTGTTCCTTAAACTGAGCTCAGAGTCTTGTTGTAGACTTGCCTAGGCGCTTAAACAATTAAGGGGTCTGGATGACAGACTAGTGTTCGAGCTGCGGTAGGCATTACCCATGAATGAAGTATGTTGTCATAGTACATATTTTATGTTCGGTGGAACGGAGTGAATTAGAACATAAATACAGATAAATAAAGGTCAGCAGTGTCACATCACCACTGGTGGGTGATCAAGGGGTCTCCTCGATTTCGATTCTTCTCCATGGGTCACTTGGATATTTCCGGATCTGTAGGAATATGTCAAGTCCCTGTTCTTGGATCCTGGTCTGGACTTTATGTGTTTCCCGTAGTTGAAAGGCCCGATTAGCAAGGCGTCCCCTCTGTTTTTTCAATACAACCGGAAGATCGGTGCGTATTGTAATTCTTGTTCCCTTGAGGGAAGCCCCATCCTCTGATAGAAGCGTTGAAGACTTTCTGTCTATCTTCTGCCCTCACAAATTTCACCAAGATTGGTTTGGGCATCGTTGCCCGAAAATTAGCTGGGTCTGTGCTCTTGCGTGGTAATTGGTGAATGTTGACAAACAGCATGTGGTCTGCCCCCTCCACATCAAGTCGTCGAATTATGTCCCTCACAGCTGACCCTGGGTCCTTATCATCGGGCACCCCGTAGATAAGGAGGTTACACTTCCTAGAGTATAACTCCTGTGTTAGGAAACGCTTCTCAAATTTAGTTCTCATGTCATCCATCTCCTTCATTCTGTCTATCTCCGTTGTGTTTTGCTCGATCTGTGCGGCGTTGTACTGCACTGATTCTATTATGTTGGCGGTTTTTTCATTGAGGTCTTTTATTTCGGAATTCATGCTGTCCATCTTACTCATCAGTTCGGAGGTCTGTTTATTCAGTGCACCGGCAATAAAACGTTTGAGATCCGCCTTGTCAGAGTCGGTGTCGTCCGTATTAGTAATGGCGTCCCATCCCGCCGGCGTGCTCGTCATGTTGGGTGACATTTCTTCTTGGTACACGGTCTCCGAATTCAAAGGCTCAAAAGATTTACCTCCGGACGAGTTACCATGATGTTCCGATATATGTTTACCTTTCTTTCCTTTCCTTGTGCTGGACATTTTTCTTTAGTTTATGGGTTTAGCGAGAGAGACAAATTCAGCGTGTGACCATACGGACAGCGCCACCTACCCCCCTAGTGTCCAGTCACTTGCCATGTATATGTTTG
Source organism: Gibbula magus (assembly GCA_936450465.1). Classification (NCBI taxonomy): domain Eukaryota; kingdom Metazoa; phylum Mollusca; class Gastropoda; order Trochida; family Trochidae; genus Gibbula; species Gibbula magus. The sequence continues at coordinate 26,711,531 of OW388306.1, forward strand.
TTTATGTATGTATATATTTCATATTCTCATGTACTACCGTTGGTTGGTTGAGAAATAAAATGTTCTGTCTGTCTGTCTGATAAAGAAATATCTGCAAAGGGCGAATGTCTACGTGATTAAAATACTCGACAGAAACATACTCCACATTATGGACTTATTTAGGATCAAAGATTGATCGATATGTTGACAAACAAAATTGTAAATTTCCACGTTGCTCTTATACACAATCACACTATCCATTTTTTTCAAATGAACAGTACAGTTAGTTAACAATGGTTAACTTTTAAAGGCGTTCTAAGGTAGATGAAGAATTATATGTTCACTTAAATGTATCTGACAATTGAATTTTTTTCCGCTTTATAATATTTAATTCAATTTGGCATTCTAGAAGTTAAGACGATGGAACATGGGAACGAAGGCCGATATAGAGCTGCATGTCGAAACTTTGTTCACCTACATGTGTATCCAAGTGCAAGTATCATGTAAATTGACGTTCATTGTACTGTCAATAAAATGGCATCACAAACGATGACAATTAATCATCATATATCCATGAGTAAAATAATCACTTTCAAACGTATCCTGTTAGTGGTTGGTGTATGTTGATAAAACTTGGCAGAATGAACTAGACAGAAGGGGTCAAATTTAGAAAATTCAATTTTCATTAACTTTCGAATAAAATGTTCATATCGACGAAATGAGAACAATGCCATCACAATTAAATCGAATGCGTATAAGAGGATATGTATAATGTATGTTGACCCAATTGATCACTTACTGAATATTTCACAGACAAAAATAAAAACGTTAGTTTTGAAAAGATTGTCCCCTGGACATTTCAAAGAGCTGCGAAACTGTATATTATGAGGATGAGGCGTAGCTGTAACTGTATACTATGAATGGAGACGAAGAACGGCCTGAGGGGCTGCTCTGAGCGCCTAAAATGATTAATTTATATGTTTTATGTAAATAAATGTAAAAATGGGGTTGGGATTAAGAGAGCACGACCCTGTGTTCAAATGGGTGTCGAGTAAGAATTTCTGGACATTGAATTTTGACGATACAAAATTATTTCGATTTGAGTCGAGGAAATCACGTTGCCAACCTTTGCTCACTTCGTTCGTACATGGGGAAAACTGGTCGTTCATCGCTGTTGCGCAACACATTTGCGATACACTTGGCCTGTGATTCAGTACACCGGCAATATTCAGATGTTTAATCATGTTATAATCGAAAACCGGACAATGTACTGCGGCTGGCGGGCGTCAGTTGGTCAACAGTAATTTTGAAAACTTGTATGTAGCAGACAAAGAGACAAATATTGGTTGTATAGTTCAAATGATTATATAAATAGTATACATGTAAATTGGGCATCATCATGTATTAATTAAGCCTAGCTCGAGTTTCATAGAATGTAGGTGATTGTCAAATATTTGGCATTAGAAGATACATATGCAAGTCGAGGTGAATGTATATAATCACATTTTATATTTGCATCAAACTGAATAAAAAATCATGAAAACCGAGCAGTGTCCCTTTAACCTGTATAGTCCCATAGGACCATTTATGTGCCCCTCCATCAAAACCCCCTATAGTGCCATAGGACCATTTATGGTACCAAACTATGACCCCGCTAACCTCATTGCTATTTTTTTTAAATAAATATCAAATCAAGTTGACAATAGTTTTGGCAGAAACCCTGTCAACTTAGCTTCAATTTGATACCACTTTTGTGCAATATAACTAAATATTAACAGAGATATCATGAATTTCACAAACAACTGTGATCAACAAAGTTAATCCCCTCTGCCATGGTGCCATTGTCTACCTCTCTACATTGCATATTTAAATGTAAGTTATGTATACAAGTATTACAGTAAAAGAACAATGTAACACAAACAACCAAATTCACCAAAACAATCTACAGTGTGTCTAGTTTTGAAATCACGTGCACATAATTAAAAAAGGCTTTCAAGTTAACAAGAACGGACCCTGCAACCCATAACCAAGAAAAAAATGTCAGCTTTGAATAATGGCTATCTATGTTGAGACTACAGGAAAACCGCTATGATGCAAAACCTGTATCAATATATTTGTATGAAATGTACACAGAAAATTAAACACGAATTAATTTATAGAAATAAATTTCATACAAGAAAATACAACTCAGCAAGTAGTAACATGTATAAAACATGCCAAATAGTATATTTGAAATTCGGGTATCGACCATTGTTTACTCCAATTGAAATGTAAACAAATGGCCTGTCAACTTGGCTAGCGAGGGGAGCATGCCTAATGATCATTATGATATTTTAATACATTAACGATTTGTTTTCCCAAAAAGAATGGCAGAATATTTTGCTCAAATTGATTTTAGATCTGTAGGTGAATTCTACAGTGTAAACCCCCGTATGTCACAGTGATACGGTTTGTGTCAAATCAAGTAAAGGCTTCGTGTCAATGACAAAAGTCACAAATTTGGCTGAACGAAATAAAGTTGCTACACGATTCGCGATGTCAATATTTTGCTGTCCCGTTTACGTGGAACAAAATGGCAACATTACCTGAAAATACTATCAAAAGATAGAATTTTTATTTTTGTTTATGTTTCTGTCCGTGATTTTCATGTTTGATGCGTTCAACACAGTAAAACTTCCGTATTGAAATGCAGTGTAAATTGTACCTCGCGGGCCTTTGTTGACAAAATGGCGGTGACACTGCAGATACCACTTTCCGGAAATCTTATTCCAATTAACTAATATGTTACGGACATCTGATGGATATAATGAAATTAATAATGATATTCATTGAACCTTTACAATTTATGTTCGCTTTTATATTTACTATTTATATCAGAAACTGTATCGAACTGCAAATGTCAAGGGTATTGCTCTATGAAATCTAAAAACATTGACAAACATAATGTATTTACCCATCTAAATTACTATAAAGACAACGGGAGAAAAGTGTCAAGCAAATGTTATCTTATCATATATTTGATTGAAAGTTGGAAGGGGTAATTCAATACATAATGTTTAGGTTACCATGCACAGTATTTTTTACGGTCATTGTTTGTCAATGACGTCACAGTGAACAATGTTCAACAAAATGGTTACAAAAAGATACCTTGTATTATTTCGTGAACTAAAGGTCGCATGTAGAAAGTAAACACACCAGCGTGATCACTGACTTTTTCTGTCTCGAAAAATAACAATTAAATTACATTTTTGAACACATGAATTTATTTCCAAGCTAGTAAACAAAGATATACGCATACGTGGCCATTGGTAATTTACGCGAAAAACGTCTTTGCCGTTTATAATCAATGCTTATTCGTTTTTATTCTAAATATTTATAACAAAAAAATACATAGGTAGAGAGACACTCAACTTGGTATCCTTCAGTTAAAATTTCATGATTTTATAAACATGAATAACGCCCTGGTGACATTTTATGTACAACGTTGACCTAAATCTTGAGTGACTCAAAAAAGTTAGCGTCACTGTGTGAGCGCATAGCGTAAACGGCCGGGCACTTAGAGGGTTAAACTTCAAATAACATGGGTAACAGTCATGTAGATTTTCAATTTGCATGTGTAACGCCACGCTCGTATCCGTGTCCACGATTTCAGTGTCCCAAAATGTTAGAATTCTAAACTATTATGGCAAGTCACGTTCCGAAGATCAGCAATTTTGAGCTATCGCCACCCAAAACACGTTAAAATTGTTAAACATTTCTTTTTCTTGACAAAGATTCAAAATCGACCAATTTCTGGACCTATACGTACATTGTACGTCAGTTGAAAAATAACTGTCTGTCGAGAAAAATGTTTTTCTTGAGGGTCAACTCTAGATTAACCGTGGACAGGGGCCATGCCCTGTGGATATCAATATCAACTTGTGAATGATATATGGTCTATGAGTCTACAACCTATAACTTTCCTACCTCGCCCGTTGCTAGCTGCAATACTGCCCAAGCGGCGTCAAACAATGTCTCATTAATAAGTCCTACCTCGAGAGATGACAGGATGTGTGATATGGTAAATCCGTGTCTATTCAGTACATTTTCTGCTTTGTCCGAGAGCTTCGTTCGATAGCTTGATAAAGGCGGCGTCGGTTCTGTAATTATCTAGAGCTGCCTGAACAAACAAGATGGCCGCGTCTGGAGCGGCATAATAATAACTTAAAGCCATTTAGGCGTGTTTTCCAATACATTTATGAATAAAATATGTGTAAACCACGTGTTTCACAGAACAGAGATTGAATTGAAAAATTGTTACTTTCACCCATTGCTGTAAAAGATAATGAATAACATTATTAATTATCAAAATATTGATTTTATAAGGTAAATAATTAAATCGTATATTATCGAATCTCGAGTGTTGGCTCTTCCGGTAGACGTTTAATGTTGAGGAATAAAAGGAAGTGTAAAAAATAGAGCCATGGGCTCTGTAGCTCATCAGGATTTCATTGATTTACTATCTAAAGTTGAATATTTAAGTTATTTAAGTTATTGTTTACAAGCAAAAGATAGGTTCTTAGATCATGACCACTGTGACCCCATTTGGGGTCCAGTGTCACATAATCTACAATTTAGAATCCCCATTGGCCAAGGAGTCTGCACACAACTTTTCAGCTCTCTAGACCTTTTGGAACTGGAGAAGAAGATTAAAGTAGGTTTTTAAGGCTGTGACCCCTGTGACCCCATTTGGGGTCACTTGGTCACGAAATCTACAATTTAGAATCCCCATTGGCCAAGGAGTCTGCACACAACTTTTCAGCTCTCTAGAACTTTTGGAACTGGAAAAGAAGATGAAAATAGGTTTTTAAGGATGTGACCCCGGTGACCCCATTTGCGGTCACGGGGTCACGAAATCTACAATTTAGAATCCCCATTGGTCAAGGAGTCTGCACACAACTTTTCAGCTCTCTAGACCTTTTGGAACTCGAGAAGAAGATGAAAATAGGTTTTTAAGGATGTGACCCCTGTGACCCCATTTGGGGTCATGGGGTCACGAAATCTACAATTTAGAATCCCCATTGGCCAAGGAGTCTGCACACAACTTTTCAGCTCTCTAGACCTTTTGGAACTGGAGAAGAAGATGAAAATAAGTTTTTAAGGATGTGACCCCGGTGACCCCATTTGGGGTCACGGGGTCACGAAATCTACAATTTAGAATCCCCACTGGCCAAGGAGTCTGCACACAACTTTTCAGCTCTCTAGACCTTTTGGAACTGGAGAAGAAGATGAAAATAAGTTTTTAAGGATGTGACCCCGGTGACCCCATTTGGGGTCACAGGGTCACGAAATCTACAATTTAGAATCCCCATTGGTCAAGGAGTCTGCACACAACTTTTCAGCTCTCTAGACCTTTTGGAACTCGAGAAGAAGATGAAAATAGGTTTTTAAGGATGTGACCCCTGTGACCCCATTTGGGGTTATGGGGTCACGAAATCTACAATTTAGAATCCCCATTGGCCAAGGAGTCTGTACACAACTTTTCAGCTCTCTAGACCTTTTGGAACTGAAGAAGAAGTTGAAAATAGGTTTTTAAGGATGTGACCCATGAAACCCCATTTGGGGTCATGGGGTCACGAAATCTACAATTTAGAATCCCCACTGGCCAAGGAGTCTGCACACAACTTTTCAGCTCTCTAGACCTTTTGGAACTGAAGAAGAAGTTGAAAATAGGTTTTTAAGGATGTGACCCATGAAACCCCATTTGGGGTCATGGGGTCACGAAATCTACAATTTAGAATCCCCATTGGCCAAGGAGTCTGCACACAACTTTTCAGCTCTCTAGACCTTTTGGAACTGGAGATGAAGATGAAAATAGGTTTTTAAGGATGTGACCCCGGTGACCCCATTTGGGGTCACAGGGTCACGGAATCTACAATTTAGAATCCCCACTGGCCAAGGAGTCTGCACACAACTTTTCAGCTCTCTAGACCTTTTGGAACTGGAGAAGAAGATGAAAATAAGTTTTTAAGGATGTGACCCCGGTGACCCCATTTGGGGGTCACAGGGTCACGGAATCTACAATTTAGAATCCCCATTGGCCAAGGAGTCTGCACACAACTTTTCAGCTCTCTAGACCTTTTGGAACTGGAGATGAAGATGAAAATAGGTTTTTAAGGATGTGACCCCGGTGACCCCATTTGGGGTCACAGGGTCACGGAATCTACAATTTAGAATCCCCACTGGCCAAGGAGTCTGCACACAACTTTTCAGCTCTCTAGACCTTTTGGAACTGGAGAAGAAGATGAAAATAAGTTTTTAAGGATGTGACCCCGGTGACCCCATTTGGGGTCACAGGGTCACGAAATCTACAATTTAGAATCCCCATTGGCCAAGGAGTCTGCACACAACTTTTCAGCTCTCTAGACCTTTTGGAACTGGAGAAGAAGATGAAAATAGGTTTTTAAGGATGTGACCCATGAAACCCCATTTGGGGTCATGGGGTCACGAAATCTACAATTTAGAATCCCCATTGGCCAAGGAGTCTGCACATAACTTTTCAGCTCTCTAGACCTTTTGGAACTGGAGAAGAAGATGAAAATAAGTTTTTAAGGATGTGACCCCGGTGACCCCATTTGGGGTCACAGGGTCACGAAATCTACAATTTAGAATCCCCATTGGCCAAGGAGACTGTACACAACTTTTCAGCTCTCTAGACCTTTTGAAACTGGAGAAGAAGATGAAAATAAGTTTTTATGGATGTGACCCCGGTGACTCCATTTGGGGTCACAGGGTCACGAAATCTACAATTTAGAATCCCCATTGGCCAAGGAGTCTGCACACAACTTTTCAGCTCTCTAGACCTTTTGGAACTGGAGAAGAAGATGAAAATAAGTTTTTAAGGATGTGACCCCAGTGACCCCATTTGGGGTCACAGGGTCACAGAATCTACAATTTAGAATCCCCACTGGCCAAGGAGTCTGCACACAACTTTTCAGCTCTCTAGACCTTTTGGAACTGGAGAAGAAGATGAAAATAAGTTTTTAAGGATGTGACCCCGGTGACCCCATTTGGGGTCACAGGGTCACGAAATCTACAATTTAGAATCCCCATTGGCCAAGGAGTCTGCACACAACTTTTCAGCTCTCTAGACCTTTTGGAACTGGAGAAGAAGATGAAAATAAGTTTTTAAGGATGTGACCCCTGTGACCCCATTTGGGGTCATGGGGTCACGAAATCTACAATTTAGAATCCCCATTGGCCAAGGAGTCTGCACATAAAATTTCAGCTCTGTGGAATCATTGGTTCTGGAGAAGAAGTCGAAAAAGCGAAAAGTTTACGGATGGACGGATGGACGGATGGACGGATGGACGGACGCCGGACACCATGCCATGCCATAAGCCCATCGGGCCTTTCAGGCCTGATGAGCTAAAAAGGGAAAAAAATAAAAGAAGCCTGTGTTGTTTCTTCAATTCTAGACAAAAAACAATCTTATCGTGACAGACCTGTCTTGGATTGTGTGTCATTTGCCTGGATGACGTTGTCAAACAATGCAAGATGATTTAATCTACGAATGATAAATGATAAATAAATAACTAAATAAACATAGTTACATGTTGTGTCCAGATGCTAACTAACCTAACTCGTCAATGGTATTATCTTGTTATTATACTGTTATGTTTCTGAGAAAAGCGCCTATTAAAATTATTGGGCGAGATAGAAGAGTGAAATATGCCTTTTGAGTTTCTTAATTAAGGCGTCCTACAGTAACGGCTATTCAACACAAAATTAGCCTAAGATGATTCATTATTTGTTAACTTGATTTCAATATTTTTTTAGAAGTATAAGCAAAGCACGTGTAAAAATAAAGTATCGTACCATGATGAATGACATTTTCAATACTTCTTTACAAAACAGAAGCTTATAAAAGACATTAAAAACCCGACTTTGACGGTGAGAGTATTTTGTTTTTGAAAGTTTGGCAAAATTTCTATTGGATACTAATTGATATTCTTCCTGGAAAGGCAATTATCCTTCTGTATATAAATGTTCGAAGAAATTACGATGATCTAATCAGATTCACAAGCATGCTTTCGACCATTACGGGTCTTATCAGGTGAACGATGTTGTTGAGTCGGTTGATGCGTCATAAAGTGTAATTATCACGTCACAATACATTGCATAGATACAGATCAGATTAAATCATCGTAATTTCTTCGAACATTTTATTTTTTCTATATGAGACCTGGGAGTTGGAATATGTTTTAAACTGTTTATATAAAAATATATATATATATATATATATATATATATATATATATATATATATATATATATATATATATATATATATATATATATGACTGACTTCACATCGTACACACTACACATCTGCTACATACAATAAAACAGGATGAATTTTGAGACAAATATTTTGGAAAATGATTTGCAATCAATATCCACAAGTTTATATATACTTTTGAGAACATTTTTTTGTCTTACACCATTTAGAGTGCATAATGTATTTTCTCAAAACAATTAAGTTAACTATACTAAATGTGAGCAGTTTGGACTAGCCCATTATTGTGGTAGGGATGACAGTAATCTATCTAGAAGCTGACTATGTACCAACTTGCAATATCAGAGTAACAACTGGCAATATCAGAGTAAAAACTGGCAATATCAGAGTAACAACTGGCAATATCAGAGTTACAACTGGCAGTATCAGAGTAACTACTGGCAGTATCAGAGTAACAACTGGCAATATCAGAGTAACAACTGGCAATATCAGAGTAACAACTGGCAATATCAGAGTAACAACTGGCAGTATCAGAGTAAAAACTGGAAATATCAGAGTAACAACTGGCAGTATCAGAGTAACAACTGGCAGTATCAGAGTAACTACTGGCAGTATCAGAGTAACAACTGGCAGTATCAGAGTAACAACTGGCAGTATCAGAGTAACAACTGGCAATATCAGAGTAACAACTGGCAATATCAGAGTAACAACTGGCAATATCAGAGTAACAACTGGCAGTATCAGAGTAACAACTGGCAGTATCAGAGTAACAACTGGCACTATCAGAGTAACAACTGGCAGTATCAGAGTAACAACTGGCAGTATCAGAGTAACAACTGGCAGTATCAGAGTAACAACTGGCAATATCAGAGTAACAACTTGCAGTATCAGAGTAACAACTTACAGTATCAGAGTAACAACTGGTAATATCAGAGTAACAACTGGCAATATCAGAGTAACAACTGGCAGTATCAGAGTAAAAACTGGAAATATCAGAGTAACAACTGGCAATATCAGAGTAACAACTGGCAGTATCAGAGTAACAACTGGCAATATCAGAGTAACAACTGGCAGTATCAGAGTAACAACTGGCAGTATCAGAGTAACAACTGGCAGTATCAGAGTAACAACTGGCAATATCAGAGAAACAACTGGCAATATCAGAGTAACAACTGGCAATATCAGAGTAACAACTGGCAATATCAGAGTAACAACTGGCAGTTTCAGAGTAACAACTGGCAGTATCAGAGTAACAACTGGCAGTATCAGAGTAACAACTGGCAGTATCAGAGTAACTACTGGCAGTATCAGAGTAACAACTGGCAGTATCAGAGTAACAACTGGCAGTATCAGAGTAACAACTGGCAATATCAGAGTAACAACTGGCAATATCAGAGTAACAACTGGCAATATCAGAGTAACAACTGGCAGTATCAGAGTAACAACTGGCAGTATCAGAGTAACAACTGGCAGTATCAGAGTAACAACTGGCAGTATCAGAGTAACAACTGGCAGTATCAGAGTAACAACTGGCAGTATCAGAGTAACAACTGGCAATATCAGAGAAACAACTTGCAATATCAGAGTAACAACTTGCAATATCAGAGTAACAACTGGCAATATCAGAGTAACAACTGGCAGTATCAGAGTAACACCTGGCAGTATCAGAGTAACACCTGGCAATATCAGAGTAACAACTGGCAATATCAGAGTAACAACTGGCAATATCAGAGTAACAACTGGCAGTATCAGAGTAACAACTGGCAATATCAGAGTAACAACTGGCAGTATCAGAGTAACAACTGGCAGTATCAGAGTAACAACTGGCAATATCAGAGTAACAACTGGCAGTATCAGAGTAACAACTGGCAGTATCAGAGTAACAACTGGCAATATCAGAGTAACAACTGGCAATATCAGAGTAACAACTGGCAATATCAGAGTAACAACTGGCAGTATCAGAGTAACAACTGGCAGTATCAGAGTAACAAATGGCATGACGGACATACAGACAGACAGATAGTTTATTAAAGTCTCACTTTGTGTAAACACTGAAATTTAATATATGAAATATAAAATACATTCATACACAATTTACCATAAACTATACAAAAACCACTCCTAAAGGAGTTATAAGAGACTAAAAGTGTGTAACTGTTGGGAGAAAACCATCGTGAGTTGGTCAACAAGCCGAGAGAGCCTACACCTGCCTGGAGGTTTTGAGAGCTTATTGTGATAACTAACATCAAGACGCGAATGGTCTGACAGTATATTTTATATATATATATATATATATATATATATATATATATATATATATATATATATATATATATATATATATATATATATATATCATAAGTTGTATGATTATCAGGAGGGTAATACGGTGTTATGTACCATCTTTGTACCAGTGTCTCCCGAGCCTTCAGGCGAGGGATGACACTGGCACAAATATGCTGCATGATATCGTATTACCCGAGAGAGAAGTATGCAACCTTTACGTATTTATCTCTCCGTCATGTCAGTATCTTTAGAATAAGTATATTTATTGCGTTTTGACTGCCGATGACTGGTCACCTGATATCACTTGAACGACCTTGATCCTAAACGTAAAGAAAATGTCGTCATCCGTCTCGACTGAAATTTTAAAAGTCGTGTAAGGTAGTACTTCAAGGTTTAAAATGTCTTAAAATAAGTTAAACCAATTTTAATTGAGTGTGCAATATGAAAATTGTTTCCAAACCAAGCACCAAATAAGGCGATAATACGTTTTAAACTCCGGACACCCCGTGCGTCATCGTACACCGTGATACTGACGATGTTAAAAGTAAACATGTACCCAACGTCAGCCAATCAAAAAACGGGGTTGTTTTACTGTAAGGAATGATAAATACAAATACAGTGTTAATTATTGTAGAGGCTTCATTAAATGTATATGAGATTTGTTTTTTATATCTCTTAATATATTTATGGATGATTTTTACCTGTATGCTGTAAATTGAATATAGTGTTGAGGGTTATTTACAAACTTGAATTTAGATGTGTGTCTGAAATGCTGTTTTAAACGACACTCTCATTCATAGTACCAGGCTCAATACAAATAAACATAGCGATAAACATTGATATTTAAAAGAGCTTGTTTCTAAAGTACAGCTTGCAGCAGATGTACAGCGCCGTGTCAAAAGTATTCGCGAATCATCGGTAAACGGTGAGATTTAAAAATATGAATTCAAATGGTATATTAAAAGCAAATTACTTTAGCGCCAACGATAGTCCGTGAAAATTTGTACGTAACAGCGCGTGTTACTCTACTTCCTGTATGACGTCACGAACCTGTCGTCTGCTCCAATGGCGCAGACCACAGTAAACTTACATGGGACGGAAGTCAGCGGAACTCGATAGTACCACTAGAAAATTAATTGTAGACTTAAAACGAGAAGGCAAAAAGAACTGTGAATTGATGGAATTATTCAAGATACCTGAGTCTACAATTCGATCTGTTTGGATGAAATTTTGTGCAACGGGAAATGTAGAAAATGCTCAGAGATCGGGAGACCTCGTAAGATCAGTCATCGCGGAGAGGCTTGTTTCTTGCGGACGGTGAGGAGAAACAGAGGGAAATTTTGAGGGACATAACCAGCCTATATAATGAGGGAAAAGCCCTGACTGTTCACCCTGTGACTATATAGCGGATACTTCACAAGAAAAAAAATTACCGTCGTGTTATTCGGAAAAAAATGTGTGTGAGAGAAGTCAACAAGAGGAAACGTCTGTCGTGGTGTTTGGAGCGACGGATGTGGACAGTTGATCATGACTGGAAGAAGATTATATTTAGTGTCGAGTCACAAGTAGTTATTGGGGGAAATAATCGTGTTTTGTGTGGCGATCGGCAGATGAGGCGTACCGCCCCGACTGCCGTTTATATACATGTCAATATCGAAATATTTAATCAATAACATTACATCTCTCTGGATATGTGTAAAATATCCTACGACGAAAAGGTAGAGCAATGTTTATACTGTATGGTGAACAGGTTATTACCATATATTAAAATTAGATCGCCCGTATATGCGTGAATAAACAATACTGCGTTGTTATCAAGTTGACACAACATGGATGCGGAAACTCGTACCCAAAACGAACTCGTCTCCACCGGAAATTCGTACCAACGGATAACTTGTACCCAACAAAATCGGAGAACTCGTACCCACATATTTTTTTAGATTAATATGTGAGGCAAGACAGTTATATTGCTTTGTATGATATATATTGCATTGTTTCGTACCATCCAACATCACATGACTCAATAACATAACATACAGCCAGTGAGTATAAGTATAAGTATACAGAAAGTATTTTATTACACGTTTCGTCCCGCCAGGATATTCTCCTTGATTGATAATAATATAATATAATAGTTTTATTTACGTTATCAATACATCTAATACCAAAAATAAAAAGTGGGTACGAGTTCTCCTGCAGATTTGGGTACGAGTTTTCCGATTTTGTGTGTACGAGTTCGTTTTGGGTACGAGTTTTTCCTACAGCCGACACAACATATGGATGTGCACATTGGCATAAGGAAAATAAAATTAATGCATTCAATTTGGTAACTTTTAGAATATTCAATATTCGGCAGGACGTTCAACATACCTTCTATCTCCTCCACGATAGACCCTTCGGATGAGGAGAATCGCCTCCTCTACCAGCGTATCTATGTACGGCGTACCCGCACTTTACATCAGGGTAGGCGCACGCTCTTTTTGCCTCACTCGCAAACAAGTGTCAAGGAGTTAGATAAGAGGCAGTTGGGTGTGCACCTGAGGTCGGCAGTCCTGGACGCCTACACGGCGGCGGGCCTCCCTCCTCCTGCCCGCTCTAACCCTCACGAGATAAGAGCGGTCTCAGCAACTATGGCTTTGCATAGTAACATACCTGTAGCGGACATCATGGCGGCTGTTTTAAAAGTTCGGCATGGTGTTCGCTAACCACGCGACGTGCCTACCGAAGATCTGGAAGGCGTGACGAGACTGGGGCCTCAGGAGTTCGCCCAGTAGTCTGTCATCCAGACCCAAGAGCAAAATATTCAATTCACGACCAGCCAAGTCTAGAAAAGTATAGCAAGTCTAGATTACTCAGCTCGAGGGAGAAATTAAGGCATCTTTAGGGCTCCATTTTGTATAAATATTTGAATTGTTTGTAAAATGGTGTTGGTAAAAAAATATTTCTGAGACAATATTAGTATAATCGTCACGTTAAGGGGTTCCCTTCTTAAGTGAGTTTCAATAAACTTCGCATCGCACATTTCTTGGTTGTTGTGTATTTAGTAGTTAGTTGGCGACCCCTATGGTCTGGTACAGCCGACCCCACAAGGGCGGGGGTAGATGAGCCCTTAGGGTTAATGTCAGCTCCTAGCCTTGTTTCCTGCACATTTCCGGCTAGTCGTAACTTGCAGACCCTCTCGGTCCTTCCAGTCGCCAACGGGGGGCGCGATTTACCTCTTCTATTCTCGGGTGGCCTCGCAGCCCGCCTCCTTCAGTGGCATGCTGGCTATGGTGAGTTATCAACTAGAGAATGTAAACAATAGTACGTTTTTTTTAAACGTCATTATTTATACTCACCGTTGATAACTCACCGGTCTTTATACCCCTCTCACCTCTCCTCCTGCGAGTCTGAGAGCAGTCTGCATCCAGGCTCCAGGAGGAAGGAATGACGTCACTTGATAAGCCACCTAGCGGGGACCGAGTGTGGGGGAGGTAACTCTTTATTATTCAGTGTTACATCTGGTCGAGTGATTAATTGTGAGGAACTCAATTGGTTACGGTGAGTTACGGTGAGTCATCAACGGTGAGTATAAATAATGTCGTTTAATAAAAAAAAAAACCTATTAATAATGAAAAAAGTTCATCTTTTTAATTATCTCCTATAATGTAAGACAAAATCAGTGTCATGCTGTCCATCTGTGAACTGTCATATTGACTTCAATTCAATACCAGGTACCAAGTTACACTGATGGCCGAACATGGCTAAACTTTGAATAAACGTATTTATCTAAGGTAACACCACACGCTTCACAACTCATATCTCAGTGTGGGGCAAGGAACCACCCTTCAAACTCTCCAGTTATCCAACATTATTACATTGAATCCTATCCAGCTCAAATTTATGTTTTATTGATGCCAAAACCTGCAATTTTATTTTTTCTAAACGTAAATCTTATGTCTATAATTCCTAATTTAGCATATGTGTTTTAGATATGTACATATATGTATCGTAATGTTTATTTCTCCTTTATGTTTATATCTCCGTTTGGCGTTATAACTTATACGAGCCGCGCCCATTGCACTTCACTTCAGTATACAGAAGACCGCGTGCCACGAATATAATTTAAGTACATCAAAACAAAGAAAAGCTTTTAAAAAGGCAAGCTTGGGGGGCAACTGAGTAGATCTTGTGAATGGAACATGAGGTGGTGAAGTTTGGTGAATATCGGTGCTCGATGTACAGGCGGGTGGACAATGCATGATGAAGGTCTTGCCTGGGTGTTTGTTTATGACTGTCAGTACTGTTTTACAATTAGGCCTACCATTACAATAAACCCATGAATGATTACTTGTATAACTTGATAACATGAAAACATGTTGTTTAACCTTAATCAATTTCATATTTAACCTATGCGAAATCAAATCCAAAAAGAGTAGCCTACGCCTGACCTCATGTACGTGAATGTGCAAGCTTTCTCGATCCGGTTCAATCTTTTAATCAGACGTCTATTTTCATGTTCAGGTTAACGCATGTCTAATAATATCCTCTCTTTAAGTTTAACATTACCACCAATCTTAAAGTTTTACTACGACTGAAGGTTTTACCGATTTTTTAAACATATCCTACAATGTAGCAGCTGTTTAGATTTCAACATTACCTCCATTCTCGATAATCAAGAGTACACGTTCCGATAAAGCAGGTCAGTTATTATCAAAATAGATTGTGGTTTCCGATTCTGGAATGAAAAAAGGGTGCGCCCTCCAAGCAATAATGACCTATCGGTAAACAAAAACTAAGTTGGTAAGATTAGTTGACCATCGTCTACCAACAATGATGTCCGAAGTTAGTTCTTCTCACGTAACCTATGTTACAAATTGGACGCTTTCTTGTATAGAAATAGAAAATCTCGATTAGTTAGTTATGTAATCAGCGATGTTGTTTCGCTTTCACTCATTAGATATCAAACCATTCACTCGTTTTACAAAACCAGTATAAAACGGATCGTGTAGTGTTCTCTTTGTATGCACAGAATTTAAAGAGTTCTATGCTGACAATATACTCATTCCATGATTTGATAATTTGATTGATTAGTAGGAATTGTATATGTCAACAGTCAAAATGCTTTTAAAAAAATAGTAACATAAAGTTGTAACTGTCAGCTGCGGGTGGGAAGGTTTAGCCTATGGTTTTAAGCGTAGTATGGCTTAGATACCCATATTCATATACCCTCCCCTGTTGTATTACTCGCGGCTATACATGTACACTGAGAAAGGTGGACTTGTAAATTTATAAACCTCCAGTGTCGTGACGCTATTGTTGCATGGGGCTGTATCTCGTTATGACGGACTGTTTCACCGAGGCGCGATTGCAAGTAATGTCCCTCAGATGCGGGTCAATGGGGATATCATAGTGGAGTGTCCCTGTTCAAACATCTATATATCACTATTGAGATGTCAGTTTAAGGTGAGAGTTCATGTGGAATGAGGAGCTGGATAGCGTAGTGTTTAGGGCGTTCGGATTCGGATCAAGAGGTGGTTCTAATCCCGCCAGGGGCTCGGCAACTTTGTTTGCAGTAAAGAACTGTTCTACACGTAGTAAGATTTTGGTGCAAAGTTGCACTGAATTACCACCCATACTTCGCTAGTTCCAGCCGATGCTTACAGGTTTCATCGCAATGCATAGCCACATGGTGCTGTGGGCTTTCTTCCTGCAATAGTGATACTAGCATTCGTGATATTAGTGAAATAATCTTGAAAACAGCTTTAAACCCCAAAATCACCTCACCTCACCTCACCTCACCTCACCTCACCTCACCTCACCTCACCTCACCTCACCTCACCTCACCTCACCTCACCTCACCTCACCTCACCTCACTCACCTCACCTCACCTCACCTCACCTCAAGCCTTGCTCAGATTACATGTTATAGGATTCCACTGAGCTATGCTGACCACCACGCCACTGTGATCCACAACATATACAGTAAATGTCGGTGTAATTATTTATATACATATGGAAAATAAGTTAAGCACCCCCAATTATGCCAATATTCAAAACTGAAATGTGATGCCATGTGAGCGTTAAGGTAATTTGAGTGAATTTATCACTCTCGACATGAGAAATTAGATTTTGTGACTGATTTTTTCAAAGAAAAATGAATCAAGTTAACATTTTAAGAAATCAGGACTGAAATTTTAAAGGTACTGATTTTTTTACCCAAAATAACTATTGTCCTTGATTCTAAACGACATGTATCGAACATAATTTTGGTTTCAGATGTCAACAATATATTGTTTGTTTTCAACCTTACTTTCACACATCAAAACATCTTTGATGTTGCAAAATAAGGAAGAAACTGGTTTCCAGCAATTATTGCCAACTTTTGTTAAAAAGGCTGTAGAAGTTCAAACCGTTCTTTCTTAAACTGCTAGATTAAGATTCCCGTATTCCATATGGTTACTGTTAACGACACATTCATTGTCTCCTTTTTTTCAGACAAACTTTGTGAAGAAACATGGGGGTGCTTAACTTTCTTTCATATCTATATGTATAATAAATTATATTTATTATAATAAACTGAATTCGATGACAAATTCTGTTCTGGCATATAGTTTGTGCACGTGTACACAGTAAGTATGTAAGCCATGTAATTCATGGACTTATGATTCGGTTACGATTCACTGTATACCAACTTGCAGGCAGATCAATTTCCTCCCGATAACAATGGGCGGTGGCAGGTGCATGATGGTAATTTAGTCGTCCCATTCCAGACCGAGGCCTACCTGAATAAATATTGAATGTTGACAATCCATTGATTTTGTTTATCCTTCCTAAATGCTTCTCCGTCCTGACTTAAACATGAGTAGCTAAACGAAGCTTTATCTGGTTCACAGGGATCGAACATATCCTATGACCATTCAGACACAATGAAGGAATAATTATGCAGATTGAGGCTATTTTATGGACGAGGTATTTTAGTCGACGGAGGTGAGGTTTCGACATATATACTGACTTGCACTTGCTGGATATCGACGTATACAGTATATATGTGAACGCATTTACATGAGACACACTCAGATAAATATTTGTTCTATGTATATGTACAAATATATTTATTATGGGTTAGGGTTAGGGTTAGGGTTAATCACCCTCACAAGGTAGTTATTGAAATCAACTCATTCAATATTTAAATAACTACCGTAATGAGGGTGATTAAACGACTTACACCACGTGGACATATTTATTACGCTTGTAGCTTATTAGGTGTGATGAAAAACATCAACAAAAGTATAGTTTAATTTTTTCCTATTAAATAAATAACCTGCCCTAGGTCAGTTATTTTTCCCACTCACCATACAGTACATCTAAACGCAACTCTCAGCGACCACGTGGTATCAACTTGCGGAAGCGCACGGGATTCTCGTTGTCAACACATTGCACTGGGGTGTGGCAAAGTGCATTGTCCGATTCAGACGAATTTGTGGTGAGGCCATCGCAAGACATGGGAAGCAGAACTGGAGCTAACGAAAGTTTTAGGGATGACAGTGACCGCACGATCAACACAACGCAGCGCCATATTTGAGCGGATCCTACGAATTTGTAAACAAAACTCAACACGCCAATAAATGCTGCAAAAACAATAACATATTCTTAAACTCGCATAGAGAACACAAAATACACCTTAGCAACAATAAAATGTATGCCTATCCTTTACCTCTCTGTCACAAACTCCAAAAGTATCCACTGTAACCAATCCGTCATCCATCTGTGAATTCAGCTACTCAACTGTGTCACGAGTTACGGTACTTCCGGTTGAATTTACCCTTGATTCGTAAACATTCTATACAAAAGTATTCTTTTGTCAATAAATTCAAACAAAATTACGTACCGTTAGAAAATTGTGTTGTCTACATGAACACGGAACTGAAGCTCAATGACAATCAATAGTTTTCGCGCAATAAATTATTTTGTGTGTTTTCGAAAGAGTGTTCGGTTTTCGAGCGGCTGCTGGATTGACAATTAAATTCCTAACTTTGTGTTTAAAACATTTTTTGGAGCTTCAGTACCGGGTTCATATAGGCCATGGTCAGGCATAATAAAAATTTTGTTCGGAAACTCAATCCACAAATGCCCTCTAGTACAAACAGAAGGTAATGTATGTTATAAATATTCCCGACGATGAAGGTACAAATATTCAAAGTTATTTGTCATTGATAAAATGGAAACTCATTAATAGGAAGGGGGGAAATTATTCCTAGTTTTTGTATGGTGTGGCATTTGTGGATTGAGTTTCCGAACAAAATTTTTATTATGCCTGACCAACTCTCCAGTTGTTTTCACCCCATCTTCCACCAAGGACTTTATGTTGTCGACAACTCTCTGGTCAATGGGAGCTTTGATGTCTGCAGCCTTGAAAATAATAATTGTAATTTTGAAGCTCTTCAGATATGTTAATCTAATGAATTTATTCAACTAAAGTTATTATTGATATTTCATGCTGCAACATGTATCCAAGGTTTAGTCAACTTAAATTTAGAAATATTAATTACTTTTTGATAGATGAACATAATTATTCATGGTTCACATTCGCCTTGCACGTAGAAATAACATTAAAATAATTGATCAGAAGAGAAGTTAGAAGGTCATTTGAAAATTTAATAGAACGATGCAGCAATCTGAATCTCTGAACTAAGTGTTTCCATTTCATTTGACAAACTTAATTATGTATAAATCTAATCTAAATACATAATTAAATTTCAATTAACTCTTACATCACCGGTCAAATGGTCAGAATGGCTCTCCTTATCTGGGAGGTCAATGATGATTCTCTTCTCTAGGTGAATGCTGTCCGCATTAGAAGATTGAAGGGCTGTTCTTAACTGCTTGGACATCTGTTTCTGATGATGTTAAGTTGGCGAAATTGGCTTTAAATAATAAAAAAATGTTAACATAATCAAATTAATAAATACCTTACTGTGACTTTGTGAAAAAGATACTTGTTCACTTTTGACAATCCTTAAGCTTTTGTCCCGTTATCATAATTGGAATACAATCGTTCTGGATTAATACCTTAAAAAAAACATTTCTAATAGCTTGCGACTATATCTAGTATATACTATATAAAAATTGCCATCTTCCTGTTGTGAATCGTACCTTGAAATCTGGAAAGAAGACCACTTCTCTCAAAACGATGCAACTTTCACATCCAACTTTCTTGCTGCCGGTGACTTTCTTCTTGTGGGCATTTTGTTTATAGTTGTGATCATTTTCCTGCAATGAAGGTTCAAGAATTCAGATTCGTAACATAGAGAATCTCGCCCAAGTGACTTCTGATATCAAATATATCAACACGAGTTAATTAAAGTTTACAAATTTGTTTTACTTTAATCAACGAGTATTGATATGTTTGATATCAGAAGACACGAGGGTGAGATTTTATTTAACATTCAAAATCATTCTTCAACAATTATTAGAAAAATAATGAACATATCACCAACACGAAACTGCCATTTGAGTACTTCAACAGAAGGTAATGTATGTTTAAAATATTTCTGACGGTATGTCTCCAAGATTGAGGGAATAATTATGTCCAGTTTATGTATGGTGTAAATAATCTATTTTTGTCACGAAACAAAACTTCACAAATACAGTTTTCATAGGGATGAGGTAAAAAGGTAAGTGTTGCTTATCTAACTTTAACTTGTCCATTAACGTAATGAAACATGGTATTTGTCATATTATTATTAAAACGTGTTGTATGTTGAAATGTTTTCAACTGTTAGGATACATGACAATGCGGACAAGCTTGTAAAGATAAATCTTCATTTATCTGATGTATTGCTATTTGCTTCATCGGGCAACGTTCAGTGACCATTTTAGCTCATCATTTTGTTGTTTTGTAAAATAATTTTTTATCATTTTTTTAAAAACAATCAATTTTTATTTTTATTTATTTTTTAATAGATTTGTCTTAGTTGTATTCAATGGTAAATACAAGTATTCTTTGTTGTTACTGCGCTATTCCCTTTCTACATTTGAATTAAATGCATACTATAATTTGAGAGAAACAATAAACATAAATTCTAATCCTAGGGAACTACAGAAGCAAAGGCATATATTTGAATTCTCTCTCTGTATATTAAAGTGTGTTTTATCAATCCCTTACTTGACATTTAATGATTGCCTTATTCTAACATTGAGAACAGTTTCAATTGTACATCTGCAACACATTTTAATGTATGCACCAGCGAGCTTCACATCTACTTTTTGAAATAAAATGTATTTAAAAAGTTTTGAAGTTTTGTATTTTTCGTTTAATTAAAGAGATATCATAATTAGATAAAAACTACGATGTATATGCCACATTAAAAAGGTCCTTACATGTACTTCAGAAATTGAAACTTTTAAAATTAATTTTCATTTCATTAGAGAATAAAAAAAGGAGTAGAATTATCTACGTGAATAATCTGTCAATATTTATTAACTTGTTGAAAATGGAATTTTTTTATTGTGGCTAAGTGGGGAAAAACATACTTGTTCAAGTACTTTAGGTTGCTTATGTGTAGACCCTTGGTGGCACTCCATTATCTTTTGGCCAGTAATCATAAAGGGAATGCCATGATTGTTGATTCTGGAACCTTTTTTGATTTTCCCATCATCCACAAATTTGACTTTGTGGGAACATGATAGATCTGGAAAACAATAATGATTGACATACAATTTACACAAGCTGGCACATAGGAATGCCATGAACTAGACAAAAAATATCCACATTTTAAAATTATATGAATATTTATTTAATTCTTAATTCTTGACTCAAGGATGAAATATCACTAAGAAGTATTCAATTATCCCTGACTTATTACGTCCAGTTTTGATCTAATACACTCTTCCATCATTTACAGAAAAATAATAATTATATAGTAAATGATAAATGACATCTTTCAGATACCGTATGAACCAAAGTTCCTCGTCACAGTCAAAAGAACATAGTGTGATTGCATCACCACCTCATATTACCTAATTAGAGCTTGGGCCTCCGCCAAGGAGGTCACCGAACCATGATACGGGTCTTCCATTTCCCGGAAATAAGTTTTCCACGCATTCTCTACTTTCTCCATTTTCGATTGCAAATTTTGAATATCCCGCGAAAAAAACACGTGATACACACAAAAATAGATTTGGAGTGACGTATGACATGACGTAGAACTCTATAACATAGCAACCATCTCATGAATATTCATTAGGAAGCGCAGCGCTCGGCAGTGTAGGGCCCAGTTTTGAAAACTCCTTTCACTCCGAGGAGTTTTCCCCGACCCCATTGTTGTTGACAACAGATGTTTCAAAGCGGTAAAATATGACATGTAAGATGAGAACTGTGGTTATATTTTCTGGAAATACTTTATTACATTTATATAAACACATGAAGCTTTGAAATATACCGTCAAATAGTCAGGTTGTCAGTGTTTGAAAGATTAAAATATCAACATGCTAAATCGATAATTTCTGTATCAAAGTCACCTATTCTTAATGCTTTTTTTAACTGAGTCATTATGAAATAGAATGAAACTGACAATGACAATGTTATGAAATTACTCAAATCCCATTTCAAGTATAACATTGTGTAATGGACTTAAACTAATTTAGACAATTTGAAATAGCTACACATGTAATCTTCCTGGTACTGCTTCATGGCGACTAATTTCCTTTGAAGAATGCGTATGTTGTAATTTCGAACATTGTATTTATCATTGGTAATATGAACTCAAACCATATTTCAAGCAAATTGTATCACCTTTTTTTGGTCGGTTAATAAATTTATCAATCAACTTCAGCCCAAAAAAATGAACAATTTGCCTTCTCTGTTTTTAAAGTAAAGAGATCCAACAGATAAACTTGCTTATTATATTTTCTGTGGTGAAATATGGAATTTATGAGTTAAAATAACGTCCGTATTTTCACTGAGTGAAATAACATGATTGTTATTCTACTCTGTGAAATAACACTAGGATGACGTCATAGGATGGCCGTGGAAAGAGTGGCAATCTAGGAGGCTCCATTCATAAAGTGAACGTCATTTACGAACTATGCATGATTAGGTAAATCTAATAAATAGAACATTTGACATGTCTCGTCGAATACCATGTACATCTCATCTGAAGTAGAAATAATATATTTACACTCGGACTGCGCCACTTGTGAAAATATGCATTTCAACTTCGCTCGATGAGATATAGGTCTACATGGTATTCGACGAGAAACGTTAAATATCTTCAATTTATTATATGACGATAAATGAAATACTGGTATTTATCAGTGAAATTAATTCTCTATCAAGCTACAGTGAATATAACTTATATTTTCACTGCGACCAGTGACTGAAATAATTTGACGTCATAAAACAATGGTCTGACGCATCGAATTGGCTTATGACGTCACAGTGTTACTGTGTTGACAGGCTGTTCCAAGCGGCCCCTCGGCGTGAAAACAACCCTTTTCGGACGTAATTACAAGGATAACATCATATAATAAATAGAATATCCGTTAATTCTTGACAAATACCATGTTTATCTCATCTTGTGAAGTAGAAAAGTTATATATTTTCACTCCTTCACATTAAACATTCTTTGTTGACTAAATACCATAAGGCATTATTTTATTTTCAAGTAAAGCAAGTCACATTTTAGCGAATGGTATCATAAATGAAACAAACTGATTATTTGTGAATCATTTGTAACAGTAATCTATATTATTTCTTTGATTCATCAAGCATGTCTCTCCATCATTTATTAAGCTAGCAAGCAAGGATATCCTTTAATTGTAGAAAACGTCATGATCGATCCACAAGAGAACTTCTTTTGATTAAACATAGTCACCAACAAAATGTTTTAATGATATTACCCTTGTTGAAATTATAAACCAATCTGTTCTTTTAAAATATCTCTTAGTTGTTGATAGTGAAAAAGATATCAAGCACTCGTAGCCAGGTTTGTCAGGTATTTACACTTCTTAGTAATAACACCAATAATGTTCAAAACAATACTGTTTTGCGTATCCATCAAAATGAGCATCTCAAGCTGGTCATCATTTGCAATACAGATAGTCTTTGATGTCTTGTTTTTCTTCAAGCATGTTCAAGACAGGCAATTATCTCTACAATGATCCTTTCGGCAGACTCAGGGCTTATATCCAGTATCTTACAAAATAGTCACTGGCCTAAATAAAGTATTTTCATTTAAATACAAAAGTATTCAATGATGTCCAATGTAATGACAATTAGTCATATATTGCTACTTATTCATGAAATAAAGTTCTTTAAAACAAAACTGAAATATCTCCATATCTTTTTATAAGATTTGACGTTTCACGTTGATTGCGATCCACAGATTCACTAATTCGCAGATTTTGCTTGATTTACTGCTTGTTACATTTTACATTCGGATATTGCCCCAAAAGGCAGTTTCCCCAAGGTTGATTGTGTATTGGTTCGGTTTTCCATAGGGAACAAGTACTTCATGTGGGTTCATTTAAAAATAAAATTACCTTGTTGTACTGAGAATAACTCTTTGCAAAATATGTGGACTCAAAATTACAATTTCCCCAAGGTTGATTTTTCCATTTTGAACAGCTACCCCATTTTGAGAGACTTACAATTCACGTTTGAGAGGCTATACAATCTTCACCGCTCACAGAATATTGATACGACATGAATACATTTGAGTGAGGTCGGCTTGACACTAAATATGAAGAGCACCTGTCAGTAACACCAAGCAACAATCACTGAACAGAAAGAATGTAGCAACACCTCAAACTATTCATTGTTCGACTTGTTTTGATTTCATTGAACGTAACTGCAAGTGTGACTCACAATTATGTGAATCAGTTTGCCTTTACAATCGCAATGACTAGTAGATCGAGGGGTTTACAGCAAGCTCGTGCATGGACGGGATTTATTATTGTATGACTGGCAAAGTTCTGTTCCATTAAACTGTGTTTGCTTTGTCAAAACTTTGGTAAAGAGGGGGTTCTCGTTTTCTATTATCACAATTCTTAAGTGACAGTTTACTTTCAGTCAAAACACACTATTATTATTATTGCGTCACTTCCAGAGAGAGAGAGAGAGAGAGAGAGAGAGAGAGAGAGAGAGAGAGAGAGAGAGAGAGAGAGAGAGAAAGAGAGAGAGAGAGAGAGAGAGAGAGAGAGAGAGAGAGAGAGAGAGAGAGAGAGAGAGAGAGAGAGAGGGGGAGAGAGAGACAGACAGAGACAGAGACAGAGAGAGATAATGAAAATGGTAGTTTTCGGTAACAGTCGGTACTTCTAGATAAAGTAAAACATTTTATAACGTTTGGAATATGTGACCCCTAACAACACAATTGATGTACCTTTAAGTAGCAGAGGAACAGAAAGACGACAATATGAAAGAGATAATGTCTTCGTTAATTAAGGCATTAATATGTCGCGTCAACATATCGGAATATACATTTGAAGTATAATGCAGGATGAAAAGTATTCCCTCGATGCTTTTATAAATTCATTTTGATCTTTATTTCATTTTAAATTTAAAGTAATACAAACAACATATATCAAACAACTATATCAATGTTCCCTAAATGTAATTTTCCTTTTGTATCAAATTACAGCATTGCCTAGTAAGCGTTTGAAAGATCGAAATAGCTAAATAAGATTATGCTTATTTACTCATAATCCTACCATTGCATAAAGGTTTTATTTATTGGGAAATGAATTTAAATGTCATCAGGCGAGATATGCATTTACAAGAAATTGTGAAAATGGATTCATTGTAAATGCATATCTCGCCCGATGCGTGCGGAAGATGTTAAATATACATTAAGTTCACCAAACTTCAAACAACGATGGCAGCTTGATTCAATACAAATAAAGTTTATTGAATATTGAATGATATAATAGAAACTTATATATTACTGCACTTTGAAAACATTAACCACTTAAATATTCCTTGACGCTGCAGAAGTTGGCCTTCCCTCACACTTGCATTTTCCGTGTAACCGGGGACACCTGATAACCTTGCATATTCCATGTAACCGGGGACATGTGTGTATCGGCGCGAAATACCAAGAAATGCTATTCCCTTTTGATGTGTGTAAGTGTTTATGAAATTTTACAGGCAAACGGGACAAAGTACTGTCCGGGCCAAAAATACATTTCCTAGGTTTAAAAGGGCGAAAAAAGCATATGACAAGGTTCTGTTAACCGCGGGGACGTCCCCGGTTGAGTGTGTGTCCCCGGTTGAAGGGTGTGTATAGATACAACTGTCCCCGGTTGCCACCTTTAACAAACACACACACACACACACACACACACAAACACATGGTGAAATCGAAGTTTAAAGGGACATATGTTGTTGGAGTCACATTATGTCATACGTTATAAATGGTGTTATGTTATGTAGAAGTACTGACTGCTACCGCACATTACCAATTTAAAGTTCTTTCATTCAATAAATTGACAATATAAAGATCAATGTCGCCATGTTTTGATCGCTGCGGGCTGAAAGTTATCTATTACAGACAAATTGGTTGGTTTGGTATAAACAGACAGGTGGTCCGTACATTTACTCTCTCGGATGATGCATGGGTTGTCATGAAAATGGTGACCAGCTGTCTGTTTTGCAGTACATGTACACCAATATTGCCCAAGAAAGAAATTACTCATTTAATTGAATCCACCAATTTTCTACTCTATTGTGTATGCCATGTATGTCCTGCGTTCATCACTGAGTATTCCTAGTGTGAAACCGGATACCCTCTTGACCTGTACTCTACTGAAAGATTTGCTTCATATAAGAGGTGCATTTGTCCAGAGTAATCAGTCTAACGAGACAACGGGAAAGATATTGCTTACACACTGAAAATGATGTTAAACTTCGGCGTGTTCAGAACCGCGAGTACTCACCAGGCGTGTAGGCGCGTACCCGCGAACGGCTGCTGAACGGAAACCGGGGTCGCGAGTACTTCTTAAGATAAATTCAGAATAGCATCACCATTTTGGGGGGAAAAAGTGCATTGTACGTAGCAATCGATCGAATTTCAATTGAGGGGGTAATACAAGAAGAAAACTGAGGTAATCAAACGCTGTGACACGCGACTCCATCTTGGATCGTAAATACTCGCTTGGCCAGACTGCTCCAAAGTGTTCACTCGTGTATTCGCGAGTACGCGCGAATTCGTTGTCGTTCGGAAGCGGGTACTCGCGAATACTCGCTCTGAACACGCCTCTGTGTATGTCGAAACGTTTGACCTGAATGGTATGGTGACAAGGGGTCAACGTCATACATTGTATATCAAAGCTTAATCGGGATAAGAGGTTAGGGCCAAGGTTTAGCCAAAGCGGTTTACATTAAGGTCATGCAAGGTAAACAATATATGACCATATTGAAATGTTCTTGTTTTGGGGGATTTATCGTATCACTATCAAAGGCCTATCACTGACTAATCAAACAGTTTTATTTACCCTCAGTCTTTTACGAGAATAGATGTTATCAAAGGCCATAACTTTCGAAATCTTCATTGAATAATTTTTCGATTTCTGCTTAACACACATTTTATTCAAAGTTTCAGAAACATTGGTGATATACTATGGGAGGAGTTGTTTTCGTAAGTCGGGTAACCTTGGTAACCAGAGTCCGATATGCAACTTCCCTCATGAGCTATAACTCGCGCGAGAGTCTATCACTGGCTAATCTAAGCCTTGCTGCATTTCGCTACCGTTAGTGTATCTCTTTCGTTATCGTTAGTGTATCTCTTCCGTTACCGTTAGTGTATCTCTTCCGTTACCGTTAGTGTATCTCTTCCGTTACCGTTAGTGTATCTCTTTCGTTACCGTTAGTGTATCTCTTTCGTTATCGTTAGTGTATCTCTTCCGTTACCGTTAGTGTATCTCTTTAATGACTATCATAAACTGGTCAATGTAAATTCAATCATATTGGTGTTGTAAACAGCTTTGAAACGAGTATGGTGACGTTTTTGAAGCACCATTATAAGGAATATATAGGCATTTATTATATAACGAGCAATGAAATACTGGGCTTATCAGTGAAATAAACCGTCTATCAAGTTTCAGTGATAATAACTTTTATCTAGACTTGCACAGCAATGTCGGTTACCCATTGGTCAAAACCGGTCACGTGCCGTAGGTATATTTTACTATGTTAAACTGGGCCCCTAGTAACAATATGCCATCAAAAGTTATCTCCCTTGATTGTATTATTTGTAGACAAAACGCTATCGCTAGTTCAAACGAATATTTACAATGAAACGTTTCGTATCTCATAGTGTTGAGTAAATTAATGAAAAACGGAAGAAAATGCATTCACGAAGAGCGGTCAAAGCAAACGATCAAAATTCAAGACAGTTGATAGTATTTTTTTTTAGATGAGTGAGAATGAAAGTTTCGAGGATTTTATAAAGCGACATTGTATGGCGCTAGCTCTTGTCGGTTTTTACCTTGTCGATGTTAGACGAACTGACTCACTGCTGATTTTTTGTACTTAATGAGGGTGCTCGTCGAGATAAATTCGTTACCATGTGTCAGCGAGTTTGATATGGAGATTTATACCACTAGGGTCGGTTATGTCCATTGTTCTCAGAGGGGTTATTTCACATAACCTTAATAACCGCCCTAGGGCAATTATTTGAATTAAAAAACCAATTTTGTTCACTTGTAATGATCATTTTCTTTACGTCTCATTCATTAAACGTACGTAAAAACAATATTCCCACGTGGTATAAGCCGTTTAATCACCCAAAACTGCGATAGTTATTTAGATTAACTCTGCTCGGGCTAACGCCCTCGCATAGTTAATCTAAATAACTACCTTGTATGGGTGATTAACCTATACGTATCATGTGTCCGAGTTAAATATCAATCTCGAACTTGGTAACTTATACTATCTTCAATGTGACCAGTGCCTGGTGGTCTGACCAGGGACATTATATACAGGGACTAGCAACTTCTGCTCGTTACATGATCATTTCTACTGAGCGATCCAATTAGACCTCTCCTCGTCGCGCTTCAACGCACAAGCGACTTGTTGCTTGCGTTAGCGCTTGTTTGTTATCGCACTGTATTGTTGTAACCAGTTGGTGTTTCCGAGTCTTGCCGACTCGTCCGTGCGTCAATCGGCAATCTTCGTAAAGTCAAGAAACATAAAAGTAACTCCCTTTGAAACTGTAACAACATCGGAAGTGTCTATCTCCAAGCAGATGAATGATTACGTGAATCAAATGAAATAGAATTGGTAATAAAGAAATTATTATACTCAAAGGTGTGCTATATATGATTGTTACAAAATTACGAAAATGCACATTTATTTTGTAAATGTGATATGACATAGAGTATATATACAATGTTAGGTTACCTAGTGCTTTGGAATACTTGATGTTATACACATGTATTATTCTATTATTTTTGAAGTTGATTACTGTTTATTGAACTTAAGAAAAAAATTAATAAAACATGAACTTATATAAAAATAAAAAAAAGTAATTATTTATTATTTATGCTGATGCTACAACATGACAGAAAGGCCATTCATCAAGGAGTTCGTTTCAAATTTATTTTCCCCTTCGAACCGGTACATTCTACATGAATGTAGGAAAGACAGTACAAGGGGAACAGAAACATATCCTCCATGTTCTGTGCAGACAAGATGGCGAACTGACTCGCTATTTTAACTACAAAGTACGAGCGTATTACATGCTGACTACTTTCCCCTAAAATAACAGTTTGACACAAACGCATAAAAAAAAACCATTCATCTTTCGCAAAATTGATATTTTAGAATTTATCCCCTCAGGTAAAAGTAAAAGTTTTCATTTTTCCTCGAACCATTCTAAATATCATATCTCATCTGTTCAGACAAGATGGCGGACTGACTCGCCATTTTAACTGCAAAGTACGAGCGTATTACATGCTGGCTTCTTTCCCCTAAAATACCAGCTTGACGCAGATACATCAGAAAACTATTCATCTTTCGCTAACTTAATATTTTAGAATTTATTGTCTTAGGTAAAAGTAAAAGTTTTGGACTCCTCTCGAACCATTACACATATCATTGACGCTCCTTACAGACGAGATTGCGGACTGACTCGCTATTTCAACTGCAAAGTACGAGCGTATTACATGCTGGCTTCTTTCCCCTAAAATACCAGCTTGACGCAGTTACATCCGAAAACTATTCATCTTTCGCTAACTTAATATTTTAGAATTTATTGTCGTAGGTAAAAGTAAAAGTTTTGGACTCCCCTCGAACCATTACACATATCATTGACGCTCCTTACAGACGAGATGGCGGACTGACTCGCTATTTTAAACTGCAAAGTACGAGCGTATTACATGCTGGCTTCTTTCCCCTAAAATACCAGCTTGACGCAGATACATCCGAAAACTATTCATCTTTCGCTAACTTAATATTTCAGAATTTATTGTCTTAGGTAAAAGTAAAAGTTTTGAACTCCCCTTGAACCATTACCAATATCATGGACGCTCCTTACAGACAAGATGGCGGACTGACTCGCTATTTTAACTGCAAAGTACGAGCGTATTACATGCTGGCTTCTTTCCCCTAAAATACCAGCTTGACGCAGTTACATCCGAAAACTATTCATCTTTCGCTAACTTAATATTTTAGAATTTATTGTCTTAGGTAAAAGTACAAGTTTTGGATTCCGCTTGTCTTGAACTGTCAACTGTCAATATTGTTTATATAGTGATTAACTGGATATACTAGTGTGCTACGCCAGTTATTAGCGCAATGCAGGCGCCAAGTCAAAATGTGCGTTGGACCATGACGAGGTGAGCTCCGCAAGCTAATTGCTTAGTTGCTAGTCCCTCTATATAAGGTCCCTGGTCTGACGTAACGAATTGGTTTACGACACGAAAACGGCCCTGGTGTGGTGTACATACATTGATAAAGTTAGACGGGAGAATCTAAACCGTTCCATATACGATGTAGACACCAATAGAGAGGAAAAGTCTATACCGGATTTTATGTATATACATTGTACAATATGTAAATGTACATTGATACCGTGCCACGGGGCAAACCTACATGTATACGGGATTTGATGTATAAACATAAAGAGATACTGTTAGATAGGGAAACATCTATACCGGGTTTGATGTTCAAACATAAAGACATGTTGTCAGGTGGGAAAACATTTATACGGGTTTGGTGTACATACATAAAGAGATACTTTTATATAGGGAAATAATTATACCAGGCTTGATGTACATACATAAAGAGATACTGTTAGATAGGGGAAACATTTATACCGGGTTTGGTGTACAAACATAAAGAGATACTCTTAGATAGGGGAAACATTTGTACCGGGTTTGATGTACAAACATGAAGAGATACTGTTAGGTAGGGAATCATCTATACCGGGTTTGATGTACATACATAAAAGAGATATTGTTAGATAAAGAAACATCTATACCGGGTTTGATGTGCATACATAAAAGAGATGTTAGATATGGAAACATCTATACCGGGTTTAGTGTACAAACATTAAAGATATACTCTTAGATAGGGAAACATCTATACCGGGTTTGATGAACAAACATGAAGAGATACTGTTAGGTAGGGAATCATCTATACCGGGTTTGATGTACAAACATAAAAATATATTGTTAGATAAAGAAACATCTATACCGGGTTTGATGTACATACATAAAAAGAGATGTTAGATAGAGAAACATCTATACCGGGTTTAGTGTACAAACATTAAAGAGATACAGTAAGATAGGGAAACATCTATACCGGGTTTGATGTGCATATACATAAAAGAGATGTTAGATAGAGAAACATCTAAACCGGGTTTGATGTCATACATAAAGACATGTTGTTAGATAAAGAAACATCTATACTGGGTTTGATGTACATACATAAAATAGATGTTAGATAGGGAAACATCTATACCGGGTTTGATATGCATATAAAAATAGATGTTAGATAGGGAAACATCTATACCAGGTTTAGTGTTCATACATAAAGAGATACAGTTAGATAGGGAAACATCTATACCAGGTTTAGTGTACATACATAAAGGGATACTGTTAGATAAAGAAACATCTATACCGGGTTTGATATGCATACATAAAATAGATGTTAGATAGGGAAACATCTATACCGGGTTTGATGCCACATTTGGTTACAGAAGGAGCTATATGACTATATGTAGCTTAGTTGGTAGAGTGTCCTCTCATCACCCGGAAAACCGGGGTTTGATTCTCGGTCGCGTCATACCAAAAGACGTTAAAAGATGGGAGTTATTGCTTTCTTGCTTGACACTTGCTACTGGCGCTGCACTGTGGCTGCCGGGTGCAAAATGCACATAGGGGAGAGTGGGGCAAGATGCCCAGTAGGGGTAAAACGCCTACGCCACGTGGCATGCGCAACAACGTGATTTGGTCGGTTATTTCCCTTTGCTAGCCTCGCTTTCAGGTTGGATGTGTTATGTCAATGGGGAGTTTCTCGGCCCGCGAAAAAGTAAGTATTTCAAATGATTCTATGTATTTAGGTGGTATATTTTCTAAAATTTATTAGACACTTGAATATGTGCTGACATTCTTTGGAACCAGATATCAAACTTCACTCGTTGTCATACCATTTCACGTCAACTCTTCAACATCACAAAGCTAGTTACTGGGAGAGATTGTCACATAGTTTTACCTCAGGAATCGTGAAACATTCAAATACCCTTTGGGGTAAAACGCCCTTAGTCGCGTGGGGTAAGTCGCCCAGTAAAGGCGTTTTACCCCATACCCTGGGCGTTTTACCCCTCATTAGAATTAGTTATTTAAAAGGAAAGGCAAGTGCTATAATGTAGATTTAGGAGGTTTTTTTCAACATTTTTAAACCCCTGTACAAACCTGTCGATGTGCTATATACTTTAAAATTTAACACACAGTCCCCTTTATTAATATAGGTATATCTGACAAAATGAATATACATGTGTGTATATAATATATATATATATATATATATATATATATATATATATATATATATATATATATATATATATATATATATATATATATAGGAAAATAAAATTGTCGAAGAAATCACGATGATTTATTCATAATTCAAAAGCATGCTTTCGACCATCACGGGTCTCATCAGGTGAATGTATATATATATACACATCTATATATATATATATATATATATATATATATATATATATATATATATATATATATGTTTTAATGTATTTATGCGACGTATTGTACATAGAGGATATTATATGAGTGTCTATGTCATACTATGTTACGACACGAGTGCCTGAATATTAGTATTTGCCGAGCGACAGCGATCTACAGCATTTAGGTCTACCAGTTTTTAAAAATCCGGATTTTCACTGACTGAAAGACCATGTTATTTTACTCATATTATGCATAATATGTTAAATCTAATAAATAGTACATTGTTCATCCCTCGTCGAATACCATGTATATCTTATCTCAAGAATTAGAAATCTTCGCCACTCGTGAAAATATATATTTTGTTTACTTCACTCGATGATATAAACACGGTATTCGAAGAGAAATGTCAAATATCCTCTATTTATCATATTTTAAGTGGTGAAATTGTCGGTTAACATAAAATCCTTATTTTTACTGAGTGAAATATTATGTTATTCTACTCAGTAGATAACAATTTTAATCGTGACGACGTCATAAGATGGCCGTGATAAAGTAGGGCCATCTTGGATGATTAATTTTTGAACAGTGAATAATTTGTTAAATCTAATAAATAGAACATGTCTCGTTGAATACCATGTTTACCATGTTCCAGCTAGGACTCTGCGACGGCATCGGAATCAGCAGGTCACATTGCCTGGAATTGTAAACTTGGGACGCCATCAGACTGCATTGCCATCTCATGTTGAAAATGAGTTGAAAAACCACATCATAGCTATGGAACGGCGCTTGTATGGGTTAGGTACGAAGGAGGTGAGGAAATTGGCTTTTGATATTGCAGAAAGGTCGCGCATCCCTCATCCATTCAATGTGGACAAGAGAATGGCCGGAAAAGATTGGTTATTGAATTTTCTTGAGAGACATCATCTTACACTGAGGCAGCCACAGGCCACCAGTTTAGCCAGAGCAAGTGGGTTCAACAAACCTAAAGTTGATCAGTTCTTCAGCCTATATGCGGATATCCTCAGAAGCGGGAAGTTCCATCCTTCACATGTGTGGAATATGGATGAAACGGGACTGACCACAGTTCAAAAACCAGGGATAATTATGGCAATGAAAGGGGAAAAACAAGTCGGAAAAGCAACCAGTGCAGAACGTGGTGAACTCGTTTCATTCATTTGTGCTATGAATGCCTCAGGTTGTTTTCTGCCACCATTTTATATCTTCCCCCGGAAAAGGATGAATGATGGTCTCCTGACTGGAGCTCCCCTCAAGCAATTGGTTATGCTAATGGCACTGGCTGGAGCGATTCCGACATGTTCGTCAGATGGCTCCAACACTTCGTTAAGTTCACTAAATCAACAAAGGATGCCCCTCATTTAATCCTTCTCGACGGTCACCATAGTCACAAAACCCTCTCTGCCATTGAATTCTGTCGGGAACATGGTGTTGAAATGCTGACTTTCCCACCACATTGTACTCATTGCATGCAGCCTCTGGATCGAACATACTTCAAGGCATTGAAAGGCGCCTTCAACACAGCTGCTAATAGCTGGATGGCAGTACACCCAGGACAACGAATTTCCATCCATGAGATCTCCGAGCTATCGGGAAGAGCATTTATGCACTCAGCAACTCCAGACAAAGCCTTACAGGGCTTCAAGACATGCGGACTCTGGCCACTAGCTAGATCCTGACATATTCGTCGAGTCGGATTTCACACCTGCCATGGTGACAGACGAAGAACTGACAGAGCTGAGCAATGTTGCAGAAAATATTGAAGTCTCCTTTCCTTCATTAGAGATGCCAGTTGATGGAGCTACTGGAACATCTACGAGTCCAGCCTCTGAAGTGGACCCTTCGAGCTTGAAACAACCAGATCTATGTACTGAGCCACAACCATCTGCTTCAGAGCCGTTCCTTTCTGGCGATGACAACCAGTCACAGTCAGTTATACTGACATGTGGTGATGGCCGCTGTTTGTTTAGAAGTCTTGTTACAGGGATGGACCCAAATCTTCAATCAACAAAAAGGAATGAACATGGAATGGTCGTAGATCCAATACTTGCAATCACAGAAAAGAACAAAGCTGATGGACTGAGAAGTCAGATGATCATTTTCATGTGTGAACATTTTCAAAACTATCATAGTATTGATAAGGCATCGGTGAATGCCGATATGCCATCCTGGATTACCTATTCTTCAATGGAAGATCGGACCGGTGCCATGTCAGGGCCGTCTACGCTGCCCGGAGAGCTTGAGATCATCTCCACTTCCAAGGTTCTTGACAGGCCAACCAGTGTCCTCAACACTGAGAAACAAGTGATCCGCGGATATGGAACGAACTTCACAACTCCACCCTTTATATGTCACTTTACACCTCAAATAACACTTTGAATGTACAAAATACGTTACTTTTCCTACTCCCTTTAAGAGCAACATGTCATGCAAAATTCGAAAAAGGTGGTTTCATTTCTTGTGAAAAGTGTGATCTCACATACATCGGAGAAACTAATAACCTTCAATAGAGAGTTACA
This sequence comes from Gibbula magus, assembly GCA_936450465.1. Classification (NCBI taxonomy): domain Eukaryota; kingdom Metazoa; phylum Mollusca; class Gastropoda; order Trochida; family Trochidae; genus Gibbula; species Gibbula magus. The sequence goes on from OW388306.1 coordinate 26,746,777, forward strand.
GTGCACATAAGTGCAAATAAGAGATGAAAGTCACTTAACAGTTATCAAATATATATCTCAGTGTAAAGTAGGTAAAGGTGCAGTTTAAATATTTCTTTTTTTTCGAAATATAGAATAATGGAGGTGACATTACTCAAATAGTAACAAAAGACCCAGTATTTCATTTTAAAATGTTCCCCTTCATTGAACATTAAAATCGACTGTTTCTGATAACAGCCCGTAGACTCACATGTTCTGACGCAATTCAGTCACAATCACAAGACGTCCAACAAAAGCTTTCGGTGCGAGAAGCTAGGAGCAGATAACTCCAAACAGCTATCCTTTCGTCTGTTCTGAATGCTTTCAAAACTGCGACCGTTTAAAAACTATGATGTGATTGCTCGACTTTGACTGCGCTAAACTGGTTCGGAACACACGCCTGTACCGGATGTCATCAGACCTTGTGGCGAGGAATCTAAAGAACTTTCGTATCCCGGTAGATGCATTATGTTGCAAATTTATTCCTCGGAACAAGGTCGATTTTAATCAGACTGCATAATCCATAATCATATTAAGGGCAATTAAGACAAAACAGTGGGGATAACTCAGAAAGACGTTTGCTGATTGCCTTGATGTTATTAGCAACCTTTTTTGCCAAGACAGACATTTGTTCATAGACTATAAGACTACGGCTATGCTTCAAACACTTACTCCCTGATAAAGCTTCGAAACAAGAAGCAGAAGTTTGTATATTGGAAAATAAAGTATTGATTATGAAAGTTGATATATGTCTTTGGTGTATTATTTAAATTTGCATATATACAGTACTTCTCAACGTCGGGTTTGATTTACACACATAGATGCAGTCAGCCGAGAAATCTATCACGTATTTGCATAGAGTATAATATTCTTTTTTTAAAACTAGTGAATAATAGTTACTCCTTTGATACAAAACGATGCATAATTTTCATAAAGATAGTATTCAACGGGGAATTGTTAATTGACCTCTGCATGTATGTAGCTACGTATACTTTTCAGCTAAATGTTGTCTAGGACGAAGTCCGACCACATTGTAACCCTGTTTGTTGGAGAGTCAGGGTTTACCACAAGGTCGTTCATCCGTCCGTCAAATATTCCGTAGACACCGCCTGGAAAACATTAAGACTTACTTTACAATACATACACCCGTAGCATCGAATTGAAGCTCAACATATACATTGTACATGTGGAACCACAATCAATAAATCAGTCTTTATTTCGCACTGAAGATGCCTCATCCATTTAGTATATCTACTACATGTTTAAAGACTGGGATAATGACGCTTCATTAATTCATTTCCGTTAATATCGTGCTGCGTTCTGCTTAAAGGATACAGTCTATCGATATCGTTGGTGTGTGTTCGTACTAAGAAGTGAATGACAGCTTGAGGGTTTGCCTTGTTTATAAAATGTGTCCATCCTGCCTTTGAGCCAGGATGGATTATTCTTCATTTCAGTAATCCAGTGGATATCATCAACCTACATACCTGTGTGTATACAGAGAACCCTCCTCCCCTTGAGCCAGGATGGATTCTTCCTCATTTCATGATCACTTCCCCGGTATATATCATCAGGCTACCCACCTGTGTGTATAAAGAGACACTCCTCCCCTTGGACCGGGGTGGATTATTCAGCATCTCCTGCCTCAGACCCCGGGATGGATTCTTCCTCATTTCACTTCTCCAGTTTAAATCATCAAGCTACATACCTGTGTGTATAAAGAGAACCCTCCTCCAATTGAACCGGGATGGATTCTTCCTCATTGGTCTCCAGTTTAAATCATCTAGCTACATACCTGTGTGTATAAAGAGAACCCTCCTCCCATTGAACCGGGATGGATTCTTCCCCATTGGTCTCCAGTTTAAATCATCTAGCTACATACCTGTGTGTATAAAGAGAACCCTCCTCCCCTTGAACCGGGATGGATTCTTCCTCATTGGTCTCCAGTTTAAATCATCTAGCTACATACCTGTGTGTATAACGAGAACCCTCCTCCCATTGAACCGGGATGGATTCTTTCTCATGTCACATCTCCGGTATATATCATCAAGCTACATACCTGTGTGTATAAAGAGAACCCTCCTCCCCTTGAACCGGGATGGATTATTCCGCATCTCCTGCCTCAGACCCCAGGCCGCCTTCCCTGTGTATGTGGGGTCCAGCACAACCCCTGTGGTAGCACTGACCTGCATCATGAAGTCTGAAATAGATTAATGAACATGCACAGTGTATGATGTTTGACGTATCTGGAAGTAATTATAATTGTGGTAGTAAGTCCACTTTTTGAAAAAAATTACGTTATCTCAAATTCACGATTACCAATTCAAATGTTTCATGCTTTGATGACTAAGTATTAATATAAGAATGTAGATTTAACACCCCGATATCACCTGATTGTAGCCTACTTTGTGGTCGAGAAATCAAAATCTGCTCTGATCGTTTACCTGATGTGTGAAAATACAATTATAGGGTTATAAGTGATTCACATTCATAGCTGTGTGGTCTTACAGGGTGCATAACCTTCGTTGTGGTTTCCCAAATGATGCACAATCTTTGCTGTGTTTACAGAAAGCACAATTTACCTTCATTGTGTTACAGAAAAGATGCAAAACCTTCACTCAAATTGTTGAAAGGATGCACAATCTTTGCTGTGTTTGCAAAAAGGATGCACAACCTTTACTATCATTGCAGAAAGGATGCATAACATTCACTGAAGTTTCAGAAAGGATGTATAGTTTTCGCTTTGTTTTCAAAAAGGATGCCCAACCTTCGTTGTGGTTGCGGCAAGGGTGCATATCATTGGCGAGGCTGCTGAATGATGGCAGTGTGCTCTATCAGAGGGCCTAACGAAACGAAGGGGGACGCGTCTTCTTCCCTTGTGTCACCAATGTGATTTACTTCCTTTCGGCAATCAACACCGTGTGCTTTGCGACAATCGTTGAGAGTCCACATCATTCGCTGATCATTACGACCGCCCTACCACCATGGTGATGTTACATCACATACACTCACCCTAGGCCAGGACCATTAGTCAAAAGATATGAACAACCCGGACAAAAATAGTAGAAAGCTGATTTTTTTCTGAAGACCTTTATAATATCTTACTTATATCAATGGCACAAAGTTCTGCAAATTCTAGCTGGTGGCTTTTTCAAAATGGCCGCCATATCCAAGATGACCGCCGGCGTTTCGGTAAATTATTAAATTATTTATATTTTTTTTAAGTTTATCATTTCATGTCATATATCAAATGAAAGCTTTCTTCAAGTGCATTCCAAAACTACATAGTTTTTCCACATGGGGCGATTAGTGTATCCATTATTGGGTTTTGAAACACACTCAACAGGCGTTGCTTTAGTGGTTCAAGAGGAACATCCTTGAAGTTTTGTCGATAATTCGAAGGCTTCAGCTATAGATGATATTGTAGCTTCAGTATCCAACAGTGCCTGGCTTTTATCCCTTTTACTGTGATTTCTTTTAAATTTGGCACCCAACGTGGGGTCTGGGCAACTCGCTAGTGCTCACTACACCCTAGGTACGTCGAAATGAGGTGCTTGCTAACTCGCAAAAGCTTGACTCTGTGGAGGGGGTGTATGTGGCAGGGTGAGATGAAAGTGTTCCTACTGGATTCCTACGGGGCTACTGGTCCCGGGTTCGATTCCCACCGGAGGTGATCTCACAATCACTTCTGTATAGTGTGCAGTCCAAGTTGACAATCATGAGAAGAGTACAATCACTAGTTTGCCTTTTGTAAATCAAGATCCTTCCCGGCCCGACACCATCCACTCTGACCTGTGTTTTGCACAACAATTGGCCAAAAAGCGTGCATTTGCCATATCATATTTGATCTACTTCTGTATGTCAGAGCAGTTGAAATTGTGAAATCTTCAAAGCTGAACAAGATTATTATTCACCTTGGAGGTATTAATTTACTGATGTCATATATGTGATCGATCGGATAGGTGGTGGCATGGAAGGCAGTGGGTTGGAAGATTTATGGGCAACTGTGTAATTCATCTGATAAGTGGTCATGCATATACCTGATCCCAACGTGCCCATTTTCTTTCTTCATGTCATCATGTCTACTCTGTTTGTATGGATGATTAAGATGTCACTCTGCTCAGAAATGTCCACTAATCCCTGTTGAGAACGTTCTACTGATACAGTCACAGATGACGAATGTGTTCAAAATCTCAGACAGGTAAAAACCTCTGCCAATGCGAGTAGAACAGGCAAACACTTCAACTGTTAAGCAAGTATCAATTCTACTTTAAATCCGAGCTGAATGCACAGGAAATTGGATTTGCATCTTGATGCAATCACAGAAATGGTTCCACTGTTTCATGCTGCAGGTCATCTTGCTCATGCAAAGTCTACTCGCCTCTATGTTGACCAGATGGTCTTATGACCAATCCTATAAGTACAGACAAATTCTGGAGTTGGATTATCTGGAGATATGACACTTGGCCATGGCACCAAGGATAGCACTTTTCTTAAAATGGGTCCATTCCATGCCACGCTGCATTCCAATATGTGATGTACACACACACACTTGCGCTCGAGTAGCATGTCTAGAGATGCGAGAAACTATGAAACATATATTCTTGAACCGACTGAAAATGCACGAGGTTATTGCTAGAAAATCGGCAAATACAAATCAAGCAATTTCATTTGGAAGCAAAGCAGCATTAGCTATAACTGATCAAATGTATGTAAACGTAGCCAAATCACAGTGAGGGGGGTTGAAGTGAAGTAAATTCAACAATGCTATTCATGAGAGTCACATGTGTGATTCAAGTCTAGTCCAGAAATGAAATTATATCTCCTCCACGAGTTTGCAAATCAACCGCCCTCGTATTTAAAAAAAATTCTCTGCTAAAGGAAAACACAAATGGTATAATGGCAAATCTTCTCATATCACTGTGAATTCTGTGGTTGAACTACCGAGATATGCACTCTTTGTCTATGATGGTGGTCACCTTCTCCGTTGTCTTTCCTGACTTGTTGATGTTACATATGGTCAGATCTGTGACCATTATATATTGCACATAATGAATAATTGTGGTCCAGAACCCATAGTAGTGTTTGATGGATATGATAATATCCCATGTGTAAACAGTTTTTAGGGCATCAACAGACATCTAATGTTTGCACATGCAGCTTCTGGTTGTGACACAATCTCAACTCTCTATAATCAAGGAAAGAATAAAGCTCTAGCCCTCCTGTTGGACAATGCTCAAAACAGGGATTCTTTGGATATGTTCGATCAGCATGGACGTTCCAAGGGTGACATAACTTGTGTTTGAGAAACATTTCTCTTGCAAATCTATGTCTCTGGACAAACATCGATGCAAAAAGTATTTCAAATCAGTCCATAGAGCTAGATTATCATCCACTTTCAAATTGGTATCACTCCCTCCAACATCTTCCAGAACATACCTTACATAGACAGACATGTAGCAAAAGCAATGAAGTTGTAAAAGTTATGAAGATTATTGCTTGTGGATGCAAGACACGGATTGTCGGAACTAATGAACTAGTTTTAAAACTAGGTTAGAGTGTTCAAGCTACTGGATGTCATGGAAACTGTTACAGTATTTCATGTAAGTGACTTACTGTGAATATATGATATATGTAGTTTGCAAGGATTATAGTTATTATTACACTACATTTCCTTTCTACAATAATGAGTTGCACATTTCTGAAAAGAGTAATAGCCTTTCTTGTGATACACTACATGCCATGATTGGCACAAATGTATTATACAAGTGGATAATCCAGCAAATTCCCGTCAAAAACGGCCGCCATTTGGAAAATGCCACCAGCTGGAATATGCAACTATGGAAACTTTATAACAGAAAACTCCAAATGCACGAATGTATTTCTATATGTTTTAATCATCAATACACGTAATATGATTTTAATGTATCATCATTAATCATGTTAAGCATGGTTTAGGCATGGAAATTATGTTTTAAAATAGTAAACCGAAAAAAGGTATCGGAGACATTTTCAAAACCCAATAATGGATAAACTAATCACCCCATTTGGAAAAAAATATGTAGTTTTGGAATGCACTTGAAGAAAGCTTTCATCTGATATTAAACATGACATGATAAATGTAAAAATTAAAATAATTCATTAATTTACCAAAACGCCGGCAGCCATCTTGGAAATGGCGGCCATTTTGAAAAAGCCACCAGGCTAGAATTTGCAGAACTTTGTGCCATTGATATTAGGACACTATTTTTAAGGTATTCAGAAAAAAATCAGCTTTTTACTTTTTTGTTCCACCTTATGTCTAATGGTCCTGGCCTACCCTGGGACTTTACAACCGAATAGCTAACAAATTATGCGCCCTCGAGTCTTGTTATGAAGCATTTAGCTAAGGACAGGGTTTGGTATGAGATGCTGAAGTACGTGTTAGAACCATCCTTTATCCATCGTACGCTCAGCTCAATGTAAGAATTGCCATTCGAACAAAAGAGGCAGTAAACAGATGAGAGAACCTATAAGCGATCATCGACCTTCACATCACAGCATTTGATTGGCTGAAACATTACATGGTATGTTAGTAAAAGTATCCAGCCTACGCCAAAACGAGAGTAATTGGGCTGAGGAATCAGAGTATTGTATTTTGGTATCGGATACAAATACATTGGTGGAGCAGGGGCTTAGTATTGAGATTGCAAAAAATAACCTGTTACCTGACTGTCGGAAAAGCATGACCTTAGAGTCGTAATTGCAGATAGCTTTCTGTAATATCTCATTTGAGAGGCTCACAGGACGAATCAACGTAGTACTATGATTGGCTTACACAAGTCAAGAGCGGGTAATTTGAGTATGACATATCCTGATGACAAATACCAGGGTTGAGATTGTCCTGGGTGATCCCGTATGTATTATACTTTTGCCAATCTTCTGTTTTCACTCTGCATCCCGCTGATGGAGGGAGGGAGCAATTACATAAGTTTACACAAAATTCGCCCTGGCTATTTTGTAACTCGAAAGAGGCCCAAGTACGGTCAGCCTGCACAAAGGTAACTTATAAATACATTCACTTCATTTCTGATGTTGATGGCATTGACAAAGTGAAGTGACCTAGGAATTCCGCCGTACAAATAACATGTTTTCCCTGTACTTAGCTTTTACCTAGTTGTTTTTGACTAGCGATGGAGTATCCCTTGCCCAGGTGGTTGTCTATGACGTCAAGAATGTCTTCCGATCTGACGTCATCAAGCCCAATGTCGCCTAACTCCTGGTTGACATGTCTGTGCACAAACTCTTTATCATAGTTGATAACCACGCCATGCACTCTGCAGAAATAATTTTTAAAATAGAGCTTTGTAGCTCATCAAATGTAAGCATTAACCTAAATAAGTTTCAAACTGTAAAAAAAGAAGCATTTATCAGGTATGACAAATGTTTAGTACTTTACGGAATTAAGATGAACACGAAGATCGTGGGTCCTGTGACAATTAAGAATCCCCATTGGCCAAGGAATATGTACATAAAGGTTCTAGAGTCACTGTTTCTGGAGATATCGAAACAGCGAGAAGAACGGACGGAGGCCGTATGCCATGTCATGCCATAAGTCAATCGATTATATGTGTAATGTTAAAATATTGGTTGTTAAGGTATACCTTGGAGAATTTAAACCATGATTTATATGCAATAAGTTGATTGTTTATATGGAAGTCACGTTGTACCCTACAATCATATGTTTCTTTGATCTTCCTATTGAACAGATGGTCACTCAAATGATATTTTATTAACGCTTCATTCACGTTTACTTTATTAATGGCATGATCATCTTAATAGCAGTTGTTTGAGAGGCACGTTAATACAGGTATGGCTATTTATGAATATAACTTTTTTATTACACATTTGCGACGATAAGGTTCTTATACCGTTTCCCTCTATGTTCGAAAACGACAAAGACATTACTTTCTAATAAAGAAGTTGCCCATAAAAAAGTAATATCTCATCAATGACGGTTTAGATGTAAAAGAATAATCACGCCGCTGGGGTTTAGTAGAAAATGTAAAACCCCAGGGCTGAGGTTTTTTACCCTGATTGTTTTTGTCGGTTATTTTGCTCTGTCAAACCCGAGGAGAAGTTTATGTTGTTCGATCAAAACTATGGGGAAGAGGGAGGCAAGACCGACAGCTACACATCATAAAACACGGATGGTTTGTGGATAACGTTGGGTACTGAATTTACTGAAATTGAATCGTCGGCCTAGATATACGCTCAGGCCCTGCTGGACAATAACCTCCGTGGCAACTTAATAACGTGTACTACTAGCATTTCAGACTGATGGTTTACTTTAGCCCTATCTCTAACGTGTGTTAGATCCGCACTGGGTCTTAACATTTGACACATTTATCTCTTGTCACACGACCAAAACTCAAATGAGGTTAAAATGTTGAAGCTGCTCAAAGATCATTTTATTTGAAATTTAGATTAATTTTACAATATCTGATTCATGGTACGTTCCTCCTTAATGTGTGTTGCTTATTAAGAGAAATGAATGTGCTCCTAAAGGGTTCATTGCGGTAGTTGTATTAGAAAACAATATTGTCATAATAACCAGAATTAATATTTAGGATTTTATACGAACATATTTCCACAAACATCGTCTGCCTAGCAACCGTTGTATCAACGAAAGTAACGCAGTTCGTCTGCTGTGACGTCATAAAACAATTGTTCACGTCACTCGTTTTAACTCAGGAAATGCAAAATCACAATTTTTCGTAAAAGGCATATGACACAATTTCTCTGATAAGTTTAATTTTCGTTATTGAAATCTATGTTTAAAGTAATACTTACCTGAATGGGGAACCAGCAAGGTAGTTAGAAATACACACACCAGCCACAGTACCAGAACTTCCACAGGGGAGAACCACGTCATCGTATTGGTCAAATGCTCCCTGTAAAAACACGGGGGTTCCTTGCAGGTAGAAACTGTCTTTGCCGTAAATAATCAAACATTTTTACTTCACTTCATATATAGTGTGTTAGGCTGTCTTAAATAGCAATCTGTAATGATAGATACAGTGTGGATCATCTGCAGTGTTTTTGGCTTTGACGTATCCCAAGTCTCAGGGGCAAGACGCTCAATATAGTACGTTATCTACCTATATGATATAAAAGGACAGACACCATCGGCCATCTTTGATTCCCGCAGGTGCCCGGAAAAGGTGAAACGTTTTGAAACATACTCTGACTGATCCTTTTTCGGGCATATGTTAAAATCCAAGATGGCCGGTCGTGTCTTACCTTACGTTTATATGTTATATAGATAGGTAGGTAAATATATGTATAGTAATGTATGTGTCTTACCTGTTTCTGCAGTTGTGCAATGATATTCATTGATCCAAATAAACCCACTGTGTTTGAGGCACCTTTAGGAATGAAATAGGACTTCTCACCCCTTTCTTTCCTGTAAGATTAACTACAAATTGGATGAAAACTACATACCAAAGTTTTCAGAGAAAGTTATGGCAATCAATGTGGTATTAGTGAATGTTTAGAAATTGATTTGATGGTACGTATATATTAACATACATTTCATAAACGAATCTGACATGGAATACATTTATTTGTCAAAAGCAAAGAACATCCATAAGCAACATCAATCAGGATTTATTTTAAAAAAATAACATGGGAATATCCGTTATTTTATTTTAGTCTTAACCTGAACTGAGAGTTTTCTTTACATTCTGCTTCTTCGGGGTATTTTAATCCGTTACACTACTAATACCCCGAATGTGTTACGTATCGCTATTTATAGAATGTATAGTGTCAACCAATGACATGTCGTGATTTGAAAGTTGAGGATCGCTCATCGATCTTCTCATCCGATTGCCAAAATTGCTCGATTTGAAGTCATATCATCAGCTCGTTATTTTTAGCCGATACGAGCACACACATTATATTAGGAAGTGTAACGGATCTCTTTTTTACTTATTTTACAACTTTACAACAATGATAAAATATATTTTGATAGAATATCCACAAAGTAACATAATTTACCATAAGATAATATATCAACTTGTCTTAAAATGCCGGAGCAAGTGCTATTAATGGTTTCACTTCTCATGGTCTTAATTTGAATGAACGTGCTCAAGTCATTATCACGCTGTGAAAAATGAATTCATCAAACTATATATTACCTTCAATAACATGTTTCAAATGGACTATGTTACCATCATGTATTGATAACATAATATATTATGTATAAACCTTGAACATAGGAAGTACGTACCAATTTTATCCACACACCAAATTTTATTGATTTTAGATGATATTCCAAAAATGACTCATAATTGGCTATTATTTCACACCCCACAGTTTAAACTTGTTTTGGCATAATGAAGTTTCTTAATGAATATTTGTGCTTATATATGCAATTCGTGACCTTTTTAACGCGGCAAAGGGATGTGTGACTTTAAAACTACGTACATTTGTAAGTAATTAAGATAAACAAACATCAATATTTTTTCTTGGATAAAAATGGTTAATTTGATAATACACAAAATTAGATAATTTTATTTATGTACTACAGGTAAAAAAACATACAGCTGGAGTCCAATAGACCCCCATAAGTCGTACGAGGGAATAGACCCCCATAGTTCGTACGAGGGTTAAACAGACCGACACTGTCATATACCGCTTACATGATTCTGTTGGCCAGTGCCTGCATGCGAGGATACACTTCCTTCGGTTCATCTTTCGGTACCGGAACTAGATACATATTGGCCCCTGCCAGACGGTTGAACATCATGTTGCCATAGCAACCAAGCTCTGAAGTCTCCTGAATGGTAAACGATTCCTTGTTATAAACACTTGGTGCACTTGCCTTATATTGAGTGTGTTCTTTCATGTCGTGCATAACAAACAAGCAGAATTCATGTTCTCGAAACAATTGTCACTTTCCTCATTAAGGTAATTTTGTTATTGATTTCAAAATCAAGTTTTGTGGTCATTCACTTTTTTAGCTGTGTGTTAAATCTAATACCGCTCCACGTTAAGGAACAAACCAAAAGATAATGAAGTCGTTGAGAAGTGGAATACATCGGACAAGCAATAGTTTACGGATAACAATTTATTTCTTGTCAACCACGGGTTCGCATTGCTCACCCATAAGAAAGACGGATCATTTCATTTTTGCTGCGCAACATAGTTGCGCTAAACTTACGCTCAACATACACGACATATTTCAGGGCATAAACAATACATATTAATACATATTATACATAACTAAAGATTCATATATTCATTGACACACTGATACATTGTAAATCATACACATTTAAACACTTCTTATTTTGTCATTTATATACTTTACTTTATTAAGAAATCCTGATCTATTTTATGTTTAAAAAAGATGATTCCACATGTCGACTCATTTCTCCAATAGCTACATTCAAAACTAGGTGTAGAAACGTTAATTTTGTCATGTACATATAGTTGAATATATAGTACCTTGACATCAGACATAAGAAAGAGGTGTGGTTCGAGCCCGAGCTGTCGACAGGAGAGGGATGTAGCTCGACACAGATTGGACAATGGGCTTCCGCACGTGATCACGTGCTTACACCCTGTTGCTATGGCATCAGCCAATAGGAATTCGAGCTTTTCAATCTGCAAGCCACAAGACATGAAGAACACGTTTATTGTTATGATTGAGATATTAATACACAGTAGCGTCAATGTTAGAATCAACATACATAGAGATAGACCGCGGAGTGACACAATGATTAATAATATCATGAATCAATCACTGTTTTTGAGGAAACATATTTCATTCACACAATTTCAGAATAACGACGATTTTAGATTGAGTAAATTAATCAAATGTTGCTTGTTAACTTACTTACTTACTTACTTAATTACTTAATTTCTAAATTAGTTATGTATTTATCAAGTCAAGGACGTTACAATATATGTCCTTGATTAAGTGAAGACATTTTATTTTATGAAAAATAAATCCTCTAGTGTTGTCATTTAGTAGTTGAAGTTTATATAGGAATTATTACATATTTAAAAATATAAACCAATTCAATAACTAAAATTCTGCATGTCGACAATTTATCATGTTTGTATATGTCATCGACAATAAAAATAAACAAATCTGACAAATGTTAAAACAAATTCCTAGAGGACATTAGGTAACAAAATCATTAAATGAATCCAGGACTAAAAGTGCTGACGGCGTTGTATGGAAAAATTATAAGCATGTACAGACTCGCCGAGAGTACCCAGCAGTCACAGAATGAAGCAGTCTACGTACCTTGTTCCCAGACAGAGTACACCCAGTCATATCATGGCGCTTGATTCCAACTGTAAATTCTTCGGGGACACTCGGGAGATTCCATTCATGGACAGGGGTGATACCTGCGGTAAGCTGAAACATAAACTCACGGGCAAAAGAAAGTATAGGTACAACAACGCAAGATATTTTAATCAGCGAGTGATGAACAAGATTGAAACATTAATATTGTTACACTATGTCTCTAAAAGCAAACTAAGTTTGTCTGTAAATTCGTCGTTATAGAATCTCCTTAACCAGGCGAGATAGGGAAGTGAAATAGAGCTTTCAGGCTTGTTTTTGACGTCCTACAGCAACGATGCGTCATTGATTTAAAGTCAAAGGAAGTACATTATGTCGATACCATCTTGTACTAACATAATTTCCATATTTCATAAATTTTTACCTTAAATACCCAGAATAATTTCCAAAATTACCTTTTGAAATAGCTATTTCAGCACCCCATGTGTGTATGAACAGATATGAAATATTAAGTATCATACTCTCATGAATGAAATTGTGTACATCTTTTAACGTGATATATCCTCATCACAAACATTCAAAACCGAGTTTATCCGGCAGAAATATTTTATGTTTTACTCTGTTGTAAAGAAGATATACTTTCTTTTGCCCGTGAGTTTTTACGAATACATGACTAATTAGCGTTAGCGTTAATCAATGCAATATACTGGACCAAATAAGTTAGGGATATTAGATGTTTTATGATTAATATTTCATTAGTATGTATAGTAATAAATACGTCAGTATTCAGAAGTTCAAAATTTCAAAATATACCTAATTATTTGTGTCCAGTATATATGTGAATATATATAAATCTCATCTCGTGAGGCAGAAAGTTGTATCCTTCTACTATCCACTCTTCTACCTCTCTCGATGACATTGCCATAGAAGAAATACATATATATTTTATATTTGCACTAACATTACATGAATATGCTCGTTGGCTATTGACGACCTGTGTTTTTTTGTGGAAACTAGACACTGTAGCTAAGTAAGAAGGCATTTTTCGGCAATTATTGTATCAATGCACATGCCATATAAGGGGTGCTAAACGACCTTCTATTTAATATCATTTTTATTAAACGAGTTAATGATTTGATTGGTGACGAACGAAAGCGAGTTTGAGACCTAACTCATCAAAAAGATCATAATGACGTCACAACTGCAGTCATACTTGTAGTGATATTACATTAGTTTAATATTGCGTTAAAACATTACAAGGCAATATTTTCCACGGGGAAACTCTGATGTTAATCCAAAGCATTTAACCATCAACAGGAATATCTCCTCCAATTGTGTTATGTTTTACGCTCTCGTCCCATATAAGTAGATAATATACATGGATGTACATGACACTATATAGTCGCCTGTATTGACTTACGTGCCCATGAATATTCGTTCTACAATTCTACACTGCTAAAAAAAGATAAGCACCATGTGATTTTTGCCATGCGATTTCATTTCAAAGACGAGTTACTGAGAACTAAAACAACAAACGTTTAAAGGAAAAATTGTAACAGAAAGACCATTGTCTGCTGGGGGGGGTGCAGCTTTGACAAAATTCCATATCCAGTACAAGTGGTAGGAACAAAGGTGTTGAATAGTCTTAGCACCTCGTGCCTGAATGGCTGGAGTCATTTTTTCTCTGCATACCCCTTTAAAACCTTCTGAATTGTATCATAGGGACTTGCTGCTTCTCCCCACGTAAGGCTGCCTCTAACTCTCTCAGGTATTGTGAAGCAGGGTGTCTTCTACCAATCCGTCGGCCATTTTGGTCCCAGACATGCTCAGACATGTGCCGGCCATGGGATCTCCACCATGCTGTACGGTTGACATGACATTACTTGATGTGTAGCGCGTGTTTGTAGCCCTTCACATTCTGAAACGCTCATCAACAGTGTGTCGGACCAGCGAATCCTCCTCCATGAACTCACGTTTTATCGTTGCCGACTACAGAGTAAAACCTAATGTTAAGTTTGTGTCCATCTGTCACGTATGGACGTCTGGTGATTGTTCTGGTCCTCAATTTAAAGCTTTGAGATGGTTGAGCACAGACAGGTTACTTGAGAGGCGATTGTGCAGACCAAAGGCCTGTTTCAGAGCGGTACTTGAGGTGAAAGGCTAGCGCAATAAACCACTTTCTTGTTGAGGTGTGGTTGCGGTCGGGACGGTCCCATACATGATTCGTGTGTACATGTTTTCCAACTAGTTTTTATACCAATTTCCTTGTAGGACAGTCTTGCTGAACTGTATATTCTTTATTCAGGTGTATGTAGGCCATCGGCCCATTATACGTATTACACCATACAGCTAACAAGCGGCCATTGCGTTGCTTATTCGCATAGAAAATGTACATAGCCAGGTTACGCAGAACACTGGAGTGACAGACATCAAGGCATTAAATGAAGGATAAGAATAGTAATTTGCAGGATTATATAACTTACGAATATGATTGTAGGCAGAACATATTAGGATAAAATGAAAAACTCGTTCTCAGGTTCCTAGGCGTTTTGGTATATCTACTCGTTTCAATATTTTATTGATGTGAGCTGCAACGGAACTAGGCAAGAGCAGTACGAAAACGTTTGATACTTATACAGCTTAGATATAATTCAGAAGAAAATACATGTTTATACAATGAATACGAATACGTTTTCGAGCTTGAAGTCAAACATTCATGCCAGCCCTGTATGTACATATTCTGAGCCCTGGTCATGATTTCAGACAGAAAAGAATCACAATGGGAAATGTATTGATTCTCCCATACGTAACCAAAACCCATACTATTAAATAGAAATCGAAGTTTAGAGGCCCAGGATTTACCATATGAAACATCCAGCAACATTAAATTGTAGCACTTTCTGGGGAAACGAGATACCGGCATATTTAACTGAGCCCAATAATCTGCCATATCTGTGGTTTCGACAATCTTCTTCATGCCATTCTTCAATAGAAGTCAAATGGAAATGACATTAAAGTCCAGAAGACTGGTTACTCATTTCGTACCAAAGAGTAAAACTGCATCTTGCAAACCCGAGGATGAACTAACCAACAAACCACCTTTGTCAACACGGAAGTTGTATTGAAGATGTACGATTATGAATTTCGGAGTACATTTTCTGTTGTGTTTATTTGAAATAAGACAAAATTATCAAAAACAAATGCAAATTTTAAGAAATATGATTTGTAAAGAAGTCTTTAAAAATCATTATTATGCCCCTTTAGGCAGAGAAGGTCCTTCCCTACATTTCCATGAATCAGTTTTTCATATTTCAGTGTGCTTAGTATTTCGTGTTTCAGTTTGATTTTTTCTTGTTTTTTTTATATTTGATTTTCAGTACAATTTTCTGTGGCTTCAATTTGAGATATCCAATACACTATGAAACCTATTTTATGTCCCCTATGGACCACCGTAGAATCTAGTTTCTTTGCTTCAGAAAAGACGTTCATTGTTACCAAAACGTTCATGACACCACAAAGGAAGGTGTACAGTATCTGTACCAGGGTACACCTTAGTTTACCGTATTACTTGAATGGATTTTAAATCATACAGAGTTCATTCATTGAATGATAATTTTTATTAAGTGGAGTTCGCGGCTGTCTGGTTATCCATCCCTAATGCGAGTATGCAAGTACACAAATACATTAATTATGGTGGCTTATTTCTACCATTCGCATCTTCGTCCGAGTCAAAGAAGAAGAAGAAGAAAAATAGTTTATTAAAGTGTCGCACAACATACAACATCGGATAATGATGACAATGATATATAAATAAAAATAAAATTGTGTATGTTGCTCGGCCAAGCATGGCCTACGGGACACTATTCTACATTTAAAATCATATACAAAGATATTAAAACACATTTATACAATAAAATAAATATCATAAGAAAACAACTGACTAACTGAAATAGTAAGTAAGAAAGAAAACAATTTAAAAATAAAAAAAATAAATAAATAAATAATTAATAAATAAATAGATAAATAAAATAAAATAAAATAAAATAAAATAAAATAAAATAAAATAAAATAAAATAAATAAAAACAATGATGATAATAAATTAAATTATATTAAATTTAAAGAACAAAATAAAATACTAATATAATTTAATAGAGTAAAACATACAAACACTACAAGAGTCATTCATACATTGGAAAGTCGGCGCTTATACATTAATGTTGTGGAAGAGGCTAGCGATGAAAGAACATGTTTAAAAGTCATTAAAGTAACATATTTATCTTTGGAATCTAAATTAGTGAACACAGGTAGGTAATTAGCAACTTCAACAAATAGCTTATATATCTTAAATCAGAATACAAAATTACAGTTTATCATAAAATGAATTTCATCTTCGATTGCATTACAGTTGCAAAAATTACAAATTCTGTCACTAAGAGGGGTGACAGGCCTAGAAAATCTTCCCAATTCTATAGCTAATGGTAAACTTCCGCATCTTAACTTACTCATATTACTACGCTGATATTTAGAAACACTAAGTACATAAGGTTCAACCTGTAAATAATCTTTTAAAAGTCTGTAAGTTCTTAATTTATTTCCATTTAATAATCCTCTATCATTCCACATTATACCTAACCACTCATCATAATCAATATCCAACAGATAGTCCTTAATAACAGGAAAATCATGTTGTGTAATGTTAAACACTTGTACAGAAAGTTGCATATTATTCAACATTTTCAAAACATTATTAATCCATGACTTTCTAAAACTTAACGACCATTTATACATTACATATGGAATTCTAAATTCCTCTTAGGATAACAATTTAATCCAAAACCTTACAATTTCCATTTTCTCTTTGGTAAAAGATGATAACCAACCCATTTCACCCCTTACCGCTACATTAGAAATCTTACAACCAACTCCTAAGAAATACCTCCCCGCCCGGTTCTGTACTGCATTAATACATGAAAATTCCCTTACTCCCCAGATAGCACTACCATATAATAAAATTGGCTGAACAAGATTGTCATACAGTTTGCAAAATACTTTATACTCAAAACCACCAACTAGCTTTGATTTACGAATTATTACACCAAGTCCACGATGAGCTGATTTTGCTAATTCCTTAGCTGTAAAATTTAAGTTAACATGCTCGTCTAACCAAACACAAAGATACTTGTGTGGACTAGAATAATGACTAATATCATCACCAATTGTAAATACAGTGTCCGATCTAGTACAAGACCCAGGGCGATAGTGTACAATTTTTGTTTTTGAAATATTAACTAAAGAGCGCCACTTAGAACACCACTTGGCAACACAATCTAACATTCTCTGCAGGGACTGCTCATCAGGTGCCACTAATGCTACATCATCAGCATACAGTAGAACACTTAACATATTGCCATTAATGTCAACACCACATTTTAAATCTTCTAATTCATTAGCTAAATCATTAATATAAATGGAAAACAGAGTTGGTGACAACACACAACCTGACGTACGCCAGATTAAACATCAAAAGAGTCTGTAAGAGTACTGTTAATGCTCACCTGTGCTGAAGTATTATCATACATACATTTAACAGCATTGAAAAATTTACCCTTAATACCGAGTTTTAACAGTTTATACCACAAACATTTTCTGTTCACCTTATCAAACGCTTTCATTGCGTCTATAAAACATACAAAAGTTGATTGTTTAACAGATTTTCTATTATTAATTACTGAATACAAAGAAAATAGATGTTCCTGTGTAGACGCTTGGAACGGAAACCATTTTGAGATTCACTTAAAATATCGTTAGTTTCAAGCAAGCTACTCAAGCGAACATTCATAATATCAGAAAATATCTTACATGGAACAGACAATAAAGATATGCCCCTATATTCAAGAGGAATCCGTACATTTCCACCAGCACGCTTCTCTTATAAACAGTACCCTTGGATTTTTTCACGTTAAAATATCCCATACAGTGGCTTTGTGGCAGGGTCGCGTGTTCAGAATTGTACTTAACACTCTCTCACTTAAAATGTACCTCTGTTCAGTGGTATAACTGGGTACCTTTTTTTAAGTGAAGGCATACTGTATGTTTTACCAAGCGCACTATTTGTATACTTCCTGGTGATTTGAAAATAATAATATGGAATGATAGAATCTTTGGACCAGGGTAATGTAAACTCAACCGCAAAAGAAACGTCACCATACAAAACACAAGATAATTCAATCCAAAAGTGATAGACACGACTGAAACAGGGGTACATCATGTCTCCAGAAGCAAACTAAACTAAATTGGAAATTTCAAAACAGTATCTGTCTATATTCCTGAGAAACATACTTTTAAAAATCGTCGTTTTCATATCTTGTTAACTAGACGAGATAGGAGATGCAAAACTGGCTTTTTGGGCTTGTTTTATCACGTCCTACAGTAAAGACTCGTCAACAAATTTAAGTCCAAGAAGGTTATTTATGTCGATTATATCATTGATTAATTAAAATTCTACATTTAATGCATGTTTAAGTTAAATGCGAACGCTCTGGCCAAAAGCCTTTTTGAAAAACCGATATCAGCACCCAAAGTGTACTTGAACAGATGTAAAAATAAAATGTGTTAAAATGTATGTGTTAAATGTAGCTGGTATTACTCACAATAATTCATTACTGTATTACTGTATTAAGTAAGTCACATGTCATATCTTCAAATCGTAATACCAACTGTAGATGATGTACAACACATCGAAGATAAGACTTAAATGTCACATATTTACAGCTGGACTGATTAGTATCGCGGGTCAAACGTGTCAAAGAACTGGGACACAGTGACCAGGGAGATATTGCCTCATTCGGACTCGATATTTAAGATTGTCGTCAGTTAGAAGAACATACATAATATATTATATATCCATACATGCAGTTCCAAAACCAAAATAAAACAATTACATAGTTTCAGAAGATTATATTTGATTGAAAACAAGATAAGACGAATGGATCGATGTGGTAATATAAAGTTATAATATATTTGGATATTTGAGTCCTGCTTTACACAATTCGGATCCGAATACTTGCGTTCACGTGGGAACACAGAGTTGAACGGGAACTGTGTGCACCTGCAAGTCGTTGTATGTATAAATGGTTTAAACATGATTTAAAATGCCAGATATGTAGAAATTATGCAATAAATAATATGCTATGACAGCAGTCTGACAGGCATTCCGAAAAACTGCAGTAACGATATGGCGTAATTTACGTATTGAGTATATCAGGCTGGGATGATGTATTAGAACTAAATATTTATGTTGAATATGGAGAAATACATGTATATTATGTAAATTTATACACGTAACACAGTGTGATTCATGTTGTATATAATGTGAAATATGGGCTGGAAGGCCTACAATTGAAATAAACATAATTATTATAATTAACGTATGATCAACTCTTGATTATATATTCAGCTCTAGTGACGTTTCTATGAAGTTCATGCTATCGCTTGCTATGCTTCAAAACATTAAAAAATTGATTTATGGAAATAAACCGCCCCATTGTTGTTGAACTTCACTGGTAGGGGGAACATGAGGCAAACTAAAGTTCGAATAATAACTCCAAAGCTTTAACTAAATACCTGTATAAAGCAAACAGGTTTCACTTCATATAACGTTTATGCAGCATACCTGTGTCACAGTGACAAGTATTTTTCCGAGTTATAAATAGTACAGAAGATAACACAACGATGTCACCTAATACAAACTTTCCTTGAGAGACATTTTTTTTTTATAAAAGACTGGTCCCGATTACAAAATACTCTGATCGTATAATAACTCAATAACTTAAGTACAACATTACATATATATATATATTATGTTGAAGACTTACCTCCACTCTGTACTTTGGTATATGTTTCAGGCCCTTTGCCCAAACGGGTGGGATATACTCCACGAGATGTTTCTTCATATCTTGTCTGAGGATAGTGTGTATGTACCTCAGCAATATCCTACCTTTTACCATGCGTATATGGGTCAGTGTGTGAGCTTGATTGTGTGTAGCAATATTCACCTTGTTATAATACAATATGAATGCTAGTGCGCAGCCGAATGTTTTATGTTCTACCTGTATCTCAGGAAAGGGTCTCCGTGCCTGTTGCTTATGTGCGCATGTCAAAACGTGAAACTGTCTCTCTCTGTGTCTCTCTGTATCTGCCTGTCTCTGTACGTCTAACTGTATCTGTGTAGGCCTCTGTGCCCCACTGTATCTCTCTATATATATATATATATATAAATTTGTTTTCGCTCTCTATTCCAAAGTGTTTTTTCAACCTGAAAGACATTGCAAATAACTTTGTGAGAGAAAATTCTTATGATGTACGTAACGTTTGCATGTAAGTTAAAAGTATCGTGTCTGACGTATCTAAATTGACAATGACAATAAACACAACTGGCTCTGTATACTTTGTAAGAAGTGAAGATAGAATGTTTATTTTTGGAAAATTCTGATAGTCCAAGTGGATGTTTGAGTATAATAACGCATACTGCGTAGACAAGTATTGCAACGTTTACCCGAAGTACCTTTTGAGGATGAGTTAGTTTAAGTACAAAGCTGTACTGTATACAATATTAAAACAAGGTCACGTCGTGTTTTTAAGAGTATGTGTCTGTATCTGTCCCTATATCTGCAGCTGTCACTGTAGCTCTCTCTGAATGTAAGCTACTGTTCTGCAGGATAATCCTTTCAATTAAGTGGTATTATCCTTTCAACATGTTAATTCCCGTTTAATGTGCTAGACCATTAGTCTTTTCAGTGAATTGGTCGTATCATTTCAATATCTATTTCCGTTTTAATTAAAATTTTAGTTGATAAGAATTTAATGTTTAAATTTATTTCTCAATGAGTTATATAAAATTAATCATCTATGCGTTACGATAAATATGAATAAGATGATAAAATAATATGGGAGACTATGTTTCAATGCTGTATTTATTATAAACATAACATCTAGGTATGTGTTAAAGGCTATTTTTTTTATTTTAAACCTCCGAAATTTTAGAAAAGCTTTATAATTATATGTCACATAGCATTGCTGTTCCTCGTGGTCGAATAATTGCACATCAATTTTAAATGTAAGTTGTTGTTCATATCTCTGCTGTATTAATGCCGTCAAAATGCCAGTTGATCGAACGTAACCGAATCTTCTCGGCACTTCAATTTTCAGTTCATCAAATATATTTCCTTAACATATCTTTGCTATTACAATATAATTCATGTTCCGATCTTGAATATTTCTAAATTGAATCACAATAATAGTTTACTTCAATTTCGTCTTACAAGGGCCGTTTTATTATCAACTCGAAATCTAGGAGTAAAATCAGATGTGTGAAAAATGTGTTTAGAATCGCCATGCATAATCAGTCTTTAATATGATCATCGTTCAGATTTACACGTATGGAGCTGTCTATAGAAAGATTAAGCAAGGACGGTATGAAAACGGCAAGTCAAGGAATGAAGTACCTCTGTCGTCATCGTCAGTGTTTACTGTTAAAGTGCTTCCTGAATGTCTTGATTTAGAACAATGATGACGTCCAACATTCTGATCATGATTGTTTAAATGTGATATTTTGTGTAGGATCAAAGGGGAGCGTAACGGAAAAGGGGACTATTTTTTACTGTCTTACGGCTTGACCTATTTTAATATATGCAGAATTTAGTATTATAACGTGGTAATTGTATCGATAGTGCAAATGTTAAATGCAATAGAATTTTAATTTAAACATAAACCATCCTCAATCTGTCATTTTCTGTCTGTCTGTCAGTCTGTCTTTTCTGTCTTATCGGTGTAAAGAAACATGGTGGCTTGTTTTAGCTCAACTGGTACAGGACAGGACTCTTACACAGAGATCTCAGGTTCTATTCCGACTTCTGTCACTTGTGTGTCCCAACGTAGGTGATATTTGTAACTTTAATCAAGAATCAGAAATCCATTGGGTAAGATTTTATTTATCATTTCATTTCTGGCGTTCATTGTCATTCCTTGGCAATAAGTTTATTTTTGTACATGAGACCACGTAAAGAACGCATGGTATAACCAAACTATACCATGTCTGGTTTTGCACAGTAGCCTATCTAATACGACCATACATCAAAGCTATGGTAGAATGCGTTGTAAAAGCTGTTGCCAACATAAATTTACATAAAGGTTATTTATCTCATCTCAACTGTAAAATAAGTTTGCACGTTTTTGTAGTTATTGTATGACAACATATTGATGATACGCCCAGAAAATGTTAAATATTGCAATAAAATGCACCGAAATGAAGCATTAGTATTGCAATACATGTATACGATAACCATTCTTCCCTTATTCACAAGTAAAGTAAATTGAAATCACATTCATATATTTTTAAAATATAACTTAAGCCTTATTTCTTGTTCTGATTGT
This sequence comes from Gibbula magus, assembly GCA_936450465.1. Classification (NCBI taxonomy): domain Eukaryota; kingdom Metazoa; phylum Mollusca; class Gastropoda; order Trochida; family Trochidae; genus Gibbula; species Gibbula magus. The sequence goes on from OW388306.1 coordinate 26,769,525, forward strand.
CTAAACATGTCCTTTTATTACCCATATGGTTGAAAATAACCGAGTTGATATTATTGATATGAGCACATGTCACATTTGCCTAGCTACCATTGTTTCACCGCGACTTCCCGTATATTTTGTCGTATGTGACCTAATAAAACGTCACTGTAGCTTTGTGTCGCAAGAGAAGTTGGCCGTTTCCTGACTATTTTGACGCGAATCATATGGAATAGAATAGGTAATAAAGAAAGTATTACACTCAATAGTGTGCCATATGACTTTTACGTAACTCGTGCAAATGTATGACTGTATAACCCTCGCTCTCGCTCGAGCATTAAAAAAATTCACACTCGTTTGGTAAAAATCATATAACACACTTCCTTGATTAATAATCTCTATATTCAGTACATGTTTAATAATTATAATGACGAATGTTCCATTTGTAGTCATCCTTAATTAAGATAATGCACTATAGCAAAGTGATATTACAAGTTCAACATTTACAAATATTTAAAGATTTTGGCTTTGGTTTTAACTAACTATATAATGATTTACGACTATAATATCTAATGAGACTGTCGTTATTCTGAGTGCGCTAGCTCTCCTACGTGTATTACGCTCGATATTGGGAGATGTATCCCCCTGGGATTAATGTATATAGCGTGTTATACATTAACATGAAATACATAACTTACGTAGTTTATCTTACCATAATCATTCAGTCCACGTTTCAGGACACTCACCTGGAGGCACAAATATGTTATACAAATCCCGGTAATCCGGATCATAGAACAAACTAAACAGAGTTTACGGATGGCATTAAGCACAGATGAAATGCAGAAGTTAAACACCTGAACTTTAAAATAAGAAATTTCAGAGATTTCAGTTGATGTAATATGCTTCAAATAAGTTTTCTATTATATTTGTGAAAATTGATAAATTGAAGAAAACATGTTCCTGTACCTGTCTTACTAATTCATCAACGCGGAAACAATTTATTGCGAGTTACCTCCATATATGTTTTTTATATATATCCTTTCATCGATATAATAGTATGTTTTGATTAAACGAAATTATTTATACTTAACTGTTGACTAGACCTACTATGCCTACCTCCTCTCTTGGTATGCTATTTCAACGTTAACACAGACGAAACTTAAAACAATGGAGTAGGGGATGCGTAGAATCCCTCTCCAAAGGGCGGTAAGTCGGCAAGGTCTCGTGACGTCACCACCGGAAGTATTCACTCTCCGAACAGGCCCAAAAAAGCAAGAGAGAGCAAGCGGGGAGGATGGGCGGGCCTAGCGCGTAGGTCTAGTCAACAGGTACGTATAAATAATTACGTTTAATCAAAAACGTACTATCATTTAAATACCTATCTGTTGACTAAACCTACTATGCCTAGAATCCCACTACACGGAGGCGGGTCAGTAGATATGTAGTAAGACGAGACCAGCAACAAGCCCTGAGTGTAAGCTAACCTAAGAGTCCTCCACCCTCCTAAGAGGACTGTCCCCTTCTCGGTCTGGTCGGGGGGACCACCTTCGCCTGAGCGAACACCTGTGGACCCAGCCGAGAGATGCCTTCGAGATCTGCTGTGGAGACATCTCGTAAGTAATGATTGGCGAAAACCTCTGAAGAACGCCAAAAACACCCCGCCATGACCTCTGAGACCGCGATGTTACAGTGGTAAGCCATCGGGTTGGAACGCGATGGAGGAGGCAGGTCAGCGCCCTTGTACGCATCAATGACTGCCGACCTCAGGTATACACCCAACGCTCGTTTGTCCAGCTCTTTGGTGCTCCTCTGTCTGCGGAATAGAGAAAGTACGGCCCGCCTCATCAGCTGCTTGGTTTTTGCAGACAGATAACCCCCCCGGACGTCAAAACGTAGAAGGTCCGCCTGCAACGCATGGATTTCAGAAATCCGAGCTGCGGAGGCCATGGCCACCAGAAAAATGACCTTGATGGTGAGAGGGAGGAGGGGAATGTCGGAGAGCGGTTCATACCTATCAGAGCGAAGATGGTTGAGCACGATGAGCAGGTGGACGAAGCTTAGTCCTGACGTCCATAGAACGGAAGGTCTTAATGAGGCCCTCGAGTGCAACACATCCAAACCTGGCGACCTCTTCCTGAGTACGGAGACACGTTGGTATTAATTGATGACGCCTTAAGATGCCTGGTGTTGTGTAGGTACACTAAGTACTCTGCCGGGACGAACCCCCGCTGAGCACAGAAGGAGGCGAAGGCCTGCCACTGAAAATCATAGAGTTTCCTAGTGGTCTTCTTATGAGAGGTAGCTATGGCATTGGCGACGCACCTTGAGTAACCACTGCTCCTTAACCCTCTCTTAATACAAGCCAAGATCTCTCCTTTGCTGAATCGGAGCAGGTTCCTGATGACAGAGCCGCCGGAAAGGAACGAACCACGGTCGGGCTGGCCACCAGGGGGCGACCAGAAGAAGCCGAACTGGAGACACAACACCCTGAAGACTGCTGTCCAGGTCAACATCGTCCACCAGCTCGAAGAGCCGGAGTGACACACGTAGCGAAGACTCGGCCCTGGTTTACCCCTGCTTGTTTATCGACCAAGCAGCCGCTGAACTGTCCGTGTGGACTAGTAGGCACTGGCCTGGCAAGGGGACCTGCCAGTGTTGAATGGCTAGGCGGACTGCGTCAAACTCGAGGACGTTGATGTGTGAGTTCTGCTCTGACTGAGAGCAGATTCCCGCCACCTGCTCGTGACCCAGATGCGCCCCCCACCCCTGAGTGGAGGCGTCTACATACAGGTGAGCTGAGGGGGGACGAGGCCGAAGTGGAACCCCGGAGAAAACACTCTCGTCCACCCGCCACCTGTTCGTCAACTCCTGTTGTTGTGTTTCCTTGCCGAGTTGAAGCGGAGGCCGGAATGTTTCTCAACCGAGTTCGGATGTCAGCGGGTAAGTCCGTGCGGGACAAGAACTTGCCGTCCCGCCTGACCTTGGTGAGTCCTGCCGAGATGCGCGCAGCGCTAAGCATAACCTGCACGACTCTTCCTGTTATTGAACCGACCCCCCGGTAAAGCCCATTGGCCCCGTACTCCATGCCCGCCTGCTTGGCGAACGCTGTCATAGCCTGACATGCATGGGCAATGGAATCCGACATCGCCAAGATGGACCTAGCCTCTAGGTGACACCTTCCAATCCTCTCGCACACTAGGCCGGTCTTGACAAGGTGGCAGACGAGGGAAGTCAAACTCCATAGTGTCATCGTCAATGACAATTTCCAACGGCAAAAGAATAGGAGAGGAGAGAGAACCGCGAGGAGGGTGACTCTAGCTTTGATTGGGATGGGCAGGTATAAAGTGGATGCACACTAGAAGGAAATCAAAACCTCTCATCAAACCAAAGAAGGGGAAGAAGAGAATCAAATACACATAAAAAAACACTCAAAAGAGAACTACAAAACTTTGGTTGACGGTATTTAATCAAATATCGCAAACTGTGAGAGCTAGCAAAATGGACGCAAAATGGAATCTTGCTCGAGACAAAGAAAGAAGTGACGTCACTGGGGTAGGCCACCTAGCGGGGACCAAGGGTAAAGGGAGGTAACTCTGTTCATTTTAACTGTGTTATATTTGGTCGAGTGATTAATTGAGAGAGACTCAATGGCTAGCTACGGTGAGTTATCAACTAGAGTATGTAAATAATACAAAAAGAGGATTTCCTCTAGAAAATGAAAACAAAAGGAATGAAGATCTCTGTCGACGTCAACAACGAGTTTACTGTCAACGACGAACATTCTGATAATGATTATTTCCATTTGATGTTGTATTTTGGAGCGAAGGAAAGCGTAACGGAGAAAGGGGGTATATTTTACTGTTTTACGCCATGATTCCACCTGTTTTATTACGCATTATGTGTATTTGTATAATGTTGTAATGTCGCGCATAGTTTGATGGTTGTCGCAAATGAATGTCAAGTTTCGTATGTAACAAATAAATCATAAACTGGTGAGTGTTGAATATCGAAAATATTCCATCGATATTCAACACTCACTCGTTATGTAACCTCTACTTACACACTTTGTGTAGTAGCGTTTGTATAATTTACTTGATTCAGCGTTATTCATATTCCCCACCAATAGAGGTTGCTCCACTCGGCGCGTCCATCGTTGGAGCAGAGCAGAGTAACCTCTCTGGGAGCAGAATGCGATATTCATAAAGCACAAATTTAGTTTAAAACTGACGATTGAAGTTTAAACGCTGTAAATGTGCGGGTGCGGGTGTCCGTTACCTTTTAGACAAAAATCCCCTCAGTATTACAAATCTTAACCTTGCCCAAGACCACGGTGACGACATGACCAGTGTGACGTCATGACACTTTGAAATCTTTCAGACCAGAAATAACTAACATACATGTATTCTTCGAATCCCAGAAAACGGAAAAATGGTTCTTCGAATGCTGGCACAACAGAAAGTAGCCAATATGTTTGGAAGTGTAACCGCTTAGGTCATTGAAGTTACTTTTAGTTAGTGAAATGCGTATTTGTACCACTAGATCAGGGGGTATTTTAACAGATATATGTATGCTATATATCACGCACATTTAAAATAGAGAGTTGTGGGATAAACTAGAATAAGCGTTCTCAAAGCTAAACGTTACTATTACTGAATTATCATGATGATAGTCTAAATAGAAATTCCGTTTTGGATACGTCTCTAATGGGGCCACTCCTTCTATGACATGTCTAGTTTGCTAATAACTATATAATTGCCTGAACAACAAACATATGCTGTCCACGTATTTGAAGAATTATAATTTGTATAATGTTAAATGTGTTCGGAATCTATGAGTATTTTGACACATGGGATTGGTAGATACGTTGTTACATGGGTAATTGTTAGTGGCTTTGACGTGGAATTGAAGACCTAAAACTATCAATAATCACATGCATTTGGTATTTCGTTTTCTTGGTCATAATATTGTGTTTGTAGTTAAGTTAAACATATATCATAGTATTAGTCCATGTTTTTAACATCCGGGTGAAACTCAAGGGGGTTATTGTATTGGGGCAGTCTGTTTGTCCGTCCGTCCGTCTGTCCCGGAAACGGTACTTGTGTTCTGTGTTCACAGTCTGTGACCAATCTTTCTGAAACTACCACATGCTTTCGATAATCATGGGTGATACGCATGTGCTGTTTTGGGACCAATTGGGTGAATATTCTCAGAGTTATGGCCCTTGAGTTAGAGCACTCAGTTTTCCGATTTCAGACTGACAGTACATGTGTTCTTTAGTCAACTCCTCCCACAGTTTTTGACCAATCTTTCTGAAACACATGCTTTGGATATTCATGGGTTATGCCCATCTTCATGCACGAATTTACATTTTGCAAGGTGTCGTCCGCACCTTATACTCCCTCATGTCCCTAATTCTTCATTTCTCTGGAAACCGTTTGATAAATGGACACATGGCACAATTTGCATAGAGAGTATATGTAAATTAACACTTACAAGACCTCCCGAGGTGATGTAAATTTACTCCTCATAATACTCATATATGTAACATTATTGACTGCCCCATGTATGATGATATACGATACCCCCTACTTAATAGCAGCTGTCTACAAGCAAACATTGCAGGCTTCTCATCAGTTGAGAAGAATAAAATACTCATGACTATTAGTGATATTCAGCTCCTATTGGGATAATGTGTTTTTAATATGTTTATGAGAAGAGGTAATCTTGTTAAGTGATAACTTTACTTAAACATATCATTTATGTTATTGTATATAAGGAAATGTGGTTTGAGGTTTTGGTTGAATATTGGAGTGGTTGGATGAGGGTGAGTCTCTGTATGAGTGAGGGTGCCGCTATTGATTGGTGAGTGTTAAGCTGGGGATGATAGTGTGTGTATAGGTTAATCACCCCACAAGGTAGTTGTTGAAATTGACTCTGCGAGGGCGTCAGCCCGAGCAGAGTTGATTTCAATAACTACCGCAGTGAGGGTGATTAAACAACTTACACCACTTGGGCAAGTTATGTCCTGGGCGGTTATATCTTTGCCAAACCATTTCTAATAACTTGCCCTAGTGGTGTAAGAATTAGTAGAGGTTAGGGTGCTAGTGTATGTATGACTGAGCGAGACAATGTGAGTGATTGTATGAGTATGTATGGTTCGGTTGAGGACGACTGTGTACGAATATTACTTTAATATGTTATACAATTTTAATATACTTTGATTGCAACTTTTCCTGTCATTTTAGTCTATTCGTCTCTTGTATCCCTTTAGCGGCTCATACATTATTTATTGTAGTATTATGTGCCAACCGTGTGAGATGAGACCAAAATTAACAATTTCGACATAAATAACCTTCTTGGATTTAAATTTGTTGACGCATCATTACTGTAGAACGTCAAATAAAACAAGCTAAAAATCGCTCTTTGACGCTTCTATCACTTCTAGTCTAATGACATGGTGTAATGCTGTTTCAGTAGTATTTATTGCCCGTGGGTTAACATATCTTGTATTTTGTATGGGAACATATGGCACGCGAGCTTATCTTGAAACGTTATATAAACTCATTTTGCGATTTATAGAGACTGCTATAATTTTTTAACTATGCAGAAAACCACCACCAAAACGTATTCTGTGGAGTAGTAACATTCATTATTCGATGAATTTAGGTAAATTTCATGCAATCATTTAAAACTAAAAACAGAATAATTGGGATTTCTCATTCTGCACGTGCTTAATGATTGCATAAATACCGACGTCTATGAGAACAATGATGCAGTATTAAAAAAAACCACTAAAGAAAATTAATGTGAAAACCTTCACAACGAGACTGCGACAGTAATTGAAATACCAGTTATGGGGGCCACAAAACGTCACATAGCAAGACCCGTCAACTGCAGTCAAGCAACCATCAGAAACTTGAATTGTTGTCAGCGGACATGCCAGAAACAAGACCGTCCAAGATCGAGTCGACAATGGGTTTCGTTGCAGCTTAAATTGGTCTTGTTTGATTTGTGGCGACAAATTCTTGCTGACGTCATCCAGCTACTGACGAAATCCATGCGGGGACGTGTTCCAGCGTGCATTTAAGCAGAGAGTAGTCGAACACGCTACTGAGAACATGTTTGACCATTTGTAGAATTGTGCCGCCTTTTTGTAAACAATGTGTGTTACTCTTTTTAGTTTGACCTCATGATCATTGCTCAAAGCTATAATGAATGTACTATTGATAGAGCAATGGTGACTTTATATAGTGGTTAGAAAATGATTCGTGTCATTAAGTTGAATAAATGCATATCGTATCTGTCTCATTGCCTTTTTTAAGAGCAACAAAAGGTGGTGATAAGGTTCTTTTGTCGATGAGTTTATGTTTCCTTTTACATAAGACCATTGAATAAGATTTAATCTTTCGTAAATTACCCTTACATTTAAACTGCATATTTGGAGGATAAGGAACCCGGGGGTTCTTATTTTACCAACGACGTTCCTTATTTATAGACTCAATAGATAGGGATGTCAAACAGGATGTTTACGGAGAAAAATGTGACATTATGCTTTACAATATATACTGACAATGCTTAAATCTTATTTTCCATATGTTTCGAATACTCTCTTTTTTGGGCTTCACAGAACTGTAAAGTACAAGTTACTATAAATGGACTAAAGGGAAATATAAACCCATATATATTGAACATATGTGGACTTCAAGAACAACGTATTGAAGTCAGAAATCATATAAAGGGGTGTTAACAATTTCATTCACCCGGGAACAATACTTTTATTGTATGTCTGTTCAAACGTACATATGATGATGCAATCGCTTTTTCAACATGGATTTTGGCAATAATGTTTTACAAAATATTGAATGTAGAATTCTAATTTATAGAATATGTTGACGGCCTAAGTAATCTCTTTGGACTTTAATTCGTTGAGGCATCATCTCTGTAGGGCGTTATTAAACAAGCGAAAGAGTAACTTTTTACTTTTCTCTCCTAGTAAAGGAGATTCCAAAACAACACTACTTTAGAAGGCGATTTGTCTTCAGTAGACTTATGGAGAATGATGTAGCACTGTTCAGCATTTGTATTTCCCATGGATTGAAATACCATGTATTTTTGGCGGTGAAGTTTCTTTTGCAAGTGATTTTACATCTACAAACAAAATGTGTCATTTGTAATATTTGAGTATTTTTCTGCTAGCCTTTGCTTTAGGGGTATTGTTAATACAAGAGAACTTGCATGTTCATTTAAAAACATATTCATGTAATAATAAATCCTAAACGCATAATCACATTGTCAGTATTTCCAGATTCTGTGTCTAGTTCCACAAAAACAAGGATAGGTGAGTGAGTGAGTGAGTGAGTGATTGAGTGACTTATTATCTAAGGCCACTTAGGCAATACTGCAGCGGAAAAAATGTAACCAAATTGCCTGTGTTAAGGACAGGAGAAATATATTCTAGATAGGCAGACTTCACTTTCCGTGAAGAACTTAAGAAATACAGGAAATCCTTTTTTAAAGTTTGGTTGGACACCAGTTTGTGTTGGTACATATTTGATCACACTATCTGCATAGAAAATTTGTTTATACTTTTCGTGACGGGTTCATCGCCAGATTACAACTCACGCCCTGAGAGTCTGGCAGCTGTAGCCAGTTCTGCTCCAACAACCTAGCTAAGTACTGGGCTGACATTCAGTGTAGCATTGCACCATGCAGAAACTTACTGCATGTAGAACAGTTCTCTACTCACAGTTGCCGAGCGCCAGGCGGGATTTCAACCACGGCCTCTTGATCCGAAGCTGACCCACTGCACTATCACTCAACTAAATGGCACAATGTGTATATTAACTAAAGAGTGAACCAAACAGGAGAGTATTTACGTGTTTCATCAACTATCGTGTATTTCTAAAATAAATAAATGTAACACTTCATTCAAATATTTTTTATTATGACTTCAAAGCGTTTATTTGACACAGGGACTAAGAGTTAAACATGTCAAACACAACGACAAATGGCTATTTTGTCAAGCGATTGCTGAATGGCCCTTGAAACATGCATCGTTAATAGGTAAGTAAATTCATAAGAAACAGGATTTATAAATATTATGCATGTCATATATTCAACAACAACGTACTTAATATCAAATGAAAATTAACTCTTTGAGTATTTTCTCACATTGCAGCCTCTTTTCATAAAATATTATGCAATGCAATCTGCAATGATAACAATGAAATAAATATTAACAGTGCCAACAAAATTATTGGTTGAGCTTTTAAAAACCGATGCGAAAATGTTTTAAATAAAAAGTTGGAAATAAAATGGAAATAGTCCATTTTAAAAGTATACAAATGAAAAGGTTTTGTGTTTAGCGGCACAATACCTCGTTGAATATGAAATTCGATTTATGAAAAACTGTCTCCTGATGATTTTAAAACGTTATCATTATTTTGAAGATTTTTTTTACTTTTACATAGATATGGAAAATGTATCTGGTCTTCAATGGAAACTATTACTGGCTCGCATTGTCGAAAGACAAAAAACGAAATCGGATGTTTGTCATGGTCTTCAATTTAAGTCGACGGTAACATATATATAGCAATATTGACAACCAATATCAATATTACCTTGTGATATATGTACCGACTTCATATCAATTGGTAACCATTTTGTTATGAAAGACTTTGGAACACTCGTTAACATCCTTCTTAAAAGGATAGTGCACGACCAGGGTTTATGGGGAGATAAAGTTAAGGATTTTATGGAGTTTCTTTATCCATTTGCAAGTCCCCCTGTCCCTTTAATAGACATCGATATTCTTATGAGTAAAATATAGAGAAGCCTCCACAATCATGTATTTTGTAAAGGACATGTTTACCCTGAACTATTATAGTTACAGCACAAGGCCGAGGGTGGTGATTTTTATTCTAAACTTCATTGCAGAACATGATGGTTAAAACCTTTCCAATTCTTTTCTAGCATGTAGATGATAATTATTTTTTACTAAAATATGGGGAAATTTAGTGAAATACATTTGCCGCAATTTGAAATGATCGATCATGGTCACATCTAGTGACGTCCTTACACTACTGTCTTTGACGTCATGAACCATTGTACCGTGACGTCACTCATTGTGACGTGCCTTGGTCTCCACCCATGCCGGAATCATAAAATTCCTAACACCAATTACTCCAAGTCCATGTTTACCTGGAATCCCTGCTTTAAGATGTTGACATTTCCTCAAAACAGGAACCTGACATTATTTGTGGAAAGATTATGGCACATTCTTAAATCTCATGTATACCTTTGTAAAAGTGTATAAACAAATTATAAAACAAAGAACAGAGTCACGAATCTCAGATTCAGCAATAACAACAAGTTCAACCTTACGTTTACATGTGGACCAACTGTTTACAAGAACACAACCAGCTTCCCAAATTAATGCAAGGCATAACTCTTGTCAGTCTTTATCATTGGCTGATTTAAGCCTTGCAGTATTTCCTTCGCTTTCCGGTGCTAAGATAGTGCATTGCTGCACCTGAAATGCATAGTGGGCTCCGATTTCCTAGCAAGGAAACCTTAAGGAAATACTGCAAGACGTAACTCAGCCAGTAGTGGAGACTGGCAAGAGTAATGCCTGGTTTGGGAAGACCATATACGAATCAGCAGCGGCATGACAATCTCTCTGACTAACAATGGTACATGTATATAACTAATAACAAATGTATTTGGTAAAATTATTTCTAATGGACGAGAACTCTAAACAAACTTGCAAACATTCCATAATGAATGCATCCAGTTTATATTGTATACAGTTTTCTGTTGTCATAAGCACAACTCATGTAGAAACATCTTTTAATTATTTATCCTCATTGACGTTAAGGGCTATTTTGTCCCGGAAACACGCAGTAGAACAATGTGAGTATTAGCTATGAGTATTCAGAATACCATCAAATACCATTTATTTTGCAATCTAAATCTAGTCATGATGACAATATGTGGCAAGAACATTGCAGTGCATAGATTGAAACTTGCATCATTCTGCCATGCATAGATTTTTCTAGACTTCCTGTTTTATCCTACTTTTTTTCCGCACATACGTACATCACGCCACCCCATAAAGCACACGGTTTAACAATATTTGACATGATACATTCAGTCTTAAAGATGTTTAGCTAAAGACAGCTTAACTTATTGTTGCAGACTAAAGAAAACACATATTTAAATCTATTCTGACACTTGTACTCTGTATGTATATGCAAATAGCAAAGTATAAATCTAGATTCAATAAACTTTCTGAACATGACACAAACATTGACTACTTCTGTTAGCTTAACTTATCGATATTCAATACGGTGGTTAACGTCATATACATCGCAGGGCAAACGAAAAAAACGATAAAAACGAACTAAGTCGATTTTTAAAGTCTGTGATGAGGATATATCTCGTAAAAATATATTCATGCGAATATAACACTTAATATATCATATCTGTTCAAAATACACATGGGGCGCTGAAATTGTTATTTAAAAGTGGTTTTCTGGACATAATGTTTTGTATGAAAGATAGAATTATACGAAATATGGAAAATACATGTTAGTATAACTTGTTGTTGGTATAATGTACCTTCTTTGACTTTTATTATTGACGAATCATTACTGTAGGGCGTCATTAAAGATGCCAAAAAATCCTTTGTGACTCTCCGATCTTGCCTAGTTAAATATATTCGACGATTTCTTACAACGTGTGTTTCAAGAAATATGAACACATAATGTTTTGAATTTTCCAATTTATTTTAGTTGGCTTCTGAAGACATGAATACTCTATTTCAGTCGTATGTATCGCCCGTGTATTAAAATATCTTGCATTTTGTATGTATCGTTTCTTTTGCCCTGGGTGTATACGTCTAAAACCGTACATATCGAGTAACAAGCTCCCCCTTTATTATTAAACTACTGTTTGGGGTAATGTGAATTGAGCAACATTATTTCATCAACGTTAACCCAGCGTACTCCCAGGAGTGTAAGAAAGAGATCGTAAAGGCCTCTCTGTTACACAATGCACTGTGAATAGACGCAATTCACTACAGAACCTAGAAAAAGTATCTGCATCTCGGCAAGGGAGGAAAGGAGCTTGACACTCGACAAGAACGGGTTTCGCATTGCGAGTCAAGTTTCAGTGTTGGTATATTAAACACAGTTATTCAGATCCTTGCCCGTCATCATGTCAATGACAGTAACTGCGACCTGCGTTGTTTCAGAAAGCTGTGACTCCATACAGACTACTTAACTCCGTTCTGCAGATCTGTTACCATGGTGATCTTGTTAGTGACTGCTCCGGGTAGCATCATCATGTCATCCATTCGTCCATCAAACAGACCGAACATACCACCTGGAAGACGAATGTCATTATCAAAACAGACAAAACATATCATCTGAAAGACGAAGACTTTGTTATCTAAAAGGATAGACCAAACCATCTGTAACCTGAATTTCGCTAAAGAAAAAGTAAATGTATACAGTGTGTACAACAATGTACGTGTGTGTATTGTTGCTGATTGACAGCTGTCATTGAAGTACTATACGCTGTCACCCAAGGACATAATCAAGACTGAAATCGAGTATCTTATCTGACTAACACATCGACACTCAAATCTTCATCTAAATCGATGTTAAAGAAGCAAAAGTGACCACAGCTCACATACTCCGCCTGTAGTTTCACCGCTCTCATACAGTATTAATACATTTTAAAACATGATCTAGTCAATCATATGCAATAAATAACAATAATTGTATTTAATGAAAATAGTTCAAAACTCACTGAAATACACAACAGCGCCATATATCTAATTTCATCAAGCTACATACCTGTGTGTATAAAGAGAACCCTCCTTCCCTTGAACCGGCCGGGATGGATTCTTTCTCATTTCACTTCTCCAGTATATATCATCAATATATACATACCTGTGTGTATAAAGAGAACCCTCCTTCCCTTGAACCGGCCGGGATGGATTCTTTCTCATCTCATTTCTCCAGTATATATCATCAATATATACATACCTGTGTGTATAAAGAGAACCCTCCTTCCCTTGAACCGGCCGGGATGGATTCTTTCTCATTTCACTTCTCCAGTATATATCATCAATATATACATACCTGTGTCTATAAAGAGAATCCTCCTCCCCTTGAACCGGCCGGGATGGATTCTTTCTCATTTCACTTCTCCAGTATATATCATCAATATATACATACCTGTGTGTATAAAGAGAACTCTCCTTCCCTTGAACCGGTCTGGATTATTCTTCATCTCCTGTCGCAGACCCCAGGCCGCCTTTCCTGTGTATGTGGGGTCAACTAGTACTCCTGTCGATGTACTGACACTCACGATGAAATCTGTAATTATTTGATCACGGAAATAAGTCGCATAAGGGACCACGGTGTCACAAACTTTACCATTTACAGTCCTCATATGGGTCTGTGCACAAGATTTCAACTTTCTAGGGCTTTTGATTCTTATAATATAGGCATGATCACGGAGTCACCGAATGTATTATCTAAAATCATATTGACAAGGAACATTCATATATCTCGAGCTCATGGTTCATGGGGAAAATGCTAAAAGTTCACGGACGGACGACGGGCGGCCATGTGAGAACCTCATCTGGTCTTTCAACTGATAAAAACGTGAACAAATTTACTTTTCTTGTTCAGGTAATGATGTTTTACCAAGCTCATCTTGCTTTGAGATTGAGTACCCTTTGCCTTGGTACGTGTCGATGACGTCCACAATTTGTTCGGCCTTGACCCTATCATCAAGGCCAAGTTCCCGAAGTGTGCCGTCAATGTGGTTGTAGGCGTCTTGAGGCGTGCTGTGAACCATAACTCCATGTATCCTGAAAGATCATGTGCGTTCCTCGTAAATAGTAAGTTATGATAAGGACCCATTTTAAAGTAGTCTGAAAGTTTAAATATTTTAAAAAAGAATAATAATAATAATTCTTTTAAATACGTTGAATTGAGTGATTTCTTTGAGAAAAATAAACCCGGCATGTTACCATTTTAAGCATGAAGAATGTTTTAACAGTACTTAAATGTGAACTGTCTTCCTGTCATTAAAACCCTTTTTGGAATTTGCAATTGTTCATATTCAAAATCGGGGGCATTTTTTTTTTATCAAACTCGAATAAACAAACATGGTACATGTACAATATCTATTACTCAAGTTCCAATAAGCAAATATATGTAATGACTATTGACTTGTTTTGTAAGTTGGACATTGTAAATAATGTTTGCTATAAATATCCCTTTGAAAACTTATCTGCCCAAAACACAAATGTAATAGGCATTTTGGATAATCGAAAGAATACATCATAATCACAATTTCAAGGGCATCTCCAAGTATCTTCCACATCAAAACAACTATTGACACTTTAGAATATAAATAGAAAATAGATGCAGATCCTTTATATTTGGGGGTCACAGGATCACAGGGTCACAGGGTCACAGTGTCACCGGAACTACAATTAAGTAAAGGAGTCTGTACACAACATTTCAGCTTTGTACAGAGGTTCGTACTGGAGAAAAGATGAAAATAGGTTGTGACCCATATTTTGGATTACAGGGTGACCAATCTACAATTTCGAATCCCTATTGGCCAAGGAGTGTCTACACATTCAACATTTTTTCCGTACTGGAGTTTTCCGTACTGGAGAATAAAACGGTTAAAGGTGTGTAGGTCGTGACCCTTGTCACCCACATTTGGGTCACAGCGTCATCAAATCGACAATTTAGAATCCTCTGGTCAGTGGTTCTGGAGAATAAGTCGAAAGGGGCAAATGTGTACGGATGGACATGCATGTCATAAGCCTATGTGGCCTTTCAGGGCTGATAAGCGCAATAGTCAGTATGATATATCATCTATCATTTCATCTTTATATTACTGTAAGTTAAAACCTTCAACTTCAAATGAAACATAGATTACTTTAGCTTAGAACCGGTGAGATAGTTTGCTATAGAGAGGCCAGTCGTTGTCCCGCCACTTCCACACGTCACGAACAGGTCGTCGTACCGGTCTTGGACGCCCTATACAATGGATTCAAAACATTTTACAGGTCATTTTACAACACCCTTAATGACAAATTACAAATTTATAGAATGGTGAATTTTAAATGTAAAACACGCTTATTTCACTTCAACAACAGGAATTCTATACAAAAAGTGGTTTTCATTCGTATCATTATTTGATTTAAGAAAACAAAATTCAACGAATGATGTAAATGAAGAAGGGTGTTAGAGTTATTAAAGTGACCAATGCGAAGCATTTTTAATTGACATACATGACTCCATCAAAGTATTCAACCAAGCAAACAATCCTAAGCAGTCCTACTTTTGACAATGTGAAAATCATGTCCGTTGGCGAATACAGAACGGCCTCAACCGATGTTCCAAATACCCTACATGCTATGCTTGACAACTACTTCTTCATTTGTCAGTCCTTTTCAAAAGTGTCTCATAAGTTGCCTCTCCCTATCGTACCTAAATCTAATTATAAAAATACATACCTGTTTAATCAATTCGTTAAATATACTCATTGTACCAAACACCCCCACTGTGTTCGACCCTCCTTTGGGGATTAGGTAGGACTTTTCTCCAGTCTCCGCTCTGAAATGAAACAAAATCCTGAATATACATATGAAAACAAATTAAGCACCCCAATATTCAAAACTGAAATGTGATGTGAGTGTTACAATAATTTGATTGAATAAATCACTCTCAAAATGAGAAAATTAGATTTTGTGACACACTTCAAAGAAAATGACTCAACTTAACATTTTAAGAAATTAGTACTGAAGTTAACTATTGTCTTCTGCCTAAACTACGTAAGAGAATTTAGGTTTCAGATATCAAAGTTGACTTTCACACATCAAAACATTTTTTTTGTTGCAAAATAAGCAAGTAACTGGCTTTTGAAATGTCATCCTTTTTTTTAACTATTGGTAAAAATGCTATAACATTCAATTTCATAATGCATTTTTAATGTTTCCAGTTCAAACCGTTGATGAGACTCTTCTCTTTGTTAAGAGGGTCATTACAGTTTACAGTATCCAGATTTCGTCAGTCGGCTACTTTCATTTCATCTGTTTTCAGGAAGCGGTTGTAAAATATATATTATTTCGCAACAAATGTTACTTGCGTGGTTCTTCCACGATCGAAACAAATCTAAACTTGTTCCAGTTCTGATAGAAGTATTTTTTTTAAATCAACCTTTGACTAGTTTGTACGATATTTTCAAAATAATATTCATAACAACTAGAACACATATGTATACAACAATCGTTATCGCTATGTAATACAATAAATATTTAGTTTCAAGCTACCATGTTCGGGTTATTATCCGATGTTTCTGAAACTTATTTTTTGGTTAAAGTCTTTTAGTTAAAGGCCATATACCAATATGTAAGTATAAACATATACACAATAACATTCAACTATTGTTACGTGTTATATGGTTTATTTTTCACAAATTTCCCATGGGATAAAAACGAAAAACTTAAGTTCACTCCATGTATCCACACGTGAATCTAAGTCATCCAACATTCAAAATCCTCTTAGCCGCACAGAAAGTTTTGAAAATTCCTTCCTTCCATTATGTGTGTTTGAGTGGAATATGTTGGATGACAAAAGAGCTATCGATTCTCCTACTCTGTCTAAGAATGTTGTTCGAACTTTACCTTGCAATGTATATCATATTGTTGAAAATACTCGTACAAGAAATAATCAAATGATTCATTGTAAAATAAAATGGTATGTAGTGACCTAACAGAGACAATAAATTTGACCATTTTCTTTAAATGGTAAACTTGTACATATAACATATAAAATACACTTGTAATAGAGACCGTCGCTATCAGGATGTCATTCGTTATATTTTATATGCAGATGATACATTTCCGAATTAAATGTATTAAGAGTATCGTCACTAAAGTGCATTTCACTCAGACTTAAATAAATTCGTTTAACTATCTAAAAACTTTTAACATCTGAGTTTGTATTGGATAGAGTTAAATAAATAAATAATGTTCAAACCATATAGTTTTTTACTTAACAATTCAACTTTCATATTGATGTAGTTCAGATAAAGGGAATTTCACTCAAGTGTCTTTTTATATCAAATATATCAACAAGGGTTGATATAAGTTACAAATATCCGAAGGAGGAGGATATTTTATGTGTATCAACGAGTGTTGATGTATTTGATAATTATCAGATGACAAAAGGGTTAGGTACTATTTACCATCTAAAATCATTATTCATTACTTTCAATAAAAAATCTACATACAACACAGCATTGCTATTAGACGTCACGTACGTTGATGTCATAACACTGTGATGTCATCAGTGTTGACATCGTAGCATTGTGAGTCAGTGCTTGTTGATGTAAAAATACATTATGATTTCATTTGGTTGAAAGTAAAAGGGCATTGTGCAAAATCTACTGTTAAAACGATTTTGCCTTGGAGATATCGCTAGCTAAGAGAACATACCGATATTCCGTTCTCCCTATCGTTTCCACTACATTACATCTGTCAGAGCTATGTACCTTCGCTAGATATCGCTTGATCTAATAAGCGATACATTCTGTGAAACAGAAATTTTGATGATAAATAATGATCCACGCAATGTTGTTTCCTGTGGTGTTATTTATCTTTTGTTAAAATATTGATAATGTAATGTATTTATATTTTCTCACAATATTTTGTCGGCTAGTTCCTGCATTTTCGGCAGGACATCCCTTGTATCATCCGCGTGGAGGGGAAGTATGTAGATATCAGCGCCTGACAGGCGGTCTAACAGGATGTTGCCATGGCAACCAACGTCCTTGGCCGTCTAGGAAAAGTACGTGAGAAAAAACAAAATGAATTGTTTTGAAAATATTTTGAGTAAATGACATTTGGAAATTTAATTTTACAAGAACACATTCTTAACATTCTAAAATAATGCGTGTGATAAATATCTTGAATATATTTTATATCAGACATTTACTTTAAAAATATCATGTCATGTTTTTTAAAATTTTCAAAAATAATTTGAACAAAAAATCAACAACAAATTTTTTTTTAAAGTTTGAATCATTGAATTTCGAATTCTCAACGTAAATCTAAATATGATGCAGTACTCGGGGTTTTAAAAACAGCACGTAAATAAGTTTGCCATGTTTTCATATTAACAAATAAAAGAATTCATAAGCAAGTACATAATAACGAAATGTGCACAATAGACACATTTCAATATGTGTTTATTAATATTCACTGACAATTCAATTTTAAATAGAAATCCAACAATTTCACCGTGAAAGAATTAAAGATTATTTCATTGTGAACATAACGTCATGGACAGAAATAACTAATTTTTAAAACCACTTTTTTAAAACAAAATATCGATTGGTACGGTTTCACTTTCTTGGTGACATGACTCGGCGGCATGTATTTAAAGCGATGATGTCATTACGTCATTATGTAATGCACGTCTCACATTTTTCGGAAAACGTAAAGACCACGCTTGGCTGTTGTGCATTTGTCTTGTTGAATTTGATCACATTGCTACTAACATCTACTACTCCTGATCTCGCAAAGATAAGAACATTCTGTATATATAGGATGAATATTCATAATGCCGCTCAAGGCGAGCGTTATATTTTACAGACGCTTCTAGCTGCCAACTTTCTCTTCCCAGAGGTTACTTACTTACATTCAGATTTCCGATCCTAACCTCTGTTTATATATCAGACCATATATCTCGCGTCAGCAAACTTCCCTAGCGGGGAAAAGGGGTACCTCATACTGTATGTCTGCTTATTATCCAATACACCCAATACCAAAAGAAATTTGCATCTCAGTTGATTTTATCATATGTATGTTTTTCAATTACAAATATTTCTAGTTTTGGACATCGTACACTAAATCTGAAAAGTAATGGCGTATTGTCATCAGTCAAATATGTTTATCCCACCGGTATGTGATATAGTCATCGCCCCGTCCGTCTGTCCGTCGTACCGTCTGTCCGTCCGTCCGTAATCATTTCGTTTCCGGAGCAGAACTCGAAAACCATTCATGATATCTTTCTGAAACTTTGCATGCGTGTATTACCCACTAACTGAAGTGGTGCCTTTTGATATTTTCAGATTTCTGAAAATTTTATTTGTTTTCGTTTCCATAGAAACATGTTGAAGTTGGACTTTGTTCAGAGACAGGTCCAAAACCGTTCATCATATCTTCCTGAAACTGTGCATGTGTATTACCCACTAACTGAAGTGGTGCCTTTTGATATTTTCAGATTTCTGAAAATTTTATTTTTTTTCGTTTCCATAGAAACATGTTGAAGTTGGACTTTGTTCAGAGACAGGTTCGTTTCCGGAGCACAGCTCCAAAACCGTTCATCATATCTTCCTGAAACTTTGCATGTGTATTACCCATTGACTGAAGTGGTGCCTTTTGATATTATCAGATTTTTTGTGAAAAATTAATTTTGGTCTGTTTCCATAGAAATATGAGAGGGATGTTGGTTGTTGTTGATTTTGACTGCTTCTGGAGCAGAAGTCTAAAACCCTTAACATGCCTGAAACTCAGCATCTGTAATACCCACTAACTGAAGTACGGTAGTAAATACATAAGTATCTGTAAAAGATGTGTTTTACAAATTTTGTGGAACCGGTGGGATATGCCATCTTCTGATGACTCTTGTTTTCAGAAGTTTTTAATTTTTTTACAAAAAATGAAATTTAAAAAAATAAAATTAAATTTTAATTTTGACAAGACACACATGTTAAGCGACTAACGCACTACTGAAACAGTTTCTGATGTTAAAAGTCCGTTGATATTACCCATTAGCAAAGACCACCGAGTACGAGACCACCACCGAATCACAGACGAATTGATCAAACACATTTTGATACCCCTCGTATGTTGATGCGTCCAAACTTTTTATTTAAACAAACCTTTGAAATGAATTTTTTCATCGAATGTAAAATTGAATAATTATTACAATACTTAAAAACCCAAATCCAATCGTTGCCTATTATGGGATTTATTAAGACAAGAAGATGGGTGCAAAGTTTCTTTTGGTATTTGGTTTACATATCTTTCATCGGCTACATGTAAGTCGATCGAGTGACTCCAAAGATCTTAGCATTTGACTGCAAAGGCTCTTGCTAATTAGCATGTGTCCTTCGAATATGTCTGATGTAAAAAAAGAACACAAAGAAACTATTTTCGGGTTTTGTCTCTAATCTGGTCTTCTTTATTTATCTACATGTTTAATTTATGATCAATTGTTTTCACGAAATCATATAGCATATAATACATTGTATGCATATTTCGAGGAAAACACATTAAAAAAAAAATTCATTTACGTTTCTGTTTTTAAAAAATATCATTGGCAAATATCACTGTTACAAGGGCGTCGCTGATTGCACAATTCGATTCAAATGCAAACAATTTCTAGCCGAGAAATCCGCCCGCCCTAGAAGAACAGTGGTTAGGATCAGAAATCTAAAGAGAATAACCTCTGTGGGAAGAGAATAGCTTAAATCTGTCCCATAATATCCATTTATATTGAAAGGACCAAATTTACCACATCAACACGTCTATTATACATGTATATTTCATAAAGTATTAAGAACCACATTCACGCAATACTTATAATATTCATTTCAGCAATAATTGCATTAGACTGCCAAATCGTTCAAGGGTCAAGTCAAGGAAGAGTCCAAGATGCCATACGAAGAAATGGCCACACAATGCACAGGTCAAAATGGCCACAAAAAAAGTCAAAATGGCCATATAATGAAAGATTCCCTATAACATAATATACCACTAAAGTAAACTAGTAAACTAGAGTGAAACTGTAATTACACATACCTTCTGATTCAACAACTTTGCCCGTCTGTTCATCAAATTGTCGATATATTACTAGGGCACAATAAAGATTTACCTCCAGAGTCGTGTCGCCAAGGCACATGGTCTAGATTTTAAATGAGATAAAACAGTGTCTGACTCCATTGCCAATGTTTTTAAATCTCGGTTGTCTTTGTTCATCCACATGCATATTCTTACACAATGTTTGAATCAGGAAACATTTTTCTCACCATTGTTCAAACTTTGGGATATGGGAAGATTGTTCAAAACAATAACATTCCTGAACACAATGTCTTGGTTTGTTTTATTATATTGTAAGTCATCTCGGCCTTTTAAGCTAAACAAATATGAATTGATTGATTTTATATCTGATTTCAATTTTCCATAAGGTGTGTGCTTCTGAGATATAGCAAACATTCTACAATCATCTTTTCCTGTTTCCCCCATTCTTTAACGTTGCAGTTCAGTTCAACGTAAAAAAAATAATCTCAACTCATTTAAAAAGTGTCACCGTGGTCTAGAGATGTAAAAGAATTAGTTTCCTGAAAGGCCATTTTGACTATTTTCAATGGTCATTTTTACTTTTTCCATTGCCATTTTGACTTTATGGTATAGCCATTTTGACTAGGGGTTGTGGCCATTTTGACTTTTTTGTATGGCCATTTTGACTGAGTTTTTTTCGTATGGCAATTTTGACCTGTTCTCATCGTTCAAAGGGCAACATTTTGAGTTTTTAGGCTAATAAATCATAATTTTTAATAATTTTTTGAAAGTATTGACTTACCTCGGCAGACGACGTAAGAAACAGATGAGGTATAAGACCCAGTTGTCTGCAGGCAAGAGCCAGTGCTCGACAGTGATTGGACGGCGCGCCTCCGCACGTGATCACGTGTTTACAGCCAGACTCTATTGCATCGGCCAATAAAAACTCGATCTTTCCAACCTGAAGCAACCAGAAAAGAAGTTCAATGAGGAGCTACATTAAAAAGACTGTCATTATAGTGCACTTATTGAAGTAAATTCTGCTTTAGTGACGTTGTTGTATGACGTCACATCCGATCCAAGCAAAAGACAAATCGTGCTCGGCTGTGGTTGTTTGGCTAACTTGATATTCACTCATGTGCATATATGGAATTCAATAATCTCATGTAAAAGATAAACGGTGCAATAATTACGATTAAACTGATGTATAACGTCATAGTTATGACGCCCCAGTGTTAGTGCTACCGTCATCTCGATTTCTGACTGACGGAAGTCTTAATGTCATAAGACATTTCGCTTGAATAATTTAGTCGAGTAATGAATAGAATGCTTAACTAAATATCCCATGCAGTGCCACTTTTATCAATCTTATGAATGCGTTGGTATCGGATTCACTTTCCGCCGTTTTACTAACTCTTTAACTCATGAAGTAATCACATGAAGGAGAATGCAGTTTCCCCGAGATATACCATCACACTTATCACATTGTTTATAAACAATAGCATTCACGCTTCAGCGTTTACATTACGACTATCGTAAATCCTTGAATAATCGCCTGCGTTGAATAACCGCCGGTTTTAAATTAGCAAATGTAAATCAACTAATGGATATTTCCTTTTCAATAATACTGTCAATGCTTGAATATTCGCCTGCCTTGAACAAACGCCTGCCTTGAATAATTGCCAGATCTGAGCCCTCTTTGAAATAAATAATCGCCTGTTTAACTTGGCAAATGTAGATTAACTAATGGATATCTGATTTTCAAAAATAATTCCGGGAAAAACGTATTTATGCGAAGTTCGACCTCGTGGCACTTTAAACGTGCAATGATGTTTTTGTTGTGGTTTTTAAAGAAAAATGCAAATGTATACAGTTTGCCTTTGAAAATAATGATTGCCTAACAATGGCCGGTTAAAACAGTGTTTGAAATAATAATCGGCAGGCGATTATTCAAGGACGGTACGTCTGATATGAATGATTATATGTATGTTCTCTATATCATTGTAAATGATTCATGAGAATAAAATATAATTCTGTTCTGTTCTAATATGTACTGTGGACGTAAACTGTTGTCTGTTGTAAACGCGTTGGGCATGTCACATACACATATCGACAATTCACTTTCTATGTGTATTTATTCCATTAAGCATCAGCTACATTTGAATCACCAGGTGCTCTTTTGAGACCCGCGCCTTTGTATATGGATAACAGTTGTCAGTCTACTTTAAGTCCAGTAAAAGTTGCAAATCGTGCACATAAGATTGCATATACAAGGGATATAATTATTTGATTCTATCAGTGTGTTTTCTATGGACATTAAATTCTAGGGGACATTCCTGTTTATACACAGTTATAATTTTATGTTATTAATACTTTAATGTAAAATAATCCAGTTGAAACAAAGTACTCGTGGAAATATTTTGGTGACTTTAGATTTAGGAATTTAAAAACGTCGAACATTCATTCAAAAATACAAACAATGAACTGAAGTAAGTATGGATAGTTTCGCTACTGTCTCATAAGACATTGTTTATCATGCTAAAAATGATATTGATAGCGGGGAAGGGGGTCCCGGGGGGGGGGGGGGGGGGGGGGGGGGGGGGGGGGGGGGGGGGGTGTTCGAGTGAATAGGGTAGGATATTATGAGAAAAAAGGCATCAAAGTTAATCGTGTTCCGCTAAAGGAGGCTTACAAACACATATCAAAATAGTTTAATTGAATCATCTGTATACTAGGATTTTTGTCTAATTATACCTCGCTTTTTGCACAGGTGAATGATTCATGAGTTACATTTGTCTTTGTTTTTGACCTCTCGGGACGCTTGATATATAAATCGTGTCACCTTTTTCCTTACAAGAACACATAAACCTAATAGTATCAACCGAATTCCGACCTGATGGTTTGATCTAGCCGGCCTTAGAACACGCGTCTAGGTAGGACACGTCATAGACGTAGCTGTTAGATGAGGAATTTATTTCCTATTTATCATAGTTTATTCCTCTTGGGTAAAGGACTCACAGTGTCAGACAATAGTCTATTTATCTCCTGGTGAATTTTACTGTGAACATGAAGGGAAAGGCTAAGATATGCATTTAGTATTAGTTTAGTTCACAGCCTAAGGACATGTCTCTAACTTCACCCTCAGTTGTCAACATATTTATTGTGAGGTATCACACAGTGTAACTAAGTGTAATGACATTGACAACATAAAGCATGCTCTATACAGGGAAGGAATACTCAATGATATTAGAAAGCATATTTAATGACATTAGAAAGCATATTTAATGACATTAGAAAGCATATTTAATGACATTAGAAAGCATATTTAAAGACATTAGAAAGCATATTTAATGACATTAGAAAGCATATTTAATGACATTAGAAAGCATATTTAATGACATTAGAAAGCATATTTAAAGACATTAGAAAGCATATTTAATGACATTAGAAAGCTTATTTAATGACATTAGAAAGCATATTTAATGACATTAGAAAGCATATTTAAAGACATTAGAAAGCATATTTAAAGACATTAGAAAGCATATTTAATGACATTAGAAAGCATATTTAATGACATTAGAAAGCATATTTAATGACATTAGAAAGCATATTTAAAGACATTAGAAAGCATATTTAATGACATTAGAAAGCATATTTAATGACATTAGAAAGCATATTTAATGACATTAGAAAGCATATTTAAAGACATTAGAAAGCATATTTAATGACATTAGAAAGCATATTTAATGACATTAGAAAGCATATTTAATGACATTAGAAAGCATATTTAAAGACATTAGAAAGCATATTTAATGACATTAGAAAGCATATTTAATGACATTAGAAAGCATATTTAATGACATTAGAAAGCATATTTAAAGACATTAGAAAGCATATTTAATGACATTAGAAAGCATATTTAATGACATTAGAAAGCATATTTAATGACATTAGAAAGCATATTTAAAGACATTAGAAAGCATATTTAATGACATTAGAAAGCATATTTAATGACATTAGAAAGCATATTTAATGACATTAGAAAGCATATTTAAAGACATTAGAAAGCATATTTAATGACATTAGAAAGCTTATTTAATGACATTAGAAAGCATATTTAATGACATTAGAAAGCATATTTAATGACATTAGAAAGCACATTTAATGACATTAGGAAGCATAAGTAATGCCATTAGAAAGCAAATTTAATGACATTAGAAAGCATATGTAATGACATTAGAAAGCATATGTAATGACATTAGAAAGCATATTTAATGACATTAGAAAGCATATTTAATGACATTAGAAAGCATATTTAATGACATTAGAAAGCATATTTAATGACATTAGAAAGCATATTTAAAGACATTAGAAAGCATATTTAATGACATTAGAAAGCATATTTAATGACATTAGAAAGCATATTTAATGACATTAGAAAGCATATTTAAAGACATTAGAAAGCATATTTAATGACATTAGAAAGCATATTTAATGACATTAGAAAGCATATTTAAAGACATTAGAAAGCATATTTAATGACATTAGAAAGCATATTTAATGACATTAGAAAGCATATTTAATGACATTAGAAAGCATATTTAAAGACATTAGAAAGCATATTTAATGACATTAGAAAGCTTATTTAATGACATTAGAAAGCATATTTAATGACATTAGAAAGCATATTTAATGACATTAGAAAGCACATTTAATGACATTAGGAAGTATAAGTAATGCCATTAGAAAGCAAATTTAATGACATTAGAAAGCATATGTAATGACATTAGAAAGCATATGTAATGACATTAGAAAGCATATTTAAAGAAATGGAAATAATTTAATGACAATATAAAACATATTTGATGACAATATAAAACATATTTAATGACAACAGAAAGCATATTTAATGACAATATTAAACATATTTAATGACATTAGAAAGCATAGGTAATGACATTAGAAAGCATATTTAATGGCAACACTAGAAATCCTATTCAAATAGTAGAAAGCAAATTTATTGACTATGGAAATAATGTTGAGAAACGTTCAAGCATGCTCAATGAGAGAAAGCACATATACTGAAAACAGAAAGCACATATACTGACAATAAATACTTTGGGGAGAATACACCTATAGCTGTCCCTGATGTGCAAGAGTAATTTAAAATATACTTATTAATTTGAACTGCTCCAGCTAAACATAATTTTTAGATTTCAGAGTTTAAAAACTCATTTAATTTTCTGTGATAGAGGAGTGGCTTAAAATGAATCTAAAGGTTTTCACAAGCTCTAATGTCAAACGATCAAGAATTTTGAATTTGTGGCACTATTTTTTTTAGCCATACACAGAAATTCTGCGTTACGATCTTACATGTTATGACAAATGAGTTCGTAATGTGAGTTGTTTAAATGTATACGAGATGTCTGTCATTCACATGGTACATATTCAAACTGAACGGTATTCTGCTGTAGACGATGATCTACACGCTTTGCTTAGTAAGATTGATGCCCTGGGAAGATGAGCTGATTATTAGGCGACATGCGAAACCCTTTTCCCACGTCGACGGCTATTAATCATCCAATTATTACCGACACTGAAAAATGTTCAAATGAGGGGATTCGGTTTTACCTATGTAGATTTAAAAAATTTACAGTGCAAAAAATGTCATTCAAAACCATCATGTTTTTTTTTAAAAATAAAGTACATTTTCCCTACTTTCCTTTGTACTACTAGTTCAGGGCAAAACTATTTTCATTTCAAACCACATGATAGTTGAAACCACAGGAACTCGATATCGTAAGTAAAACATAGGTAAAACGTAGGTAAAACAAACCTACCCCCTATATAATATAGAGTAAAGGAGCAAGGGCGGCCATGTTGCCGATCTGAGGGTCCACTCAACATTAGGTCAAAAGTTACGCTTAAAAATTTTGACATTCCCAAATGAACGTACGTACCTATCACCTATACATTTCTCCGCAAATCCCAGCTGATTTCCACCATATGTCACCCCTACGATAAGTTTAATAGCTCTTCAAACTCG
The DNA here is from genome assembly GCA_936450465.1 of Gibbula magus. NCBI lineage: Eukaryota > Metazoa > Mollusca > Gastropoda > Trochida > Trochidae > Gibbula > Gibbula magus. Next base: position 26,796,434 of record OW388306.1, read on the forward strand.
AAAATCCACCACAAAAACCTCTGCCGTGAACGTTAGACCGTTTGTTTTACCTACGTTTTACCATTGTTTTACTTACGATATCGAGTTCCTGTGGTTGAAACTACTCTATTTCTTCAGAAAATGTCCAATCTTTCTTGTACGTAAATGATTCGAGAACAGATAAATGATTTGTTAGACAAATCGTGTCAACTCAGTTAGGGAATGATAAACAAGCTCGGTTTGGGGTGAACCGAGGTCTTACATACGTTTACACCCCACATTGATAATATAACATATCTCTGCATAGCATCAACACTCTACTGTGAATTAACAGAGCGTTTCAATATCATTACGGGTTGTTGGGCAGCATTGTCACAGGGTACCTGCCTTGACTGAATCAATAACAGATTTATATTTAGGATGTCAGGTATAACTTGGTACAGCTGGAAATCGTCAACGTGTTTTATAATGCTACTTTGTATCTATTTTGTGCGTATTTTGTATCTATTCTGACCAATCATCATAAGTTGTTTCTTTGTTCATTCCAATTCAACTCTCTCTATCTTAACATTATTATTTTCAATAATTGAAGATTGAATATACCTATTATATGAGGGTAATATATGTGTACCAATTCAGGCATTTCAAAAAAAATTAAGTAATATTTTCCTTCTTTTTTTCATACAGCACATACAAATAGTTAGTCTGTTAGTGTCAGTTTCATACAAACTGTGCAAGTCTCTATGGGAGACAACATTCACAGTACCACCCACCAATGTGAACTATACCGATACACGTAGTGAAGGTGACTTCAAGTTAACAGTGTACCTCGATACTGATCGATACGAGTACCGGGGTTGCTTGCTGAGGTCCCAGTGTGAAGGTCACCTTCACAATCTCAAGGTCGTCAAGGTCGTTGCTGGTAAAGTCATACACAGTAGTTTCTTCCCTCCAAACTCGACACGGTATGGACGAATAGTTGAACTCGAATATGTAACCTTGTATTGAAAACTGGCATACTCATGACTTGATAGAGTCTAACGTGATAATGGTTCTGCATTACGAGATATTTTTGCAACATTTATTTTAAATATTTGTTATATTTTATAAAAATAACGATTTATGTATTCCTGACATAGGAATATGTTGCATGTACTTGGGCAATATGTCATAATTTATGTTCGGCATACATCATATTAATAAATGTATCAAATGTGAACGAAATGTTAGTAACTTGATGTCGTATAAGTTTGTGATCAAAGTAAGTTTGAGATATATTAGTATGATCTAATGAGGATATATTTTGTTCATTCATTAGACGGTTTCGCCGTTGATATTGTTTACTGTGTAAAAGACGATTACGATATGTTTTATGTTTTGACTTTGAGGTTAAATGAGATAAAAGTTTATGTAATAATTATTATAAGCTATAGATATATCTAGTTGGATCAATGGGATGTACCACTGTATATGTTACTTACGTGTATGTAATGTAAGTGCAGATTATTATGATACGACCTAGCTCCACTATAGATGTAGGTGTCTCTCTGATATACTGTCACCTTATATACCTCTCCTCTTTCAGAATCAATATGTCTCACAGTTCCTCACAGTGACCTTAAACGGGCAGTAGAACGTTTTTTCGCTCAAATAAGTCGATGAAATGTATTTGAAAAATAATGTCACTAATGGTAAAGCACCCTTCACTCTTCGGAAAATCAAGTTAGAAATGAGTGTATATGGTTCGGTAAAGTTATGGGGAGAGTTTTTGTAATTCGAAATATAATGTGTTCACATGCCATTTATACGCAACACCGTTATTACAACTACGGATACTTGGTTTGTGTAATAAGATGTTTTACCCTCTAAAGTAAATTTAAATGACATAAACTATCATTATAAATGGGAAATTGGAAAAGAAATCTTTTTTTGCAAAAAAAACGTGCCACAGTCCCTTTAAACATTTTAGAGTCACATCAATCAATTTTGTAGCACCAACCCTTTGGAACAGTCTCCTTCTTATCACACAAACACACCTTCATCTCTACAAGCTTTCAACTCAAGCTTCTAAAGCTACCACTTTAAAACAGCCTATAAGTTACATTGTATAAACGTTAATGATCATTTATTTGAACTGACAATTTCATCTCTTCTGATCGTGCATATTATTATAATTTTAAAGAACACAAATATACATAGTTTATAAATGATTCACACATAGTGCATAATGACAGGATATATAATTACATATACTTGTATACTAAAATCATTGACAGTAAAATAACAAGTGGTGATAAGACCTTAATATTCCTCCATTACTTTGGTGGTATGACCTTTCAGTCATATGCAAGAACTTGAACAGAATGTCAGGAATTTCAATGCATGCTGAGAATTTATTTACCACAATTGTGGATAGTTAATGTGCATGATCTGTACACATTCAGATTGGGATAGATAAACAAGCGATCTTCATAACAAACGTGTTAAAACCATTGTACAGCTGTACATTGTATGATCAAGGTTAGATATGCTTGACGTATCTCATTTATTCTGTCACATATTTCTACAAACAAATGTATATGTTTGACGTAGTTATGATTCAGTGGTTATTTTATGTCAAAAACATCCCTGTTGCTTGACCTACAGATACTTTTTTAATCATTAATAGCAATAAGTGAGTCATCAATGTCACTAATTGCTCACTTACGGTCAACTGAACGTGCTAATTTTACCCTGAAATTGTTGTTTATTAACATTTCTGAAAAATGTCCCAAAACTCTGGGAAAATATCCAAATTGTTTCGATGTTACAGTCTGTGATAACACGCTGCCTGCACATATCTACAAAAATCTTGTTACTAGGTATTAATATCTTCCAAACATCTCATTACTGCTGAATACGACAACGCCTTTGTGTGACGACTGCTGGTATGATTAAGCTGGTGTTTAGAACATCATATGCGCTTATAAGCTGCTTACCCTGTTTGACGAAACAATTCCTTAAATGGTGTTATGATTTATGGAAACGGAATTAGAGTGTACATGTTATTAAAACGTGATTATAACTTGAAATATATTACTGAAGTTTATATTTTGGTGACTTAACATTTGACAAAGAAGATCGCATATTCATTAAAAAAATAAAAGCAATGAGAAGTGAAGTGAAATCATTCATCTGCACGTGTGGAAAGCGGCATAATAAGTCTTAGTTACAATTTTTGTTACTTTATGAATATTTTATCATTTTATATGTTTCATTATTTGAACGTTTCATTACTAAAAATAAAACGGCTTTTTATCATTTCACGTAATGCCCCAAAACATTGGCGTATACTCTGCTAGATCCCTCCCTTTAAGTGATGATAAGGTATATCTTTCAGCGTCATCTTAATCAATCTTTCATATCTTACTTATAACTGGTTTTCTGGTTATTTTAGTAATGACTAAAGTCATATAATGGTATTTAATTGTCAAGTGCACAGACGTTATGGCAACGTACGTCTAAAGCATATCCCTGTCTTAACGGGACTGTAGGTTTCTCCTGTCATTCATCGGTGAAGTAAAAATATGTTTCTAAATGAACTAAAAAAAGATTTCCAATTATGTCAATTTACCTGCAAATACTTATTTTGATGAATCAAGCATATAATTAAACGTACAAAACATTTTTTTCTTGAATGTGTCTACTTATATATGTTAAAGAAAGCAGGTCGGTTACAAAACGTTGTATTTTCACCTATTTCATTTTTTCAAAATAATAAAACATATGCGTTGATTGACTATTCACAAAGTAACACATACTGAATCCTTTAACTAATCAACTAAATGTATATCGTGTTGTGCCGTAGGAAACCTTTCCACGCTTGTAGCCCCGATGAATGGCTTCACGTATCATTGTTTTTATTTTTGAAGGAATGTGCGTTCGCATTTATCAGATTTTCAAATATAAAGTCATAAAAACATGTCCTTTAGTATCCACATGGATTGTACAATAAACATGTGTTAATATCATATATGAGTAAACAGGAATGTCCTCTCGAAATTAGTTTCCACAAAAAATACCCGATAGAAGCCTCCCTTTAACAGACAATAAATCGTTAAGTTTTCTATGGTATTGACAGTACATATCAATGAAGAAAATAGATTTCACTTAAACTCCCTCCACTTAAATACTGTATCAATCATAATCAATCAGTATCCAGCAGTATCCAGCAGTATCCAGCAGTATCCAGCAGTATCCAATATCTTACCTTATTTCCTGAAAGTGAGCTACCAGTCATATCATGGCGTTTTATATCCACTTTAAAACCGTCGGGGATGTCGGGAAACTTCCATTCGTGGATGGGCGTATTTTCCATGGCAAGCTGAAAGAACGAAGAACTACTTTTCAATGCATTATTTCAAAATGTATTGTTCGAAGAAGTAAACCGTGCAAATTCTCTAAACCAGATCCCTCTAATCCGTAAACTTGGTGCGCAATAGCCATTTTTGGGTGGCGCAAAAGTTATATGGATGTGCGCAAAAGCAATGTTACCCTCTCTACATTTTAACTGGATCAAATCCTTCTCATACAGTTTCAAAGCTTCCCTTACTAAATTGCATCTTTTACGATTTTTAGTTTACAATGGTCGTTATTGTTATCACCATATTCTGTGGACATAAGAAAAATACTTGTAATCCACTGCTCTCAAATTTTATTATTTAAGATAATAACAGTGCATTTTATATAACGAACCAAAGGGCGGGTAATTTGAGTACAGATTTTTCTGATAAGGTTTCCCATGGGTGATATAGTGGAGAGTAACGGAGCATATATAAAACCATGGGTAACCGAGGATGTCCCTATGTGAGACACATGCTGTATCCGCTGATATGATATACATTGTACAGAACAGTGGTAGTAAACAGAAAGAAAACATGTGTGATCTTCAGAAGGAGTGGTCACATAATTTTATTTATTTCTTAATCTCCACCATTACAGTTTATTTAAACAGTTCAATACATACACATGTTAAATACATATACTATGAAGGTACATACAAAATCTGAAAACAGGCATTTTAACAATCAAGTTACAATTTTTTGGTTCATGAAAATGACAGTTGGCAGATATATTGATCAGTATATTCAGAAAAAATAATGACATGTGGACCAGAATTTTCTGAAATTATCTTATTTGCAATCTGGGATAGTCATTATAGCGGTCAATATTGTATGCTGTTTTGATATTTTCTTTAATGTGATTCAAGTTTGGTATTTTATCTCCTTGTTTCATTTTGTATATGTTATATTTTACGACTGATATGATTAAGTTTAGAACATAGTTAGAATAATATTATCGTTCCGGTTTTTACATATATCCACTTACCGATCTCTTTCCAGAAATTCTAAATGATTTTACATTTATGAAATAAGTGTAATATTGATTCTGTTTCATATTTGGTAAATGTACATATATTAGTGTCTTTATATTTCAGTTTTGCTAGCAAATCATTTGTAGGTAGAAACCTACCAGAAGTATACTGTATTGGATCTGCTGATTGTTGCCAAAGTGAGAACAAGATCCCACAATACATGGTCTGAAATGGCACATTTTAAAGAAAAGGGTTAATAGCGAGGAGTTCAGAGCGGGTTCTGAGTCTTAGAGGGGAGTTGAATCTGTTGGATAAAGGGGATAAATTATTGTTGGTTTTCGGGATCGTAACCTGCAAAAATAACTTAAATTTGAATTTATGTCATTTCATGAAACCGATGTATGCATCTAATATGAAAAATGTGATATGAAAGTATTTAGAATGTCTGCTGACAAAATCAATATTGATAATCTCGTCCTCTTTAACATCGCCATCGTTATCATCATGATTATCATTATTACATCATCATCACAATCATCATCATAATCATCATAATAATCATCATAATAATCATCATAATAATCATTATCATAATGTAGTGACCTACCAACCTACTGCTGATTTCCCAGAGATTGTAATTATGAAATGATCATGAAATGAAACTAATATATAAATAATTGCATTCCTGTCACATTCATTATCATCATCATCATCATCATCATCATCATCATCACCATCATCATCATCATCATAAATGTCTTATACGTCATCAACATTGTTATTATCATCATCATAATCATGTATTTGAATTTCATCCATATGGCATTTCCGATACAAATAATGTAGGATCGTGATTTTACTGCCAACCAAAAGGAGCAACAGTTGATAAAGGCACCTGCAATTTAGAGACAAGGAACAACAGTTGATAAAGGCACCTGCACTTTAGAGACAAGGAGCAACAGTTGATAAAGGCACCTGCACTTTAGAGACAAGGAGCAACAGTTGATAAAGGCACCTGCACTTTAGAGGCAAGGAGCAACAGTTGATAAAGGCACCTGCACTTTAGAGGCAAGGAGCAACAGTTGATAAAGGCACCTGCACTTTAGAGGCAATGAGCAACAGTTGATAAAGGCACCTGCACTTTAGAGACAAGGAGCAACAGTTGATAAAGGCACCTGCACTTTAGAGACAAGGAGCAAAAGTTGATAAAGGCACCTGCACTTTAGAGGCAAGGAGCAACAGTTGATAAAGGCACCTGCACTTTAGAGACAAGGAGCAACAGTTGATAAAGGCACCTGCACTTTAGAGGCAAGGAGCAACAGTTGATAAAGGCACCTGCACTTTAGAGACAAGGAGCAACAGTTGATAAAGGCACCTGCACTTTAGAGACAAGGAGCAACAGTTGATAAAGGCACCTGCACTTTAGAGGCAAGGAGCAACAGTTGATAAAGGCACCTGCACTTTAGAGGCAAGGAGCAACAGTTGATAAAGGCACCTGCACTTTAGAGACAAGGAGCAACAGTTGATAAAGGCACCTGCACTTTAGAGGCAAGGAGCAACAGTTGATAAAGGCACCTGCACTTTAGAGACAAGGAGCAACAGTTGATAAAGGCACCTGCACTTTAGAGGCAAGGAGCAACAGTTGATAAAGGCACCTGCACTTTAGAGGCAAGGAGCAACAGTTGATAAAGGCACCTGCACTTTAGAGACAAGGAGCAACAGTTGATAAAGGCACCTGCACTTTAGAGGCAAGGAGCAACAGTTGATAAAGGCACCTGCACTTTAGAGACAAGGAGCAACAGTTGATAAAGGCACCTGCACTTTAGAGGCAAGGAGCAACAGTTGATAAAGGCACCTGCACTTTAGAGGCAAGGAGCAACAGTTGATAAAGGCACCTGCACTTTAGAGGCAAGGAGCAACAGTTGATAAAGGCACCTGCACTTTAGAGGCAAGGAGCAACAGTTGATAAAGGCACCTGCACTTTAGAGACAAGGAGCAACAGTTGATAAAGGCACCTGCACTTTAGAGACAAGGAGTAACAGTTGATAAAGGCACCTGCACTTTAGAGGCAAGGAGCAACAGTTGATAAAGGCACCTGCACTTTAGAGACAAGGAGCACCAGTTGATAAAGGCACCTGCACTTTAGAGGCAAGGAGCAACAGTTGATAAAGGCACCTGCACTTTAGAGGCAAGGAGCAACAGTTGATAAAGGCACCTGCACTTTAGAGACAAGGAGCAACAGTTGATAAAGGCACCTGCACTTTAGAGACAAGGAGCAACAGTTGATAAAGGCACCTGCACTTTAGAGGCAAGGAGCAACAGTTGATAAAGGCACCTGCACTTTAGAGGCAAGGAGCAACAGTTGATAAAGGCGCCTGCACTTTAGAGATAAGGAGCAACAGTTGATAAAGGCACCTGCACTTTAGAGATAAGGAGCAACAGTTGATAAAGGCACCTGCACTTTAGAGGCAAGGAGCAACAGTTGATAAAGGCACCTGTACTTTAGAGACAAGGAGCAACAGTTGATAAAGGCACCTGCACTTTAGAGACAAGAAGCAACAGTTGATAAAGACACCTGCACTTTAGAGATAAGGAGCAACATTTGATAAAGGCACCTGCACTTTAGAGACAAGGAGCAACAGTTGATAAAGGCACCTGCACTTTAGAGACAAGGAGCAACAGTTGATAAAGGCACCTGCACTTTAGAGACAAGGAGCAACAGTTGATAAAGGCACCTGCACTTTAGAGACAAGGAGCAACAGTTGATAAAGGCACCTGCACTTTAGAGACATGACAGTGTATCGTATACGTCATCATCAAATATTATTAAATATTCATTGACAGTAATCGAATATTTTTTTTTTACTACTGGGTAGTAGTAGTGATGATAGTAGAAGAAGCAGTAGAAGTAGTAGAAGTAGTAGTAGTAGTAGAAGTAGTAGTAGTACTAGTAGTAGTAGTTGTAGTAGTAGTAGTAGTAGTAGTAGTAGTAGTAGTAGTAGTAGTAGTAGTAGTAGTAGTAGTAGTAGTAGTAGTAGTAGTAGTTGTTGTGGTTGTTGTAGTTGTAATTGTAGGAGGAAAATTGCTTACTTTTCATCAATTTTTCATCTTCAATCAATCAAGCATATTTGTGACAACGAAACATTTAAGGAGCAAATTTGAGAATTATATAACATTAAACTGAATAAATAAACCTCTTCTCATATATTTTGTTGAAAACAGGTCTGGCAAACACCATAACGAACGCCACGGGTGGATGAGCACAAAGGTCAGTATGTTTAAATAACACGAATCAAGCGTGCTCAAAGGGTCAACAACAGGATAAGCTCGCGTCAGAATATATTCAAAACCCAGGAGGAACACCAACTAGAGCTGTATTGTGTATTGCCAATGTATTCTATGAAGCTATTCAATGGGACTAGTCCTGATATTGAATGGATACAATCTCGCCACGCTGGGTCCTCTTCATAGTGTGTATGAAAATGCTATAGCATTCAAATTATTCATAACAAAACAGGTTGCCTTTCGCCCAGTCTTCTAATCCGTGTTTTCTATTTTAATGTTCCATAACTTCGAAATAAAAGTGTTATTATAGAACGTCCCTAAATTTAAAAAAAACCACCTAAATCTCCTGTTCAGTGTTTGAAAGGATCAAAATAGTTGTGATTGAATATAGAATTTTAATTTACAATAACCAGACACAAAATCATATCTAACCTGTCTCACAATCTCCTTACCATTTTGTTTCTATTTTTAATCTGAAACTTCCACATGAAAGGTTCTGGAAGCAATAAAGGCTCCATAAACAGGACATTTAAATTCAGCAATCGTATTGTAATGATTAAAAGGCTCATAGTGTATAAACAAACCCAAACATTCAAAATCACTCTAAACAGAATTACGTGTAGCCTTTCGTATAATCTCCTGATAATTATTTCTGATGTTAATGGTAAAAAAATAAGCCTACTGTTTAAGCTCTCTATGCGCTAATATGGTATGAACGGTTGTAAGAGTATTTGAAGTTAAAGCCCTTCAACAATCTGTTTTCCTAAGAACATACATGTCTGCAAGTCAAAAATGTCCATATTTACTTGGTCTAAATTTTATGTTGTCTGATTGTAACTGCGAATAATTCTGAGAGTTCAACAAATCTGGTCTCCCTTTGTCTATTGTCTAATCAACACATCAAAATCATAACTAATTGTAATAATAAATGTACCAATCGCACATAGTGTTATAGAAGGAAACTCTATGAAAACTGTGACTCATAATTTACTTAAATTCAAACTGATACATTTATTTCGTATGTGTCTTCATGTTTCAATGGTATAACGATATTCTATAGTTTCGTCTATTTCAATTTCTTTTCAGCGTTTAGGAAACGTCAAAATCAGGTTTTTATATATTATATATATTTTATATATTATTATATTAGTACTGTGACATATATATATTTGTACAAATTGTATCACTGATCTGGCTGTAAGTTTGACAGTTTTGTGAAGCACGATTAACAAGATGCTCTTTTTCTCTCAAATGTCCACTGTGGATCTGATTATAAAACCTTCTGGTGTGTATATATGCCTCGAAAGCCAGTCAGAATTTCAGGAAAATGTTGGTATTATAATTAGGGTATCAACAGTATCGCTATGAACAGTTTTGTCACCAAGCTATGAACGAGTTGTATCATTGATCATTTTTGTATTATTAATGGTCACGTGATTCGAGATCAAAGAATGCGTGAATACTTGCATGTTTGTCACAATGATATCGGACCATCTGGGAGCATTTACACACGAATAACTCTTTTGTTTGAGCAAATCTATACAGCGTTGAAAGGTTTAGAAGTTGTTAAAGTGAACCCACTGTACTGTGTGTATATGAACAAAACATGGCGAGGAGAGAACCATGGCATTACACAATACATATCAATTATTGAATGTATGGACATAACTAAAGGTATTTTACATGCATGGTGTGGTAGACTTAGGATATACAATATATTGTCAATATGGAATTCCCGAATGTGAAACGAGAGTCATTAATATAGTAACATAATGTCTTTCAAGTTTATTTAATGCGTGTGTGCATGTAGGAGACAGACAGAGTGTTTCTTTGTTAACGTCTCATCTTATGTACATTAAAATGAATAATTATATAAAACTAGAACAAACTATATTATGAATGAACATATGCCAGAGTTATGAGACACGATGTATAATGTATATGTATATGTATAAATGTATTACATGGGAATACAAGAAACATACAACTAATTAAAACGACAATTACGATTAAAACGACATGAGTATACACATGTATTATAAGGCAGTATATACATTTGATTTAAACAAGAGCATTTTTGTAAAAAAAACTATTTATATAACATTTGCTGGCGTTATAAAAGTATTTATATATGTGTCGATGTCGTATGAATGTGCTTGTTATTGTGCACGGTGGTGTACTTGTGAAGGTTCACGTTTGTGGGTGTACACTAATTTTAAATTCGCTTATTAAGATAGTGAAGTATGATTCCATAGTATTTAACACGATATCAGTGCACGTGTGTGCGTTTGAATGTACGTGTGTGTGCATTGTTTGCCTGTGTTTGCCTGGGTCTGCCTGTGTATGCCTGTGTATGGCTGTGTCTGAGTGTGGGTCCCTATGTTTGGCTGCGAGTGCGATGATTGTCCCGTTCTAGTTTCATGAACTTAGTAAATCCTAATTTAAATCTGATTATTCAAATCATGTATGTTAGTGCTGTGTGATATTAATAACAATATCCACGCTAAGAGCCTACACAGGAAGCGCACATCCGCTAAGGAGACGTAGTGTAGCGTACCACTCGGCACACTCTACTGACCAACAACAAGGAAAAAATCAATACGCGTTTCTAGCCTTATCGGGAATTATTTGTCTTGAGATGGCGGAGATACACAATGCATGGGAAAAACTCACCTCAACTCGATATTCGGGTAAATTTTTCAGTCCCTTCATCCAGACGGGTGGTGTAAACTTCTGTAAATGTCTTTTCATGTTGCCGTTTAGTGATCTGAAACGAAAACCGTGTGTATCATACCAGGCTTCAGTGGTTAATGTCAGGTTGTACTCTGACGCTGTTGGTTGGTGAGTGCGGGCGCTGAAGGGAGCTGGATTCGCCGTGCGGACAAATCGCTGCCGGTTGAAGATGCTGGTAATGACACTTCGCTCAATAATCAACTGCATGAGCTACGGAGGGGAGTTGGTCTTTAGGATATGTTGAATTTATGTCATTAGTGAACCCTACCCAGCATGATGTGTGTAGCATGAATTTAGATCATTAATATATTAAATATTTAACATACACTCAACCGCAAAAGAAACGTCACCATACAAAATACAAGATAATTCAATTCACGAGTGACAAATACATGTACGATTGAAACAGGCACTGATCATGTCTTCAGAAACTAAATTTTCAAAACATTATCTCTTTATATTTTTTAGAAACACGCGAGAATTCTAGAAAATGTCGTTTTCGGATCTCTTTAACTAGACGAGACAGGAGAGTCATAAAGGACTTGTTTGGCCTTTGTCCTACAGTAAAAACGCCTCATCAAATACAAGTCCAAGAAGTATATTTATGTCGACCTCAACCTTTTGTTAAAATTCCTACATTTTATGAATTAAGTATGAATTTAAGCTAAATGACATTCTGGCTAAACACCATTTTTAAACGCGATTTCAACACCCAAAATGTACTTAAAGAATCATACAAATGATATTCTCAACTATGAACTTGCTGGTACCTCTTTACATATCATGTCACTATATAAAACATTCAAAACCGACTTTCTCCGGCAGTAGTGTTTCGGTTTTTTTTATACTGTTGAAAATGTAGTGAAGTTCTATTGCGGTTGAGTTTATTCCCTGATTTGTTTAATAAAAAAACAACTCCATCACTATATGGTAGCCTAATATCATTTACGGATCCGACCCCCCTCTCATCCCCTTTTCAATATGACAATGTGGATGTTCCTGGATCCTCCTATCAGTTTCCTCGTATATGAGCATCCCATTTATATATTACAGTCTCACTTCGTACATTGCAGGGACAGTAATGACTGTTGTCGAAAATTATCCTTTAAGTGCCATTATAGTTAAGTATAGTTACATTATTAAGATGTTTAGTCTTGATTATGATCGAAAACCGGACAATGTTCCGCTGCTGACACGCGTTAATTGTTCAAACGTAATTTTAAAAACGTATCTGTAGCAGACACAGAGACAGCTATTGGTTGGTACTTTTCAATGGAATGTACAACTCGTACGCTTAAGCTTGTAAATAGAGCGCATGTATTTGGCTTCTCATCGTGTATTAAGCCGCTGCTCGAGTTTAATTGAAAACACGTTATTGCCAAATATTTTGCGTAAGGGGGTACATATGCAAGTCGAGTGAGATGATGTGGAAAAAAGGACATCAGGACATTTGATATTTATGTATGTATCAACTATAAATAAATGAAATACGCCACGGTAGTGTCCCTTTAAAACATATCTACAGTAGGAACAGGAATATCCGAGTCCACCATATAGGGTAAGGGGAGTCATGTAGTTCTATAATAAAAATGGTAAAATGGTAAATCTTTTCAAAAGTCTAAGACACAGTCTGACGCAGATTGTGAAATCAGTGAAGCTTGGAATGGCAATAACTCCTGAAGGGCCGTTTCTTTAATGTCAGTGTTTGTGTGTACAGCCCCGGTGCCATCAATCAGCTAATCTCTAATTAGCAGTAGTCTAGATGAGGGCGAAAATCATGTTTCTAGCATGTGCCGACAGCACTTAACATCAAGTATTGAGTTTCAAGATTCGGGCAAAAAACTAGAAATGAAGAGATAGCACGTGGTAACTAGGAATGTGAAACAGGTGCAAATATAAAGCAATTCAGGAAGAAAATAATAACGTCAAATCTTTACGATGTGTAGGCCTATATTAACAGAATTCTGAAGTAAGAGAAGAAAAAGAAGTTTAACCCTCATTGGTAAAATTATTGTAATTAAAACGCTTGCTCTATCTACTTTAGTACACATTTTTATCGCCCTTCCCATATCCATTCAGTCATTTAGAGATAACATAAATAAAATTTTCTTTGACTTTATTTGGGATGGAAAGAGGGATAAAATAAAGAGAGAAAACTTAATGAGAAAACATGATAAATTAGAGCTAAGAATGATTGATATAAACAACTTCATCAAGGCTTTAAAACTCTCACATTTGAATAAATATATAAGAAAAAACACTCACTTCGGCCTAAGCGGCATATTTACATGTACCAATAATATCTTCATATTGGGTGCTAATCACTATCAAATAACAATCTCTTCTGGAAAGATGTCCTCAATGTGTGGTCACAATTTTATAAAACACATGAGATGAACTTGATAAAGAGGACATTCTTTGTGAACCATCCTAGCACACAAGTTCTGTTGGATCATATTATAATATTCTCATAGCAAAGAAATTCATTCATATTCAAAGCATCAAGCAAGAAAAAATTACCTTTGAAAGAGTTTGACATTATCAACATTGAGAAATTTATTGCTAAGAAATCACAAATTTGAATCTCTTTTGTAGAAAATGGATGCACATACTGGACATCATCTTCCCACGGCAAGATGAAAACATATATCGAAATCAATTTTATCCATTGATGATTTGAACTTCTTTTCGTTACGCCCGTGACGTTGTGAAGATGACTTGACACCATTTAGAACAACTATATTGCTGATATTATACCACCTATGCAAATACTTAATACTTTTGTATATATAATTTTATGAACCAGAGTACTTCTACATTTGTAAACATGCCTTTGGATGAATAAAATATTTGAAGAAAAACTCATTTCGATGTGTAGGCCTATATGGTAACAGGTCAATTATATATAGCAGTTTAAAAATGAGTTCAAAAATAGCTGACTGTTTGGTGCCCCTCTTTGCTTCATTTGATAGTTGACCAAAGTTTAGATATAGTTTAAATAATAAAAATAAATAAAATAATTTAAATGTAAGTATAAGTTTATATATTATGGATAAACTTCATCTTATTAACATGCACGGCATTTCTGAACTGAACAATGATGGCAATCAACAATCGTTGTACATACAATAAAGAAGATCTAGTTCTAAGTTACAATCCATAACCTATAACTTATAACTTATACATGCCTCTCAAGAATCTCCTTACGTTGAATAAGTATGTCAGTAGAAATATAATTTTCACCAAAATAAACACTTTATTGTCCCACTAGGAACTAGTTCAGTATCCTATAAAGGAAAATTCGCTCTATCAATAAACGTGGCAACATGTGTTGCTATCAGGTTCGGGTCACGACGGGGAGTCTAATGCAGATTTTGCTCTTGGTTTATTACAGTAAGTGTGTCATGTTGGCAAGGCAAATAGTATTTAAAATATTTTATTTAAATATAAAATTTGAGTGCCAAAATTATGCAATCACTTTAAAAGGTCTAAATACTTCTGGCCCCTGTTATATTTTACTACTGCTTTCATCATCGGTAAGGGTCGCTTCACATGCCAATGTTTATTCGGTATGTTTTTTTCTAAAACCTGAAGGGGGCTGGGAATGAAGGTAAACAAGCAAACGCTTGCCAGGTTTGAGATGTTATTCCACCACGCGAAGAAATATTTTACCAAGATTCCCAGTATTCAACCTTTGTTTTGTCGCTTTACTTACATGATCAAGGGGAGCACAAACGAATGTGTATGAGTTTAAAACAAAGTATAAAGCGCACGTAAAATATCTGCTAAAGCGAGGAGAGACAGCGGATACTAAACGAACTTCCGTTTAATATCATTTTTATTAAACGAGTTAATGATTTTGTATAAAACGAGCGAAAGCGAGTTTCATACCAAATCATTCGCGAGTTTGATAAACAATATCATTGCGTATTAGCAGGAAAAATTCCATGTTGTCTACGTCACAAATTTCGCGCAATGACACGAGGAGGCAGGTGGAAGGAAAGTGGATATGGGTAATGTTGTTTGGTATTCAATATCAGGGTTAACGCAACATCAGAAGTTATGAACCGAGGAACGTCAGGGGAAGGATCGTGGAGATGATATATTTGAAAGGCATATAAACATTTTGTCTTTTGCCAATATGGCACGATCTTTTAACTTTTGGTATTGTTTTCGATTGAATAGATTGAACTTAGAAATATGTCATAACATATGTTCTTACTTTGTAGTATGTTTATTAGATTGCTTAACCCTCTGCCATTTATTCTGGAAATTAATATAGAATTCCTGAGCCACACTTGGTGTCTGTATTTAGCGTGTAAATCCCCAGGGCTTTGTTCGCAATCAACGGTTGCTCAGGTTACATATACTCTGCCATCCTTAGCATTACACTAAGGTAACCTTATGGTGGCTTACAACCATCTTAGTGCTTTATGAATGGTCCTTATGTTCTGTTTGGTATAAGTTTGAAGTTGACAAAATGTATCAGATAATTTACACTATTTAAATTTCAGAAGTTTTCATCGTACAAAAGAATGGCGATTGTTGACATGAGACGAGAGAGAGAGAGAAGAGAGAGAGAGAGAGAGAGAGAGAGAGAGAGAGAGAGAGAGAGAGAGAGAGAGAGAGAGAGAGAGAGAGAGAGAGAGAGAGAGAGAGAGAAGAGAGAGAGAGAGAGAGAGAGAGAGAGAGAGAGAGAGAGAGAGAGAGAGAGAGAGAGAGAGAGAGAGAGAGAGAGAGAGAGAGAGAGAGAGAGAGAGAGAGAGAGAGAGATGAACTATAATAAGAGTCTTCACTTAATTCAGAACATGTACAAGATAATTACACATAAGCGCTAGCAATATACCCAGTACGTGGGAACACGCAAATCTGATCATGTCTGACGATACATTCACATCGGAAATAATACTTCCGGAAATATCATATTATAAATTGCAAGCAGGTCACACCGATAATTTATATTCACATAACAATTCAACATATCCTTGTGTAGCTGTATATCAACACCGAGTCATCTCACGATTTACTTACACGTGTTGAATATTTTAATTGAATTGTATTACTGTATATATCTTGTGTTTATAGAGAAATCGTTAGACGTAAAGTTCTTATAAAACGTAAGTAATAAATGAAAGTTCGCAAAACTATATTTGTTAATAAAGGAATGATTTATTCGTTCTATTTAGTCACACGTATTTGAATAATATTGATATAGACACTCCAAGCATTTGCAATTCGTTGTCCGAAAAGACCTCGACCTTCGAACTAAAACGCTGATGGTGTTGTGAATGCCTCCTATGACCTAGAGAATGTGGTGATGATATTCTCCACTGTACATAGACCAGATGAAAGGCATTATATTATCATACAGCAATTTAACAGATAGAAAGCACATAAAACTGAAAACCTAAAAATACCATATAAGCAGTTTTATGTATACCTACGTCAATACGGCTCCGTGCAGGCACCAACCCTTCAATCCGCCGATGTTTAAGTAATTTAAAATGGCGGAAGGAAATTGGTATATTTACTCTAACTCCATACGTTAAAGTCATTAAAAATGGCGAGAAAAAACTGTTTTAGTTTCTCCCACTCTTCAGTTGAGAATATTTACACTGAAAACAAGAAGAGGAGCCAAACATCGATTGTAGGTAGTTGGTTTACCTGTGAGATACTTACCTGCGAATCAATGGAGTATAATAGAAAGACCGACTTGGAGAAGAGAAGAGAAACTTAAAATTCACAGTAGCGAACCTCTTTCCGATGACCTTCTTCTGTAAAATGGACATTCCTGTGCATGTGCAGGTGTTGCACAAATTTACCTGTGTGTACCTTAAATATCCACTGGTGAGGGACTCCCGTCTGACTGTCTGCTTAATAAAGAAAACCCTTCTCCGAGGCATTATATATGTCAGTGTCTTGCATTCAGATGTTCATCAATTTATTTTCTACACTGATATTACTCGCGTTGTCTAACCTTTCATAGCAAACATCACTATACATAGCGTTTATGTTATGGTGAGTAGATGATATCTAAAATATGAAATCATCTAGAGATATGAAATTTAACTTATATAATCAACTTATCAATGTTGAGAAATGTTACTAGAAAAGTGGCCAATAACAATCATGTAGAACTTCCACATCATTTCAACACATTCTTTTCAAATCAATTATATTTATGGTACGCTCGTATACTGTATCTCAATCATATCTTTGCATTGGTATTTGCTATTTCATTTTTCTTTTCATCTCTGTCCGACATGACTATATATATTATATATCTGAAGTTCAAAAGAAAGTATACACCTATTGCAGCTGGTTTTATCATATACAAATATCTTATGTTTTCGACGTCATACTCTAAAACTGAAAAGTACACGCATTTAGTCATCAGCCAAGGACTACTTCAATTCTGTGTGTTTTTAAATATTTTTACATTGAAAAAAATCTAAATTTATAAATTCTTCCCAAATTAACTTGAATAAAACTCTTCATCGACATATAGGACATATTCTATGTGAAAATCAATAAATGTACCTCATTCTGCACACATTTACACAATTATAAACATGGTATGGGTCATGTTGGTGTACATTTCATTTCTTGCCCCTGTCTACATTAAACAAAGATATTCTAACTAAAAATTTAATCTACTGCTGAAAAGTGTTGTCGTATCGTGCCATAATCAAATGCATCTCATTTCTTTTAAAATATTGAATTCATCGGAAACCAACAGAGGTGTAAATTTGCTTTTGTACTTCAGTATATTCCATTTATTTCGTTGACTATGCCTGTTGTTTATTTATCTTTGTAATACTAACATTGTCTTCTTTCGTAAAAATATAGCTTTAATAAATTTACAAGAAGTAACGTGATTTATTCAATATATCTTCTACCAACCGTTATGTGGATATGATGAATGTCAACCACGTTTCTTCTGTTAAAAAAGCTATCAACAGATAAAGGTATAAACACAAGATTAAATTTGATATCAGAAGGCATAGGGTCCGATGTTGCCGTCTATAAAAATATTCACAAACTATTTTAAAGGTACATCCTTTGTGTTGTAGGGGGTCACACATGCCAAACGTTATAAATGGCGATATTTTATTGAGAAATACTGATTGTTGAGGGAAAGTACCATTTTGGTGATAGTTTGATGTAGACATTTGCTAAACTTTACGGACAAGGCCCCTGAGGTAAGGTATGTAGAACGGATGGAAAAGGATAGTTGTATCTGTCACAATAGAAAGCTGAGAAGGAGAATCAGCAATCTTCACATGTACAATGTATGGTGTAAGCAAGTACTGTTCATTCCTTACTGATATAAATTATATAGAATTAACTAATGGTATATAATATATAGATATCATAATGTGTTTGTTTACTGGCTTATAAACGGTTTGAAAGGTTCGAGTTAAACTGGTATAAATGCCTGACCTTGTCGATATTAAATATTCTGATTGTTTAATCCAATCAGCAGAGAGCATATCGCATAAATTTCAAAGTCTGAATTTATTTTGAACGGAATGCTCTCTGCTGATAACACAAAATGTCCCATTTTTACAAAAATAAAGTTAAAAATAACTTATTTGAAAAACAATAAAAAAAGATATTAAATAATATGTTAAATTTGTGTTTTTGCATGTTTTTCTTGTTTATTCTTGTTTCCATAGGCTAAAGCTAATAGAACATGTGCACATCTAATAGTTGTATATATTTTTATTAATTAGTTTTTATATGTTTATGTGCCGGAACATAACCTTGGCAACCATACATGTATACTCCTCTCACATGTCGCACCTCCCACATATATTCTACAAACGCATATTTGTATGTGTACTACATGTACGCTAGAATAATTATTCTTGGGTGTACATCTTGAGTGTACTGATACAACTGTATGTACTACTTTCTTGAACACTGCTCTTGAATACAGTAATCTTAAACACTACATCACGGACTTAAATTACAATATTTAATTTAAGTCCGTGACTACATGTACTCTCGGGTGTACTGGCTATCACTCCAAAGCGTATGACTCCTACATATACATCTGGTGCACACTTCTCATACATATCAGTAGTACTTTTGAATGTTTCTCTTCAATCTAGTCTTTCTTCATAGTCTCCTCTTCTTTTTTTTATTCAATACTTAAAGGCCACAGACCTAAAGTACATTCACAAAATATGTCTGCCGGATAAACTCGTTTTTGAATGTTTGTGATGAGGATATATCACGTTAAAAGATGTACACAATTTCATTCATGAGAGTATGATACTTGATATTTTATATCTGTTCAAACACACATGGGGTGCTGAAATAGCTATTTCAAAAGGTAATTTTGGAAATTTGTCTGGGTATTTAAGGTAAAAATTTATGAAATATGGAAATTCTGTTAGTACAAGCTGGTATCGACATAATGTACTTTCTTTAACTTTAAATCAATGACGCATCGTTGCTGTAGGACGTCAAAAAACAAGCCTGAAAGCCCTATTTCACTCCCATATCTCGCCTGGTTAAGGAGATTCTATAACGACGATTTTTAAAAAGCCTTGTTTTTCATGATTATGAACAGATAATGTTTCAAAATTTACAGACAAACTTAGTTTGCTTTAGAGACATGGTGTAACTATGTTTCAATCGTGTTCATCACTCGCTGATTATAATAGTTTGCGTTGTTGTACCTATACTTTCTTTTGCCCGTGAGTTTATTCATGTTACATACGTTACATATACTATCTATCATATCATTTCATCACATCTAATAACGTCATATATTATATTTTCATATCATATATCACATCCCAACATATATTACATTATTTCATTAAATCCTGTCTGTACAAGGAGGCATAATAAATGAACATAGAAAGGTTTTGTAGAATATTACTATTTGTGTATTTATGATAATATGCTTGTAGATAGTTTTCTCTAAGATGTGAGTACACAGGGCATATAAGTAAAACATGGTATTCGTCTTCTATTAAATCTAAGCGACAAAGCTTATACAGATTCTTTCTTCAAGAGTAATACATGGCGTCCTGTCTCAACACAAAGGTCATGAGATGAACATTTAAACCCTGCTAATAATTATATTACTCATGTATTTACTTATCTTGTATCTTTTTTAAAATTAAAAATATGTACATGATTCCTGCATTTATTCTAAACATTCCATATATACTGACTCAATATAGAAAGCCTAACCATGGTTACGTGTTTAGAACCTGAGCAACGTGCAGCGTCGTATACCAAAGGTACGTCTATCAGAACTACCAAAGAAAACATTGCTTCTGAGCAGAGGAGCCTGGAAAAGCTCCCATTTATTTTGAAAATAGAAACTTAAATACCTCGACCCAGAAAGTTCTGCGCCGTGGTAAAGTTTTATTTTGTAGTCCAGCTAAACTGACTACGTTCTCAATCTCGGAGTTACAGTAACTGGTTCGGCCTGATTGTGTTTAAGTACCCATTTTAGTGTATTTGGTTGCTTAATTTTCTAAGGTGCCCTTGCTATTTACAAAGATTTTAAAGCGGTCATTAAGAACGAGTGTAAGTTTGTCCCATTGTTTATTATAGCACACAAGGACAGTGTCGGTTTCATTGAATAATAGAATATGCTAAATTTTTATTTTTATGACATCACTATTTAATCATGCTTGAATGCATGGGTTTTGTAAAGTCACTCGAAAGGACAATAGAGAAGACGGAAACGTTCTGCTGGAGTGACCGAGAGCCATGTATTAGCCATAGAGATTGAAATTTGAATGTTTCTTCTTTATTAGGAAGAATCGACGGTTCGATACAGACGCTCCTACCATTCACAAGATTACGTCGCTACTGTAAAATGGAATCGATTAATTAAATACTGTTCAACTCTGGTAATTGATACAAATGAGAGTGAAATACGGTGTTATCACTTGTTTTATGACATCCTACAGAAACGATTCAAGTCCAGGAAGGTACATTTGTACATTATGTCGACAACATCTTTTACTAACATAATTTTCCATTTTTTTAAAATAAAAGTTTACCTTAAATACCAAATATTATGCCAAATTAACCCTTTGAAACAGCAATTTCAGCACCCCATTTGTTTTTGAACAGATGTTTATTTATATATCCCCTTGAATGAAATTTCGTGTATCTCTTCATGAAATATATCCGCATCACAGACATTCAAAATAGACTTTATCCGGCAGATATATTTGACTATTTTGGTATCGTGTCTTTAGCCCCTCGATGTATAACCCCTTATTAATCAAAAGTCTAGTTTGTTTAAAGGCGCTGTAGCACGTTTATTGCATATTATGTTTTCTTAAATTTGCCATTCATTATTAAAGTTTATACAATATATTGGTTCGTTAGTGGGAAAACGTCTCATTACACGACCCGAAGAAAATGTTAAGCGACAGTCGTGTGAAACTCTTTAGTGTGAGATGTAGATGTGTAGGTCTAATGTGAATTTGAGAGTTCAGACAGCAAGACGGATGACCATTCCATCATTGTACCATATTCAAAACTCTACTCTGTGTGTTTATAGGTAGTGCTACATCAGTCACAACACTTGAACTACCTTCGAGCGGCCATTTTAATGTGAACATCTTAAAATGGCCACTCTATGGGAAATGGACTTGCATGGCTTAAGCGAACCAAGTACATTCGTTTTAGAACTAGTTTTATTGATTCAGGAGTATTATTAAACAATTGGTAATACTCATTTATACTTTTGTGAGAGCACTTTATTTCAGTAAGACAATCGTGCTACATCGCCTTTAAATCTTAACATATCAACAAGGCTATAAAATCACCCATCAGTAAAGAGATAATGTCACGATGTTGTCAATATATGAAATTGGGGATTGGTCAATTGTTGACATTCAAATAATCCTGATATCATTTCGCATCGAAAATGAAACATTTATTAAAAGGAAAAGAGATAACCACATCTTTGCATAAGTATAGAAACTTTGTTCAAACATAAGAACAGGAAGAGTTTCTGGATAACAACTTCTTTAATGTGAAAATACACGACGTTTCGGAGTATATATACTCACTCCTTCATCAGGTGGAATGTAAAGAACAAAATATGATACATTTATATAGCAAACAAAATAATGGTGAGGCAACTCAATCAAGGAGATTAACATGCATGAAATAGTATACAATGAGGATTTGCAATACAAAGATTGACAAAGTTGTCATTTAAAAGTAGCATGATTAGTACATTTTACAACAATACAATTGAATTGATCACAATGTACACCACTTTTTATTACATTTTTAACACACTTTACCGCATGTACGCAGTTATTACATACCGGGGTATATTACAGCATTTATTAATCTTCCAACGTAAAAGCGTGGGCTCGTCCTCAGCCTTTAAGGGACTTGGAGAGTCTCGTGCGCCAAACTAATGGAGATCGAGTTTTGGGACCATATCCAACAAGCACCGGCCCTTGAACAAAGCGACCATAAAATATTACAAAGGGAGAGTATCGCAAAGCATTAGGGACGGATAACTCTAGAATCTTTTTCTCAGAATGTCAACAAATGTTTGCAACAATTTCATCAAGTTCGAGGAAGTCTTCTACGAGAATGACAACAACAAACGAGTCATTCAACCCAGAGGGCGTAGTGGCCACTCTATGATCTCTGACGATGGAAATATTTACATGTTCGGGGGATACAACCCAAAAGGGAAAGCCCAGAACAACACGGAAAAGGCTTGTGTTTTAGTGGAGTTGTGGAAATACAACTTTGCCACGTCCAAATGGAAAAATCTGACTTCACAAGGTGTGCCGGATACTTGTGCCAGTTCTTGTATGATAAGACAGGGCCGGCGGCTGTTTGTATACGGGGGTACCGGGTACCCATTTGGTGACATGATGAGTAACAATGTCAAAATCTGTGAATTGAGCAACGACGATGGGCGATGTTACTGGTATTTATTAGAAACAAACCCGAACGTGTACAACACTTTAGACTCAGGGGACAACATGCCCCCTAGAGGATATGGACAGAGTCTGGTTCTACACGACGGCTGCTTGTACACATTCGGGGGAGCGATGGGCTTCTATGACGAGGCGATGAATGATCTTCATCGCTTGAACAACCGGACTCTGACCTGGGAGAAACTATCTCCCACTGGCGTTCTACCGTCCGGGCGATACAAACAGGAAACAGCGCTCTACAAGGGCAGGTGAATACAAAATGCTGATCACTGAAAAAAATGAATTATATCCAAACTTTTCCCGAATGACTGAATATCAATACTCGTAACACTAACTAGAGTTTAAAAAAATGTAATTATATTTGATAAAGACCAGTTCACACTGTGCGATAAGCAGTTACATCTTGTAGAAGCAACCCATGTAAAAAGTCTCTGCACTTATGACTCCGTTGATATAAGTTATATACGACTAGGATATGTTCCCACAGTTCAAATGAACTTAAAGTTGTATCAAACAATTAATCGTACTGTGAACATATAGGACCCGGAAGTTTGCTGCACGTAAAAAGAATATGGTTTTGTATGAACTAGTCCACTCCTATACATGCTATGAAGAGCAAAGCATTGAGGTGATCTAAGTCACTAAGGTAACCATAGTGCAATGTTAAAGAATGGGAGTTAAGGTTAACCCTAGTAAAGGATTCTTTATGAAAGGGACCCCATGTCTGCTGGATGTTCCGTTTCTAGTATATTTTATGGCGCTTCATCTAATATGTATACCGATCAACGCTCGTTTTCAAAGTAAAACCTATATGATACCATGAATTCGTATTACTTTCCGGTATTGCCATATATAAACAAATAACATAACTTAAATTTAAGTTACAGGATTAAGGCTAGTTAGCTTCAGATAAAACAAACATTCAGAGCCATGAAGGGTATATGGCAACGCAGGGGTTAACGATTAGTAATTAAGTATTCAAATTGCATATTTTTATTAAAATAAAAAAAGTTATTTGACTTGTTTTATTAACATTTAAGTACCGCATATATGTATACACAATCATTTTAGCTTTTGTGAAATAAATGTTGCTTGTCGACTGGCTAACTAAGTCGTGATATTCAAATATACTGCAAATGTTCTATACTGAACAGCAAAAGAAACGCCAGTTCATTAGTAAATGTCAGAGAACATGTGGAGCTATTGGTACTGTAGAGTACAAATGGTGACCATTGCAAAGTCAAATGGTATCAGGTCGCGACAATGCACGTCACGTGTTGTCATGGTAACATAATCTGCATGAGCCTGATAAAATTCAAATTACTCTTACTCTGACTGTGAAAAGGACCCCAAAATGTGACTACATCCTCAATGTTTAAGAAGTCAATGCTTTGAAAAAAAAAAAACGTTAAATTTTCGGAAACTGGGATATGCTGAACAGTTTGCAAAATGACGTCATAACGTCAAATCAACATCAGCAAAGACAGGGGTTTTGCATCAAACAACTTCATGGGAGTGTTTGCACAAGTTCCAATTGCATTTAAAAGCACATTGAGCCCTTCGTCATCTGAACAGGAATGTGGCTGTTTTACAAGAGACTATGGCACAAGATTATGCTATCCAGAAATTCTACACCAGTAGGCCTATTGACTTATCGTTATGTCTGCATGCTGTTCAACACGTTATTAACATCATGTCAACAAAAGTTGAATATTCTGATGTTATAAATTTGTTCAAAACAGCGTTTTCAGTAATTACGAAATTGTTACAGTGGACTGGCGTTACTGTAACTGTTCAGTATATTTCAGTTGAGCTATAACTGCAACCAATGTTTAAAATCATCACAATAATGACATTCTTTCATTCAAGCGAAGTATTAATATTTTCTTGTGTACGTATTGATTAAAAATAACATTGAACAATGAAATGCACTCAAGTGACAAATGATTTCAAACTGATTTTAAGCAAAGCCAACGATTACACAGTGACATTGAACCTACATCCACTGCTAGTGGGATACTGTGTCATTTATCATTGCCCATGTAGCATTTGGTGATAATGAAATGTTTTCTATATTTGCAGGTTCTTTATCTTTGGCGGAGGTCGATTACATTACACGGAAGAACTCAACAACATTTTCGCCTACGATCTTTCCCAAAATCGATGGGAAGAAATAAAGACATTTCCCGATCCGCTTCATGGTCACCCTAACCCCCGGTGCAGTTTTGGACTCGCCCAGATAGACGACTGCGTGTATATATGTGGTGGGCGATTCTATAGTTCACAGGTGGCACACGCAGGGTTGACGGACATGTGGAGGATTTCCCTAATCACCTTCCAGTGGCAACGAATCCCCATAGAGCTGCCAGAGCCTTTATACTTTCATAGGGTGGTTATCTCCCCTTCGTTCTACTTATACGTGTATGGTGGTGTGACGGACGATGGTGAAAGGTCAACGCGTATGTTCAGATGGCGAATTCCTTACAACATCCCTAAACTGACTGAACTTTGTTGGGACACTGTCACTCGGAGTATAACAAAGATGGATTCCCTTCCTAAAGATGTTCTTGAGCTTAAATTTGGAATACCCAGACATTTCCTTGATCGTGTTTCATGAGATGCTAAATGTATGAATTATCCATTGACTGGTTTCTATTCCTTTAATTGTGTTTCAATAATAAAAGCTATATTTTGAACGAATTGCGTCACAAAAATATCAATGATAGTTTTATAAACCTCTGGATACGATTACGGGTGATTCAACGGTAAGGGTGACGCAATGAATAGTCCCATGGGATATATGCCAGCGAATCATTATCATACATACCGTATTCCTCGAATCCAACCCGGGTCTCGAATATAACCCATGCCTTTAATATACCCCTGGGTCATAGGGTGTTGAGATAAATAGAACCCGGGTCTCGAATATGAATTTAAGACCTACCGTATTTCGTCGAATAGAAATGAAATACGGTACATTCCTTTCTAGTGAAAACCTGTCTTGACCCATTGTACTGTCTTATAAACCTCAATGCTCACTTAACAGTCAATGAATTCAGTTGTTTTTTTCGGGAGAAATTCCCTACAAAAGGAACTAGGGCCTTATACTGGATAATACCCCGCTGGGAGGGCCTTGTACAAAACAATAACAGGGTATTATCAAGTACAATATTTTTCACCCAATACATTCTAAGACCCATTGAGTAAGGTAATCAATCCACAAAATTGCCAAGTTTAAAACTTTCATAGCAGCAATGCGGGATTCGAACCTGCAACCCAAGGCCCAATGCTCTACCACTAGACCACGGAGTATTGGTGACTGAGAAGGGTTGATCTTTGAGAAGTATTCTGCTATCGGAGAACTTCCGTGATATTTTATGTGCGCTTTATATTACTTTGACCACCGGCAGTACAACATTGTATGTACATGACATAATGTTGTTACATTAAAGAAAAGGCGGTTCTTATTTGATATCACGGGAAATGAGCAACACGCTATTTGGCACAAGTGGCAAAAAACGTCAATAGAATATTCTGCATCTGTACTTTCTTTGGTACGTTCCATTACGGATTCGAGCCAACACCCTCGGAGATAGTTCTACACTTCCTACAGATCCCAGGGGCTAACATTCTCTTACAAGAGAGGTTGCCTTAAATCACGCCTCCCAACGTTACCTGTTTAAAACAGGGTTTTGTGTCCGAGCGATATGGAATCCTATTGGTTGTATTAAACTCTAGTTGTTACCCCGCGTAACCGCCAGGGGTTCCCCAGGGATCTGTCCTTGGTCCTTTTTTATTCCTTGTTTATATCAATGATTTACCCGATAACTTGCAAAACGTCACTAGATTGTTTGCTGATGATGCATCACTCGGAGCTGCTGGAAAAGATTTATATTCTGTTGAAACTTCTCTTAACAATGACTTAGTCCAATTACACGAATGGGCTAACAAATGGTTGGTTAACTTTAACCCCAATAAAACTAAATTCATGCTATTTAGCCATAGTAATAGTCATCAAGTACCTAGATTAGTATTCAATAATGATCAACTGGAACGTGTACATCAACATAAACATCTTGGCCTTATCTTCTCGGACAATACTAAATGGTCCAACCATGTTGATCTTTCCATAGAAAAGGCTTCAAAACTAATCTCTTCTCTACGTGTGTTAAAGTATGTTTTGAATAGAAGTATTTTATCACGTATGTATGAAATGTATATTCGACCCATTTTGGAATATGCTTCTGAGGTCTGGGATAACTGTTCGGATGTTTTGTGTGACAAACTTGAAAAGGTCCAACTTGAAACTGCAAGAATTGTAACTGGCTTACCAAAGTTTGCTTCAAGAGATAGCTTATACAAAGAAACTGGTTGGTTGCCTTTAAAAATTAGACGTGGAAATAAGAAACTTTGTACTTTTTACAAAATTATTAATATACAAGCTCCAGATTATCTGATTAATTTACTTCCACCAGCCACTGAAACTATTTCTCATTACAACTTGCGTAACAAATCAAATTTATCTATTCCAAAATTTCGAACTGCAGTCCTTCAAAAGTCTTTTATTTATGACTGTGCTTATCTGTGGAATACTCTTTCCTCGAAAATAAGATGTTCAAATTCATTATCGTCATTTAAAGCAAAATTATCTGAAACAGAATGTAAAATCCCAAAATATTTTCTTTTCGGCGATAGGAAGATGAACATTATACACAGTAAGTTAAGAAATTCTTGTAGTTCCCTAAACGGTGATCTGTATCGTGTCAATTTATCTGAAAGTTAATCTTGCATTTGTGGTGCTTTAGTTGAAGATGTTTATCATTTCTTCTTGAGATGTCCAAGACATGCTGATCTTCGTTTAGAATTAAAGCAAAGATTTTATAATTTAAAGGCAGAATTTGATATTAATACAATCCTGTATGGAAACCCAAATCTTCCACAAACAGTCAATGAAAACATATTTCACCATGTTCATAAATTAATTGGAAAGAGTCAACGGTTCAAATAATTCATTAATACTAATGTACGTATTTACCATATTCAAAGTGCATTTTGTCATAAGAATAACATTTCCAATTGTGTGTTGCCTTAATAATGTATATTACATGTTTACCCACTTCGTCACTTGTAGATTTCTTACTTTCTTGTTATGTATTCTAGCCTTGTAAAATAGTTGTTGATTACCTGGAGAGGGCTTCTATAAGTTTCACAACTTGTGCCCAATTCATTTCTTAAATGAATAAAATATGTTTTCAATCAAAAACCGCCAGACTAGAGTTCCTCAACTTGTGCGATGCGCACATATCTCGACTAGGCCTGTTCAGAAGTCAATCATGTAAGAATTATATTATTGGATTAGTATAAGGATAGTAACACGTCTCTATTTTTCCACCGCTAGGGGTGTTTGTGAAATATCAGCGAAATAGAGCAGATGTAGACAAACATTTACTTCTAATCTAATTTCAGCAAGATAATCAAAATTGAAAAATGGTGAAAAGGAGCCTTCATGCTTTGACTTTATATTATATTTGACTGATATTTAATGTAAGGTTCTGGCATTCTCTCCAACATAGTTTACTCCCATCACGTTTCCGATCCTAATCTCTGTTCTACATGACCTAAATTTCAAGGCTTCAGCGGGGAAAAGGGGAACCTCATACTTTGGCCCTGCTTCTTAACAAATGTAAAAACACATCTTTCAGCGGGCATGTCGACCGAGCTACTTCAAAGATTTAGGCATATG
Organism: Gibbula magus; assembly: GCA_936450465.1. NCBI lineage: Eukaryota > Metazoa > Mollusca > Gastropoda > Trochida > Trochidae > Gibbula > Gibbula magus. Next base: position 26,825,484 of record OW388306.1, read on the forward strand.
ACTCTTGAGGGTCTTGCTAATTAGCATATGTCCTTCGAATATGCCTGATGTAAATAACACAAATGAATTATTTTTTTTATATTTGTCTCTGATTTGGTCTTCTTTATTCATCAGCATTTTTATGATTCAGGCCATGTAAAACAGAGGTTAGGATAGAAAAGCTGAAGGGAAAATAATCTCTGTGAGAAGAGAATGAGTTCTGGATGACAGACTAGAACAGATTGCTTCAGACTTCAGAGTATCCTCTGTGGAGAGAGAAATGAGCCTGATGTCTGTGCCAGAGATGTGTGATTATAGTACCAAGTTCAAGTTTCACGCTAGTAGAGAACAGATGATGAAATGCAGCAAGGCCCAGATTAGCAAGTGCTAGAGGTTGGCGCAAGTTATGGGGAAGTTGTAAAAACACATGCCATTCAAATAGTGTTATAATTGGGATCAGACTGTCTGCAATATGGACTCGTATAGAAGAAAATGTAATATATTTCGCATGGTCGTTTGTTCACTCCGATATACTGTAGTATTTCGTTTTTGACATTAATTGACACATCAGGGGTGAAACAAACTGAGTGTTGCGTATTAATCTGCACGTACATTTAAATGTTCATACATGCAATTCATTACTTTAGAAGTATCACACTATTTCGACTACATACAATGCATACAAAATTTAAAACATTGAATGTCAGATGTCAAGAAGATGAGACATATATCCTTATCAAATCTTTCCTCAAATTAGCTTATCCCAGAGTGATAATCTGCCATAATGTTTGTTTGTACATGGGTAGATTGTTGACGTATTGCCATTTTATGACTGAACGTCCCTATCGTCTGTTAAGTAACCATCCAACGGACACAGAGGAAACTGAACTTTTAAGAATAACACTTTTTTACATTGAGACTATAGTTTGTTCATACAATTTTGACCTAAAATCTTCCAATCAATTCTCCCAATGAACCGACAATACTCGGCAGCTCAATATTATTCTTTATTAGAAAGAGAATGATTTATTAATGTTAATACGTACCCGTATTGGTAGAGGCCGTAGAGGTTGCTGGTTATGGAATATCATATTTCAAGCTTCTGTACTCCTGGGAGTCTCGATCGTCCCTTGAGGTCACACCTATACTCAAAATATACGTGTGAACTGATTCCTTCCTGAAATTTTGTGTTGACATAGCTTCACCAATGTGGATTATAAAATATAAATTTGTTGACTGAGCACTGCCTTATTATTAGATATGTTGGTCTTTAGAAATCATGATTACATTTGTGAGTTACAGAGCCAGTGACACAATTTAAATTAATCAGGCCTGACTGGCCAGATGGGTTTATGGCTAGGCCCGTCGTCCGTAGTTCATAAACGTATCACATTTTCAACTTCTCCTCCTGAACCGCTAAACTATTAAAACTTACGGAAAATTGTGTCACGATTAAGAAAAGTAATGGTGAACTAATGGTGAGATCGAAAAATACTGATGATGGTAATTACTTTATTCTACAAGTAAACTACGTTTCAACACAAATCCTCATGTCCAAGTATTGCAGAGTTCGTAATTTGCAATTCATAGATTGTGCCCAAGAAAAGTACGATCAAGCTATTTATACATGTAGACAGACTTGTCATACAATAATGCCATTTATCACAGGTGGAACTGAACTTTCTCATAGAGTAGGCTGTTTCATTACATTGAATCAAGTCTGATATGCAACGTTGTTAGAATCGACGAAACACCGTGATAGAGGGGTTTGCAATTAATTTGACTTTGTATAGACTGGTAAACGCAAACGTTTACAAAAATAGTGAAAATATGTACATTTTAACGTTAGATCTAGCTAATATTTCAACAAAATAAGGCAAATGGTGAACTTTCTTACTCCTGATGAATAATTTACTAAAATAATATTTCAAATGATATAAGTCCATGTCGGTAAAGAAGCATTCAGTCATGAGCGGTATGCAATGAGGCAGTTATTTGGTAGTTACTTCCCTTGGTTCCGGTTATTTCCGTACCATTTCGCCGGTCTCCGTATGTCAAAAATGGCGTCGAACAAGAGAAAGCAAGATGAAAAGCATCTCAAAATGTTACGGGAGATGGTGGCGCTCCCTCATAATAAACAATGTTTTGACTGCCACCAGAGAGGTCCGACATATGTCGACATGACGATAGGGTCGTTTGTTTGCACATCGTGCAGTGGGATCCTGTGAGTATGACCATTTTTTGAGAATGACAACCGTCTCGCGAGTGGTAATCGATGTGAAAATGACATGGACGTACTTTACAGAATTCAGAAATGGCACATGATATTTCTACTTATTTGTTGATATATATATCTGCTTGCTGGATCATAAAGTAACCGTCATTGTTATATAAACTTGTTTTGTTGACGTTATGTAATTGTGTAGCCACGTTACCTCCCTAACACTTTCAGTGACAGCTTCCATTCTGATTCACCGTTATGAGATAATCACTTGAATCAGGTGTCAGAATAATTTGTAAACACCATTTCACTAATATATTCCACCTTTATTGTCTTAAATTGCCATATTAATCAAATATACGGATCATTATTTGATGACCTACAAATAAAGCTTTATTATATTTACATGAACAAAATTTCTGTTCTATATTTTTGATTTTTTAACTCAAATAAATTAATTTATCATCAAAAACTGTGTTCCACAGGGGATATTGTGTAAGATCAAGTGATATCTCCTAGGATATATTGTTTCGGCAGTAGTTTTTGCACAATGCCCTGCCACTGTCAGCTACATGACATCATGGACTAGGCAAATGACATCACATTTCTATGACGTCATGACTCATGCAGTGTTATGACATCACTGAATTTGAAGTTAAATGGAATTGTTGTGCTCACATATGTTCAATTTTCATTGAAACGTAATGAAGAATGATTTGGATGATAAATAGAATCTCTCCCTCATGTCTTCTTAAATCAAATATATCTACATGAGTTGATAAAGTTACAAATATCGGAGGCTAAATTAATATATATATAATATGAGATTTAAAAGGTTATTTTCACAACAACAGTTTGACTATGTAATATGCATGTTGAATATTTGATTCTCTTGTAAACCTTTTAAGAAGTTTTTTATAGTCACGTCATATCCCTCCAAACAATTTAGGTGCTTCTTCATTGCAATCTAGATTATCTACAACAATAAACATATAAATATTTTTTAATAAATATACCTAAAACAATAAAATGTTCCAATTACATTTTCATTAAAGTCAAGAAATGAGGATATTTCAATCATTATGATTCATCGAATCAATACTGTTATTTTAATGAATATTAATGAAATATGCAGTAAAGTCACTGGTTAAAAAATCCTTACAAAATGTTTAGGTTTAGTGAATCCTTGGTTCAGTCAAGCAGAACTGACAATGACACTCATGGTTGAGTAAATGCTATACATACACAAGTATATCTCCTTCTCAACATAGTGCTTACTGTAAGCGGCAAATAGTCTTATGTAGGGAGGTCAAGTGAAAAATTCTCAGGTCATGTTCATTTTTGGGCTTACCTGAAACCAATTTCTTTTCATAATTTTGTTGAACTCTGAATCTTTGCTTTATTGAAAGGGTTTTGGGAACATCTTGGAGCTTTGTATAATGTCAGTTATTTTTTAAGCATATATACTATTGTAACTTTTATCATTGTTGTTCAAGACAACCAACAAATGGACAAATATTAATCATAAACGTATCACTGTTTAACAGTGTTTTACAACCCTATTATTAAGGAAATAAAATGTGATTTTGTATTAAAATACTTAAAATACCACTACTTCAATTGTTTTTGTATGTCTTTCGAATACATTGGCAATAGCTGCATTATGTTTTTTTTCTTAATAACATACAGCTTTGGCTATTTATGATTATTTTTCCTGTTTCTTGGATCTTTAAATCAACTACAAACAGTCTGACTTACTTTTCAGTCATATCAGTTACTTGAACTTACTTCCCTTTCACTTATCTTAGCAAGCAACATGCTGGAGTCAGCCTAGCTTAGAGCAGCTATCATGTATTGATGTTTATAGTTATTATTACTCAAGCAGTAACAGTCTCATTCATGGGTCCCAGGGTTCCAAATTAGTACTAGGCTGGAAGGAAAGATGCTGGGCCAGAACGATTGATGTCCAAGGGATTACTGGTAGTTCAGTTCAAAAATAATAATGATCTTGTAGATACATTTGGCTAGCTGGAATACTAGTACCCTTACAAACCCACTAGTCCGGAACAATGGCTAGTACTTTTATAAGGCTAGTTTTGACTCCTGGATCATAAACGAGAGTAGTAGACATCCCAGATATTGTAATCTTTCCAATTTCCAAACCGGGCAAGTAAACTGCAGATATCAATTATTTCATGTTTACAGATAATGAATCAAATCTATGTCTAGGTTAAAACAAATTAACATAATGTACTGACATTTACTTTGCAGGCAAATATGAAAAATATAAATTCTGAGGTACTGAGTGTAAAATATTACATCCATACTTTATTTTGCATTTGAATATTTATATAGTAATGAATATTTTGAAACATATTGTTTATAATGTCTCGTTTTGTTTCCATGCAACAATGCTACTTTTCACATTAACTTTTGTGAAATAGTAAATCTTAATTCACTTGAAGCAACTGAAGCAAGTAAATTTAGCAAGCATGAACATGTGTTTTTTGGTGACCAAACACTTTTCTGTAAGAATAGGTACCAATAATTTCTTGTTTTTAACTGCTTCAGGGATTTAAATTAGTCTATCACAGTACTATCCATTCAGGTTAGTATTTCTGAAAGTATTAACCCAAACACATTGCATCTGTCCAATTAAATCTACATGAAGATATCGTCTTCAAATTAACTACTCCTTGGAGGTCAGTCATTAAATTTTACTAGCCCATCTACTAGCCATCGGCTACCGGACTAGTGCTAATGTCCAACACTTCTGTATCCATGGAATACAGATCTGGCAGAGTTTCAGTAGTGATATCCATGTAAATGCGCCAGAAGTTCACACTGCCACCTGGTGTCCAGATGTTCATGGTACATGTTTAATCTACTCGTATCACAATGTCAGGAATGTGCATTGTTTGTTAACAACACCGCAATAGTCACTGTAACCTAGTTATAAATCCGGCTTTGGATCCATAATCAGTCATAACTATAAACGAGACAAATGGGTTATCATCATATTATCTCCCATATCTATCTTTGCTTAATATTTTGTGTTTTTGTTTACTTGTTCTAATCTAAATTTTGATGCCTCTTTGAAAATTTTAAATCAGACGAAAATGTATTTTAGAGAAAGTTTGCAACCTTGTTTGCAACATTGTTATTTCTATCCAATCAAACGTCGTTTTACTTCGACTGACTTCTGTCTTGTAAAAGAAATGTTTACATTGCACAGGAGAAGGAAGTCATTTCGACGCCTAGAGGAACAGACTGAATGCCCAGTTTGAAAAAGTGTCACTATTTGCAAAACTAACTTTGGTTACAACCATTTGACTAATTGGTCCGTGCCAGTCTCTATACATTGTCCGGATTTCAATTATATCACAACTTCACATCAATATACTACAGGGTTGGAATCTAGCGGTATCAAAGCACTAACCATTTGGTCTAATTAATTTCCCAAAATCCAAGCCCAAAGCCATTTAAACTAGTCAAATATATCTACAGGGTCATATCACTTTTTAATTTACACTAGCCTGTTTGATACCAGTCAAATATTTTTTACCAGTCCAGTAACTTTTTCACTAGCCATGGAGTACCGGTTTGTGCTTATTTCGAATCCTGTACTATTAACCAAAAAGATTAATATTAACATGATAATTTTAGTAACAGTCAATATCTTTTTGATGAAATAATTCCATTGATAACGTTTGACACATGTGACCTCAACAATGTTCTCTATATCCCATTTAAATTTTGGTAGTTTTATGCTCTCGCATGCATTGTCAAACCCCATCATGTCGCCTCATTTCCTCTTTAGTTTAGTAACTAGCTATAATTGTTCTTGTGTATGTTTAATGCATGCATATTGTCAGGTCATTCACTTGCTTTATTTAAAGAATTTATTAACGAATAATAATAAACAAAAAAATAAGATGAAAAGTTTAAAAAAAATTACATATCAGGACTGAGGAAAATGACCACACTTTCATCAATGCGACATGAAGAACTTTTTTCCAGAAATTAATTCTAATTCACAAAATTTAATGTTGTTTTCCTTTCATTAGTAACATATGGTTTTCACATTCTGTTATTTGTATTGAGTTTCATTGCATGTTTAGCCCATTATAAGGATTTCTGTGGTGACACATGTCTGCCTTCTGAGCAGCACCTAATCATTGTCTCACATACGAACTCGGAAGGGGGCCAGATAGTGCAGTGCTTTCGATCAAGAGGTCCAGGGTTCGAATCTTGCCAGGGGCTCTGAGTCGCTCGACAATTTTAAGTTTGTCTGCTGTAGAGAACTGTCCTACTTGCTTTAAGGTTTTGGAACAATGTTGTACAGATTTCAGCGCAGTACTACTCATGATTTGTTAGTTCCAGCCTATACTCGCAGGTTTCACTGCAATTCATGGCCATAATGGTGTTACAGGCCACTCCAGGGGCTGCAATAATACTATCATCCGTGATATATATATGTGAATACTCTTGAAAGCACTCTTAAACCCCAAATCACCTCATCCCAACCCAAGAAGTAATGATATATCATTCTCAGTCTGTCTGTCTGTCTGTCTGTCAGCCTGACCATTCATGGATATCGCATATCTCGTTAAAACTTTTTGTCAAACATTCTTGATGTCCTAAATATATCTTTGGATTTATAACTTGGACTTAAGTTAATACTTTAATAATTAAAATTGTGTGTCTACATTTTATTTCAAAGTTTTTGTCCTTCATTAGATACTCCTACTCAAAGATTGTTTTAGCGCAAGTTCCTGTATGTTATTATCCCCTGCCACGAATTGGAAGGAGGATATAGATTTGAGCCGTCCGTCCGTCTGTCCGTGGGTCAGTACGTCCTAGTCAAAGGGGACAGCTTTTCTTCGAAACCATTTAAGATAGGATAACAAAATATGGTGTGTGGCTTATTGTTATCAATACCTTATTATGGAGTTGGAAAACGAGAAGCACGTGATTATATTTTCTGGAGTTATTCTTGGTTCTGATTTTTGGACTGTTCCAGGTATTTTCAAAGGGGACAGCTTTTCTATAAAACCATTTAAGATAGGATAACCAAATTTGGTGTGTGGCTTATGCTTATCAATACCTGAAGAATGTGATTATTCCAGAGTTATTGCTCTTGTTCTGATTGTTTGGACAATGTTGATGACTCCGTGTCTTGTTGTTTGAACCTGACATTCTGTGGTTGGCCATAACACATCCTTACATTGTCTTTACAACCACAAGTTGAATTAAATATCCCAGTCCAGCAATAAGTGAAGATAGAATTTAACAAGTGCTAAAATCACATAAAAGAGATTGATCTTTGTGTTTCAGACGAGGCTTGAACCCGCCCCACCGAGTCAAGTCGATATCGATGGCGAGCTTCTCTGTAGACGAGATAGACTTCCTCAAATGCCATGGGAATGAGGTAACATCCACATCTGTTCATTTCCTTCAATACCCTGATTATCTACTTAGCTTTTGCATCGTAACATTACTGGCTGGTTACTGAATGCTATTTAAAGCATATATTTTGTCAATCAATAAAATGTTTCATCGGCCATCGGATTTTGATTGAATTTTAACCCCCGGGTGAAACCCAAGGGGGTTATAGTTGAAGGGCAACCTGTCCGTCCCGAAAACCTTGTTCTGAAATCAACTCCCCCCACAGATTTTGACCAATCTTTCTGAAACTTTTCAAATGTTTTGGATATACATAGGTACATATATATGCTTTTTTGGGACCGGTCGGAATACTATTTAAACTGCTTATTTGGAGGATAAGGGACCCTGGGGCTCTTGTGCTCTCAGTGCACTCTTGTAAACTATTTCATTGAATGGTTATATATAGCAGTATGAGGCAAAAACTGATTGGAGAATCAGGGGAGAAAGGTCACCTTGTGATTGTAAATTCCCTGAACAGGAACAGGGTGATTCATTAGTTTTACTTCTTGTGCTCATTTATTAAGTCAAACAGTTATTGACCCTTAGGTTATTATGGTCATATCCCTCAGAGGGAGCAGGAACTAAGCAGGAGCAAACATTTCCACATGCAGTAAGGTTTGTGTGTAATGATACGTTTTATCGCAGACTTAATTATGACATCATAAGGGAAGATTAACACAGGAGTTTCCTATAAGTCCTGTTTAAAGAAACAAATCTTTCATCTTTTAAAAGCCTGATGCCGGGACTATTTCAATGAGCTTTCTAACCTTTCCCAACTTGAGAACCTTTTTTTCATTTTTAAAAACAAATTTGACTTGTTTCCCGCAGTTGTCATTGCCATGTGTCTATCAATGTCTCTTTCATCAGTCTAAGTCATGAACATATTTTCTAAGGTATGATAAGAGTTCAAAGATATTCCACATTTTAGAATTTGAAAAAGCATTTGAAATTGTGATTTCCCCTTCATGTTTAGCTAATTGATGATAGATAATTATGCATGAAAATTCAGGGATTGAAAACAGATCTATTCAATTTATTCAATGTCAGTCAGTCTTGGACTTAAATATTAGTTGTTACCACTAAGTAACAGAGTCAGGTCTGGAGGTCCTACCACTTTGGTTGTTAGTTGCAAAAAAGAGGCAAGTGATTCACTTTTCACTCAAAGGTAAAATTTGTAAAGTCAGTGATCTGGGACTTAGAGATTTTAGCCCCTGCAAATTATTGATGTGTCATATTAAAGTATAATCTTGTAAATTGCATTGTATTGTATCCCAATACATATTTGGTTGCAATCTGCAGCCCTACAACAGTCAAAATCCACTGATTGCAGCACAATGCAAAGCCACAATGGTGTTGCAGGCTTTCTTCCTGCAATCATTACAGCCTCACTGGATGAATGATGTTGTTATGCGTATTAGAAATGTTCAGCCATGTTATTTACATATTTTCGGATCCAATTTAGAGCGGAACGCATGAAAGAAAGATAACACATTAGTGTGTGTACTTATAGTAAACAATGGTAGATAAGATATGTAGATATGAATGGAGTAGATAGGAGACGGGACTCTTGTCTGCACTGGTCTGTAGTGCCTGGAGATGTCACAGCATGGCTGTACTTGTTATCTCTAATGTTGTCATGCAATCCGTCATGGAGATGAACATTGAATCGTTTCCACATTCTCTTCACAGATGAAGATACAATATTTAATATTTATCAAGGTCCTTAATACAGCATTTGGAATGTTTTTAATAATGAATATTTTGCTCATCAGAGCAGATAGGCTCATGGCATGGGCTGTCTGTTTACTTTTAACATTTTCAACTTCTCCAGAATAGTTCCCATTACCCGAGTAGGTGAAATTTTATTTGAAGCCACCTTGCCAAAGGCAAGTTTGTACATTTAGTGGCAGACATTTTCCCACAAACCTTTTTACCTGGGATGAGAATGTTCAGTGTTTTTAAGGCGTGTTGGGGACAGATCTGACAAAATTATCATTACGATTCATTTCATGAGATGGATATGGCTTATATCTAAGGCTGTCCCAGTCTGTTTATTTTGTCAGTTTTATACCTTATACATTCATTTTGAAATTAAAGTTGAAAAAAAAAACCATCCCAGTTTTGCTGACTTCTTCAAATCAATTGGCATAGAAAGCTAACAGCTTACATGAAGACCGAAGTTTGTATATTTGGTTCTCATACAAAAAGGTTTAAATGAAACAACATACTAATTACTATTTATCAGGGTTCGTACAAGCCTGGAAAAAGCCTGGAATTTGGGCACTTGGCCTTAAAAAGCCTTAAAAAGTTAATTTAGCCTTAAAAAGCATGAAAAATTACTAAAAAGCCTGAAAAACTACTAAAAAGCCTTAAATTAAGTACTGTCTCATGGATTTTTTTCAAATTTTATGTATGTGTGTCTGATACAAAACAAGTTTTGAGTAACTTCTGTACATTCAGAAATCATCATGAATTTCTGTCGTTTCAGAATATATACACAGTCTATTGCGCATGCTCAGTTACTTCGTGTGGCTTCGCTTCTTATGATTATTAGCCTTAATTTTTTCAAGAAAAGCCTTAAAAAAGCCTTTAAAAAGCCTTAAATATGGATCTTGAAATTTTGTATGAACCCTGTTTATAGATAACATATCATAGATAAAACTGGACAGCCAGTTACATTGTGAAATTGGCTTAATACCAAAATCAAGCCAATTTTAACATACCAAAAAATAAAGAAGAAATCGTTATTTTCATAATTTAAACAAAATAATACAAAAAAACATACCAATTAGTCTGTTAATCATTTCATTACCATGGATAAATCTGATAAGCTGGTTACATTGTGAAAGCCATGAAAGTCAGCGTAGTGTGGTAATGAGTACATAACTAAGCACTTTGACCAGCGTGTAAAGTGATACGGGTATGTGATACGTATTGATATCAGCTCGCTGTACCACATCGTACTTTCTCTCTCTCAGTCAGTCAAAGGTTAGACCTGTCACATGATAAAACCAGTCAGTGCAAGGTGTGACACATCTAGATCCACCTTGAGCTCTTGGTTCTAACTGGTACCGTTTGCAGGTATATAAGTTCAGGTAAGACTTCTTATAGCCATTTTCACCCAAACTCTTCACTGTTTGCTATAGAGGTGTTTGGAGTCTTGAGAAGTTACCCTGATTGGAGTTTAGATCTTGTTTATCGTTTTGAAGTTGTGGTCTTGAATTTGTTGATTTATACCAAAATGGCTGCTGTTGTACCTCGCTTGCAGCCTCCCCCAAAACAGGTATTGTCTTTAATAATGGCCACATAGTTTGAATACGTTTTGAGTGGAATTCTATTCTTTGATGAGATTAAATTTGAAGATGTTAGCAATAACTTAATAATGAGTTGAATTCAGCAATATTTTTTTGGGAATTTGTTTGTATTTTTTTTTAAGGAAGTGGAATACATGAATTAAAGTCTCTTATATGGGTATTGTCTACAATCCATCTGATCAAGCAAGCATATAAACATCCTGTATCTTCAAAACAAAGAAATTGGTATCCAGAAAATGTTCTTCTGCAAGATCTTAGTAAATTGTAAACATATTCTTCCTTTCCATTTATTGGATAAATCGAACAGTTTGATTTACTTTATTTTCTATAATGTATTGATTGAAAATATAAATCCAACTTTATGATGAAGTAAGCACTTAAGCACTTCTTTTTCTTTTCAGTGGCTCAATGTCTGATGTTATGTTATTGTTGTTTCAAACTTGATCAATTTATTTCCAGCTGTGTAGAAAAGTATACCTGGGATTGTACGACAGCAGATCGTGGCCGGAACCAGACTCAAGAGACGAACAACGAGTGCGGGATTTTATGGTACAGAAATATGAAAACAAACGCTGGTATGTGGCCCCTACTGAGTCAATGAAAGAGGAAGCCCGGCGGATGAACGAAGTTTCCGCGAACAAACAACCAGCACAGAAACCCCTACGACAATTGCTGGGTGAAAACGCCCCAAAACTTGTACTACAGAACAATCAGGTGGGTGAATTTGGTTTTCAATTAGTTTCAAATGTTTGAAATTGATACAAGAATCAGCCATTAATAATTAACAATCAGCTGTTCCAGCAACCACTTTGAATAAAAATTCTAGGATTTTAATCTTGTCAGGACGTCGAAAAATTGCAGTATTGTTTTGGTAACATGGAAATTAAGTGCTGCATCACCATGAGGGTATTTAAGTTGGAGAATTTGGTCCTAAACTTTTTCTCAGAGTTTATAAAAATCACAGATTCGCTAATTTCAGCAAACGCTTACAGGTTTCACAGCACTGTATGATCACGTCAGTGTTGCAGGCTTTCTCTTTGCCAATACAAATAACCACCATGATATAAGTAGAATAGCTAATCAATAAAACCCAAGTGGCCTTTCCTCATCTGTTTGTGAGTAAGTAATAATTCCTGACCCTCATTATTAGAACATTGCTTCCAAAATTAATACCGCTAATGGCTGCAATACTGCCGAAGCGGCGTTAAACAATAACTCACTCACTCACCAAAATTAATTATTTTGACTTTCCTTGACCGAGGTCAATTAGGAGATAAACATACTGTTAATCAGCAGCATATAACAATTATTAAAGCTCTAAATTAAAGTCAAACGCATTCTGAAAAACTTGATTTCTTGAAAGCATGTGATTATGTAAATGAATGGTAATCAGTGTGATTGTCAACGTATGACAAGACGTGATGCATTGTTTGACTGATCTCGTGTTTCATTGTTAACAAGCGCAGGGTGAAACAACATCAGTGACCCTGTTGACGACCTCTCATTGAGATTAGATGGCCCACTTAACAATACTTGTAACACTATCTGGGATGTGAGGTGTAATAGAGTGGTCTCCCTTTGTGATTCTACAACATCTGATAGTTGATGTTTTGAAATTTGAGATGGGTTTGAGAGCTTAATTCAACCTTTTACTAGGTTAAATTTAATGACAACCAGATATTAGCTGGGTACTCCTTTTATTGCCTCCCTGGTTTATACCAGGTTACACATCTTCGAACCAATTGTTTCCAGTACATTAATTAGAGGATGCAGGTATTTTTCAGGGGAGAGGAGAGATGTTTTAGATCGACCATAAATTGTCTCTTTGTCTTTTAACATTCACTTATTGTAGCTGTACTATTAGTTTTTAGTACAGACATTTGGGATGCAGTGCTTCATTCAATGTGATTCACAGATTCACAGAAACTTGTTCAGCTCGCAGGTTTTACTTCAACACATAACATCATAATTGTGGGTGCAGGCTTTCTCCCAGCAATTAAAGCCACAATTATAATAAGTGAAATACTGTTGAACCCTAAGTAACCTCATCTCTATGACTTGCTCCTTCTGACTGCCATGCCCTTAGTATTACTGGATCAGCGGACATTTCGCCGCTAATGGCTGCAATACTGCCGAAGCGGCGTTAAACAATAACTCACTCACTCACTCACTCACTCACTCAGCGGACATTCACTCTTGGGCTCTTTGGAGGATTTTCAAAATTTTTAAATGAATTATGAAAGTTCATTCTGCATCCCAAACTCTGCATGAGATTCTGCTGCTAAAAACACTCCCTCAATGGTAAAATACTTGAGATAGTGACAGTGATTTTAAAAAATAATTTGTGAATGTAACATCTTAGTCATGAATATTATAAAAAAAATCACAAATATCTCAGTTGTTTTTTTTATAACCATTCATAAATTTTACATTGAACCTTATTTTTGGTTTCGTTTGATAATCGGTTTTAAAACAATATACTGCATATATATATATGCAGGAAAATGTAAATTCTCTAGGAATTCTGCATTTCTGCATACCAGACGTTTTTTCAACAGATAATATATTTGGACTATTTATTCTGCAGAATTCAGGCATACTAAACAAGCCAAGGTATATCTTCCGTCTATTATGACTGCTATACTATTATAGCTGCGATAAACAATAACTCACTCTTTAAATTCCTTTCTTACAGTCACCCCAAATGAACCGGACACCCCCCGCCAACCCGGGCCCTATCACAGCCCCTCCCCAGACAGCCCAGGTAGTCCAGCCTCCCACACCCACAGCACCAGCCCAGCCCAAACCCCCAGCCCAGTCTGGGGGGTCAGGTTTTGATCTCCTGGGTGATCTTGGAGGAGATCCATTTGCAAGCACTCCACCGGCTACCACAGGAGGTAGGCAGGATCAATTAGTGATAAAAGGCAGTGTATGACATAAACTTGAAAACTAGCCAGCCCAAAATGGTTATTTTCACAATTTTCATAACAAATTTAAAGAAAATCCACCCTAAGTTACCAGCCCGGACCGAAAGTACCATGTTCCGGGCTGGCTGACCGGACTTAGTTCATACAGTGTATAAGGGTTATTCTTTTATGTAAATGTAAGGTCAAGCATTCAAGGTGTACCGTTGATGATTGTTGGTTAAAAATTCAAAAGATTTGATATATTGATGGTATGCACTGGATTCAAAATTAGCACTAGTTTAGTTGCCTATGGTTAGTAAACAAGTTGCTGGTCTAGTTGCATGGTTTGACTGGTAGTCGAAAAGTCTAGTTTGAATTTAAAGATGAGATACTGTTAACCCTTAAATCATCATCTTACCTCACCTCTAAAAGTTACCATGGAGCAACTAATCCTGAATGTTGACAAGGCTCTAATCTTTATTTCTAGGTGGAGGGTTTGCAGATTTCTCCAGTTTTGGCAATCAGCCTCAACCAGCAGCCCAGGCTCCGCCAGCATCAGCGTTTCCACCGATGTCCAGCGGTAAATCACAAAATAAACTTTCTTGATCATTGTATTCATGCAGTATCTTCAAAAACTTCTAAATGATAACTTGGCAGAATTTCCCCACTTCTTGTAAGTTCTCTCCCGGGACATTGGTAATATACATTTTAGTCTTTGTGGCAGGACACCATCAAATAAGCAATTTGAGCTTGTGGAACGTATTGTCCCTTAGTTATAAAGTCATTCAGAAGGGATAAGGCACATTCACTACCTTCACAAACACAATAATCTACAATAATTATTTATTGTAATACATTATATCAATGTTAAGGGATACATGACAGAAGTGTGAATGTCTTCTCGTACATTACAGCTCCCCTGCAGCCCCTCGGAGGTGGAGGACAAGCGACCCCTGCACAGACACCCCCTACAGCCCAACCCCCAACAGCCCTGGGGGGAGGGGGTGACAAGTACGCTGCTCTTGCCGATCTGGACAGTGTGTTCGGTGCACCTGCCCCGTCAAATGGAACTACTCCAGCTACCACAGTGAGTTGACTTAGTATTTGGCAGTAATAGTTGAATAGACATTTCAACGTTACATGCTCCCCTGGTCACTGTAAATGTTTCCTTTGTTGCTCATCTCACGAAAATTGATTTCAATGAAGATTTTCAAATTTGAAAAAATGAAACCCTTTGACTTATGTGTAATATTATAATGTAATAGTAATAATATTTTCAACATGGAATTCAATAACATTTGAATTTAATCATGGTTTCATTTCTGAAAATAAGGTAAATAAACTTTTATGAATTTTGTGCAGATTTTGGAAACATTGAAATATGTGTTCAAAATTACAATTTGCTTGCTTGTGTCATATTACAGAATCCTAAATAAATGTATGAAGAGCATTTTATTTAAATTCAAAGTTTTCAAAAGGACCCCATCATAACTATCTCACTTGCAGATACCCAGATATCAAACATGGTACTTTCTTTATCATATATATATCTGTAATATTCTTACAGACACCAAGCTGGTCCTCAAACACAGCCCCTGCCATTGTCAACTGGGGAGGAGGGGGAGCGCCTCCAGGGGGATCAGGCTCGGCAGTCAACTGGGGAGGGTCGGCCCCTGGGGGGGATGGGAGCAATGTCAACTGGAACGGTACAAGCGGAAGTAGCTCCGGTGGCTGGAACAGTCAGCCCGCTGCACCTGCCAGTAACAGTTCGGGCGGGAGCCTCTTCAGTAACACTAGTTCCACAACAGGTGAGATCCAAGTGTGGAAGAGGTGATTCTAAATGATGTAATTCTCTGTTTCCTCAGTGGAAATAAGAATATTGAACCTGTCGGTAATGGAAGGGCTGACTTAGCCAAGCCTATAAATGACAATCTGTGAAAAACTATTCAACAATTGATGCACATTCATAGGCAATTAACAACTAGACAGACATGGTCTATGTCTACAAGGTTTGTGTAACGCAACCATACTAGGCAACTCATCAAGTCGTCCAACCATGCTGGTATGATTTGTCTGCTGTATTGCACCACCTGTCACTACATGATTTTGTTCTTATCATTGTGACCTACTTGCAATAAAGGGCCATATGTATAAAGTAAATCTTACAAACATTTGCATTCATCTTTCAAATAACAATTTTATTTCTTTTGAATTGTTAAAAACATGTTTTGTTTTTCACTTATTCAGGATTTTAGTGTCTTTGTTCTTTGTTCTTCTGTTCTTATTATTGTGACCTTATTTGCCGTCAGATATCCAGAAAAGCTTTAATCCGATAGGAACACCAGGAAATCCATTTGTCTCACATTCGGGTAACCATGGTAACCGTGCATGCCCAGTTAGTTCAAGCAAGTGTTATGGGTTGATCTCGTCAGTTTCTTAAACTGTTGCTTGCTAATTGAACTATGTTGAGCTGATATTTTCGTTGTCTTGCAATGTCTGTGAAATTAGAACACGTTTGGTTGATCTCATCAAATTTAGGAGTCAAATTTAATGTTTTACTTCGGGCAATGGAGATTGTCCCTGACCTAGATGTTAAGTTTAGACACAATCAGCCTTCAACGTTACAATTGCAAGCTGATGTTTTCAAAATATCAAGTCTTTGAACTGCTTATATTCCAAATATTTATTGGGTATGTTTAAGGTTTGAGTTGACAAGTTTGAATTGTCTACTGTTTTAATGGTAAACTATTTAAAACAGATTTCAAAATAGGCTCTGATTTCACTGACATTGCAACCCTGTTGATACACTGCAAATACACCTGCAGATAAACTGATTTCTCTTGCAGTTTATTGTTCGTTCTGATGCCCTAAGTAATTTTCTTAGATTTTTTTAATTCTAATTCATATCACGGTGAAATGTTTGTTTCAACTGAAAAATGTAAGAAACCCTCCTGGGCCAGTTTTGAGCATGCGCATGAGGCATTAGAACGATGATGATATCTCTAGGATTCATCAGCAGGGAGCGTTCTTTGCTACATCAGTCAGCCATTTTGAAGAACGTGTTTCTGTATTAATTTGAGTATTTCTTTTAATGATTGAATTTGTTTAGAATTATTTTTTGATTGTTTATCAGGTTTATTTTTAAAATAACGTATTGGTTATTTGTACCATTTTGACAAATTAATGATGGAAAATGATTAAGTCCTCTTCTTTGTTGAAAAGCTTTAAAGGAGTAATCATTCTCTCCTCACAAGTGTCACTCAACTCATATCTTCCCTCGTAACCTATGTCACTGGCGGGCCATGTTTCTCATTTCCAGCAAAACCTCAGTGAAAATTTGCAAAACTGATACCATCTTTTATTTCTATCAAATTGTCTTATATCTCCAACAGATTACTGTATTGTAAGAAATATGTCCGGTTTGTCGGTATGAAGAAACTCTGTGTTTCTCACCGCTAACATTAACATACTGAATAGTCGTTTTGAAACATTGTCTTTGACTGCAAATTTACTGTGCTTACAACCAATTAGGATTCTCTATATAGCCATGGATGTATTCTACTTGTAACAGAGGTTATGTGGGAAGAAATGGCTTGAGTAGCTTCTGTTGGGAGACAATTAGGAAAGGTATGATTGGGGTATTCTTCCACTTATTACAGCAAGTGCTTACTCCTATATCATAATAATCTGCAGTTAGTAAGTTTATGACGTCACCAACATTTTTCAAGTACAATAATAGACGGGCATTTCCTAAATTTTCAGTCCCATAGTAAATTCCCAATTGACCATAAGTCCTTGTTGAGTCTTCATGACACATCTTTACATAATCATATTAATGTTAATACATTATTGTCTTAATAAATTAATCATATCAAAATTGTATGAATTTGACATATTGTTTTTACCAAATAGGGTTTTATGGACTTTCATTGGTAACTTTTAAAAAAAACATTTAAATTTAAAAATTACAAAATAACACAGGCTTGATAATAATCAATATCATTTCATACACTGTGGATAACGGTATAGTTTCCAGGGGGGTTCCTCTTTGAATTTGATTTACAGAAAAATTATTTGCTCCAACTGACCAAAAGTCATACATTGTTTGAATAGAATAATACTTCACTGTGACTTCTTCATATATAAACTTTTAAAGTATTGCATGTTTGCATAACAAATCTCTAATATTGACATCATCTATAGAACTTTCCAAAACTTTTTTTCCATTGTATACATAATCTCGCTGATATGAAAGGCATATTTGAACATGTGAATTTGAGCATTATGAGTATTAGATAAAACTGTCATATAAAACATCTGACAAAGTAAAGATAAATACTAGTAACTAATCATATATATATAATATTATGTTTGTTTGATAATTCTTTACTATAACATCTAACAAATTAGTCGTATATATAATTTGAGTCTTTCAATATATTCTACATTACTTGAATGTCTAAATCTTAAAAACAATTAAAAAGCATGTACTTTGGCATGGATTTATTGCAGTGCTGTATTGAATCTATCTTTGCGTCAATGACATTTGATCACAAAATTTCTGCCTTCAGATTTTCACGTATTCACATAAAGTATCTGTACTTTCACTTTCTGTTGCCTTATTTTGAGTTGTTTGTCCTTTATAATTTAGTGATTCAAACACAATGATTTATGTTATTCGTGGGGCATAATTAAAAAAGTTAAATTAAAACTATCAAGTATTTAGGTGACATAAATATGACACAAGCTGGTGCCATTATTAATGAGTCTTTTAATGATTAATTCTGTCCTTTTGTCCACAGCTGCTAATCCGTTTGGAGGGAGTGTAGCTACGACCCAGGCCCCTGCAGGCCCTCAAGCTAATCCCTTTGGGGCCGGTGCCCCACAGCCTCCACCGTATCAACAGGCCGTTGGGTTTACACAGTATGGCCAACAGTTTGGGATGCAAAATGGTGGCGGTTTCGGAACAACAGCAGGAGGCTTTGGTTTCACCCAATCAGCACCGTCTGGAGCAAATCCCGGATTCGGAGCTCCGGCACAGCCAGGATTTCCACCAGCTCAGCAACAAGCATTCCCGGCTGCTCAGCCTCAGGGGTTCACAGGAGGCTGGGGTCAGCCTGCACCTCCAGCCGCGGGTAACCCTTTCATGGTGAGCTCCTTTCCATCTTCTACAGCTAGTCAGTCTTCTGCCTCTACCACTTTCTCTATGCAAGCATCTGCTGGTCAAAATATGACTCCAGCCAACTTCTCAATGGCCGGGGGTCAAAGCATGCCGACCCCAAATTTGCAGGCCCAAGTTGGTCAACCAATGCCAACTCCTAACTTTTCAATGGCGGGGGGTCAAAGCATGCCAACTCCAAATTTACAAGGTCAAGCACCAAATAACTTTTCAATGTCTGCTCAAACTATGCCAACCCAAGGAGGTCCTGCTATGCCAAGCCCTGGTACCTTCACCATGCCGGGGGCACCTTCCATGCCAGCAGGGGGTTTCTCTCTGTCTGCATCTTCCACAGGAGCACCACCTAATCCTGGCTTTCAGTAACAATTCACTGTATAGTTATCATTAAGTCTCAAGTAATGACTTGAATAATACCAAACCATTCCTAGGTGGTGACTTTCAAGACTCTAAACTCATTTAACAAAGGGATAATCGAGGACTGGTGAGAGAACTTGAGTGTTTCAGTAAGAAAGTTCTAATGAAGACAAGTCCCATATGCCTTGTGAAGTGCATGACTCTTGATCTACTAATGCTACTAACTCTTGCTGGTGTATGTTGTTGTGTTCTGTGCATGACTTTCTGTCTATACAGCTGTAGACTTGTGGTTTCCGTCATAGAGGTGTGATGCTGTATGCATACTAATACAGTGTATGAACTTGCCTGAAACGTTACCAGACCCAAACCATGAGTTTGTCAATTCATGTGGAAAAATTTACCAAAATCCTCAAGAAGGTTACCGACCTGGACCAGGCATAGTTACATGTTACATACCGGTAGTAATATAATCTTCATACTACATCTTGCTATAGATATACTTACACTTTTTATGTCTGGATTTTTTTCATTAACTTTTCCAAATTTGAAAATTTTGTTGTTTCACATTTCTGTCATTGTTAGAAAATTGTCTTCCACGTGTCTAAAACCTTGATAGGTACCTCTGTTTAAAAAGAGAAGCTTTTTCTAATTTTCCCCCATCATTTCAATTTTAACTTCCAATCAATACCTACAATTAGAAAAACGGAAACTAAAATGTTCCTTTCTTTCATAGAACTTGTATTGTAGAAAGAAATCATAAATAGATTTTATCATTAGATTTCAATTTGGTCACGCCTCTATTCTAGAGTAGTTTTGCATGTTTGTGATTATGATTTTACATATAGTATTGAACGATCACAGAGGCATTTGACAACATTTGAGCTTGATATCCTAATAGTAATAATGAATGGTCCTGCCAAGCTAACTATTGAAAAGTAATCAAAAGTACTCCCCAAAAGCTGCCCACCAAGGAACAACATTAAATAAAATAAATAAAACACATTAAATGGAACAATGCTCTGTGATATTACAAGTCAACAGCTTTCTGTACTAATACTTTTTGTGGTCTTTTTGTTCATTACAGTACTGTTATTTGTCTTTTATATACAGGACAAAATAAGTGAGGGATATTGGATTTTCTGATTATTATTATTATTCGATGAATAATGTATCATTAGTTTAATTTCAAAATTCACAAATATCCCTAACCAATTTTGTCTAGTATATGCAGCTTTGTTGCATGAGGTTGTTTCTCTCTGCTTGATAACATTTCAAGGGAAAGATGACAGCCATGACACTTTCCTCTCCATAAAGACAGATATTTCTTAATGAAGATGGTAATGCTTCATGTAAAAACATTTTTCAAAATGCTGGATTTCTGTTTGGCAAAATTGGAACTTTTTTTTTATTGATGTCATCTTTTGCTTGGTTATCTATTTGACTTTCTTGCATGTTTGCTTTGTATTATTTCTCGTTTATGTGTATTTGTAAATAAATCTATTTATATGTTTTGTTTGCGTTGGTTGATGTATGGATAAGCTTGGATGCTAATGAAAACCTTTTTGCACATAAGTGACAGATACACAACAGAGGTTTGGTTCTTGAAAATATATATCTAAGTGCAAAAGTTGCATATACTATAATGTTATTAATTAAGTATTTCCGTATTGGCCCAGTTACAGGTCCTCAGTCCATTGTATTAGCCCGAGACGAAGTCGAGGGCCAATACAACGGACCGAGGACCTGTAACTCGGCCAATACGGAATGTAACGGAAATACTTAATTTATGACAATTTTATTAACCTCTTTTCATTCTATTTGCACAACACTAAACATCTCATTTATATTGAAATAATTATTATAAACAAGATTGGTGAACAAATAGCATGGGTAAGCGTTGTGAAGCGACAGCTTCGGGCTTTCATCAAATGTGCAACTGCGCATGCTCAGCCTCATATTGGCCCAGTTTGTCTCATATTGGCCCAGTTTGACTCATATTTGCCCAGTTTGTCTCGTATTGGCCCAGTTTGTCCGTATTGGCCCAGTTGTCAAATCATGGTCTAGGCCATAAATACCATATGTGTTCCATAACATTGATGGTTAATTAATAAATAGAAAATACTAAATGTCACGTTTAATAACATATTTATGAAACGAGTGAGTGGTTTGTATTTAACGAGTGAAAGCGAGTTAAATACAAATACCATGGCATCTCACGAGTTTCATAAGTATGTTATTAAACGGAACCGAGTTTAGTATTTTATTTATTACTCACTGATTTAAATGTCACTTAATTCCACAAACTCGTCGATAAATGGGACACAATCCATTGCGACCGCAGCGCTAATATTGTGATGTCATATTTATGCCATTATGACGTCACGTCAATTGATAGCACGCAATGTTTTTACACGATGTGTAATAACATTGTAGATTTATTAAACTGCGATATCTTTATCGGGCAAGTAATAAATATTGAATACTAAAGGATGTCCCGTTTGATAACATGTTTATGAAACGAGTGGATGGTTTGGTATTTTAACTAGCGAAAGCGAGTTAAATACCGAAGCCATTCACGAGTTTCATAAACATGTTATCAAACGGGACCGAGTTTAGTATTTTATTTATTACTCAATAATGTAATTTCCGCTGAATTGCAAGAAACTCGTTGTGAGTGACACTTATTTCCAAAAAGACCACCCGCTATCACAGTCGCGCAGCTAACATTGTTACGTCAACCAAAAACGACTATGACGTCACGCACCGATTATGACGATTATGGCGGCACGCGGTGGTATCACACATGTGTGTAACCAACTCATTGTTATCTAATGAGTGATCTCACCACGGTTGAGTAATAATAACATTTAATATACTATATATTGATACTCCTCATGCAATAACAGTCTTGTTTTTATTGATGATTTAACTATAATCTATACTAGAAGCAGGGCATTGTGGGAAATGTTTATTACTTGGATCTTGATCATTAAGACTAGATAGAAAATACAATGTAGTATCACAGCTTCACTGGTAATTACTGTTCTTCTCTAAAATGGTCACACATGTATGCCAACACAGTGCCGAAATCGTCTATCAATTAAGTTAACTTTTAAAAGGGTGATTGCAAAAAATACTTTGTTGAAGTTATGAATTCAATTGGATTTCCGTTGTTGCTGATACGTGTACCAGTATACCAGACTTACCAGTTATATACATATTCAATCAGTCCCTAGTTTAGTTTTTTATGAAATATGTGTTAAATAGTAGTAAAATCTGTATAGATATTTTGAAATTCTGCATCAATTTCTGAAGTTCTTACATCTGTATTTTTCGAGAAAGAAACAGAATTAAGATGGTAAAAAGTTGTTTAAAGATGATGATTTTTAAAACACTTTTTAACCCAAAAAATTCAATATAATGTTTAGCCAAAATCAATACTTCTTCAATACTCTCTGGACACAACATGCATCTTTGAATAATTAGAAACTGAAAAAATGAAGAAGCTTGAAGTTAGGAGAGACAATATACTACCCTAAGGAAGAGCAGTGAGAGGAACGTGTTCATTAGTTGTGAGGATACTTACTCAAAGATTACATACTTTACTTCACTTTACTTTCAGAAAAGTAACTATTTACTGTACATAGTTGTGAATGCTGAAGAACCGAAATACAGCCTCACTGTGTAATTCTTGACCAAGACTCAGTAAAAGTAACTCACCGTTGCTCAGAAAATATAAAATGTAAAGGCTCCTGTCTTCAAGTATAGTATGATAGTATGATATTGCCACTGATAAGATGTCCTCATTATTTTCCATGAGGTCTTGACATTATGACATCATGAGCACTTTTATTTGTAAGTCACTTATTTCTAGATGATGATGGACCAGCACATGTCGTAACACATTAGAGAAAATAAATCCAGTGATAAATTTACTCACGAGTCCTGAATCAAATACTCCTAAAATTTGGAAAAGACTAAAACAATTAAAATCAAGCTGTCGGTCTCCAAGACACAAAGGGTTTTAGTGTTGTATTTGCTTACCGGTACTTATTGAGAGACTCTCAATATCTGTTGGGACTCACAGGAGCTTGTGATAGCGAGTCCTATCACTAATAAATCCAAATAGTGAATTGCCACCCAGTTAAAAATATTTTCGGATAACCAAATTCTTCCACATAATTTAAATGATACAAAGTTCTGCAGGTATATTTCAATGGCAAATTGAAAACTTTAATTTTGTCAAAGATTAAATGACAGTTCTATAAGAGTTTTAAGAACTAATATCTGCTTTGCAGGTCAATTAATGATAAAATTGGTTATGAATAAGTAACAATCATTTTACTCTTAAATGGATATCAACAAGTCTTGACATTTTGATATAGTTTTCAGTGTCAAATTGTTTTGGACGTGGTTTGCTCCAAACTATTCTCCTTTTCATTATTCCTGTCCCTGAAATGTCAAATTTCCCTCTTTTTTTGATTGTTTTAAAAAAAATAATAAATATGTCCACATTTCCTTCTCCCTCTTTCACAAAGCAATGTTGCTGGACTTATTTGTGATAACATTGTTATAATTGTACAAGTTTCAGATTTGATCAACATTTGGTAATGGAACAATATAAACAGGATATTTTTCTGAAAATAAAACTTGAAGTGCCATAAGGGGTCTGGAAATATTACAATCTTAAATGAGCATTAATAGCAGACAAAACACATCTATAAATGAAAAATATTTACTATTTAATTCCTATTATTTGTCATTTTGCTGTCCCGAAAGTCATTCGTGTTGAGTCTTTTTATTTCATGATGAATGAATAAATTGATAAACTTGTGTTGCACTTAGCACCATTTCTTTTTGTTGTCCACATTTTTCGAAAATATCGCACCTTTTAGTTCAGCAATCTTGATTCAAGTCTCAGAAACTCCTTGCTGTAGAGTAATGTACCACAAACAGTAGGGCTTCACTACATCATAAACACTTAATTTTGAATTATCACATTTAGTATAAGAGGCCAATGTACAGGAACAAAACAAACCAAATGGTC
The DNA here is from genome assembly GCA_936450465.1 of Gibbula magus. Classification (NCBI taxonomy): domain Eukaryota; kingdom Metazoa; phylum Mollusca; class Gastropoda; order Trochida; family Trochidae; genus Gibbula; species Gibbula magus. The sequence goes on from OW388306.1 coordinate 26,849,932, forward strand.
ACTATCAAAAGATAGGCTTTCCTGGGAGTCCAGGGCCTCCTTTCACAAAATAACCTTTACTAAGGTTAGTCTTAACTCCCATCTTCAACACTAAGGTTACCTTAGTGACTTATGATTACCTTAGTGCTTCGTGGAAGGAGGCCCTGGCTTTTTTGTATTTCAATGTAGTACCACCCTTAATTGTGTAAACTTTTCTTGAAAACACCTGCAACACTTGCTGGATAATTTTGAGTCTTACCATTCTGAATGGCTAAATATGCAGGAATTTCAACTAGTTACATGGGTAATTTCTTGCTAAAGATGCTCTCATGGAATATTCAAAATAATCTAGAAGTTCAATAATCTAATTTGCTACAAATCTGTATTTCTGGGTAGGTATTAAATGTCTGACTCAGACTGTAAAAAGATATAGATGTTAAGCTTGCTGAACTAAACAATTTTGCTCTGCACTCAATCAGCATATTGCAGTCAGATTTGCCTGCCTTAATTTCATTTCATGGATGTACTTAAATTGTTGACATATGTGATAATCATTTATTCAGCAATATAAAATGTTTTTTAAAGTATTTTTTAAATGATTAGTGATAATTAGGCAATCAAGTCGATGTTACCTCAGCTTCTTTCACACACAGATTTTTGTGCAAGGTCTATCTAATAATACCAATAATTTAGCCTTTTATTGCACTGCATCCACCCTGTGAAAGCACATGTCTCATGATTCATTTTGAATTTTAATTAAAGGGTAATTCCTGTGTCTTTTATTACATGATTTCTTTTTGTAATACATAAATTTGGTGTAATCTGGCAAAATAAAGTGCTTTCCTTTCTATTTAAACTTTTGCCAAGACAAGATTATGCCACTCTGTTATTGCTGAAACATTTGTTGCAAATATTTTAATGTATTACTTATAGATATATATTTCTCTTTACAGAACACAGCATCCCAACAGCAGGTGCCGCCGAGAGGAAATTCCACCAATCCTTTCTTGTGATGTGTGCGCCGTGTCACAGGAGTCCTCTAACAAATATTCAGATTGTTTTGTATTCTAAACATGCAACACGTACATCACAAGAAACAGTTTCCATGGAAACAGCCCCTTTAGACAGCTGTTGCCATGGGTTATGGTTACCATGGCGACAACAATGTAACTGGTTGTACTAAATTTAGTTGTGTTACCATGGTGATGATTTCCATTCCAAGTGATGTATCCAAGTGACGATATGATCCAAGTGATATTGTGTTGTCATGACGACGACGGGAGACTGGTATCGGCCATTGTGATGGTGAATCTCTCCAAGGTGCAAATTTCTGAAAAACGTGACCATGTTTTACTTCATCCAACCATTACGCATCATCTGGTAGGCATGTGGTGTCATCTGACCAAATCAACGTGCTTGAGCTTTTGCTTTTACTGAAGAACGGAATGCAGATGTTCTGTTCAGTGTAGAATGGAGATACCGTCTGATCTTACGGCTTTTGAGTCAGTGATACTCTTAATGTAATATTTTAAAGTTCTGCATATTATCCCCAGCATTCTCAGCTTGAGACAACTGCCAGTCTTTTTGTGATAGACGTCAGTGTTAGACAAACCACGACCCTCCAGTGACCTTGACCTTGTACAGCTCAGTATTTCAGCTGCAGATGTGAATCTTTGCAAAGCTTGTATGTTTAAGTCCTCAAAATGATCCTCTTATCATTAGAATTGGTCTCAAGCAGGTACATATATAAGTTACTCATTCAGGATTCTTGTATAAAAAATGAAAATACTTTTCAAGATTTGAAGGTCTTTGAAATTTAGGCTGTGAATCTTATATTTCCTGGAATTACTCAAAATTCTGATCCAAATTTTAGCGACATCTTTGACATTCCATGAACAACCCCAATTTCAGGATGACCAAACTTTTAAGATCATTCAAGCTTGAACATGATACTGCTATATTTTGAGCAAGACCATTATTTTCGGAAGACCATGCTACAGCAAGACCAAAGTAATGCTATTCATCAGATCACTCGGTATCATGGTCGATCACTGTGAACCTGAAATAAAGACCTTCAAATCTTGAACACAGGTTTTTATTTTCTCACAATGTAGTGTATCATAAAAGCTTGAATGGTAGCGGACAGACAATTTCATTGACTGTTATCAGCTTCTAGCAAATGTTACCAGATAGTTCTTAGTTCATACATAACTTTGTGTCAGGATGTATATGAGCAGGTGATTAAAAATGGTAGGAAAATGTCAAGACTCTAAATAAGACCTTATGGATATTTGAAGGAGAGCTTTATTCCAAATTCTGGATACATATCAGCAGACAGGGACTCAAGGTCATGTGACAGTATTGCTTCCATCTCATTGGTTGACTTGGAGCAGACGACTTCCTGTTTTTGATAGGATGGTTAAGACTATTTATCCAATTGTACAGTTTGATATTTATATATGTAACAGTGAGCTGAACAAAGATTAACTGTGAATGATATTACCAAATTAGGATACTTTGCATCCCCAAGTAACCAAGATAATGTTCCAATCCACAGATGTTCACTGACCCTGGATGCGAGGTCTATTATCCTCTGTGTTTGAATTACCTGCCCTTGAATGATTCTGATTGGTTCACAGTTTCAGCAGACAAATCAGATTTGGTTTTTATTAACCAAAATTTGTACTTTGATAACCCCAGTTCAAAACAAACTGCCCAAAGGCATATGTTAATTTAAATACTTTAAAGTCAAGCACTGGCGCACCTATTATCAATTTCCTACACAAGACATAACTCTTGCCAGTCTCCATAACTGGCTGATTTATAAGCTTTGCAGTATTTCCCTACATGTAAAATTTCAAGGGGTCTGGAGAGGGAAGGATGCAATATTCTCCTCTGAATCTGCCATGGATACAGAAATGGAGGCATTCTCAATGGACAGGTTCAGTGCATATCTATGGATGGAAACGTTATCTCAGGTCATCGTGAATTGGATCCTTCATTGCTCAGTATATTATGCAATGTGATTTGTTCTTGTCTGAGTTTGTGTTATGTTTGTATCATCAACATTTCTGATGTTACATGATGTAAAGCCTTTTCACAGTATATTGAACTCTTGCAATGAAGCACCTTATTATCGAAACTTTAGTCATGTTTTTGTTTTTAAAAAAGAAGTGCTCTGCATTCAATGTGCTAGTTTTAAACAAATACTGCCATGAAGTATGAATGAAAATGTTGTAACGATTGTAAATCTAAATATGTCAAGAATAATAATATAGTTATCAAATGAGTTATTTTCATTATTATGGCTTTGTAAATTATTTGTTACAGATTACGCTATAGCATACACATGCCTGTATTTAAGAAAGAGTTTAAAAAAAATATTCATCTCAAATGTTGATATTCTTAGCCTTTTGATTGTGAACATTGTATGGAGAGAAGTATAGCAGGTATATAAGTCACCATTTTAAATCTTATCTTAGATACATGTAATTAAACAACTAACTCATTAAGTCGCCCATTTGCAAAGTGAAATAATTTCATTTGATCAAAAGTAACACAAAACAAGATTTAATGTAATTAAAATTTTACAAAATTTTTATTATTCAATCCTGAAACATATGTTTCTGTCTTCTCACAAATAACTTCCAGTGCAACTTTTGTTTTTCTTTGTAACGAATAATGATGTCAGATATCATACACGTTACATACATGGCTACTAAAAGGTCAATGAGTGCTTATTTCTTTGTTTATCATAATGATAAGAAACTTGTATATATTCTAAATCTATATATTCTCGATCTATCTATGAAATATGATAAAGTTATGCACAAGTCTGTATCGATATTACCCTAATTGTACATATCTTGTATCTATGAAATATGACCCCATAAAGCTCTGATACAAGGCAAAAACTGCAAGTAAAATGATGGCTTATTCTTGACGTTTTGAGTGACGTCATGGATCAATGATTCACGATGACAACGACAAGTTGAACTTTATAAACTTGGAAAGTAATTGATAAGCCTTAACCATCGCATGTTTAAAGTACAGTGTTGCAATGGACCGAGATTTTCATCTTAGACATTACCATTGGCTTCAAACTATTTTAGCACTGAGAGAGCTTAAGAGATAGAGGTCCTGGGTCCTGTTGCATGAAACAATAAGGTGGCTTTAAGTCACTAAGGTAGCCTTATTGCAAAGTTAAAGATGCCACTAAGGTTAACCTTTCTTAAGATCAAACTGCTTGACTTTCAGCCCCATTTTTCAACCAAATATTTCAAAACTTACGATTACTGGCTTACCCTATTTCTTAGACAACTTCTGACACAACATGAAAATTCAGCTGATCATAGGACAAGCTCCTTTTGTAACCTTCCTGTAGTTGTACATCACTCTTGATTCCATTACATCTTCTATTCATGTTGATGCCACGGGAAAAGCTTCGAACTAAAGCAAGGGAGAATAGGAGAAAAGGAAGTTATCGCTCAACTTGTACTGTTTACTTGTACAGTAAGTTTATCCCAGTTAGGTTATAGCTTATTGTCACCAAGAACTTACTGCTAATCTTTAAAGGTAATTTATAAGCAAGATTCACATGATTTCTAGATGTCTTCTCAAAGGAGCTAATGTTTGAGAGTATATACCTTGTATATATATATATAAATATATACCTATAACAGGTTGACATCCTTCATGGAACAGCACAGAGGTAACCAGGATAGAGGTTTTGTAGGCTTTCATTGTGCTAAAGTGGTCGCAAGTACCATAACACTGTTTTACAACTATTGTAGTACAAGCTCAAGAATCTAGACCAAGACATCTACAACTCTTGCCTTTCCCACAATATTTCTCTTTTTTCACAATTCAAGAGGATATAAACTGAACGATTTGTTTTGCTTGAATAATTGTTTTTGGACATGAAACCAATTTTTAGGCAATGAATATATGGCGATATGCACCCATCTGTTGGAGTATTCTTTATAATCTCTTAACATATACTCACCCTTTGACAGATCTTCCATTTAGTATATGTCATAAGTTGATTAACCTGTTTTTATGCGTAAAATAACAGTGTAATCTCTTATAGTAAAGCATTATATTTTCTTGCAAACTGGCACGTGCAATAGGTATTATTATTGTTCTAACACAAGGGCATTCTCATAAGTAAACAGCTACTTTTAAGGTTTGTACTTTATTCAGTCTTAGATTCTCAGCACAGATGTGTAACAAGTTGTGTAGCATGACCAGACAAATAGCATGGTATTTGGATGGTAGGAACATAAGCCCAGCACTCCCATAGTTTTTGAGCTATTACTGCATCATAAAACTGTCAAATTTCAATTTTCTGATTCTGTACAAATAACCGTGGTAGTCAAATATCCTTATAAGCATATAAATGATGTTTAATATTTTAATGAGAATAAATTTGATAAATGTATGAATTGCCCCCAATTTCATTTCCATGAGAAAAACTACCTCGATAGTACTGTCCTATCAAGAGAATTAAGATGTTCCTGGAATTGGGAATCTAGACCCAGTTGCACAGAGATTGTTTAAAGTCGGATTGTCCTTTGGATAAAGGGTTTAGTTGTGTTTTTATAAAATAGATTGACTGAAGTAGTGAAGGAAAATTTGAAATAGGGTTTTAGAGTAATTTAAAAGAGGGTTTTAGGGTAATTTGAAAGGGGATTTTAAACAAGTAAGTCTAAGCTAAAATATTATTCTTTCATCCTTTCATGTTTTTATGCCAAAGATCATTCAAATTATTCCATCTTCAATTTTTTGTCACCCTTTGTTCTCAACAGTATAATTCAGTGTCTGTTTTACTCTTGTGAAGTCAGATTCATTAGCCTAATTTTTATTCTGATAAACAAGACAAAAATTTAACTTCATGTACCAATTGACAATACAAAGTTTCATAAAGAATATTACTGTTAAATAAGAATACTGTTCGTCAAAGTGACCTATTGATGAAATCAAGTGAAATGTATTTATTAAAATAAAACCTTATTTTTCACTCGCTAATTTATTTTGTTGTTCAGTTTTGTTGCTCTATGGTTAAAAAATTACCTTTGATTCTTTTTCTGTAAATATGAAGTTTTATGATTAAGATAAAAAGGACATGACATTTCTCATCGAGTATGATGTAAATCTCTTCAAATGAAGTAGAATTTATATTAGCACGGTTGATGTAGTCAATTGTTTAAAAAATAATTTCTACTTCACAAATTGAGAAAAAAATATTGTATTCTACAAGAAATATCAAATGTTCTATTCAGTATATTCCTAAACAAAAGTTTGTAAATAAAGCAGTTATACATGTTCACACCTCAGTACAGAACTAGTTACGTTTGGTTACATAGACAGGGCTGTTCTTTAAGTCAAGTTCTATTGCTTAAACCATGACACTGCTGATAATTAATAGGATATAGTTATAAAGATTGGAACAAATTTGATATGTTTTTCATCAAACTCTGATTTTAGGCACATTTTAGTAAAAGTTGCACACATAGATGTCGAAGCAGTTTCATATTTGTCCTAATGTTTTTCTCGAAGGACCAATTCCAAGCTTTGTTAACCCAGACCCAATTTCACCTTGTGACATTAGAAAACTATATTCTGTGTTCAAAGTTCTGAGGGAGTTGAAATAAGGTTTTTGAAATGTTAGCTTTATCTGAACATCCATTATGAATTGGTATAGACCAAGCTGTGGTAACTTACAAGGTTTAACAGTCTGATTGAAATCGTCCGTTTTTTGTGGAATAAAAGTTGCAAAATAGTGCATCTTCTGGGATATGAACTCATATCCTTCGGAGATTTCCTCTGATAACAGCCCATAGGATTGCGTTTCAGGTAGCCAATCACAGAACGTCCAACAAAAGCTTTCGGTACGAGAAGCTAAGGGCAAGTAACTCCTAACAGCCATACTTTCATCAGTTTCCAGAACATGAGGAACGTGTTTACGATTCTGAATGCTTTCAAAACGGCGTCTGTTAAAACAATAATGTGATTGGTCAGCTCTCTGAGTTGGTATTGTCCGCATTAAACTGGTACAAAACACGGGCCTATACAGGGTGTTCTTAGACCTTGTGGAGAAGAAACTACAGATGCATTATTTTCCAAATGTTATTCCTCGGAACAAGGTCGATTTTAATAAGACTGAAGGTTTATACAAGGCGTGTTCAGACAGGAATCGCACAATTGGAGATGAATTTATTACTACAGTTTGAGTTTCTGTTAAATCACATATTTTCAATGAACTAGCTGCTATCATAGTGCTTTGTGCTTTCATTTTCTTGACTCTTTAATACTAGAATCGTGAAAACTATATGGATACCAAGTTCATTAATACAATTATTACACTTTCTTTCTTGAAATACTTCTCAAAACCTCAAAAGTTAATTTTTCCTGAAATACTCAAAAAGCAACACTCTTTATATCCTGTTCCATCAGGGTATTTGTATCTGCATGGCTCCAACAACCACGTGATTGTGTATCCACTTGTTTATCTGAAGGTTGGTTAATCATCTTAATTTATAACATGTGTGTTATTAGCCAGTGAAATGTCGAGATTTTAAGTTTTAATGATTGCCCTTCAAGTCTTCTCATGGGGCGCTGCCATTACCGCTTGATTTGAAGTCATTTTATGTCTGGTTATTTATAGCATGAAGCAAGGTGAAATGTTGTTACACAATCAGGATTCTTGGAGCCATGCGAATACATACGCCCTATTTACCTATAGGATGTACTATTTAAATTGTGTCCTGAGAAAAAAGTTAAGCAATCCCGTTCTAAAAATGCTTCCTTGGTTGCTCAAAGAACAATTCTCCTCCTGAAATTATCCTCAAGCACACAATAACCTATTTTCTTTGATATACTCAAGTTCTCCTCTTTAAGTGCTGCGACTTCTCTCCTGAACACGCTGCTGTATCTGTAGACTCATTGCTCCAGTAGTGACTGGATCCCACATGTAGATCACACTTCTATCTATTGCTTCTGAATCTCTACTGTTATGTATCAACTGTTTCTGCTGTACAGTACATTAAATATTAATATGCACATGCTGTGTTTGTTGTTTGTGGAAAACCAACCTGGGTAAAACTATTTATAACCCCTCCATGAAGAGGATATTTATAGCAGTCAACATGTCCATCAGTCACGTTTTTGTTCTTAGGCCTCATAAGGCAAGATGGATTTTTGCCATGGGCCGTCGTGACTCGTCAGTGAACTTTCACATTTTCGCTTACTCCAGAACCAATGCACTCCCATAGTTGGTGGGGAGGTATTTTCCAGAACTAGAAATATGTGCATGTGATGCACTGTTATGTCCCCCGCTCCAACTTTCAATCCAACCTAGTCATATTACCCTTATTTTTCACTCATGCTAAGCACGAAGTTCAATACTGCATTAAAAACGAGAAATAAAAAATTCAGAATAACCAAAATAGCATAGGCACCACTCCATCACTAGGTCTAACTACATACCAAGTTTCGTGAAAAAATATTGAACGGTATTTGAGATATGGCCAAGAAAAGAAAGCATTTCGGAATAACGGAATGACGGACAGAGGCGAAAAATTTTTCGGGGGACATAATATCTTTGTTACATGGAAACTAAAAACTGTTCATTTGGTGTTTGATCACCTCTCAAATATGGACGTGGTAGGATGTTTACACTCAAACCTTCTTTCCAGGAACTGATAATGCTACGGGAGTCCAAATTTTGAGAATATCATCTTTGATGGATGGAGACTAAGATTTGTTATTTTCATTATCCTACTCCCAAAATAAGGATGTGGTTTAGCAATTTGATAAAATGTTGAAGATTATCAAATGGGTTGACTGGTCATAACTTTCAAACACATCAAATTTTAATCTGTGGCACCAAAGTAAGCAAAATATAGCTTATGTTTTCTTGAGGTCTTTCTCCCTTCAGTGCCTTCATATCTTTCATTCAATCCTGGCCTTGTGTATTGAAAGTCGACCATAATGTGACCTTGTTTATTGGCCAGGGTACTGTTCAACTAACAGATCTTAACCTTAACATCAATCGTATACGCGTAGCCAATGATAAGAGATGGGCTTACGATTACGATTGACCTAAGGGCTAATAAGATTTAGTTTAGGTTGGTGGAACGGCCCCAAGTACCTAATTTCTGAGAGGTGTTAACGTATGTACATAATTGGGGAGTCGGAACTGTTGCAGAAAAGAGAAAGAAAGGAAGGACTGGAAGGTAGAGGCTTTCCATGAAGGTGAAGGTCAACCATAATAAGAGTCCACACAGGCAATGCCTTACTATTTAATTGGTTAGGTTTTTCCGCCGCAAATGGCTGTGATACTGCCGAAGCGGCGTTAAACAATAACTCTCATTTGGTTCGGTTTTACCATAGAGAAATTGAATAAAGGAATACCTGATGCAAATGCCAATGGCTCTTTCTTAATATGTTTCAGGGATGTACCCTCAAAATTTCTTCATTCACATTTTAAAATATATATTTATTGTAATTGAAGCACTCCTAAAATCTATTACAATTGATTATGAGGAAGTCCGCATCTCCCAACTACACATGCCAGCTTCATAAAACTTGATACATAGCTTAACCAAGATCTCTAGATTACCCTTTTGTGGCTTATACAAATCTGAATGTTATTGTTGCACTTTCCATGGAAATTGTAGAGAATATACTGTCCGAAGCATATCTGCACAAATGTAGAGGTCAACCTCTTATAAACCTAGGTCGGATTCTGTCTGTTGTTTTGTAGGTATCTTCTTTTCTTGGAATAACCTCTAATGAGGTCTTACTTCCGAGAATAACCCGGTATGAGGTTTTACTTTTGAAAGTAAGACCTGAACCTAAGGTTTTTTTTAAAGTAAGACCTGGAAATGCACTTAGAATAATTTTTCAGACTTGCAACGCAATAGCCAACAAGCAGCAATTATTATCGAAAATTATACACAGTTAAAAATTTCCAAGTTGAAATAGCTGGGTTCGAAACTGGCACCCTTCGCTCTCTAAACTGGCGCCTTAGACCGCTCGGCTATGCAGACCGAGATGGTGAGTGGAGTTGAATTACTCCATTTATAGTCATACCTTCTTTGCCTCGATATAACGCAACCGAGGGCGACATACCCTTTATAAAAACACGATTTGGGAATCAAAAATTATAAAATGTAAATTTTTACATTTGACGTTTATAAATAGGAAGAAAACATTCCTCCTTCGTCTTCTGCTTTTAAAATGGTCTAAGCGGAGGAATTAGGCCCTTTGAGCGTCCGAAACTATAACTCGTAAATTTTGATAGTTGACGGTTTATAAGCTGGAGAAAACACTCCTCCTCGGTCTTCTGCTCTGAGAATAACCTCAAGGTCGTGATAGCCCCTCGGGCTGACGCCCTCGGGGCTTTATCCCTCCCTTCAGGTTATTCTCAGAGCAGAAGACCTCGGAGTCATGTTTTCTCCTTAACATGAAGACTTGGAGGCATGTCAACCATGATGCCTAGATGTGCTTTTTGTGGGTTAGACCTATATCTAATTTTTTTATTTTGACGGTTTCGATGGAATTTTGACATGTTGAATGATCTACATCTGAAGTTTCTTGATCAATGTGGATACAGGAGAGAGTGAGTGAGTGAGTGAGTGAGTGAGTGAGTGAGTTAGTTATTGCTTAACGCCGCTTCGGCAGTATTGCAGCCATTAGCGGCGAGGATACAGGAGAGAGCTAATTCTCTTGTTACTGTGATTGATGTAATTGCTCCCCGAGTACCCAGTGCTTCTAATGTAAACATACCATTTTGAAATATCACAAATTTGAAAACTTTTCTTGTGATCATGCCGGAGTTCTATCTCTGGACCCTTTGCTTGCCAAAGAAACTCTCTTACCAACAGAGCTATGAAGGAACACGATATCAGAGCTAATTGTCAGTTGAACCCCGTGTTATACATGAGATGGCTTTAACCATCCCCAGTTAAGATTTGACCAGTGATGTAGATTTTGCACACAATGGATATTGACATGATGACTACTTCCCTGGATGTTATGCCATTGTGTATGGGAAATAAATTATGACATTGTAATATAACAGAACTTACCAGTCTTGTTCAGTTTCCAACAATTTTACCAGATATTTCAACAATACTTCCATATGATCAGTAAATCCGTTGTCAAAACTGTATCAAATGTTTTGAATGGAAACACAGTGGCTTGAGTATGTCATCATAATGATTTGCATGGCTGTTTGATCCATGAACATTTAGGAGCCTGTTCTCTATCTATCTGACAGGATAGGTAATATCAGTAAAAGAAAACAGAACATGACCATCAATAAATGAATATTTATTTGTATAATATATGCATCTGACAGTTATTTACAGTAAGCTTTATATCAAATTCTTCATATATATTTTTTCTACTCACAACCATTTTATTAAGTTACTTTCCTTTACAAGAGACATCAAATTTTCATAAAAATCATTTGTTTTGGTTTAAAAAGTATAGATACCACTTCTTTATTCAATATAATATTAAGTACTATACGGATCATGGTAAGAACTAAACTTATTTCAATGTCGAAAATTATGTTTTTCTGGTTGATTACACGAACATAAATCAAGTTTATTAATTTTTTCCATCATATTGCTTGATTTATAACAATATAAAACAATCAAATCAACTTGGATATCTGAAAATCTCAAAAATATACAGATGAAATGGAATTTCATGAAATCATTGTTCAAACAAAATGATTACAACGTTTCTAAAGTAAGCATGGGGTTACACAATGTAAGTTTACGGGGTTATGAATAATGACGGGTGAGAAGAAGTGATTTGATTAAAACCCACTAACAACAAAAAGTACTTATGTTGTTAAAATGATAATCAGTGAAGCAATTATTTTGCAATGAAAATGCAAAAATCTAGAATCTATCCTACCCGCTACAATTAAAGTGAATATTTTCCTGTTACATTTGAAATTAACATATATTTACCTTCAGAAATATGCGACCAGTTTCATATTCATTCTCCAATAAAAATATTCATAAATATTTAAATTAAGTTTCAAAAGTACATTGCATTTCTGACTTGATACATTATATATGATCAGACCTAGATATATATATATAGATTAGAATCTGTAATGCAATTATAGATCAAATATCTCTATGAAGGCAGACTGTGAAGTATGACACAATGTGATATGTGTAGGCTGCATCTTTATACAATATGCAAAGGCAAATTTGATTGGAGAGAGAGAGAGGAGCAGAAAACCTTTCAAATTACACTATGGTGTTTGAACAATTTAGAATTACGAATAAACCTCTACATGTTAACCCTTTCACTACTAAGAAACCTAACGCTAATACGTTTACATGCCTTATTTTAAGCGTGAAGGGGTGAAAGGGTTTTTCATTAGATGGGCATTAGGCATTAGATGAGCATTTAAAAGTGAAACACATAAGCAGACAAGATTGAACATCTTTCAGTTTCTTATATCTCATTAGATCTTTTTTTCAAAACAAATAACATTGACATTTGTCCAAATAAACTGTACCTCTGATGTAAAGTGTTTCAATTATTCAACTCAATATTTATACAGTTACCCAAAAGATAAAACAGTGAAATTTGCATCATCAATATTTTTGAGTGCAGTTAGCTATCATGCTATAAGTTTAACAGCACAGATGAGCTGAAACTCACTTACAGGTACTTGCTAACAATTCTTAAACAGATCTTTATTTTTTAAATTTCTATTATAGCACAAAAATATCTGTACAAAAGATTATCATATAAACTTGCATAAGATGTGTATGAATTCTTCCAAGACGTTAAAGATGACATGAAAAGTCTCACAAACAATTCTTCCATATCTTTTTGTCTATTGATACATGAACCGTATCTGTATTTCAACATTAAAGAATACTGTCCATTTAACAGAGCAATAGAAAAATCGCAGCAATTTGAAAGGAGACACTGCACTAATTACTGCTTGATCATTTATGAAAAATGAAAATAATATATTTTTAACATTGACTATGAACAGAAAAAGGGATTTTTCAAATTAAATAGACAAGCTTACTATAGCCTATTGTAAAATGTTGTGGACAAAATGCCTGATGCAGAGAATGCCACAAGGTAACCATTTACAGGAGTCATACCTTGCGATCATGTAGTGTGAAAGGGACGAAAAGTCATTTTGGGGTTACAAAAAGGGCACAATATTTGTTATCATTTTTTATCTTGCATGATCAATAACTGAGGAAATGAATTTATGGTCCTTTGAAAAAAAATAATTTGGGAGATATATTAGGAAGTACTTTCAGGTTCGAAAAAAATACATTCCTTTACAGTTCTTAAAAGTATGAAGCATGGATACCTTTTTGAGAACATGTGTTTTGGATCCATAACATACAAAATACTTTTCTCCAGGGGTTTCATTAATTTAGAAGATAAGAGGATGTAATACTTTTACAGGCAGGGAAAGCAGGCTGTTAAGCAGTATGTTAAGATTGAAATATAATAAATTTGACTTATCATAGCTGGGTAGTTACATTCGCACAGGTGGGGAAGTTTCCCCTGTACCCGGCTATTAATGAAACCCCTGCTTCTCCGTACCTAAAGTTCAAAGAAAAGTACATTTTGAGGAAATGTCTCCGGGGTCCAGGAAAAGACAGAATGTCTGTGTCTAATTGCATACAGGATCAGTAACTAGCCTGTCGGACTGTCTTCATTATCACGTTGGTCTGATAGATCAGGTAGTTGGCACTGACGAACACGTTCTGGCTCCTGCAAGGAAACATCACCAGATTAGTTACTCTTCATGAAATGTTGAGGTCTTTATCAGCAGATAAGATAGTGGTATTAGAACCTAGCTTAATAAAGACCAAGAAGTAAGGCTATGGTCTTTATTTTGCCATTTCCTACTATTAACAATCCAGTTCCTCACAAAGAACTATGAAGTGTTTTATCTGAAATAAAATACAATTAAATACAACAACCTGATACTTTTGTTTACTGATCTTTTGAATCAAATCTTTCTGGGAAAATCTACTATGTGGCGTCTTGAAGTTGAAATCAATATTATTCATATGACGTTTATATTCAAAGTAAATTTCGGTCATATGACCATTTGGGATGAATTTGAGTTATATTATCATCAAAAACTCAGGCACTTCCCCAGAAGATATGACATTTTAAGAATCATGTATAATAACTATAACTAGATATCATTTGATAGTACATTTTCTGAAACACCAATTACATGAGATCACAATGTATTGACATCAAGCCATGATGACATCGCAATGTCAAGATGTCGTACACTGAAAGTCCAAAAGTCAAAGGTGCAATCCCAGATGTAAATTTATTTGAAAACATGATAAACTTTATGTCAAAAAGAATATCATTGTGTCTTTGAAATTATATAAAACATATTGTTGACAAAAGTAAAAATCAGATAAACCCTGATTATTTATAACTTTTATCAACCCATAGCTATATATTTGCTTATGGAAGACATTTAGGCGAGATCCTCTATATTTCGAATTCGCAGCACTAAGTTGTGAAAAGAGTGAGTGAGTGAGTTATAGTTTAACGCTGCTTCGGCAGTATTGCAGCCATTAGCGGCGAGTTGTGAAAGGATAAATTGAGGCTAACTTACTGATTTGTATCTCTGAAGTATTCTTTCAAAGTGTTGCTGAATTTCTTTGAATACCTCACAAAGTCTTTCTTCTTCTCCTCCAGAATCTGCACACACAAACATCTCAAAATGTGACAAAATTAAAATGAAACACCTATTTGCTAAATATATTAATTATGTAAGTATTATAAAACATAATAGTAACTTATAAATGAAGACAGTTGTGAAGATTCTCTTCAAACAATTCACTCACACAAATTATGAACTAAATGTTTACTTGAAACCAATATAACATAGATATGTCCTACTCTAAAACCATCATTTGCTAAATGCAAGCTTCCTCAAGAATGAAGCTACAAGCTTGAAGTAGAGACATATATACATGTGTGGAGGAGGTGATGAGAGAGCTTGGCCTAAGATTAGCCAATTGGATTGTACTCATTCAGTCCATTAGGATAGACAGTGTTAAGTCTATATATCCACATTGATTGGGCCAGGTCAAGTTTGGCTTGGCTATTGACTTGAAACATAGATATGTTGTTTAAACCAATGCTGTATATTATTTTTAAATGGAAAATTAAATGTAGGTGTTTATAGCTGATGCCATGTGGTTATGCATTGCGGTGAAACGTGCGAACATCCGCTGGAACTAGCGAACCTTGGGTGGTACTATGCTGAAATTCAGTGTAGCATTGTACTCAAACCTTACTGCAGACAAAGTTGCCATGCTCCTGGTGGGATTAGTGAAAGGGAGGTAACTCATAATTTCCAAAAGCAAGTACCACTTGGCAAAAGATCTAGGAAACAACGCTGATTAGTAATATGTTGAGAAGGTAAGGAGATCATAAGGGAGATACCGTAAGTGATGTACAAACCTGTTTGCTGCCATCGCCTGATACGGGCATATCATTGATGACATTGTTCACTGCATCCAGCAAAGTCTTTATCGAGTTGGCTATCTCCCTGTCAAAATATTATAAGCATTATTAGACAGAAAAACATAATTTAGTTGTTTCAACATTTCAAGAGAATTTCACTCATATCATGGAAAAGCCAGAATGCAGCGTAAAGTCACCATTGAGACTATGAGACTGGAACTAGCTTATACACTCAACCGCAAAAGAAACGTCACCACATGTTCAACAGTGGAAAAGGCGAAATACTGTTGACGGAGAAAAGAGATTTTGAACCTATTTGATAGACACATGTTTTGTAAAGAAGAACTCACAACTTCGAACACAAAAGTATGTCTGTTCAAGTACACTTGGGGTGCTGAAATCGCTTTTTCAAAATGGGTTTTAGCCAGTATGTTTGGCATTTAACTTAGAAATTCATAAAATGTAGCAATTTAATTAATAAAAGAAGTTGTTGACATAAATAACCTTCTTGGAGTTAAATTTGTTAATGCCTCTTAACGGTAGGACGTCATAAAACAAGCCAAATAAGCCCTCTTTGACTCTGTTATCTCGCCTTGTTAAGTAGATACGAAAATGACAATTTTTAAACGTTTGTTTCTTAGAAAAAGAAACAGGTAATGTTTTGTAATTTCAAATGTTGTTCAGTTGGCTTCTGAAGAGATGACGAATCTCTGTTTCAATCGGTTTTATCATTCGTTGATTGAGTTATCTTGTATTTTGCATGGTGACGTTTCTTTTGCGGTTGAGTGTAATTGGTTGATCACAATGTAACATAGTACCCAAACCCAACTACAGGGATAGAAATGATTTTTTTTCTGAGGGTGCCGGCACCCAATATCAAATTTATGTGTGCCCTGACCAAGTAAAGTGTGCCATCAGAGATCATGATCATAAGGACATAGTTTTTGTTATATTAGTAAGTTACTTTGTTTACAGATTTACAGGAGGAATTTTGCCATCATATATTATTTAACAATAATAAAGTTCCTGTTTAGACACTAATAAAATACTTGTTTTGTGTTGTTTATATATATGTTTATTGTTTGTACATAGATTTTGAAAATTGTCATTTGTATGAGATTTTTTTTCACTTTTAAAAAACTCATAAAATACACATGATCTATAATGAACTGTTTAAAATAGTTGATTTAGTACTTATTTCTGAAAAAGATATAAAACAAGTTGTATATTGATTAATTATTTGGTGATATTGAAATAAGTGTTTCATCTCATAAATATCTCTATTTATACTATAGCCACCCAGGCAACAAGTGAAACTAAGTTGTAGAATAGACTTCCAATATATCAACACATACCTTAGAATTCTGTGAAGACAATTATTAAATTCTAGTTAAAAAAGTTTCACTTATGCATCATAATTTATCAAAACCTAAACAGTTACAAATACAATCAGTATCTATACATCAAGACGTTCGATTTCCATAACTTCCGCCAAAGGGCTTGACTTATTTAGGAAGAGGGGTGACAGGTTGTTTGTAAGCAAACCTGTCAAAATTTTCTCATTGCTTAATTAATTAAATTCATTTTATATAACTTGAATAACATTATTGCACAATATATTCCCCCTAATACTGCTGTAAACTCATTGGTGACATTGAAACTGTTATTTCTAAAATATTTGGACAAAATTCACCTATCATCCCTCAGGCAAATGGATCGGTCCACTCAAGATGTCAGCATGATTTATTTTTTCTGTGAGCATTGGAGAGATTTATGAAGGAATTTTACAAGCAGAGTAAATCTAAATTATTTCTAAATAGGTTGCTTATTGTTGACCATCATACTGTCTTTCTTGAAACTTAAAAATGCTTTGTAATAATTCTACTGCTGACACTAAGTCTTAAGAGACAATTCTAAAAATAGATTTCTTGGAAAAGCCGAAAATTTGCTTTCTTCAGAACTTGTCTTCACAGTCTTCAATGGTCTGCTGTGTGTCAGAACAGACGTTTTAAGATTTGGGATTGTTGTAGAAAGGTTGAAAAGTAAACATTTTGTCAGTTTAATTAAAATTTAAGATAGTAAGTGAATTTTCAGGCGTGCCCACAAGGCACAGCTGTACAATTTTACCCGTGCCCTATTAAATTTACCCGTGCGCTCGGCACCCAAATGAAGGTAATTTCGAACCCTGAACTACATACAGTGCAGGATTTAAACCTTGGGCCTCTTGATTAAAAGTCAGAAGCTTAGCTTGACAATGAGAGACTTCTTGTAACTTCCTAAACTGGTTGTAATTGGTCAATCGGTTGTAATGAAAGCATTTAATCACAATGTAACAAAATGTCCAAGCTCAACTACATGAAATACAGGATTTAAACCTTGGTCCTGATAATCAAACTTTAAGTCATGAGGCTAAACTTTATGACGATAGACTACTTGTCATTTTATAAACCGTGCAAAGTTCCTTACTTTATAGTCTCAAGGAATTGTTTTCTGTCGTATATTTGTTCTGGAATGCGACTAAGAATCTTCTTCAAGTCCGCTGCACATGTGTTCAGCTGATGATAGATTGGTTCTGTCCGGGGTATCCGTAGTTCTGTGGACAAAATTTATTTTTGATAAACTGACTTCATAAAAATTATTGGATCAAACACAGTTTGAGAAGAGCTGGTTAATTTTCTAACCACAAGCCTTGCACTGCCAGTAATGACTTGTGTTTGTTTCGTACACAGATTAATGATAATGTTTTCAACTTGATAAATATATTCCCTAATTTACAATTGCTAATATTCAAATTCTAAAGATTCAGAACACTTACATTCTTCATAAAATAGAGGACATTTTGTCGGCAAACATCTCATCATTATCAACTGTCAACATATATATAAATTACAGTAACATCATACTTCCAAGTTTTACAAGAAGTAGGATTTAACACCTATCAGTGGAATAAACCTGATAGCGGTCCACAGGTGATAGAACATGTTATTTTATCTAGGCAGAGGGAAAATAATATGTTATCACTAATCAAAGGTTCAAGTTTAAGAATTTTTAATCATGAAACAATTGCCTGATGTTGCCAATTATCTTTTGGCGTCACCGTAATAATTTGGCTACGGGCTCAGTTTAACAGCGGTTCAACATATATAGATGACTCTAGTTGGGCATTATTACAAGAATTACATCATTCAATAGATAGAATGTCTTTCCGTTCCTTAGTTTAACAAGATAAACATGGTATTAGTCAACAAAAGACAAATATTGTCTATTATGATATGACACAACCGAAAATATATAATTGATATCCAAAGTCACATCTATGGCTGGTTTGATAAATCATGTAATAATTTCAATAATCATATTTCTGTTGCCAAAGTTTCATTCACTGAATTTCAGACATAACTTCAAGTATAGATTCACTCAGAGAAATCACGCAACTTTGCAGCAGATCAAAAACTCAAACAATTAAAGTTGTAATTTAAAAATAGAGTACCTTCTGTTTCAGTGGTTCCACCGAGTCTGAGCAGAGTTTCACACATATCTATTTTATCACTGATCTCAGCTTTCCGCAAGAGCACCCTCAGGAAGTCGTAGGCCAAACCTGGCAGTGCGGTGTCCGCCTAGAACATGAAGCAGAGGGCTTTCAGATCAGCTGTTCTACATACATTTATCCTCGACTATGGGAAGCTCTCGATCGCCACAGGAGCTGGCCTCCAAGGCTGAGGGCTCCAATCAATTAGCTGAATTCAACCAAGGATCCTAGTCGCCCCTTATTATTTTTTGTATCATTGTAGCTATTACTTAACTTCAGTTTGAGTTCTTATTCATTAAATACTTTAAATTATTTATGCTCATAAAAGAATTTGTAGTATATATGTAGGAATTTTTTTTTTATAAATATTTAGAGAAAATGTTTGATAATTGATTGAAATCCCACAAACGATGGACAAATTGATTTGTTGATTGATTGGTGAATCATTAGTCTTGGAACAGACGAAATTCCCTCTAATTTTTCAAAATCCCCATTCTTAATTACATGATGGAAAAATTTCCCCCTTATTTTTCTGTTCTTTATTGGACAGTGTATAAGAATTTTACTTCTGCCATTTCTATTACCATTTGAATAATGAAACAAATTTAGTCCAAGGATAGCATGGCCATGGCCATGTATTTTCACAACACTTTTGAAAGTTTATCAAAGTTTTAGCTACAATTAATAATTTGTTAAGTTTCATCCTGCTCCATCAGTGTATTTGTATCCGCTTTGCTACGTACTGCACAATACCCTGATTTCCAGAGGCCGAAACCTGTTATTTTGATATAGGATGGTCACTCATTGCTAAATAGCATAGCAAGTCATTTTTCAATCAATGGAACGTTGTGATGTGAAGTCATCGCTCCTCTCATCCCGGTTCTGCCTCTGATGCTCAAAAGGAAGCTTCTTTATTGGCTGGCTATCTTATAGCCAAAGGAATAGTTTTCAGCCAGGTTTTGGGCAGTATTTGTGAAGTGGATACAAAGCAGGATGGTAAAGTTTCTACAATGACGTACCTGTCCAATAGCTGAGCGAAGTGTCAGAGCCGCTGAAATGTCTTTCTTCTCCAACTGAAAAAGACATAGATATTCATAAAACTTAAATATAAATACATTTTAGAACTATTGGGAGTCATTATAACCTTTATGAAAGACAGAAGGTATAATCCAAATTCAAGCATTACTGTCATTCCAACCATTTTTCTTACATAAATTGCTGCTGGCCAAATCCATAATATATGGCATACCTACCATCACATATCATCATTCAACAGTTTCAACTAGCCCTTTCTTGCTACTATTCATTGCATGTTAACAGTCAAACCTCTTTTTCACTAAAACATGCCTGCCAGACTGAGTTTATTTTGGACTGTGACACTTACATTGATACAGCATAATTTTTAATTTTCTGAAATTAAAATGAAGGAAAAAGATCCCAATAAACCAACAAGTTCCTTCTGTGTAGTTATATGAACAACTTAACTCTTAACTTAACTCTTCCCACAGAGATTACTCAAATCAGATTTTTTATCCTGACCTGTTATATAAGGCCAAGTATCACGGTTCCAGCAAAATTCCCTAGTGGTATCCCTGCTTCTTATCCAATGAAAACACATCTTTCACCGAGTGCCTTCAAAGATCTTGGGTCTTGCTAATTAGCAATGTCCTTCAAATATGTCTGATCATACTGATGTAAATAACACAAATAAACTATTTTCGGTTTTTGTCTCTGATTTGGTCCTCTTTTATCAGCACAATTATGATCAATGGTTTCATCAGACCTAGAAGTAACTAATTAAGACAACTACCAGTCTACCGGTACAACTATTTCTCTAAGATTATTATAATATATGAAATTGTTGAGGGTATCTTGATAGTTCTGATATAATTTTATTGACCAAGACTTATTCAAAGTTTTGAAAGAGTGAAAAACTGGTATCTTGAAGGTACAAACCAGAGATTTAATGAATGATCAATCTCACCCTTTCCAAAACTGGTCCGATGATGACATCCACTGTGAGTTTAGCATAGAGAGACTTGTGACCGTCCCCCATCTTGTATTTCTGTGTTGTAAATCGGCTAAACTTGGGTAATGTCCTTTCTGAAATATAGACACACATTCTTACCATGAGACAAGCGTAAACATCCTGAGTCACACACTTTACTAAAGCCATGAAGGCTAAAGATACAAGGAACAAATTCAAATGTTTTGAAACTTCTGTCATTAAAATGACAACATAATCATGAAATTTCTCATTCCCTTTGCATTTTCTTTGGATTATAATATCACAATGTAAAAAGGTCAAGTTTTGAAATCGATGATGGTGGGAAACAATCAAAATCGACAAAACCTCCTAACAAACAAAATGTCATCAAACATTATAAACCAAATATCAACATGAATCATGGTAACCAAAATGTTGGTTTTACTGTAACTATCTACTATTTCTTCCTTCAGCTTCTGGAAACAGTGTTAACATCAAACATGCATTAAAATAATAGAACTGGGAATCTCAGGTGTTTACAAACTCTGTCAACAAATCTTTAGACTACACCCGCCTACCTAAGGAAATATGGTGGTAGTCATCTGAGAACTTTTGGTGCCATTGTAACAAGCATTTTTACTTGAATTCTCAACATTAATTTAATCAATAGAAGTCTAATCTATAATTATTTGTTTAATTTATGTAATATTTAACTGGTATAAATTACCTTATCATTTAGTGTGTGTAGCTTAAACTAGCTTTACCCTACAGCAGTGTAATAAGAGCTTTGTTTTATACAGTACATCCAGTTATCAATTTTAACCATATAAACGTTAATTAAAAGCATTTCCCATGAAATAATTTTTTTCATTTCTGTCATTCCTCAGAAAAACAATCAATAAAACAGAAATTATGAGCTTGTAGCGGTAAGATGATTCCTCACAAATTTGATGTGAGCAACAGAAGTACTTCCAAACATGGCGAGAGGGACGATTGCGGCAGAAAGTGGCTGAATCGTATGTATGCTCTGTAATTTAGGAAAGCTATAAAATAGAAAATACTTGCAAAATGGCGAGTAAGTGATATTTGTTTAGCCAAAGTGCCAAAAATGCAGCAAATTCCTGGCTTCTAATTTGTATCAAATGACACCAGGCATAGGTAGTAGGCTTTACATGTGTATTAAAATGTGCATGCGGCAACTTTCGTCATCTGTTGTGAAAACAGTGTTTTTGATGTCCAAAAAGGTTGATTTTCAATCCTGTTTTCGCTGATAAGCTCGGTTATAGGCCTATAATAATAGATATTATCTCTCATTTTAGGGGTATACCAAACCTTGTGAACTGAATAGGAATATCTGGTCCCAAAATCATACCATGAAATTATTTATCCTTTACTAAAAACATGTAAAACTACAGACTATAGAAATAAGGTCAAAGTGCAAATAAATTAGATCTAAACATCACTGTACTTTCTTCACTAGTTTTGAATAAAGTAATTAAACAAGTTCACTATTCAGCTAATGACACAGAGTCAGTTATTTTTTATTTTTTTACATAAACATTACAAACAAATATGATAAGTTCACAAAATGTAACTGTTTCAATAAAGTCCGAACCAGACATAAACTCAGTCCAGATTCCAATAAACTCGAATTTCAAGTCAAAAGAGCTGTCAAATATTTTCAACTATTTCGGAAGAAGGGTAAACTTTATGCCGTGTATCGTCATAGCTTTCTATTAAACTGATAATTAATAAAACTACAAACTTACAAAATAGGTCAAAGTTACCATTTACCTGTTTACTATTTGAACAAGATATCCAAATATTTCATAAAGGTCCTATGTCAACCTTAGGCGTCGGCCATTTACAATCAACTACGCCCTCTGGGTGTCAATTGTTAAACTTAGAGTTACCTCCCCCCACTGAATATTTTATGAGCGTTTCATACACATTACTGTGTAACTCCCGTGTAGGATTTCACAGAAAGTTTGCTCCGAAGTGTATAAATGCTCTGACTGACCTGCCATGCAATGAAATAACAACATTGTCATTCCGTATTCAATAAAGACACACGTGTCTTCAAAAACGATTCGTTCGACATCTGTGAAAAAACATTGGTTCAATACATTAGAACATTATTTGGTTCACATTATTTTATTAACTGTGTTAAACGGTTGGTTATCTCGAAAATAATTTCTGTACATTATGTAAA
The DNA here is from genome assembly GCA_936450465.1 of Gibbula magus. Classification (NCBI taxonomy): domain Eukaryota; kingdom Metazoa; phylum Mollusca; class Gastropoda; order Trochida; family Trochidae; genus Gibbula; species Gibbula magus. The sequence continues at coordinate 26,873,155 of OW388306.1, forward strand.
TGAAAACCAAGAAAAATCATTAGTTCTTATAGTAATTTTGTGGTTATAGTTATTACATGAATTGAAAATTCGATGTTTTATCATATTTAAAATGTATTAACAGAGATTAAATATTTTTGAAAGTTCTGGTTATGTAATGGTCAATAAAAATTCATACATACCGCACTTCCTCGAATACAGGTTCTGTTCTATTATTAACTAGTGTCACCTGCAACGAAACCGTTACCAGGGCCGTGTTCAAGAGAGGTTTCAAAGTAATCGCTCTTGAACGCGATTGCTCAAGGTAGCGCTACGTAGCAAGGCGAGCAAACTTCGAGGAATTTACGCTGTGTCGTTCAAGAGAGAAGAAGCGCGCATTGAACGCTACATTGAGCGATCAATGAGCGCTACGAAGCGCTTCATTTTGTTGAACCGCCGGCAGGTATCCATCTGTACTGATGTTGAACACAAGCATATTTTGAATAAGGTCACTTAATTACTAAGAGTGATATCATAACTCTTTCAACTTCTGTATGGCTCGGTTTGGGCAGGGAAGAACATTTCAAACTCAACCAGCAATGAAGCGGGTTACCCACCCATAGAGCTAAAAACAGTAAATTTGCATATTTTCATCAATTTATGCCACTTGCAATGAGTAGTCCTAAAGGAAACCACGTTATTTCAAAACAAGAGTAAAATGGCATTGTCAGAACACTGTAGATGTATTATAGATGACCTCCCCAATATCAGACATAGGAGCCTCGAAGTCTCATACTTATATACATGTAGATTAAGTCAGTGTAAGGGGTCGTGAGTCCCTATGATCGGGAATTGACTCTTTTAATATTTGACTGAGGAAATAACATAAATAACACAACATCAATAGTGATATGCTCAATATAAAGAGAATAGGAAAAAGAACATTACCCTGTAAAACACCGGATTTACATAATGAAATAAAACGGTACACATAAGCCTTGGTAAAGGTTACTAAACGACCTTCCTTTTAATAACATGTTTATTAAAATATTTAATGACATGGCATAAAACAAGTGCAAGCGAGGTTGATACCAAATCAGTAATGAGTTTAATAAATATCTGATGGGCGGTAATTTTAGTTAAAGTCAGACAGAAATATTTAATGAAAAGCCGTTGTAATTTACATTATTTAATGAAAACAATATCACGCGTTTTAATGCGCTACAATTCTCAGTGATGCGCTAAGTAATTTCAACATTTAAAATCAGTTGAGAAGATAATTTTTTGAAAATTATATAAACAAGTATGGTTATAAATGTTTTTCCAAACATATTTTTAATCAAGAACAGTTCCTCTGACTACAAATAGCAACGGTTAATTGCAATAGTGTAACGGTTACTGTGCAGAATGAGTGTCGATGATTCACGTATTCACTTTCGTCTCCTGGCGAGAGTGTGCTAAAATGTGGTGGGAAACTCCACGTGCATGCCGGGTTTGATGATATTCGTACAGTGGAAGTAAATCAAATGCATAGATAATGTTGTGTCATCACTTTTATGAATACGCTGTCGTTTACTTTTTCTTACCGTAAATAATGAAAAGGTTAGTTCAGAACTATTTACAATCTGAAGTTTTGAACCCGACTCAGGCTCTCATCCTCGGTTACCCAGGGTATTATATATGCTCCGTTACTCTCCACTATATAGGGGAGACAAACGGAGCTTATATAAAACCCAGGGTAACCGAGGATGGGGCTCTATAGGCCTACAAGGTTTATATGGTTACCTGTCAAAACGCAGAACTGCAAAACGCAGAATTCCCAATTAGCAGAAATGAAAAGTTCATTGTCAGGCAGGTCACACCTATTCAAGTAATGGACTGGTCCACTCTGACAGTGAGTAGAGCGACACAGTCAAATTAGCAGATCACTGAATCAACAGGTCAATGTTTAACAGTATGATCCTCCCGGTATATGTTTATATGTAAATACTGAGTAGTAACACACTGATGTGGGTGGATGACGATGCCAGGTTCCCTCCCCGACTCTGGAACCACCATGGAACACAAGGACCCCGCACCAACAACAACCTTGAAGGGTCTCACTCTCGGATCGGCAAGACACTGCAGCACAGACACCCCAACGTCTACAGGTTCATCGAACTGATCAAGAACATTGAAAACTGAGAGAAAGCAAAGGTCATCCAGATCAACTTTGGAGCTGCACTACCACCCAAGAATAAAAATAAATAAAGTTAAAATAAGTTATTGTAAGTTATTGTAAGTTATTGATGTGATGTCAGAATCATATTATATATGAAGAGATACATAATGTACAAAATGTTATGATTACACTATGATAGAATACATCAAAATGATGAAAAAATCCAAGAAATCCAAGAAACAAATGATTAAAAATCATGCACAATACATGTTTACACAATAACCTGTATTTTGTCTTCATTTCCTTGCGGGCCGTTCCATTATATTATGAGGGTTCAGGTGTGTGCAACCAACCATAAATGTTGTTGTTTTAGCAGTTCTGCGTTTTGCAGTTCTGCGTTTTGACAGGATACCGTTTATATACTGGAACAAAATAACACGCTTTAGTGACTTTATAACATGTAGACTCTTCGCCACAACTCTCAAACAATGCAAACAGACAGTTATTTTATTTCAATATCACCTCTTATAAAAGACATAAATAACAATCAAATTTAAATGAGCTACCCTTTAAGAGTTGTCGAAGACAAATATGATAAATTATATAGAATACAAACTAAAATAAGTAATGATGTAAATTGTAATATATATTCAAAAATATATAAATTATATATATATCAATATCAAAAGTTCTTCGTCAAATATAATGTAATAGCAGTTAAATATACATGAACTTGATATTTCCGAGGATCTCAATTGGTTAACTCGCAATTACCTTATTTAAAATCCATTTTGTCTTAAATACCACTATAATATGTTAAAGCTTCAAAGTGTAAACTATCTAAATACTAGTAGTGTGTTCCGATAAGCGTATTTTAAAAATAGTGTTATGAGTTTGGTCGACTGCATGTCATTTCTCGTTCCTTGTTTTCAACGATACTTGACCCGTGGATGTCTATATAAAGCTGATGACGTCAGAAACAAACAAAAAGAAGAAACTAAAGTATCACTTTCAAGGGCTTACGCATAAGCAGTGTACACATGTTATTGAGGCGTACATCTCATGCGTCCAACTTGAATTTGACCTTGAATTTCTTTAACGCAAAAATACCCGACCACATTGTTGCAATTAAAGGGGCACTGTCCTCTTTAGTAGCAACACGAGTGGTACGGGATATCAGATGACTAGACTATATATCAACTATATATCTTTTATATTTATCATATGAAATATCTCATCTTCGGGACAGTTGTACAATTGGTTAATATTAGTTGGCAGCTACGTTGTTGAAAAATTGGATTTGTTTATTACCAAGACAGACAGAAAAGTATATTTCTCAACAACGGAATATGTAATATATACATCAATAAACAAATATTTACATGGTAAGTGACGGGACAGGTTCGTTTGAATATTATTTCAACAGTTTAAACAATTAATTCAGAAATTACTTCAAGTTCTTTAAATGCTTATAGTACCTCTATTGCATACTGATTTCTTTATCAGCGTTTTTAGGGATCATATATTAGTTTCGATAGATAAATATATCGTTGTACTAGAAAGGCATATCATTTAAAAAGATAATACAACTCGTTCCCAACAGAATTAGCATTACATAATTTACACCGTAAATCGTTCTTCTTTAGGGGTTTAATGAAAGAGGCAGTGGGAAGAGTGTATAATTACGGTCGAGGGCAAAACACAGAAGGACTTGGATAAAACTATAGGGACATTGATATTCTCGGTTATGCATGAATGAGTTTATTTCAACGTTCTCAAAGGATTGATAAAACACCTCTTATTATACATACAATATCTGTGACAGAAAGGCTTTCAGTTTTGTAAGTGGCATGGTCATATGTTGCATTGATTCATCATAACATGGATGTTATTGCCAATGGAATTTAACTCGCTTTCGCACGTTAGATACCAAACTACTCACTCGTGTCATAAAATTGATATTAACTTTGAATTCGTTTACTTTTTTCTATTTATTATACAAATAAAGTATATGATAGAAAAGTTGACAGTTTTGTAAGTGGCATGACCATGTGTTGCACTGTTTCATTATAACTTTCGTTCGTTAGATACCAAACTAATCACTCGTTTCATGAAATCATGAACACTGGCTTTTATTTATTTTTATTATTTTCTATTTATTACACAAATACATTCTATAATATAAAAGTCAGTTTTGTCAGAAACATGACGATGTGTTGCTTGTATAATCTCCCTCATATCATACCTTTACAGGCTAGCATATACCACGTTGGTTATGTATATAGACGACAGTGTGTTATCAATTTGAAAAAAATCATTACGATATAAGATATACATCTAACATTTTACAAAGAAAACTTCGTGTAGCTCTTCTTCGCCGAGAATTAGAGTTGTGTCTTATTGCTTTGTGTTTTGAATTCCCTGCATTCCAGTTTGGAGGATTTGAGGATGTAAACATCTAGGAAAGGACCTACGTTAGAGAAAATGCAAGGCCATGCTTAGTGTAAGCGATACATTTCAAACACAATGTCGCACATGCATTTGCATTTATGTACATTTGACTAACAATTGAAGTTGTTTTTTAAACTCTTAGGCTTAACGCCTTTATTTGATCACGGTTGAATGGTAATCGTAAGGAATTAAGACCAAGGGATGCACTAAGAAACACAGTATCACGATCGTCATCTGTTACAATTAAAGGCACAGTTGAACCTGGGTAGTTTTGCTTCATGCATGCTACGGGTGCTCTTTCATCAAACCCTAAGATATGATTGCAGGTGAACTGTCTCACATAAAGCATATTAACATTCATGTTCAAGAGAAGTACCCTATCACCATTCGCTCACCCAAACTATCCAACCCGTGTCGTGGAAACTATAGAAAGGAAGAAGATAAACATATACAAATATAGTGTCAATGACTTTATGTTCAACCAAAATAAGTAAATTCTGTCTTCAAACTATATGAACGTTGCCACGCGTCTTATTATGAATTTTTTTTTTCATTTGTCAAATTGAAATTCCATTTTAATGAATCCGAATGTGAACATATGGCATGACATCTAACCTTTAACGTTATGTTCTAGCAAACTATATAATTGACGCCATTCTTCTCATTGTCATTGAATTTTATGCATTAATTTCATGTTTAACCAAGATATATGTATGTTTTTCGTCTCACTACCATTTGTACATACATCTACTTGAGTGAGTGAGTGAGTTATTGTTCAAAGTAGCGTGGGCTGTATAGCAGCCATTAACAGCGACCGTCTACTTGATGTTCGACCAAAATATATAAACTGTGCCTTTCGTCTTATTACCTTATTTATATGCATTAAATTGATGTTCAACCAGAATGCGTATATGTTGTCCGCGGTGTTAACCCAAAATATATGAACTGTGCATTTCGCCTTATTTCCATTAATAACATGCAACGACATGTTGTTCATCCAAAACATATGAACGTGGTCATTGCTCCTATTACCATTTTATTACAAAGTCGTCATGCGTTAACTTTATGCTCACCCAAAATATATGAACTGTGTATTTTGCCTTATTACCATGTTATAACATGCATCAAGATGATGTTCAACCAAACATATAAACGTTGTCATTCCTCCTATTGCCATTTTATTATATGCATTGACTTAAGGTTCAACCAAAATATATGAAAGGTGTCTTCCGTCTTATTACCATGTAATTACATGCATGAACTTTATGTTTAACCAACATATATGAATGGTGTCTTTCGCCTTATTACACTTATAGTACGTGCATTACATTTTAATTATGTCAAAGCAGGCTATATGAACGGCGTCTTCCGTCTTATTACCACTATAATTCTGCATTATTTTGACGTGGGTTGGTAATGGATTTTGAATGGACCTCATATTATATCGCTAATTATACAACCAATTACAACAACAGCCATTTCCTGTTCTCTGCTTAAATATACACATGTAAACAGATATAGTTTGAATCAGTGAGATCTAGATAGAATGCGATATATTTTTTAATACACGGTCATGGAGAAGGATTTATCACGTTGATATGAAATATATAATAACATGACAGATGGGCTGATTAATTCAATAGAATTTAACACCGATAATCGGCTTATTTTGTACAATTAGATAATGAGGGAATACTCTTAAACGATATACTGTTTATTAATAGTATGCAAGGTAATCACCTGCAATCATACGATTACCTCTTGCCAGTTAATACGGTAATTATGACTTCACTTTATTCATTTAAACCCAACAGAGACGGGACTACAACTGTCATCGCGTGAATGGTAGGATCGCGACATGACTGGGGTGAAAAGGTCACGTGACTTGATATTTGATTCTGTTGTCACGTGATCTCTTCTTTATAACAAAGATAGCGACACATTTATAAGCGCACACTCCGAATACCAGTTGAAAAGGAAGCCAATGAGCGGGTAGCGTTATGAACTTTGACCTACTTGGATTCTATTCATAGACACAAATACCTCGACTCATAACAGATTGCCACCCGTGGCCAGTCCGTAGCTGAACGACGTGAGAGGCAGTTGTGATTTTACTGTCAACTAAAAGAGTGCAACTTAAACATATTTATATACTCTTTTACGCAACACTTTAATTTTTTACAATTTATTGAACGTGTTGTGAGACATTTGTGTCAACTCAAATATAAGAACCAATTCTGTTTGGATTTCGACCAAAACAAGAAAAAGAAGACCAAAATTTCGATTGGATCGTTGAAAATTGAATTTGATTGGATTTGATTGAATCTCTGGATATTATGAACTCAACATGGTGAATCCAGCGATCATCATTCTACCCCTGTGTTCACACCTGTTCAACTATGTTCACACTCAAACTGTGAACTCAACAGAGAGTAGCTCAACAGAAGCGAGCCCAGTCGGTGAGTGTCACTTCTATATATACAGCTACATGTTTACTGGGATTAGTTTGGTTGTGTCAAATTGAATTAGATATTTACTTACATTGGATGTTATTGATTAAGTGTTTGGTTAAGATTACATTTAATGAACAACAATAGGTATATTAAGGATCTATTGAAATTACAATGTTTGTGTCATATTGTGATTACATTTGATGTTGTTTATGAAGTTGTTTCTTGAACAACTGTCGGCGTTTGGATCATGTTCATTTTTTGGAAAGTTTTTGATTGATTTAGATGTAGGATGATCTTATCAATCGAGGAACGAATCACACCTGTGTCTAAATCTAATGAGTGGAAGGTAAATGAAACTATGTTGGACTATAAACAGCAGGTGCATATATGTTTACTGGTACCATCTAATGCTAACTGCTTACGGATTGTTTCAATGTTGTGACCTACCATAGATAAACGAGCTTGTGTGTATTATCGTCAATTTGACTAGTTTACATTATCTATTCAATCAATTGTGAACCATACCAATCTAAATATCATAGGTATTAATTTCATATCCATAAAATAAAAACGAATTTTCATATGAAAATATTGTAATATTCACATAATGCCTAGTTATCACAGTTATGTAACAATGATAATTCCCTACTGTTTCCTATTGACTGTAATATGACGCGACACTGCTATTAGTCATCTTGAGACTTATATTATATAAGTAAGTTATGAACACCGAGGAAGCTTATCTGATTCATGACTAACTATGTTTATATGTATGATCTGCGTATGAAAACTTATTTCCAGTTATTATTTTGTGATCTACTTATACTAGGGTACTGTGCGATAAATTAAGTAAGCAGAACATGTCTATTTTGTAGGATTTTAATACATCGGATATCGTAGGCATATGGAAGGGATTGACGCCACAGTGCCACCAACTCCCGTTGATAAGAACTTTTACCTGTGAGATTAATCAAAACTGTGGCTAGCTGATTATAGATAAGCACATTACAGCATTCATTGACATTTCGGACGTGAAATATTGTTTCGATTGCGGATGTGTAAGATAACTTAGCTTGAAATTTATCTTATATTTGAAAAGTATAACTGATTCTTCTGGTGCTATGTATCTGCGTATACTTGTCTAATGACGAGAAGTATATTACATAATAAACTAACATATATTTTCTAACAATTTTATAAATCCAAATCTTTGTATTGAAATATTTACTTTTGAAATCCACTTCTTTTCTGTCCAGTCTATTCTGACCAAAAGGGTGGGTTTCACAAATAGAGGTGTGATTCTGACGTAAGCTTCATGCATTAAACATCCTGGATGATATTACAAATACATACACATTATACAGGTAGTGAAATACCTAGACATGTGACAGGATGTGTTACTACACACTTGGAGGACAGAAACAACACACATGACTTACATAAAAACAATCTTGTCCGGGAAAACCAGCATCCGTCTCAAGAATCAAATCTTATCCCTCCGTTTGTCCGTCCGTCACACAATCCTCTCATAAATCATTTTTAATCCAGGCAAAACATTATAATATTATAAATAATCGTTACGTAATCAAATTCAGACAATAAGCTTTTGTTATTTTAGTTATTAGTATTCATAATTTAAATGGAATGAATAAATCACTTGATCAGTTTAGTCCCAAAAATAGTGTAAATATCCTGGAATGTACTGACCAGTGCACAAATCAATCGAGCATGACGAGTGGAAACTGTGTCACATGGCGATCAGTTGACCCCTCTCTGACCCGTCTTAATTTACATAACACTCAACTTCGTTACAGGTATAAAGTATGTTATTGGCAATCAAGAGCCTAGCCTGTGAACCAGTCCTCCTTTTAGTACTCTCCTTAACTCTCAAATACTCGATATAGTCTCCAAAGACAGTAAATCTAGATATTGTGGGAGATTCAATTCGCATTTCTCCGAAGCTCTATATTGATATTTGAAAAATAATCTTCCCTCTTATGTAGTAACACCATCTGGTTTAGGAGACTAAAACCCAGCCTAGAACGAACTTACCTTGGGGACAGGAGATTTAGTGTTTATCCATTTTTATTGACCTTTAGAATGAGGCAATGATTCTGAAATATGCACGAAATGTCATTGATTCCACTTCCAGCAAGACTATTATTCGTTTAAACGGTTATGAATTATTAATGAGTTCTGGGACATTAAAAAAATATGAAGTACCAAGGTAGTGTCATACAGGATGACCAACATCGGTTCCATCATCCTACGTGATGGCTCGGATATATTCCTTTTATTGTATGATATATATGCCTTTTATATATGTAAGGGTCGTGATGAAATATAATTGTTGATGTAACATTTTTCTATCTTAAATAGGGTAAAGTAGTAGTGTGAAAAATATAAAAGGTTATTTGCTAGTTGATTATAAAACCAAAATAATGTATTTAACGTTTTGGGTACATGCAGAGTGACATATAGAGAGCAAAGTTTTGTTGAAGCAATCCGCATTAAATTAGTAACTTAAATTGAATAGATTTGGGCTATCTTGGTTTAAACTAATTATGCAATTAATGGATTGAATATAATTAAACCACGGGTTATCATTCTATCTAAAAACTTCTATTATCTCGCGAAAAAAAAACCCCATAAAAATATAGAATATGCGAGCACGTGGGCTTTTCAAGCACAAAACGTGATTTTTAGATAATTTCTTTTGTTACGGAGGTTAGAACATGCTGGTTTCCCCACAAGACGTGCAGAAATCAGTGCAAAAAGCATGTAGTTACGCGTGAGGTTAGTCAACCGTTAAAAACATGGCTTTAAAATAACACCTGGGAATACCTTCCACCCCACGCACACTTAAAATCAGTCGTGCGTGTTATCACAATCGGCCTGACTCAGATATAAGCTTCTGACAGTGAAGGTCTTCACGAACTCTCGAAAACGTAAACAACGTCAAACGTTATTTCATAAACCTTTTTCTTATGATTTTGAAAATAAACCTCTGCAAAAAAATAGCAAACAGCACTGCAACTTAACATAGGTTGACCATATCGTCATGTTGAATTAAACAAAAAAGACATTTCAGGAGGTGTTTTAATTTTTTGCCAAATAAAACAAATACTCGATAAATATAACCCGAAAGAAATCAAGTCTCGCAAAGAAAGCCGGGGTAAACTGTTGCACTGCATGGGAGTACAATAGAGCTCTCACGTTATGTGTTGATATAGGGTAGGGTCTATATTGTTGTAAAACATATACCTATTTATTAATTAACTATCAATGTTATGGTACTTATATGGCATTTACGGCCTAGACCATATGAGTCGACAACTGGGCCAATACGGGGAAACTGGGCCAATACGGAAAAAACTGGGCCAATATGAGACAAACTGGGCTAATATGAGTCTGAGCATGCGCAGTTGCACATTTTGGTGAAAGCCTGAAGCTGTCGCTTCACAACATTGACCCGTGCTATTTGTTCACCAATCTTGTTTATAATTATTTCAATATAAATGAGATGTCTAGTGTTGTGCAAATAGAATGAAAAAAAGTTAATAAATAAAATTGTCATTAATTAGTATTTCCGTATTGGCCGAGTTACAGGTCCTTGGTCCGTTGTATTGGCCCTCGACTTCGTCTCGGCCCAATACAACGGACCTCGGACCTGTAACTGGGCCAATACGAAAATACTTAATTAATAACATTATAATATAGTCCATACCCTGGTACATATATACATTAGGTATATATCTTTCAAACACTGTTTCTAAGCGATACACGCCCCTGTGGTTCGTGATGTGCTTTGCTACCGAGATACTCAATAAAGAGCTCTTTATAGTTTTATACTTCTTATTCTGTCTCACTGGCTCATCTACATTATCCTATGGTATTTATTTATCATGTGTTTTATTGGTCGGACACCTTTATAAGTGTGTGACATTTAAATAGTATCTTCTTCCTCCTCTTCTTCTTCTTCGTATAAGCAAATTCAATGAAAGGGGATTTAGAATGGCTTATGGGGGCTAGTTCACACGTACAAAAATAATGAAAAAACACGTTTTTCAACACGTGGTTGTGATTATATAAAAGAAAGAAAGAAAGTTTTCACCTCAGTTTATTTCGATTAATTCAATATTTATAAGGTATCAGATGTATTTGACTATGACACGATACAATAATACTTATCTGCAGTAGTTTGAATGACTTTGTTGGTGACTGAGGTTAAATTTTAGTTCAAATATCTTTTTGTAATGAAGACAGGGTTAAGAATGAACACCAACATGACCCCTACCCTGTTAAAAATGTTTTAAATGTGTGCAGAATCAGGCACATTTATTTATTTTCACATAGGATATGTCTTACATGTATATGTCGATGAACAGTTGTGTATCATCAACAATTATTTAAAAACAAAATTAAACTTAAAATTTCATTTAAATTTTTTTTATTGAAAAACATGTATAATCATTCTTTGACTGCTAACTAAACACCTGTACTTATCAGTTTTGGATTATGACATCGAAAACTTGAGATATTTGCAATTAAAAATCATACATATGATAAAATCAACTGAGGTGAGTACTTTCTTTTGCCCGGTAGTTTAGTTGGGTCACCCTCGTCACGGGGGAATGATTTCAACTTCATTCCTTGTAAATGTCTCCTATGTGTGCACCAGTGAACAAAAACTTGTCTCTTTTCTTCAAAACCATTCCTGCAATTCAAAGCCCTTTCTCGAATCGTACACACCTTGGTTACGTGAAGTTCCTCGTTGTATACGTATCTATGAATGAATGTATGTAAATGACGTATATATGTACATGTGTATTAAGCTAGGTATGCAATACGATTGTTTGTATACCTTTGGCAAGTAGTTGAGCTTCTTTCTTGTATTCAGATATCTAAGTAAGGAACTCGACTTCAACAAAAGCGCATAGAATCGTGTGTACAGTTACGGTGCAGGCTTGAACGCTTCAATATAATTACACAATACGATGCATCGATACATTGGCGATCATGTCCATTCAGGGTTGTATATGTATATACATTATCTGAATTTGTGTCCTTAAATGTAATGGAGTGAAGTACAGTCTCTCTCTGTGTATACGTTTAACATTCTGTTAACATTCTAAATCACGTTAACATCTGAAATAAATCGAATTCAGTGAAAAACACACCTGAACAAGGTGACAAAGCAATCTTATCAATATAGCGACAGTAAACATCCTCAATAAGAAGCCACCTAGTTTTATACTTCAGATCTTGTCCCACTGGGTCATGTACATTATCTTATGGTGTTTATTTAATGTCTTTAATCCTAATGTATAACATGTTTTATAATTAATTTTAGTGTCTCATAGGTCACTTGTGACCGGACACTTTTATATGTGTGTTTAACTTACATATAATCTTCTTCTTCTTCTTCTTCTTCTTCTTCTTCTTCTACGTATGTGCGAATTCAACTAAGGAATTTTAGAATGCTTTATATGGACAAGGACAGATGAACCAAAATCCTGAAAAACACGTTTTCCAACACGTGGATATGATTATATATATATATTTTGGTCACCCTCGTCACGGGTGAATGATTTCAACTTCACTTAGCTTCTACCATTGTTAAATCCCCTAAGTATGCATCAGTATACATAAAAAACCTGCATTTAATTTTTAATTCTTGCAATTCAAAGGGAATGCTTACTTGAATCGTTTTACTTTAACTTGAAGTGCCGTGTTGTATACGTATCTATGAATGAATGTATGTAAATGACGTATATGTACATGTATATTAAGATGGGTATGCAATGTGAATATTTGTATTCCTTTTGCAAGAAATTGAGCTTCCTTGTTGTATTCATATATCTAAATGAGAAACTCGATTGCAACAAAAGCGCATAGAATCGTATGTACAGGAACGGTGAAGGCTTAAGATTGGCGATCATGTCCACGCAGGGTTGTATATGAATATGTCAGCGGCAATAAGGGGAATCAGGCAGTTACGTTACTTCCTAGGCAATAACGAGAAAGACTCATATACCCAGGCAGTAACGTTATTGCCTAAAACACTATTAAAGTATTTTTTTCTAAATAACAACTTAAAAATAAAACTGATTGCCCTTTTGCCAACCTGATGTTAGTATTTATTAGAACATGGGCCAGTCAGAATTCGACAACACCACCTTTAGCGTGCTTCTTTATGTTGTACTGCCTGCTACTCCTTATTGCCGCTAACATATACACACTCTATGAATTTGTGTCTTTTATTGTAATGAGGAGGGACTTCACGTTAACATGTGAAATATTTCGACTTCACTGAAAAACACACCTGAATAGGTGGCACAACAATCCTATCACTATAAGGATGAGGGTAAACATACTGGTACTGGGCCAGGCGACCTTCCTGGTAAATAGGTCAGCTGCTGATTCATCATATCAACAGTAAACTTTATGTACTAGAAACTTATATCCAAACAATATTTATCACGAATACCAGATCAAACTAGTAAGGCATATAGTTAAGTTACTAACATTGCGCTTTGTCAACATAGTGTTTACATGTAAGTGTGAATGACAAAAGTTAACTACTGTCATTATATCACCTGTAACCTTTATGTATTTTGTTCAACCAATTCTTTAACACGAATTTACCAGACATATAAATATTAAGGTATAGTTTTGTTACTTAGGTTGCGATTTGTCAACGCTGTGATTAAGAGTGAATGAGAAAACTGTCATTATTTCTCCTATAACATATAGCAAAACTTGACACTTTTGAAGTTTGCTTCAAATTAACTTAGAGTTAAAATCAAATATGATACCATTGTTTTGACTAAACGATTTGTAATTTAGCCAAATATTTGATATTTAATTATTATTTTTTAAAAATCAGTAAGCTAAGAATGAAGACAATGTGTTAGACAAATATGAAGTTTTATTATGATGATGAACTTTATAGAGCAGTTCCATAAGGGAAAACCCCGTTTAAGGGTTGTTGTTTTTATGTCATAGTTTTCTAGAAATGTGATTTCACCTGTACTGTATAACGCTATTTAATTGTAGACTTTAGTGAATGAAACCATTTTCAGTTATGAATGAAATTACAGATACAAAATGTGTCCTGTAAGAAAAGAAATGTTGACGTCATATCCTGAAAAAAATAAATTAGGGATATTAGCATATATATTTTTAAATAGTTCATCAATTGATCAGTGAATAAATGAATCAGTATTTATGCTTTCAAAATTTACAAATACATGTACCCCTAACTATTTGTGTCCAGTTCAGTGTCTGATAAGATTTTTGTAAACACTATCTGGGTTTTCAGGGCACAAGTTTAGTTCTTTTGGGTTATTATTAACTGATAAACTAGATATAGTGTTTGCTCTACCTGTACTGTATCACGTCAGGTGTGTGTTTACCTGGTCGGACTGTATCAACATCTTAAATTACACCTACCTGTTCTCAACGGAAAGGGAATAGCTCTTTATGCTTGACATTTGATGCGTGCTTATCCTTTGAACTTTTTATTACCACCCCAAAACACTGGAGAATATAACAAGGTCACTTCTCTATAAGGGGACAACAAGACAGTCGACGACTATAAATAACACGTTATCAGTTATCATGTTGTTGCAGGAGTTCTACTTACACACAGATACACTATTAACGGGACGCACTGTACCAAATGTCTATGGGTGCTCAGCAGTGGTCATATGTGCACATGTGCTCTAGGATGTGCTTACTGAAGAAAGTTTTGCAACACTGTTCGTTACATTCTTACTTTTACCACAGATTCAACAGCTAACTTCATCCTGCCCCATCAGGGTATTTGTAGCCACATTGCCCCAAACAACCCCCTGATTGTTCGACCATATTTCGCCTCGTTTCGCGCGACAAATAACAAGCCAATAACATGATTTTAAATCGAGCAATAATCGAGCAATAATAATAATAAATAAAAGTTGCGAAATAGTACATTTATCGGGATACGAACTCATATCGTTCGGAGGTTTCCTCGCCAAACCATCTGATAGCAGCCCGTTTACTGGCATGTTCTTACACAATTCAGTTAACCGACCACAAGGCATCCAACAAAAACTTTCGGTGCGAGAAGATAGGGGCATATAACTCCAAACAGCTATCCTTTCGTCTGTTCAGAATGCTTTCAAAACGGCAACCGCGTAAAAACTATGATGTAATTGGTCAGCTATTTGACTTGGCTTTGTCTGCGCTAAGCTGGTATGGAACAAGCGGCTATACTGGGTGACCTCAGACTTTGTGGCATGGAATCTATAGAACCAGTTCGTATCCCCAATTTAAAAAAAATTTAATTCGTCGGAACAGGGTCGATTTTAATCAGACTACAATCTCTGGATGCTCAGACCGATGAGAGATCTTACAATCTAAAATCAAGACATTTCATTAGCTGACAATATACAATTCAACACATTTCATATTTTTCTCTTAAACGAAAATAAATTAAACCGTAATAGCAGCGAAATTGCGTTTTAAAAGCTCGTGTCATTTTGAAATTCAAAGATAAAAACATTACTCCTATGCGTTTACTATACAAATCTTATCAGTTGTGGGCTGCTGTCAATCAATCCAATAGAACGTATTTCCTTATATGGGTGTAAGCTTATCAGCAGACATAGATGTCGCCAGCAGTCATAACCTTGAACCTGCCCTTGGCCTGAAACACCTGATAAACAGTACAGATGAACTATTATACATCGTAGACATTGCATCAGGAGAATGTACGTATCAAGCTTGTAACCAGGGTACCCAAACATATATTATTCCAAATTATTCGCAACTGCTTTTTGCACAAACACATTGTTCCAAATTATTCGCAAGGTATTCTTAACTGCTTTTTGAACAAACACATTGTTCCAAATTATTCGCAAGGTCGTCTTAAATATGTTTGGTTCGCTTTTTTACCGTGTTTTAGAGAAGATGATACATATTCTTGAGTGGAATGTTCCTAACAACAGGACCATTTCGAGTGTCACCTGTCCCGAGCTAGAAATGTTATTCAGCTGTTCGTCTGGACACAATATACAGTTAAGCAAGAAGCAAAGTACCCCCTTTCTAGAAATTTCTAGAAAATTTCTAGTGCGTGTCTAAAAAGTTTATAGATAAGCACTAGAAAGTTAATATAGATACGGGGTATGTTTAGTCGTTGGATACCTGTAGTTCGTCAAGACATTTCATTTGGTACCTGTAGTTCGTCAAGACATTTTCTTTCTTCGTCGTGTCATGATAGCTTTCTCAAATAAATGATGCTCACTGGTTTTCTGTTAGTTCGAATATTACCAACTATACTAGTACTAAATAAATCAAAGTTTTACATCATTTTAAAGAATATGTTTTGTCGACGGTGTGATTGGTCTGCAGCTGGTCACGTGACTGTCGACAGAAAACATTGACTCCAACACAAGTTTGACTAAAGTTATATTGACTTTTGACTAAAAAGGACGCGATGACGTAGGAACATTACTTCATAACGTCGTATTTCTCTACCTACATCGTCTTCCGTTCATACTCTCAAAATCGAATCAAAATGAATTTTTTTCTTTGGTCTATAAAACAGTTATTTACTTAATCTGCATTCTGTAAGTGTGTACTGGGTTGATTTTGGTAATATTATAAAAGTTATAACGATACCATATGTTATATATTAATTGTGTAAACCATACCAAGATCATAGTTATACAGTCACGTATCAATTGTTTCACTGCTTCAGTTATTATTGACGTTTTCTATTTTAAACTACATATTCACCGCATCTATCATATATACTGATATGGTATCTGTTTGAGATAGGATATTGCCATTCGTTAAAAATATCCAAATCACCAGTTTTTGAATGACATATATTGATTTATTGGCATGGTTGAAAATTTCGATTTTAGGTTATACCCCTAAAACAATGATTATGGCGTATGCCTTAAATTATCGGATTGACATTAAGTTTATATTTCATATGTCATATGTCATATGTCATTTATACATGTGTTGTAATTATGCAAAGTAATTCCATATATAAGATATGACATATACTCTTTATACTCTTTATTTTTTACGACTAACTTATATAAGTAATTCTACCCACCAAATTTATTGGCATAGGCATGAAATGTACGGTGTATATTTTAGAATCTTTTATCGACAGGTACGATAAGAATGTTTGTTTGTGAAAAAATGTTGAACTCTAAATGGGGTGTTGACCTGACCTCGATGAAAGGTCATGTCTATTGTCATTGGCATACCATACGTTACTTATATGTTTCGAGTGTTTGTATTCCATTCCACTAATTCCATTTAGATATATGAATGCTTATTATACCGTACATACACAACGTGTATTTCCATAGAAAGATAATCTGGGTTTTTTTATGAGCTAAGCACACATTTCATGTGTCCCAAACGTTCGTAGCGGAGGTATAGAGATTAAATCATGTCATGTATACCTTAAATACGGCCCCTTTTCACATTGGTAACTCTTTTGCTGTAGGTAGACCATACTTCTTTAAGTCATGAGCGTTTATATTTTGATAAACAATTCGAATACACAATTGTATATTTCAACGGAAATATCACTCTGAATAAATTTCTACTGTTAAGTACGAACTATACTGTCTAAATGTTTCAGGAAATATTATACGCTACCAAGAATAAGGTAAGATAATGTACTTCACGAATGATAAATAAGTACTGAAACAATTACATCATGAGTCCAAAAGTCAACTAAACTATTTTTAAAAAGAAAGCATTATCTGTTAATGTTTCTAAAAACAAAGCTTTATAAAAATCCTCGTTATGGAATTTCCGCATCAAAGTGAGATCGGATCGTGCATCAGGACTTGTTTGTTTTGAGATGTCCTACATGGAGGACACGTAAACAAATCACCGCCCAAGCAGGTATATCCTGTCATGATATATCATGGACAAACGAACTAAAATATCATAGTTTAACATTTTTGTATTTACTTTAATGCCAAACATTATGCCAAACATTTTGAATAGCGATGTGAGCACCCCCCTTGTGTTGGAACTGACCCACATATTAAAAGTATCATACGATGAATAAGAATTGTGTATACTACTTTAATAGACATATGCTTATCAACGACATCCAAATTCTCATTCATCAGACACCAGTATTTGTTTTTTACATTGTTTATATTGCGTTTTTTTTACGGTAGGTTATTTTTAGCAGGTGTAGTGAACCGATATATCGCTTATGATAAAAGGAAGCTACCTCGCATGATGTATACCTCAGGTGACCCTTGTCCTAAAATGAGGATCTCTGTATAAATAGATACGTGAGAAGCGATGAAGTTGATAAGATTTTCATGAATTCAAAAAATGTCCGCGTGCCCCTGATTTGACCTTATGTACAGTGACCTATAGGGTCAGTTCACCTGTTTTACTTGTTGTTATGTCCATTTAGAAGTAAGTACACAGTAGAAGTATGTACTGACTTATGTCTGAAAAACACAGTAAAAACACCTCTACATTTTATAGTCGAGGTTAAAAGGGCCGAGGTTTAACGGCGGTTGGTGTTATTGCAGGAAAACAACTTGCCCTTGTAACTGTAACCGATGTTTGCCTGGGTATATCTTTCTATATGTTTTAATGGCATGTGTATCTATATTTAGATAGAACCCTTAACCATATGCTTGATGGTGAGTTTCATCGGTGAAATAAATGTTACAGGCTACACTAGTTGTATATCTTAATCGTCCATCAATAAAGTTTATCGCAATTCGCGTGGCGTCATAACATTCCCTTTACTATACTTATAACGTGTTAGTTCCAAAGGATATAAATCTAAACCAATGACATCAACCTATTT
This sequence comes from Gibbula magus, assembly GCA_936450465.1. Classification (NCBI taxonomy): domain Eukaryota; kingdom Metazoa; phylum Mollusca; class Gastropoda; order Trochida; family Trochidae; genus Gibbula; species Gibbula magus. The sequence continues at coordinate 26,892,038 of OW388306.1, forward strand.
CAGCAAAGAACACGGACATGATATGATAAATATTTTACCTTCACACTTTGCCTGTTAATCTCATTTGAGCTACTCAGATATTGACTTTTTTACTTCGCTAGAATTAATAATCACAGTATTTGTCAAGGCAAGACAAATGTGTAAGATGAGTATGAGTGTTATTAAACGAGAAGTCCGATTATATATATGCAATGAAGTGAAACCTACTAGCATTCATTCATATTCTATATGTTTTTGTATGTATAATATCTACATGTAATGAGGTGATACACGTGAGTGAAGCTATGTATACGGTGAACGTTTAAACCATGTCTTGTCTTGTACGATAGTGTACGGTGAGGTGGGATGAGGTGATGTGAGGTCAAATGAGATGAGTTAGATGGTGGTGAGGTGAGATGAGATGAGATAAGGTGAGGTGAGGTGAGACGAGATTAGGTAATGTGAGGTGAGTTGAGGTGAGATAAGGTTAGGTGAGGTGAGTTGAGATGATATAAGGTGAGGTGAGGTGAGTTGAGGTGAGATAAAGTGAGGTGAGTTGAGGTGAGATAAGGTGAGATGAGATAAGGTGAGGTGAGTTGAGGTGAGATAAGGTGAGGTGAGATGAGATGAGATAAGGTGAGTTGAGGTGAGGTGGGGTTGGATGAGGTGAGGTAAGATGAGATGAGATAAGGTGGGTTGAGGTGTGATGGGATGAGGTGAGGAAACATATACGTCTGTTATAAGACATGAACATTGCAATGACGTCACGCCTTTCTGGATCCCGCTTATGCATGACATCTACCTTATGTATCATCGATTCAGTTAAACGACCTTTGCAACAAATATAACATAATACTTTTACTCGTGTAGTAATAATGTCCATCTCGTTAGGGAAATACCAAAACTAAAACATTCGTATTTTTAACATAGTGTTATATAAACCCTCCTGTAATGTGTTTATTCAATACAGCAAAGTCTAAAACAATGTTAACAATGTCTAAGCGACTGTAAGGAAGTCTAGATGTCCCGCTCGAGATGTACCTGCCATGTTTTCCAACACTCTGCTTCCGTAATGAGATAACTTCAAGGAAGTGGTGAGCGAGCATCCCGATTAGTCTCCGAATACCCATGGAAACATGTATTTACAGTCGGGAACACAAGTTTCATTGTCTTTGAATTCAGTGCAAATACTTCGTGCTTTACTGTTCGTTCAGTTTCGTGTCTATTAAGCATAGTTTTAGGAGTAGAATGCATTGATAATGGAAATAACGATATTTTCTCATTTAATTATGAATAGTGATATTTTTATATGGACAATGTTGACACTGGTTGATATAGCAGTAGGGTAACACCAGATTGTTATTCATTATTTGTTGTATAAAATGGTTGTTTATAACCATAAATATAGATTGCTCCATGGGAGTGAATTCATATTGGGCTCCTTGGCTCTGTTTGGTAAAGAGAACATTATGTCTAATGTTTACCTTTCTGTATAGCACATTCCATAAAATAAAAATAGATTCAAGAAAAATCACATTAATTGAAATGAGTAGATCAAATCACGGACCAAAGTTCAGACAAGTAGTTCAAGTCAATACATAGTTCTAAACCCGCCTACCCATATCGACAGCTGTAGTACGTGTTGGTGGTAGTTGAGGAGGGTATGTTAAGAGGTGTGGTTGACGGGCTAGTTTTTTAGTTTTAGAAGGGACCCGGGACTCCTGACCTCATGCTGACCCTTTAAGCTGGATCTCAACCCGGTAGTTATTCAACAATCGTTGGCAGGCTAAAGTTGTACCCCATTGTGGTCGTTTAGAGAAAATGCCATTTTACAATCTCTATTGGCAGGAATTCTGTAACTGTAAATGTGACTTTGAACATTGGTTACAGACAAGTCGCATTTTGACAGCTGTAGATCCCATTGCTAACTGTGTTTGTAAAAGTTAGTAGGTAACCCATGTCAATGACTAATTACAAGGCAAGTGCTTCATTTATATATGTATTTATGTTCGTTAATAAATAATATATGTATATTCAATATTATTCATATATTTATTATATTCAATATTATTCATGTATTTATCAGCTCCCCTGGGCAGAAGTCCCTTCATGTAATAGGAATCTTTGTAATAAAGTTAACAACCAAAAACAAAATTAACAATTTTTTTTTTTTTAAAATAGCCCCTCAATACAACTTACTCATATAATTATTGAGTGAAACATCTTCAACAACTCTCGGTTGTTGAGCTTTTCATATAATGGGACATATAGCAGTAGTCTTACCCTCAGACTCTGAAAAAAATATTTATTCTGAAAATATCACCATTTTATTAAATATTGAAAAGGAAACTGTAAGAAATGAATTACCTAGCCGGGACCATCTCTCATAGCAGATGTTAATGTGACACGGTCAGATTCCAGCAAGTTGCATGAGGGCAAGATAACTTCTCTAAGGCATTAAGCCTGTAACCTGTTCGAAATCATGGTTAAACCTTCACCCTCATTACATTAGACTCTGTAAAAAAAGGCTCCTTTTCAATATATGTTTTCAATATTTTTATTTCAGATATAAATATTATTTTTTCAGAGTCTAAGTGTTAGACTAATGTAGCACAGGTCATCAGGAATGAGAGAAGACAGGATAGAAGCACAATGTTAACACTGATGAACAGAACGGGCAATAAGAAGGTTGCAGATCCTGTAATTACTGATGTAGCGATATGCTAATAGAATAACAATAATGACAAAGCTAAAATATCAGCTATTTATTAAATTCCTTACCATTTGGAGAACACGTTTAGTTTCTGATATTCATTGATATGTTATGCTAATATGTCGCTTTAAACGGTATTAAGTAGATGTTGAATTCTGATTATACTATGGAATTGACTGTATATTGGTAAAGGATAGTTGTCATAGAATATGAACATTATTACACAAGCAAGTGTGTCAAACTAGTATTGTCTTGTGTGGCATTAACCGAGGGATAGACCTGTATACATAATGTGCACGACGTAATACTTGTTTTACGTTCATTTGCAAGGCGCCTCCCAATCCCCAATTGTGTTCTAAGTATAACCGGCCATTAAAATTTTAAGTATGAACAATATGGGCAGTGCTCGGATGAGAAAACCTATGAGCGACCATCAGATTTTAAATGACATAATTTCATTTTCTGACAAAATACATGTTATAGATAGCGATGAGTAACCAGTTGGTAACGTTACGAGGCGAATGTTTAGAATACAATCAGGGGTGTTGGAGCCTTGCGAGTGAAAATAACCTTTTGAAGCAGGACGAGTCGTCCATGTAGTTTGTACAGTAAAGACAAGACGAGATAAGCATGTGTGATGTTATGTACACATATGGTGAATACGACAGGGCTACGTTTCACCTTACGAGCTATGTACGTACCTTTATAAAGAGTCAAATTGCATCTCATGTTACAGCCGCCAGTCTGAGAGGAGAGGAGGGCGACTATTGGACTGCCTGGTTCGACGAGGACGATCCTTACGGAGACTCGGGAGACTTCGAGACTATCAACTCCATTACTTCCGTACGTTATAAATACTAGATGTTTAATAACACTCAGTGGCGTCACTGTATTAATCTCGCGGGGATCTAATTCCTTATTTCCCTCTGATGTGCAATCGTTGTCAGGCCATACTGAAAATGTATGTATTATGGGAAACTGACTAGGACCCACTTGCTTAAAGCCCATAGTCTGTCATCCAGACCCTGGCGTAAACTATTCAATTGACGACCAACCCAGTCTAGATAGCAATATTAGATTTATAGTAAGTCTAGATTACTCAGAAATCATTATGGCTCTATTTTGTATCACTGTTTAAATTGTTTGTAAAGTAGTGTTGTTGATAGGACGAAAAAAAACAAAACTTATGTCTGAGACAAACCCCCTTAGACTAGAAACCGATCAGCTCATAGTTAAAGATTCAGTTTCGATCACCTTAACCTTCTGCGACTGTGGACAAAGGAGGAAAGGGTAGATCAGGGTGCTGTTTGGACGAATAGTTCCGTTTGTCCTGATTGGGGTTGAGTTAACCTACTGTGTGCCTTAGAGCTGAGCTGAGCTGAAACGTTTAAAGGAGTGATAGAACGGAAATTGCACATTTCATTTGATAAAAACAAACCTTTCACTCACTAAATTAGCTTATTTAAATGAAAATTTCTGTCTTACAGAGTATTGGAGAGGACATATGTCCGCGAACACACTACATTGGTAACGCCGAATGCCGTCTAGTTAAATCTGACGATAACGACATCGCCGACATTCTGCGACGGAAGTGCACGACACAGGGTTTAATTTGTCTCAACAGAGACCAGCCGGATGGCGTGTGTCACGACTACAAGATCCGCTTCTTATGTAACGGTGAGCATCTTATTGAGACTTACACAGCTGACAACATTACGCTGTGAATGATGACATTGTCACGACGTTACGTTTAGGTCCCAATAACGTGTGGAGTCGAAAAAACGTCCCCAAAACGTTATACAAAAACGTCGTATTTACGTAACGTGCTGCAGTAAACGCGCGTCAGCTGGGTTAGGTCAAGGTGCGACGTGTCGTACCGATTTGGACTTTTTCACATTATTTATTATAATTTGAATATTAATTCGTACCACCTAGACAACATACATTGCGTAATACAGATTGTATACTTCAAATTGTAACGAGTTTACAAAACAAACTCCTTAGTCAATAATCTTACGAATATGATTAAATGTTAGTACACATTACGTCTTAAGTTATGGGTGGTTTTTGCTTCCTTTTCACTTTTGGTAATATATTTCTTTTTAGTTAACGACGACGATGAAAGCGGAAGCAGTGGAAGGAGACGGACGTCAGCTTTCGACATGCGCATATACATCCTTCTGGCGGCAGTTCCGGTGGCCATATTTGTTTTGCGCATATGCTGGTCGTGTACGTTTGAAAGACGACGTCGGCGTCAAAGACGTCAATTGCGGGCAATACGTCAACGTCACCCAGAAAATAGCATCGACCCAGAAGTGTTTATGCCACCACCAAGTTACGAGGATCTGTTCGGAAACAACGGAGGACCTTTCTCCTTGTCTAGACGCTACTCGTTGTGCAGTAAATGTAAATCCTCCCAATGCGCAATTTTCAGAAACCGTCAGTTCTCACAGCAGATAGAAAACGTAACGAGTGAATCTGAAAGTTCGGAAAGTTCTTCAAATTCTGAAATTCTAGAAGGACCGTCTACACCTGAAAGACCAGAAGGACAGTCGAATCCTGGCAGAATAGAAGGTCCTTCAAATCCTGAAAGACCGGAAGATTCGTCAAATCCTCAAACGGTTGTCGGTGCCAACTCAAGAAGTAGAAGTAGTAGAAGCACAAGTAGTAGAAGCACAAGTAGTAGGAGTTCATCCACTAGTGAGGATACAGTTTCGCTTGACAGTGCCCGAACATCGAATACTTCCTGTTCATCTTCGGACACCGATGACCAATCCCGAACAAATAGTCCGAGGATCAACCCAGTTACTGTTGAAACAGCACAGTGCGAGTGTCCGTGCCACAAACACAGAACAGAAGTAATGTCATACGACAATCCTGCGTATACACCGGATGTTGAATTCCATGGTGGCCGTTCGACCAGGCTTCCCGGCATGCATTTACCCGTCTTTTCCTTGGTCCGGTCACCCTCAGAGTCGTCCATGTCTGAGCCGCCCCCTCCGACATATACAGAAGCATTGAAGATCCTTAAGAAAAATCAAAATAGTACCACGTGAAAAGACGTTGTGATTTGTTTGTGTTTTTCAAGGGATATGCATATTAATGTATGACCATTGCTAATGTCTGTGTGAGTAGTTATACCATTAGCTCAGAGAACAGAGACTCGCCGTTAATATTTAACTATATGACATGGATCAGGACGAAACTCAAATCCATAGAAGTAGTTTTCATCCTACAAAGTTGACTCTGAAGGATGAACGATTGAAAGAGCGGATATTTTTACACGACTGCATTTGAAGTCTTCCATATGCTCCATTTTGCTAATTAGCTAAAAAAAAAAGGCATACAAGTTCGTATTTTTAAAAACTATGCAATGCTAAGAAGTCATATCATGTTATTTTGCTCAAATGTATTGATCAATGAGAAGATGAGTAAAATTACACATATTGCTTTTAAAAATTGTCTCAAGAACAAATTTATTAAGTTTCATTATGTTACCAACCACCAAGAAAGTATACCTCTACTCCCCGTTTTCACGATCTGTTTTTCTGTTTAATGGCCGTCCCCGATTTGCAAATTTCAACCACATAATACTAGTTTGTATTTAGAATCGATAAAAACAACTGATATTTTATTAACGCTTCATACTCGTTTCTCGATAACACATACTTAACTATTAGTAAGACCATGCTAATGTTGAATGTTGAAGTATCTGACTATGATCTCTACAGTACTTAAACATTACATTATACAGTGGAGTGGTCTTTTTGCGAATTCATAATGAGTGTTATTGTATTCTTTTAGGTCAGTTGGGCGGCAAAGCTCTTGAAACCATTTTACATGTGACTCATTCGAGAAATCCTTTATATTTAGCATATCGTTTGAAAAGGAAGGTATCAATCCAGGGCGTTGTTGTTTTAGACAAATACGATGGTCTGTTCTCAGGATGTTTCAAAAGAAGTATCTCATGGCATCTTTATTAGAAACAAAATTCAGTAGCTGTTTGAATTTTAAATAATCAAGGAAAGAGACGAAAGAGTTGTGTTTCCTACTTGAAGGAAAAGTTATGTTCTGTTGAATACCTTAACGCTATTTTGTTATTATAGTTATTGTGCTTCTCCGCCAGAATAATATTGAATTAATTGAAGAATGTGTATTATATCAGAGAATGTAGAGAAACTAACACATTAATGATCTTTATGCTATTTATTCGTCCAGTGTGACTATGATGTGTTTTGTGTGACCATGCTGTTGTTAATGTTGATATATATTCTTGTTAAATATTTTATCTATGCAAATAACACAATGTTAATAAAATTATTTTTAACAATGAAGTCGTTCTGTTCCCCCAACCCAAAACAGCTAAGGGTAAAAGGTTTTCACGATAATTGCCAAATGTTCATGTCTGAATAAATTGAGCATTGTAAAACATGACCAGCATACAGTAAGGTTTGCTCTTGAACCCTTCTGCAACCGCGATTTCTGCATCTCCTTGAAATTAAAAGTGTTCCAAAAGACCTGCATTCACGTATGCAAGGTAATATAGACAAAAATAAAATAAACAAACAAACAGGCCCGAAACAGAAACTTATAATATTGTATCAATTTATCTCAAATTTGCAAAACAAAGGAGAAAAAAGAATATTTTTAATGTGGCCTTGCACATTCCCCAAGTGAACTATTTGCAGTGTAGTGGTTAGCGTGTCTGCCTCTCGCACCAACGACCCGGGTTCGAATCCCAGTGGAGACACAAAAGATTTGTGACTAGGGTCGAAAGCTGTGTTGTGTCCTTGGGCAAGGCACTTCATCCACATTGCACTCTGTCCACCCAGTTGTACAATGGGTATCTGGTTATACGGGTATACTGTCCGAAATGGACTCGCAGCGCAGGCAAGCAGCTTCGAAAAAGTACAATCCGTCAGGGTAATAATGCACATTAGTGAACCATCGGTGAGCAACTCACAAGAAATGGATACTCGACGTAAAACTCATCATTCTCATCATTATTGTAGACCTGTTGCACTATGATTCCATTTTCTCCAATTTGCAATTTATTGTTAACTTTTATACCATGTATTGTTACGTTATAGGGTAAAACATCTTATTACACGACCCGATACGACGTATCAATTCAAAACGGTTATCCTTATTGGAAGAATATGATGTGACGTATAAAGCGACAGTGGTGTGTGACAGGTAGATGTGTTGGTCTCGTGCGATTTTGAGAGTTCAGACAGCAAGACAGGTGACCATTCCATCATTGTACCATATTTAAAACTCACGCTGAGTGTTTAGGTATTACTTCATCAGTCAGATCAATAGAACTACCTTCGAGTGGCCATTTTAATGTGAACACATAAAATTGGCCGTTCGAAGGGAAATGGACTCGCATGGCTTAATCGACCATGTATATTCGTTTTAGAACTTTTTTGTATTGAGTCAGGAGTATTTTTGGTAACACGTACTTACCTTTTCGTGAGAGCATTTTATTTCATTAAGAACGGCGTGCTACATCACCTTTTAAATGCACTGGCGTAAACAATAAATTACGAAATTATTCGGGAAAAGTATTAAAGTTGTTTGGAATTACAACTCGACCGTGCAGAATTCACAATACATAATAATTGACTAAGTAGTTGAATACAGGATATCGTGGTAATTTTTTTATTCATCTCTCATTACCGGTAATACATAGCGATTAAAGTGACATAGAGTATGTGTCATAGAATTGTACAGTTGGCTTTGTCACTTGTACTGTTTCAAGTTCAAATCATCTCACTCTACTTACATATTCATACTCAAATGTCCAAAATAAATAACATTTACTTGCATTCAAAGACTATCAAGCAACGGCCACATTTTGCATCTTCAACCGGTATTTTTAGATAAGACAACCCCATTAATACCGTTTGACATGTATGTACGTGTCTCCTACAACATGCTCTCACATAGGCTAATTAGTCCATGCTAAATCGAAAGTTGATAGTCATCAACGATCCTTTTCTCAACATACAGTAGTTTTTTACCTGAGGTGGGTCACACAATTGGTCAGTTGTAAACGTTTTCTTTTGAATAATGTTAACCACGCGAACCATGTTTCAACTCTTGGATAGCTGTTTTAGTTTTAGAATCGATACACCTTTGAGACATCACATGTTTAGAATTAGGTAGTTGTTCCATCACTGACCAGGTAGTTGAAAAATATATAAATTAGTTGCTATGCGGGACAGTATTTGATACCTTTTTAACTCATCAGGCCTGAAAGGCCCGGTGGGCTCATGGCATTGCATGGCGTCCAGCGTCCGTCCGTCTGTCCGTCTGTAGACTTTTCGCTTTTTCGTCTTCGTCTCCAGAACCAATGGGTCTAGGGAGCTGAAATTTTGTGTAGAGACTCCTTGGCCAATGGGGATTCTTAATTGTAGATTTGGTGATCCAGTGCCCCGATATAAGGGCTCACAGGCCATAACATACAAACTTATTTTCATCTTCTTCTCCAGAACGAAAATAACTAGAAGGCTGAAACGTTGTGCAAAACTCTTTAGCCAATGGAGATTTTACATTGTAGATTTGGTGACCCTTTGGTCCCTTATAAGGGCCTCAAAGGCCATGACCTAAATCCTATTTGCATCATCTTCTCCAGAACAAAAGACCAAGAATGCTAAAATGTTGTGTGCAGACTGTTTAGCCAATGGGCATTCTAAATTGTAAATTTGGTGACCTGTGGCCCCAAATAAGCGCCTCCTGCGCCATGACCTAAAACCTCTTTTCATCTTCTTCTACAAGATGAACAGGCTTAGAACACTTAAACGTTTTGTACAGACTATTTAACCAAAGGATATTCGAAATTGTACTATGCACCATGAAACCCCTCACATTGCCTTTTCTAAGCCTTAGTTAGATCAGTGCTGCTAGTGTTTTGTACTAGTTGGGGGTAATTACATAGTTAGGTGTTAGAGGGTGATAGTATTGGTCAAAGTGTGTTCAGAACAGAACAGAACATAACGTTGAACATAATTTATTTCTCAAAATTCACATCAGTGGTATAGAAAAGCGTATGTCACAAATACTACAAGTTATGTAAACAAGTCACATTTATACATATAGACAGATGTAGTACACAAATGATAGCTAAGTAAGTTTGTAATCAAAAGAGACATAAACCTTCTTTAATGAATTTTGATCATTTTAATAAAAGGGGTTTATATGCGGTTTTCATAAAGGAGTTATACTTTTCAATTGAAGGATATTTACAATAATATGATGGTAAGTATCTATTTCTTAATTGACTTAAAAATGGACAGGCTAAAAGGAAAAGGAATTCTTCATCGATAGAGACATTACATAAATCCGCTTATTTTTTTAAATTTTACTCCATCAGCAAGTTTCGATTGGTAATCTTTGATTTGATGTTTTGAAGAGGGTAAGCCAAATGCGGAGATTAATGGGAAGTTCCTAAAGATAAGGCTTCAAATAGGGTTTTTCTTTATAAATTTTATATTATTCTGCTGTTGGTGAATCAATTTGGGTAACAGTCCACGTATGTATAATAATGTTATTTGAGTCATTTTACATCTTGAAATGTTGTTATCTACATCACTTAGACGTTGTGGTGCAAGACTCGTTTTCTTAACATGTGTCCTGAGTCACACTGAGTTATAGAAACCAGCATCTTTGTTCAAGCATTCGCACACTCTTGTAGCACCGGATATTGAGAGCCTTACATCAATAAAACGTAACATGTTTCCTATTATTAGTCAGCCTTTGTTTGTTATAACGATATTTCAACATTGATATGAAACCAAACATAGTTTTAGTCAAGTTAAGTCAATATGCAGTAATTAAAAAACTAACCAACTCTCAGAAATACTATTTATAAAAAAAAGTTTTGAAGCATTAATCATAAGAAGCATTGATAAAATCAAGTTTTTTTTCTGAAATAAGACCCTTCTTTGTTTCTTAAAATATAAGAAGAAAAAACATTTTTAGCAAAGTAATTTATTTTGAGGATGCAAAGAAACAAAGGAAAAGTTAAAGTAACTTATCTCCTTTGAATCAGTAGACGGCACAATGACTATTTCACAATAATATGCCCGTTATTCATACACATTATACAAGTATACTCTTTGAACTTATCTAATAATGTCGTCAAATGCAGTAATATGGCATGTTTTTCAATTGTGATACATCTCCATGAATTTTGTATAAATCCATTTATTAGCATGCTTTCATGTTAAACCTTACGTTAAATTTGAGTTTCATGGTAGGGTAACAGTTTAATCATCAAAAATAAAAAAAAATGCACATACAAAATGTTGAATTACGATTTTTTACATTTTAGGAGAAAATATCAGTGTGTCCAACAGGTGGACCAAGTTTAGTAACTTCTATTAGAAGTGGGACTCGCTTAAGAGAATCATATAATATCAGGTTATGTGGCATTCCCACCAAACATTACTCAAGTCATAACTTCCTACATACGGTCTACTTCATAAGGTTAGTTAATAAAGTTGACGATGACCATAATTTTAGTTCTGCATAACGTGTTTCTGTTACCTTCTTACAACTATCAGACCAACTACCATAACCGTTCATTTCCAACAACCCGGACAGTGTGTCAACAGGAGCAACTGCCATCAATGCGTACAGATTTTATTTGTGCTAATATCTCGGCTTCGATAAAAATGTGAATGCTATAACTCTGATGCGAGTTCAGAATGATCAAATTCAACTTAAATTGCATAAAATATCGGTTACATCCATCTACATTTGCTGTGTCATGTAGAAAGTCGCGTTTTCACGGATTTTCTCCCTGGCAACGATTGATTCGTTCCGAATTGTTAAAATCGTCCCGTTTACATGCAGAAATGTACATATGTAAGTATACATACCACTGGAGTATATTTGCATATTTGTATATGGGAGTAAACGTATATTTACTATGCGTTTACATGAGGAACACGAGCGGGTGAGTAATGCAGATTTTGAAACAGTTGGAATTCACATTTAACGGATCAAACAATGCAGACTCTATCAGCAGTAAATCGGAGAACAAACTGCCCTCAGACCAAGGCTCCGTTCAATATCAGCGAGCGCTTATAATCGCTCATTGATTACTCAATGTAATGCAGCGCTCAATGTAAAGCATTCTCTCCTGAACGACACGGTGCGATTCCTCGAAGTTTGCTCGCCTTGCTACGTAGCGCTACATTGAGCAATCGAGAGGTTCAAAAGGAAATTACTCATTGAGCGATTACTTTGAAACCTCACTTGAACATGGTCCTGTAAAGCCTAATAGGCTTATGATATACCAATGACTTCGGCCATCCGGTCATCCGTCTGTAAGCCTTACATTTCTAGAGAGCTCAAATCCTGTGTACACACTACATGGACAATTAGGATACTTAAATGTAGATTTGATGATTCTGTGGCCAATATTTTCATATTTCCAAAAGTCATAGAAAGCTGAAATGTTATGAACAGATTCCTTACCCACAGGCTTTTAATAAATAATTTAATCTTTTTCGGAACCAAATGCCATAGAAAGCAGAACTCTTGTGTTCAGACTCCTTTGCTTATAGATTTGGTGACTCTTTGACGCCAAGTGAGAACTACAGGGACTACGTCCTTTACCTGTTTTCCTCTTCCTCTTCTGAACCCCCCCCCCCCCCCCCCCCCCCCCAAAACAGACAAAGCTGAAATTATGTGTACATTTTGGCCAATGGGGATTATAAACTGTCTATTAAGGTTTCTTCTCAAAATGTTGAATATTGTAGCAGACTCCTTAGCCAAGGTGACCCCTAAATAAGAAACGCTACTCCCTAAAAAAGCATTTTCATCTTTAATGTCAGAACTAAACTCCCTAAAAGACTAAAATCGTGTGTACAAACTCCAAGGTCAATGGTGATTATAAATGATAGATGTTGTGGCTTTGTGCCTCCAGATGTGGTCACACATTCCACGACGTAAAAAACGTTTTTCGTTTTCTTTTGCAGAACGAAACACCCTAGAAACATGAATGTTATGTATAAACTCCTTAGGCAATGGGGATTATGAAAAGTATTAAGTTGGTGACACTGTCTCCTAACAAGGAGCACATAGACTATGCCCTAAAACCAGTTATCTTCTCTTCCATAACTAAAGCCTGAAAAACAATGAAACGATATGTGCCTTCTTCTTATAAATGAAATGCACTATAGACACAAAAATATTTTTTTACACGTGGGGATTATAGATTGTATATTTGGTTAATCTGTGACCACCAAGACTTCACTCTTGAAATTAAAATATTTTTTTTTTTCAAGAATGTGGTTTATATATTGTCTATTCGTTAAACATCTGACAACTACTTTTGGAAATTACAATTTTCTACCTTATATTTTCCATTATCTATAGCCTGATGAGATCCAGATCCGACGACTATTTTCTTTTGAGTACAGGAATAATTCTGTCATTTTTAACAGAACGACACTTGTGAAAAAAAGGAATATACTCACATGTGTATTTGCAGAGATGCGTTTACATGACATAACTACTCACGTGTGCAGACATACATATACAATGTATGCCAATATACTGTTACATGACCTCCAGAGGTAGTGTAAATTTACTAATAGTGTATATTTACTCACGTATGTAATTGCGTTTATATGCTCAAAATACATACCAGGAGCAGATATACACACATGAGTATGAACACATACGTATGTATACAGTTGCGTATACACGGGGAATAAACTATATAGCCCCGTTCATGCGCCACTGTTTACATACATGTGCAGAAATACACATATATGTATATTTACATAGGTATGTAAACGTGGCGCATGAACGCAATTGCATACATGTGTATATTTGCATCGTATGCAAATTTGCACTGAGTTAAGAGGTAGTGCAAATGTATTTTTGCACATGTGCAATTTTGCACAGTATGCAAATTTGGCGCATGAACGCAAATACTGATTTACACACATAAGCAAAGAGAGAGAGAGAGTACCGAATGATGAACATGATCATGACTGGTCTTGCACAGCCATCATATTCCCTAGCAAGCATGACAAGAGCATATCCATGGCAGCAGGGAGGGGAACCTACCTGTAACTTCAACATATCTCATGATATCTTGTGATATGAATAAGTGACTGAGAGACATTTTAATTATGTTTTCAAGACAAGGATCAGGACATCCTATATTTTGTTTTCATTCCGTCTATTTACCATTCCAAGATCTCAGAGTTTGCAAAGATACGAGCATAATATGCTCTTCCCAGCTACAACCCACTATAGGCCTAATAAAAAATCACAGACAACGTGCACCACAATCGATTAAAAACTTCCATGATCCTGTGAAGATGCAATAATATGGATGTGTGACCATCTATGGACCCTGAACAATGTGGAAAATCCCAAATCTGCTCATAATCCATCAGAACCTCTCGCAGTACATCCCCTTCTGGAAACTTGATGACCTCAGGCGCCATCTTCTACATCAAATCTTTGTAGACTCTTGAACACATGTCACAGCCGTACAGATTTGGCAACACCAAAGAGATGGGCAACAGTTCTATTTTCAGCTGTTGTTGCAAGCCAGTAGATTGTTATTGCTATTTGAAGTCTAACGGACAATATTTCATTTAATTTGTATTGGTTTGATTTTCCATGGATCCAGACAGTGGTGATAATATATAGATATAGTCAAAAGATTCTTGTGACATCCGTTATTCATGGTTCTTAGAACTGTTTCTGAAAGCTATCCCAACTCCTGCTATTACTGATGACAATGTATATCATCACCATAAAGGGGAAACATATCCTTTGTCTCAACAGTACACCAGTGTCTACAGGACCAAGGCTTGTGCTTAAATGAAGGAAACTGAAAATGTACCCTATCAATATACATACCATCAGATGGCGCATGAACGCATTGATGATAGCAAATTTTGCGTTTACACAACTGAGTATATTTACATAGGGTGTATTTTTGCATACAGTGCAACTTTTTGGCGCATGAACGGGGCTATAGTTAATGCCATGTTCAAAAGATATATCGATTATAAACTATAGTTATCCAAGACTTGAATCAAGCAAATACTGTTAACATTATTGAATGGAAAATTGCGAGGCTCAGTGAGTGAAATACTCTTTTCTGGAAATATAACATCTAAGCGATTTCTATATCATCAATAGTTTCAGATTGCAAGTTACAACTATTAGTAAATTAGTCGGTAAAGTCGATCCTGTCAAGCCTTTGGATACATCTCACACGGTCAACGATAAATGACAACAATGAAACAATATTTTCAAGCAACATGATGTAAAGACAAATATCACTATTATAATCATTATACCGATTTCAATATCATCATATTTATAATGCTAATATACTCACACGCAAAAAACGCGAGTAAAGTATTAAGAATACATCATGTAATAATCGATAATAAATTTTAAAAACACAGATTATCAGATAGAAAATTGAGATCAAAAATGAAAATGAGTAATTTCAAGGTCTGCAAGCGCAAAGTCAACAGTTTTCTCTTAGGGTATAGAATAATATACATTATGGTCTCTAATAACAGTCAATACCTACACATCGTAGTCACGGACTTCCTAAAAATTGGTAGATATGCGTTGGTTTCAACATAGCATAATCGTCCAAACAGGAGGTAATGAAAAGGGTCTCCTTTCACTTAAAATACAAGGGGGTCGTAAAACAATATTAATGGTTAAATAAAGGGAATTAAGGTTAACTTTAGTTCGGATTGTTTTGTGAAAGAGGCGCCTAATTTAGTCAATAACACCATAGAAAGTAAAGCATATGGCGATATGTATAGCATAGACCCGCTGATTTCCCTCCAAACACAGCTGACCTAATATAGGTCTGATGAGCTACAATGTAATGTTTTGTGAGATTTCTTTCAAAATAAAAATACCTGTCAGTGACAAATCTATTATCACGACTATTTATAGCTTAAACTATACAGGTAGTTTTAAAATGATTAACTTCCAGATTTTATTAAGAACATACATCAAACATACATATAAATTTATTTATTGAATTCTGATCTTAAAGATAAATTATCACTCAGATTGATAGTAATTTTATGCCTTGTAAGACAATCTTAATAACTGTTTTACAAGCACAAATGTATCAATAAAAGTTCATCGAAGGAAAAACTAATTGTGTGAGCTAGATTGTCGTTAACAACATATAGTAACTGCTTGAGATCCTTCTTTGACAGAAGTTATATTAATGATAGGTCCTTCCTTGACAGTAACTGTTATTAATGATATTTGATCAAGTGACGTGTGCATATAAGTAAAACTGACATGGGCTACCTATATAAGGCTGCTCACAGTTTATACGCCATCTCATACATCGATAATCACTGGAGATGTCGTTGCAGCATATTTTGTTAGGACTACTGGCACAAGGTGAGATATTTACATCAAATAAATTGCACATCCTTAAATGTATTTCTAAATTTCAATGATCGACTACATTAGTGAAACGGTTATGTAAACGAGCTTGCACATTTCGTGCGATAAACGTTTATTGACATCGACATTGATATTGATTTCCTCCACTTGCAGGTGTGTATGGATATGCTCCATACAGCCAGATTGCGAGACAAGGAGCTATTCAACAAGTACCAGTGACATCTAACGTACCTAGTGCCCACTATGGAACACCAGACACTGTCCCCAGGACACCAGGACAGACAGGAGGGACTCTATCTAACACCGTGTATAATCCAGTACCAAACTCACAACATCTGTATCTTATTAACACCCCTTCAGGCCATATTCTAACATCACCTGTACAGTTTACAGGAGTCCAGGCCAATTCACCATCGAGTCCTCAACTTCTGTCTATCCCTGGGACGGTTTCGGGAAGTACGCAAAGTTCTGGACTTGGAATATCACCGCAATCTAGCCCAACATCCAACCCTCAACCTGTTCAAGGATCAGCTCAAGCTAACACAGTAACTGGAGTTGGATCACATACACAGATAACGGGGAATCAAACTAGTCCAACATCCAACCTTCAATCTTCGTCTTTCCAAGGATCTGCTCCAATTAACAACGTAATTACTGGTGCTAGCACTGCATCCAATCCTCAACCTCTTTCTCTTCAAGGATCTGCTCCAACAAACACTGCAACTGGACCTGGACCACAAGGGCAGACAGCAGAGGTCAAAGTCATCTCCAATGTCAACGCGCTTGTATCATTACTTTCCGGCATTACTCTGAATCGAGGAACTGGCACTCTGACACCAGGATTAAACCCAACATATCGGAGTACAGGATCGCAAAGTCAAACATCCAGTTTCCAACCTCTGTCTAACGCAATAGGATCACGAACATCGCCACTTCAAGAAGCTGCATCAACGCATACTGGAACAGTTGGAGTTAGAATACCAGCCTTTCAATCCCCTCTTTCATCCAACCAACAGCATATATATGTTCAAGGATCTATCCCAACTAGTGTAATATCAGGTCAATTTTCAGGAAATCAGCTCCATCCAGGATTTCAAGGTCCAGTTCCAGCTCTACCTACATTAGGATCACGTATATCTAATGCATCCCCTGGATTTGTACAGGGTCGTGTCCAGACGTCTAAACAGACATCCACAGGCTCCATCCAAACACCGCCAGGATCTGCACCACAATCACCTTATGCTGCTACCCATCTACACCCTGCAACGGAACCACTGCCTATCAGATCCTTGTTGGTGTCTCCAAATGCGTTCCTTCCTCCTGTGCAGTCTGTATCAGCTCAGCCGGTAACTCAATCACACAACCATCATTCTGCTAAAGCCTCAAGAGGACAAATGACCCAGACACCATCAGGAACACATCTTCAGAACCATCGTCAAAGCCATGGTATCCACACTTCTAGACTCACCAAACAATTGAGAACTACTCCATCAGCCTCACGTCTTGGCGGTGCTTCACGACCACCAATAGGTTCCAACTTCTTTCTTCCTTCTCTTCCACCAGCCAGGATAGAACTTCCATTTGGAGCTGCAAAACCTTTACATCGAACACCTGCTTCCAATCAGGGAAATACAGTTTGGGTTGGACAATATCTCCCAAGATTCAATTCTCCACCCCTGACTTACAACCCTTCCCCTCTGGAACAATGGGCGATCAAGAGTTACACTGATGACCCGGTTGAAAAACCCAGCACTCAAAGACGGAACTCATACCAGCACAAAGTAGTTGCCAACAGACGAAGAACACGGGTACATCCGCCTTCCCAGACGCTGTTCATCCAACCATTTGCTAACAATGCTCTATCGGGACTCGAACACCTGTTTCCGGACGTCCGAACATTGAGCGCAGCCCAGGACCTGGATTGCGAAACCATACCGGAAGTGTTAGGCCTGGACGTACACAAGTATCGACCAATGGGATGTGACGATGACCAGTGTCCAGCTGGGAAGGAATGCCGGACTCTTCAAGGGGTCGGCATGTGCTGCCCGTCTTCAGGTGAGATCACAGTTCAGATTTGGATATACTCTCCATCTTTCCATGCGATATAAATGTAGGTTTAAATAGGATCCGACCGGAACAGTTATTGTTTTAAAAATATACTGAAGTCTATGAATAATGAGTTTACCCAGTTCCTTTGTTTCCTGTGTGTCTATATAACGCATCGTGCACACGTGATTAACATTAAATAAAACTCAAAATTGACTTTAATTATGATAAAATCACCCACTGACTAGATTTTTTTACTTCTAAATTTTTATTCTTACACTTCAGTAAATGCAACTTTAGAATGGGCTGAATTTGGCACTTTTAGGCTTTTCATCAGTGAACGTGTCAAAATGTTACCAAATAAATAAAACAGTCTCTCCAACCCGACCCAAGTTATACAAAACAAAGGAGAAACATTAATGCAGTCTTAGTCAAATGATTTTTAATATGAAAGGTTCACTTATTATTTTATAAACCCTCCTTTCAGTGACAAGCACAAGCATCAATACAAGGAGCTACATTGGCAGCTTCGATTATTAGGACTTCGAGTGCAGCTGGATACAAGAATCTACAAACAAGGAAACGCATATGCGAAATTTTTAACAGAGTAGTCAGGATACGATTTTATGGCTTTGTCATCAGGTCCATTCATTGATGAACCTGTCATTAATTTCATCTATACTTTTTCTGTTTAAGGATGTAGAAGATTATATAGTTAACACAGAAATACTTTTGGTGGAGGCAAAGCTGTATTGCTTTTCTGGCTTTACAATGTTACGGTTAAGAAAATTACTGTTATAACATCCAACTTGAAACTACCAAATGAAATCAATCTGTTATATTTTATTCATTTGTAAATAAAACAGCCTGCTTGATCGTCTTTGGTATTTTATTTTGTCTTTATTCTAACATAACAAGTGCGCAAAGCCGTAAAAACGCCTGTCAAGAAACAGGGTGATGTTTGTTTACAGGCTCTGAAGCATGAACAGTCTTTAAAAGGCAAACGGTGAATCATCTATATCATAATAATTATGATCATTCTGAGGGGACACTAGACTCAGCCTGAGGTATACTTACATTACTTTTTAGTTGATAATATGCAAAAATCTACGGTCACTCATTGGTAAACTGTAAAGTATTCAAATCCTCGAATTAGCCGTCCAATTACAGCGCCTTTATTTAGGGATTTTTTAAACAGTATTGTTAACGATTTTTAATCGCTTATAACATGTGAATTACTATGTTTTGCCTAAAACAATATTCTTTTTCATATCAATACGGATCAATGCGTAATCTATAAACACAAACTGAGTAATAATAAATTTAGTAAACAATAGACGTAATTCTTCCAACACTATTAAGGGGTGCCACTTGTTGAAGAAATGCTGCAGTGACCTATTATTTTTATGACGTAATACTTTGATTCAGGACAAAAGTTTCGAAACCAAACAAATACCAGATGTACCTATTTGTATTTGTATTTGTATTGTCATATATTGTCAAATCAAATTAGGCCTGAATTATTAAATCTAAAATCTATTTAATTGAATGTGTAAAATGATTTTTTTTATCACCGCAACTCAAACCCCGTTGCAATTTGAGAATTTTATAGAACAACCCAGTCCCAAAAACAGTAATAAAGACGCAAATCCACATCGATAGATGCGCTTGTAAAATATCTTATTAAGGCATGAAGTATAGTATAGCAAGGCATTTATATCGGTGAAATTACACTTGCATGGTCATCCTATTGTTATCTCGCTCCATCATTTTTCAGTAATGGACAGTTGTACATTACATCACGTTCTTTGCTGGAAAATTATTTTTTTAAAAACTTTTAAAAGTTAACTTGATAAATAAGCGGTACTTAGTGTGTAATTTAAGTATTTTAATGTCCTTGTAACTCTCCCCACAAATCTTACTACAGTCAGACCCCGTTTACCCGGACTCCGTATATCCCGACCATCCGCACAGTAGTATTTCAAATCTCCTCTATGCATTTCTATGCAAATGCTTATTCACTAAACAGTACAACCCCCTTTCCGGATGACTTTCAACTGAAACCAAATCGTGCGGATAAACGAGGTCTCACTGTATAGTCAGTCCTTTTTTGTATCCAACCAAAACTGGTCTGACATCTCCGTTTGACTTCTATCTAAAATATATATGAACATTGCATATATTCTTCTCTATGGTTACGGAGACAGACTGCATGCTCAAAGAAAACTACGTCGATGATTGCAGCCAATTAGGATTATCTATGACTAGCTGGAAACTGACCCACTAGTAACATAGGGTCGTAGGAAGAAATAGTTTGAGCAACCGCAGAAAATGCAAGGGTCCTGGGTTTCTTGGATTGCTTAAAGTGATTGTGTCATTTTGGTAGGCTACACATGCATACGGGACGAATGTTGCATTACTGTTGCATGACTTGACTTATCCCTCCACAATAGATAACGAATATGAATATAAAATGTATATATTAAATACTGCATGTACAGTCCCTGAACTACTTGTGATGTGAACATTTATACACATTCTGTGATACCATGCTATGTTTCTCAAGGTATACTATTTCGGTAACTCCCTATTCATTCAGCGCACCAGGTTAGTATTCAAGTAACTTCAACAAACTCTATTGGATAACATTGTGGGAACTTTTTTTGAGAACCGTTTTGAAATTATATCAAATTATGTTACATATTTGATATTTGATGATACAAATTAATTAAAAGAGAATGAATCGGGTACTCCCGGCCACCCTTGATCCAGTTGGAAAGCCAGTTCCAAAATATTTTTTTACGGAGTTATAGCTATTGAATTTGAAATGCGTTATTGAACTTTGTACGAATTAACTCTAGAGTACTCCAATGCGGACAAGTAAACTCGTAAACTATTACATTTGTGCGAATGTAATTTTGAGTGTGAGTACTCTCAGCGATCCACCTAATTAGGTTTGCAAACCAGTTCCTAAAATTCTTTTTAATGGAGTTATGGTTTCTCACGTATGTGGATCACTTCAGCTGAAGATTGGAAAATAGAAACAACTAGATTGTGTACATTTTTGGATAAATTATTCACGTTATAACACTTTATGATGATATCTAGAATGCTATATAACATTATCAGTATCACTTTACCACAAAGGCAAAGTTTCCTTGGGAATTTTCTCAGGCAAGTCGCAATAATTACAGAATACCTGCGTGTAATTGATAATGTGAATACGTAGGAAATAATCAACTGCCCTGAAAGGACGAGTTATTTATTTTTTTAAAAATACGCTTCTTAATCTTAATCCATGTTTGACGTCACGAAATTATATTTATACTTATTTTTCATTTAAAATATATTTCCATTATTCACTAACTAAATGTCGGTGCCAACTTATTTGATAAAGAACACTAAATTACAACCACATTCAAAAGAATTCTTCCTCGTATCCGCAGGTTAAATCTTCCACAGTAATGTGATTGACAGTAACTACACTGCACTACACGTGCTGCCCATGTTCTCAACTTGCCTTCACATCCGTCAAGGGTTCTAAATGACAAACAATCTTATCCTACCTCTGTATGAATGTCGATCCCTGATTGGTCCACGTGAAAATTAACAAATGTCAATAAACACCGTCATATGGGTTCATAAATCTTCCCGCGGGTGATAAATGTTTTATATCCCGCAACATGAATAAAGCATGCATCCACATCAATCATTCCATGTGACGTGACACAAGTTAAAGGTCATAATTTGTTGATGGATCACCTGTTTTCTGTCAAAAATTGTCTTTGTTTTTAAAAAAATAATATTTTGAGACATGCGGGAAGATAAATACGTTATAACATTCAGTTTGTTCGTGTGACATAGTCATTTATCAGATCCTTGTTAGTCTTTATCCAACTCGCCTACGGCTCTTTGGATAAACTCTAACGCGGTTCTGATAAATTACGATGAATGCTATAACGTATAATATGGGTTTGAACGGCCCTTCATACACTTAACCCACGCCCAAAAGAAACGTCACCATACAACATACAATATATTATCCACGGGCGATGCATACGACTGAATTACCCCCATGTCTTCAGATGCCAACTTAACTAACTTGAAATTTCAAAACATTATCTATTCATATTCTTTAGAAAAACATGTAATATAATTATAATATACATATTCTAATTTAAAGATATACAGATAATATTATACATTTTCAAATAGTTTTGTCCCTATCTTTTTCGAAAAGAGTGTTGTGCCTTGTATTATGACGTCCTAAAGTAATTAGGCCTATTCGTCAAAATAAATTAGTCGAAGAAGGTTACTTATTGTCGACAACAATGTTTATAACTTAGCGTGGCAAGCATACTGTCAGCAAAATGCTTTAATCGGGAAGATGTTGAGTGCATATTTGGGTAGGAACCGTTTCCGGCCTCATGTCCCAAATCTATGTCGTCATTTTTTAGTATGCGGTTTTGGTGGAGTGCCGCCTTTTGCTACTTAAATTAATTATTCTGAATTTGTTATGGTTTCCATGGATACAATTTGAATATTTGAAATTAAATGCTTTAAAAGGAACCCCCAATATAACAATAACTTCTTTTATTCTGACAAATTAACCTATCTGATTGTTTTTTTTTATAGTCTCTGGCATGAGTGGTAAATTAGGGTAAGATGATTAGGTTGGATTGAAAGTTTGAGCTGGTGACATAACAGTGCATCACATGTACATATTTCTAGTTGATTGATAATATTATAATATAATACTATATATCAAATGTATATATATTCACTCTGTTACCAATGGGAACTAATAAAAAAAGATTACAAGATAATAAGTCACGAAATGTTTGTTTATACATAAGTTACATTCATAATAATGTATAACAAGTTGATGTTTGAACGGAATGTTTAATGATTTTGAGAATGGGATGTGATGCCTTTTTAAAATTGAGAGTTGACCAACCGCTCAGGATTTTAGATCTTTATAGTGGTTTCATTTGCCTTGATCTTTCACAAGTAGTAAAATAAACACAGTGAATTGCTCTTTGTCAGAGTTGTCTCCAAACAAGAATGTTGTAAAAAATGACATGTTATAAACTCTAATGTTCTTGCCATACAATGGTTCCTTTCATTAACGAATTGTCAGACAGCACAGTCATATCAGTGTCATAATAATAAGCCTAATGGTAAGCGTCTGCTCTGGCTGGCCTGAAGATCACTACACAACACGAGCTTCCACTAAACCAGTACGTCAGTAACAGATTGCAGACATTTGCCAGAAGTTGTAAAACATTGTCATAATGGTAGCCTGACCCCCAATTGTTGGACCTCAAGACCATTTCACAATTCCCTTACCACTACCAACTCATGCTGCCACTAGACAGCGCGGGCTAAAGTTTCATCCACATAACCAACAGCTGAGTGGATTTGTATAGTTTGTTTATCATTGAAGGGGGCACAGGGTAAATGTACATGGTCGTTTATTCTGACTCTCTATTTTTTTGTTGAAACCTCTTTTAGTGGCCAGGTCTATAAACCTAAGAAACCTTTTTGTGTTGTATGTAACCATCAGTATTCCATGGTTGACTGTCATACTATAAGCATCGTTTCGAAATTGGACACGTTCTTTAGCGCTTGTTGCTAAGGATGCAATGAACAAGGTTTTCTTGTCGACGTAGAACAGCTGATTAGTTCGGTTGTAAAAGGTGAGACATCTTAAAAATCGGGTATAAAACACAGGTACGTGAGTCTTTCCAGCATAAGGTACCTTGAAGATTGCTTTGGTCGTTCCAGCAAACATGCTCTCTCTCTGTTCATCTAGACAGAGGTCCTGTATACGAAATGCTTTCCAGCAGTAAACTATGGTTGGCTTTTGTAAGGAAAGTAACATGTGACCAACACATACAGTATCATTTTCAGTTCCGATGAAAATCTTCTCGTTGATGTTATCTACAGCCAGAGCATAGATTTTTGGAACATTCCTCACTCGTCGTTTACGACTCTTGCCGCTGCTGAGTGTATAGTACTTCAGTAAGGAGTGGGTGAGGAAGAGAATCGTTTCTCTCGACTTGATATAAACCGCTGTAGTTGCTGAAGCGGTCACCAGTCGAGGAAATGGGGAAATGGACCGATTCAGAGGGTTATACAGGAAACTCATTCTGCGATTGTAACTATAGGGAACAATGAGAATTCCCTTTAATGGTCTTCTTTTAGGTGTAGGTTCAAGTCCTGTGTTTTCTGTATTCTCTGAAATAAAAGGTCAGAAACTATGTGTATTTATTAAGTTAGCTGTATTTCCCACACTACATAATATGTTATTTAGAATAAAATTTTCATATCCCCCAAATAACATCATATTTGTTTCAATTACATGAACAATCTTTTTGAATATGTCATTTTGATATTTTCAACAATTACATTTGGAGCTAAAGATGTCATTTATAAATCCTTTGGTCAGTTAAATTTACCTTTGCTTGTTTGACTTGTAGGGGACATCTGAAATGAAATTTAGATATTAGATAAGTAGAGAGTAAAACAACATCTTCATTGTGTAAACGCGACTTTAGAGGCGAATTCTAGTGACACTACCACACTTTGACATAAAACAAAAAAGTTTATGTAAATCGAAGATTTAATTAATATAGTTCTGTATTGATTACAACTAAAAATATATGCCGCAGAAATACATATACACACTGAATGTAAATTAATTATTGTTCTCAATAAGAGCTGGTCTGGACACGTCCACAGTGTCCATCTTTGTCATTAGCAACACTAATCAGTCTGATTAAAATAGTACGTTTTTGATTAAACGTAATTATTTATACTTACCTGTTGACTAGACCTACTATACTTTGTCTCCTCAGGTAGTGTATATTCCAACCTTAACACAGACGAAACTTCGAAGAAATCCCTCCCAAGGGGCAGTAATCCCGCGGTCTCGTGACTTCACTTCCACGATTCCTCACTCTCCGAACAGGCACAAGTAATGAACACAATATAACAAGACGAACGATCCGATCCGAAGTCATAAAACGAAGGTATCGGAGAAATAGACTCCAACCTCCTAAAAGGACTGACTCATCATGGGTCTGGAGGGGGTACAAACTTCGCCTGAGCGAAAGCGTCTGCGGACCTAGTCTTAAAACAACCTTCGAGATCTGCCGCAGAGACATCGCAGGTAATGGTTGTCGAATACCTCCTGCCATGACATCCGATTGCGAGGCAGTGAAGATGCAAGACTAAGCCATAGAAGCCGAGTCTGCTCGATCTGATGAGGGTAGGAGTGAGCTCCTCAGGGAGAGACAAGACGAGAGACTAGCCCTGAGATTAAGCTAACTAAATGGTGTAACAGGAACAACAAGAGAGTGAGGCAAGAAAGCCGACGTCTGTCATCTCCCAGGTTGCGAGAGCGTTCGATGTACTCCCTCAAGGCTCTAACCGGACACAGGGAGATATTTTGATCTCCGGAGTCAGATCCTAAGCGTCAGAAAGACCGAGTACTTCCCGCCTTACCAGCTGCTATGTTCTACCCATGAATCGGGAGCTAAACCAAGCAGAACCGACCCCCGTCCCTGACCACAACACGAAGAAAGCCTGCCTGAAGCGCGTGGGTCTCAGAGACGCGTTTTGCAGAGGCCAGGCCCAGGGTCACCAGAAAATGACCCTTCTGGTGAGAGGGAAGAGGGGAACGTTTTGAGCAGTTTGTACTTCTCGAACCAAAGGTGGTTGAGTAAAAACAGCTAGGTCCCTTTCGTCCACGGTGCTGAAAATCTTAACGAGGCCATGAGGGCTGACAAATCAACTCCTGACGACCTCCTCCTGAAGAAGAAAGGAAGACAGGTTTGTGTTGATGGACGACGCCGGTAGCGACAGTCGTAAGCTAACGGAGGTCGTAAGGCAACTCACCAATGAGAGACAAAGACGGCTATGCTCACAAGGCGAGAGAGGGACGCAACACGTTAAAGCGAGAACCGTCTGCTAGTGAATGTCGTAAGACAAGTCACTAGTGGACAACGGAGACGCGAAAATCGTCGGAAGGCAAACGTCAGGAGGGAATCGGAGGCCGTAGGTAAGTACAAATGGTGAAAGACAAAGTCGCAAGACGAGAGTCGTACACTACCAGAGGGTGTAAGGAGACTCGCTAAGTGACAGGTGAAACACGCTAAAGCGAGGTCACCTGTTTATGCGAGACCTGCCAAAGAGCGAGAGTCGAAACTAATGGAGCGTGGAGGCTACACAAGGGTGAGAGACGAACACACACATTATAGAGAGATGGTTCCGCTAACGAATACCAAGTGACAAATCACTAGCGGAGACCATAGACGCGCTATGACCCGGAGGCGAGATGGCAGAGGCAATCGGAGGGTCCGAAACCAACCCACTGAAGACTGAAGTCTACTCATCAAGCGAGAGACAGACGAAGCACACTAAAATGAGGGCCATTCGAAACCGAGACGATGATCGTTAAGGGATGGTCGAACACCTAGAGAGGGGTGCAGATGACTCTATAAGCGAGAGACGTCCGACAATAGTAGGGTTCGCCTAACGTTGGTTCTGTCTATCGGAGGCTAGGGTCCGAAAGGACAAACCGAAGGTGAAAGCTGAATACCATCCGATATTGAACGACTGTCGGAAGGTACGGCACAAAGTTGTAGCAAACTTCAAGCCCGACAAGAGAGGTGAGAAAACATTTTTAGATTTTAATCTATGGAGACCAACTCTATTACATTGCCTTCGCTACCTCGATATCAGCAAACTTTTGGAAAAGTAGGTCAGTGGCTATGTTTGATTCGTTTCAGTGGCATATACACCGACTTAGTGACCTGCGTACATGCACCGTTCTGAAGACAGGCTTAAATTTAACAAGTGTATCGGCGTACAGACAAAAAGACGTCATCATCCCTGAAACTAGCTTAAATTAACATGTCATTTATATGAGAAAACTTTAAAAAACAATACTCTCCAACATGAATTGACATTTTATTTGCGTGTTAGGCATTTTTTGAAGAACCAGTATTATTCTAAAATAAATCAGTTCATCAAAGTATCTAGTTGTCAAATGCTGCAAAGTCAAAGAAAATATAGTTATTTAATGTCACAAGGATAGCATTTGTAAGCTATTATATGCCACCTTCGCCTGTCATTTCAAACCGAACCATTCGGAATACGCCTTTGGCGTACGCCGGTTTCATCATTTTCGGCGGCGTATGACGGGTGTTGCGCCGGGTTCTTAATCAATCATAACCAGTAAAACTGTTAACCAAACGGAACGTAGTTTCCGATTCTTGAATGCCAAATAATGTACATAACTTATAGAAAAGCGCTCTTTTACTTGTGATATTGATTTGAATTGCAGATTACAAGTTTATCGTTGATTCTAATGAAACATTGACGAAAAATTCTATCTATATGGCAAATATTGATAATCAAAATCCACATTTGTTTGTACAAATTATTTCGGATTACCCACAATGTCACGTGGTTCATAATTTGCTACAGCTTTGGTCAATGGTCAATAGAATTTCAAAGATACTAAGACAACGCATATCATTGGCTGAAGATACTATTTGAAAATTCCAACAGTATAAAGGAAGAAATTCAACTTATTACTGCTTGGGCCGTATGCGCCCCAAGCAATAAGGGTAAACTGCAAGAACACTGCAATAGAGATAGTAACAAATACCTCTACTTTAATCAGAAAATAACTAGAAAGAGAAAGCAGCGATAAAACACGCTAGAAGACCCTGAAGTAAAGACCAACACAAAACGAGACTGCTTGGCCTGACAACTTTGAGGAGAGTGATAAATCTTGGGAGTGACGTCACGAGACTGCGGTATTACTGCCCCTGGGGAGGGATTTCACCATCCCCGACACTTCTTCGAAGTTTCGTCTGTGTTAAGGTTGGCATAGACCCTGCCTGAGGAGGCAAGGCATAGTAGGTCTTGTCAACAGATAGGTATTTAAATAATAGACAGTTTTCCGAGGAATAAAAGTTGCAAAATAGTACATTTATTGGGATACGAACTCATATCGTTCGCAGGTTTCCTCGCAAAACCGTCCTGGTGGCGAGGAATCTATAGAACCAGTTCGTATCCCAATATGAACTATTTTGTAGATTTTATTCCTCGGAACAGGATCGATTTTAATCACAATGCATCACTAATAATGACTATTCTGGCTTAACCGAAATACACAACATGTGTATACACTGAAGAGCAAAAGAAAGGTCACCACATTTTCAATACAATAAAATATACTGCTACCGTAGAGAGTCGATTTTGCATGAAGGCTTATAATATTTATATCATCAATATCATTTATTAGCAAAATTAGTTTTGGGGAAAAAGCGATTTCACCACCTAAGTGAACGTGAACAGACATAAAAAAAGGTTAAAATATCATACTCTGATGTAAACATGTGCCTATAAGAGATATTGGGTTTAAATGTGTTGCTTTATTACTATAAGGGGTCATAAAAGAAGCCGACAAGATATTTTTGAGTCTCCTTTCTCGGCTATTTAAGGAGAATCCAAATGACTATTTCTTCAAACGCGTGTTTTTCAATAACACATGAGTTCATAACTATATCTACCTTGAGGAAAGATGGTGGGCAGACGCTCCATCTGCCATCTCTTTGGTCGTTACGATGAACCTTTCCACAGTTTCTGATACCAAAGGAGTTGTCAACATGGATGACACAGAGTGTACTACAAGTGCCATATCTGAATAATTGTCCATCCACGTTGCTTCCGTCAAAGAAAACAGAGAATTGCATGTTGATGTTTTCTGCGACACAAAATAGAACCAAAGCAAGTATTACCGTCTTCATGGTTAAATGTGTAATGCCATGATGTGAGAATTTTATCTTTTATATTTGTATGTTAGAAATATATTTTTGTAAATATGGATCTCAATTCACACGGTAAATAATAAGGAGAAATTTAACTATCCGGGTCCATAATGTTTTATGCATGAAACAAGACACTAGAAACATTTCGAGTTTATCTTTCAATGGATTCGAGAATGCTTACATTCCTTATATTTAGAAGTTGGTGTGATAACAAATTTTACTTGATGTTTGTTGTATTTGGATATACTTCTATGGACCAAAGAGGTAGCCCAAAAACGATGTGCGAAATAAATAAAATAGTGCTTTCTATAAAATTTGTGTTTTAATATGTCATTTAGAAGACTGAACCCCACTTTTCTGTCAGTTAAATAAATAGGAACAAAATTATCTGATAATGTATATCTGTATACCTTTAATTTAAAAATATAAATTATTATATTTTTATTTATAATAATACAATCGAATTCATAATGTCAGCAATTATAAACGTTCGTTGAGCTATTGTAATGAACTCTTCTAACTAGAATATAACAGTCAATCTTTCTATTTTCAGTTGAAACTATGACTGACAATCTTACGTTAATAACCAATGTTCAACTAATAATCCAATGTCAAATTTCATATTTTATTCAAACAAAAATATTACACAAATGTATAAAAATACAAAATAATTATAAAAAAAAGTGACAAGAAGAAATGCATCAGAGAAGACGGATTCCAGTAGGAGAGCCTATCTGCAGACGTTGCATGACTTATGACAGTGGCGCAACATGTACACAGGGTTCGTGGTGCAGTGGTCCGCCTTGGCCCATACCGGACATAGGTATTGGTCATCTCGGCAACCTAGGGATAATAATAATATCGAAGGTTACTCCACTTACCGTTGCAATTGTTGCATTACTTTTTTATGAATATGAGGTTATATTGAGTATTACTCCACTTACCGTTGCAATTGTTGCATGGCTCTTTAATGAAGATGAGGTTATATTGCGTATTACTCCACTTACCGTTGCAATTGTTGTATTACTTTTTAATGAATATGAGGTTATATTGAGTATTACTCCACTTACCGTTGCAATTGTTGCATTACTTTTTAATGAATATGAGGTTATATTGCGTATTACTCCACTTACCGTTGCAATTGTTGCGTGGCTCTTTAATGAATATGAGGTTATATTGAGTATTACTCCACTTACCGTTGCAATTGTTGCATGGCTCTTTAATGAAGATGAGGTTAGATTGCGTATTACTCCACTTTCCGTTGCAATTGTTGCATGGCTCTTTAATGAAGATGAGGTTATATTGCGTATTACTCCACTTACCGTTGCAATTGTTGTATTACTTTTTAATGAATATGAGGTTATATTGAGTATTACTCCACTTACCGTTGCAATTGTTGCATTACTTTTTAATGAATATGAGGTTATATTGAGTATTACTCCACTTACCGTTGCAATTGTTGTATTACTTTTTAATGAAGATGAGGTTATATTGCGTATTACTCCACTTACCGTTGCAATTGTTGCATTACTTTTTAATGAAGATGAGGTTAGATTGCGTATTACTCCACTTTCCGTTGCAATTGTTGCATGGCTCTTTAATGAAGATGAGGTTATGTTGCGTATTACTCCATTTACCGTTGCAATTGTTGCATTACTTTTTAATGAAGATGAGGTTATATTACGTATTACTCCACTTACCGTTGCAATTGTTGCGTGGCTCTTTATTGAAGAGGAGGTTATATTGAGTATTACTCCACTTACCGTTGCAATTATTGCATGGCTCTTTAATGAAGAGAAGGTTATATTGAGTATTACTCCACTTACCGTTGCAATTGTTGCATGGCTCTTTAATGAAGAGAAGGTTATATTGAGTATTACTCCACTTACCGTTGCAATTGTTGCATGGCTCTTTAATGAAGAGAAGGTTATATTGAGTATTACTCCACTTACCGTTGCAATTGTTGCATTACTTTTTAATGAAGAGAAGGTTATATTGAGTATTACTCCACTTACCGTTGCAATTGTTGCATTACTTTTTAATGAAGATGAGGTTATATTGAGTATTACTCCACTTACCGTTGCAATTGTTGCATGGCTCTTTAACGAAGAGAAGGTTATATTGAGTATTACTCCACTTACCGTTGCAATTGTTGCATTACTTTTTAATGAAGATGAGGTTATATTGCGTATTACTCCACTTACCGTTGCAATTGTTGCGTGGCTATTTAATGAAGATGAGGTTATGTTGCGTATTACTCCACTAAAAGTTGCAATTGTTGCATTACTTTTTAATGAATATGAGGTTATATTGAGTATTACTCCACTTACCGTTGCAATTGTTGCAGGACTTTTTACAGTAGATGAGGTTATATCGAGGGTTGCTCTCACAGAACCCGTATTTGGCCCATCCGGCACACCCTCTTTCTTTGTCTGTACATTGAGCTGAAGATAGAGTTTACAGGTAAGAGGTGTATATAGGTGAGGTGATATTTATGTTTTTGACAATCATCCCAATGCTTTTAGTTATCATTTAATTAATCTCTCTACTCTATGTCTGATGGAACTGACATTTATATATCTTCATACGCAACGCCTAACATATAAGTATCTTATCAGATTTCGTAAAACAAACTATAAAGACGATGATAGCAATGTTATAGCACTATGTTGCACCTTCTGCACATTATGTCGAAGAATGGCGACTGTGTAAATGGGACTTGGGTAACTGCCCAGTATTCGATCAGTGCTCAATCAGAGAAATGTCATCAGATCTTGAGAAATGACATTTGCAACAGATTAACAAACTATAGTGATGACGCTGCAGATGTAGGTGGCCACGGTGACCAAATAAATTAACCGGAAATAGCGGTCTTCATTTGGCATGCTTTTTAAAAAATAATTGACTAAAATTACAATTTTACCATGGTTTCAAAACGCTGTCATAGTAATCATGTTTCAGCCTAACTTGCATACGATTTATAATATTTTATTCTAAAAATCATGTTAGCGTTTCTTCTGCCGGGTAGTGTATTCATTATAACTAAAAGGTGTAATTTGGTCGTCTTGAGTCTACATTAACTGGTGATCAATTGTACTATCTAAAGAAAGTAGGGAGGACTGGGTTGTGGTGGGTGAACTTCATCATTTTGATAACAACAATATACTTTATAGATCATACCACATGGTTTTGAAATTAGGATATATCCGTAAGATGTCAGTTAAATGTGTCATACACGGACGGTCAAATCGCAAAGTTATCTATATAAATATTTTTGAGTATACATGATGGTATCAATTGATATGTTACAGTGATACTAAGACTAGACCATGGCATGTCGCAACCAATATGGAGAACATGAACACCACGAGCAGGCTCCAGTACAGAAGGCATTAGGTCAAACTTGTCTACTGATATCAAATAACACACTTGGTAACATTGCTAATGACTGACGTTCGCCATTTTTGTTG
This sequence comes from Gibbula magus, assembly GCA_936450465.1. Classification (NCBI taxonomy): domain Eukaryota; kingdom Metazoa; phylum Mollusca; class Gastropoda; order Trochida; family Trochidae; genus Gibbula; species Gibbula magus. The sequence goes on from OW388306.1 coordinate 26,924,530, forward strand.
GTGGTCCAAGTTATTATTTTACATACAAATGTACATCGCACTTTTTTCAATAAGTGATATAATTTACTAGAAACTTATGGCCCAAAAGGAAATATAATGCCATTGGCTCTGTCACTCATGAGGCCCTTATTAGAGGCCGAATGGTTACCAAATCTACAATTGATAATCCTGATTGGCTAAGGAGTCTGACCACAAAATTTCAGCTCTCAAGAGTCAACGGTTCTTGAGAAGAAGTCGAAATAGCGAAACGTTTACGCACTGACCGATGGCCAGACGCCATGCCGTGATACTATGTGCCTATCGAGCCTTTTAGGCCAAAATGAGATAAAATAAACCATTGGCCGTCTTGCCAATGGTAGTTTTAGTTGCTGTTTTGATTATATATCAAACGTACCTATCGTTGTGAGGTCATATACATGATGATGTCATGATATGATTGTGAGATCACGTATGAACTAGTACTGACATCATATCATTGTGAGGTTACATACATGATGATGTCATAGCAGTGTGAGGTAATGTACACGGTGATGTAGAATTTGCTGTTATATACAAGGTGATGTCGTAGTAGTTGCTGTCATGGAAACGATGGTGTAGCATTTGTAGTCATGTACACAGTGGTGTAACATTTACTGTCATGTAAACGATGGTGTAGCATTTGCTGTCATGTACATGTGATATCGTAGCACTTGTTGTCATGTTCGAGGTGATGTCATAGCAATGTATGTCATGAACGTGGGGATATCGTAGCATTTGCCGTCATACACACGGCGAAGTCGTAGCATTTGTTATCATTTACATTATGATGTCGATGTTTGTATTTTATCTATCATAATTGTATGTATTCCATTAATCTAGATTAAACTTTTCTCGCTCGACATTCTCTCTAGGGAAACTGTCATCTCGCCCGTGCAGAATGCGTGCAGAAATCAACAAATGAAAAGCTTTTCTTCGGGATGAATAATCATTCACGTATTTGCATCTTGAGATTGTGACACGGCCCAGACAGAGCTGTCCACAGGAAGTAATAGGATAACATCACACTCAATTTTAACATAAAGTTATTCGTGGTTCCCGTGAATACAAATACCATTTGTACATAATAACCTCGGTCAAGGATGACCTAGGATGTTAATTAATATATTAACAAAAACAAGTCCATGCAAAAACGCAAAAACACGTTTATTGAATGAAATATAAAAATAAAAATAAATCACAAATCAATTGTAAAAATATTCATTCATATGTTTTAACCCGCATTTCAAAACAATTCATTATCAAACAATATAAAATACACTCAAAGTGCATTTCTCCGCTTTCCGTTGCTGAAAGTAAACATTGTCAGCACCATTTCCTTCGATAAAATTAGATTCGATACATATTTCAAAATTATTGTATAATGTTCATGATAAATATGAATAATTTGTAAAAGATGACTCGATACTCATTGAGGTTTTATCTGTCATTACTGGTATGAGCAAAATGTGCTCTTTGGAACATGGGTGTAAATTCCCAATGATATCACAAACAGTAACTTCTCAGCATTTTTACAATCAAACTTTAAAATTAACGAAACTATTTTATCACAAACTGTGTTCGACGAGGATGAGTTATTCAATGATAAGATGACCAGTCCATATTACCACGATATAACTAATGATAAAACTGGGTTTGAGAACATCCTTCATCAGTTCTAAGTGGTGGAATAACCATTGTGAGTTATACAACATCACTGCTGAAATGTATACAACCAGTTTGATGGTCATGTTAAATGAATAAATAAATAAGTTCAACCATAGAAACATCATCCCACGGCCAGGTGAAAATGTATCGAGATCTGTCCATTTTCTACCTTGCCTTCTACCTAGCCAGAAGTGATGAAACGCATCAGCGACACCTATTGTGATCACGAGTTATGTCCCTTACCATCTGCTAACATACAGCCAATGAAATCGCCGTTTACATTTGGAACCAATTAAAAATAAGCGACGATCGACACAGTCACAGAGGCAATACAACTGTCTTCTGATTGGTTTGTCCGATTAGCCTGCAGTACGTTAAAATCTTAGCACTGAAAATGCGAGGGTTTAGGTCAAGGGCGGAAGGAGAAGCTATGGAAATCTTTTCATTACGCCTGCATTGTGACGTTGTGAAGATGCCATAGTAACAGCCTTGCGCTTTATATGACATGCTTCAAGTACTCAACGAAATTTATAAATCAAGTTCTAGCAAATTCCAATTTGTTCATGTATGATGTTGTGGCATGATTAAATCATAGTCTTTATGAAACATTGCTTGGAATATCATCAACGAGACGGGGCGACTTGTGAAGCAACTTAATGTTACTAATTACTTATACAAATAACTATCTGCCATCTCGGTAAAAGGTGAGGGATTTTGATAACTCCTTTTTAATTCTTAATTTCCTTAGTCTGTAATGTATTTTAAAACCAATACTAATATCATTTCAATATATATCTTCAATTTCATATTTTGGTATACTCCACCTAGTAATTTCGCCTTTCCAACAAAATTACTCCTATCGCACTGTCTAGTTAATTAAACAAAATATTAAAGTATATAACATATACGGTGCTAAGTGGCCATTTTCAAGTAAACATCGACTTTTATTATACTGTTGTTGAATTAAAGATAAGGAGACTCAGGTTAGCATGTACAGAATCACAGAATCATTGATTTCACATTCAGGCATGAACAAGCAGGTTAACAACAGAGAACCCTGTCACAGCTATAAACAACGAGGATTCCAGGAGAGAAGCTGTGCTTGAAGTTCCTTCCGCCATGTGTTGGGTTAATTCTGAAAATATTAAAAAGAATAAGGATTTTTACAAATAAAATTAAAGTATGAAAACTAAAAAAGTGAATTCTAGAAAATAAACCAAAAATAATATGAACAAATTTAAAGGATCAACACAAATTTAATTTGAAATTTTGAAATATTTCTACTTTAAATTAATTCAAACTTTGCAATTAAACTGACACGTTGCCTCCTCAATTGGCAGTACAAGGTCACGTGACCGCTACAATGAGGTACTTTTATCCCTTTTCAATTCAAATCTCTTGAGGAAAACTGTAGCAAATGTTTTCCCTTATCTCGCTTCATAGCAGAATTTAAATTTATATACGATTTAAAAGTTCAAGTTCAAATTTGGTATGAATGTATATATATTGTCGACATATTCCAGCTTACATACATGTATATACGATGTTGTTACGTGAGGGCCTCACAAACGGTGATCAATTAGGGTGCTCGATCAAGTTGTATACGTTTCAAATTGTTAAGAAGACGGTGAATAGACACAATATGAACTCAATTAAATATTCGTTTTCAATTATAAAATAAAGTTATATAGTTACCTTCCTCCTCGATACAGACTTTGCATGACTTCTGACAGTTACGCAACATATAACCGGGGTTGATGTCACAGTGTCCGTGTTCCGCCCATATCCCACACAGCACGTCTCCATCTGCACATTTCCCTGCAACAAAAGAGCACCCCATTGAAAATCATGAATATTGCATACAGAAATCAGTGAATAACAGATTATATAGACCTCTGGTGTCATATTGTGTCATTTTCGTGGTTATTCTTTTCTCAGGTAAACGTCCTTTCAAGGACATACAGAACTCCCTTGGGCATTCTATAGAATATCCCTGGCCCTGAAAGTACACTTTAACGTGAATTGTAACTTTCGAAATAACCTCATCTGATGTTTTAATTTCAATCACAGAACACATCGAACATTATTCTAAGTTAAAATTTCACGCATGACATGATGGGATTCGAACGTGCATCCCTTCACACCTTAAACTGGACGCTCTACCACGGAACCACGAATGACCTGGCAATGAAACGTTTAATAACTCTATCTTTAGTGATGTTTCCTCCACCTCAGTATAATGAAAATATAGGAGGCATGCTCTTTGGGCATGGGATGCCTTCGGCCCGCGGGCTCTCCCTCGTGTTTTCATTTTCAACCAAAACCTCGGGAGAGTGTTATATCCTTCACATATGTCTTCATTATTCAAGCCATACTGCATTTGTTTAAATACAGCATGTAACAGTTGTAATACGATATTAACAGTATCTAGTGGCAGTACCATTGCCTGCATATTGCTTCAAAGTATCAGAATATACTTAGCACTGGAAGCTATGGGAATGAGGATATTTCGTAATGTTCAGTGTTATATCACGTACGAAGAGTGACGAGGCAGAGTGAAATACATGCTTTACTCTTCAGCAGATGAAATAAGTGATATAACCACTGGGAGAACAGAAGCTTTTTATTACCTTTACAAATATTTATTATTTTGTAAATATCATCTTTAATAGATATTTAATCTTTGTAAATATCATCTTTAATCTGTATTAAATATTTGTAAATATTATTAAATATTTGTAAATATTATTAAATATTTGTAAATATCATCTTTAATCTGTATTAAATATTTGTAAATATCATCTTTAATCTGTTTTAAATATTTGTATATATCATCTTTAATAATGTTGTAAAGGTTTGTAAATATCATCTCTGGGGGTGTCTGTTGGTTAGGGGTTGGAGGTTTGGGGTGACGACTTATGTGGACTGAATAGAGATTGAGGGTAAGAAGAGGGAGTGTATGTTGGAAGTGAGGGTGGTTTAGTTGTGAAGTAGGGTGACTGGGGTTTCGTTGTGGTTGGCGTTTGTGTGTGGGATGGTGCAGGGGATACCATTGTTCTGTGTTGAGCTGGAGGGCGAGAGGCATGAGTGCGCGTGTGTCTGTAGGGATGGGGTTGGGCGGCAGGCTTTGCCTGTGTTGAGTTGGGTGTGATAGGCGAGTGCATTTGTATGTATGTTTGAGGGGGTAAAACTGGCGAGGTGGGTGGCTGCCGAGTTGGGGATTGCGGGTGTTGACTGTGTATGACTGGAGGGTGATGGGAGGTAGCTTTGGGTTAGAGCTAGTTGTGGCGGGCGTTGCCAGTGTTGAGTTGGAAGGTTGGAGGGGAGTGCATGTGTATGTATGTTTGCGAATGTTGACTGTATAACTGGAGGATGAGAGTGATGTAAGTTCGTGTACATTAGCCAGGATAGTAGTCGTTGATTGTGGGTCAATTGGGGTTGTGGTATATGGTACTTGACAGGTTTAGGAGTGCGTATTTGAACAGTGGTTGAATTTCATTGTAGATGTACATGTAGTGGCACAGTTTGTAATCTGCCCTAATGTTAGGAGTTGTGAAGAGGTCGATCTAGGGTGGGTGATAAAATGATAGGTGAAGATTGGAGCTTGGGATAGTCAGTAATGAATAAAGTGAGTGACTGGGGGTTGGGAGAATGGATCGACTCGACCTATGGTGCAGATGAGGATGTAAGATGACTAAGGCAGGTTGGATATGAGGAATTTGATGTAGGGAGAATGCCAGTCACGGGATATACTGAGAGCTGGGGATGCATGTGCCTAGCGGTAGACGCAGGTGTGAGAGCTTAAATGTCTATGCTGAGAACATAGACAATGACTAAGACATAAAATGTAACACATGAATGGTTTGTTTAGCGTATAGTTGTATTCAGTGAAACTGATAGTTGATTATGGGTGTGACACGTGATTCAACAGTTATATCAGGGTCAAAAGACAGTAAAACATAGGCATAGTCAAGATGTATCATAGATTTAGCGATCAATGTTCCGGTTTCAAACATCATTTTAATTTCGAAAGTGCTACAATGCATTCTTGTATAATTTCAAAGATTACAGACGCATGCTAGATTTATCATACAAATACGTATAAAAGCTTGAAATATAGTAAATGTGATTAGTCTTAACATAGGAAGATTAATAATTATTATTATTAACCATATAAATGGTCTTTTCATACTATTTTCCTCGTTTTATGCGTGAATGGTTGTATAGTATATGTCATTCCAATGTCATTCTGTTCTCAAATACAAAGCTGTACTACCATATTGTAAATGTACTAAGTATCGTTAAGGATAACAGTATTTAACGAACCCTATTGGAATTGTGTACTTCATAGATTATGTAGATCCTTTTGAAGAGCGAGTTTATTGGGGCAATAAATTAATTAGGGAATAGTTGTTTGTACCGATAACAGTGATTAACGATCCGTAACGGAAATGTGAACTGCCTAGATTCTAAACATCCTTTTGGATAGCTTGTTTATTGTGGCAATAAATTAATTACAGAATTAGTGCTAGCTTCATTGCCAAATTAATTGTTGCTTATTCATATTAGTAAATTCGGTGCAGAAATTAAAAATGTCAGTGTTTCAGTGTTGAAAATCTATATTAGCTATATAACATAAGAACCATTTGTAAAATGCATGTGTTCAAATACTCGATATACTGTCTCTACTGAAATGTGCTTATGTGTAAATAATAGTATTTCAATCAAAATGTGTACTTCCTTAAGATTTAGTTTATTTCATTTTGGGAGCATATTCCTCATATAAACATTAGAATAACGACTTTGCTTTTGCCAATATGTTACTTTTCAAACATGAACTCTTTTGATGTTAAATCATGTGTAGCCTTGTTTAGAGATATCTTAATTTTATGTTTGCATATAACATTTATAACTGTACATAAACGAATTTAAATATGTGAGCGAATACAGACAGAGTCAACAAACAGGCAAAATGATAATCAAGGGAGAGTTAAATGCGTTTAATATTCCCTCTAATTACAAAATAAGATAAGCATATAACGATGTGATTCATATGGAGCTTAGTCCAACACAAAAACTATATTTCACATTAACAATATTTGTCTACTGCGGTTAAATTCACTTTCATTAAATATTCCTGTAAATGGTCAGGTGAATCTGGTTTCTAATTAGCATAATGTATTAACTAGTAATTGTAGAAACACCCTTGTATTTTTTCTAATTACATACGAGAAGCGTTTGTGCAAAGAAAATATGTCAATTCATAGTAAGTAATTTATTTATTTGTAAAATGTTATTGTTTACTCAACAAAATTGTAATGTTTAGATGCATTGTACATGGGCCGAGGGCCTATAAAGCGAAATCAAAGAATTGAACTATAATATACCATACAACAGAAACAGAACACTATTTATAGACAGGCAAGTAAATAAACATTTGTTCGGTGTCATTATAATTGTTTCATTTTGTGACAGAAAGATAATGTAAAAACCTGAAACTTGTTACACAATGTCAACATTTTATTTCTCTCTCTCTCTCTCTCTCTCTCTCTCTCTCTCTCTCTCTCTCTCTCTCTCTCTCTCTCTCTCTCTCTCTCTCTCTCTCTCTCTCTCTCTCTCTCTCTCTCTCTCTCTCTCTCTCTCTCTCTCTCTCTCTCTCTCTCTCCCCTATGACATATGAGACACTCAATTACTAACTACGTGATTAACATTAATATTATTTTAATAAATGTCCATCCGCATATCATTACAGTACAGCAAGAATGATTGAATAAGTTTGTATCTATAGGTATTGAGTCATGCACAGATAAAAGGTAGACAACGTTAAATGTGTGATGAATATGTTTTAAAACAGTAACATATGAAAAAAGAAATTTCGTAATGTTAAGATAAAGTGCCGTATGACACATACGAGCCCAAAACACTCATTAAAAGACAAATAACATAAAACCATATTATTTTACAAATATGAGATAGTGTTACTACAGTCAGTAAGAACAGATTACATTTTTCAATTACTAACCATTCGCGTGTATTGCACAGGATGTTTTATGACCCTCAATTGCTATCTTTAGATGGGCTCAACAGCGTGTATTCGCGACTTCGCATACATGTATATTCGGTTGTGTATTTGTGAACTCTGATGAGAGTAGTCTCTTCTCTGACCAATACGCATTCACGTGTACACTGTATATAGGACAAGCATGTATTCTTCAACAAATTAAATTGTATTATCAAGATAGCGAACATAGATTTTCTGTTTTATTGTTGTCCCGTATGTATATACTGCCTGTTTTGCAATTGTGTCGGGGTATGATTTGTAAGTATTTTAATATTTTCAATAAAAATAATAAAATATGTCATCTTCTGTCCATCGTTCTACGTTTTCGGATCACAAATTAAAACTGGTGGAATCAATAAAATATTAACGTGTACGTGACGCAAGAGTGTGTCTACTGATTTTAGATATTAAGAATTATTATTAAAAAAAAACGGAAAATATCGATGATATGTATCATATGTGGAAATAAATTGAAACCGACTGAAGATGTGACAGAAATTTTGAATTTGTATTTGTAAATGTATAAATGTATGCTTTGTTTATGAAGCATATTACATTAAAACTGAATGCGTGTGCTATGTAGTACGTTCGCAGCAAACGGCCTACTAATAGCTTTAATATATATTTCATACTGATGCAAATGAACACAGCTGGCAAGGTCGTATGAAATGTCACATGCAGAACATTAAAGTATATCATGCTTGTTTTCATATTGTTGCAGACAAAATCCAAAAATCTCACAGTTGTCATGTATACAGCTTTGATTTCTTAAAATTAGTTTTAAGATACATTTTCAATAACGAGTACGCATCCTTAAATATGTCCCGTTAACACGCATTAGTTAGCTGATATGAGAAATATGTATTGTCAAGTGGATTGTCTTATATTTGGTTGAATCAAAATGTTGGTGACAGGTAAATATATTTGTTTATTTTTAAGGGTTCGTTTATACAAATTGGTCCGAAACAATTAATTCATCAAGTTATTTAAGTCATTACATCATTTCAAATCAGGGTTTTGGCCAGACTAGTATTTAAGTTTTCTTAATGATAAGTCACTCTTACGAAATCTATGAAAATTTAGAATCGCATTACACTCCTTAAAAAATACAACATTTTAGAAAGGACTATTACATACTGGATGATCTATGATGTTCTAATGATTCTTCTGGTCAAATAGAAGACGAATTTTACAAATGGTTAGTTTGTGACGCTTTTGCAATCCATAAAGGATGTATAATCTAATTATTTATAATGTATCTGAAAAAACCTTGCCATGTTTATAAAAGATTTGATGAAAACTCCGATTGTTTGGGCCTTATACATTGAATTAACCTGTCTGTAAGTGCTCCTTTCACAAATAGCTATTACATAAATGTTTTAACGATACATCAATAAAACATGTATCGATTCAGGGTAATGAACCGAGAAGACGTTTTTACAAGGTTTAAAACAATCCAGTATGAATTGGTACATTGTTTACGTATCACGCATACCACTGCAGAGTATACACGTTTAAGTTCCAAAGATTAACTTGATAAGCCAAAGCTTCGAAAGAAGAAGAATCTGTAGTAAAATGTAAATAATATACGTGATTATAAGATATAGAGATAGCATTACAGTATTAACGGACATCATATGGTTTAATATTGGATCAAGTAATGACAAGTTTTAACTGGTTACATAATACTTACCACTTTTACGCCGACAAAGAATCTTGTACAAGTAAACGACGGTATCCCAGAGAGCTAATAAACGCAAAATTTAAGATAATTGTCATTATTCATTTAAGATAACATAAGAACAGGAAGATTTTCGGGATAACAACTTCTTTAGTGTGAAAATACAGGACGTTTCGGAGTACATACTCACTTCTTCATCAGGTGGAATGTAAGGAAATAACAAAATACTAAAGAAGTTGTTATCCAGAAAATCTTCCTGTTCTTATGAATACAACATCTAAATGCCCTTCAAAGATCTAAGGTAACATACATAGCGATTATCTAATTACGAAATATTCAATGTATTACGCGTAATTTCTCGCCTGTTTTATGACCCGCAATTAAGCTAACATTGTCTGGGTGACTGGGCGACTAGCTGTGGTTGTGTATTCGGATGTATATTCGTCAACTCTGACATACACAAAGAATTGTCATTGACATAAGCAGAGGAAAATGAAATATCTAGATATATCTAGCGTAGGTATTCGAGTCTGCAATTATGACCATGTATATATAAATATATATAATATATATAATATGAAACATCACCCAATCCAAACTGTTTTAAACCGGAACACGAGACTTTCGCACATGTGTGCTTATTTTATGTTTTCATTTGATTTTATGATTTGTAGTAATACATGTATGTTCAACTTCTATACATACCTTATAGTATCGCTGTTTACACAACTGTGACCAGTTATCTAGGTCTATATCGTCTATATATTTTATTTAATAATTTTATTTGTAGTTTAGAAAATAGTCATACATTTCACATCTATAACAGGTAAATGTCATTGCAATTTTACAATTCGACATTCAAATTTTGTTTTAACAGATAATGAAACATTCATGGGCTAGTGTACAGCAATAAATTACCTATTCAAGTCAAATTGCAAAGCTATTTGATGTTCAAACAATGAACGTTGAAACAAAGGCGCATCCTGCTACCTTTTTGTCATCATAGCAATTAGTTTAGATACCAATATGAAAGTGTCTATAGCGATTGTTGATAGATGAATAGCTGAATATGGCTGCAGTACAAGATAACCGAATCAAGTGTTACAGTCCACCAGGAGACCTGTTAGAACACAGTGAATACACATGTTACATAACACCGACCGGAACGCATCGTTTAACAGGTTGTTCTGATAGGCATTTACACGTGACGCTTGCTCTTGTATATATAGCCAGGTACTCCCATCTGATTACAGAGTCCCTGGTTGACCGCCGCCAGTGAAGCTCAGCAAAAAGGAGATTGACAAAAAGAGTCATTGCAAAATGAAATACAGATGTATATAATGTTTAACTTGACAGCATTATTATCATGGTAACCGCTGCATTAGCTTGCGACATAACAATACTAAATTTAATTTGTATTATGGCAGTATGAAACTTCCTCCAATACCAGAAACTCTTCCGCATACAATCTTAAAAATAAAGAACAGGCGGAACAACAAGTATATGTATTTTAATTTAATACACTTAAACAACATGTGTTGAATTTCTATCATTAATCATTAACATTCAAACGTATACACTTTAATAAGAATTAGTAGTGTGATAGTTGTAATGAGCCTATCGGCCTATGATAAATTACAATCGTGATACCATTTCATCTATTCATTAAATATAAGACTGTGAAGTGATCATGTCAAAATAACCGGATGAAACATCATGGAAATAGCTAATTTCGTAACTGAAGGTTTTGAATGAAACTTTTGTTATAAAAAACAAGTGTAAAGGTATTGACATTTAAAGCTTTAACTTTACGTAAACCACAATCTTTGTTGGCCATTCTTGTAGATGATATCTGTGTTTGAATTTGTCATAAAAAATAGTGCCGAGATACTTATACTCTGGGACAACTTCTATGATGGAATTGTCAATGAGAACAGGTTTATAGGTGTCTTTCTTCACTGTTTAATCTATATTTAATCTCATTGCCTTTATTTTCCGGGTATTAGAACTATAAGGTTGTCTCAGCACCATATATGGCCTGATGGCAAGTGAAGTATACATTTATTTAAAATCATAACCAAAGAATATTTACGAATGAAAAAGTCAGCAATTATAATGTTTAATTATAGATTTTAATATTACATACTTCAAATTGGTAGTTAGTTTCTTTTCTCTCTGTGTTAATGAGTGTAAGCACGAACAATGACCTTGAAAGGCTTTGCAGCGTGATATCTGGGAAACGCGGCTGCCTTTGATGAAACTATTACATAATTCAATGGGCCACATCGTGTGTGCAGACCACAGGCCCTCGGGTCATTGCTTTTCACTCTATTAAAAACAAAAAACAAACAAACAAAAAACAAAACAATTGAGATGACCCCCCGATTTTTTCGCCCTCAGAATGTATTATTTTAGACTAATACATTCTGAGGGCGAAAAAATCGGGGGGTCATCTCAAATTTTTTTTTTTTTTTTTTTTTTTTTTTAATAGAGTGAAAAGCAATGACCCGAGGGCCTGTGGTGCAGACGGCATAATGCCGACATATGATCGCTAATTGGTTTATAACCCTCGTACTGTTTATATCAAAGACGACGATCGTTTTCAAGTGTCACAGGTATGAAACCATCCATCAAAAATTGATCTAGTAGATACTAAACGTCACTATGGAACATGCTATACATAAAAATACAGTATGACTGCAAGTAACCCATTGCTGTGAATGTCGATGTGAACAGTTGAGAACAGCTTTGACATAACAGACATATGTTAATGTACATGATCGTATGTCTCTTCTTCATCACCTTAACTTAAAGAATGCCAGTCAAAGAAATATACATGCTCTTTGAATACTTCTTCTTTAAAATGTACACCTGGTCAATACGATCGTTTTTGCATAGCTTTTAGTGAAAAAGACATGGTTAGTGGTAAAGAAACCGATATTACCCCACATAACAATAACATGACTAATTAAGAGGTTAAGTGAACAATCTAATGTGATTGATAATATGTAAATTGATGTAGGATAATTGAAAGGCAGTCCTATGATAAACACTTAGACTTATTTCTAAAATCTACCAGTAATTGAACTTAATTGATTATCAAATATGGAAGTTTAGAAGCAGTAGTGGAGCAGTAAACATACTGTAAGATAGATTATCATCAAGTTGACACAACTTACTTTGTCAATAAAAGTTGTTTTAAGCTTTCTCTAGTTCTTTATATAACTCATCATTTCACAGGTGTTATGCTATGTATGTTTGTGATTCAGGCGGAAGGAATGCAAGATTATCTTTCGGGATATGTCTGTTATACTTATGATAATTTAGATCACTACTGCTTGGGTGAACGTGCCAATCTTTCATTCATTCTCTCTGTCGTTCCATCATTCAGTCAAACACTATGTATGAAGGACCTACTTTTTATGTTATAAACTTATTAACTTTTGGTTAGCTAATGAAATTAAGGAATGAAATAAACATCGTATCACCTTCCCCTGTTCTATCAGCAATTAGTTACATTTCAAAGATAACCACATTACGCCCGGAGTATTGGTCATGCCCTGTAGGATCATGTAGTGTTTAGACATGGTTATAGTGATAATATTATACATGGTTATCTTTTCTTATGATAGCATCAGGCTGGTCGGTTATTTGTTTTATCTTTGGACACACCTGCGCTCCTTTTGTACATGCAAATAGTTCCAAAATATAATATGTAAAGGTAGTGAGATGTTGGATACTTAGAAATGAAACATTACCTGTAAATGTGGTCATATGCAAACGTATTCTTTTAAAGATGCATAATCAGTTTTGCATGATACTTAATATGGTTCTAAAATGTACATATTACAGTAGGTGCTGAGTTACGTTATATCATCTTACTCGACTTTCTATCAACTATATATTTTATTTATATATATATATTTCAATGAAAACTAAGGAACAGTCACATGCACATGTAGTAGCCGACATATATGGCTCTATTACAGTATCTACTAGTTATCAGACCTATTAAAAGCTATAGAAGCAAATCTGTCTTCCTATCTGAAAGTTTCTAAATATACATTTGACTTAATTGCTGCAGCATGCCAAGGTTCTATGTCCTGTTTTCGATCATGACCCCGACTTTGAATGGTTTTATTTTCTTTATAATGAACTGACTGACCTTAAACTGGTTATTTTCGTTTAAAGTTGATCAATCTCAATTAAATAACACAAATTTTAACATTGGACATACATGTGACCTCACCAACATGATTTAGTCGCTTTACATGATATGTAATCAAATTGGAGACCCAGTTTGAGTATATTAGCATTAGTGACTTTGAAGTACATAATATATTTTTGCTCGAACTACATAAAAACTAAGTGAGCAAAATTGATTAATGACAGAAAGAAATTAATACTTCAATTTATCATTTTGACATTTTTGTCATCAAAGGCCATTTTTTTAAATTCAAAGTCATGCTATCATCAAAGTCAGTTTTTACCATCAAAGTCGGGTTTTCAATCAAAATCATTAATTAATGAAAATGTGTTTTTTTTCATTAAATTCATTTTTCTCATTAAAGTCATTTTTTTAATCAAATTTATTTTGTCATCAAATTTAATTTTTCATCAGTCATTTTTTAATTCAAAGTCAAGTTTTCATCAAAGTCATTTTTGAAAATCAAAATCATTTTTTCATGAAAGTCATTTTTGAAAATCAAAGTCATTTTTTTAAAATCAAAGTCGGTTTTTTAATCAAAGTCATGTTTTCATTAAATTCATTTTCTCATTAAAATTATTATTTTTCATCAAATTATTTGTTCATCACATTCATTTTTTCATCAAATTTATTTTTTCATCAAACTTTTCTTTTCATCATATTTTCTTTTCATCAAAAGCCTTTTTTTTATTATTCAAATTCATTTTCTTCATCAAAGTCAGATTTTCCATCAAAGTCATATTTTTTACATCAAAATATTTTTTTCATTAAAGTCATTTTTCTAATCAAAGTCATTTTTCTTATCAAAGTCATTTTTCTTATCAAAGTCTTTTTTTAATCAAATTAATTTTTTCATCAATTTTAATTTCATCAAAAGTCATTTTTCTTAATTCAAAGTCATGTTTTCATCGAAGTCAATCTTTTCATCAAAGATATTTTTCTTCATCAAAGTCATTTTTTCAATCAAATTCATTTTTCTCATTAAAGTCTTCTCTTTTTTTATTCAAAGTCATGTTTTTATCAAAGTCATTTTTTTCATAAAAAATATTGTTTCTTCATCAAAGTCATTTTTTTTCCATCAAAGTCGTTTTTTCTCACCAACGTCATCTTTTCATTAAAATTATTATTTCATTACAGTCATTTTATTAATTAAATTCATTTTTTCATCAAAGTTATTTTTTCATCCAAATTCATTTTTTTTGGGTAATTAAAGTCATGTTTTCATCAATATAATTTTGTATATAATAAAATTGTATATAATATTTTTTATTCATCAAAGTCATTTTCTTCCATCAAAGTCGGTTTTTAATCAAAATCATTTTTTTTCACTAAATTAATTGTTCTCATTAAAGTCTGATTTTCAATCAAAATCATGTTTCCATCAAATTCATTTTTTCTCATTCAAAGTCATTTTCTTCATCAAAGTCAGTTTTCTCACCAAAGTAATTTTTTGATCAAATACATTTTTTCAACAATTTTTTGTTCATCAAAAGTCATTGTTCCTAATTCAAAGTCATGTTTTCATCAAAGTCAATTTTTTCATCAAATCAATTTTTCTTCATCAAAGTCATTTTTTCAATCAAATTCATTTTTCTCATTAAAGTCTTCTCTTTTTTTATTCAAAGTTATGTTTTTATCAAAGTCATTTTTTTCATAAAAAATATTGTTTCTTCATCAAAGTCATTTTTTTCCATCAAAGTCGTTTTTTCTCACCAACGTCATCTTTTCATTAAAATTATTATTTCATTACAGTCATTTTATTAATTAAATTCATTTTTTCATCAAACTTATTTTTTCATCCAAATTCATTTTTTTTGGGTAATTAAAGTCATGTTTTCATCAATATAATTTTGTATATAATAAAATTGTATATAATATTTTTTATTCATCAAAGTCATTTTCTTCCATCAAAGTCGGTTTTTAATCAAAATAATTTTTTTTCATTAAATTAATTGTTCTCATTAAAGTCTGATTTTCAATCAAAATCATGTTTCCATCAAATTCATTTTTTCTCATTCAAAGTCATTTTCTTCATCAAAGTCAGTTTTCTCACCAAAGTCATTTTTTGATCAAATACATTTTTTCAACAATTTTTTGTTCATCAAAAGTCATTGTTCCTAATTCAAAGTCATGTTTTCATAAAAGTCAATTTTTTCATCAAATCAATTTTTCTCATTAAATTCTTCTCTTTTTTTGTTATTCAAAGTCATGTTTTCATCAAAGTCAATTTTTTCATAAAAGATATTTTGTTCTTCATCAAAGTTAATTTTCCCATTTCAACAAAGTAAGTTTTCCATTAAAATCATTTTTTTCATTAAAGTAAATTTTCTCATCAAGTCATTTTTTAAATCAAATTCATTTTTTTTTATTCAAAGTCAAGTTTTCATCAATATCAAATTTTTTATTCATCAAAGTCTAATCTGTCAAAGTCGGTTTTTAATCAAAATCATTTTTTCATTAAATTAATTTTTCTCATTAAAGTCTTAATTTAATCAAAATTATTTTTCCATCAAATTTATTTTTCTCATTAAAGTATTTTTAAAAAAAAATTCTAAGTCATGTTTTCATCAAAGTCAATTTTTTCATCAAACATATTTTTCCTTCATCAAAGTCATTTTTCATTAAAGTTATTTTTTTCATTCAAGTAATTTTTCTCATCAAAGTTATTATTTTTCATCAAATTCTCTTTTTTTAATCAAAGTTAGCTGTTTTCATCAAAAGTCATATTTTTTTTAATTCAAAGTCAAAGATGATATTTACAAAACTTTTCAACGATATTAAAGATGATATTTACAAAGCTTTACAAAGCTTTACAAAGCTTTACAAATGTTTACAAAATAATAAATATCTTGTAAATACCATCTTTAATAGATATTTATTACCTTTATTATTTTTGTAAAGAAGTATTTTAATATTTGTAAATAGCTTGTAAATACCATCTTTAATAGATATTTAATCCTTTGTAAATATCATTATTTCATGTAGTGAACACTAAAACACAAACTAGTTTTGTTATCATATGTTTCTGTGGTCTTTTATGTCAAAACAGTTTCAATTGAGCAAGTTCTGGCGACGATACCATTGTTACCCTATCACTTAGCAACAGCGAATGACGTTGCGGTGATTGTAGACGTACGTGACGTCATATCATTGTAAACGTGGCATCATCCCTTCTGTGATCTTTTGGCTTTGTTTAGAAAGTGATATCAAAATGCATTCATGAATTCATGAACAGAAAACACTTTGTCTCTAACCGCTCAGGATATAGTAAAACATATCGTCGGTACCTTTGCCTCCTTCGCAGACTTTACAGGATCGTTTACAGTGAAGCAGCATATAGCCGGGGTTGATGGTACAGTGTCCATGTTCCGCCCAGGAACTACACAACACATCGTCATCAACACAGTCATCTGTAGAATAGAATTTTGTATTGATTATTTGGTAGAATCGTAAATCTTCTTTGAGCACAGAACTACAAACATTTTCTACTATATTTTCATATTCTTGGCTTACAATTACATTTTCAGATAGCTATAATTGCTCATTGAGAGTTTAACAGTTACTGTATGTGAGATAATTTAATTGAATGTAATTCACCGTTATTGAGCAGAACTAACATGTGATGTGGGTCATTAGTGTGTAACTAGTCTCACGATGATGTGATATTCATGAAGATTTGGTTGTTTATGGTGAAAGATGGTATTCATGCGATTAGATACATGTTCATCTTAATGTTCAATTTTGAGTCATGAAAATAAAATAACAGATAAAGAATACTAAACACCAAAACCGGCCTATGCCCTTACAAAACTAGAAGTATGCAAAACACAAATTGCATTGGTAGAAGTTAAAGGCGCTGTAGCACGTTTTTTGCAAATTTTATTTTTTCAAATTTCCCATTTATAATGATAGTTTATGTCATTTATATTTACTTTAGAGGGTAAAACATCTTATTACACAAACCAATTATTCGTAGTGGTAATAACGGTGTTGCGTATAAAGCAAAAATTGCATGGCGGCCATTTTATTGTGAACACATTTTATTATTTCGAATGACAAAAACGATACCCGTGGCTTTACGGAACCATGTACACTCATTTGTAACTTGACTTTCCGAAGAGAGAAGGGTGTTTTACTATTGGTGACATTATTTTTCAAATACATTTCATCGACTCATTTGAGCGAAAAAAACGTGCTACAGCGCCTTTAACACATATACATATACACGAATTCCAAAACTTGTTTTAGTTTAAACTGTTTAATTCGGAAAAAGATATGAAACAAATACGGAATAGACACTAAAGTTGTAGCGGCAATTACTGTGACTAAATGATTGTGATGTGTGACATTACCAATGGTAGATAGAATATAAGATATAAGATGAAAACATAAAACAGTTTACCTGCCCATTGTCCAGTAATGCTGTATGAAGCTTGTTAGTTGTGGATCCCGCGAAAAGCGTGAGTACAGCGTGTTAACAACTACTCGTATATAAATATCATTAGGTTAAAACATGTCTACATTTGGATGAAATATGTTAAAATGTATTGAAAATTGAGTAGGAAAAGCAATATTTATTGTGCTACAGTCTTTACTAGGGAATGCTTAATTCCTCATCGGTTCAACATAGTTGATTCACCTGATGAAGGAGTAAGCATATTCTCCGAAACATCTGCTATTCACTGTTGAGAATTGACTTCCAAAAGTTACTTCATGAAGTGGTGCTTTTGTTTCATTGATATGACAGAAGAGGGGATTGAGATATATCAATGAAATAATATGAACAGAATGAGGTTTGTAAGCAACTTGTCTAGATGTTAGAGATTGTTGGATACAATATAGTTTTTCTTATTTGATCCAGATATAAGGTATAACAAAAGCAATATTGTCATAATAATCTTGATACGATTGATACTGGTATGTGGGACTGATAACAGATGCATTAGGGATCATCATAGAAGTGGGTGAATACAGGGATATAGAATATACTTCAATGATCTAACATTCATAAAGCATTTCAAATTGATTTTAAATTTTGAAAAAATATTATGACCTCATAAAGGTTAGGTACAAATACCATAAACGACATGATATTTCGAAGTAATATAAAGTGGAAATAGAAAGAGTGTGAACATAATAATTTAGAAGTGATCACACACCACCAATGCCAGTGAAATTAATTGTTAGTCCATTATCCCAATATGGTTAGCAATGACGGTGTTAACTATTTTGGGTTAAGTCAAGTGAGGACAGATTCTGCACGTGACTACGTAGTACTACGAGATCTAATACCATAATCTCGTCAGAGGTAAGAGTGGTACCGAGGCACAGCCGAGGGTCAACATGACAGAATTATGACCTGTTACTCTGAGGACACGGAAGTTCCCTTATTTATTATAAATTTAACAATTAATATTAATTTTATCTTTAAGTTCATACATAGAAACTATTGCCATTGAAATCATATTTTGAAAGAACTTTTTCAACAAATATAACTGGTCAAAGTAATGAAACGAGATCGAATTGTAGTACTGTTCATGTTAAGAATGGTATTGGTCAATGGTATGTCCTTTTGGAATTGGTGTTTATTGGAACTTTGTGGAAGCGCGTCTTCATGTATTGGCCACTTTTTCAGTCCAACTGTCAAACCAATATGTTAAACGATTGATAATTGATAACTACTGGAGGAGGTTGATTTGCATAGCTGTGCGGTGACACTGCTGACCTACAGTGCATTGGGTTATGTATTATAGCAGATTAAAGGTGAGTAACGTTTACTATATATAGTTTCTACTTGACAGATCATACCTTCAGGATTGACTGGTTTGACCTGACAGGTCTTACACGACTTCTGGCAGTTCTTGAGCATCCAGCTAGGGTTGATGTCACAGTGACCGTTAACTGCCCACGTCTCGCATTCTACGTCGTTGTGGAGGTTCCGACACGAAGCTATAACGGTAAGGATAGGTAAGACAATGTGTTTTAAACGAAAAACGAAAATAAACATGACAACGTTTTAGCTTTATCTTTAGCTTGTGAGTTTTAAAAGATGAAAAGATGACACAATGAGTTATACGTTTTCTGAACTTACCGTCTGTTCCAGTTCCAGTTCCAGTTCCCGTTCCAGTTCCCGTACCAGTTCCAGTTCCAGTTCCGGTTCCAGTACCGGTTCCAGTATCAGTACCAGTTCCGGTTCCAGTTCCAGTTCCAGTTCCAGAGTCTTTTCCAGATCCACACTTCTTACATGACAGTGCGCAGTTGTTTGCCATCCACTCAGCGTTCTTGATACATTCCCCTTCAGACGCCCAGATCTTGCACTGCTGGTCTTCGAATACGTCCTTACACGATCCTTGAAAATATATTTGATTAGTTGAAACCAGCCTTTCCAAATATAAGAACTATTGTTAAGTATATAGAAAACGGCCAACAGATAAATGACGAATGAGAGAAAACGGTCATAGCGTTAGAGAAAATGGCCGTCGGGGAAAGTGGCCAAACATTGTGTGAGAATGTAAATAGCATCTGAATTACTAAACGAAATGGGGATTCTCCGATATCTTAAGAGTTGTGTCAAATTTCCCAAAATAAAGGAATGTACCAATCTGAGGGATGTTAACCTACCATCATTGCATTTGTTGCATGAGAATCGACAGTTGGGGATCATCCACACCGGGTTGTTTCCACACTCTCCCTGCTTGGCCCAGTTCTTGCAGGAAGTCTTATCGTGGTGCTTGTCTACACACACTCCTGGTAACACACAGACACAGGGTAACATTGATATGACACAATGCATATGAGGTAGAATGTATGATGACAACACTCACATATTGCTTAGGATATAACCAATCATATGGCATCGACAGTTAATACTACTATCATCGATTTTTTCATTAAAGTATATGTGAATCATTCCATCTCTCTTGATGCCATATCTATTATCGATAGATGTCGTGGAACACATAAAAGTATAAGGTATCACTGGATAATCCAAGCCTTGCTGCAGTTGATCGAATTCTCTGTGCACAATAAGTTTTTGTTCTACCAAGACAGGCGCTATTTATGGAAGATTCTGACATATAACTTGTTTCTGCACCATTTTACCAAATTCTAGATGCCGGGGAAAGTTACATAAAGACAACATTCTGTACATACCGCTCTCCACATCTTCTTCGTTCCCGTCATCCGGGTTCTTGTTGGTATGACAGACCTGACACGACCTTCTGCAGTTGTTGGCCATCCATGCTGGATTTAGTTGGCACTCCCCTTCCACCGCCCACTTGTCGCACTCTACGCTGTTGTGTGAGTTTGTACACGTGGCTGAGAACAGAACATTCAACTATGATATCATGAGCCGAGCATTTTACCTTGTACAATGCATGATCGGCATTATACACTCAATTGCATATGTGTTCCTTTCATTGTAGTTAAAACATGTTCATGTACAGTTCATGAGAACAATATATCGGACGTATACTTAGAGAAAACGCATTTACATAGTACAAATGTCTGCAAAGCAAAACCTCAATAATGGTGATAACAATGTGTCTCGGTCATTATTGTTGTTTCAAATGTCGCTCAAAAACCACAGCAGTCCAATACCACTACAAGTATACAATAGACACAAACACATGCAAGAGGCAAATGTGCTGTACCATTTAGATTGTTTCAATATTCTATAATTTACGTACTAAATAAATGTATTTTAATTTAACTCGTTTACCTCCGGCACCGCCCTGTGCTGCTTTTAAAACAGCGCAATACAGGCGCATGCGCTGATTGGAGCTTAACAGCGTCAATCCCTCACTGAGCGGAAGGACATGAGAGTGGCGTTTTTGTGCTACTCAGTCGGGCTCTGATTTTGAATTTACGTCCTCTTGACAACAGGTTGCTTTTAAAATTATTCTTCTGAATTTAAACTAATCAATCTATGAAGTGAACTCACTCTCTGGTCTCGTGTCTGTAGTGGTACAGGAGCTGCATGTCTTCTTACAGTTTCTGTTCATGAACCACTTGTTGGTCGCACAGTCTCCGTTTTGTTTCCACTTGGCACACTTCTCGGCTGAATAAGCGTCTTTACATACACCTGTTGGGTCAAACACAACATACAGAGATGAGTTGTGGTGCACATAACGAGTAGTGTTTAGTATGTACCTAAACACAGCGTCAAATAGAGTTAAAGTGGAAGATGCTTTTTTATAACGTCAGTATACAAAGTATGATAATATATTTAATCTCCAATGTATTAGTGTTTTACTTGTTGTTTTAGGACATGTTTCTTAAGTTAGTCACTTAGGATAGTATTCTTGCAGCGGTTCTCTTTCAAGAAAAAAAAAAGAAATTTATTCACTCAAAAAATAATGGTCATATCATTACATAAAATCAATACAGAGCTGACATCATATCAAGACATGACAGCTTAACTATATGTACTCAATACTGAGGGGAATATGAGGAATAGGTTTTAAATCTAACCCTTATTGTCTACAATGACAATCATTCATTAATTAGAAAGTAGAACCGTCATGCAATATGGCAAAACAAGAGGCATCTTTCTGACTCCTACACGATAAATCAAAACCATGCGTGATAACTCAAATAAAGATTTAAGAAAGACGTAAATACGGCACTGAGAGAAAGCCAAAGGAAATGGTGTAAGTCAAGTGTTATTTAACCATTCATAACTTCAGAAATGCAACCAGACACTGGTTAAGAAACAGTGAAGGACAGACAAACAGGCAGACACTGTAGGACAATAAGACATTGCTACAATGACAGATAGGCACATACAGTACAGACAGACACTTCCACAGGGAAGAAACAAACATAGGCACACGGAGATAAAAAGACAGACAGAACGATAGACAGTGAACTACGTGAACAGTTTGTGAGGTATCTTCAAAACATAACAGCTAACAGAGACGTATATCAGTGTATATCAGTGTATATCAGGACGTCTGAAGATAAACAAGGAGTGGAAGTTCTATCTTTAATGCAGGACGTCATATACGTAATATAATAATAAGAGAAATTGCGATTATTGGGGATAAAAGAAATCCATGCAGTATAACGTATAACTGCGAAGAAGCCGTGAATAGGGAAAGAACATGCGTACATAACCATGTTAAATACCCAGGCACCTATTATCCAGTCTTTGGGCACCAGGTTGGTGAATATCCCAAACCACTGCCACGCCCAGGTGGTGAAGTGGTTCTCTGAAAACAGCACCGAGATATATAAAGGTGTATTCAGTATCCTATTAACACTACTAAACAATATCCAGTATCCTATTAACTCAGGTATCCTATTTACACTATTAAACTATTCAGGACCCAATTAACACCCCTTAACAATAACCAACCCACCATCTTCATCAGTTTCCGCCCTGGTTCCACACAGTTCACATGCCTTCTTGCAGTTCTTGGACATAAACTCGGAATTCCGGTCACACTCGCCAGAGTTAGCCCAGTTCCAACACTGCCAGTCGTCGAACACGTTAACACACGTCCCTGGAAGATACACACAATGAGCAATTATATAAGATTTGTCTTTCACAATGTTGTAAGAACCCTGTA
The DNA here is from genome assembly GCA_936450465.1 of Gibbula magus. Taxonomy (NCBI): domain Eukaryota; kingdom Metazoa; phylum Mollusca; class Gastropoda; order Trochida; family Trochidae; genus Gibbula; species Gibbula magus. The sequence goes on from OW388306.1 coordinate 26,947,734, forward strand.
CAGAACTCTAATACCTCATTTAGTTATATTATAGAACTCAAAGTTAATATAGCTTTCTGGAAATTAAAAAGGTCCGGTTAACTAAAAACATCAAAATGTTTAAAATTTCACTGAGATTGACATGCAGAAAAAGCAATACGAAAATCTGTGAATCTTCATCAAGTGCACAATTATGTTATTGTATTGAAAGATATATCACACTACTGTCAACTTGTCAACAGGTGTATATAGAATGACTGACCGTGATATAAGAAGGGTAAGTACCCACCATTGGAGTTTCAGTAAAAGATGACGTATTTAGCTTTGTTTATTCGTGATATATTGTTGCATATCTCTTTTTGAAATGTACATTAATCGTTTTTACCACTCTTCTGATGAGGTTTATTTTACATAAATGGACTTGCGAAAAATATTCCTGGAACACCTATTGTCTCCAAAAGGGTATTTGTATTTTCTTGTCATGAATTTTGATTTATTCATGAAATTGACCCATCAAAGATCAAGGCGGTTTATCTGAATCAAAATGTATTTATTATTTAAACCTACCATCATTAGGTCCAGTAGATTTCCCCTCCTGGCAGTCACGTGATCCATCTGGACAGATACAGCGACAAGTCTGATCAACGAAACCCCCGTTAGTGCAACGTATGGTTGCTGGGCAGCCCGCTGGAGGAGAAGTGTTATTAATTTTAATACTCAATGGATAACCATACGATGTGTCGTATACATACTGTGTTTATCTTGTGTGTGAATATAAACATATCATTCTACAATACCGTGTTTATCATATGTGTTAATATAAACATATCATTCTATAATACCTTGTTTATCATGATGTGTGAATATAAACATATCATTCTATAATACCTTGTTTATCATGTGTGTGAATATAAACATATCATTCAGCCATTGCCACTGAGCAATGTATTGTATTTGAATCGGAATTGGTCGTCACGCTGTTGAAAAAAGAGTCTTAACACTCACTAGTTATGCTTTACTTCGGTCATCACCATCGGTGTTTCTCTCCCTCGTGTCAAATTCTCGGAGGTGTGTTTTAACCTTTACTTAAAGCTTCATTTAATGCTCATGGAAGGATATGTACTTTATATGTCAGTGTTACAAAACAGAATACTTATCTAACCTGAGCAATTGTACATGAGGTTGACAGTCTTCACATCGGAGAATCCCAATTCCTTGGCATACACATTGCCTATCTCTTCCTCTCTGCTGGGGTCCAAGGGTTGGATCGTTTGGGCGCGGCCATTGTATGAGAAGGCCTGTAAACAAATAAAACATTGATATAAACAGTTACAGCTTCGTTTATCAAGGAACAAACCCATCTACCATCTTGTATCTTTGGTTCGGATAACTTTCCTCGAATGGTGTAAATTGCGCCAGTTTTTATAATTATATCTGGCCAAGTTTAGCCTTGCTGCATTTCAACAGCTGTTCTGTATCAATGTAGCAGAATGCTGCACCTGAACTTGTGCTGTCAAAGATCTCTGGCACAGAAAAGGCGACGGAATGCAGCAAGGCTTAGATAAACCGGCTCGAGTTTAGCCTGAAGTTTGGGTCGGATCGTCTCATGCCACAGTTAACCATGTAGTAACCCCTGTACATGAATTGATCACAGGTTATGATTCACTCACGTTGATACCGTAGTGCATGACGGAGGAGTATTCATACTGGACGCCGAGCATGTTGACCTTCTGTCTGTTGTAGGGGTTGAACCAGGGCCGCATATGCGGGGCGATGTGGTGGTACAGGATGCGGACATGTTGGTCTCGGTCTGGTCTCTGGTGCTCGTGCACTAAACCTATAGCGTGACCCATCTCGTGAAGGTACAGGCCTCTCTATAAATGATAAAACAATATGATAACGGTGTGGCATTGATGGGCTGGTATTGGCTGCGTTTTAGTTATTTCTGAATTAAGTGATTTCCGTGATTGTATGTATGTATGTCCATGACTCGCCATACAATCGTGCCTAAGATCCCCATACCCTGCTTAGGATATTCAAGTTTTTACCCGTTCTTATAGAACACACACGTATCAAGGGCAGTCATATAACGATATAATATTCTCTCTGTGTGCAACATACATTCTTGCGACCTTACGGGCATGATTGATTTCAAGTTGGTTGTCAAACGTAACGTCGCCCTGCTTAAAAACATTCTCATCTTTTATACGGATTGGTGTATGATGTAAGTTTAACGCACCTTTCTGTTTCTAATAGACATGAGCCAATCACGCTACAAGTTAACACATCCTTATAAAATCCCAATATACGCGCTCGACACATTTACTTACAAATCTGCAGCCCGGGGCCTCCAGGTTGAGAATCTGCACTCCTCCGACCATCCCGAGCTGGGAGCTGCATCTGTGGAAACATTTCATATAGGATATAGCTTTTGTGATTTTAATTAATTTACATAATTAAAGTAGGAATCAAGTCATCCTTCCACTCGGCATCTTGCGCTTGTTCCCCAATGAACTGGTTTGCAAATCAGCAATGATTGATCGAAATAAAAATATCAGTGTCTTTATTTCGAGTCTTTATAAGCTGGGTACATAATACCGCTGAATTGCTATCTTTTTACAGAACTATCGCAATGATATCATCGAGTACAAGACATACGTTACATAATCAATTCCACGGGTACCTCAAGTAGAGTAGGACATGTTAACCATTCTCGCAAACACCCGGTCTTACCACATATTATCACTTTTATCTCTTCATATAACCATTAGCCCATGTGGTAAGCAAATTGCATTTAAGGATGTTATATGGAGTTACTTAAACGTTAATCATGTTTTGTAACCCGAATATCTACCAAGAACCTGGTTCGAATAACTGTAGTGCCAACGTGGTTCTGTCAGTGTTGTTTTGCCTAAATATGATTGAGAAAAGTGTACTGACACTCAAAATGTGAATTCAAAAGTAAATTTTGTATGCATATGCATTTTTTCTCTCTTACCCCTCCCCGTTCTGGAGCCTAACCGAGTTTGGATCTGCTGTCTGGGCCGGTCTGAACTTGAGGCACGTGTATCTCTCCCACTCCGTGAGGGCTTGCTTCACCATGAACCTTTCTTTCTTGTCTAACAGTAAAACAAAACTTGTTAAAGTGGGCGTTTTATCGGTGTATCCACTATTTTTAAAAACAATAATAATACCATAGATATCTAAATAGAAAGTGGCAATTACACAAAGTACCAAAACCATTAGCATTATACTGTTTTGTTATGCCAAAGTAAAGCGTTCAATACTCGTAGCGCCCCAACTTCCAAACGGAAGGCATAACTCTTGCCAGTCTGCATTACTGGCTGATTTAACCTTTGCGGTTTCCCTCTTTTTCTTGTGTCGAGGCAGTGAATCGCTGCACTGAAAATGCATAGCTGGCCTGGATTTCTAAACACAGATTTCTTAAGGAAATAATGCAAGGCCTAAATCAGCCAGTAATGGAGACTGGCAAGAGTTATGCCTTGCATTGGGAAGTTGGTAGCGCCCTATATAACTCATAACTCTCCCTAAATTCTGATTTCAGTAAAATAGATCAAACGCCTAATTACCCACAAAGCCTTCATATGTCATTGTTAAATTTAAAAAAAGATCTTCAATACATATCCATGACTTCGTCACCACACCAACTTCTAGAATGCCTCTCAAACAGTTCATGATTATGTCTCTTAACTTCAAGTAAAATAGACAAATGAAAAGTAATCTAATTAATCTGAAAAACGTTACTTACCGAAATGTCCATTTGCGAAACTGTATGGCACTTCCGCCCCGGGCCAGCGCAGAACGGGATCGCGCACAGCCTTCCTCTTCTTCCGGCCCGGGTGTCCAGGAGGCCCGCTTATACTGTCGCTGTGAATTAGTAAAAGCGTTATCACTCAATGCTCAAACTCTATCATAAGCAATATGATATGCATTTGTATTGAGCTTTTCCCCTTATAAATGAGCAAGTGACTAATCGGCATACAAATCCTTGACTCTTTGTCTATTTAACAACAAGCAACATTCGGACTGCACAAATTATTCAAAAAAATTCATAATTTAAAATATCATATTTTTTCATGCACTTTCATATAGATAAAACATGAATGAAGGGATTCCCTCGACACAAGCGTCACAGAAGAGTAGCTCTGCCTTAATAAGCAACTCACTGAACCGTTTCATTAGAGTACCACTACCTTATAAGGAAAGCTACTGAACGTATCCTGTTCACCAAACAAGCAATGTGGGGAGACATTCCACCAATGACCATGAGCGAGACATACCCGTCTTTTTATGTACATTCAATTACGATCATTCCTATTGGCTGTATTTCTGTGACGCGTTACAAACATGTATTTATCAACAAAGGAATGTTTAGCCATGACTGAACACTGTAAATCCTAGTGCATCGTTCTGGTTGTATATCTACGTCTTTAGAAATATTATGTATGTTCAAGCACAATAACGTCTACCCACTGCGGCGTTGATTTATCATTTCAAAGTTATTTAAGAAATTTAAGACTTTCACACCTTTCAATAATATGTTTCACAGCAATATAAAACACACACAGTCATCTACATCATTATCAAAACCAAAATCATCATAAGAAAACAACTTACTCACTTCTCCATCAAGTGGAATGTCGTGTATTTTCACAATAAAGAAATTATTATCCATAAAATCTTGTTTATTCCACCTGATGAAGGAGTGAGTATATACTCCATAACGCCCCTAAGAATTCATAATTATCACCAAAATCCCAATCTTCATCATAATCGATGGCACAGTATAAATATAATCTAGCCGTAATAATATTAACAATAATCCTAGTCAATTATTAATCATCTTCATAATCAATATAATCATATGTGCATATCAGCATAAATATCATCATAACCATTATGATTACAATAATCATCATAATCATAATGAATATAACTTTAATTACGTTCGTCTGACCAATATCCTTATCATCACTATCATAACCATCACCATCATCGTCATAACATACATAGAAGTGGGACAGTCACTGAGTCACTGTCATTGAAACCAAACGTTTCAATTTCAGGAACTATTCGCCTATATATATATATATATATTGATCCAGTCAAAACCATCTGATGTTTACTCTTTTCTATATATAACCTTACTTCACGTGAGAAGCAACTCATCTTATTTATATATATATATATATATATATATATATATATATCCATCCTATAAAATCTGATAGGAAAACATGTAAAAGAGTGCCCCTAAAAGAACGTATGCGTAGAAGCGTATGTCAATTTGTTCTTCTAATGTCACGATTGTTAGAATTATTTACATTCTAATCATGTTTTGGGTTAAACAAACATCCCCTTTTCTCCAACTCCCCAACAGGAAAGGTGATTCATCAATGAAGTAGATACATACAGATTAGAAACAGTTCATGCCAACTGTCGAGTCTTTGTGAAATCTGATCTCTCTTAGGAATACGTCTGTTACATCATTCCTAGATATAGTTGGTCGTCCAATTGTCACGCAGATGGAAATACCACTACTCGCTTGAGAGGAAACACATTTCTTCTCAGACGTGTACGTGCTTATGTGTAATAATGTCAGTGAAATGTTGTTATTTAATTGAAACACATATCCTCATGTTTGTCATAAAGCGATTTTGTATAATTACTTAACCGTTTTAACTGACACAATAGAGGCTTTGAATGGCATTACAAGACAAATTAAAGAAACTTCCCAACGCTAGACGTAACCCTTGCCTGTCTCCAATACTGATTTAATCCTTGAAGTAATTACCTCACTTTTCTGTGGACTCTGAGTTATGTCTTGCGTTGGGCATCCTCGGTTACCCATGGTTTTAAATATGCTAAGTAACCATGGGTAACCGAGTATGTGCGTTGGGTGGTTGCACATGAAACTGCTATCGGAACGTAAGCACATGTTATATTCTGATCTGATTCAAATTAGATTTACAAGAGTATTAAGAGAGGGGTGTGAAGGCTGTACACACATTGTGAAACCGAGTAAATAAAATAAAATAAATAAAAGATGAGTGGAGTTACAGGGTTTGCAAGAAATACGAAATGAGAATGCACATTTGAGGAAGTAAAGTTTATCAAAGGTGTCATCGCAGTTTAAGTCAAGCAAAGACATTAATATATATGAGCGCTATAAATGAATTGTGATTATGAAGAATACTCTGAGAAAGTATATTACCTGCTCGGCATCTGATAGAGGCCCAAAAACTGTTCCTGGGTCAGCAACATGTCCAGTTCCGCGAGAACATGTGCACCTGGTGCCAAAATCTTGTTAGCAGCCACTGGAAACAGGAGGAGAAATACGTAAACATGGAATTTAACTTTTAAAAATAGTGAGAAGAAAAATAGAATCTTTGTCTTTGGGACAAACTAAAAGTACGGAAAATTATTTTAAGTAAGTAATTAACCCAATTGTATTTTAAAATTTACCTAAAAGAGGACCCACTTGCACAAACTTTTTTTAGTCTATGGAAATTAGTTCTCAGTCTAATAACCTCTGTGACTTTATGAAAATATACCCTGGAAGGGATGTTAAAGTCAAAGGTTGCCTTCATCTGGCCTATAGGTTCATTGTTTTGAAGAATAAGGGTTATCACGACTCAAAATGTGTAAAATTAAAGAAACTCAAAGTGATCGTTAAATAGAATATTTTTAGAAATTTGGCGCTCAGTATTTGTGACGTATGATTGGCCAGAATATTGTGACTAGGTGTCCTAGTTCATCCAGCGCTAAGAATCTGCCCATCGTAAGGTTGGACATGTTGCTGTAACCTTGTGCGTAAAGTGGCTTCAAATGTGATACTCCAAAGGGAGTTGAGATTGAAATAAGAGATACATAAGAAGAGTGACATTGAGAGTGACATCTAGTGATCTAGGGAGAGGTCAATTAAATCAAACCATATTTGAACAGTAGAGCTCACTATACCAAGTTTATATTTATATAATATATACATGCATATATCTGACCAACGCTGTCCCCGAGATCCCGACAATGAGCCCCGGGGACGAGATTGACGACCTACCGTCCACTCCTCCAAGTTGGCTGATGAGGATCTGGTCTATTGTGAGGTTTGTAGGTGGGTCCAGCGTTTTGAAGGTACCTGGATCCGGGTACATCTTCTTACGGGTGGACCCTCCGCTTGGTCTAGCCTCACATCCAGTCAGGAGACAGAGCTGGAAATATGTGTGTAGGTCATGGTGTGTTACATAAGATACGTGGATGTTCGTGCTACTTCTTATAGTAAACATAGATATGTCATATATGTCATGTGTGAACATGTGTACATAACAGCTTTGAAAAATAACTTTCCTCATAACATGATTGTGATTTACATTTTCTGTCGTTTTGTTTCAAATAAATTGAACCTTTCACAAGAACAAAACGTATTATGTTTAGGGCTTCTTATGCATTAAATGCAGGGTAAGATACACAACAATATAATATAGAAAGTTGATGTCGTGTTTCTTTACATGACACGAACTACACATAGACATTTCATCATATGTTATCACAACTCATAGAATACAATTCATAGACTGAATACAAAAGTAAATTTCATTATATTGGGTTACGTGTAATATCGAACAGTTAACCGAGAAATGCTAACATGTTTAGAGAATTAGTTTTCGTTTATGTAATATCTGATTATAACAGATAACTCCTATACATGTTTAGAGAATTATACTTGGGTTCATGTTCTATCTAATTATCACAGAGAACTCCAACATGTTTAGGGAATTATATTTGATTTGATGTTCTATCTAATTATCACAGAGAACTCCAACATGTTTAGGGAATTATATTTGATTTGATGTTCTATCTAATTATCACAGAGAACTCCAACATGTTAAGGGAATTATATTTGATTTGATGTTCTATCTAATTATCACAGAGAACTCCAATATGTTTAGGGAATTATATTTGATTTTATGTTCTATCTAATTATCACAGAGAACTCCTATACATGTTTAGAGAATTTTATTTGATTTCATGTTATATCTATCACAGAAAACTCTTACACATGTTTAGAGAATTATATTTGATTTCATGTTATATCAAATATTTCAAAGGGACGACGTGAATGGGTTTAGAAAAACAAATGTGGTATCATGATGTCGCAGAAATATTCACAGAGACAACTATTTACACGAGTAGAGAATTATAATTGCTGTCGTATGTCAAATGTCATTTTCAAAGAGACCGCATATTAAGCGAACATTAGTTGGTGCCATGATGTATCAGAACAATTCACAGAGAAATACTTCGTACATTTAAGAGACTCACATGGGTGTCTTGTGTATGTACGATATAATAAAAAAAATAAAATAACATTTATAAATTACATTGAGAACAGTTCACATTTACTACAGTGGAGGAGTCAACACGGAGCACTTAATACTGTTATGGTTGGTGCGACCCTGTTCGAAGTTGTGTTTCCGCCACAGCTCGTGTTACCTCTTAGCGAGTCCGCTTTCAAGGAATACAGTTCCTTTCAGTGACAATTGTCAAGTTTTCATGACAATGACCTCTGGTCATTTTAACCTTTTTCATATAGAAAACAAACTGAATTTATCTTGGTATATGTGACGGGTTATGAGTCTATGCATACCATATATAAAATCTGTTTTCATTTCATATATACTTGTTTTATCGTCATATGATCTCAGATCACTCATACATTTCTTTTATATGGAGTTGAATTTTTAGTATGAAAATAGCATTGTTTATATGCCTTTATGATACTAGAGAGTAGTTCATCAACGCTATCTGCAATGGTATCATCACCAGAAGTTATTAACGTAATAAAAAGTGCTCGATCGATTCGTTTGTTACGTTTGAAACACGGGTGAATATTGCTTCTATTAAGGGTTATACAATTCAAAATGTCCGAAAGTTCGTTTACATGTTTGAAAAACGGGTGAACATTGCACCTATTAAGGGTTATACAATTCAAGATGTCCGAAAGTTAGTTTATGTTTGAAAAACGGGTGAACATTGCATCTATTAAGTGTTATACAATTCAAAATGTCCGAAATCTCGTTTACATGTTTATTTATGTTAGATGTCTAGAATACGTAAATACCATATTAAAACCAAAATATGACAAATAACTTTTAAAAAATTACTCATAATTGATCAGGTAGACAGATAACTTTTGCAAAAATTAAACGTCGACTATGCAGGATGAATTTTGAACGAACAGTTCATTTCATTGAAACAAGTCAATTGTTTATCTATTTATTTCAATTCAACAATTGTGGAAATAACATGATGATAATAGGCAAGTAGATATTTAAATATAAACATTTATACATATTAAATCAACGATAGTATGTGTTTAAACACTCACCCCCATTGCACCAAAGACCAGTTTCAATGTTGTCATTTTAAATCTTTAAACTAATAGTTCTTGTTTCCGAGTCGTTATTAATGTTTACAATATGTCGGTAGAATGACAGCCTTCCCACATCCCTGCCTATTTATCCCTCCGCCAACAACGGGGGAAGAGTGGCCCACTTTTCTCACCGCATGGAGCGGAACAGAACGAGTCATAGACCCAAAATAGAAATAAAGCTCCCCACTTTGCGTGCTACAGGTTGTATCATGACTACCATGAAAAGCGACACCGCGTCGTTGTGAGGAGTATATTCAAATTGTGACGTCACAAACCATGTTCCATTCACAAATTGTCACACTGTATTGTTATGACACACGTATGCCCTTGTATGTACATCTTTTGAATAATAATAGATAATAATCGGGATGGAATGTTTTGTTGCTTTTATTGATAAAATCTATAAGATCCAATCTTTAGGTTTATGGGTATGACATCACGTATTCAATTTAGGAATAATGCTCCTGTCATGAAATCCACCCACATGCTACCTGTGATACCTGACCCGGGATTGTCATTAAATAATCGAAGGAAGTGGAATACTCATCAACGGTCATGATCTCAGATATATAGTTTCCAGTGTGTCATCCTATAACGGAAAACGAGCCATACTTGATACGCAGTTCTTATACTTTAGTTGATTATCGTGTCATTGCTGGGAAAATAATACAAACATCGGAAATCGTTTCATTAATATGTTATCTCCTTTACTGAAATGACACATGCAATGGCATGTAAAAAAAATCCTAAGAATATGTACATGTGCAAGTACTGGTTTTTCATCCGATTCCTACGCACGGGAATTAACATTACTGGCTCATTTCAACCTTGCTGTATTTCGTCAACATTTCAGTGCCAGTGTGCACCTGGACTTGGTAGAGCTATCATAAATCTTTGTTTCAGAAAAAGCGAAGAAATGCAGCAAAAATAGTTAGACTTTAGCGTGTTCTGTCTTGCGAGTTACGTTGGGTATATCGTGACACAACAATTAGCTGTAACTAATTTAGTGTTTTGAGATGTATTCTGTTCGAAATAACATGACATACGAACATGAACGGGTTATGAGGAATTGTAAAGTTGTTTTGTTATCAACTTTACAATTTGCAATTATATCAGAAATATGATAACGCATTATATCCCTTCTGTATAATTCTGATTCTGATTCTGAACAATCTCAATAAAATCAGATCGTAAGTGTGCTGCATACCTATGTACTTAGTAGGGTATAGTTGCGAACTGATGTTATTGAGATTTAATTCCGAATGATCTGTGTTTATTTGATGATGTACCTTTTATATTAAAGCGCAAATCGGTTGCACAGAAACAAATTTTCAGCGCACTTCCTTCGCGTATAGGGGAAAATGGCAATGCAACTCCTCGTGTGTGCCGGAGATGAGGGACATGCTAAATTTGGATCTGACTGTTGACATCCTTAGACGTCACATTAACCACCAACATCAACTAACAATTTAAATGTTATTGTATATATAATCGAGGTATTAAGAATTAATCATGTTTTAAATGACACCAGTACACACCACATATAACACAATTCCCTTTCTATCAACCTATGTTATTAGCATAATTGCTACTTATGTATTAACTATTATATCACCTGACGGGACAACACAGCGAAATAAAATTTAAAAAATTATGAAAGTTACGTCAATATGTAGGATATATACATGTATATATATATATATATATATATATATATATATATATATATATATATATATATATATATATATATATATATATATATATATATATATATATATATATATATATATATATATATATATATATATGTGTTTGTTTGTTTTCCTGGAATGCGGGGATTTAATCAAAACAGTTTTCAACACCGTAACTCTACACTGTGCGAATCATTTTTCAAAGGGTCGATTAAACATTGGAGTAAATTGAGAAAGGTCACATCAAGGTTTTTAGAGTTTTATCTTCTTTTCATGTTTCACATTCCTAAGGATTTACTTATTTTCAAGTGTGTGAAACATTTTTCGCAGTCATATTCTATTCAGCATTAAACATTTCGACTAAATTATGCATGAAATGCTCAGCTTATATTGTTATTCCAAGAAAAAAATACTGAGAAATATTGGAGATGGAGACATTGTTTCTACTTCTTGGTTTTGCATTTACTATTTCTTTTGTTACCACAAAATAAATATTCCTAATTGCCGCTGATCATTCGCAAGCACACAATAAAAGCAAGGGGAATAAATCATGTGTCTATCTCTGTCTACACCAGAGCAAGGAAAATATTAATATCAAGAAGTGTGTTCACCAGGGTGACTCTCTTAGTCCAGTAAATAACTGGCTGGTCTTGTCTGTCTGTGATGCCCTATTTAACAGGAAACCAGTGGTAAATATTTAATTACTTTGAATACATAAAAATAGTATTTATGAAAAGAAGGAAGTCTGAATAACAACTTCTTTTCGGATATGCTTACAGTTTCATCAGGTGGAATATAGGTTATAGAAAGGTAGCATTTTTAAAATTTGAGATAACACTACCTTCAATTGCAATAGAACGAATTCGTGTGCTTTGTCGGGCCGAGTCCTCAAAGAAAGGCAACTATCGCAAGCATCGACAGTACCGACAGCTTACCACACGACGTGTTGGTACGGTCAGTGCTGGCTATAGTTGCCTTTCTCTGAGGGTGTGGGTTCGAATCCTGCAAAGGACTCGGTCCAAAAAAGTACAAGAATTTGATCCAATTGTAACAATTTTAGATGTGTTCACTAATTAAATGGCATGAATTTCTATAGAAAGGTTGGTTACATTTATACAGAATATTAACAATTGTGAGGAAACTTAATCAAGGAGATTAAAATACATGAGGAGTTATAGAACGAGGCCTAGGATCAAAAACACCAGTTGGTCTTTGCATACAAACACGAGAGAGGGTAAATACTCGATTGATAAAACAGATACATTTCAAAAGTAGACGATTTCGCTAGATGCTAGAAATATAGCCTACTTGAAAAATGTTCAAATTTTTCTAATTGAATTACGGAAAGAATTACCAAGTGAAAGCAAAGGTATTTTCATTGTAAAAAAAATTGTATAAGGAAATCGATCATCCAAACCCATTACAAATGGTTCAACTATATACGTTCAATAGTGACTCTTGGAAAAGTAAGACATATACTTCCACATGTTCAGTAGATATGTCCCAAAATGTAAAACAGACAAGATATGAGATATGATTCTAAAGGCAATAAATTTAACCCAACTCAAATACGCCTCGTGAAGTTTATTTCAATAATCATCCGGATATTCTAAATTCCAATGCTCTCAGACTGGTGCCATCGACTATCTTATATGTTTCGCTAAAGAAAAGGTTGACAAATCTAATTTTGACTCCTTAGTTACTACATATTTACGTTAACGCTGACACTTTTGATTTTCTTCTCATTTCAGACAACAGAGGCCTCGCACAAAGGTGACTATTAACTCCCATCACACAAAGAACATTCTACCATGACATTTTAAAATCCTTGTTTTTGATTGGTTTATTTTATGGTCGAACGGCGGTTCGAACACGATTTTTGTGAACGGCGATTTACCGCGTTTGGATACATAGTGACGTAAGATTCTAGGCCAAGCTATGTCATTGAAATAAACATGCGTAAATCAGTTATCTTCACTTTACGGTTTCCATCATGTTTTCCTACTACGCAATTTTATCTGTGTATCTGTTTTTGAAAATAATTCTAATTAGGACCGATGTTTTAAACAGTGAAACTACAGTAGTCGATCGAGACCGCGATAAGCCGTGAACGAACCGGTTTCGGTTCGGATACAATGACATCATAAGCTCAATCAGTTATGATGTCACAGGAAAGGGTCGCGTCAATTTGACAAGTGGTGGAGGAAAGTTTCAAGGCGGAGAAACCTTAAGATTTACAAACCTGTATGTTCTATTTGATTAAAATCTATGTTGCACTTAATCATCATATTTGAATATGAATGAAGTTTTAATTTCACTATTTATTCAATTTCTACCGCATCGAAAACAACGGAAATATGATGCGTCATACCTGAAGAAAAATGAGTTCAACCGACTACCGCATCACTCAGTTCACGCAATGTCAAAGAAACACGTTTCAGTAAAATACGCTGATAACTCGTCATGGTAGAATGGAGATAAACCTACTGTGTTTTTAACTTTTTGTGAGTCTAACGTAGATTCGATACCTCTTTTTATCATTCGAAGCCTCACGCTGACGCGTTCGGCTCCGAATGATAAAAATCGGTATCGAATCTACGATAGAGTCACAAAAAGTTAAAAACACAGTAGGTTTATCTCCTTATTATAACATTCTTACGATGTATCCCGTAGTTTCCGATAGAAAGCGGAACAAACATTTTCCTTTTTAAACATAGCTGCCTATACTATACGAAAATAAATTTTACAAATGAATGAATCATGTAACCTTTTGTATGAAGCACGAGCAAGAAATTGGATTGTTGTATGAACGGTTTTGATAATATTCTGTTACTTGAAAGTTGAGTAGACAAACTTACATCATACTTTGGCTCACATACATACATACATACATAAACTACCGGGCAAAAGAAAGTACTCACCTCAGTTGATTTTATCATATGTATGATTTTCAATTGCAAATATATCAAGTTTTCGATGTCATAATCCAAAACTGATAAGTACAGGTGTTTAGTTAGCAGTGAAAGAATACTTCTACATGTTTTTTGATTATTTTTTTAAAAATGAAATTTTAAGTTAAATTTTGTTTTTAAATTATTGTTGATGATACATAACTGTTCATCGATATATAAGACATATCCTATGTGAAAATAAATAAATGTGCCTGATTCTGCACACATTTAAAACATTTTAAACAGGGCAGGGGTCATGTTGGTGAAAATTTCATTCTTAACCCTGTCTTCATTACAAAAAGATATTTGAACTAAAGTCACCAACAAAGTCATTCAAACTACTGCAGATAAGTATTATTGTATCGTGTCATAGTCAAATACATCTGATTTCTTTTAAATATTGAATTAATCGAAATAAACTTAGGTGAAAACTTTCTTTTGCCCGGTAGTTTACATACATACATACTTACATACATACTTACATAATACCTACATACACAAATGTACATACATACACACATACATACATAAGTACGTACATAATGTACATGCACAAATGCATACATACAGTATATATTCAAACATACAGACATGCATACAATCATATATGTCCATGTAATTATACATACATCTGCATACATATATACACACATATTAAATACATACAAAACACTCAACTCTCGTCGTTATGCATATTAATTCTTGCCATTCAATCTTCCAGCAGAACCCTCAACTCACAAGAAGTGTATTCTCATGGTTCCCTACAGTACAAGGAAACCCGAATCGTCTATCATGTATTTTACTGGGAATAGATCATTCATCGAGTCTAAGACAAGGTTTAAGAGAACCTTGTCAGTGACGTACGGCGCACCATGGAAGGGACTCATCGCGGATATCGATGGCAAGCTGTACATCTTCAAAGACGGACATCCACGCCTGGTGAAAGACGTCCCTATGGTGTACGGGGTCGCCACAGACGGTCACACCAAGAGGGTATTCCTCTGTGTCAGTGACCACTCCGGCCAGAAATGTATCGGTATGCTGCGGTCAACTAACATCTTCGTGTTGTTATATTGCTTCTCTGAGAAGACGATAAACGCATTCAATGAAATAACACTTAATCCCGAGTATCGGCTCATATACGTTGCAACGGATACCACAATCTATAGCATAACTTACGGAGGCAAAGGATTGAAGGTGCTGGGAAAACAGAAGGACGCAAGTTGCTTGACGTTTTACCGTTGAGGAGAAAACCATGTATAAATTTAGAGTGAATCCGTTTAAAGAGTTGAAGCGGGCCCGTTTTATGCAGCAAATCGGCTTTTTCTTAGTCGATGATGATTATTTACTAATAAACATAAAGCGGTTAGGTAAACTAATCCTTGCTGACAAGCATAGTCTGACTGTACGGGAAACCCTGAAAGTAAAAACAAAACCATTCCTCTATATGTTAGTAGCCGTGAAATCGTAAACTCACTAAAAATTGATAATGTAATTTGGTCGGTCAAATAAGGAAATTAGCAAGCTACAAATTATAAATGACAATCTCGTTGATTGTTTTCAATGGGTATTGCAACAAACAAACATTCTGGACATGACAATGATATAAATTTTGTGAATACGTTGTGTCCCAGTCGATAACTAGTCGACAGAAAATCCGGAAATCCGATTGATTTGCAGGAAAGTCAAAAGCATTGCTGGAATAGTGTTAGGTTGTTAAGCGGAGGACACTAGTTTATATATCGCCATGGCAACACCTTCTTTTGAACATCATATTATTGTATTGACGGTCAAATGACCCATTTGCCAGATAAAATATACTTGCATGCTGAATAACACGACTTAAGTGTTTAGATCGCCCATCTACCATCGAGTAACACGCACAAATCATGTCTTTTCTGTGTCTACAATGTAATACACTTGATAATAAAAGCTTTGACACAATAGTAACAATTGTTTGTTTTTCCCTGTTTTGTTATCCATTCATGAGGTGTTTATTCAGGTATTGTTTGTGTATGCTGAATGAATCAGTTACAAAAAACCCTCGATGTTCATACCATGAATGTTTTTTTAAAAAATAAAATCAATCTCAGTTATTCAAAACTTGCATATGCCCCATGGTCATAACCTTGATATCAGATGTTCATGACATAAATCCCTGATTTTTCATAACCTTGATATCAGATGTTCATGACATAAATCCCTGATTTTTCATAACCTTGATATCAGATGTTCATGACATAAATCCCTGATTTTTCATAACCTTGATATCAGATGTTCATGACATAAATCCCTGATTTTTCATAACCTTGATATCAGATGTTCATGACAAAAATCCCTGATTTTTCATAACCTTGATATCAAATGTTCATGACATAAATCCCTGATTTTCATAACCTTGATATCAGATGTTCATGACATAAATCCCTGATTTTTCATAACCTTGATATCAGATGTTCATGACATAAATCCCTGATTTTCATAACCTTGATATCAGATGTTCATGACATACATCCCTGATTTCTCATAACCTTAATATCAGATGTTCATTCCGTGGATATTAACAACCTAAATGCTAAGTTTCCATGAGCTAAATGCCAGATCGCGATGTTTATGATCTGAATAGCAGATGTTCATACCATGACTATTAATAATGTAAACGCTTTGCAGCAGATGTTCATAGAATAAACACTTGTTCATAATCGAATTATCTGATGTTCACATAAGAATAACTTGAACATGAATGTTCATCGTTAAATATGCGATGTTCATAAACTTAATATCATCGTTAAAATTTTGCATATCGAATATTCATGCCATGAACACCCGCTGTTCGTAAACGAAAAACCCCAATGATAATGACTTGGTGTTCAAAGCGTGAATATGTAATGTACCTGATACAATGAATACACGATGAGTTCACAACTGAAAACCAACTATATATACCATGAATATCCGAAGTCGACTTCCCCTCTACAAGTGTTCCTAACAGTCACATCAAATAATGATGCTACGAACTCACTTTTCAACTTACAAAATAAACCTCAAAAGGCAGTGTTCATAATCGCAATACGCGAAGTTCATAATCTCAATATCTAATGTTCATAATCTCAATATGCAGTGTTCATAACATCAAAAGGTATATTAGCTTCAAAGCCGCGATAAAGTTAATGAAACAAGGCGAAGGTGAAATTACCTTTTATTGGCATATTCATATCGTTTGACCTTTTTCAATTGAAAAACATAACAGAGCAAACTATTACAATTGATATTTTTAGCATGAAACAAAGCATAATTCGCACAATTGTAGCACTGTGCTGAACTAGACCACACACGCTGCAATGCTATGCACTGAAACTGGCAACTGAGGGTGCCTAGAAACAAAGGTCCCCTACCTCTTTAAGGCATTATGTTATTTGGATGAACTTTAGAATAAAGAAACCGTTAGAAAATGGCGACTTGGTGAGCAGCCTTCGCAAGGACGCAAGCAGGGGACAGAGATACATTTTCCCAAAAACTGATGACGAATTTATCAATAAACGTGGCACTTCATTGGCGTTTACAAAACATATTATTTCAAATTGTTTAGTGCAGTGCCTATTGAAGAGTCGACATGTAATTGCTTCCTTGCTGATTCACCTACTTCAGATTCCGATGTTTCGGACTGCCTTGAAGGTGAAATTACTGAAGATGAAATTTAAAGAAAAATCTCTATGGGCTTACTAAGGAATTTTATGTTTCTACCTTTCATATTCTTGGTGATGTCTTACACCGTGCATCAATCAATGTTTTCAACAGATATCTCTACCCGAATCGTCTAAACATTCCTATATTACACTTCTCTTTAAGGATTTCAATAATTCCTCAGAGGTTAAGAACTGACGTCAAATCTTTTTATTAAATATTCATGTCACAATCATTTCTAAATGACTGTGCACACAATAAGTTAATGTTATTGGGAAACTAGTTCACTTGGACCAAACCTGTGTAGTACCTGGTTTCAGTGGGGTAACGCATACATTGTGTTGCTACTGAGTAACCATGATTATCACAATGCAGTGAAACTTATATGAAGGTCAATCTTTAGTCTGTCATTTTTGAAAGAACACATATAATACATGATAAACTAAGTGATCGAAATGAGCTCATTGTATCAACGACTGATGTAGTCAAAACCACCTGATTGAAATAAATTATCATTATCTGAAATAAATTTATGCAAAAAAGGTTTTGATGGATTGAGCTTCAATGGCTATGCTGATGACAATAAATCTTATATTGGTGTCAAACATGGATGTGTTCATGTGTTCTCCGCAAAGCACTATCCTCTGAAGTTCCACCACTATCCGTCGTGAAGTTTGCTTCTATTCTATTGAGAACATTGGCAAGATCTGGCATTACATGGATACAGACACAGCCAAGTTTCTTGTGCATCTCCAGACTTGACCATGGCAATACTGTTGGAGATGTTTTTTCTTGGCAACATCCAGTCTCTACAGAACAGATCAGGAAGTAACACATCACCCCAGGTTAAAATGTACTGTATTGGCTAGCAGTAAAACAGCGAGTTCAAACTGTTAACCATCACCTACCAGGCTCTGTATGATCCACCATATCCCTGGTACCTTGAGCATGTGCTTTCATTCCACATTTCATGCAGAAGTCTCCGATGATCCCAATAGAGAAGGCCTAACCGTGTCTCAAATTAAATTAAAGTCAGAAACAACAAAGAGATCGTTCTGTATATCAGCTACCAGCAAGTGGAAAAATTCTACCCATGGCTTATCAGACTTGCCAATATGAAGTATATGCACGTCAGTTAACTCTATTTTGCAAAAGCAGAGCAGTCCAGAAATTAACGATGTCGCCTTCAACTGTTCCGCCACAGGCACAAGACAACCTTCAACTGTTCCGCCACAGTCACAAGACAACTAAACATTAAACTCAAGAACTTACTCTTGACCTGTGACTTTGAATGTTTTACATGTCACAAGTATTCACAGGGGGTATAATTAACAAATTATTAATTTGAGTTCTTAAAACCTATTTCTGACTTCAAAACTTGATCAAAGGGTTCTCGTGGCTGTAACCCATAACTAGTAACCCTGACCTTTGAATTTCAAGGTCATACAATCAATGATCACGTTTCATTGTGTATAACAATCATGGTGGTACTATATGGTAGTGCGCATGCGTTAGCAGTGGGCGTTGGTGAAAACCGTCTCCGACAATTATGTCAATTAAATCGTTAAAAAGCAACGCTGTACATTGAAAAGTGTTTACAAGAAGATGGGAGACACCTTAGAACAATGGAGAGCCAGGACAGGGGTATTCCGCCAACCTAGAGGTATAAAACAAGTTTGGAAAGTCTGTCCTTACAATCCGTCTTCAAAATGGACCGCCATTACAGGCATAGCTTATCGGCTGTTGTTGAGCTTCACGGTGTTATCGACGGTCAGGACGTTAGGTAACTGTCTCGCTAACTCATGTATCTCATTCCATGGCATATTGTTAAGTTTAACAATTTAAAGGTGTCGGAATACTTTGATTCTATGAGTGGAGTTCGGCAAGGCTGCATTTTAAGTCCTTTATTATTTGCTTTGTTTGTTAATCAGTTATATACTGAAATAATTACTATTGGAGACAGGGGCGTATTTATTGATTCAGAGTTCATGGAATTGTATTTGCTACTGTATGCAGATGATTTATGTTTGTTTGGAGATTCTGTCATTAGTCTTCAGAGAAAGATCAATGTATTATATAAGTTTTGTAAGAAATGGGGTTTGTCTGTAATTTTCAGAAAACAGAGGTTTTAGTCTTTAGGAATGGTGGTAAATTGAGACGGTATGAATCATGGTACTTTGGTAACCATAAGTTAGCCATTTCTTCATACTATACTTATTTGGGTTTATTTTTTCAAATAGACTCTCATGGTCGAAATCCGTCCAAAATCTGGTAAATAAAGCGAATAATGCTTTGTCCTCAGTTAAGGGTTTTGGTAGGAGATTAAACAATGTTTCCCCAGCTATTTTGTTTAAGATCTTTGATACTCAGATAAAGCCTATCATTTTGTATGCTTCAGAGATATGGGGTTTTCAGCAATGGCATGTTGTTGAACAGTTTCATATTAGATTTTGCAAGTATGTGTTTGGTGTAAGTTATAAATGCTCTAACGCTGCTGTATTGGCTGAATGTGGTAGAAACTATATTTTTGTTGATACCTTATTACGTGTTGTAAAGTATTGGTTTAAACTTTTACATTTTCCTAGGGATAGATATCCGAAACAGTGTTATATTATGTTACACGCCTTTGACAATGTTGATAGGAAAACTTGGGTATATTTTGTTCGGAATATTCTCTTCAAGTATGGTTTTGGTTTTGTGTGGGAAGCTCAAGGTGTTGGTAATGATGAGCAATTTTTTAAAGAATTTCATGTAAGAATCAGTGACTGTCACAAGCAATTAATATTTCGGAAATGCACAAATGTGCATCGCTAGATCTTTATTCAAATATCAAAACTGTATTTTGTATGGAACCTTATTGATCTTTTGTGAAATCTAAAGATGCCAGGCGCAGAATAACAATGCACTTCCAATATACAAAAATACCGGTAGAGTTGATGGACTTCCAAGGCACCAACGACTTTGTTATATTTGTAATGATAACTTTGTAGAAAATGAATTTCATTTTCTATTAGAATGTAAAGTTTATCATGATTTGCGCTGTAAATATTTCAAAACATTACCTTATCATAGTGATCAGCAATACTTTTTAAATATTTTACAATGTACAAAGTCTTCAATAACAACAAACTGTTCTAATTACATAAAGGAAGCATTGTTACTGCGAACTCACTACACATGACTGTCAATTGCCACTACCATGTAATCACATGTTGTTTATTTTGTATTGTACGTGGGCCTAAGGCCTTTTTACGAAATAAACTTGATTGATTGACAATCATGTAATGATTCAAAGCACAAAACTGTTCAAGATCTTGAATGTGAACATGTCAAATAAATTTCCTAGGGGTATATTCAACAACTTGTTAATATGAGTTCCTAAAACCTATTTCTGTTTTCAAACTTTTATCAAAGTTTGAAATTGGCCTTAACCCATATCTTGTGACCTTGACCTTTGATTTTCAAGGTCACACAATCAATTATCACTTTTCATTGTTTTAAAAATCAGGAAATGATTCAAAGTGTTAATCGTTGAAATAAAGCATATTCGCAAAATCATGCTTAAATCATGACCTCATTGTGACCTTGACCTATGACGGATTTTAGCCAAAATGTTTTCAAATCTTGGCAAATCTCCATAGTTGATATATTCCCCAGGGGTATAAGTATGAAGTTATGTATATGAGTTCCTAAAAAGTTACATCTCAAACAAAACGCGGCGACAGCGGTAGAAACTGAACAAAAACTGATAGCAGCCCATGACACTACTAGGTATATTTAATTCATGGAGGAAATTCAAGTTGACTATGTTAAGCGGACGCTTCATTTGATTATTTATGTGGAGTTGTGTCCAACACCACAAAGCAGATACTTGACAATTCTGCGTCCTGTATGTGATTTACGAGTAAACTTTTTATCTGTTTTTAAATCAAACTTCATAAAAAGAGCATCGAAAAAAGTGATGTACAACTGATTTTCAATTATCAAAATGGAAATGGGAAAGGACGAGTATGGTAAGGACAAAGATATTGTTTTAGTTTTACGCGTTGTCAAAGACAAAATCTTTAGTTCCGCTTTGGAAAGGTAATTCAGTTCATCTCTTATTTTATCATAGAAAAATGTCACCAATGCCTGTGCCGCTGCCAAATGAGCGTAATTCCCTTGTCCATTGTAACTGACTTTACTGATGTAGGATCCGGATGCGAAATATACTAGTGATCTATTCGAGTCCACTGTTACATAATTGAAGACCTTGGTCGTACAGTAAAAGGAGTGTTTCATCCTTCCTTCCGTGGTTGCTGTACTGAGACAGTATCTGGACCGATATGTGGAAGATATAATAAGTAATTGCCTTTCTTGATCCACGGCAAGAATGTCTTTAGTTCGTAGGCCGGTGACAAGGGTAGGATCAGGTCTGTTGAGGGACGTGTAATACACCAAGGACTTGGCTGAGAAGTAGAGAGTCTGTGTAGAATACATGAAACATACTGCTGAAATCTTATAAGTTAATATGTCAAAGGGTTTTACTCTCATGTTGTTGTTTCTTGCCACAGGGATCACTTTGACAGACGAGACGCTATATTGGTTGTAAGGTATCTGTAGAATGTACTGAGTTCGATCCTTGGATGTTCTCGTGGGATCAGAACCTGAAATCACACAATGTTTCATTTGTTTACCTTCTGTGTGTCATGTAGTTTACATTCAAATTCTGTTCACATAATAAGTCAGCCCTTTTGACATTGATATAGAGGTGTGATATTATATCACTGTTTTCAGTTCATCTAATAAAACTCCTTATTGGCCTGTTTGCTTCAAAGCTCTTTGGTTCACCAATTTACATTACAAAATATGTATTATAGAGACAATTATCCAGAACTCCAGAATTATGCAGTCATATTGAAAGTATATGAACACCAAATACCTATCAATACTAGCTCTTAACGTGTTAAACAGTTTGAAAGAACTTAATGATGACGTACAAGTGAAATGTCATCAAATAAATACATAAATTTGATGATGTTTTCAAAATCAATAAAAGCCATACCTTTCTCAATTTCCTTCTCACCAGACGTTTTCGTCTGAAAAGAAAACCATTTAAACTTTATGGACTTATAAACAAAACATCAAACATGAATTTACTTTATATATTGCACTCTATATCGTTCAGAAAACAATATGTAACTTTGAGGTGATTTGGGTAACTAAACCCCACTTTCAAGAGTTTTAGGCCAGGCCTACAATACAAACGGCATACAAATCAACCAAACGCTCAACAAATCGCCTACCAAAATGGCGACACAGCAACAAGACAAAGTAAAAGGAAGTGCAACTTTGTGTTATTCATTCTGCTTGGTTATTAAAGATTACAAAGTTTTCGATGTGTATTTGTTTTTGTATACAATTAATTAATTATCGTATTTTGCAATTTATTACAATATTTTGTTGCCTATGATAACTATCAAGATTTACCAAATTGATTTTACCAATGAAGTCAACCTGAATATTTATATATATATAAAAATTAATTGTATTAAAAATATTCAAAATATCATAGAATAATAATAACTGGTTTTTCTTGATTACGTTGCTCGAATTTTAGTCCTTTAAGTCTTAGGTACATAGCTATAGCTTCCAAAGTTTACCCAAAAGTCAAACAACAAATCCCATTTGATTGATCTTGGTACCAAACTGTGCGGAATCGCAAGCCTGAGAATGACATGTAAGGACATAAATCTGAAGTTTATTCGGTTAGGAGTTTGTGCGCTATATTTCGACTCCAAATGTAGAAGATAAGAGTCGTAGTGTAAGAAGACAACATTACCTTTTACTTTGTCTTGTTGCCGAGCCACCATTTTGCTAGCCAATTTGTTGACCATTCCGTTGATTTGTGGTCCGTTTTGCGACCAAACGTCCCTTTCAAGCGATTTCTCGCCCGTTTTAGAGGATATGCAATCAGTTTTAGAGGATGTGGATTTAGTTTTAGAGGATATGAATTCAGTTTTCGAGGACTGAATTCAGTTTAAGAAGGTTTGTCGTACTTTGGATTTGTGATCTGATTTAGGGCATATTAGATTTATGTGCCGTTTGTATGGTAACCCTGTTGGTAAACCATGGTGGCTGGTGGTATTGCAGGGGAAATACTAGCACCATTGTGACTTTATATTCATGGCAATGAAACTTGCAATATCGACAGGACTAGCAAATGATATGTGTACTGCATTGAAATTCATTGTTGCATTGCACCCAAACCTAGCTGCATTAAGAACAGTTTTCTACATTAGACCTAGTTGCCGATCCATTTGTGATATTTGAAACCTGTCCTTTTGCTTGAAGTCGAACACCATTACCACTGCGCTATAACGCCCTAAACCGTTAAGCAGTTGTGATCGAGGTTAACTTGTAGGGGCCTGAAGACGGACTATGCCCTGCCCCTGGCTGAAATTAGAAGCCATCAGATGATGTGGATACCTGACAGTATTAAACAGGCAATGAAAAGAGTATGTTGTCGTTGTCGTTGTGTTACTCTCATTGAGATGATTTATTTTGTGAGTTGTCTGCACTTTAATAATGTTCCAACTGGTAACTTGTCAACATTAGGAGGTAAAGCTGTTCCAATTCCCTCCTCTAATTGAGTGAGTGAATTACTGTTTAACGTCACTTGTACAGTATTGCATCAGACTCCCAAAAAGATGAACTGCACTCAAACATGGACATTTTACTCAGCTATTCATGATTTCAGACGGTTGTATTATCTTAGATTTGTAAGCACTTTGAGTATGCACAGGATATAAGTATACACCAGCAATATTTTTTACAAACCTTCAAACTTGATATTGGACAGCGAAGCCAAGTTTTGAATTGAAACGGGTCCAATTCATCACCCTGCCGACCACACTTCTGAATCTTCAAGTTATGATGTTGACCTTCATTGAAACACGTGTAGATACAGGATTCTGTTTCCAATACCTTGTTAGTGATGTTAGCAATGATAAAGATGAACTTGTCGTTGTTGCCTTCGATGAGCGGTAACGATATGATAAACAGGACAAGAAACATGTTACCCTCTTTTGAATGAAATGCGTTCTGTTCACAGGAGCTGTTATTCCATAACACTATTTTCAAACTGGTAGCGTGAGAATTGGCTGTTATATTTGTTCCCATTGTGGAAATACGTACATCTAAAGTATGTCATGATTAATTAATAAACTTACACTAATTCACTAGTATGATTTGAAAAGATAAAGTTTTCCTATTTGTATAATCCACGTTTCTATCGCTTGATTGTTGTTGTGCATTACCTCAGATGAAAACATATTTTCAATTATTTTAGTGTTAATTTTAATAAATAATAAAACATATTTATTGAAAGATTTTACACAAGGTAACATATACTTACATATAAATATAACAATCAGTAATGTGTTTCACCTGGATTGTGCAGTAAGCGTGTATTAATAACATAGATGTGTGAACAGGAATGTCATCTCGAATTTCGTTTATTATTAGATTATATATTTGAGATAAAATATAGAAAAAACATCTTGTTTAATGTTATTGCAGCCAGGTATTGGCACTCGTCGTGAAGACATGGCTAAACACACACAAACTTTGACCTAACTTTAAATCATTTGCCAAATGACAGCACTATTCAATGTTTAAATGTCATAACTATACAAAGGTGTTGTTTATAACCCCAATTCCAATTTTTGAAATGTTGCGTCTCCAACTTTTGAACTGTTTCTACCCTATGTTCAACATCCCAATGCACTCTTGCCAGTCTCCATTAAATACTGCAAGGCCTAAATCAGTCAGTAATGGAGACTGGCTAGAGTTATCATTTGCGTTTGGAAGTTGCCATATGTTATAAGGAATACAATTACAATACAAAAAAACAATCATAATTGCCAAAGAGAAAGCATTTCCCAGTTTCTTGCTCGTTGACTGCTGTGACCTCTATCATTTTGTTCTCAAACTCAAAGGTTCACCTCTCAAAAAAGCATAAGTTGCAAAGAGGTATTAATAGTTTCGAATTTAAAAAAAAAAAAAAAATTTGATGAACATTCAACATTTATTTTCTATAGCTTAAAGACCATTCCATGCTTCGATTACTTTCACAATATTTACATTTAGACATCAAACAATCAGCACTTCAAACCAACCTGAAAAGCAACCCCTTTAGAGTTTTATTAACAATGACACTTTAATTAATATACTTCATATATTCTTCAGTGACCTCGCAGTAGTCTCTATCCCTGTCTGATGTAAGCCCTTTTGCATTTCGTTAGTTTGTCTGTGCCAACGTAGAAGTGTCCTCTGCCTGAACTTGGAAGAGCAATCAGAAATATCTGTCATTGAAAAGGCGAAAAATGCAGCAAGGCTTAAATTAGCCAGTGATAGAGACTGGGGCCAATTAAGCTTCGCAGGAAAGTTGAATTGGCAGTTGCATTTATTTTTTTAATGTTCATTGGTTCATGTGATCTCAAACACTGTCAACACTCTTTGAAAAGAAGATAAGAACACCATGTGACCCAACAGATACAAGAAAATGTTCTACGAAAATAACACTGATCAATTTCATGGATGGTCCAGTCTACCAATCATTGTGAAACTTAGTATTTTAAATAAAAGTGTCAAACTTATTCAACATTACTTTTAAAATGGACCTTCTCTGAATAGAAATAGTTTTATTCATTTAGATTATTAAAAACATGTCACAGCATTTTTATGAGTGTGAATGTATGTATTAGCCGAACGAAAGCTAGTGTTATATATAAATTTGCATGAGTTAAAAAGAGATTGTTACGAGAAGATATGGTTGTCAGCATCTGGATTCTCAATAAAACTTGCAACTTCCTCCTGAATAACCTCCATATAGAGCACTGGATGAGATTATTTTAACAGAGTCGGACACAATACACCTCAAAATGGCACTGATGTCTTCAAGCCTCACACCAAATTGTGTTATCCCATCTTAAACAGTTTCCGAGAAAATCTGTCACCTTTGGAGATACCATGAACAGAGATACAAACGGATAAAGGGGAATAACATCAGAAAAAAATAGTCAATGGCTCTGTAGCTCGTCCGTTTTTACTGTTTGATTTTGTGAAATAAAATTAATTGCTTTGCAAATGGAGCACCCTGACACTATCAGTGCATGAAACGAACATGATGTGATACTAAATGTAAAGTAACACAATCACAATTCATGCAATGATCTTGAAAGAATAACATATCCAATTCACATTCGCCAAATTATGATTAGTTTGATTTATAGTGATACTAGTCACAGTTTCCATGTAAAATCATATAAATGCAATCAAAAATGCAAATCCTGTGCGAAACCTTCTTGTAAATTTTCTTTGAGAAAACACCTTCTTAAAGTTATTATTATTGGATAGAAAAAACAATCAGCAAATTTGCCTGATAGAGGGGTAAAATCATTTTTATTCTGGTTTTAGTGTTAGTGATGTTGTTAGTAAAATCAAGTAAAAAGGGAAATTAACTACCTAAATGGGTACCAAGGAATATTTGCCCTACCATCTAAGGGTACTCAAATGAACGATAATGTAATATCCTATCCAATGAAGTATCTTACATGATGTTTGATAGGGTCTGTGATACCGTAAAATGCGAAATAACGTCACAAGGTAGTACACATATTAACTGTTTAATGAGTTTTTCACAATCAAACTAGTCTGAGGGTGCTAAGGAATATTTGCACCACCAACTGAGGGTACCCCCCAAAAAGATAATTCATTATCCTATCCAATGAGGTATCTTACATGATGTTTGATAGAGGCTGTGATACCGTAAAATGCAAAATAACCTCACTAGGTAGTATACATATTAACTATTTAATGAGTTTTTCACAATCAAACTAGTCAGAGGGTACCAAGGAATATTGGTCTACCAACTACACACTGCCAGCTCAGATTACAGTGTCAATGCTTTCACTCACAACACATCTCCATGAGGTCACCGAGGTCAGCTCATATTACGTTAGACCCAGAACAGTTTGAATGAGAGGGCTTAAATCTGGAAATTTTCAAGGAAAAGGAATAAATGATATACATACAATGTATTCTGCCAAAGATAAAATTTGCGTTTGAACGGTAATGAACAGTACTTTATGATTACTCTCAACAATATATCATAACACTTAAAGGGAAGAAACCTTTCAACCCTTGCCACGTCCTTATGTTTGAGAGTAGGATCATGAAATATACAAATCTCAGCCTCAATCTTTCATTGATCAGCTTCTCAAAATTCGAGCTTTCCAGTATTATTGGTTCTTGAGAAGTCGTTTTGGGTGGACCTCCTGTCACACCATTGTTTGTTTAGGACCCAAACCCAAATGAACGAATTTTAATCTTCATATTACAAAGTTGTTATTCTAAACATATCAGCTTCCTTTGTGGTTGTGGGGTAGAAGTCGTCGAAAGTTGATAAAAGTGACACCTACCGCGGCATATTTGAGCGGGTTTGAGGATCAAATGAACAACAAAAGTTTATCCCTTACCTACAAAATATCTGCCCACAAAGGTTCAGCTTTGAGGTATAGGTGCTCTGGAGAAGAAGTAAAAAATGTTTTTAAAAAAAGTTGTATTTAGATATTATAGGAAAGGCACGTCCTATAATATCCAAATACAAATCTAAATACAATAACTGAAAGCGTATAGATTTTCAATACAAATTTATTTACATAATAATTTATACAAAATGAACTTATGAAAATGAAGCTAGGTGATGATGACATGTGCATTATTCGTAAAAATACCTAAGAAGATATGCCACATGTGTTCTTTGATATACGAATAGGAAGATTTGTTGGATGACAACTTCTTTATTGTGACTGTTGGCTTCATGTTGAATATTTCCTCAATACTTCAGCTCAAACTGTAAAATATTAAATCATATAATACGTCCAGTCAAAATCTAGTAAGTATTAAACAACATGTTCTGCCTTCTGAAGCATTTTCTTGTGATTCTGAAAGAAACCTGCATATCAGAAAAATTATTTTCTAGAAAAAAAAAATTGGAATCATCTACCCACCATACGTTGTACTTATTGAAGCGCCTGTAAATTATAAAATATCTTACCACCACTATCAATAGAACGATGACATGTTTATGTACCAAGAAATGAAATGGAATAATACAAAAAAAACAGCCACTGGCTTTGTAGCTCATTAGGCTTTATATAAATTAACTAATTCAAGATATCAACTTCTAGGTGAGAGGTGCTAATAGGAAGCATTTTAAATGGAGAAGATGAACAAGGTCTTAAGGTCCTAACCCCTCTGACTATCTTTGAGGCCAGAGATAAAATCCCCTAGAAATAAAGACACACTTATAGAATTAATTCATTACTGTTGTTTCCTTTAAATTACCTGCCTTTGAAGAGCAAGTAAAATTTCAAATGAAAATAGATTTTTAGGTCATGATCTCTGTAACCTATATTCGGGGTCGCAAAATCTGCAATTTAGAATACCAATTGGCCAAGGAGCATGTACATGAAAGTTCCAGTCTCTATGGTCAGTGGTTCTTGAGAAGAAGATGAAAAACAGTTTTGAGGTCATGATCTCTGTGACCTGTATTTGGGGCTGCAGGGTCACGAAATCTACAATTAAGAATCCCCATTGGCCAAGGAGTCTGTACACAAAGTGGTTCTGGAGAAGAAGACGAAAAAGCGAAAAGTTTACAGACGGATGGATGGGTGGAAGGATGGAGGGATGGACGGACGCCGGACACCCTGCCATGAAATAAGCCCATCGGACCTTTCAGGCCATATGAGTTTAAAATGTGTAAATGAACAAACTCTCTATGCCAACTGGTTTCAGAGAAGAAGTCGTTTAAAGGTTTCCGGGAGACTGCCTGCCACGCCCATATTTAACGGGGGTTAGGTCCAAAAGGACAAACTTTGATCCCCTAGGTATAAGTTGTTTTTTTCAAGATGGCGTCCAGGTTGACCGACGAAACTTCTTAATGATCATAACTCTGTAACCATCAACTCAAATGTGCTGATCTTGGTGTCTATCACTAGGTTTTTGGGGGCAACGAACACATTATGATCATCAAAATTGATGTTTGTCTATCATGGAACACATAATAAAGAAAATAAAGAGTCAAAACTGGCCGCCAACACCTCAAAAGAAGTGAAAAATTGTTAGGTGATTTTCGTTTGTGTTATACATTTAGAGTTATCTGCTCCTTACTTGATAATACAAAGGTAAAAAAAAACATTGGGCAACGAACACATTATGATCATAAAAATTGATGGAACACATCACAACACATCATGGAACACATATGCAATAAAGCGTCAAAACTGGCCGCGGACATCTACAAAAGACCACAAGTCCATAACTATTCACACACATATTATGATATAGGTGTCCATCCTCAGTTTTGGGGACAAAGAAAACATTAAGACAACTTTTAATGTCACTGAGCTGTTTTATGATTATGAATCCATGACCTTCAGCTGTCCACTATCACCTAATGCACAACCATCTTTGTCCATAGTCCATGAGAGTTCAGAACATTAAGTTGTGAGTGTCATCCTTCTGCTCCAAAGAACTTGACATATTTGATTTGTTCGGAAAAGCAAGTGTATATTAACATACCGAAATCGACTATTTACAACAATGATGTTATCGTAATTTAGGTTTGTGGCGCCTTACAAATGATGATATTTTCCCTTCATTTAGCATAATAAAGCCTTACAAACATGTCATGACTGTGTGTTAATGAAAACACCCTTTTCACTGCTCAGAATTGTACTATATATATACTTTTAAGTAAATAGTCTTCATGTAAATATTGTTAATTTGTTTTGCGGTCACACATTACAAGAAAAAAATACTGCAATAGGCCAAAAGAAAAAATAGATGGGTACATGGGCTCTGTAGCTCATCGGGGTTTTTGTTGTTTGATGATGAAAACAGAAATAGCTTGCTATCAATATAATGCACAATCAATAGCCCTGAAGTAGACATCTAGATCATTAAATTTGAGTCATTGATTTGCAGTCATTTGGAGGTGTCGGTGGCCATTATTGACGCCATATTTGAGTTTTGTGTTCGATAATATACAAAACTCAGTCTCAGAGAGAGAGAGAGAGATGTATTTGTCACAGCAAAAGAATGAAAATTACAGGACTTGGTCTCCATTATAGAAAGAGGATTTTCTCAAAATTTTATTTATTCCTAGTTACAGGAGTGAAATTTAAGGTTTCAGTTTAACACCCTGCCGCGTCTATATGTGAGAAGGAATTTTAACCATATGAACAAACTTTATTCTATAAGTTATAAAGATGTTATTCTGAAACTTTTAACTTTCTGTATCAAATATTTTTTTAGAAGAAGTCGTGTAAAGATTTGAGGGTGGACCCCTGCCCTGGGGGTCGGGATAACATGTACAAAATAAGATCCACTAGATGCAAGGTACCTCCACACAAAATGTGTGGCAGTTTTGGAGGAGAAGTCGAAAATGTCAAAAGTAAACGGACGACGGAAGACAGACAACGGCCCATGCTATAAGCCCATCTGACCTTTCAGGCCTGATGAGCAAAGAATGACGAGCTATTTTCTTAATAAAAAATTACAGACAAAAACTAAATATAAATTCATTAAACAAACTTTATTTTATTCTGAAGATATTCAGTGAAAGAAAAATTATAAATTTTGATTTTGAAAA
Organism: Gibbula magus; assembly: GCA_936450465.1. Classification (NCBI taxonomy): domain Eukaryota; kingdom Metazoa; phylum Mollusca; class Gastropoda; order Trochida; family Trochidae; genus Gibbula; species Gibbula magus. Next base: position 26,979,192 of record OW388306.1, read on the forward strand.
AAAAGGTCTGCGGTCCCTACAAATTGTACTGCATTGCCTACCAGTGGAGCAGCGAGTAAAGTTCAAGCTGTTAACAATCACCAACCAGGCTGTGTATGTAGGGATATACTTTCATTCCACATTCCAAGCAGAAAACTCCGATCACTCCAACAGAGAAGGCTAACTCTATCTGAAAATGTATCGAAGTCAGAAACAACAAATAGATAGTTCTATATTGCAGCTCCAAGCATGTGGAATGCTCTACCCTATGTTATCAGACTTTCCAAATACACAATTTCCGTCTTCCACTAATACAAGCATGCATGCATGCATGTTGTCAAACTCTTTTCGAAAATGATACTGCTAGGTATATTTGATTATTGCTTTGAAATTCTACTTGACTTGCATATGAGGCGCTTTAGAGGAATAACTCTATAAAGCAAACATTTTCATGAGATTAATAATTTGGACTAGTGACCAACCCCACAGAGCAGACATTTGACAAGTCTGCCTCTCGTATGTAATTTGTGGCTGGATCTTCTCCCTGTTCTTATATTAAAGTTAATAAAACGAGCATCAGAGAAAGTGATGTACAACTGATTTTCAAACCTCAATTTTGAAATGGGGAAGGGCTAGAATCGAGAGGACCCAAATATCGATAAAGTTTTACCCGTTGTCAAAATTCAATATCTTTATTCCCAGTTTCGAAAGATAAATCAGTTCATTTTTCATTTTATCATAGAAAAATGTCACCAATGCCGGTTCCTTAACCAATTGAGCGTAATTCCGTCCCTTGTAACTGACTTTACTGATGTAGGATCCGGATGAGAAATATACCAGAGACCTAATAGAGTCCACTGTTTCATAATTGAAGACCTTGCTCACACAGAAAAAAAGAGTGTTTCTTCCTTCCTTCCGTCCGGGGATGCTGTATGGAGGAAGATATAATAAGTAATTGCCTTTCTTGGTCCTCAGCAAGAAGTCTCTAGTTCATAGGCTGGTGAGAAGGGTAGGATCTGGGCCTCCTTTCACAAAGCAATCTTTACTAAGGTTAACCTTAACTCCGATTCCTTAACATTGCACTAAGGTAACCTTAATTATTTACGATCACCTTAGTGCTTTTTGAAAGGAGGCCCAGGTCTGTTGAGGGACGTGTAATACACCAAGGACTTGGCTGAGAAGTAGAGAGTCTGTGTAGAATACATGAAGCATACTGCTGATATCTTATTAATTAATATTTCAAAGGATGTTTCTTGCCACAGGGATCACTTTGACAGACGAGATGCTAAATTGGTCGTAAGGAATCTGTAGAATGTACTGGGTTCGATCCTCGGAGGTTATCGTGGGATCTGAACCTGAAATCACAGAATATTTCATTTGTTTACGTTCTGTGTGTTATTAGTTTAGATTGAAATTATGTTCATATAATAAGGCAGCATTAAAACAGAGGAGTGGTATTATCTCACAGTATTCAGTTCATCTAATAAAACTACCTATTGGTCGGTTTACTTAAAAGCTCTTTGGTCCACCAATTTACTTAAAAAAGATGTACTAAAGTGACCATTCTCCAGAACTCCCGAACTATGCAGTCATATTGAAATTATATGAATATGGAATACCTTATAATAGTTCTTAACGTATTAAATATATTGAAGAACTTAATTACGATATTCAAGTGAAATTTCATCAAATAAATACATAAATCTTATGATGTTTTCAAAATCAATAATAGCCATACCTTTCTCAATTTCCTTCTCACCAGACGTTTGTGTCTGAAAAGGAAACCATTTAAACTCCATGGACTTATAAACAAAACGTCAAACATTAATATATTTTACATATCACACTATACATAGTTGATAACAAAATATGCAAATTAATTGGCTCACAATTTCGAGTAAAGTTGCATTTGATCACAGTCATAAAGTCCAGGTGAATTTGGGTCTGAACACCACTTTCAAGAGTTTTACTATACCATGGCAGTTAGTGGTATTACAGGGATAATACAAGCACCATCGCGGCTATATATTATTCATGACAATAAAACAGGCAAATAGCTAGCAAATGATTTGTGTAATATGTTCAAATCCAGCGTGGCATTGCACCCAAACCTAGCTACATTAAGAACGGTTTTCTACGTTAAACCCAGTTGCCAATCCCTTTGCGACATTCGAAATCTGCAATTTTGGTTGAAGACGAAAGCCATAACCAATGCGCTATTACGTCCCATGGCGGAAATAAGTAGCCATTAGATGAACCGGGTACCTGATAGTGACATCGGTTTTTACAGCATTAAAGGGGCAATGAATTAAGTACATGTATGTTGTCTTTGGCGTCGGGAAGCATCTTAGTATTTTTGCTGTGTTACCTTCATTGAGATGAGCGCAAATACTCATTTATTTTGTGAGGTGTCTGCGCTTAAAACGGAGTTTACAAGCCCTGTGTGGTCGTATAATTCCAACCTTTAACTTGGCAGCATTTGGAGAACCATCTCTTTCAGCTCTCTCTTCAGAAGTGAGTGAGTGAGTTGCTGTTTAACGTCACTTGGACAATATTGCATATAGAAAGCGGACTCCAAAATTGAAGAACAACACTCAAACTTGGGACATTTTACCCAGCTTAAGACACATAATTTCAGACAGTTATATAATATTTTGTGAGCACGTTGAACATGTACTTAACGTATGAGGTTCTGCATTTTAAGTATAGCCCTTTATTATCATTATTAACAGTTACCAGCAATATTTTATTAATTGTTTCAAATGACACAAATGTTTTGCAAACCTTCAAACTTGATATTGGACAGCGAGGCAAAATTTGAATTGAAACGGGTCTAATACATCACTCTGCCGACCATACTTCTGCATCTTCAAGTTAGGATGTTGACCTCCACTCCACTCAGCTGAGGCAGACACATATCATTACATAACATGTATCTCAGATTACAGTGTCAATACTTTCACTCAATTCCCACTTCCATGAAGCACTGTACACTTGGTCGTATGTTAGACCCAGAACATTTTGAATTAAAGAGCTTAAATGTGGGAACATGCAAGGAATAAGAATAGAAGCTACGTATAGTTCAGCCAGAGATATAAAATAGGGTGCGTTTGAAAGGTCATGCACAGTACTTTATGAATACCGTCAACAATTTATCACAACACTTAAAGGGAAGAAACATTTGAACCCCATGTCCAGTAAAAATATTTGATTGCATTTCATTAAGTGATAAATTACTGCAATCGCTGTTTGTTTTCTTTATCAATTGATATCCAATCATAATGAAACAATGACATTAACTTCAAGCTAAGCTCCAGCTGAAGCTCAAATTCTATCCGCCATGCAGTGTGCTGATTTTCACCTGAAAAACAACCGGCATTACCTGGATACAGACATAGCCAAGCTTCTTGTGTAATACTTTTCTTTCTGCAGATACTTGATTTAAACAATATTTTATTTCCATAAGTCATATTAATGATATACAAAACAAAAAGTACAATATACATGGAAAAAGGATTAGCAAACAGGCTAATAAAGCCTATATAAATGCTTCTATCTGCAGATACTTCTCTTGGACACTTCAAGTGTCTACAGAACAGATCAGGAAGGAACACATGTACATCACCCCAGCACTAAATGTACTGTTTTACTGGTAAATTTACTGCGAGTTCCAGTTGTTAACCACCAACTTCAAGGCTCTGTATGATCCAATATATCCCTGGTACCTTAAGGATGTGCTTTCATTCCACATTTCATGCAGAAGTCTCCGATGATCACAATAGAGAAGGCCTAACCGTGTCACAAATTAAATAAAAGGCAGAAACAACAAATAGAACGTTATGTATATCAGCTACCAGCAAGTAGAAAGCTCTACCCAAGGTCTATCAGACTTGCCAAAATGAAGTACATGCACGTCGGTTAACTCTATTTAAACTAGACAGGACACTGCAAAAGCAGAGCAGTCCAGATATTAACGATGTCGCCTTCAACTGTTCCGCCACAGTCACAATAAAATGGGCAAATTTATACCACAAAAGACAACTAAACATTAAACTCAAGAACTCTTGACATGTGACTTTGAATGTTTACATGTCAAAATAATTCACAGGGGGTATAATTAACAAATTATTAATTTGAGTTCTTAAAACCTATTGCTGATTTCAAAACTTGATCAAGGGGTACTCGTGGCTTTTCCTCGTTATCTTTTGAATTTCAAGGTCATACACTCAGTGATCACTTTTCATTGTGTATAACAATCATATAATGATTCAAAGCATAAAAACTGTTCAAGACATTGAATGTAAACATGTCAAAATAATTCCCTAGGGGCATATTCAACAAATTGTTAATAAGAGTTCGTGTACCAAAGTTTGGCCTAAACCCATATCCTGTGACCTTTACCTTTGACATTGAATGTCACACAATCAATGATCACTTTTCATTGTTATAACAATCATGTAATGATTCAAAGTGTTAATAGTTAAAATAAGGCATATTCGCAAAAGCATGCTTGAAGCATGACCTCATTGTGACCTTGACCTATGACGGATTTTAGCCAAAAAGATTTTAAATCTTGGCAAATCTCCATAGATGATATATTCCCCAGGGGTATAAGTATGAAGTTATGTATATGAGTACCTAAAACCTTATTAGTAAAAAGTTACAGCTAAAAAAAAAACACGGCGACAGCGGTGGAAACTGAACAGAAACTGATAGCAGCCCATGACACTACTAGGTATATTGATTCAAGGAGGAAATTCTAGTTGACTGCTAAGAGGACGTTTTCATTAGATTATTTATGTGGAGTTGTGTCCAACATCACAAAGCAGCTACTTGACAATTCTGCGTCCTGTATGTGATTTACCAGTAGATTTGTCTCCTGTTTTTAAATCAAACTTCATAAAAAGAGCATCGAAAAAAGCGATGTACAACTGATTTTCAATTATCAAAATGGAAATGGGAAAGGACGAGTATGGTAAGGACAAAGATATTAATTTAGTTTTACCCGTTGTCAAAGACAAAATCTTTAGTTCTGCTTTGGAAAGATAATTCAGTTCATCTCTTATTTTATCATAGAAAAATGTCATCAATGCCTGTGCCGCTGCCAAATGAGCGTAAATCCTTTGTCCATTGTAACTGACTTTACTGATGTAGGATCCGGATGAGAAATATACCAGTGATCTATTCGAGTCCACTGTTACATAATTGAAGACCTTGATCGTACAGAAAAAGGAGTGTTTCATCCTTCCTTCCGTGGTTGCTGTATTGAGACAGTATCTTGACCGATATGTTGTAGATATAATAAGTAATTGCCTTTCTTGATCCACAGCAAGAATGTCTTTAGTTCGTAGGCCGGTGACAAGGGTAGGATCAGGTCTGTTGAGGTACGTGTAATACACCAATGACTTGGCTGAGAAGTAGAGCGTCTGTGTAGAATACATGAAACATACTGCTGAAATCTTATAAGTTAATATGTCAAAGGGTTTTACTCTCATGTTGTTGTTTCTTGCCACAGGGATCACTTTGACAGACGAGACGCTATATTGGTTGTAAGGTATCTGTAGAATGTACTGAGTTCGATCCTTGGATGTTCTCGTGGGATCAGAACCTGAAATCACACAATGTTTCATTTGTTTACCTTCTGTGTGTCATTTTTTTTAGATTTAAATTCTGTTCACATAATAAGTCAGCCCTTTTGACATTGATATAGAGGTGTGATATTATATCACTGTTTTCAGTTCATCTAATTAAACTCCTTATTGGCCTGTTTGCTTCAAAGCTCTTTGGTTCACCAATTTACATTACAAAATATGTATTATAGAGACAATTATCCAGAACTCCAGAATTATGCAGTCATATTGAAAGTATATGAACACCAAATACCTATCAATACTAGCTCTTAACGTGTTAAACAGTTTGAATTAACTTAATGCTGACGTACAAGTGAAATGTCATCAAATAAATACATAAATGTTATGATGTTTTCAAAATCAATAAAAGCCATACCTTTCTCAATTTCCTTCTCACCAGACGTTTTCGTCTGAAAAGAAAACCATTTAAACTTTATGGACTTATAAACAAAACATCAAACATGAATTTACTTTATATATTGCACTCTACATCGTTCAGAAAACAAAGTGTAACTTTGAGGTGATTTGGGTAACTAAACCCCACTTTAAAGAGTTTTAGGTCAGGCCTACCATACAAACGGCATACAAATCAACCAAACGCTCAACAAATCGCCTAGCAAAATGGCAACTCAGCAACAAGACAAAGTAAAAGGAAGTGTTGTTTTCTTATACTAGATTTTGATCTTCTACATCAGGAGTCGGTATATAGCACACAAACTCCTAACTATTATAAACTTCAGATCTATGTCCTAACACGTTATTGCCAGGCTTGCGATTCTGCACAGTTTGGCACCTAGATCGACCAAATGCGGTTTGGTTTTCGATTTGCAGTAAATGTTGGAGGCTAGAGACGCTTCTAAGACCATATTTTGCAAAAATGTATCATTACATACCAGTTTATATTTATAATTCTATCATATTTTGAATATTTTAATAACAATAATTTTGAATATTCCCGTTATAAACAATATAAATTGCTGAAAAAAAGAGCAACTTTTTGTTATTCATTCTGCTTCATTATTAAATATTACGAAGTTTCCGATGTGTATTTGTTTTTGTATACAATTAATGAATTATCGTATTTTGCAATTTATTACAATATGTTGTTGCCTATGATAACTATCAAGATTTATCAAATTATTTTAACGAATGAAGTCAACCTGAATATTCCAAATTAATGATATTAAAAATATTCAAAATATCATAGAATAATAATAACTGGTATTTCTTGATTACGTTGCTCGAATCTTAGTCCTTTAAGTCTTAGGTACAAAGCTATAGCTTGCAAAGTTTACCCAAAAATCAAACAACAAACTGTGCAGAATCGCAAGCCTGAGAATGACATGTAAAGACATAGATCTGAAGTTTATTCGGTTAGGAGTTTGTGCGCTATATTTCGACTCCTAATGTAGAAGATAAGAGTCGTAGTATAAGAAGACAACAATTCCTTTTACTTTGTCTTTTTGCCCAGCCACCATTGTTGACCCTTCCGTTGATTTGTGGTCCGTTTTGCGACCAAAATGTCCCTTTCAAGCGATTTCTCGCTCGTTTTAGAGGATATGAAATCAGTTTTGGAGGATGTGGATTTAGTTTTAGAGGATATGAATTCAGTTTTCGAGGACTGAATTCAGTTTAAGAAGGTTTGTCGTACTGTGGATTTGTGATCTGATTTAGGGTATATTAGTACAGTTTTGAAGATTAATGTCCCGTTTGTATGGTAACCCTGATGGTAAACCATGGCGGCTGGTGGTATTGCAGGGGAAATAATAGCACCATTGTGACTTTATATTCATGGCAATGAAACTTGCAAATATCGACAGGACTAGCAAATGATATGTGTACTGCATTGAAATTCATTGTTGCATTGCACCCAAACCTAGCTGCATTAAGAACAATTTTCTTCATTTGACCTAGTTGCCGATCCATTTGTGATATTTGAAACCTGTCCTTTTGCTTGAAGTCGAACACCATAACCACTGCGCTATAACACCCTAAACTGTTAGGCAGTTGTGATCGAGGTTAGCTTGAAGGGGCCTGTAGACGGACTATGCCCTGCTCCTGGCTGAAATTTGAAGCCAACAGATGATGTGGAAACCTGACAGCATTAAACAGTCAATGAACAGAGTATGTTGTCCTTGGCGTTTGGAAACGCCTGAGTATTTATATTGTGTTACTCTCATTGAGATGATTTATCTTGTGAGTTGTTTGCACTTTAATAATGTTCCAAATGGTAACTTGTCAACATTTGGAGGAACATCTTTTCCAATTCTCTCCTCTAAATGAGTGAGTGAATTACTGTTTAACGTCACTTGTACAATATTGCAGCTAAAAGCGGACTCCAAAATTGATGAACTGCACTCAAACATAGGACATTTTACTCAGATAAAGACCCATGATTTCAGACGGTTGTATTATCTTAGATTTGTAAGCACTTTGAGCATGCACAGGATATATGAGGTTCACCGTTATAAGTATACACGTATTATTATTATTATCATTATTTATAATTACCAGCAATATTTGTACAAACCTTCAAACTTGATATTGGACAGCGAAGCCAAGTTTTGAATTGAAACGGGTCCAATTCATCACCCTGCCGACCACACTTCTGCATCTTCAAGTTATGATGTTGACCTTCATTGAAACATGTGAGAAACAGGATTCTGTTTCCAATACCTTGTTAGTGATGTTATTGTTAGCAATGATAAAGATGAATGTGTCGTTGTTGCCTTCGATGAGCGGTAACAATATGATAAACAGGACAAGAAACATGTTGCCCTCTTTAGAATGATATGCGTTCTGTTTTACAGCAGCTGTTATTCCATAAGACTCTTTTCAAACCGGTAGCGTGAGAAATGGCTGTTATATTTGTTCCCATTGTGGAAATACGTACATCTAAAGTATGTCATGATTAATTAATAAACTTACACTAATTCACTAGTATGATTTGAAAAGATAAAGTTATTGAATACCAGTTTTCCTATTTGTATAATCCACGTTTCTATCGCTTGTTTGTTGTTGTGCATTACCTGAGATGAAAACATATTTTAAATTATTTTAGAGTTAATTTTAATAAATAATAAAACATATTTATTGAAAGATTATACACAAGGTAACTTATACTAAATAAACAGTTCTATAATGTCTTCTTGTGCCGTAGCAAAGCTGTTCACGGCGCAAATGAATGGCTTCACTTCTCATTGTCATATTTGAATGAATGTGCGCTAACCTTTTTAAATATAAAGCCCTTAAATATAACAATCAGTAATGTGTTTCACCTGGATTGTGCAGTAAGCTAGTATTAATAACATAGATGTGTGAACAGGAATGTCATCCCGAATTTCGTTTATAATTAGATTAGAAATTTTAGACCAAATATAGAAAAACCATCTTGTTTAATACATGTATTATTGCAGCCAGGTCTGGACACTCGTCAGGTAGATATTGCTAAACACAAAAAAAAAACTATGAACTAACTTTAAATCATTTGCCAAATGAGAGCACTATTCAATGTTTAAATGTCATAACTATACAAAGGTGTTGTTAATAACCCCCAACCCATTTTTTTAAATCTTGGGTCTCCAACTATTGAACTGTTTCTACTCTATGTTCAACATCCCAATGCACGGCATAACTCATGCCAGTCTCCATTAAATACTGCAAGGCCTAAATCAGTCAGTAATGGAGACTGGCTAGAGTTATGCTTTGCGTTTGGAAGTTGCCCTATGTTATAAGGAATACAATTACAATATAAAAAAACAATCATAATTGCCAAAGAGAAAGCATTTCCCAGTTTCTTGCTCGTTGACATCGTGACCTCTATCATTTTGTTCTCAAACTCAAACGTTCACCTCTCACAAAGCAGAAGTTGCAAAGAGGTATTAATAGTTGAAATTGGTAGTTGTATTTATTGTTTTAATGTTCATTGGTTCATGTGATCTCAAACACTGTTAACACTCTTTGAAAAGAAGATAAGAACACCATGTGACCAAACATATACAAGAAAATGTTTTTTTACGAAAATAACAGTGACCAATTTCATGGATGGTCCAGTCTACCAATCATTGTGAAACTGAGTATTTTAAATAAAATTGTCAAACTTATTCAACATTGCTTTTAAAATGGACCTTCTCTGAATAAAAATAGTTTTATTGATGTAGATTATTAAAAATATGTCACAGCACTTTAACGAGTGTGAATGTATGTATTGCTCCAACGAAAGCGAGTGTTATATATAAATTTGCATGAGTTAAAAAGAGATTGTTACGAGAAGATATGGTTGTCAGCATCTGGATTCTCAATAAAACTTCCTCCTGAATATCCTCCATATAGAGCACTGGATGAGCTTATTTGAACAGAGTCTGACACAATACACCTCAAAATGGTACTGATGTCTTCAAGCCTCACACCAAATTGTGTTATCCCATCTTAAACAGTTTCCGAGAAAAGCTGTCCCCTTTGAAGATACCATGAACAGAGATACAAACGGATTAAGGGAAATAACTTCAGAAAAAAAGAGTCATGGGCTCTGTAGCTCGTCCGTTTTTACTGTTTGATTTTGTGAAATAAAAAATGGAGCACCCTGACACTATCAGTGCATGAAACGAACATGATGTGACACTAAATGTAAAGTAACACAATCACAATTCATGCAATGATATTGACAAAATAACATATCCAATTCACATAAGCCAAATTATGATTAGTTTGATTTATAGTGATACTAGTCACAGTTTACAAGTAAAATCATATAAATGCAACCAAAAATGCAAATCCTTTGCGAAACTTTCTTGTTAATGTTCTTTGAGAAAACACCTTCTTAAAGTTAATATTATTGGATAGAAAAAACAATCAGCAAATATGCCTGATAGAGGGGTAAAATCATTTTTATTCTAACACCCCGAGGTCAGCTCATATTACGTTAGACCCAGAACAGTTTGAATGAGAGAGCTTAACTCTGGAAATTTTCAAGGAAAAGGAATAAATGATATACATACAATGTATTCTGCCAAAGATTAAATTTGCGTTTGAACGGTAATGAACAGTACTTTATGATTACTCTCAACAATATATCATAACACTTAAAGGGAAGAAACCCTTGAACCCTTATATTTGAGAGCAGGATCATGAAATATACAAATCTCAGCCTCAATCTCTCAATGATCAGCTTCTCAAAATTCGAGCTTTCCAGTATTATTGATTCTTGAGAAGTCGTTTTGGGTGGACCTCCTGTCACACCATTGTTTGTTTGGGAACCAAACCCTAATAACGAATTTAAATCTTCATATTACAAAGATGTTATTCTAAACATATCAGCTTCCTTTGTGGTTGTGGGGTAGAAGTCGTCGAAAGTTGAGAAAAGTGACACCTACCACGCCATATTTGAGTGGGTTTTAGGATCAAATGAACAACAAAAGTTTATCCCTTAGGTACAAAATATCTCCCCACAAAAGTTCAGCTTTGAGGTATAGCGGCTCTGGAGAAGAAGTAAAAATTAGAAAAAAAGAAGTTGTATTTTAGATATTATAGGAAAGGCACGTCCTATAATATCTAAATACAAATCTAAATACAATGACTGAAAGCTTATATATTTTCAATACACATTTATTTACATAATAATCTATACAATAATGAACTAATGAAAATGAAGTAGGTGATGATGACATGTGCATTATTCATAAAAATACCTAAGAAGATATGCCATATGTGTTCTTTGATATACGAACAGGAAGATTTGCTGGTTAACAACTTCTTTAATGTGACTTTTGGCTTCCTGTTGAACATTTCCTTAATACTTCAGCTCAAACTGTAAAATACTAAATCATATAATACGTCCAGTCAAATCTATATTGCAAATATTAAACAACGTGTTCTGCCTTCTGAAGCATTTTCTTGTGATCCTGAAAGAAACCTGCATATCAGAAGAATTCATTTCTAGAAAAAACAACTGTTCATATGCTTTCAATAAAAATTGGAAGCATCTACCCACCATTCGTGGTACTTATTGAAGCGCCCGTAATATATCTTACCACCACTATCAATAGAACGATGACATGTTTATGTACCAAGAAATGAAATGAAATAATAATAAAAACCAGCCACTGGCTATGTAGCTCATTAGCCCTATATAAATTAACTAATTCAAAATATCAACTTCTATTGGAGAGGTACAACTAATAGGAAGCATTTTAAGTGGAGAAGATGAAAAAGGTCTCCCTCTGACTACCTTTGAGGCCAGAGATATAGATACACTTATAGATTTAATTCATTACTGTTGTTTCCTTTAAATTACCTCCCTTTTTCAGGTCATGATCGCTGTGACCTATAATCGGCCAAAGAGTATGTACATGAAATTTCAAGTCTCTAGGGTCAGTGGTTCTTGAGAAGAAGATGAACAAAGGTTTTGAGGTCATGATATCTGTCACCTGTATTTTGGGTCGCAGGGTCACGAAATCTACAATTAAGAATCCCCATTGGCCAAGGAGTCTGTACACAAAGGTGTTCTGGAGAAGAAGACAAAAAAGCGAAAAGTTTACAGACGGATTGATGGATGGATGGAGGGATGGAGGGATGAACGGAAGCCGGACACCATGCCATGCCATAAGCCCATTGGACCTTTCAGAGGAGATGAGCTTAAAATGTGTAAATGAACAAACCTTTATGCCAACTGGTTTCAGAGAAGAAGTCGTTTAAAAGTTTCCGGGAGACTGCCTGCCACGTCCATATTAAACGTGGGTTAGGTCCAAATGGACAAACTTTGATCCCCTAGGTACAAGGTTTTTTTTTCAAGATGGTGTCCAAGATGACCGCTGAAACCTCTTAATGATCATAACCATCAACTCAAATGTGCTGATCTTGGCGTCTATCCCTAGGTTTTTTGGAAGCAACGGACACATTATGATCATCAAAATTGATGTTTGTCTATCATGGAACACATATCTTATAATAACTAATAAAGCGTCAAAAATGGCCACCGACACCTCCAAAAGACCACAAGTCCATAACTATTCACACAAATTTGATGATATAGGTGCCATCCTCAGTTTTCGGGACAAAGAAAACATTAAGACAACTTTGAATGTCAATGAGCTGTTTTATGATCATGAATCCATGACATTCAGCTGTCCACTATCATCTAATGTACAACCATCTTTGTCCATAGTCCATGAGCGTTCAGAGTTCAGAGCATTCAGTTGTGAGTGTCATCCTTCTGCTCCAAAGGACTTGACATGTTTGATTTGTTCGGAAAAGCAAGTGTATATTAAAATACCGAAATCGACTATTTACAACAATGATTTTATCGTAATTTAGGTTTGTGCAGCCTTACAAATGATGATATTTTCAATTCATTTAGCATAATAAAGCCATGCAAAAATGTCATGACTGTGTGTTAATGAAAACACCCTTTTCACCGCTCAGAATTGTACTATATATACTTTTAAGTAAACAGTCTTTATATAAATTTTGTTAATTTGTTTTAACAATAGCATATTTGCGGTCACACATAACAAGAAAAAAATACTGCAATAGGTCAAAAGAGAAAATAGATTGGTGCATGGGCTCTCTAGCTCATCGGGGGTTTTATTGTTTGATGATGAAAACAGAAATAGCTTGCTATCAATATAATGCACAATCAATAGCCCTGACAAAACAACAAACAAAAAAAGAGAGAGAGGAGAGAGAGAGAGAGAGAGAGAGAGAGAGAGAGAGAGAGAGAGAGAGAGAGAGAGAGAGAGAGGGAGAGAGAGAGAGAGAGAGAGAGAGAGAGAGAGAGAGAGAGAGAGAGAGAGAGAGAGAGAGAGAGAGAGAGAGAGAGAGAGAGAGAGAGAGATTGTTAATGTGTTCCTTGTCCCCACAAACGTTGCAATAGACATCATTAAATTTGAGTAATTGATTTGCAGTCATTTGGATGTGTCTGTGGCCATTATTGACGCCATATTTGACTTTTGTGTTCCATAATAGACAAACACCATTTTTGGCCCCCAAAAACCTAGAGATAAACACCCAAGATCATCACATTTGAGTTGATGGTTACAGTGTTATTATTATTAAGTGTGTTATCATTAAGAAGTTTCGGCGGCCATCCTGAACGCCAACTTGATAACAAAAATTGCGGGGGTCCAACTTTGGTCAAGTTTTAGTATGTCATATAGTCAGGGAGGCAGAGAGAAGGAGAGAAGGGGCAGGGGGAGGGAAAAGGACTGGGTGAGGGAGGGAGAGATAGGGACGGGGGAGGGAGGGACAGAGGGAAGTTGACAGGCAGGGGTGTGATGTGTTGCAATGCATCATCCTAACGAAAATCTCACTAACCAGTTCTCCACCTGTCATACTATCCCCCCTGTTACACAGCCTTGTGCAGCCTTTTCTACTATACCAGTCCAAACCTGTTGTGGCCTACTAGTGCAAGGGGAAAAACATGAATTTTATAATAGCTCTAAAATGTATTTGTCACAGCAAAAGAATGAAAATTACAGGTCTTGGTCTCCATTAAAGAAAGAGGATATTCTAAAAATTTGAGGGTCCTAGCATTCCTAGTTACAGGAGTGAAATTTAAGGTTTCAGTTTAACACCCTGCCACGTCTATATGTGAGAAGGAATTTTAACCATATGAACAAACTTTATTCTATATGTTATAAAGAAAATTAGTATTATTATTATTCTGAAAATTTTAACTTTCTGTACCAAATAGTTTTGGAGAAGAAGTCGTTTAAAGATTTGAGGGTGGACCCCTGCCCCGGGGGTCGGGATAAAATGTACAAAATAAGATCCACTAGATGCAAGGTACCTCCCAACAAAATGTGTGGCAGGTTTGGGTAGGCGAAGTCGAACATGTCAAAAGTAAACAGACGACGGAAGACGGACAACGGCCCATGCCATAAGCCCATCTGACCTTTCAGGCCTGATGAGCTAAAATGACACCCAAAACTAAATATAAATTCATTAAACAAACTTTATTTTATTCTGAAGATATTAAGTGAAAGAAAAATTATAAATTTTGATTTTGAAAAAATGGTCTGCGGTCCCTACTAATTGTATTGCATTGGCCAGTGGAGCAGTGAGTAAAGTTCAAGCTGTTAACAATCACCAACCAGGCTGTGTATGATCCATCATAACCCTGGTGCCTAAGGGATATGCTTTCATTCCACATTCCAAACAGAAAACTCCGATCACTCCAACAGAGAAGGCTAACTGTCTCAAAGTGTATCGAAGACAGAAACAACAAATAGATAGTCCTAAATTGCAGCTCCAAGCATGTGGAAAGCTCTTCCCCAGGTTATCAGACTTTCCAAATGCACAATTTCCGTCTTCCACTTAAAACAAGCATGCATGTATGCATTTTGGCAAATTCTTTTTGAAATATGATTCTTCTAGGTATTATATTTGATTCATGTTTTGAAATTCTACTTGACTTGCATATTAGGTGCTTTAAAGGAATAACTCTATAAAGCGAACATTTTCATGAGATTATTTTTTTGGAGTAGTGACCAACCCCACAGAGCAGATATTTGACAAGTCTGCCTCTCGTATGTAATTTGCGCCTGGATCTTCTCCCTGTTCTTATATTAAAGTTAATAAAACGAGCATCAGAGAAAGTGATGTACAACTGAATTTCAAACCTCAATATTGAAATGGGGAAGGACGAGAATTGAGAGGACAAAACAATCGATAAAGTTTTACCCGTTGTCAAATTCAATATCTTTATACCCAGTTTCGAAAGATAAATCAGTTCATTTTTCATTTTATCATAGAAAAATGTCACCAATGCCGGTTCCTTAACCAATTGAGCGTAATTCCGTTCCTTGTAACTGACTTTACTGATGTAGGATCCGGATGAGAAATATACCACTGATCTATTCGAGTCCACTGTTGCATAATTGAAGTCCTTGATCTCACAGAAAAAGGAGTATTTCTTCCTTCCTTCCGGGGTTGCTGTATGGAGACAGTATCTGGACCGATATGAGGAAGATATAATAAGTAATTGCCTTTCTTCATCCACAGCAAGAATGCCTCTAGTTCGTAGACCGGTGACAAGGGTAGGATCAGGTCTGTTGAGGGACGTGTAATACACCAAGGACTTGGCTGAGAAGTAGAGAGTCTTTGTAGAATACATGAAACATACTGCTGTAATCCTTTTAATTAATATGTCAAAGGGTTTTACTCTCATGTTGATGTTTCTTGCCACAGGGAGCACTTTGACAGACGAGACGCTATATTGGTCGTAAGGTATCTGTAGAATGTACTGAGTTCGATCCTTGGATGTTCTCGTTGGATCAGAACCTGAAATCACACAATGTTTCATTTGTTTACCTTCAAATTCTGTTCACATAATAAGTCAGCCCTTTTGACATTGATATAGAGGTGTGATATTATATCACTGTTTTCAGTTCATCTAATAAAACTCCTCATGGGTTTTCTTAAAAGCTCATGGTTCACCAATTAACATTACAAAATATGTATTATAGAGACAATTCTCCAGAACTCCAGAACTCCAGAACTATGCAGTCATATTAAAAGTATATGAACGCCAAAAACCTATTAATACTCAAGATTGAAAGAACTTAATGACGATATACAAGTGAAATGTCATCAAATAAATACATAAATTTTATGATGTTTCAAAATCAATAAAAGCCATACCTTTCTCAACTTCCTTCTCATCAGACGTTTGTGTCTGAAAAGAAATATATTTAAACTATATGGACTTCAAACATCAAACATGAATTTACTTTACAAACACAATATGTAATTTTGAGGTGATTTGGGAGCTAAACCCAACGTTCAAGAGTTTTAGGTCAGGCCTACCATACAAACGGCACACAAATCAATGGAACGGTCAAGATATCGCCTAGCAAAATGGCGGCTCAGCAACAAGACAAAGTAAAAGGAAGTGGTGTTTTCTTATACTAGATTCTTATCTTCTACATTAGGAGTCGGTATATAGCACACAAACTCCTAACTATTATAAACTTCAGATCTATGTCCTTACACGTTATTGCCAGGCTTGCGATTCTGCACAGTTTGGTACCCAGATCAACCAAATGCGGTTAGTTTTCGACTTGTAGTAAATTGTGTAGGCTAAAGACGCATCTAAGACGGAAAGGACCACAAGGATAGAAAAATGTATCATGACATACCAGTTTATATTTATAATTCTATGATATTTTGAATAGTTTAATAACATTAATTTTGAATATTCCGGTTATAAATTGCGGAAAAAAGAGCAGCTTTGTGTTATTCATTCTGCTTGGCTATTAAAGATTGCGAAGTTTTCGATGTGTATTTGTGTTCGTATAGAATTAATTAATTATGGTATTTTGCTATTTATTACAATATTTTATTGCCTATGACAGCGATCAAGATTTATCAAATTGATTTTACGAATGAAGTCAACCTGAATATTCCAAATTAATGATATCAAAAATATTCAAAATAACATAGAATAATAATAACTGGTATTTCTTGATACGTTGCTTGAATCTTAGTCCTTTAAGTCTTAGGTACATAGCTATAGCCTGCGAATTTTATCCAAAAGTCAAACAGAAAACCCCATTTGATTGATCTGGGTACCAAACTGTGCAGAATCGCAAGCCTGAGAATGACATGTAAGGACATAGATCTGAAGTTTATTACAGTTAGGAGTTTGTGCGCTATATTTCGACTCCAAATGTAGTAGATTAGAGTCGTAGTATAAGGAGACAACACTACCTTTTACTTTGTCTTGTTGCCGAGCCACCATTTTCCTAGGCGATTTGTTGACCGTTCCGTTGATTTGTGGTCCGTTTTGCGACCAAAATGTCCCTTTCAAACAATGTCTCGCCCGTTTTAGAGGATATGATACAGTTTTAGAGAATGTGGATTTAGCTTTAGAGGATATGAATTCAGTTTTCGAGGACTGAATTCAGTTTAAGAAGGTTTGTCATACTATCGTGTGGATTTGTGATCTGATTCAGGGTATATTAGTACAGTTTTGACGATTAATGTCCCGTTTGTATGGTAACCCTGATGGGAAACTATGGCGACTGGTGGTATTGCAGGGGAAATACTAGCACCATTGTGACTATATATTTTTCATGGCAATGAAACTTGCAAATATCGACAGGACTAGCAAATGATATGTGTACTGCATTGAAATTCATTGTTGCATTGCACCCAAACCTAGCTGCATTAAGAACAGTTTTTTTATATTAGACCTAGTTGCCGATCCATTTGTGATATTTGAAACCTGTCCTTTTGCTTGAAGTCAAACACCATAACCAATGCACTATAACGCCCTAAACTGTTAGGCAGTTGTGATCGAGATTAGCTTGTATGTATGTTGTCCTTGGCGTTGGGAAGTGCCTGAGTATTTCTGTTGTGTTACTCTCATTGAGATGATTTATTTTGTGAGTTGTCTGCACTTTAATAATGTTCCAACTGGTAACTTGTCAACATTTGGAAGAACATCTTTTCCAATTCTCTCCTCTAAATGAGTGAGTGAATAACTGTTTAACGTCACTTGTACAGTATTGCAGCTAAAAGCGGACTCCAAAATTGATGAACTGCACTCAAACATACAACATTTTACTCAGCTAAAGACCCATGATTTCAGATGGTTGTATTATCTTAGATTTGTAAGCACTTTGAGCATGCACAGGATATATGAGTTTCACCGTTATACGTATACACTTATTATTATTATTATTATTATCATTATTAATAGTTACCAGCAATATTTTACAAACCTTCAAACTTGATATTGGACAGCGAAGCCAAGCTTTGAATTGAAACGGGTCCAATTCATCACCATGCCGACCACACTTCTGCATCTTCAAGTTATGATGTTGACCTTCATTGAAACATTCTGTTTCCAATACCTTGGTAGTGATGTAATTGTTAGCAATGATAAAGATGAATGTGTCGTTGTTGCCTTCAATGGCCGGTAACAATATGATAAACAGGACAAAAAACATGTTGCCCTCTTCTGAATGATATGCGTTCTGTTTTTCAGGAGCTGTTATTACATACACTCTTTTCAAACCGGTAGCGTGAGAAATGGCTGTTATATTTGTTCCCATTGTGGAAATATGTACATCTAAAGTATGTTATGATTAATTAATAAACTTACACTAATTCACTAGTAGGATTTTGAAAGATAAAGTTATTGAATACCAGTTTTCCCATTTATTTAATCCACGTTTCTATCGCTTGTTTGTTTTTGTGCATTACCTGAGATGAAAACATATTTATTTTAGTGTTAATTTTAATATGAAAAATAAAACATATTTATTGAAAGATTATACACAAGGTAACATATAATTTGAAAATAACCTTTTCTATAATGTCTTCTTGTACCGTAGCAAAGTTGTTCACGGCGCAAATGAATGGCTTCACTTCTCATTGTCATATTTGAATAAATATGCGCTAGCCATTTGAAATATAAAGCCCTAAATTATAACAATCAGTAATATGTTTCACCTGGATTGTGCAGTATGCGTGTATTAATAACATACATTTGTAGATGTGTGAAAAGGAATGTCATCTCGAATTTCGTTTATTATTAGATTAGATTAGACCAAATATAGACAAAACATCTTGTTTAATTTTATTGCAGCCAGGTCTTGGCACTCGTCGTGTAGACATTGCTATACACATAAAAACTATGAACTAACTTTAAATCATTTGCCAAATGAGAGCACTATTCAATGTTTAAATGTCATAACTATGCAAAGGTGCTGTTTCTAACCCCCATCCCAATTTTTGAAATATTGCGTCTCCAACTTTTGAACTGTTTCTACCCTTTGTTCAACATCCCAATGCACGGCATAACTCTTGTCAGTCTCCATTAAATACTGCAAGGCCTAAATCAGTCAGTAATGGAGATTGGCTAGAGTTATGCTTTGCAAATGGAGCACCCTGACACTATCAGTGCATGAAACGAACATGATGTGACACTAAATGTAAAGAAACACAATCACAATTCATGCAATGATCTTGAAAAAATGACATATCCAATTCACATTCGCCAAATTATGATTAGTTTGATTTATAGTGATACTAGTCACAGTTTACACGTAAAATCATATAAATGCAACCAAAAATGCAAATCATGTGCGAAACTTTATTTTAAATTTTCTTTGAGAAAACACCTTCTTAAAGTTAATATTATTGGATAGAAAAAAACAATCAGCAAATATGCCTGATAGAGGGGTAAAATCATTTTTATTCTAACACACACCCCCTGGCCCTTCTCCCCAACCCATTGATTACAAACTGGGCACTGGCCATGTGCACAGGTACAAGGGAAAGTCCACTCAGCTGAGGCATACACATATATCATTACATTGTAGACACATGTAGCTCAGATGGCAGAGTGAAGTTGGTCACTTATTCGTTATTGGACATTGGACATTCGATTCTCCATTTACTTATTCAAAACAATTACCTGAAAAAGCACTATGGAGACTTTCTATAACAACCTAAGTATACTCATTTTAAAGATAATTCAATTTCCTGTCCAATGAGGTAGGTTGTTTTATTCGGTATGAAAGGGATTATATCGTACATTACAACAGAAAGGCGATGGTGTTAGTAAAATCAAGCAAAAAGGGAAATTAACTGTCTAAATGGGTACCAAGGAATATTCTATATATTTATATACCATCTAAGGGTACTCAAATGAACGATAATTCAATATCCTATCCAATGAGGTATCTTCCATGATGTTTGATAGGGTCTGTGATACCGTAACATGCGAAATATCGTCACTAGGTAGTATACATATTAACTGTTTAATGAGTTTTCACAATCAAACTAGTCAGAGGGAACCAAGGAATATTGGTCTACCAACTACACACTGCCAGCTCAGATTACAGTGTCAATGCTTTCACTCACATCACATCTCCATGTGGTCACCGAGGTCAGCTCATATTACGTTAGACCCAGAACAGTTTGAATGAGAGGGCTAAAATCTGGATATTTTCAAGGAAAAGGAATAAATGATATACATACATTGATTCTGCCAAAGATAAAATTTGCTCTTGAATGGTAATGAACAGTACTTTATGATTACTCTCAACAATATATCATAACACTTAAGGGGAAGAATCCTTTGAACCCTTGCCACGTCCTTATGTTTGAGAGTAGGATCATGAAACATACAAATCTCAGCCTCAATCTATCAATGATCAGCTTCTCAAAATTCGAGCTTTCCAGTATTATTTGTTCTTGAGAAATCGTTTTGGGTGGACCTCCTGTCACACCATTGTTTGTTTTGGAACCAAACCCTAATAACGAATTTAAATCTTCATATTACAAAGATGTTATTCTAAACATATCAGCTTCCTTTGTGGTTTTCGGGTAGAAAGTTGAGAAAAGTAACACCTACCACGCCATATTTGAATGGGTTTGAGGATCAAATGAACAACAAAAGTGTATCCCTTCGGTACAAAATATCTCCCCACAAAAGTTCAGCTTTGAGGTATAGCGGCTCTGGAGAAGAAGTAAAAAATGTTTTTTAAAAAGTTGTATTTTAGATATTATAGGAAAGGCACGTCCTAATGAGACTTTTGGCTTCCTGTTGAACATTTCCTTAATACTTCATCTCAAACTGTAAAATACCAATCATATAATACGTCCAGCCAAAATCTATATTGCAAGTATTAAACAACATGTTCTGCCTTCTGAAGCATTTTCTTGTGATTCTGAAAGAAACCTGCATATCAGAAAAATTCTTTTCTAGAAAAAACAACTGTTCATATGCCTGTTCATAAGCATCTACCCACCAAACGTAGTGCTTATTGAAGCGCCTGTAAAATATATTACAACCACTATCAATAGAAAGTTGACATGTTTATGAACCAAGAAATGAAATGGAATAATAAAAAAAACAGCCACTGGCTTTGTAGCTCATTAGGCTTTATATAAATTAACTAATTCAAAATATCAACTTCTAGGTGAGAGGTACAACTAATAGGATGCATTTTAAATGGAGAAGATGAAAAAGGTCTTAAGGTCCTAACCCCTCTGACTATCTTTGAGGCCAGAGATAAAATCCCCTAGAAATAAAGACACAGTTATAGAATTAATTCATTACTGTTGTTTCTTTTAAATTACCTCCCTTTGAAGAGTAAGTAAAATTTCAAAGCTTTTCATGTCATGATCTCTGTGACCTATATTCGGGGTCGCAAAATCTGCAATTAAGAATCCCAATTGGCCAAGGAGTATGTACATGAAATTTCAAGTCTCTAGGGTCAGTGGTTCTTGAGAAGAAGATGAAAAAAGGTTTTGAGGTCATGATCTCTGTGACCTGTATTTGGGGTCGCTGGGTCACGAAATCTACAATTAAGAATCCCCATTGGCCAAGGAGTCTGTACACAAAGTGGTTCTGGAGAAGAAGACGAAAAAGCGAAAAGTTTACAGACGGATGGATGGATGGGTGGAGGGATGGACGGATGGACGGACGCAGGACACCATTCCATGAATTTTGTACATAAGCCCATCGAACCTTTCAGGCCAGATGAGTTTAAAATGTTTAAATGGACAAACTCTCTATGCCAACTGGTTTCAGAGAAGAAGTCGTTTAAAGGTTTTCGGGAGACTGCCTGCCACGCCCATATTTAACGGGGGTTAGGTCCAAATGGACAAAATTTGATCCCCTAGGTACAAGTTGTTTTTTTTCAAGATGGCGTCCAAGATGACCGACGAAACTTCTTAATGATCATAACTCTGTAACCATCAACTCAAATGTGCTGATCTTGGTGTCTATCACTAGGTTTTTTTGGGGCAACGAACACATTATGATCATCAAAATTGATGTTTGTCTATCATGGAACACATAACTTCAATAAAGAGTCAAAACTGGCCGCCGACAACTCCAAAAGACGTGAAAAATTGTTAGGTGATTTTCGTTTGGGTTACACATTTAGAGTTATCTGCTCCTGACTTGATAATACAAATGTAAAAAAAAAACATTGGGCAACGAACACATTATGATCATAAAAATTGATGGAACACATCACAACACATCATGGAACACATATTCAATAAAACGTCAAAACTGGCCGCCGACATCTCCAAAAGACCACAACTATTCACACAAATTTTATGATATAGGTGTCCATCCTCAGTTCTGGGGACAAAGAAAACATTTGAATGTCACTGAGCTGTTTTATGATTATGAATCCATGACCTTCAGCTGTCCACTATCACCCAATGCACAACCATCCTTGTCCATAGTCCATGAGAGTTCAGAGCATTAAGTTGTGAGTGTCATCCTTCTGCTCCAAAGAATTTAGGTTTGTGGCGCCTTACAAATGATGATATGAGAGAGAGAGAGAGAGAGAGAGAGAGAGAGAGAGAGAGAGAGAGAGAGAGAGAGAGAGAGAGAGAGAGAGAGAGAGAGAGCGAGAGCGAGAGCGAGAGCGAGAGCGAGAGCGAGAGCGAGAGAGAGAGAGAGAGAGAGAGAGAGAGAGAGAGAGAGAGAGAGAGAGAGAGAGAGAGAGAGAGAGAGACCCTTGTCCCCACAAATGTTGAAGTAGACATCTAGATCATTAAATTTGAGTCATTGATTTGCAGTCATTTGGAGGTGTAGGTGGCCATTATTGACGCCATATTTGAGTTTTGTGTTCCGTAATAGACAAACACCAGTTTTGGCCCCCAAAAACCTAGAGATAAACACCAAGATCATCACATTTGAGTTGATGGTTACAGTGTTATCATTATTAAGTGTGTTATCATTACATATGATACTATCCCCTTGTTACACAGCATTATGCAATACTCTACTATACCAGTCCAAACATGTTGTGGCCTACTAGTGCAAGGGGAAAAACATGGATTTTGTAATAGCTCTAAAATGTATTTGTCACAGCAAAAGAATGAAAATTACAGGTCTTGGTCTCCATTATAGAAAGAGGATATTCTCCAAATTTGAGGGTCCTATCATTCCTAGTTACAGGAGTGAAATTTAAGGTTTCAGTTTAACACCCTGCCACGTCTATATGTGAGAAGGAATTTTATCCATATGAACAAACTTTATTCTATTAGTTATAAAGATGTTATTCTGAAAATGTTAACTCTCTGTATCAAATATTTTTTGAGAAGAAGTTGTTTAAAGATTTGAGGGTAGACCCCTGCCCTGGGGGTCGGGATAAAAAAAACAAAATAAGATCCACTAGATGCAAGGTACCTCCCCACAAAATGTGTGGCAGTTTTGGAGGAGAAGTCGAAAATGTCAAAAGTAAACGGACGACGGAAGACGGACAACGGCCCATGCCATAAGCCCATCTGACCTGTCAGGCCTGATGAGCTAAAAATGACACCCAGAGCTATTTTCTTTATAAAATTTTCAGACGAAAACTAAATATAAATTCATTAAACAAACTTTATTTAATTCTGAAGATATTCAGCGAAAGAAATATTACAAATTTTGATTTTGAAAAAAATGGTCTGCGGTCCCTACTAATTGTACTGCATTGGTTACCAGTGGAGCAGCGAGTAAAGTTCAAGCTGTTAACAATCACCAACCAGGATGTGTATGTAGGGATATGTTTTCCTTCCACATTCCAAGCATAAAACTCCGATCACTCCAACAGAGAAGGCTAACTTTATCTGAAAGTGTATCGAAGTCAGAAACAACAAATAGATAGTTCTATATTGCAGCTCCAAGCATGTGGAATGCTCTACCCCAAACTTTCCAAATACACAATTCCAGTCTTCCCCTAATACAAGCATGCATGTATGCACTTTGGCAAACTCTTTTTGAAATATGATACTACTAGGTATATTTGATTAATTCTTTGACATTCTACTTGACTTGCATATGAGGCGCTTTAGAGGAATAACTCTATAAAGCGAACGTTTTCATGAGATTATTAATTTGGGTTAGTGACCAACCCCACAGAGTAGATTTTTGACAATTCTGCCTCTCATATGTGATTTGCGCCTGGATCTTCTCCCTGTTTTTATATAAAACTTAATAAAACGAGCATCAGAGAAAGTGATGTACAACTGATTTTCAAACCTCAATATTGAAATGGGGAAGGACGAGAATCAAGGGACCAAAATATCGATAAAGTTTTACCCGTTGTCAAATCTAATATCTTTATTCCCAGTTTCGAAAGATATATCAGTTCATTTTTCATTTTATCATAGAAAAATGTCACCAATGCCGGTTCCTTAACCAATTGAGCGTAATTCCGTCCCTTGTAACTGACTTTACTGATGTAGGATCCGGATGAGAAATATACCAGAGATCTTATCGAGTCCACTGTTGCATCATTGAAGACCTTGCTCACACAGAAAAAGGAGTGTTTCTTCCTTCCTTCCTTCCGGGGTTGCTGTATTGAGACAGTATCTGGACCGATATGTGGAAGATACAATTAGTAATTGTCTTATTGA
Organism: Gibbula magus; assembly: GCA_936450465.1. Classification (NCBI taxonomy): domain Eukaryota; kingdom Metazoa; phylum Mollusca; class Gastropoda; order Trochida; family Trochidae; genus Gibbula; species Gibbula magus. The sequence continues at coordinate 27,004,178 of OW388306.1, forward strand.
TCCACAGCAAGAAGGTCTCTAGTTCGTAGGCCGGTGACAAGGGTAGGATCAGGTCTGTTGAGGGACGTATAATACACCAAGGACTTGGCTGAGAAGAAGCGAGTCTGTGAAGAATACATGAAACATACTGCTGAAATCTTATTAATTAATATGTCAAAGGATTTAACTCTCGTGGTGATGTTTCTTGCCACAGGGATCGTTTTGACAGACGAGACGCTATATTGGTCGTAAGGAATCTGTAGAATGTACTGGGTTCGATCCTCGGAGGTTCTCGTGGGATCTGAACCTGAAATCACAGAATATTTCATTTATTTACCTTCTGTGTGTTATTAGTTTAGATTTAGATTCTGTTCATATAATAAGGCAGCATTGAAACAAAGGTGTGGTTTTATCTCACAGTATTCAGTTCATCTAATAAAAGTACGTATTCGTTGCTTTTCTTAACAGTCATAAAGTCGAGGTGATTTGGGGCCTGAACACCACTTTCAAGAGTTTTACTATACCATGGCGGTTAGTGTTATTGCAGGGATAATACAAGCACCATCGTGGCTATAAATTATTCATGACAATAAAACAGGCAAATAGCTAGCAAATGATTTGTGTAATATGTTTAAATCCAGAGTGGCATTGCACACAAACCTAGCTACATTAAGAACAGTTTTCTACATTAGACCCAGTTGCCAATCCCTTTGCGATATTCGAAATCTGCGATTTTGTTTGAAGTCGAATGCCACTGCGCTATTACGTCCCATAGCTGAAATTAGTAGCCATTAGATGAACCGGGTACCTGATAGTGACATCGGTTTTTACCTGACAGCATTAAAGGGACAATGAACCAAGTACATGTATGTTGTCTATGGCGTTGGGAAGGATCTGAGTATTTATGCTGTGTTACTTTCATTGAGATGAGCGCAAAAACTCATATATTGTGAGGTGTCTGCGCTTAAAACGGAGTTTACAAGCCCTGTGTGGTCGTATAGTTCCAACCTTTAACTTGGCAACATTTGGAGAACAATCTCTTTCAGCTCTCTCTTCAGAAGTAAGTGAGTGAGTTACTGTTTAACGTCACTTGGACTATATTGCATATAAAAAGCGGACTCCAAAATTGAAGAACAACACTCAATCTTAGGACATTTTACCCAGCTTAAGACACATAATTTCAGACAGTTGTATAATATTTTGTGAGCACTTTGAACATGTACTTAACGTATGAGGTTCAGCATTATAAGTGTACCCCTTTTATTATCATTATAAATAGTTACCAGCAATATTTTATTAATTGTTTTAAATGACAAAATTTTTTGCAAACCTTCAAACTTGATATTGGACAGCGAAGCCAAGTTGTGAATTAAAACGGTTCCAATACATCACCCTGCCGACCACACCTCTGTATCTTCAAGTTAGGATGTTGACCTTCACTGAAACACGTGTAGATACAGGAGTCTGTTTTCAATACCTTGTTAATGTATGGTAAGCAACGATACAGATGAATGTGTCGTTGCATTCGATGAGCGGTAACAATATGATAAGCAGGACAAGAAACATGTTTCACTCTTTTTAATGATATGACCCGTTCTGTTATACAGGTATCTCTTATTTCATATCAATATTTTCAAAACGGTAGCATTTGAAATGTCTGTTATATTTATTGTTTGTACACAATCACTTTCCTGTGTAACAACGCGTGAAATGTAACCTCCCTAGGCCTCTCTCAAAATAGCAGTCACACAAATACTCAAATAATGCAGTTATTCTTCACTTCGAACTGTATCACTTGACAACTGTCTATTGAACCACTAAGCAATAGGCCTACTTCACAATATATCTGTCGAGTCACTGAGCAAAAGAAATATTCATAAACCCAGTCTATTTCAACTGCTACAGTTACTTCTCACTTTAGAACTGTATAACTTCAATTAATTGGGTCTGGCGGCGGATGTTGGTGACTGTGTCTTCTTGTTTTAATTAATAAGTGATGAATGAAGAAAATATGTACGATAAATAATGAGGATGTGTATGCTATAGAGGATCATGGAATTTCAGCAAAGATAAATATGAAGAATTTTACGATTTAGCGAAGTTCAAGCAGTAAACATTTACATTGTTTACATTGTGAAAAGATGTTGGTTCCTCACAATAATTAATGGATAGAAAAAACATCAACAAATAGGGATAAAATACTTTTTATTCTAACACACTCCCTTCCCCAACCCAAAGATAACAAACTGGGCACTGGTCTTACATGTCAAGAGAAACTCCACTCAGCGGAGGCAGACAATATCATTACATAACATGTATCTCAGATTACAGTGTCAATACTTTCACTCAGTTCCCACTGGGTTAGGTTCAAATGAAAATACTTTGATCCACTTAGTACAAGGTACCACAACATATTTAGGGTTGCAGCAGTTGACGGGAAGTCAAAAATGTGAAAGGTTTAAGGTCGGTGACAGATGTCAGACGACGGACGAAGGATGAAGACCAAAACCATAAACCCATCAAGCACTTGAGCTAAAAAATGCCATCCTGACAAATTCAACGGCTGTCCAGTAAAAAGATTTGATTGCATTTCATTTATCAAGTGATTACTATTAATTAATTAAATTAAAAGTGATTAATATTACTGCAATCGCTGTTTGTTTTCTTTATCAATTGATATCCAATCATAATGAAACAATGACATTAACTTCAAGCTAAGCTCCAGCTGAAGCTTCAGTACTATCCGCCATGCAGTGTGCTGATTTTCACCTGAGAAATTCCAAGCATTACCTGGATACAGACATAGCCATGCTTCTTGTGTAATACTTTTCTTTCTGCTTCTCTTGGACACTTCAAGTGTCTACAGAACAGATCAGGAAGGAACACATCACCCCAGCACTAAATGTACTTTTTTACTGGTAAATGTACTGCATTAGCTACCAGTAAAACAGCGCGTTCCAGCTGTTAACCATCAGCTACAAGGCTCTGTATGATCCACCATATCCTTGGTACATAAAGGATGTGCTTTCATTCCACATTTCATGCAGAAGTCTCCGATGATCCCAATAGAGAAGGCCTAACCGTGTCTCAAATTAAATAAAAGGCAGAAACAACAAATAGAACGTTATGTATATCAGCTACCAGCAAGTAGAAAGCTCTACCCAAGGTCTATCAGAGTTGCCAAAATGAAGTATATGCACGTCGGTTAACTCTATTTAAACTAGACAGGACACTGCAAAAGCAGACCAGTCCAGATATTAACGATGTCGCCTTCAACTGTTCCGCCACAGTCACAATAAAATGGGCAAGTTTATACCACAAAAGACAACTAAACATTAAACTCAAGAACTCTTGACATGTGACTTTGAATGTTTACATGTCAAAAGAATTCACAGTGGGTATAATTAACAAATTATTAATTTGAGTTCTTAAAACCTTTTTCTAATTTCAAAACTTGATCAAGGGGTTCTCGTGGCTTTAACCCAAACCTTGTAATCTTTACTTTTGAATTTCAAGGTCATACAATCAATGATCACTTTTCATTGTGTATAACAATCATATAATGATTCAAAGCATAAAAAAACTGTTCAAGACATTGAATGTTAACATGTCAAAAGAATTCCCTAGGGGCATATTCAACAAATTGTTAATATGAGTTCTTAAAATCTATTTCTGTTTTCAAACTTGTACCAAAGTTTGGCCTAAACCCATATCCTGTGACCTTAACTTTGACTTTGAATGTCACACAATCAATGATCACTTTTCATTGTTATAACAATCATGTAATGATTCAAAGTGTTAATAGTTAAAATAAGGCATATTCGCAAAAGCATGCTTAAATCATGACCTCATTGTGACCTTGACCTATGACGGATATTAGCCAACATTTTTTTAAATCTTGGCAAATCTCCATAGATGATATATTCCCCAGGGGTATAAGTATGAAGTTATGTATATGAGTACCTAAAACCTTATTAGTGAAAAAATTACAGGGATCACCTTTAGTATCCCTCACCGGGATAAGCACACGCCGAAGGCGCGTGCTTTCTCTCTACGCGAGAGAACGTGTAAGCATGTGTAAGAACAGTTTTCGCGAGCACACATATATATAGAGAAGCGCGCGACAGCGGGCTGATCTCCATTAGGAGACATTTTAGACCAAAAAAGAGGTCATTTTCGTGTTTATCGACAAAAGTATAATTTAAAACTTCGTCTAAAAGACGAGAGTTTTAAACACAAATTTGTGTTTAACTCAAAAACATCTTTCAAATCGTCTGTAATTGACAGGAAATCCCAATGACGTAGCTTCTCACTGATTGGTCAATTCAATCTCACGTGTGGAATTTTCCAAATAAGGAATAAACTTGGGAATGTCGCTGGCCTGACGGTAAGATCCACGTTTGCGTAGGCTGATCTAAAACATGTATTTTTTGTTGTAGATCATAGATTACTGTATGGATGTTTGACAGACTGTATGTTAGGCCTTATATTTATAACCAACGGCGATCTTGCTTTTCAGTGAAGGAGAAATTACAATAATTATTACAACGGGATATCAATAAATGTTCAAAGGGAGTGATCGTGTCACAGCGTCCACTGTTGAAGTTTTATGAATTGTGTAAATTCTACATGTGATGTCCATGCACATGATATCACCAAATGCCAATTCCATTTTTGATTGTGAATAATATAAGTTTTGGACATCAATTTGATACGATTCACTACCCGAAAAGGTAAGTCAACAAGCTACGTGTTCATGTTTTCATTGATTAGATATTCTCTACTCAACGCATCAGTATTTCAGCAAACGTTAAAATCGTAAAATTATAAATCACAATAAGCACTAACCTTGAAAGTTTTTTTTTATTATATATCTTGCTATGGTATTTTCTGTAAGAAAGACACCCCAGAAGTGTTTTAACAAATTTTAAAATGTCCTAAATTTCGTCAGTTCGTCAAAAGGATAAGAATTATAAACTTAAGGTGTACCTAAGGGATAAAATGTAGTCGAAATAATACTTAACTGACGACTGTCACAGAATGCTTGGATTCAATGTGAAGGTTTTGAATTTGCATTACTTTTGCAACGCCAAGTTGCATGACAATGTCCAATGGCGGCCAAAAAAACGAGACACCGATCGAGATTTCAGTTCAAGCAGTTGATTCAAGGGAACTAACTGCTGTGGATTAAAGCATCCATAAAATGTTCCTGGAAATTCATTTCGATCCCAAATGGAAATCGGATTATCACGGTTCGGTATCGAAGAAAATTCGGACAATGTTTTTCTTACATATATATTGAATTTAAAGTACCCGAAGTTCTTGCATAAACAAAACTAGGCTAATCACTAATGTTATTATATAATGATCTCGAGGGATCTAAGGGTTAAATAACATCATCAAACATTATCTAAGGGTTAAATTAAATTAAATCATCTGTATCCAAGGGTTAAATGAAATTATCGGAATGTGTCCAAGGATTAACTAAGGGCCTAGACTACAATTACTAAATTTGAAGTGCAACATGTCGATCAGACGGGGAAAGCCCGATGTTTTGGCCTACTGCAGTACGGTACACACAAAAAAAATCCAACGTTTTCTTTACATTCCATTTTAGGAAACCAGCACTAGCCCTAAACTTATGAATTGATATATCATGTGCTGGACATAGGGTTGATTGGTATCCTAAGGGCTAATGGGGTCAGTACAGCAGCGACCGATCTTCCGTTTTTGTCAACAAACATGGCGTCATCGCCTCGACGGCAAAACAACGTCTGCGCATGTCCGATAGGTAAAATAATATTCTAGAACATAAATAATAAAGAACAAAAAAGCGAGCCCTTATATTGTGAGGGATTCTAAAGTCAGGCCAATTACAGCTAAAAAAGAACGCGGCGACGGCGGTGGAAACTGAACAAAAACTGATAGCAGCCCATGACAATACTAGGTATATTGATTCAAGGAGAAAATTTTAGTTGACTGTTAAGCGGACGTTTTCATTAGATTATTAATGTTGAGTTGTGTCCAACACCACAAAGCAGATACTTGACAATTCTGCCTCCTGTATGTGATTTACCAGTAGATTTTTCTCCTGTTTTTAAATCAAACTTCATAAAAAGAGCATCGAAAAAAGTGATGTACAACTGATTTTCAATTCTTAAAATGGAAATTGGAAAGGACGAGTATGGAAAGGACAAAGATATTAATTTAGTTTTACCCGTTGTCAAAGACAAAATCTTTAGTTCCGCTTTGGAAAGGTAATTCAGTTCATCTCTTATTTTATCATAGAAAAATGTCATCAATGCCTGTGCCTTTACCAAATGAGCGTAATTCCGTCCCTTGTAACTGACTTTACTGATGTAGGATCCGGATGAGAAATATACCAGAGATCTAATCGAGTCCACTGTTGCATCATTGATGACCTTTATCGTACAGAAAAAGGAGTGTTTCATCCTTCCTTCCGTGGTTGCTGTATTGAGACAGTATCTGGACCGATATGTGGAAGATACAATTAGTAATTGCCTTTCTTGGTCCACAGCAAGAAGGTCTCTAGTTCGTAGGCCGGTGACAAGGGTAGGATCAGGTCTGTTGAGGGACGTGTAATACACCAATGACTTGGCTGAGAAGTAGAGAGTCTGTGTAGAATACATGAAGCATACTGTTGTAATCTTATTAATTAATATGTCAAAGGATTTTACTCTCATGGTGATGTTTCTTGCCACAGGGATCACTTTGACAGACGAGACGCTATATTGGTCGTAAGGTATCTGTAGAATGAACTGAGTTCGATCCTTGGATGTTCTCGGGGGATCAGAACCTGAAATCACACAATGTTTCAATTGTTTACCTTTTGTGTGTCATGTATTTTAGATTTAAATTCTGTTCACATAATAGGTCAGCCCTTTGGACATTGAAACAGAGGTGTGATATGTTATCACTGTATCCAGTTCATCTAATAAATAATTAGAGGTTATAACATGTCATTTTTCATATCATACCCCATATCAGCCCGAGACCCCCATATCAGCCCGAGGGCCGCAGGCCAGAGGGCTGATATGGGTCGAGGGCTGATATGGGGTATGGTTTGAAAATTGACATTTTGTAACCTTTTTATCATATATCATACTTTTTTCTGAAGCCTGACAAAATATTTACATAAATATTAAGAATTTGATGTTTCCATGCGAAAATTTATAATTTGGGGGGGAGTGAGAAGATGAGTTACCATCTATACCTCCATTATGTTTTGTTTTTCAAATTATGTTAGCCGAGCCTCTTATTCAACTTTCAAATTTATAGTATTTTTAATTAAATTACTTAAAAGCATCAACAACATCCTTGTTTGGAGGCTACTCTGAAATGAACAAGTTATTCTGACACTGTTTCGCTTGTGACGTTACTGTGTTAGCGTGTCTGTAAGCAAAGGGAGATCACTCTGACCTAAAGTCACCCTGATATTGATATGGATTTGCGAACCGGTCTGATATGGCTGATATGGATTTGCGGACCGGGCGGCAATATGGGTGCGGTGTCCTAACCTCTATCACACATGCAAAACATCCCATATCTTTGATAGATATATGATAAAACTCCTTATTGGCCGGTTTGCTTAAAAGCTCTTTGGTTCACCAATTTACATGTATAAATATGTATTATAGAGACAATTCTCCAGAACTCCAGAATTATGCAGTCATATTGAAAGTATATGAACATAAATACCTATCAATAATAGCTCTTAACGTGTTAAATCAGTTTGAAAGAACTTAATGATGACGTACAAGTGAAATGTCATCAAATAAATACATAAATTTTATGATGTTTTTAAAATCAATAAAAGTTATACCTTTCTCAATTTCCTTCTCACCAGACGTTTTCGTCTGAAAAGAAAACCATTTAAACTTTATGGACTTATAAACAAAACATCAAAAATGAATTTACTTTACATATTGCACTCTACATCGTTCAGAACACAATATGTAACTTTGAGATGATTTGGGTAACTACATGTAAACCCCACTTTCAAGAGTTTTAGGTCAGGCCTACCATACAAACGGCACACAAATCAACCAAACGCTCAACAAATCGCCTGCAAAATGGCGACTTAGCAACAAGACAAAGTAAAAGGAAGTGTTGTTTTCTTATACTACGACTCTTATCTTCTACATTAGGAGTCGGTATATAGCACACAAATTCCGAACTATTATAAACTTCAGATCTATGTCCTTACACGTTATTGTCAGGCTTGCGATTCTGCACAGTTTGGCACCCAGATCGACCAAATGCGGTTTGCTTTTCGACTTGCAGTAAATTTTGTAGGCTAAAGACGCATCTAAGACGGAAAGGACCATATTTTGCAAAAATGTTTCATGACATACCAGTTTATATTTATAATTCTATGATATTTTGAATATTTTAATAACATTAATTTTGAATATTCCGGTTCTAAACAATATAAATTGCGGAAAATAGAGCAGCTTTGTGTTATTCATTCTGCTTGGTTATTAAAGATTACGAAGTTTTCGATGTGTATTTGTTTTTGTATAAAATTAATTAATTATCGTATTTTGCTATTTATTACAATATTTTGTTGCCTATGACAACGATCAAGAATCAACGATCACCAAATTGATTTTACGAATGAAGTCAACATGAATATTCTAAATTAATGATATTAAAAAATATTCAAAATATCATAGAATAATAATAAACTGGTATTTTCTTGATACGTTGCTGGAATCTTAGTCATTTAAGTCTTAGGTACATAGCTTTAGCCTGCAAAGTTTACCCAAAAATCAAACAGCAAACCCCATTTGGTTGATCTGGGCACCAAGCTGTGCAGAATAACAAGCCTGAGAATGACATGTAAGGACATAGATCTGAAGTTTATTACAGTTAGGAGTTTGTGTGCTATATTTCGACTCCTAGTCCTAATTTCGAGTCGTAGTATAAGAAGACAACACTTCCTTTTACTTTGTCTTGTTGCCGAGCCACCATTTTGCTAGGCGATTTGTTGACCGTTCCGTTGATTTGTGGTCCGTTTTGCGACCAAAATGTCCCTTTCAAGCGATTTCTCACCCGTTTTAGAGGATATGAAATCACTTTTAGAGGATGTGAATTCATTTTTCGAGGACTGAATTCAGTTTAAGAAGGTTTGTCGTACTATCGTGTGGATTTGTGATCTGATTTAGGGTATATTAGTACAGTTTTGAAGATTTATGTGCCGTTTGTATGGTAGGCCTGTTGATAAAACCATGGTGGCTGGTGGTACTACAGGGGAAATACTAGCACCATTGTGACTATATATTATTCATGGCAATGAAACTTGCAAATATCGACAGGACTAGCAAATGATATGTGTACTGCATTGAAATTCATTGTTGCATTGCACCCAAACCTAGCTGCATTAAGAACAGTTTTCTACATTAGACCTAGTTGCCGGTCCGTTTGTGATATTTGAAACCTGTCCTTTTGCTTGAAGTCGAACACCATTACCACTGCGCTATAACGCCCTAAACCGTTAAGCAGTTGTGATCGAGGTTAGCTTGTAGGGGCCTTGTAGACGGGCTATGCCCTGCCCCTTGCTGAAATTTGAAGCCATCAGATGATGTGGATACCTGACAGCATTAAACAGGCAATGAACAGAGTATGTTGTCCTTGGCGTTGGGAAGCGCCTGAGTATTTATGTTGTGTTACTCTCATTGAGATGATTTATTTTGTGAGATGTCTGCACTTTAATAATGTTCCAACTGGTAACTTGTCAACATTTGGAGGAACATCTTTTCCAATTCTCTCCTCTAAATGAGTGAGTGAATTACTGTTTAACGTCACTTGTACAATATTGCAGCTAAAAGCGGACTCCAAAATTGATAACCTGCACTCAAACATAGGACATTTTACTCAGATAAAGACCCATGATTTCAGATGGTTGTATTATCTTAGATTTGCAAGCACTTTGAGCATGCACAGGATATATGAGTTTCACCGTTATAAGTATACACTTATTATTATTATCATTTTTAATAGTTACCAGCAATATTTTTACAAACCTTCAAACTTGATATTGGACAGCGAAGCCAAGTTTTGAATTGAAACGGGTCCAATTCATCACCCTGCCGACCACACTTCTGCATCTTCAAGTTATGATGTTGACCTTCATTGAAACACGTGTAGATACAGGATTCTGTTTCCAATACCTTGTTAGTGATGTTATTGTTAGCAACGATAAAGATGAATGTGTCGTTGTTGCCTTCGATGTCCGGTAACAATATGATAAGCAGTACAAAAAACATGTTGCCCTCTTTTGAATGATATGCGTTCTGTTTTACAGGAGCTGTTATTCCATAACACTCTTTTCAAACCGGTAGCGTGAGAAATGGCTGTTATATTTGTTCCCATTGTGGAAATACGAACATCTAAAGTATGTCATGATTAGTTAATAAACTTACACTAATTCACTAGTTAATTTGAAAAGATAAAGTTATTGAATATCAGTTTTCCCATTTGTATAATCCACGTTTCTATCGCTTGTTTGTTTTTGTGCATTACCTGAGATGAAACATATTTTCAATTATTTTAGTGTTAATTTTAATAAATAATAAAACATATTTATTGAAAGATTATACACAAGGTTACATATAATTTGAAATAAACTGTTCTATAATGTCTTCTTGTGCTGTAGCAAAGCTGTTCACGGCGCAAATGAATGGCTTCACTTCTCATTGTCATATTTGAATGAATGTGCGCAAGCCTTTTGAAATATAAAGCCCTTAAATATAACAATCAGTAATATGTTTCACCTGGATTGTGCAGTAAGCGTGTATTAATAACATAGATGGGTGAACAGGAATGTCATCTCGAATTTCGTTTATTATTAGATTGTAAATTTGAGACCAAATATAGAAAAACCATCTTGTTTAATGTTATCTCAGCCAGGTCTGGGCACTCGTCGTGTAGACATTGCTAAACACACAAAACTATGAACTAACATTAAATCATTTGCTAAATGACAGCACTATACAATGTCTAAATGTCATAACTATACAAAGGTGCTGTTTCTAACCCCCATCCCAAATAAGAAATCTTGCGTCTCCAACTTTTGATCTGTTTCTAACCTATGCCTAAACTTGGTAGAGCAATCAGACATCTCTGTCACAGAAAAGGCGAAAAATGCAGCAAAGCTTAAATTAGCCAGTGACGGAGACTGGGACCAATTAAACTTTGCGGGAAAGTTGAACTGGTTGTTTTATTTTTCATTGTTCATAGGTTCATGTGATCTCAAACACTGTAAACCCTCTTTGAAAAGAAGATAAGATAAGAACACCATGTGACCCAACAGATACAAGAAAATGTTCTACGAAAATAACACTGATCAATTTCATGAATGGTCCAGTCTACCAATCATTGTGAAAGTGAGTATTTTAAACGAAAGTGTTAAACTTATTCAACATTACTTTTAAAATGGACCTTTTCTGAATAGAAATAGTTTTATTTATGTAGATTATTTAAAGTATGTCACAGCATTTTAACGAGTGTGAATGTATGTACTGCCCGAACGAAAGCGAGTGTTATATATAAATTTGCATGAGTTAAAAGGAGATTGTAACGAGAAGATATGGTCGTCAGCATCTCCTGAATATCCTCCATTTGGAGTACTGGATGAGATTATTTGAACAGAGTCTGACACAATACATCTCAAAATGGCACTGATGTCTTCAAGACTCACAATTGTGTTAAAACCATCTTAAATGGTTTCTGAGAAAAGGTGTCCCCTTTGGAGATACCATGAACAGAGATACAAACGGATAAAGGGAAATAACTTCAGAAAAAAGAGTCATGGGCTCTGTAGCTCGTCGGCTTTTACTGTTTGATTTTGTGAAATAAAAGTAATTGCTTTGTAAATGGAGCACCCTGACACTGTCAGTGCATGAAACGAACATGATGTGACACTAAATGTAAAGAAAAACAATCACTATTCATGCAATGATCTTGAAAAAATAACATATCCAATTCACATTCGCCAAATTATGATTAGTTTGATTTATAGTGATACTAGTCACAGTTTACATGTAAAATCATATAAATGCAACCAAAAATGCAAATCTTGTGCGAAACTCTCTCGTAAACTTGCTTTGAGAAAACGCCTTCTTAAAGTTCCTATTATTGGATAGAAAAAAACATCAGCAAATATGCCTGATAGAGGGGTAAAATCATTTTTATTCTAACACACTCCCCCTGGCCCTTCTCCCCAACCCATTGCTTACAAACTGGGCACTGGCCATGTGCATAGGTACAAGGGAAAGTCCACTCAGCTGAGGCATACACATATTCATTACATTGTAGATACATGTAGCTTAGATTACAGTGTCAATGCTTTCATCCACAACACATCTCCATGAGGCAGTGGACACTTGGTCACCGAGGTCAGCTCATATTACGTTAGACCCAGAACAGTTTGAATGAGAGGGCTTAAATCTGGAAATTTTCAAGGAAAAGGAATAAAAGATATATTCTGCCAAAGATAAAATTTGCGTTTTGAAAGGTCATGAACAATACTTTATGATTACTCTCAACACTATATCATAACACTTAAAGGGAAGAAACCTTTGAACCCTTGCCACGTCCTTATGTTTGAGAGTAGGATCATGAACTATACAAATCTCAGCCTCAATCGATCAATGATCAGCTTTTGTATTATTGGTTCTTGAGAAGAAGTCGTTCTGGGTGGACCCCCTGTAACACCATTGTCTGTTTGGGAACCAAACCCAAATGAACGAATTTAAATATTCATAAATTTATAACAAAGATGTCATTCTAAAAATATCAGCTTCCTTTGTGGTTGCGGGGTAGAAGTCGTCGAAAGTTGAGAAAAGTAACACCTACCACGCCATATTTGAGTGGGGTTGAGGATCAAATGAACAACAAAATATCTCCCCACAAAAGTTCAGCTTTGAGGTAGGTATAGCGGCTCTGGAGAAGAAGTAAAAAACGTGAAAAGTTTTTAAAAAAGTTGTATTTAGATATTATAGGAAAGGCACGTCCTATAATATCTAAATACAAATCTAAATGCAATGACTGAAGGCTTATAGATTTTCAATACAAATTTATTTTACATAATTATCTATACAAAAATGAAGCTAGGTGATGATGACATGTGCATTATAGGTAAAAATACCTAAGAAGATATGTCACATGTGGTCTGTGATATACGAACAGGAAGATTTGCTGGATAACAACTTCTTTATTGTGACTTTTGGCTTCCTGTTAAACATTTCCTTAATACTTCAGCTCAAACTGTAAAATACTAAATCATATAATACGTCCAGCCAAAATCTATATTGCAAGTATTAAACAACATTTTCTGCCTTCTGAGGCATTTCTTGAGATTCTGAAAGAAACCTGCATATCAGAAAAATAAAATAAAATAAAATACAAATTGGAAGCATCTACCCACCATACGTGGTCCTTATTGAATCGCCTGTAAACTATATTACCGCCACTATCAAAAGAACGATGACATGTTTATGTTTATTACCAAGAAATGAAATGGAATAATAAAAAAGAGACACTGGCTATGTAGCTCATTAGGCTTTATATAAATTAACTAATCCAAAATATCAACTTCTAGGTACAACTAATAGGAAGCATTTTAAATGGAGAAGATGAAAAAGGTCTTAAGGTCCTAACCCCCTGACTATCTTGAGGCCAGAGATAAAATCCCCTAGAAATAAAGACACACTTATAGATCTAATTCATTACTGTTGTTTCCTTTAAATTACCTCCCTTTGAAGACCACGCAAAATCTCAAATGAAAATAGCTTTTCAGGTCATGATCTCCGTGACCTATATTCGGGGTCGCAGGATCACAAAATATGCTATTTAGAATCCCAATTGGCCAAGGAGTATGTACATGAAATTTCAGCTGCCTAGACCAAGTGGTTCTGGAGAAGAAGACGAAAAAGCGAAAAGTTTACAGACGGATGGATGGAAGGATAAACGGATGGACGGACGCCGGACACCACGCCATACCATAAGCCCATCGGACCTTTCAGGCCAGAGCTAAAAATGTGTAAATGAACAAACTCTCTATGCCAACTGGTTTCAGAGAAGAAGTCGTTTAAAGGTTTCCGGGAGACTGCCTGCCACGCCCATATTTGACGGGGGTTAGGACCAAATGGACAAACTTTGATCCCCTAGGTTCAAGGTGCCTCCCCAAAACATATATATGGGAGTGCAGCGTTTCTGAATGAGAAAAAAAATCGTAAAAGTAAAGAGTTATGGCAACTGATGACGCCGCCATGAGCCAATCTAGCCTTTCAGGACTGATGAGCTAAAAATATACAATCCTGACTACTTCAATTGTTGTCAATTGTTGTTTGATTGTGTTTCATTTATCAAGTTATGTATCACTGCATTTCTCAATTGATCTCCAATAAATATGAAACAATGATGTTTTTTTCTTAAGCTAAAATGTGTTTATACAACACTAACCTATGGAGCTCCAGAACTATCCGACGTGAAGTTTGCTTACATTCACCTGGGAAACATTTGCAAGACCCGGCATTACCTGGATACAGACACTTCAAGCTTCATGTGCACGTTTATGTCACCTCTAGACGTATCCATGATAATGCTTTTCTCTCTGGATATGTCTTCATGGCCACATCCAGTGTCTACAGAACAGATCATGAAGGAAAACATCAACCCAGCTCAAAATGTACTGCATTGGCTACCAGTAGAGCAGCTCTAAATGTAGTGACCGCAGCCGCCGTTAGAGGCGCTTGAAATGGCGGCTGGTTTGGTTCACTGATAGGACCGTGTTTAAGGTCTGATTAAACATATTTCAGTGACGTACACACTCAAACCTTATGTTATTATTTGATGACGACAGGTTGAAGAGTTCGTATTTTGTGTGCATTAATTCTGACCATCTACACACAGCAAATGGCGACATGATCAAAATTGGCCTTGTTTAAAAAGATTTTTCTTATAGAAATAATGCAAAGTTCATAATTTAAAAGCCAGATACGCATATTTCAACCAGTTTTCTATAAGAAAAAATCAAATTTAGAATTTTAGAGGCATCGCAAAGACCTAAAATAAGACCTTAAAATTGTTAGGTGTATTTCGTTTGGGTTACACATTTAGAATTATCTGCTCCTGACTTTATAATACAAACGTAAAAAAAACATTGATATTTTAGTTAATTTTCAGTTACAAAATGTTCTATTTCTATGTTTCTATGTTCTATATTTGAATACAAATTTATATTATATATGCTTATATTCCATTCATTCTAGGAAAACATGACTTTCTGATTGAACTTGAAACACAGAATTTTTATTCTTGTTCATTCTCATAATTTTTGCTATAAGTTGTTTAAAGAAATATGTTTTAAATAGAGCCATGGGCTCTGTAGCTCATCAGAAATTGCATGGCGTCCAAGATGACCGCCGAAACCTCTTAATGATCATAACTCTGTAACCATCAACCATCAAATGTGCTGATCTTGGTGTCTATCCCTAGGGTTTTTTTTATGATCATAAAAATTTAAGTATGTCTATCATGGAACACATAACTTCAATAAAGCGTCAAAACTGGCCGCCGATACCTCCAAAAGACCACAAGTCGACTATTCACACAAATTTGATGATATAGGTGTCCATCCTCAGTTTTGGGGACAAA
Organism: Gibbula magus; assembly: GCA_936450465.1. NCBI lineage: Eukaryota > Metazoa > Mollusca > Gastropoda > Trochida > Trochidae > Gibbula > Gibbula magus. The sequence continues at coordinate 27,019,838 of OW388306.1, forward strand.
GAAAACATTAAGACACCTTTGAATGTCAATGAGCTGTTTTATGATTATGAATCCATGACATTCAGCTGTCCACTATCATCTAATGTACAACCATCTTTGTCCATAGTCCATGAGCGTTCAGAGTTCAGAGCATTCAGTTGTGAGTGTCATCCTTCTGCTCCAAAGGACTTGACATGTTTGATTTGTTCGGAAAAGCAAGTGTATATTAAAATACCGAAATCGACTATTTACAACAATGATTTTATCGTAATTTAGGTTTGTGCAGCCTTACAAATGATGATATTTTCAATTCATTTAGCATAATAAAGCCATGCAAAAATGTCATGACTGTGTGTTAATGAAAACACCCTTTTCACCGCTCAGAATTGTACTATATATACTTTTAAGTAAACAGTCTTTATATAAATTTTGTTAATTTGTTTTAACAAAAGCATAACTTGCGGTCACACATTACAAGAAAAAAACACTGCAATAGGCCAACAGAAAAAATAGAGCCACGGGCTCTGTAGCTCATCAGGGTTTTTATTGTTTGATGATGAAGACAGAAACAGCTTGCTATCAATATAATGCACAATCCCTAGCCTTGACAAATCTCAGTCTTGAAATTGTCAGTGCATAACAAAAGAACATGAAACCCTACATTTTGAATATGAGAGAATAAGAGTGAGAGAGAGAGTGGGTGTGTGTGAGAGAGAGAAAGAGATAGAGAGAGAGAAAGAGAGAGAGAGAGAGAGAGAGAGAGAGAGAAGAGAGAGAGAGAGAGAGAGAGAGAGAGAGAGAGAGAGAGAGAGAGAGAGAGAGAGAGAGAGAGAGAGAGAGAGAGAGAGAGAGAGAGAGAGAGAGTCAGTCACTCAGTCAGCTAGTTCACCCTAACGAGATGCCTCTCTCTCACTGTGCACTGTAGCAAGGTCAACACACAGACCATTATGCAATATGCTGACCCTTGGCTATGGTTTCAGCCTGACATTCTACAAGTTGAAGTTATTTGACACAATTTTCCATTTCGAAAATCACAATGGCCACCAGTTCTGTAACAACATGGAAACTTCAGACTTCCAACTTGAAAAAAAACACTTTTGGATTGCGTGAAAACCTCCAGGATACATAAAAGTCGATGTAGTGTTTGATAAAGCATGAATTGTTCACACACTGCAAAGAGTAATGTGTCATCCTTTGGAGTACAGTGATCTCACATATCTCACCATGGGTACCAAGGCAACTAACTGACTGTTCAAGGATAGACATTGACATTGTATGGAACCACTACAAGAAAAAAATCTCTAGTCTGCAACCAGAGACAAAAGAGACAAAGGATCAAGACGCAATGTGTCCAAACAAAACAAACTACCACATAACTTCCCTATGTTTCTCAAAGACTCAAACAACAAAAAATAACTTTTTGAAATATTTACAGATAGTGTCAAAAAAGCAATTTGGGGCAGGTAAAGAAGTGCACGTAACATTGGGGAGAACAGTGTTTGCCATTGACATTGAATCAACAATGTAGTCAGATTAAAAGGATGCTAACACTAGACTGGTTCTCCATGTACAAGATGATTTTATCAAGGCGCCTTCGTGTCAGCAAAGTGGATACAGATGCGTTCATGGTTCCTCTTGGGAGTAATATCTGAGCTGAAACAAATCAACCAAAGATTAAACGTTTATTTGTCAATTGGTAAAGGCAAGAACTATAAAGTATATAATGTGAATGCCATTCATAAAGAGTTTGGAGACAATTGTGTATTAGCTCTTCCTTTTCTCCATGCATTTACAGGACGTGATACAACTTCCAGGAAAGAAAACGTAAAGCCTATACAGGTATCCTATCTACAGGTAACATAAGCTTTTATTTTCCAAAGCAGGATTCCCTACCAGCCGATTGACAGAGATGGGGAACAGTTGGCTCTCATAGAACGATTTGTTATATCATGTGTGACCATACCACCTCATTTACCAGAGTGAATGTTGTTAAACAAGATCTATTCTGCCAAGGAGAGCACTCGAAACTCAAGCATTTGTTTCTACCAACATAGGATGCCCCTATTCGACACACAAATAGGGCCATATACCAAGCAAATGTTTGGACAAAGAGTGTATATTTGCAGAGACAAAACCTCCTTGTGTTTCTTGTTCTCCGAAACCAAGGGATAGATCTAGATGTAAGTCAAATTGTAGCGCCATATTGGACAAATTTAGATTTACTTGTAATATAATGGACCAATTTCATTGTTAATGTGTTCCTTGTCCCCAAAAACGTTGAAATAGACATCTAGATCATTACATTTGAGTAAATGTTATTGATTTCCAGTCATTTGGAGGTGTCGGTGGCCATTATTGACGCCATATTTGAGTTTGTGTTCCATAACGGACAGACACCATTTTTGGCCCGCAAAAACCTAGAGATAAACACCAAGATCATCAGATTTGAGTTGATGGTTACAGTGTTATTATTGTTAAGTGTGTTATCATTAAGAAGTTTCGGCGGCCATCCTGGACGCCATCTTGAAAAAAAGGGGGCGGGGGGAGGGAGAAGGACGAGGAGAGGGAGGGAGAGATAGGGACGGGAGGAGGGAGGGACGGGAGGAGGGAGGGACAGAGGGAGGTTGACAGGCAGGAGTGTGGTGTGTTGCAATGCATCATCCTAACGAAGTCTCACTAACCAGTTCTCCACCTGTCATACTATCCTCCCTGTTATACAGCATTATGCAATACTCTACTATACCAGTCAAAACCTGTTGTGGCCTACTAGTGCAAGGAGAAAACCATGAATATTATAATAGCTCTAAAAATGTATTTGTCACAGCAAAAGAATGAAAATTACAGGTCTTGGTCTCCATCATAGAAATAGGATATTCTAAAAATGTGAGGGTCCTAGCATTCCTAGTTACTTGAGTGAAATTTAAGGTTTCAGTTTAACACCCTGCCACGTCTATATGTGAGAAAGAATTTTAACCATATGAACAACCTTTAGTCTATATGTTATACATGTAAAGATGTTATTCTGAAAATTTTAACTTTCTGTATCAAATAGTTTTGGAGAAGAAGTCGTTTACTGAAAGATTTGAGGGTGGACTCCTGCCCTGTCAAAAGTAAACGGACGACGGACGACGGACAACGGCCCATGCCATAAGCCCATCTGACCTTTCCGGCCTGATGAGCTAAAATGACACCCAAAGCTATTTTCTAAATAAAATTTTCAGACAAAAACTTAATATAAATTCATTAAACAAACTTTATTTTATTCTGAAGATATTCAGTGAAAGAAAAATTACAAATTTTGATTTTGAAAAAAATGTTCTGCGGTCCCTACTAAATGCACTGCATTGGCTACCAGTGGAGCAGCGTGTAAAGTTCAAGCTGTTAACAATCACCAACCAAGCTGTGTATGATCCATCATATCCCTGGGGCCTTAGGGATATGCTTTCATTCCACATTCCAAGCAGAAAAACTCCGATCACTCCAACAGAGAAGGCTAACTCTGTCTCAAAGTGTATCGAAGTCAGAAAGAACAAATAGATAGTTCTATATTACAGCTCCAAGCATGTGGAATGCTCTACCCCATGTTATCAGACTTTCCAAATACACAATTTCCGTCTTCGGCTTAAAACAAGCATGCATGTATGCACCTTGGCAAACTCTTTTTGAAATATGATACTACTAGGTATATTTGATTCATGCTTTGAAATTCTACTTGCATATTAGGCGCTTTAGAGGAATAACTATAAAGCGAACACTTTCATGAGATTATTTATTTGGACTAGTGACCAACCCCACAGAGCAGATATTTGACAATTCTCCCTCTCGTATGTAATTTGCGCCTGAATCTTCTCCCTGTTCTTATATAAAACTTAATAAAACGAGCATCAGAGAAAGTTATGTACAACTGATTTTCAAACCTCAATATTGAAATGGGGAAGGACGAGAATCGAGAGGACAAAAATATCGATAAAGTTTTACCCTTTGTCAAATTCAATATCTTTATTCCCAGTTTCGAAAGATAAATCAGTTCATTTTTCATTTTATCATAGAAAAATGTCACCAATGCCGGTTCCTTAACCAAATGAGCGTAATTCCGTCCCTTGTAACTGACTTTACTGATGTAGGATCCGGATGAGAAATATACCAGTGATCTATTCGAGTCCACTGTTGCATCATTGAAGTCCTTGCTCACACAGAAAAAGGAGTGTTTCTTCCTTCCTTCCGTGGTTGCTGTATGGAGACAGTATCTGGACCGATATGTGGAAGATACAATTAGTAATTGCCTTTCTTGGTCCACGGCAAGAAGGGTTCTAGTTCGTAGGCCGGTGACAAGGGTAGGATCAGGTCTGTTGAGGGACGTGTAATACACCAAGGACTTGGCTGAGAAGTAGAGCGTCTGTGTAGAATACATGAAGCATACTGCTGTAATCCTTTTAATTAATATGTCAAAGGATTTAACTCTCGTGGTGATGTTTCTTGCCACAGGGATCATTTTGACAGACGAGACGCTATATTGGTCGTAAGGTATCTGTAGAATGTACTGAGTTCGATCCTTGGATGTTCTCGTGGGATCAGAACCTGAAAACACACAATGTTTCAATTGTTTACCTTCTGTGTGTCATGTAGTTTAGATTATGTTCACATAATAGGTCAGTCCTTTTGACATTGATATAGAGGTGTGATATTATATCACTGTTTTCAGTTCATCTAATAAAACTCCATATTGGCCTGTTTGCTTCAAAGCTCTTTGGTTCACCAATTTACATTACAAAATATGTATTATAGAGACAAGAACTCCAGAACTCCAGAACTCCAGAACTCCAGAACTATGCAGTCATATTAAAAGTATATGAACACCAAATACCTATTAATACTCCAGATTGAAAGAACTTAATGGCTATATACAAGTGAAATGTCATCAAATAAATACATAAATTTTATGATGTCTTCAAAATCAATAAAAGCCATACCTTTCTCAATATCCTTCTCACCAGACGTTTGTGTCTAAAAAGAAATCTATTTAAACTATATGGACTTATAAACAAAACATCAAACATGAATTTACTTTGCATATTGCACACTATATCGTTGAGAACACAATATGTAACTTTGAGGTGATTTGGGAGCTAAACCCAACGTTCAAGAGTTTTAGGTCAGGCCTACCACACAAACGGCACACAAATCAATGGAACGGTCAAGAAATAACCTAGCAAAATGGCGACTCAGCAACAAGACAAAGTAAAAGGAAGTGTTTTTTTCTTATACTAGATTATTATCATCTACATTAGGAGTCGGTATATAGCACACAAAGTCCTAACTATTATAAACTTCAGATCTATGTCCTTACACTTTATTGACAGGCTTGCAATTCTGCACAGTTCCGCACCCAGATCGACCAAATGCGGTTTGCTTTTCGACTTGCAGTAAATTGTGAAGGCTAAAGACGCATCTAAGACGGAAAGGACCTGGTTTTGCAAAAATGTATTATGACATACCGGTTTATATTTATGATTCTATCATATTTTGAATATTTTAATAACATTAATTTTGAATATTCCGGTTATAAACAATATAAGAGCAGCTTTGTGTTATTCATTCTGCTTGGTTACTAAAGATTATGAAGTTTTGGATGTCAATTACATGTAAGGACATAGATCTTAAGTTTATTACAGTTAGGAGTTTGTTCGCTATATTTCGACTCCTAATATAGAAGATAAGAGTCGGAGTATAAGAAAACAACACTACCTTTTACTTTGTCTCGTTGCCGAGCCACCATTTTGCTAGGCGATTTGTTGACCGTTCCGTTGATTTGTGATCCCTTTTGCGACCAAAATGTCCCTTTCAAGCGATTTCTCGCTCGTTTTAGAGGATATGAAATCAGTTTTAGAGGATGTGGATTTGGTTTCAGAGGATATGAATTCAGTTTTCGAGGACTGAATTCAGTTTAAGAAGGTTTGTCGTACTATCGTGTGGATTTGTGATCTGATTTAGGGTATATGAGCACAGTTTTGAAGATTTATGTGCCGTTTGTATGGTAGCCCTGTTGGTTAACCATGGCGGGGGAAATACTAGCACCATTGTGACTATATATTATTCATGGCAATGGAACTTGACAATATCGACAGTACTAGCAAATGATATGTGTACTGCATTGAAATTCATTGTTGCATTGCACCCAAACCTAGCTGCATTAAGAACAGTTTTCTACATTAGACCTAGTTGCCGATCCATTTGTGATATTTGAAACCTGTCCTTTTGCTTGAAGTCGAACACCATGACAACTGCGCTATAACGCCCTAAACTGTTAGGCAGTTGTGATCGAGGTTAGCTTTGAGGGGCCTGTAGACGGGCTATGCCCTGCCCCTGGCTGAAATTTGAAGCCATCAGATGATGTGGATACCTGACAGCATTAAACAGGCAATGGACAGAGTATGTTGTCCTTGGCGTTGTGTTACTCTCATTGAGATGATTTATTTTGTGAGTTGTCTGCACTTAAATAATGTTCTAACTGGTAACTTTTCAACATTTGGAAGAACAATTTTCTCCGCTAAATGAATGAGTGAATTACTGTTTAACGTCACTTGTACAATATTGCAGCTAAAAGCGGACTCCAAAATTGATGAACTGCACTCAAACATAGAACATTTTACTCAGCTAAAGACCCATGATTTCAGACGGTTGTATTATCTTAGATTTGTAAGCACTTTGAGCATGCACAGGATATATGAGTTTCACCGTTATAAGTATACACTTATTATTATTATTATCATTATTAATAATTACCAGCAATATTTGTACAAACCTTCAAAATTGATATTGGACAGCGAAGCCAAGTTTTGAATTGATACGGGTCCAATTCATCACCCTGCCGACCACACTTCTGCATCTTCAAGTTATGATGTTGACCTTCATTGAAACACGTGTAGATACAGGATTCTGTTTCCAATACCTTGTTAGTGATGTTATTGTTAGCAACGATAAAGATGAATGTGTCGTTGTTGCCTTCGATGAGCGGTAACAATATGATAAACAGGACAAGAAACATGTTTCCCTCTTTTGAATGCGTTCTGTTTTACAGGAGCTGTTATTCCATAACACTCTTTTCAAACTGGAAGCGTGAGAAATGGCTGTTATATTTGTTCCCATTGTGGAAATACGTACATCTAAAGTATGTAATGATTAATTAATAAACTTACACTAATTCACTAGTTAATTTGGAAAGATAAAGTTATTGAATACCAGTTTTTCCAATTGTATAATCCACGTTTTTATAGCTTGTTTGTTTTTGTGCATTACCTGAGATGAAAACATATTTTCAATTATTTTAGTGTTAATTTTAATAAATAATTAAACATATTTATTGAAAGATTATACACAAGGGAACATATAATTTGAAAATAAACTGTTCTATAATGTCTTCTTGTGCCGTAGCAAAGTTGTTCACGGCGCAAATGAATGGCTTCACTTCTCATTGTCATATTTGAATGAATGTGCGCTAGCCTTTTTAAATATAAAGCCCTAAAATATAACAATCAGTAATATGTTTCACCTGGATTGTGCAGTAAGCGTGTATTAATAACATAGATGTGTGAACAGGAATGTCATCTCGAATTTCGTTTATTATTAGATTAGAAATTTGAGACCAAATATAGAAAAACCATCTTGTTTAATGTTATTGCAGCAAGGTCTGGGCACTCGTCGTATACATTGCTAAACAGACAAAAACTATGAACTAACTTTAAATCATTTGCCAAATGACAGCACTATTCAATGTTTAAACGTCATAACTATGCAAAGATGCTGTTTCTAACCCCCATCCCAAATTAACTTTAACTAACTTTTGAACTGTTTCTACCCTATACTTGAACTTGGTAGAGCAATCAGAAATCTCGGTCACAGAAAAGGCTAAAAATGCAGCAAAGCTTAAATTAGCCAGTGACGGAGAAAGGGAACAATTAAGCTTTGCGGGAAAGTTGAACTGGTTGTTTTATTTTTCATTGTTCATAGGTTCATGTGATCTCAAACACTGTCAACACTCTTTGAAAAGAAAATAAGATAAGAACACCAAGTGACCAAGCAGAAAAATGTTCTAAGAAAATGTTCTACGAAAATAACACTGATCAATTTCATGAATGGTCCAGTCTACCAATCATTGTGAAAGTGAGTATTTTAAACCAAAGTGTTAAACTTATTCAAAATTACTTTTAAAATGGACCTTCTCTGAATAGAAATAGTTTTATTTATGTAGATTATTAAAAGTATGTCACAGCATTTTAGTGTGAATGTATGTATTGCCCGAACGAAAGCGAATGTTATATATAAATGCAACCAAAAATGCAAATCCTGTGCGAAACTTTCTTGTAAATTTGCTTTGAGAAAATGCCTTCTTAAAGTTCCTATTATTTGATAGAAAAAAACATCAGCAAATATGCCTGATAGAGGGGTAAAATCATTTTGTTTTTAACACACTCCCCCTGGTCCTTCTCCCCAACCCATTGATTACAAACTGGGCACTGGCCATGTGCACAGGTACAAGGGAAAATCAACTCAGCTGAGGCATACACATATATATCATTACATTGTAGATACATGTAGCTTAGATTACAGTGTCAATGCTTTCACTCACAACACATCTCCATGAGGCATTGGACACGTGGTCACCGAGGTCAGCTCATATTAAGTTAGACCCAGAACAGTTTAAATGTGAGGGCTTAAATCTGGGAAATTGCAAGGAAAAGGAATAACAATCATAGTCTGCCAAATTTGCCTTTGAAACGTCATGAACAGAACTTTATGATTACTCTCAACAATATATCATAACACCTAAAGGGAGCACACTTTTGAACCCTTGTCACGTCCTTATGTTTGAGAGTAGGATCATGAAATATACAAATCTTAGCCTCAATCAATCAATGATCAGCTTCTCAAAATTCGAGCTTTCCAGTATTATTGGTTCTTGAGAAGAAGTCGTTTTGGGTGGACCCCCTGCCACACCATTGTTTGTTTGGGAACCAAACCCAAATGAACGAATTTAAATCAATTGATATCCAATCATAATGAAACAATCACATTAACTTCAAGCTAAGCTCCAGCTGAAGCTCCAGTACTATCTGCCATGCAGTGTGCTGATTTCCACCTGAGAAACAACCGGCATTACCTGGATACAGACACAGTTAAGCTTCTTGTGTAATACTTTTCTTTCTGTAGATACTTCTCTTGGACACTTCAAGTGTCTACAGAACAGATCAGGAAGGAACACATCAACCCAGCACTGAATGTACTGTTTTACTGGCTACCAGTAAAACAGCGAGTTCCAGCTGTTAACCATCACCTACAAGGCTCTGTATGATCCACCATATCCCTGGTACCTTAAGGATGTGCTTTCATTTCACATTTCATGCAGAAGTCTCCGATGATCCCAATAAAGAATGCCTAACCGTGTCTCAAATTAAATAAAAGGCAGAAACAACAAATAGAACGTTCTGTATATCAGCTACCAGCAAGTGGAAAGCTCTACCCAGGACCTATCAGACTTGCCAATATGAAGTATATGCACGTCGGTTAACTCTATTTAAACTAGACAGGACACTGCAAAGCAGACCAGTCCAGATATTAACGATGTCGCCTTCAACTGTTCCGCCACAGTCACAATAAAATGGGCAAGTTTATACCACAAAAGACAACTAAACATTAAACTCAAGAACTCTTGACATGTGACTTTGAATGTTAACATGTCAAAAGAATTCACAGTGGGTATAATTAACAAATTATTAATTTGAGTTCTTAAAACCTATTTCTGATTTCAAAACTTGATCAAGGGGTTCTCGTGGCTTTAACCCAAACCTCGTAATCTTTTGAATTTCAAGGTCATACAATCAATGATCACTTTTCATTGTGTATAACAATCATATAATGATTCAAAGCATAAAAACTGTTCAAGACCTTGAATGTCAACATGTCAAAAGAATTCCCTAGGGGCATATTCAACAAATTGTTATTATGAGTTCTTAAAACCGATTTCTGTTTTCAAACTTGTATCAAAGTTTTAAATTGGCCTCCAACCATATCTTGTGATCTTTACCTTTGACTTTGAATGTCACACAATCAATGATCACTTTTCATTGTTATAACAATCATTTAAGTGTTAAAGGGGCAGTAGCACGTTTTTTCGCTCAAATAAGTTGATGAAATGCATTTGAAAAATTATTTCACCAATAGTAAAACATCCTTCTCTCTTCGGAAAATAAAGTTTAAAATGAGTGTATATGATTTGGTAAAGCCATGGGAATCGTTTTTGTAATAGAAAATGATAAATTGTGTTCACAATAAAACGACCGCCATGTAATTTTTGCTTTATACGCAACATATTTTTACCACTACAGATAATTGGTTTGTGTAATAAGATGTTTTACCCTCTAAAGTTAATTTAAATGACATAAACTAGCATTATAAATGGGAAATTTGAAAGAACAAATTTTGCAAAAAACGTGCTACTGCCCCTTTAATCGTTAAAATAAGGCATATTCGCAAAAGCATGATTAAATCATGACCTCATTGTGACCTTGACCTATGACGGATCGTAGCCAAAACGTTTTTAAATCTTGGCAAATCTCCATAGTTGATATATTCCCCAGGGGTATAAGTATGAAGTTATGTATATGAGTTCCTAAAACCTTATTAGTAAAAAGTTACAGCTCCAACAAAACGCGGCGACGGCGATGGAAACTGAATAAAAACTATTAGCAGCCCATGACACTAACAACGTGCGCTTCCGCGTGTGTTATTAAAGTCCCGGGGGTTAGATGAATTCGGGGAGAAAACCTAGAGAATTACAACACGAGCGTTATGTTAGACTGCAAGAATTGAACTTTATTCATACATAAATCATAATCATATATTACAATAGACATATAATCACATTAATAAATCCTATAGATAATCCATTACATATTATACTACAACACTGATTAATCAATAATCAGTTAACAAATAATATATTCGATATTACATAATGCATATTATGTGTGGCAACAGTGGAGCATAGTTGTCGGCTCTGATATAATATGACATATGACAATACCTAAATACTCATACATTACAATCACTCATTCAGTTAAACTCAATTAAGTGGAAACTACCTTATTGCATAACAATCGTTAACTGTCTTACATGTACATGACACTACTATATATATATGGCATATTACGTTTGGTAACAGTGGTGTATAGTTGTCGGCTCTAATATAATATGACATATGACAATACCTAAATACTCTTACATTTACGATTACTCCTTCAGTTAAACTCAATTAAGTGGAACCTACCTTATTGCATAACAATGTTTTAACTGTCTTAGATGACACTACTATATATGGAAAAGCTACTATATAGAGTTATAATAGCTAGCGTTATAAGTCTAACAATACCAATTGATATATGTTATGCCATTCAGTAACTATGGTTACTTATGTATTATGAGCGACAGTAGAAGGTACAATACTCTATACAGTAATACAGTATCTCTGTAATATTACTTATCTTAACATTTAAATAATAATAAGATGTTTTATACATATAGTTGAGTGCTAGCCATAACACACATAAACAATGTAATTATAACCAATTTAATTAAATGCAATATAATACTAGTTGATTATACTCCTGATTATTTCATATGGAAGATTAGGATTATTGTACCTGGGAATATGATATAATATATACATTATATCTGGCGCATGTTCTGTTAAATGAGTATTCATTCCTAATCTTAATATGATGCTTAGCTTACACAATCATTTCAGAGTTATATTAATTATCCTACAACATTAAATGAATTGCAAGTCCATGTTACACAAATCTAGAATCGCAGCATGATGTATATCAAACTACTAATTCCTATACTAGTGCTTTCATATTTAGTTTCCCAAGAAGGCATGATAGTCGGCATTTATGCTAAACTTATCCACAACTATTTTACATAATTATCACATGGAATTACCGTGAGTCTTACATTAATCACAATATTACTTACGGAAGTGGATATTTAAAAGGATATACTAATTCATTTCCAAGCATGTCTCAGTTCTAAATAGAATAAATTAGATGAATATTTCCACAATAATTTGATATTTCAATGCATTGTTTTAAGCAACGTAAATACATAACCTTCTGCTATGATGCTAGAACGCTAGCTTCTCTATCATCATAACAGTACACTGTATTTAGGAATGATAATATATAATTACTCCGGACTTGGAAATACTAAATAGAAGACGCAACTAAGGCTAGGCTAACAAACAATAACTATTCTATATTCTACGCTAAATAACATGTAACGTTTATGACACGACTCATTGAGGTGTAGCTACAAACCTGATATGCTGATATGTGTCTACCAGTAAAAATGCGTTATAAGGTGGTCAAATGTCTGATATGCTGTAGCATCAATACATAAGTTATCCTTCACAAATAACTGTACTGGTTTCGCACCACGTGTGCTTAAACAGTTACTAAACATGATACGTGAAATATGGATATATAATAGTTGTTATAAAGGTACTGCTTGAGTAATATATATAACACCATTGACTGCATCTACATATGCAGGTACATACTTCATAAACAAAATCACACAATTATCGTGCATAAACCATATAAAACATTGCGACATAGGGGTAGGTTTCTGACGACGGCACTAACGCATTGGAAATAAATCCATATATAAATTAACCAGTATTGTGTTTAAAACCTTATTCTATTGGTTTAATACTAGCTGAGTATTAATGCGACTTGGAATTTAGGTAACAATATACTACGCACATGATAGCTACAATTTGATAAAATATGTAAACATTCATTACAAACATTCTAAATGGAAAATAGTCAAAAATACAATGTAAAATGGTACTCACCTAGAGAATTACAACACGAGCGTTATGTTAGACTGCAAGAATTGAACTGTTCTTGCTTTCCAACATCGCTCTTTTATAGCTAACATAAGGGTGTTTGACTGGTCTACTATACAAAGGGTTCACTGGACATCAGTGACCATTATGTAATAACGGGACCTGAAGCCAGCATGTTGACCCTTGTATCGCTAAACTTACCCAAAGTTATGCAAGATCTTAGCTGGGTTGGAGTAATAATTCTCTAGGGTTACGTAGGTGCAGGTTATTGATTGTGCGGTAGTGACCACTTATTACCAGCTGACGGGCAGTATTATGCAATACTGTGCGTGGTAAGGGACACCTGTCGTTAAGCTTATATAAGAGTGGTTTTGAAAAGCTTTGCGGTTCAATATATGTGAATATTTAAATTGAATATTTTATAAATAAATGTAACGAAATTGATATGAAAATTGTGTCAGTTTGACCACTATGACAATACCCCTGGGCGTCGTCGAGCTTTTGTCCTCAAAAGCAGAACAAATATGGTATAATACAACAAAAAATCAATACATAGGAAATGGAATAAAGACATAATAATACATATTAAGATAATTGGATGGACCTGTTGGTAAGGAATTAAGGTAAGTGATTTGTACTGTCGTACATTTTCAATGCCTCAGATGGTAATAGAACTTGGGTCCATTATTTTAATAAAGCCTTGATGTGATTGAAGGATGTAGGCAGTGAAAGGTTGGTTGAACATTTTTAGAAGTTTACGAGACGAGAAAAATGAGATACGAAAGGAGTTAGGTATATCAAGAGAGCGGTGAGTGAGGCGGTTCCTAATAGAAAAGTGAGGCCAATCAACCGTTAGAGTTGGAGAAAAGATTCCTGAGATCCTCAGATTCTCAATATTGGCCGGAGGGAAGACGTCCCAATAGGTAGGACAAAGAGTGAGAGTCATGATAGGAACAGTGACACACTGAGATCCTGTGGTGACCTCAAGGAGAAGACAGTTTTGTTTGGAAGATCGGAGTTTAAGAGTAAGCAGAATCAGAAGAATGATGAGGAGCATGGTGATGAAACCTAACAAAATGGAGACATGATAATCGACAAGGTCTGAAATGACAAAAGAAGGTTCTGGAGTTGTAGTTTTAATTTGTTTGTCGTAGTCGAAAGAGGGTAGTTGTAGTGCTTTAGTAGGAATGGCTTGATGTACCATGACTAGAGCCGCAGATAGCGTTCTAATTTTGAAAAACATCCAAAAGGTGAAAAGGATAGCGAGACCAGAGAGGGTTGTACTGATGATGGCTATGATGGCAGATGTATCTGGCCATGACTGCTGTATATCAATCTGTCCGTCTAAAAGTGGTTCTGCTATATTTTGGAAAATCTTTTCGTCTTTCTTTGCACTATCAACCATACGTTTTAAACTTAAATGGGCTTTATTATCTTGGGCGATTACATTACTGAATTTGTGAGTGTATAAATGAAAAGCTGGGAGTTTGATTTCAATTTCTTTCTTAAAATTTGTATCACCGGCAATAGTGGCGAGAGCAGAAGAATCAAAGAAGTGTTGGAGAAGAGCAAGATTGACTGGATGGAGACGAGAAAGTTGAGTAGACTTATGTTGACAGGAGTCAAATGAAGCTGGATAGAGGCTTTCTTCTGTAGAGAGAGTACAATAGCATGGTATGGTTAAGACACAGAATGAACACCCTTTAATCATGCGTTTTTGGGTGGTACATGTGAGAGAGATGAATGGAATTTGATAGACGAGTACGTGAGCTGAGTCCATGGCGATAAGACGAGAAGGTTGCGGACGGGTAAGATAGCGGAAATCACAGAGAGATTTGATGTCGGAACGTTTGTCTCGGAATAAGGCAAATATACAGGAGGATACAGTAGAAGGTGTAAGGGTGAGTCTAAGAGAACAGAAAAGGACAGAGCTTCCCGAACAAGACTCCATGTCAGTATCTTCCAGAGTGGCATAGTGTTGATTGTTGGAAGTCAGAGCAATGAATCTAGGTGTATCCAGGAGCTGAGTAGAGTGAGATGAGGTGTCATTGACAGGGATAGGGAGTGAAATAATTTGAAAGATGCGAAGAGGCTCTCTAAAAGAAGATAAAGGGAACTTGACAGCAACATAAATGTGGGATTTGGTTCTGGAATAGAGGAATTGAGCTTGAGAATAATAATAGGCTGGATCAGTTTGAAGTAATGAAAATTGAGAATATTTGTCAGAGAGAAGGCGAGATAGATGATGGGTAGTTTGTTGAAGGATATGTGGAGCGATAAGAAGGGGGGATAGTTTGCCTTTGACTAGATCAAGGATGCCATATTTCAGCTGATCTAGTTCATGTTCAACAGCAGAGGCCTGTTGAACTTGAGTGGTTAGAATTGAAGTTAAAGATATGAAGGTTTCATGGAGTACTTCAACTTCATTACGCAAAGACTTCGCCATGCTTGTTATTGCCTTATGGTTATCTTCTATTGCTGTAAGAGCATTGCCAAATCTGTGATCTACCAATTTCATGAAAGAGGATAGATGGTCCGAATGATGTTTTAAAGTGTTGGCGATTGTACTTTCGTGCCGTGTGAGAGCATTGATGTGTTTTGCCAAAAGATTTACATCATCAACAGTGGCAGTTCCGAAAAGAGTTTTTGAAAAAGAGCCAACAAAGTTTAGAAGACCACGTTTTGATCTTGACCGAATGGAAGGCTTGGATTCCGGGATAATGTTTTTGATTTGTGAAGTTGTTTCATTTAGATAGAAGGCACATTTTGTTGCAATAAGGTTGACATGGGTCTGCATTTGGCGCAAGATAGCACAAGTGTTGTTGCCTGAATTACACACATTGACATGGGGTATGATTGGAGTAGTGGGCAATTTAATTTCGTAGGTGTGGACCCAATTTTCAGTGGCAAAGAAGGCTGGAGTTGATGGTTTGAAAACTATGCCGTAATTCAGTCGCTGCACAGGACCAGAAGCACCAAGTAGAGGACAGGATAAAAGCAGCATGAACATCGCAAGAAGGACACTGCGCCATGTGGGACCTATGAGAGAAGAAAGCGCAGGAATATCAGAATGATGACCAGGAGGTGAATAAGGTTGTGGCCTACAACACATATTCTAGCACTTTAAAAACAAGGAACATTTGATGTCCTTAAGGAGGGTTGGTCAGAGCACGGCTGATACTCCAAGGCTATCTTGTCACACAGAGTCAGACATTGGGAGTGTAAATATTACGAATTGTCAAAATATGTACGCTTTCGCTTACGTCCTGACCTCGTTTTGAACTTGTTGAAGTCAGCAATAAGTGCTCGGTTCAAATTGGCAGCTGGTTCCCATGTGCGCTCTGAATACCCTATCCATTTAACATAGTACCATGGAGCACCTTTAATGGTTTTGCTTTTGATGATCTTATCAATGTAATAAGTTTCTTCATCATCAGCAGCAGACTCGGAGGTACTAGGTGTTGGGACAGGGCTTTGGGATGTTGGGGTGTCAGATTGAGTGGATGTTGGCGTGGATGGACAGGCATTGTGTTGGGATGTGTTCGTGTTTTGGGTGTTGTCCTGTGACGAACTTGTGGATGTGGATGGTTGTTGCACATCCTGGGGAATGGGAATGGGAATGGGATCAGGCTGGAGGACATTTTCTTGGAAGTTGGGACAGGGAATTGGGTTGTCATTTGGTTGATCCTGGGCTGGGTAATAGCGTTTTAACCTATTGGTATGAATGGGGGCTTTGTGGGGTTTGTTGGTTGTGGAGTCACAAAGTTTGACGGAGTGGTTTGGACCTATGTGTGTGATGTGATAAGGACCAGTGAATTTCTTTGTGAGTTTGGAGGAGTGACCTTTCTTCACAACATGATTTTGAACAAGGACTTGGTCGCCAACCTTGAAGCAAGGTTCTTTTGCCTTCAAATCATGGCGCTCCTTACTTTCTTCTTGGGAAACCTTCATATTATCTCCTGCAATTGACTTTGACAATTTTAGGTTGTGGATGAGTCCATGCAAATGCCCTTCAGCATCTCTGCCCAATGTTTGTTTTGGAAGCAGAGTTATGTCAAATGGCAAATGCATTTCCTTTCCAAACAGAAGATGATATGGAGAGTAACCTGTGGACTGGCATGGAGTATTGCGCATGGCCATCATGACGCAAGGAATATAATCAGCCCAATTGGTATGGTCATCATTCACGTAAGAGCGAAGTGCCTGTTCAATTGAACTATTCCTGCGTTCACACATACCATTGGTTTGTGGATGATAGCTGGAGGTGTAGAAATGCTTGATTTCGAGAAGTTCACAAAGAGCATTGACGAGTTTTGATGTAAACTGTCGACCTCTGTCAGTGAGAAGAGTGCGCGGGGAACCATAGCGCGAGAACACCTCATTAAATAGCAACTTTGCAACTTCAGTAGCTTCTTGAGTGCGCATTGGGAAGGCTTCAGTCCAGCGTGTGAAAGAATCAACAGCAAGAAGTATGTATTTGTATCCTTCTTTTGTTTCGGGGAGGGGGCCTAAGATGTCTACATGTAGCCTTGAAAATGTGTCGCCAATTGGTAAAGGTACCATTGGTGCCTTCTTAACGTTGTGAGCACGTTTAGAAAACTGACACTGATGGCATGATTTGATGTGATTTTCAATGTCCTGATACATGCCTGGCCAATAATACTTGTTCAGTAAGGTATGCCTTACTGCATCCCTACCGAAATGGCAACCACCTACTTTAGAATCATGATAGGCGTTGAGAAGGTCCTTCCTGGAGCAAAGAGGAACAGCAATCTGCGTAATGACGGCAGGTCTGTTGTTCTTGTTACCCCTATGCTTGGCTTGGTGAAAATGGTATAAAATGCCATCAAGAAGTTCATACTCTTGGGCACGACCTTTGAGACCTTGAATTTGAGGCTCTGTGTAGGTAGGTGGAATTTCTCCTTTGGATAAGAAATCAATAATTGGCCGTAAGTCAGGACTTTTAGCTTGCCTATCTGCTAAATCTTCTTCTGTGAGTTCAACATCAATTGAAGCTACGAATGTGGGTTGTTGGCTGGTGTAAACTAAGTCTACCGATAAGGGGAGATCATATAAGTGGTCCTGATTGGTTTGGGGTGGGGCACTTTGTGACTGGGAAGTGGATTGTGAAGGTTGCCTGGGGGTCGGTTGTTTGGGGCTTGGCTGTGGGGGTCTTAGTTGTTGGGGGCTTACTTGTGGAGGGCATGAGTGTGGGAGGGTTGGTTGGATGGGGCTTGCCTGTGGAGGAAGGGTTGACTGTGGAGAAGATGGTTGGATTACAACAGGACAGACAACATGAGAAGGGTCTGGGATTGGATCTGAAGAGGCTTTGGATGGTGTGCCTATGTAGATCTGTGTGGAAATAGATTTAGAACAAGGAAGGTGTGTACGGGGCAATGGAGCATTTGTACAGGCACCAGATTGGCTTGTTGGCGTTGTGTTGGCGTTGGCGTGTGGAGTATGTTTGGATTGGCGTGGTTGGTTGGCATGGAGTTGGCGCTTGGATGGTTTGGCATTGGTAGGGGAGGATGATTACCTCGTGTTACCTTTGGGAGGGTGACCCTTGGAGGCTTTGGAGTGTTTGCCTATGTTGGTCGGGGATGATGTGTGGGATTTGGAGACATGGGCAGGGATTGTACTGGCAACTTGTGCATATGTACGTTTGGGGCCCTGGACACTGGGGATCGGTGGAGCAGGCATATCCTCAGTGTCAGGGAGTGAAGTCTGCGGCGGGTACTGTGTACGAGAAAGAGCATCTGCATTGGTGTTAGCCTTACCTGACCTATGCTCAATGTCAAAGTCGTATTCTTGGAGCATGAGTGCCCAACGACCAAGACGACCTGTTTCAGCATTCATGCCTTTAATCCAGGTGAGAGCTTTATGGTCAGTAAGGACCTTGAATTTGGTACCAGCCAGGTAAACCCTGTATGTTCTGATACCTTCAAGAACAGCCAAGCACTCTAACTGCGTAACACCCCAATTTTTCTCAGCAGAGTGAAGAGAACGGCCACCATAGCAAATAACATGTTCAAGGCCGTTATCATCACGCTGACTGAGACTGTACCCGATAGCAGAGAGTGAAGCATCAGTGGTGAGAATGTAGGGCTTATCTGGATCAGGGTAAGCTAGAATTGGAGATGAAGTGAGTTTGTCCTTAAGTGTGAGGAAAGCTTGTTGACATTTATCAGACCATATGAAAGGGGCATCTTTTTGCAAGAGACTGTACATTGGTGATGCTATTCCTGAGAAGTTTGGAACAAATTTCCTGTAATATGCTGCTAAGCCTAGAAAGTGCCTAACGTCGTGGACGTTTTTGGGCGGGACAATTTGGTTCACTGCTTCTACTTTTGCCATGTCAACTGAGATGCCATCTTTATTGAAAATGTGACCTAAATAGGTTACTTGTTTTGCTGCAAATTTGCATTTACTTGGCTTTAAAGTAAGACCTGCTTCTTTGATTTTCTGGAAAACACATTTGAGGTGATTGAGATGTTCTTTGAATGTTTTGGAAAAGACAATGATGTCATCAACATAAATTAAAACATACTTCCAGTTCATTTCTTGAAGAGCTTGTGAAATTGTTCTTTGGAATGCCATAGGGGCGTTTTTGAGGCCAAAAGGAAGACGATTCCATTCAAAAATTCCTTCAGGAGTTATGAAAGCTGATTTGTGTTTTGTTGCTACGTGCAGTGGTATTTGCCAAAAACCACTTGCACAGTCTAAGACACTAAATATTTTGGCTTTACTGTTACCTACAGCATCAGTGACATCTTCAAAGCGTGGCAGGGGGAAGAAAATTGGACGAGTTACAGAGTTAAGCCGTCTATAATCAACCGCAAAACGATAAGTATTATCTTTCTTTTTAACCATTACCACTGGGGAGTGCCATTCTGAAGTGCTAGGTTGAATGATTTTGGCCTCTAACATTTCTTTGATTTGTTGGGAACATTCTTTACGAACTGCAGCATTTTGTCTATAGAATGGCATTCTTACAGGCCTAGCATTACCCGTTTCAATCTGGTGATGATGCAAATTTGTTTTACCAAGTTGGGACCAATTTTGGGCAAAGGCATCATTATTTGCTCTGAGAAATGTCAAGAGTTGTTGTTTTTCAGAAAGGGACAAGTCAGATTGACTTAGATCAAATTCTAAAGGAGGGAAATCAGTGGATGATGTGAGAGTGGGTGGATGTGGAGAAGATAGGCTTGGAGTTGGAGCATGTGGTTGTTTGAGAACTTGATTGGATTTATGAGTGGTTTGATGGGTGGAAGGTTGAGAGTATGGAGTTGTGGTTGGTTGGGTGGATAGACGAGGGTGAGTGAAGGGAGGAGTGGTGTGCTGAATGGATTGAGGTTGATTAACATTGGATACAGAAGTTGGTACTGAGGGAGGGGGCGTTGGGTGGTCAGAGAGTGTAAAGATATCAGAAGTATTAACTTCTGACGCAATGGCAAGCACTTGTGTATCCCTAATCTTAACCCTGTGAGAGCTAGCGTTTAAGATGCGCATGCATACAGAATTACCACTCTGAACTAGACACCTGGCACCTTGTAGATGTAGTTTGGCTAAACTAGGTGAGGGTTCAAGGAGAAGAATTTCACCAGGAGGGGTTCTAGAAATGTTGACAGGAAGATCAGTTTGACAGTGAGGTGGAATGACTGTAGATTTCTTAGCTCTGACATAACCTGCATTTGTGGAGACAAGAGAGACAGTGAGAAGACCTTCATGAATATGTAAGCACTTGTTTGGTAGGTCTATCACAACCTTGTTTGCTTCTAAGAAGTCAAGACCAAGAATAAGAGGATGATGGATGTGTTTGAAGACATAGAAAGAATGTGAGAAAAGAAGATTTCCGATGTTGACATCAAGAGGAATGATGCCAAGAACGGAGTGTCTTTCACCTCCTACTCCGATAATCTCAGTTAATGAACATGGTTAGTAATGAGATGAGTTAAACCCTGCTTTGCTAAGATATCGCTCACTGACACAGCTTATTGTCGCACCTGTGTCAATAAGCGATGTGGTTCGTATTTGTGCTATTTTGGCGTGAATTAAATTTTTCGTCAAAGGAGCAACAAGTGTAACCACAGGAATGTCATGCCTGACTTCAGTTTCCTGAATGTCAGGCGCAAATCCCTATTGTTGATTGTAGGAACGCTGTGCGCTCCTACAGACACTAACATGGTGACCCTGATAATTGCAAAAAGTGCACCATGTATTGCGATGTGGGCATTGAAAACGATTACGACAGTACATACCACATCCTTGGCACTGTCTTGGGGTGAATGGCTGTCTATGGAGTTGTTGTTGCTGCGGCATGTACTGAGGTTGTTGGTTGGTCGTGGCCGGCAGGGCAGACTGTTGGTAACCCTGGCTCATTGGTGGTGGTTGGGCGACGGCTGGAGGGGGCACCGGAAACTGTTGTGGCGGCAACATTGGTGGTAGCTGTGGCATATACTGAGTCCACTGGTTGGGGCTTTGTTTTTGGTAACCTTGATGACGTCGTTGTCGGTGGCGCTCAGGTGGTGCAGATTGACAGTTGGTGGTGCTAGCAGCTTGGACCTCCTTTGTAGTCTTAAGAAGGTCCCGCACCATGTCTGCCAAGTCAGCCATGTTGACAGAGACTGATGTGTTGTCTCTGCCTTGAGATGACTGAGCCACCTTTGCAAACTTCCGGACGTCTTCCAAGGTCTTTGGCTCCCGGTTGTGAACCCATTGCTTGAGTGAGGCCGTGAGTCCATTCACGGCCAATGCCACTACCACTTCTGTCGGCAGGGTACAGTTGGCGGTTGAGGATTGCACCCTTGTAAGGTAGTCGTCTGCTGACTCACCTGGCTGCTGAGTTAACTTCAGCAGCCCCAGGTCAAAAGTGTCGCTCTTGAAACGGGCCAGGAGGGCATCATGATAGTTGGCCAGGTTTTCCCGTGTGGCCTCTGGCAAACTTTGATGCCACACTTTGGCAGCCCCTTCCATGTAAAATGGAAGCAGCGCAGCGGCCCGTTCATCATTAAGGTTGTTGACCTTTTGAAGGGAGGTAAAATCCTCCCACCAGGTGGCAGCAGATTCGGAACCGTTGAAGCGGCGGAGGGTGACGTTCATGATGGTGGCAAAGTTGGTTTCGACTGGAGGAAGAACTTGTACAGGTGCAGAAGTAGCGGAAGAAGATGGAGCAGGTGTAGAATCAGCGGTAGAAGATGGAGTGGGTGAAGGAGATCTTGTAGATGTTGTTGATGATGGCGTTGAAATCTCCTCTGTGTTGACTGTTATCGGGAGGGACTGTTGGTATCGGAGCTTGAGTTTATAATTCTCTGGGTTAGCTCCTTTTTTCATCTGGGACCAATCTCCACCAATATAACAACGTGCGCTTCCGCGTGTGTTATTAAAGTCCCGGGGGTTAGATGAATTCGGGGAGAAAACCTAGAGAATTACAACACGAGCGTTATGTTAGACTGCAAGAATTGAACTTTATTCATACATAAATCATAATCATATATTACAATAGACATATAATCACATTAATAAATCCTATAGATAATCCATTACATATTATACTACAACACTGATTAATCAATAATCAGTTAACAAATAATATATTGGATATTACATAATGCATATTATGTGTGGCAACAGTGGAGCATAGTTGTCGGCTCTGATATAATATGACATATGACAATACCTAAATACTCATACATTACAATCACTCATTCAGTTAAACTCAATTAAGTGGAAACTACCTTATTGCATAACAATCGTTAACTGTCTTACATGTACATGACACTACTATATATATATGGCATATTACGTTTGGTAACAGTGGTGTATAGTTGTCGGCTCTAATATAATATGACATATGACAATACCTAAATACTCTTACATTTACGATTACTCCTTCAGTTAAACTCAATTAAGTGGAACCTACCTTATTGCATAACAATGTTTTAACTGTCTTAGATGACACTACTATATATGGAAAAGCTACTATATAGAGTTATAATAGCTAGCGTTATAAGTCTAACAATACCAATTGATATATGTTATGCCATTCAGTAACTATGGTTACTTATGTATTATGAGCGACAGTAGAAGGTACAATACTCTATACAGTAATACAGTATCTCTGTAATATTACTTATCTTAACATTTAAATAATAATAAGATGTTTTATACATATAGTTGAGTGCTAGCCATAACACACATAAACAATGTAATTATAACCAATTTAATTAAATGCAATATAATACTAGTTGATTATACTCCTGATTATTTCATATGGAAGATTAGGATTATTGTACCTGGGAATATGATATAATATATACATTATATCTGGCGCATGTTCTGTTAAATGAGTATTCATTCCTAATCTTAATATGATGCTTAGCTTACACAATCATTTCAGAGTTATATTAATTATCCTACAACATTAAATGAATTGCAAGTCCATGTTACACAAATCTAGAATCGCAGCATGATGTATATCAAACTACTAATTCCTATACTAGTGCTTTCATATTTAGTTTCCCAAGAAGGCATGAAAGTCGGCATTTATGCTAAACTTATCCACAACTATTTTACATAATTATCACATGGAATTACCGTGAGTCTTACATTAATCACAATATTACTTACGGAAGTGGATATTTAAAAGGATATACTAATTCATTTCCAAGCATGTCTCAGTTCTAAATAGAATAAATTAGATGAATATTTCCACAATAATTTGATATTTCAATGCATTGTTTTAAGCAACGTAAATACATAACCTTCTGCTATGATGCTAGAACGCTAGCTTCTCTATCATCATAACAGTACACTGTATTTAGGAATGATAATATATAATTACTCCGGACTTGGAAATACTAAATAGAAGACGCAACTAAGGCTAGGCTAACAAACAATAACTATTCTATATTCTACGCTAAATAACATGTAACGTTTATGACACGACTCATTGAGGTGTAGCTACAAACCTGATATGCTGATATGTGTCTACCAGTAAAAATGCGTTATAAGGTGGTCAAATGTCTGATATGCTGTAGCATCAATACATAAGTTATCCTTCACAAATAACTGTACTGGTTTCGCACCACGTGTGCTTAAACAGTTACTAAACATGATACGTGAAATATGGATATATAATAGTTGTTATAAAGGTACTGCTTGAGTAATATATATAACACCATTGACTGCATCTACATATGCAGGTACACACTTCATAAACAAAATCACACAATTATCGTGCATAAACCATATAAAACATTGCGACATAGGGGTAGGTTTCTGACGACGGCACTAACGCATTGGAAATAAATCCATATATAAATTAACCAGTATTGTGTTTAAAACCTTATTCTATTGGTTTAATACTAGCTGAGTATTAATGCGACTTGGAATTTAGGTAACAATATACTACGCACATGATAGCTACAATTTGATAAAATATGTAAACATTCATTACAAACATTCTAAATGGAAAATAGTCAAAAATACAATGTAAAATGGTACTCACCTAGAGAATTACAACACGAGCGTTATGTTAGACTGCAAGAATTGAACTGTTCTTGCTTTCCAACATCGCTCTTTTATAGCTAACATAAGGGTGTTTGACTGGTCTACTATACAAAGGGTTCACTGGACATCAGTGACCATTATGTAATAACGGGACCTGAAGCCAGCATGTTGACCCTTGTATCGCTAAACTTACCCAAAGTTATGCAAGATCTTAGCTGGGTTGGAGTAATAATTCTCTAGGGTTACGTAGGTGCAGGTTATTGATTGTGCGGTAGTGACTACTTATTACCAGCTGCCGGGCAGTATTATGCAATACTGTGCGTGGTAAGGGACACCTGTCGTTAAGCTTATATAAGAGTGGTTTTGAAAAGCTTTGCGGTTCAATATATGTGAATATTTAAATTGAATATTTTATAAATAAATGTAACGAAATTGATATGAAAATTGTGTCAGTTTGACCACTATGACAACACTACTAGGTATATTGATTCAAGGAGGAAATTCTAGTTGACTGTTAAGCGGACGTTTTCATTATATTATTAATGTTGAGTTGTGTCCAACACCACAAAGCAGATACTTGACAATTCTGTCTCCTGTATGTGATTTACCAGTAGATTTTTCTCCTGTTTTTAAATCAAACTTCATAAAAAGAGCATCGAAAAAAGTGATGTACAACTGATTTTCAATTATTAAAATGGAAATGGGAAAGGACGAGTATGGAAAGGACAAGGATATTGTTTTAGTTTTACCCGTTGTCAAAATCGTTAGATCCCCTTTGGAAAGGTAATTCAGTTCATCTCTTATTTTATCATAGAAAAATGTCATCAATGCCTGTGCCTCTACCAAATGAGCGTAAATCCTCTGTCCATTGTAACTGACTTTACTGATGTTGGATCCGGATGAGAAATATACCAGTGATCTATTCGAGTCCACTGTTACATCATTGAAGACCTTTATCGTACAGAAAAAGGAGTGTTTCATCCTTCCTTCCGTGGTTGCTGTATGGAGACAGTATCTGGACCGATATGTGGAAGATACAATAAGTAATTGCCTTTCTTGGTCCACAGCAAGAAGGTCTCTAGTTCGTAGGCCGGTGACAAGGGTAGGATCAGGTCTGTTGAGGGACGTGTAATATACCAATGACTTGGCTGAGAAGTAGAGAGTCTGTGTAGAATACATGAAGCATACTGCTGTAATCTTATTTATTAATATGTCAAAGGGTTTTACTCTCATGGTGATGTTTCTTGCCACAGGGAGCACGTTGACATACGAGACGCTATATTGGTTGTAAGGTATCAGTAGAATGAACTGAGTTCGATCCTCGGATGTTCTCGTGGGATCAGAACCTGAAATCACACAATGTTTCATTTGTTTACCTTCTGTGTGTCATGTATTTTAGATTTAAATTCTGTTCACATAATAGGTCAGCCCTTTGGACATTGAAACGGATTGGTGATATTATATCACTGTATTCAGTTCATCTAATCAAACTCCTTATTGGCTGGTTTGCTTAAGAGCTCTTTGGTTCACCAATTTACATTACAAATATGTATTATAGAGACAATTCTCCAGAAGTCCAGAACTCCAGAATTATGCAGTCATATTGAAAGTATATGAACACCAAATACCTAGCTCTTAACGTGTTAAACAGTTTGACAGAACTTAAGGATGACGTACAAGTGAAATGTCATCAAATAAATACATACGTTTTATGATGTTTTCAAAATCAATAAAAGACATACCTTTCTCAATTTCCTTCTCACCAGACGTTTTCGTCTGAAAAGAAAACCATTTAAACTTTATGGATTTATAAACAAAACATCAAACATGAATTTTCTTTATATATTTCACACTACATAGTTCAGAACACAATATGTAACTTTGAGGTGATTTGGGTAACTAAACCCCATTTTCAAGAGTTTTAGGTCAGTTCTACCATGCAAACGGCACACAAATCAACCAAACGCTCAACAAATCGCCTAGCAAAATGGCGACTCAGCAACAAGACAAAGTAAAAAGAAGTGTTGACCGTTCCGTTGATTTGTGATCCGTTTTGCGACCAAAATGTCCCATTCAAGCGATTTCTCGCCCGTTTAAGAGGATATGAAATCAGTTTTAGAGGATGTGGATTTAGTTTTAGAGGATATAAATTAAGTTTTCGGGGACTGAATTCAGTTTAAGAAGGTTTGTCGTACTGTGGATTTGTGATCTGATAGGGTATATTAGTACAGTTTTGAAGATTTATGTGCCGTTTGTATGGTAGCCCTGTTGGTAAACCATGGCGGCTGGTGGTATTGCAGGGGAAATACTAGCACCATTGTGACTTTATATTCATGGCAATGAAACTTGCAAATATCGACAGGACTAGCAAATGATATGTGTACTGCATTGAAATTCATTGTTGCATTGCACCCAAACCTAGCTGCATTAAGAACAATTTTCTACATTAGTTGCCGATCCATTTGTGATATTTAAAACCTGTCCTTTTGCTTGAAGAACACCATAACCACTGCGCTATAACGCCCTAAACCGTTGAACAGTTGTGATCGAGGTTAGCTTGTAGGGGCCTGTAGACGGGCTATGCTCTGCCCCTGGATGAAATTTGAAGCCATCAGAAGATTAGGATACCTGACAGCATTAAACAGGCAATGGACAGAGAATGTTGTCATTGGCGTTGGGAAGCGCCTGCGTATTTATGTTGATGATTTATTTTGTGAGTTGTCTGCATTTTAATAATGTTCCAACTAGTAACTTGTCAACATTTGGAAGAACATCTTTTCCAATTCTCTCATCTATATGAGTGAGTGAATTACTGTTTAACGTCACTTGTACAATATTGCACCTAAAAGCGGACTAACAAATTGATGAACTGCAATGAAACATAGGACATTTTACTCAGCTAAAGACCCATGATTTCAGACGGTTGTATTATCTTAGATTTGTAAGCACTTTGAGCATGCACAGGATATATGAGTTTCACCGTTATAGGTATACACTTATTATTATTATCATTATTAATAGTTACCAGCAATATTTGTACAAACCTTCAAACTTGATATTGGACAGCGAAGCCAAGTTTTGAATTGAAACGGGTCCAATTCATCACCATGCCGACCACACTTCTGCATCTTCAAGTTATGATGTTGACCTTCATTGAAACATGTGTAGATACAGGATTCTGTTTCCAATACCTTGTTAGTGATGTCATTGTTAGCAACGATAAAGATGAATGTGTCGTTGTTGCCTTCGATGAGCGGTAACAATATGATAAACAGGACAAGAAACATGTTGCCCTCTTTTAAGGGATATGCGTTCCGTTTTACAGGAGCTGTTATTCCATAAGACTCTTTTCAAACCGGTAGCGTGAGAAATGGCTGTTATATGTGTTCCCATTGTGGAAATACGTACATCTAAAGTATGCCATGATTAATTAATAAACTTACACTTATTCACTAGTATGATTTGAAAAGATAAAGTTATTGAATACCAGTTTTCCTATTTGTATAATCCACGTTTCTATTGTTGTTGTGCATTACCTGAGATGAAAACATATTTTAGTGTTAGTGTTAATTTTAATAAATAATAAAACATATTTATTGAAAGATTATACACAAGGTAACTTATACTAAATATACCGTTCTATATTGTCTTCTTGTGCCGTAGCAAAGCTTCACTTCTCATTGTCATATTTGAATGAATGTACGCTAACCTTTTTAAATATAAAGCCCTTAAATATAACAATCAGTAATGTGTTTCCCATGGATTGTGCAGTATGCGGGTATTAATTACATAGATGTGTGAACAGGAATGTCATCCCGAATTTCGTTTATAATTAGATTAGAAATTTGAGACCAAATATAGAAAAACCATCTTGTTTAATATTATTGCAGCCAGATCTGGACACTCGTCGTGTAATCATTGCTAAACACACAAAAACTATGAACTAGCTTTAAATCATTTGCCAAATGAGAGCACTATTCAATGTTTAAATGTCATAACTATACAAAGGTGTTGTTAATAACCCCCAACCCAATTTTTTAAATCTTGCGTCTCCAACTATTGAACTGTTTCTACTCTATGTTCAACATCCCAATGCACGGCATAACTCATGCCAGTCTCCATTAAATACTGCAAGTCCTAAATCAGTCAGTAATGGAGACTGTCTAGAGTTATGCTTTGCGTTTGGAAGTTGCCCTATGTTATAAGGAATACAATTACAATATAAAAAAACAATCATAAATGCCAAAGAGAAAGCATTTCCCAGTTTCTTGCTCATTGACAGCTGTGACCTCTATCATTTTGTTCTCAAACTCAAACGTTCACCTCTCACAAAAGCAGAAGTTGCAAAGAGGTATTACTAGTTTCAAATGTTTTAAAGGTATTAATAGTTGAAATTGGTAGTTGTATTTATTGTTTTAATGTTCATTGGTTCATGTGATCTCAAACACTGTCAACACTCTTTGAAAAGAAGACAAGAACACCATGTGACCAAACAGATACAGGAAAATGTTTTACGAAAATAACACTGATCAATTTCATGGATGGTCCAGTCTACCAATCATTGTGAAACTTAGTATTTTAAACGAAAGTGACAAACTTATTCAACTTTTAAAATGGCCCTTCTCTGAATAGAAATAGTTTTATTTTTGTAGATTATTAAAAATATGTCACAGCACTAGTGTGAATGTATGTATTGCCTCAACGAAAGCGAGTGTTTTTATATAAATTTGAGTTAAAAAGAGATTGTTACGAGAAGATATGGTTGTCAGCATCTGGATTCTCAATAAAACTTCCTCCTGAATATCCTCCATATAGAGCACTGGATGAGATTATTTGAACAGAGTCTGACACAATACACCTCAAAATGGTCCTGATGTCTTCAAGCCTCACACCAAATTGTGTTATCCCATCTTAAACAGTTTCCGAGAAAAGCTGTCCCCTTTGGAGATACCATGAACAGAGATACAAACGGATAAAGGGAAATAACTTCAGAAAAAAGAGTCTATGGCTCTGTAGCTCGTCCGTTTTTACTGTTTGATTTTTGAAATAAATATAATTGCTTTGCAATTGGAGCACCCTGACACTATCAGTGCATGAAACGAACATGATGTGACACTAAATGTAAAGTAACACAATCACAATTCATGCAATGATCTTGAAAAAATAACATACAATTCACTTTCGCCAAATTATGATTAGTTTGATTTATAGTGATACTAGTCACAGTTTACATGTAAAATCATATAAATGCAACCAAAAATGCAAATCCTGTGCGAAACCTTCTTGTAAATTTTCTTTGAGAAAACACCTTCTTAAAGTTAATATTATTGGATAGAAAAAACAATAAGCAAATATGTCTGATAGAGGGGTAAAATCATTTTTATTCTAACAACCCCCCCCCCCCCCCCCCCTAATATCCTATCCAATGAAGTATCTTACATGATGTTTGATAGGGTCTGTGATACCGTAAAATGCGAAATAACGTCACTAGGTAGTATACGTATTAACTGTTTAATGAGTTTTTCACAATCAAACTAGTCTGAGGGTACTAAGGAATATTTGCACCACCATCTAAGGGTACCCCCAAAAAAGATAATTCAATATCCTATCCAATGAGGTATCTTACATGATGTTTGATAGAGGCTGTGATACCGTAAAATGCGAAATAACGTCACTAGGTAGTATACGTATTAACTGTTTAATGAGTTTTTCACAATCAAACTAGTCTGAGGGTACTAAGGAATATTTGCACCACCATCTAAGGGTACCCCCAAAAAAGATAATTCAATATCCTATCCAATGAGGTATCTTACATGATGTTTGATAGAGGCTGTGATACCGTAAAATGCGAAATAACGTCACTAGGTAGTATACGTATTATCTGTTTAATGAGTTTTTCACAATCAAACTAGTCGGAGGGTACTAAGGAATATTTGCACCACTATCTAAGGGTACCCCCAAAAAAGATAATTCAATATCCTATCCAATGAGGTATCTTACATGATGTTTGATAGAGGCTGTGATACCGTAAAATGCAAAATAACGTCACTAGGTAGTATACATATTAACTATTTAATGAGTTTTTCACAATCAAACTAGTCTGAGGGTACCACGGAATATTGGTATACCAACTACACACTGCCAGCTCAGATTACAGTGTCACAACACATCTCCATGAGGTCACCGAGGTCAGCTCATATTACGTTAGACCCAGAACAGTTTGAATGAGAGGGCTTAAATCTGGAAATTTTCAAGGAAAAGGAATAAATGATATACATACAATGTATTCTGCCAAAGATAAAATTTGCGCTTGAACGGTAATGAACAGTACTTTATGATTACTCTCAACAATATATCATAACACTTAAGGGGAAGAAACCTTTGAACCCTTGCCACGTCCTTATGTTTGAGAGTAGGATCATGAAATATATAAATCTCAGCCTCAATCTATCAATGATCAACTTCTCAAAATTCGAGCTTTCCAGTATTATTGAAGTCGTTTTGGGTGGACCTCCTGTCACACCATTGTTTGTTTTGGAATCAAACCCAAAAAACGAATTTAAATCTTTATATTACAAAGATGTTATTCTAAACATATCAGCTTCCTTTGTGGTTGTTTGGTAGAAGTCGTCGAAAGTTGAGAAAAGTAACACCTACCATGCCATATTTGAGTGGATTTCAGGATCAAATGAACAACAAAAGTTTATCCCTTAGGTACAAAATATCTCCCCACAAAAGTTCAGCTTTGAGGTATAGCGGCTCTGGAGAAGAAGTAAAAAATGTTTTTAAAAAAGTAGTATTTTAGATATTATAGGAAAGGCACGTCCTATGATATCTAAATACAAATCTAAATACAATGACTGAAAGCTTATAGATTTTCAATACATTTTCATTTACATAATAATCTATACAATAATGAACTTATGAAAATGAAGCTAGGTGATGATGACATGTGCATTATTCGTAAAAATACCTAAGAAGATATGCCACATGTGTTCTTTGATATACGAATATATACATTTCCTTAATACTTCAGCTCAAACTGTAAAATACCAAATCATATAATACGTCCAGCCAAAATCTATATTGCAAGTATTAAACAACATGTTCTGCCTTCTGAAGCATTTTCTTGTGATTCTGAAAGAAACCTGCATATCAGAAAAATTCTTTTCTAGAAAAAACAACTGTTCATATGCCTTCAATAAAAATTGGAAGCATCTACCCACCAAACGTACTTCTTGTTGAAGCGCCTGTAAAATATCTTACCACCACTATCAATAGAACGATGACATGTTTATGTACCAAGAAATGAAATGGAATAATAAAAAAAACAGCCACTGGCTTTGTAGCTCATTAGGCTTTATATAAATTAACTAATTCAAAATATCAACTTCTAGGTGAGAGGTACAACTAATAGGATGCATTTTAAATGGAGAAGATGAAAAAGGTCTTAAGGTCCTAACCCCTCTGACTATCTTTGAGGCCAGAGATAAAAAAAAACCCTAGAATTTAAGACACTCTTATAGATTTAATTCATTACTGTTGTTTCCTTTAAATTACCTGCCTTTGAAGAGCACGTACATTTCAAATGAAAATAGCTTTTCAGGTCATGATCTCTGTGACCTATATTCGGGGTCGCAAAATCTGCAATTTAGAATCCCAATTGGCCAAGGAGTATGTACATGAAATTTCAAGTCTCTAGGGTCAGTGGTTCTTGAGAAGAAGATGAAAAAAGGTTTTGATGTCATGATCCCTGTGACCTGTATTTGGGGTCGCGGGGTCACGAAATCTACAATTAAGAATCCCCATTGGCCAAAGAGTCTGTACACAAAGTGGTTCTGAAGAAGAAGACGAAAAAACGAAAAGTTTACAGACGGATGGATGGAGGGATGGAGGGATTGACGGACGCCGGACACCATGCCATGACATAAGCCCATCGGACCTTTGAGGCCAGATGAGCTTAAAATGTGTAAATGAACAAACTGGTTTCAGAGAAGAAGTCGTTTAAAGGTTTCAGGGAGACTGCCTGCCACGCCCATAAGTAATAGGGGTTAGGTCCAAATGGATAAACTTTGATCCCCTAGGTACAATTGTTTTTTTTTCATAGTGTATATTAAAATACGGAAATCGACTATTTACAACAATGATGTTATAGTAATTTAGGTTTGTGGTGCCTTACAAATGATGATAGTATCCATTCATTTCGCATAATAAAGCCTTACAAAAATGTAATTACTGTGTGTTAATGAAAAAACCCTTTTCACTGCTCAGAATTGTACTATATATACTTTTAAGTAAGTCTTTATGTTAATCTTGTTAATTTGTTTTAACAATAGCATAACTTGCGGTCACACATTACAAGAGAAACATACTGCAATAGGTCAAAAGAAAAAATAGATGGGTACATGTTAATGTGTTCCTTGTCCCCACAAACGTTGAAATAGACATCTAGATCATTAAATTTGAGTGAATGTCATTGATTTGCAGTCATTTGGAGGTGACGGTGGCCATTGTTGACGCCATATTTGAGTTTTGTGTTCCATAATAGACAAACACCATTTTGGGCCCCCAAAAATCTAGAGATAAACACCAAGATCATCACATTTGAGTTGATGTTACAGTGTTATTATTATTAAGTGTGTTATCATTAAGAAGTTTCGGGGGCCATCCTGGATGCCATCTTGAAAAAAACTTTGGTGAACTTTTAGTATGTCATATAGTCAGGGAGGCAGAGAGAAGGAGAGATGGGGCAGGGGGGAGGGAGAAGGGAGAAGGACGGGGTGAGGGAGGGAGAGATTGGGACGGGGGGAGGGAGGGACAGAGGGAGGTTGACAGGCAGGAGTGTGGTGTGTTGCAATGCATCATCCTAACGAAGTCTCACTAACCAGTTCTCCACCTGTCATACTATCCTCCCTGTTACACAGCATTATGCAATACTCTACTATACCAGTCCAAACCTGCTGTGGCCTACTTGTGCAAGGGGAAAAACATGAATTTTATAATAGCTCTTAAATGTATTTGTCACAGCAAAAGAATGAAAATGACAGGTCTTGGTCTCCATTATAGAAAGAGGATATTCTAAAAATGTGAGGGTCCTAGCATTCCTAGTTACTAGACTGAAATTTAAGGTTTCAGTTTAACACCCTGCCACGTCTATAAGTGAGAAGGAATTTTAACCATATGAACAAACTTTATTCTATATGTTATAAAGATGTTATTCTGAAAATCTTAACTTTCTGTATCAAATAGTTTTGGAGAAGAAGTCGTTTAAAGATTTGAGGGTCGACCCCTGCCCTGGGGGTCGGGGTAAAATGTACAAAATAAGATCCACTAGATGCAAGGTACCTCCCTACAAAATGTGTGACAGTTTTGGAGAAGAAGTCGAAAATGTCAAAAGTAAACGGACGACGGAAGACGGACAACGGTCCATGCCATAAGTCCATCTGACCTTTCAGGCCTGATGCGCTAAAAATTACACCCAAAGCTATTTTCTTCATAATATTTTCGGACAAAAACTAAAATTAAATTCATTAAACAAACTTTATTTTATTCTGAAGATATTCAATGAAAGAAATATTATGAATTTTGATTTTGAAAAAAATGGTCTGCGGTCCCTACTAATTGTACTGCATTGGCTACCAGTGGAGCAGCGAGTAAAGTTCAAGCTGTTAACAATCACCAACCAGGATGTGTATGTAGGGATATGTTTTCATTCCACATTCCAAGCAGAAAACTCCGATCACTCCAACAGAGAAGGCTAACTCTATCTGAAAGTGTATCGAAGTCAGAAACACCAAATAGATAGTTCTATATTGCAGCTCCAAGCATGTGGAATGCTCTACCCCATGTTATCAAACTTTCCAAATACACAATTCCAGTCTTCCGCTAATGCAAGCATGTATGCACTTTGGCAAACTCTTTTTGAAATATGATACTACTAGGTATATTTGATTAATGCTTTGAAATTCTACTTGACTTGCATATGAGTCGATTTAGAGGAATAACTCTATAAAGTGAACGTTTCATGAGATTATTTATTTGGACTAGTGACCAACCCAATACAGCAGATATTTGACAATTCTGCCTGTCGTATGTAATTTGCGCCTGGATCTTCTCCCTGTTCTTATATAAAAGTTTATAAAACGAGCATCAGAGAAAGTGAAGTACAACTGATTTTCAAACCCCAATATTGAAATGGGGAAGGACGAGAATCGAGAGGACCAAAATATCGATAAAGTTTTACCCGTTGTCAAATTTAATATCTTTATTCTCAGTTTCGAAAGATATATCAGTTCATTTTCAATTTTTTTCATAGAAAAATGTCACCAATGCCGGTTCCTTAACCAATTGAGCGTACTTCCGTCCCTTGAAACTGACTTTACTGATGTTGGATCCGGATGAGAAATATACCAGAGATCTAATCGAGTCCACTGTTGCATAATTGAAGACCTTGCTCACAGAAAAAGGAGTGTTTCTTCCTTCCTTCCGGGGTTGCTGTATGGAGACAGTATCTGGACCGACATGTTGAAGAAGTAATAAGTAATTGCCTTTCTTGGTCCAACAAGGAACAAGAAGGGTTCTAGTTCGTAGGCCGGTGACAAGGGTAGGATCAGGTCTGTTGAGGGACGTGTAATACACCAAGGACTTGGCTGAAAAGTAGAGAGTCTGTGTAGAATACATGAAGCATACTGCTGTAATCTTATTAATTAATATGTCAAAGGATTTAACTCTCGTGGTGATGTTTCTTGTCACAGGGATCACTTTGACAGACGAGACGCTATATTGGTTGTAAGGTATCTGTAGAATGTACTGAGTTCGATCCTCGGATGTTCTCGTTGAATCAGACCCTGTAATCACACAATGTTTCATTTGTTTACCTTCTGTGTGTCATGTATTTCAGATTTAAATTCTGTTCACATAATAGGTCAGCCCTATGGACATTGAAACAAAATGGTGATATTATATCACGGTATTTAGTTCATCTTATAAAACTCCTTATTGGCCGGTTTGCTTAAAAGCTCTTTGGTTCACCAATTTACATTACAAAATATGTATTATAGAGACAATTCTCCAGAACTCAAGAATGATGCAGTCATATTGAAAGTATATGAACACCAAATACCTATCAATACTAGCTCTTAACGTGTTAAACAGTTTGAAATAACTTAAGGATGACGTATAAGTGAAATGTCAAAATAAATTCATATATTTTATGATGTTTGCAAAATCAATAAAAGCCATACCTTTCTCAATTTCCGTCTCACCAGACCTTTTCGTCTGAAAAGAAAACCATTTAAACTTTATGGACTTATAAACAAAACATCAAACATGAATTTACTTTATATATTGCACTCTACATAGTTCAGAACACAATATGTAACTTTGAGGTGATTTGGGTAACTAAACCCCATTTTCAAGAGTTTTAGGTCTGACCTACCATACAAACGGCACACAAATCAACCAAACGCTCAACCAATCGCCTACCAAAATGGCGACACAGCAACAAGACAAAGTAAAAGGAAGTGTTGTTTTCTTAAACTACGACTCTTTTCTTCTACATTAGGAGTCGGTATATAGCACACAAACTTCAGATCTTTGTCCTTACACGTTATTGACAGACTTGCGATTCTGCACAGTTTGGCACCCAGATCGACCAAATGCGGTTTGGTTTTCGATTTGCAGTAAATTGTGTAGGCTAAAGACGCATCTAAGACTGAGAGGACCATATTTTGCAAAAATGAATCATGCCATACCAGTTTATATTTTAATTCTATGATATTTTGAATATTTTAATAACATTAATTTTGAATATTCCGGTTATAAACAATATAAATTGCGGAAACAAAGAGCAGCTTTGTGTTATTCATTCTGCTTGGTTGTTAAAGATTACGAAGTTTTTGGTGTGCATTTGTTTTTGTATAAAATTAATTAATTATCGTATTTTGCTATTTATTACAGTATTTTGTTGCCTATGACAACGATCAAGATTTACCAAATTGATTTTATAAAAATTATTCCGATTTTCTTTCATTTTTCATGTTTTTTTACCCGAAAAAAACGACATGGTGTTCAGCTAAGAGCATTAATTACCATTAGAAATATGCAATGGTGCAATATCTTTCATTTTAATTACCACAAAAGTGTGTTATGCAACAGGTGTACTTTTAAAAAAATTATTCCAATTTTCTTTTATTTTTTAAGGTTTTTGACCTCAAAACAGACATTTTGTTCATCTAATAGCATCATTGATCAAAAGAAGTATTCAATGATGTATGATCTATAGTTTTAATCACTCGAAATGTATTTTATGCAGCAGATAAATTTTTAAATAAATTATTCCAATTTTCTTTCATTTTTTAAGGTTTTTGCCCCGAAAATGCATTTTGCCACTGGTTGATTTTGGTTGGGTTTTTCATGGTTCATCAGCACTGTCATAGGGACCATTTAAAAACAAAATTTGTCTGTTATCGAAAATGTCCGGGTTTTTCATAATTTCTACTGGACTATTACGAATGAAGTCAACATGAATATTCCACATTAATGATATTAAAAATATTCAAAATATAATAGAATAATAATAACTGGTATTTCTTGATTACGTTGCTCGAATCTTAGTCCTTTAAGTCTTAGGTACATAGCTATAGCTTGCAAAGTTTACCCAAAAGTCAAACAGCAAACACCATTTGGTTGATCTGGGTACCAAACTGTGCAGAATCGCAAGCCTGAGAATGACATGTAAGGACATAGATCTGAAGTTTATTCGGTTAGGAGTTTGTGCGCTATATTTCGACTACTAATGTAGAAGATAAGAGTCGTAGTATAAGAAGACAACACTACCTTTTACTTTGTCTTGTTGCCGAGCCACAATGTTGCTAGGCAATTTTTTGACCTTCCGTTGATTTGTGATCCATTTTGCGACCAAAACGTCCCTTTCAAGCGATTTCTCGCCAGTTTTAGCGGATATGAAATCAGTTTTAGAGGATGTGGATTTAGTTTTAGAGGATATGAATTCAGTTTTCGAGGACTGAATTCAGTTTAAGAACGTTTGTCGTACTATCGTGTGGATTTGTGATCTGATTTAGGGTATATTAGTACAGTTTTGAAGATTTATGTGCCGTTTGTATGGTAGCCCTGTTGGTAAACCATGGCGGGGGAAATACTAGCAATATTGTTTCTTTCGGTTGAATGCCTTTACTATAATAATGCAGTTATTCTTCACTTCGAACTGTATCACTCGGCAACTGTCTATTGAACCACTAAGCAATAGGCCTACTTCACAATATATCTGTCGAGCCACTGAGCAAAAGAAATATTCATAAACCCAGTCTATTTCAACTGCTACAGTTACTTCTCACTTTAGAACTGTATAACTTCAATTAATTGGGTCTGGCGGCGGATGTTGATGACTGTGTCTTCTTGTTTTAATTTATAAATGATGAATGAAGCAAATATTCACGATAAATAATGAGGATGTGTATGCTATAGAGGATCATGGAATTTCAGCAAAGATAAATATGAAGAATTTTACGATTAAGCGAAGTTCAAGCAGTAAACATTTACATTGTTTACATTGTGAAAAGATGTTGGTTCCTCACAATAATTAATGGATAGAAAAAACATCAACAAATAGGGATAAAATACTTTTTATTCTAACTCACTCCCTTCCCCAACCCAAAGATAACAAACTGGGCACTGGTCTTACATGCCAAGAGAAACTCCACTCAGCGGAGGCAGACAATATCATTACATAACATGTATCTCAGATTACAGTGTCAATACTTTCACTCAGTTCCCACTTCCATGAAGCACTGTACACTTGGTCGTGGTTGGTTAGGTTCAAATGAAAATACTTTGATCCACTTAGTACAAGGTACCACGACATATTTAGGGTTGCAGCAGTTGTCGGGAAGTCAAAAATGTGAAAGGTTTAAGGTCGGTGACAGATGTCAGACGACGGACGAAGGACACAGACCAATACCATAAACCCATCTGGCACTTGAGCTAAAAAATGCCATCCTGACAAAATCAACGGCTGTCTGTCCAGTAAAAAGATTTGATTGCATTTCATTTATCAAGTGATTAATTACTGCAATCGCTGTTTGTTTTCTTTATCAATTGATATCCAATCATAATGAAACAATGACATTAACTTCAAGCTAAGCTCCAGCTAAAGCTTCAGTACTATCCGCCATGCAGTGTGCTGATTTTCACCTGAGAAACACCCGGCATTACCTCGATACACACATAGCCATGCTTCTTGTGTAATACTTTTCTTTCTGCAGATACTTCTCTTGGACACTTCAAGTGTCTACAGAACAGATCAGGAAGGAACACATCACCCCTGTTTTACTGGTAAATGTACTGTATTGGCTACCAGTAAAACAACGCGTTCCAGCTGTTAACCATCACCTGCCAGGCTCTGTATGATCCACCATATCCCTGGTACCTTAAGGATGTGCTTTCATTCCACATTTCATGCAGAATTCTCCGATGATCCCAATACAGAAGGCCTAACCTTGTCTCAAATTAAATAAAAGGCAGAAACAACAAATAGAACGTTCTGTATATCAGCTACCAGCAAGTGGAAAGCTCTACCCAGGACCTATCAGACTTGCCAAAATGAAGTATATGCACGTCGGTTAACTCTATTTAAACTAGACAGGACACTGCAAAAGCAGATCAGTCCAGATATTAACGATGTCGTCTTCAACTGTTCCGCCAAAGTCACAATAAAATGGGCAAGTTTAAACCACAAAAGACAACTAAACATTAAACTCAAGAACTCTTGACATGTGACTTTGAATGTTTACATGTCAAAATAATTCACAGGGGGTAAAATTAACAAATTATTAATTTGAGTTCTTAAAACCTATTTCTGATTTCAAAACTTGATCAAGGGGTTCTCGTGGCTTTAACCCAAACCTCGTAATCTTTACTTTTGAATTTCAAGGTCATACAATCAATGATCACTTTTCATTGTGTATAACAATCATATAATGATTCAAAGCATAAAAACTGTTTAAGACATTGAATGTAAACATGTCAAAAGAATTACCTAGGGGCATATTCAACAAATTGTTAATATGAGTTCTTAAAATCTATTTCTGTTTTCAAACTTGTACCAAAGTTTGGCCTAAACCCATATCCTGTGACCTTTACCTTTGACTTTGAATGTCACACAATCAATGATCACTTTTCATTGTTATAACAATCATGTAATGATTCAAAGTGTTAAAAGTTAAAATAAGGCATATTCGCAAAAGCATGCTTTTCATTGTTATAACAATCATGTAATGATTCAAAGTGTTAAAAGTTAAAATAAGGCATATTCGCAAAAGCATGCTTAAATCATGACCTCATTGTGACCTTGACCTATGACGGAATTTAGCCAAAAAGTTTTAAATCTTGGCAAATCTCCATAGATGATATATTCCCCAGGGGTATAAGTATGAAGTTATGTATATGAGTACCTAAAGCCTTATTAGTGAAAAAATTACAGCAAAAAAAAAACGCGGCGACGGCGTTGGAAACTGAACAAAAACTGATAGCAGCCCATGACACTACTAGGTATATTGATTCAAGGAGGAAATTCTAGTTGACTGCTAAGCGGACGTTTTCTTTAGATTATTAATGTGGAGTTGTGTCCAACACCACAAAGCAGATACTTGACAATTTTGCCTCCTGTATGTGATTTACCAGTAGATTTTTCTCCTGTTTTTAAATCAAACTTCATAAAAAGCGCATCGAAAAAAGTGATGTACAACTGATTTTCAATTATTAAAATGGAAATGGGAAAGGACGAGTATGGAAAGGAAAAGGATATTGTTTTAGTTTTACCCGTTGTCAAAATCGTTAGATCCCCTTTGGAAAGGTAATTCAGTTCATCTCTTATTTTATCATAGAAAAATGTCACCAATGCCTGTGCCTCTACCAAATGAGCGTAAATCCTCTGTCCATTGTAACTGACTTTACTGATGTTGGATCCGGATGAGAAATATACCAGTGATCTATTCGAGTCCACTGTTACATCATTGAAGACCTTTATCGTACAGAAAAAGGAGTGTTTCATCCTTCCTTCCGTGGTTGCTGTATGGAGACAGTATCTGGACCGATATGTGGAAGATACAATTAGTAATTGCCTTTCTTGGTCCACAGCAAGAAGGTCTCTAGTTCGTAGGCCGGTGACAAGGGTAGGATCAGGTCTGTTGAGGGACGTGTAATATACCAATGACTTGGCTGAGAAGTAGAGAGTCTGTGTAGAATACATGAAGCATACTGCTGTAATCTTATTTATTAATATGTCAAAGGGTTTTACTCTCATGGTGATGTTTCTTGCCACAGGGAGCACGTTGACAGACGAGACGCTATATTGGTTGTAAGGTATCAGTAGAATGAACTGAGTTCGATCCTCGGATGTTCTCGTGGGATCAGAACCTGAAATCACACAATGTTTCATTTGTTTACCTTCTGTGTGTCATGTATTTTAGATTTAAATTCTGTTCACATAATAGGTCAGCCCTTTGGACATTGAAACAGATTGGTGATATTATATCAGTTCATCTAATAAAACTCCTTATTGGCCGGTTTGCTTAAGAGCTCTTTGGTTCACCAATTTACATTACAAATATGTATTATAGAGACAATTCTCCAGAACTCAAGAATGATGCAGTCATATTGAAAGTATACGAACACCAAATACCTATCAATACTAGCTCTTAACGTGTTAAACAGTTTGAAATAACTTAAAGATGACGTATAAGTGAAATGTCATCAAATAAATTCATACATTTTATGATGTATGCAAAATCAATAAAAGCCATACCTTTCTCAATTTTCGTCTCACCAGACCTTTTCGTCTGAAAAGAAAACCATTTAAACTTTATGGACTTATAAACAAAACATCAAACATGAATTTACTTTATATATTGCACTCTACATAGTTCAGAACACAATATGTAACTTTGAGGTGATTTGGGTAACTAAACCCCATTTTCAAGAGTTTTAGGTCAGTTCTACCATACAAACGGCACACAAATCAACCAAACGCTCAACAAATCGCCTACCAAAATGGCGACACAGCAACAAGACAAAGTAAAAGGAAGTGTTGTTTTCTTCAACTACGACTCTTATCTTCTACATTAGGAGTCGATATATAGCACACAAACTTCAGATCTATGTCCTTACACGTTATTGACAGACTTGCGATTCTGCACAGTTTGGCACCCAGATCGACCAAATGCGGTTTGGTTTTCGATTTGCAGTAAATTGTGTAGGCTAAAGACGCATCTAAGACGGAGAGGACCATATTTTGCAAAAATGAATCATGCCATACCAGTTTATATTTTAATTCTATGATATTTTGAATATTTTAATAACATTAATTTTGAATATTCCGGTTATACACAATATAAATTGCGGAAACAAAGAGCAGCTTTGTGTTATTCATTCTGCTTGGTTGTTAAAGATTACGAAGTTTTTGGTGTGCATTTGTTTTTGTATAAAATTAATTAATTATCGTATTTTGCTATTTATTACAGTATTTTGTTGCCTATGACAACGATCAAGATTTACCAAATTGATTTTATAAAAATTATTCCGATTTTCTTTCATTTTTCATGGTGTTTTACCCGAAAAAAACGACATGGTGTTCAGCTAAGAGCATTAATTACCATTAGAAATATGCAATGGTGCAATATCTTTCATTTTAATTACCACAAAAGTGTGTTATGCAACAGGTGTACTTTTAAAAAAATTATTCCAATTTTCTTTTATTTTTTAAGGTTTTTGACCTCAAAACAGACATTTTGTTCATCTAATAGCATCATTGATCAAAAGAAGTATTCAATGATGTATGATCTATAGTTTTAATCACTCGAAATGTATTTTATGCAGCAGATAAATTTTTAAATAAATTATTCCAATTTTCTTTCATTTTTTAAGGTTTTTGCCCCGAAAATGCATTTTGCCACTGGTTGATTTTGGTTGGGTTTTTCATGGTTCATCAGCACTGTCATAGGGACCATTTAAAAACAAAATTTGTCTGTTATCGAAAATGTCCGGGTTTTTCATAATTTCTACTGGACTATTACGAATGAAGTCAACATGAATATTCCAAATTAATGATATTAAAAATATTCAAAATATAATAGAATAATAATAACTGGTATTTCTTGATTACGTTGCTCGAATCTTAGTCCTTTAAGTCTTAGGTACATAGCTATAGCTTGCAAAGTTTACCCAAAAGTCAAACAGCAAACACCATTTGGTTGATCTGGGTACCAAACTGTGCAGAATCGCAAGCCTGAGAATGACATGTAAGGACATAGATCTGAAGTTTATTCGGTTAGGAGTTTGTGCGCTATATTTCGACTACTAATGTAGAAGATAAGAGTCGTAGTATAAGAAGACAACACTACCTTTTACTTTGTCTTGTTGCCGAGCCACAATGTTGCTAGGCGATTTTTTGACCTTCCGTTGATTTGTGATCCGTTTTGCGACCAAAACGTCCCTTTCAAGCGATTTCTCGCCAGTTTTAGCGGATATGAAATCAGTTTTAGAGGATGTGGATTTAGTTTTAGAGGATATGAATTCAGTTTTCGAGGACTGAATTCAGTTTAAGAACGTTTGTCGTACTATCGTGTGAATTTGTGATCTGATTTAGGGTATATTAGTACAGTTTTGAAGATTTATGTGCCGTTTGTATGGTAGCCCTGTTGGTAAACCATGGCGGGGGAAATACTAGCAATATTGTTTCTTTCGGTTGAATGCCTTTACTATGGATGATAACTCTTCAACGGCGGGAAAATTGGACGCCATCTTACTCAAGTTGGAGAGCAATAGACAAGAGATCGAGTCAACGTTTGACCACAAGATATCC
This sequence comes from Gibbula magus, assembly GCA_936450465.1. Lineage (NCBI taxonomy): Eukaryota > Metazoa > Mollusca > Gastropoda > Trochida > Trochidae > Gibbula > Gibbula magus. The sequence goes on from OW388306.1 coordinate 27,063,106, forward strand.
AAGTTGAGGGAAGGGTTTGTAAACAGCGCGAAGGATTTGAAGAAGTTGAAAGCAGAGACAGAATATTCCTGGTCTAGGGAGGGTAACCGCATACAGTTTTCTTTCAATTCTGAAGTGCTAGATGGTTTGACGACAGCTAAACAAGCCTTAGCTTCAACTAGTATTACCGAAGAAGTTGATCGTCTACGACAGAGAAATAAGCTGATAAAAATAGCCGATTCATCCGAAGGTGGTTGGGAGACCGTGCGCAACTACGTCTCCAATGAGTTAGCAGACGACTCTGACGATGATAAGAAGATTGCTAAAGCGGATCTTAAAGCTCTGAGGAAGTTAAAGCAGAAGAAAAACAAGAGCGGTCCCTATTCATCCAAGAATGTGCGAAGATCGCAAGTTTCACCGTCGCTCGTGCAGTATGCTCTTCCTATTAGCAGCTCTGTGCACACTCAACCAATTCAGTCTATTCAGCCCTTTCGTGGGGTCAGAGGTCAGCGAGAGGGGTCGTGTTTTGCCTGTGGTGACTTCTCACACTATATCCGAGAGTGTCCCTACAGAGCGGGCAGCACGCAGTCTTCACGAGCGGGGACAGGAGCCACGGCTACAGTCACGTCCTAGTGCGGATCAGGATCTGTCAGTTAAGTTGCTTTGTGAATCAAATATCTCTGATAATGATATTGCTGATACGCCACAATGTTTCTATACTGACGACTATTTTGAATGTGAACAGGGTACGGCAGAGATTATGGTCAAAGGTCGTCTAAAAGTTAACTTAAACTTTTGGTGTGAGATCGGTACTTCTGATTATATTCTTGACATTATTGAAAATGGCTACAAAATTCCGTTTATTTCCAGACCTCCGAGTATGCATTTGTGCAATAACAGTTCAGCGTTTAAGCATCCGGAGTTCGTGACAGAAGCCATATCTGAGTTAAAGAATAAACAATTGATAGCGGAGTGTGGTTCTCCCCCGTACATTGTGAATCCATTATCTGTTGATATTCAGTCATCTGGTAATAAAAACGCTTGATTTTAGACCTATCAAGAGTGAATAATTACGTGATAAAAAAGTCTGTCAAGTATGAGGATTGGAAAGTGGCAGTTGAATATATCAACATGAACGATTGGCTAATCAAGTTCGATATACACTCAGCTTACCACCATATTGATATCTGTCATAGCCATACAGACTATTTGGGGTTTTCATGGAGAGATTCGACAGGGCAGATACACTATTTCAAGTTTTTGTCCTCCCATTTCGTTTAACATCCGCGCCCTACTTGTTCACGAAAGTTATGCGTCAGCTCGTAAAGAAATTGAGATATGAGAGCAAGAAAATAGTGACATTTTTAGATGATGGTCTATTATCGGCTCCCTCTTCTGACGAAGCTATCACTACAGGTCAAAAAGTGAAGCATGATTTGATTCGGTCTGGCTTTGTTCCTAAAGTCGAGAAATCGATATGGTCGCCCTCCCAGGCTCTAGAGTGGTTAGGATTCCACATTAACACTGTTTCCATGGTAATGTCTATTCCTCAGAGGAAGATTGACAAACTGAATGTTCATCTTCAATGTTGGCTTCTAGATAAGCATAAGTACCAGAGTGTTAGATCACTGGCTTCAGTTGTTGGGCAGATTGTATCTGTGAAGATGGTGATAGGTTCAGTAGCTCAACTAATGACTAGATCGCTCAGTATGGACATAGATTCTGTGTTTACATGGAACAGTAAAGTGAAGCTTTCCCCGCAGAGTGTTGATCAGTTGAGTTTTTGGGCGGCACAAGATGCCTACAAGAGTACTGGCTTAAAGGCGCAGTCTATTGCAACACGAGTTGTGTACAGTGATGCGAGTGGTTCTGGGTTTGGGGTATACTGTGTGCAATTTGGACAGGCTATTTCGCATGGTCAGTGGTCAGATAAAGAAGCCGAATCAAGTTCTACATTGAGAGAACTTCAGGCAGTGCACCTTGTGTTGAGAAGTTTTATCCCTCGTTTGTCTGCTCACAGAGTTGTGTGGCTTACAGATAACAAAAACGTCACGTCAGTAGTTGAGAAAGGGATCATGAAACCTCAGCTTCAGGCAGTCGTGTTGGATATCTTCCAGTTATGTTCCTCTCACAATGTAGCCTTACATATGCAGTGGATATCTCGTTCAGATAACGAGACAGCAGATATGCTGAGTAAAATTGTTGACTATGATGATTGGTCGATTCCAAACTATATTTTCAAGCAATTAGATGCTAAATGGGGAACCCATTGTGTTGACAAATTTGCGTCGTATTATAACACCAAGCTTCCTTGCTTTAATTCCAGGTTTTATAACCCGGGATGTGATGCTGTTGATTGTTTCACCGTTAACTGGGGCGGTGTAGTTAATTGACTGGTTCCGCCTGTGTGTCTGATCCCAAGGTGTCTCAGGCATCTGGCAGAGTGTCGTGCCAAGGGTACACTCATCGTGCCAGAGTGGCACTCAGCGTGTTTTTGTCCCCTCATTACTCTGAATTGTGAGTTTATTCCCCAAGTGAAGGATGTGATGTACTTATCCAGATCTAAACAAGCGTAGGTTGTGTCTAGGATTAAAGGGGGCCTTTTTGGAGAGCACGATTTGGATTTCAATATGTTGGCACTGTTTGTTGACTTCAGCATTATCTGATTTCATGTTTCTGTTTACAGATTTATTGTCAAGTGCCTACGGTGATGAGTTGGAGGTGTTGCCAGGTGATGTGAGGAGATTAGCTGATGATTTGCCAGAGCTGTTGTCTCACTGTCGAGCAGATTCTACTGCGCGGAAGTACCGTTATGGTATTCCAGCATGAAAAAGGTGGGCTGATTCTTGTAATATGTCCTCTAAATTGCCTATGTCTCCTTTACATTGTGCGATATATCTTGTATCTGTTATTCAGAAAAGCGAGTCGTTTGCCCCGGTGCAAACTGCGTTTTACAGCATTCGTTATGCTCACGTTGTAGTAGGTCTATCTAATAACACAGACAAACTGGATTACATGGAAAACCAAAGAAGAAAAAACAATCTCTTTATCAATGGGATCACAAAGTCTACACCAGATGAAACCTGGAGGGATTGTGCAGATTCAGTTAGGAAGGTGCTACGTGAGAAAATGAAGCTTGACGACTCTCTCATCACTATTGAGAAAGCATATCGCATTAACAATGGTAAATCAATTATCATTGAATTACTGGACTATAATATGAAAACTGAAATTCTTCGTAATACCCGAGCGCTCAAGGATACAGGTATTTACATTACAGAGGACTTCACATTTAAGGTTAGACAGATAAGGAGACATCTTAAAACTGTAATGGAATTTGAGAGAGAAAAGGGACGAAAGTCTAAACTGAAGTTCGATAAGCTGATATTCGATGATGGAGAGGTTGTCACGTGGAACAGCCGAGAGGATAAAGCCGTCTTCTCCAAACGAAGTAACCTTAGTTCTACTGGAAACACCACACTGACCTAGGACAACGGCCGGGTTCACAGCGAGGGAGTTATCTCCCTTTTATCGTGGAATATACACGGACTCCAGTCTAAGCTGCCAGATCTTGAATTTCTAAAGTATTGTTCATCTTTTGATATTATTGGTATTCTAGAGGTGTGGAGCAATGTGAATAAGGATCTAGTGCAGAATAATTTTCCAGATTATACTCTTCATTTTAACTTAAGGGATTACAACAACAGAGGTGGTGTTTTAGTTATGATTAACAATTATTTATCTGTGGGTGTGAAGAAAATAATAACATCATACAGTGATTGTGTTTTTCTTATTTTGGATGCAAGATTCTTTTGTTTTGACAGAGATGTTGTATTAGGTTTTATTTATATCCATCCTGAGACATCCTCTACTACCACAGACATTAGAGATAAGAAAGGTATTGAGTACCTCGAGAGTGTGATATTAGATCTTAAAATTCACTACTCTGAAACAGCTATATTATTGTGTGGTGACTTTAATGCCAGGACTGGTTTATTGTCTGATTATATAATTCCTGACAAAGAAGACTTGATTCCAGACTTAGATAATGTAAATGACTTCAATGATAACTTCGAGATTCCCCGGTTTTCAAGAGACCCTAAAATAAACACTTTTGGAAAGGAATTGATAAATCTCTGCTGCAGTTATGGCATACACATTGTGAATGGAAGATCAGTTAGTGACCCAAATGGAACGTATACATGTATTGCAAACAATGGAAGCAGTCTTGTTGATTATGTACTGTGTTCTACTGACCTTTTTCGATGCAATTAAGGATTTTAATGTGTGCACAAGATTGGAATCTGACCACTTTCCAATTGTTTGTAAATTGAATTGTTGTACCCAGAGGACTGTTGATTTGGAAAAATGTAACATGATTACAATTGAAAAGTATAAATGGAGGCCGTCGCATGCAGACCAGTTTAACTCTTTTCTACAAAGAAGATTTAACTTATTGCCGCTTGATAAGTTTTGTGTCACAGCTTCGAATAATCCACCCCTTGGTGCAACAATGTTGACTGACATAATCCAAGAAGCTGCATCATCTTGTGGTATGAACTCAAACTCTGTGAAGAGACCAGATAACTGTAAACAAAAATGGTTCGATGAGGAGTGTGAAAATTTGAAACTTTTTAAATATCAACTCTTAGATAAATTCCGCCTCTCAGGTGACTTTCCATATCTGCAAGCTTTTCATAAAACTCGAAATAAATTTCGAGAATTGTGTCGCATCAAGAAAGAAGAATATACAATATCAGTGACTAAATCTATAATATCAGACTTCTCTAACACCAAAAGAGTCAAATCATTTTGGTCCTACGTGAGACATTTTAGTGGCGCTTCATGTAAATCTGTGCCAAAAATTGACTGTGTATCATGGGTTGAATATTTTAAGAGTGTTTTGAATGTCAAAGATATCCATATTGATGAAGAATTTTTGTCTTTCACAAGAGATTATGTCAATAATCATGAGGTACAGGAGGCTCTCTGTGGAGTTTGTAAAGACGATGATATAAATAATATTGTGAACAGGGAAATAAGTATTGAGGAGGTGGATAATGCTCTTTCTAGTTTACGTTCTAATAAAAGTCCTGGTCAAGATGGTATTCCACCTGAGATGCTCAAAAGCAGTAAGATTATTTTACAGTCATATCTTTGTATTTTATTCAATAGTATTTTTAGATCGGGGAAGTTTCCAGATCAATGGTCATTGAGCATTATATTTCCATTGCACAAAAAGGGTAGCATTCATCAAGTAAACAATTATCGTGGTATCTCTCTTATGGATATATGTGGTAAGGTTTTTACTTCTATTCTTAATAGTCGTTTAAAAAAGGTGGTTGAGTTTTTAGATCTGTACCCCGAGTGTCAAGGTGGTTTCCGTCAGGGTTGCTGTACTGTTGATAACATATTTACTCTTCAGAGTGTCGTTCAGAAATATTTGTCTAAAAAAGGTGGTAGATTTTATTGTTTATTTGTTGATTTTCGCAAAGCTTTCGATTCAGTAAATAGAGATCTTCTTTGGTTTGTCCTTTTATCTCAAAATATTCATGGTTCTATGTTCAATATCATTAAAGATATGTACTCGAAAACTAAAGCTGGTGTTAAAATAAATAATTTAAATGTTACTGAATATTTTGATTTCATGAGTGGAGTTAGACAAGGTTGTATATTAAGTCCATTATTGTTTGCATTGTTTGTTAATCAGTTGAATCAGGAAATCACCACTTGTGGAGATAGGGGAGTATTCATTGACTCAGAGTTCATGGAACTGTATTTGCTTTTGTATGCAGATGATTTGTGTTTGTTTGCAGATTCTGTCGTTAGCCTTCAGAAAAAGATTAATATCTTATTTGAGTTTTGTAAAAAATGGGGGTTATCTGTAAATTTCGAGAAAACGGAAGTATTGGTATTCAGAAATGGTGGTAAGCTAAGGCAGTATGAGTCATGGTATTTTGGTGATCATAAATTAAAAATTGCATCATATTATAATTATCTTGGTTTGCTGTTCTCAAATAGACTCTCTTGGTCTAAATCTGTTCAAAATCTAATTAATAAGGCTAATAATGCACTTTCTTCAGTTAAAGTTTTTGCTAGAAGGTTTAAAAATATTCCTCCAGCCGTTTTGTTTAAAATATTTGATGTACAGATAAAACCTATCATTTTGTATGCCTCAGAAATATGGGGTCTTCAGCAGTGGCATGTTGTCGAACAGTTCCATATTAGATTTTGCAAATATGTCCTGGGTGTAAGCTATAAGTGCTCAAATGTTGCTGTCCTGGCGGAATGTGGTAGAAATTATATTTTTGTTGATACCTTAGTACGTGGTATAAAGTATTGGTTCAAAGTTTTACATTATCCAATGAATAGATATCCTAAGCAGTGTTATGTTATGCTATATAATCTTGATAAAGTTGGTAGGAAAACTTGGTTATATTTTGTTCGAACTACTTTATTCAGTTATGGTTTCGGTTGCGTTTGGGAAGCTCAAGGTGTTGGAAATGAGGAACAGTTTTTGAAAGATTTTTATGTAAGAGTTAGTGATTGTCATAAACAATTGTTATTTTCTGAAATCTCCAAGTGTTCATCACTAGATGTTTATTCTTGTATCAAAACGGTCTTTTGCAGCGAACCATATCTTACTTTTCTGAAATCTAAAGAAGCAAGGCGTAGAATAACATTGTTACGAATTGGTGCACTACCCATATATAAAAACACTGGTAGATTTGATGGTCTTCCTAGGAACCAACGTCTTTGTCATATTTGTAACAATAATTATGTTGAAAATGAATTTCACTTTTTATTTGAATGTAAAATATATCATGATTTACGCAGCAAATACTTTAAACATTTGCCTTATCATGTTACTCAACAATACTTTTTGAACATATTGATGTGCACCGATCATTCTACTACACTGGCCTGTTCTAACTATATCAAGGATTCATTAGCGCTACGCTCTCTTTATACATGATTGTCCATCTTCCACCACCATAGATAATACATTGTTTTCGTTATTTTGTATTGTACGTGGGCCTAAGGCCTTATACGAAATAAACTTTCTTTCTTACGGAGAATAGTCTGGTAAAGAATGTTTTAGAGGCAGCTAAAAGAAAGTTAGCTCGGTGTGTCTCTAAGAAAGAACCAATAACTATTGATTTGTTGGAGAAATTGTATGATACAGTTTTTGCTTCACCTTCTCTTAGTACTATAAGAGTCATATGCATGTGTCTTATAGCTTATTCGGGCTTCCTCAGATCGTCTGAGCTTCTCCATATTACAAGACAAGATGTTGTATTTTATGATACTTATATGATGATTTTCATTGAGCAATCCAAGACGGATGTTTATAGGGACGGTGCATGGCTGGTGATTAGTAGGACTCATTCCAAGTTGTGTCCAGTCGTGTGCTTGGAGCAGTCCCTGGCAGCTGCAGAAATTGCTTCTTTGTCTGGTGAATTTATTTTCAGGAGTTTAACGAAGACATCTTCGGGTTATAGACTAAGAAAGGTTGACCAGCCATTATCTTACACCCGCTTGAGAGAGATTTTTATAGAGGCGTTCGAACCGTTTGTTTCAAACATCAAGATGTATGGTTTGCATAGTCTACGAAGTGGAGGGGCTTCGGCTGCAGCCAATAATGGTGTCCCCGATAGAATGTTTAAGAGGCATTGCATATGGAGGAGCGAAAATGCTTAAGATGGATACATCAAAGATGACCTTCGAAACCGCTTAAATGTTTCACTTTCTCTAGGCCTATGACTTTCTTTGAATCTCGCCATGTGTGGCCGAGCGGCCGTTCCAATGTTCTAAAAGTGTTATGTTTTTATTGAGAATGAGCTCCGTTGGGAAGGAGAAATCTTGTTTCTTTCGGTTGAATGTAATGAGTTAGACAGGAACTATTTTCTCCTGTGTGTCTGTGAGTGTATCAAGGGAGATAATATGCTCGCTAGGTGGTGTGGTGTAGGGTATTTAAGTGGAGGGGTTTTCGAATGTCGTCTCTGTAGAGCCTTTATAATACTGATTTGATGTGAATATGTCATTTACAACAGGCTGTAGAGCCTTTATAATACTGATTTGATGTGAGTATGTCATTTACAACAGGCTGTAGAGCCTTTATAATACCGATTTGATGTGAGTATGTCATTCACAACAGGCTGTGGAGTCTTTATAATACCCGTTTTATTTTGAATGCTGTACAGGGTCATGATATTGTTTGTTGCATTACCTGGAATGTTTGTATAGGCTGCAGAGCTTTGAGAATACATGTTGTCATTGCTGTCCTGTGTTGAAGCAATGCAGTTTTCATGTTGTGACGTCATGTGTACTATAAACTTCCTAGTAAGAACATAGCATTCGTTGGAAGGGCTCAGTTCCGGAGTTTTTTTTATCATATACATGAGTTGTTATCTCTGGTTTATGTGGCGGGCTAGTTCTATCATCATCATGATCGTGTCACGTTTTTGGGGTGTATTATATATTTGTGGACGAGTTATGTGTGTGTATGATGATGTTTTGTCACCGGAAATAAATCTACCATGTGTCGCCGAGCGGCCGTTCCAATGTTCTAAAAGTGTTATGTTTTTATTGAGAATGAGCTCCGTTGGGAAGGAGAACCATTGTGACTATATATTATTCATGGCAATGGAACTTGTAAATATCGACAGGACTAGCAAATGATATGCGTACTGAATTAAAATTCATTGTTGCATTGCACCCAAACCTAGCTGCATTAAGAACAGTTTTCTACATTAGACCTAGTTGCCGATCCATTTGTGATATTTGAAAGCTGTCCTTTTGCTTGAAGTCGAACACCATTACCACTGCGCTATAACGCCGTAAACTGTTAGGCAGTTGTGATCGAGGTTAGCTTGAAGGAGCCTGTAGACGGGCTATGCCCTGCCCCTGGCTGAAATTTGAAGCCATCAGATGATGTGGATACCTGACAGCATTACACAGGCAATGGGCAGTGTATGTTGTCCTTGGCGTTGTGTTATTCTCATAGAGATGATTTATTTAGTGAGTTGTCTGTACTTTAATAATGTTCCAACTGGTAAGTTGTCAACATTGGGAGGAACATCTTTTCCAATTCTCTCCGCTAAATGAGTGAGTGAATTACTGTATAACGTCACTTGTACAATAGTGCAGCTAAAAGCGGACTCAAAAAATTTGTGAACTACACTCAAACATAGGACATTTTACTCAGCTAAAGACGCATGATTTCAGACAGTTTTATTATCTTAGATTTGTAAGCACTTTGAGCATGCACATGATATATGAGTTTCACCGTTATAAGTATACACTTATTATTATTATTATTATCATTATTAATAATTACCAGCAAGATTTGTACAAACCTTCAAACTTGATATTGGGCAGCGTAGCCAGTTTTTGAATTGAAACGGATCCAACTCATCACCCAGCCGACCACACTTCTGCATCTTCAAGTTATGATGTTGAACTTCATTGAAACACGTTTAGATACAGGATTCTGTTTCCAATACCTTGTTAGTGAGGTTGTTAGCAACAATACAGAAGAATGTGTCGTTGTTGCATTCGATGTCCGGTAACAATACGATAAGCAGGACAAAAAACATCTCGCACTCTCTTGAATGATAACCCTTCTGTTACACAGCTATCTCTTATTCCATAACATTGTTTTCAAAACGGTAGCGTGAGAAATGTCCGTTATATGGGTTCCCATCGCGGAAATACATAACATAAGTTTGATAGTTTAATAACTATTCTTTTTTTAAAAATTAAATACGAAAAGGTGAAAGTGTTTTGAATACGTTTTCCTGTTTGTTCAGTTTAAAGATTATAGAAAAAAAGTATTTATATCATGGATGAATTCCTTGTTGTGCTATAATGGTGCACAAATATCCAACATGTTATAAAGTCTTTATTAACGATTTGGTAGTTGCTTGCTGTGTATAGGAAACATGTAAATAAATTCAGACTTTGAAACTTAAGTGATATGCTCTCTGCATATTGGATTAAACATGGTCTTGAAGGGTATACATTCTCATAAAACTCAAGATTGACAGCTGAAAAGAATAACCTTCATAATCTGAAGTTTACAAAAAATAACCTGCGGTATCCCACTGTATCCCTGAGCAATTATGACACTACTATCACATGCTCTTTTCTTGTGTAGTATTGTTATGCTGTATCAAAGACCTGGGACACTCTTTGTGTAGAAACTGCACTGCGTTCTCATTTTTGAAAGGTATCATGTCAACAGATAAGAAAAGACATTTATCCAAAAGATGATTTATTGATTATATCAATCATTTTGTATAAACTACAAATCAATTACCACTTAATCATTATGCTGTGTAAAAAGTAACATATTGAAAGACAAGTATACATTATTATTATTATTATTATTATATATTATATATACACTAGAATATGAACACTGAATGGGCAACACTTAAGAATAAATAGAGCCAATCGCTCTGTAGCTTTGCATTAATATAAGCTGAAGGCTAACATCACAAATATAGGCAGCCGATGGTCCCCATTATATTATGCGTTGGACAGTCACTAAATCTACAACTGCTAAGGCAAGTTAATTGTATGTTTAAATTCAGTTATACTAGACATTTGCATTCTAAGGAAGAGTAGTAATAAGTAGGTTATTAAAGGGGCAGTAGCAGTAGTTTTTTCGCTCAAATAAGTTGATGAAATGTATTTGAAAAATAATTTCACCAATAGTAAAACATCCTTCTCTCTTCGGAAAATAAAGTTCAAAATGAGTGTACATGTTTTGGTAAAGCCATGAGAATCGTTTTTGTAATACAAAATAATAAATTGAGTTCACAATAAAATGGCCGCCTTTTTTCTTTATACGCAACATAGTTTTTACCACTACAGAAAATTGGTTTGTGTAAAAAGATGTTTTACCATCTCTGACATAAACTATCATTATAAATGGGAAATTTGAAAAAATAAATTTTGCAAAAAAACGTGCTACTGCCCCTTTAAGGTGTGACCTCTATTATGTAGTGAACTCAAAGGTTCATCTGTCACAAAAGCAGAAGTTGTTGTTTCTAAACATTTAAAAGTTAATGAACATTCAACAGTTTTTTTTAAGCTTGATGAATATTCAAAGCTTTGATGACTTCACAAAGTTAAAAAGTCAGGTCTGACAACCAACCTGATAAGCAGTGTCTTTTAGACTGTTAAAACAACACTATTTATGGTTGGTTGAACACACCTGAGCCCTCATAGTATAATGGAATGTCTCAAACCATGCCACAAGAGAATTAGTGAGCAAAGCTCACTCATGATACCCCCGCTTTTACATTAACATTGGTCAAAGAGAAATGTTTGAAAATAGCAAAAGGGTATCAATGTTTAAACTTTTGTATGAAAAGACCATAACATATATTATTAAAGCAGAGTAAGTATTACACCTCTAAGCATGTTTTAGAAGTAAAAGTCAAAGTGGTTTCGTAACATTTGAACAACTAGAAGAGCATTTGCGGGACACCGCAAAAGCAGAGCAGCTCCGAAACTTTGGGTCTCGCCTTTCCCTGTTCCGCCTTCTCCTCAGCATAAATAAAATGGGATTTTTTTTGGACCAAAATTTGTTCATTATTCAAGTTATTCTAACAAGTTGAATCATCACTGGGGTCACTTTTCACAAGTTTGTTCTTAAAACCTATTTCTGATTTCAAAATTGGATCAAAGGATTAACATGGCCTGAACCAATATCTCATGACCTTGACCTTGACCTTAGACCTTCAAGGTCACACCATCACTGATTACTTTTCATTGTGTATAACAATCATGCAATGACTCGAAGTGTTCATTGTTAACATAAGGCATATTCACAATAGCATGCTTAAGTTGTGACCTTGCTGTGACCTTGACCTTTGACAGATTTTAGCGAAAACTTTTTCAAATCTTGGTCTATCTCCATAGTTGATATATACCAAATAAGAGCCTGACAGCACAAAAACGTTTGAAGTTATCATGTTTACAAGGATTATTGTAGTAATTAAAGCACTCATGACCTTGACCTTTGACCTTGAATGTGAACATGTCAAAATCATTTACCAGATTTATAAGAAAGAAGCTATGTATATGAGGTGTTAATACCTTCTTGGAAACAAGTAGTATTTGAGTTATGAGTGGAACCAAAAGTGTGACCATAGACGCGCACACAAAGACGCTTAAAAGTGGAAAATCTGAAAAAATAATTATGGAATCTGAGGGAAACATAGAAAAGGCACATCTAGGGACCATAAAGTGTACATGTATAAAGTTTCATAACAATTGAACAAGTAGTATTTGAGTTATGAGCGGAACCAAAAGTGTGACCATAGACGCGCACACAAAGACGCTTAAAAGTGGAAAATCTGAAAAAATAATCATGGAATCTGAGGGAAACATAGAAAAGGCACATCTAGGGACCATAAAGTGTACATGTATAAAGTTTCATAACAATTGAACAAGTAGTATTTGAGTTATGAGCGGAACCAAAAGTGTTCCGGACGGACGGACGGACGGACGGACGCGCTGAGCGCTATATACCCCCGACTACTTCGTAGCGGGGGTATAAAAATGCAGAAAACTAAAACGGGAGAAACATGAAATATACTGGACCTGATGTAAGCATATATTTTATCAAATAAAAACAAAATACTGGTTGTTTGTGTTCACCATATATTTTTGTATATATTAGGTATATGTTCCTTTTTTTCACTATATACAAATATTTCTGTATGGTGCTGAAGTGTGGGGTTATGAAAATACTTTTCAATTGGAACATATTCTTTTGAAATTGTGTAAATATATATTGAAGGTTAAGTCAACAACTCCAGACTTGGAACTTGAAAGATATCACTTAGTAATTCAATCAAATTGAGATGGTTGTCAAACTGGTGTAGGTTACTATTATCCCAAGGTAAATTATCGAATATTATCTACAAACTTATGTTCAACTTACAACATTATCTGTAAGTGCTAAATTCCCATTGATAAGGGAAATACATATATATATTAAAAAGTACAGATTACAGCTACATCTGGCAGATGCTAGAGTTTCAAATTAAAGTAGCCACTGGTTGATAAATAATGTTAAAACTGTATTTGTTGACCAATGTCTGCAAAAGTGGAGAGAAAGTAAATTACAATCATCAAAAGACTATTATTATAACATGCTTAAAGATAATCTTGTACTGTAACACCCCATTAGTATTGTACATAAACCTACTTTATTGTATTGATACATCACAACAACCTATTTTATTGTGTAAACTTAATCTGTATACATATCTTGAGAAGGAAGTATTAAACTTTACTTTAAGTATGATTTTACAATAAAATTATATACTCCAAATGTACTTAAAGATATAGCATTCTGACTGTGCCCCTCTACTCACTGGATGTGTGTGGACCAGTCCATTACTTCATTAGGTATGAACAGCCTGACCATCAACCATTACATCCTGCTATATGGCAATTCTGCGTTTTAGCTTTCTGCGTTTTGGAGGGTAACCTTTAGATTATAATATCCATTCGAAGCATAGCAATTATGTGTTTATTAAACATGAAGATTTTATTGATAAACTTTGTACCGGTATATTTCTTCAGTGATCGAATCAGTCTTTTAAATTTTACATCTTAACAATATGGTTTAAACACTTTTATTTAATTCAAGAAATTGATTGGTAAACAAGCTTATCTGAATACTGCTACTGATCAATATCAAGTTGTAGCAACTTCCCCTCAAGTCATAACTCCCGCCAGCCTCTATCACTGTCTTATGTAACTCTTGTTGAGATTCCTAAGTATTTCTGAGCCAGTGTAGCAGAGTCCTGGCACAGGAAAGGCGACAGAATGCAGCAAGGTAATCATAAATTTAAAATTAGCCGCAAGTTAAGATTTGTGGGGGAAGTTGAACAGATTGTTGTATATTTGTTAGTTTAATGTTCATTTGTTCATGTGATCTCAAACATGGCAGTCCTTTTGGTGACAATGAAATATATCTCACTGGAGCAATGAACAATTTGGTAAGATAGGCTTAAATAATAACTTGTGTCCAAATAAATACAATTCATTGAACAGTATGGATATTTTGTACAAAAATAACACTGACCATTTCATGGGTTGATCTCACACAAGCGATATCTACTGTGGGAGCCAGTTTTGGATGATAAAGATATTTACACGATAATGTCACAGTTCTTAAACAAAATGAGTGTGATTTTGGTATTGCCTGGGTAAGAGCGAGTGTTATAATAACTTTGCATGAGTTAAAAGAATGTTATAATGATATTATCATCCAAGATTATAATTCAAGAATGTGTTGAGTCATCCTTATGAAAAAGCCTTTTCTTTGGGAGAGAGGTACTGCTACAATTGTTTGTTTTGTTCATAAACAGGCTTAAAGGTACATCCATTGTGTTGTTTGGGGTCACATGTGCCAAACGTTAGAAATTGTGCTATTTTATCGAGAAGACTTTTGCCGAAAATAGCTGTTTCGATGATAGTCGACTCAGCATACCGGCGATATAGAGGTAAAAGTATCAATTTCTGATCGAAAACCGAACAATACACAGCGTGTGGTGCGCATCAATCAGTCATACGTAATTTTCGAAACTTATTTACAACAGACAAATGGACAAATTTTGGTTGATAATGTTGAATAGGTCTTATAACTACTGTGCATGTACATGGGGCGTGTAATTTCGGTTTCTGCACGTGTATAATGATGTTGGTCAATTTCGATTGGAAAGTAATAAATATGATATATTTCACGATTGGGGATGAATATGCAAGTTGAGTGAAATTGTTTCACCTGAAATCAACACATATCATATGTTGGCGAAATAATTTTTTATGAAACACAATGGATGCATCTTTAATTGCACATGCAGATCGTGCAATCATGAGCATTTTGAAGTTTGAAACCGCTCAATCACACAAACATCTCATACAGATTCAATCTTGAAAGTAAAAGGAAAAGCACATGGGACTCATCCACACTGAGGAGTGTTGGGTCTCCATGCAATGAACCGGTCTGTGACTCTGTGCCGTGAAGTGATATGTGCACTAGTGCGCGTATTGAAAATACGAAATGAGTTACATTCAACTATCTGGATAAACAGCTGAACTCGAGTACCTTGTGGATGTTTTGAATATGCCTTTTCATTGATTTTTATCCTCC
Source organism: Gibbula magus (assembly GCA_936450465.1). Taxonomy (NCBI): domain Eukaryota; kingdom Metazoa; phylum Mollusca; class Gastropoda; order Trochida; family Trochidae; genus Gibbula; species Gibbula magus. Next base: position 27,078,269 of record OW388306.1, read on the forward strand.
ATAATATAAACTGATTGTCTGGGATCCTCTCAAGAAGGAACTTTAGATATGAATTCAGTGTATAAATCTGAAATCTGTTCTAATCTTGATGTTTAAAGACTAAATATAGTTATAACAATTTAACAAGTTTTTACTTTGAACACATTGGTTTCTAAGTGATCTGTGTTCAGCTCTCATAATGTCGTTTTCCATCTAGATACAGCATATTTTCTGAAAAAGAACCAAACAAACTTTAAAGAAATTTTAAAGAAATGACATTAATTTAAATAGTTTTGCATTTTATAACAATATTCAATATCATATGTTAAATTTCTTAGGAATTTGATTGACTAGCAGAAATGGCACAGAAATGACATGAAACTTCTGAAAGGATGAAAATAGACTTTTTAAGTTGAGCAGTCTTGTTTTGGTCTTGCATAGCAAGATGTATTAACTTTGTTGAAATGAGGCTAACTCATTAAAATTTATAAATCAACATTTTATCATCTACCGGGTCATTGTCAACACTAATAATCCATAACATAAATAACAAATTTCACTATCATCATCTGCTATCATCATCATCAACCATTATCCTAATTCATTATTATCATCAACCAGTATCATCATCATCATCATCATGAACCGTTATCATCATCAACATCGTCAACCATTATCATCATTGACCATTATCATAATCAAACACTGTCATCATCATAAAGCATTATCATCATTGACGATTATCATTATCAACCAATATTCATCATCCACTATCATCATCAACCATTATCATCATCAACCACTATCATCATCATCAACCATTATCATCATCAACCATTATCATCATCATCCACCATCATCATCATCAACCATCATCATCATCATCAACCATTATCATCATCAACCATTATCATCATCATCAACCATCATCATCATCATCAACCATCATCATCATCAACCATTATCATCATCAACCATCATCATCATCAACCATTATCATCATCAACCATTATCATCATCAACCATCAACCATTAACATCATCGACCATTATCATCATCAACCATTATCATCATCAACCATTATCATCATCATCAACCATCATCATCATCATCAACCATCATCATCATCAACCATTATCATCATCATCCACCATCATCATCATCAACCATCATCATCATCAACCATTATCATCATCAACCATTATCATCATCAACCATCAACCATTAACATCATCGACCATTATTATCATCAACCATTATCATCATCAACCACTATCATCATCATCAACCATTATCATCATCAACCATTATCATCATCATCCACCATCATCATCATCAACCATTATCATCATCATCAACCATCATCATCATCATCAACCATCATCATCATCAACCATTATCATCATCAACCATCATCATCATCAACCATTATCATCATCAACCATTATCATCATCAACCATCAACCATTAACATCATCGACCATTATCATCATCAACCATTATCATCATCAACCATTATCATCATCATCAACCATCATCATCATCATCAACCATCATCATCATCAACCATTATCATCATCATCCACCATCATCATCATCAACCATCATCATCATCAACCATTATCATCATCAACCATTATCATCATCAACCATCAACCATTAACATCATCGACCATTATTATCATCAACCATTATCATCATCAACCACTATCATCATCATCAACCATTATCATCATCAACCATTATCATCATCATCCACCATCATCATCATCAACCATCATCATCATCAACCATTATCATCATCATCAACCATCATCATCATCATCAACCATCATCATCATCAACCATTATCATCATCATCCACCATCATCATCATCATCATCAACCATTATCATCATCAACCATTATCATCATCGACCATCAATCATTAACATCATCGACCATTATCATCATCAACCAATAACATTATCAACCATCAACCATTATCATCATCAACAACTGTCATCATGAACCATTGTCATCATCAACCATTATCATCATCAACAACTTTGATGATCAACCACTATCATAATCAACTATTATCACCATCAGTCACTATCATCATTATCATGATCATCAACCACTATAATCACCTGCGTATGACTTAGGAATGACTCTAGGTAGATTCTCGTCCAGTGAGTCGAAGGTAAAGTGGAAGTCATTGGTTGTCTCCCTTGTGCCCGTGCTGATATCCAACACCTCTGCATGAACTTTCACCTGAATCTTCGACTTGTCTGTATACACAATCTGCCGCAGACATAAAAATAAATAATCAAATGAAATTGTAAAAGCATCTTTTCCTTGACAAAAAATATGTAAATGATTCTTAATGGAGTTTGTCAAATACCAGGTTTATTCATCAGGTGTCAAGGGTGATGTTGACTCCTGGTTAGAAAACATATCATGAGATGAAACAAACCTGGTATTTGACAAAATCTATCTATTACATAAATGTTATATATGTTATGTTATTAATTTTACTTTCATTAGCTTACATCATGGAAAGTAGTTCTGGCAATTGGTCAGTGATGATATATTTTATTGTCATGGTCACAGTGAAATAAGCAGATATCTTCATTGTAGCTTGATAGTCAGTTTTCACTGTCAAATTTCATTGCAGTATTTCCAGTATTTCATTGCTCGTTATATAATAAATAGAGGATATTTGACACTGCTCGTCGAATTCCATGTATATCTCATCGAGTGAAATAGAAATTTATATTTTCAAGTTTGGCGCGGCACGATTGTAAATGTAAGATATACATGAGATATGAATGTAAATGAGATATAAATGGTATTCGACGAGAAATGTCACATGTTCTATTTATTAGATTTAAGAAATTATGCATACAGTCAGGCTCGATAATCCGAACATTTCCGTTTTTCATCAAAAACGTTCAGTGAAATGTTTGGACTACTAAAATGAACCAAACAAGATGGAGTTGATTCCCTTTGATTCTACGGACAGACAAGAATGTATTTAGAATAACACATGAGTTTCACACGCTGGATATTTAGAACACAAAAATCACACAAAATGATAAATTTTATTAAAATCTAAATATTTTAGATATTTAAAAATACTTACCCCACTTCAGATAATGCATGTTACCTTGCACTTTCGATAAGAGATTGAAAGAGTTGAATCCTAGTCCTTTACGAAGTATAGTGTGGTCAACACGAAGGCTGGGTACAACGAGTCGTACCGGAAGGAAGACCAATCTGTCACGTGCATGAGCACGTGACGTAATCATATTTCCTGAATCCAAGTCCGAGAAGAGAGCGACTGCGGGGAGGAAGGCGAATCACGCCGGGAGGGCTCAATCTTGGAAGTGGGGTAAGTATTTTTAAATATCTAAAATATTTAGATTTTAATAAATTTTTAATACTTACCCCACTTCAGATAATGCATGTTGATCCGACAGTGAAGGATGGCGGGAAGGTCGATACGAGGACCCACCACCAAAGACAAGACGTATGACAATCAACTCCTGCAAGGAGAAGGAAAGCATAAGCCCAAGAAACGCTTAGGGGGGGAACCATGACAAACCATGGGTACCCCTAAGGTAAAGGAGCGAGAGGAGGATAAAAGCAAGTACCTAGTGCTGCCGTGGTCGGGTGAGCTGCTGCGCCACGACCAACGGACCGAAGGACTGTAAGCCCTGTATATCCTCCACTGCCAGATCTCGCAGGTAGTGACTGGCGAACACTGAAGTAGAGCGCCAGAAACAACCCTCCATTATCTGAGGTACAGAAATGTTTCTGTGTAACGCCATGGTTGACGCCAAAGCCCGTATTTCATGCGGGTTATTTGCAACCGGATGAGGCAGACCCTCAGCATCGTATGCTGCCAGGATTGTTTGACGAAGCCACAGCGCAATGGTGTTCCTGTTAACCTCACCATTGGCTGCGGCCGAAAAGGGAATAAAAAGCCTCTTTCGAGCCTTCCTCCTGCTGGATGATCGCTGAATGTATTCCCGTAACACTCTTACGGGACACAAAGAAAGCTCTTCTCTTTCAGAATCATGCACAATCGAAGACAAGGAAGGCAAAGTAAACTTCCTGTCTGGTTGTCCGGGTAGCTGATTTTTTGCTACAAAGTCCCAAAGTAAACCTAAATGGACCGCCCCCTGACGGGAGGTCTCAAATCTGACTCTCGTGACGTCCAGGGCATGGACCTCACTCACTCTGGCCGCCGTCGCCAGAGAGATGAGAAAAACAGTCTTTCGTGAAAGGTCTTCAAATGAAGCGTTCTTAAGAGGTTCGTAGGGTGCACCTCGCAGGTGACGAAGCACCAAATTAAGGTCCCATGCCGGTGGCCGAAACTTTTGCTTCTGGTCCTCTAGTTTGAAGGATTTTAGCATCGCAATCAGCTCTGGAGTCTTAGAAACCTTTCTACCCGATTTGACAGCTAAAACAGAGTTGAGGGCTGACAAATAGGTAGAAATAGTACCACCCTTCAGATGTCTTGTTTTACGCAGGTATAACAAGAACTCGGCCACAAACTGAGGAGAGGCGCCTACCGGGTCCTTGGCCTTAGTCTTGCAGAACTTTTCGAAGGAAAGCCACTTATCATCATAGAGCGACCTAGTAGAGACTCTATGCGCCTTAGTGATAACACTCGCCACTCGTGACGAATAACCTTTAGCTCTTAGGGCTCTTTGAAGATGATCCAGGCGGATAGATGAAACCGCCCTGGATCCGGATGAGGAAAGCGGCTGTTTGGATGAAGCAGCAGCCGCGGCCATAGAGGCAGAGGATCTGGCTCGTTTACGACGAGACTGCGAAGAACTGGGAACCAACTCCTCGCAGGCCAGAAGGGCGCTACCAAAAGCAGTCTGAGCGACATTGTTGCTTTTATTTTTGCTACCACTTTTGGAAGAAGTATCGGAGGCGGAAAGGCGTATGCGTCTAGTCCCTCCCAACTCAGAGACAGGGCGTCCACTGCCCAAGCTGCTGGATCGGGCAGAGGAGACACGTAGACTGGAAGACGAGCGTTCAGTTTCGTTGCAAACAAGTCTATCAGCGGGCGGTAAAACTTTGCGCACAGGAGGTCGAATGCCTCCCGATGTAGCATCCACTCTGTCGGGGATGGTTTGTCCGGCCGAGACAGAGCGTCTGCTAATACATTTTGACAACCGGGAATGTGGCGAGCCCTGATCTGAATATGATTGTCGTCCACAATCTGAAACAGCTGAAAGGTCTGATCGAGCAGCCGTTTCGACCCCGTCGTGCCTTGGTTTTTCACCAGCCACACCACTGTTGAGTTGTCTGAAGCCACTAACAGACGCGAATTCTGCAGCACTGGAAGCCAGTGGGTGATCGCCAAGATCACTGCCTGTAGCTCCAAGTTGTTGCTGTGCCAGTGCCTTTGAGCGCCTAACCACAGCCCTGCTACTGTCCTGTTCTCCAGATGGGCGCCCCACCCCTGGTGCGAGGCGTCCACAAACAGGTGAAGATCCGGTGGAAAGTCTGTTAAAGAGACACCTGCGCAAACATTCGATCGGATCGTCCACCAACACAGGTAATGACGAAGACCTGCTGGAAGAGCGAACTTGATTAGCAGGTCGTTCCGATGAATGAATGGCGCAAGGAATCTCTGTAGAGGGCGGAGCATCAAGCGCCCTCTGGAGGTGAGATACTGGGCGGAGGAGAGAAGACCCAAGAGGGACTGCCACTCCCTGAGAGTCATTGCGTCGATCAGCCCTCTCCGCGTGAAGCCCTGGATCTTGGACCACCTGTCTGGTGGAACTTTCACCAGGTCTAAGTCCGTTAGAAATAACCCCCCGATGAACGTCAGCCGCTGGGAGGGGACTAGTTGCGACTTCTCTAAATTGACGAGCCACCCCAACTGGTGAAGAAGTCTGCGAGCAAACTGCGACTGTCTGCGTAGCACGTGAGGCGCGTTGTGACTCATCAGGCAGTCGTCTATATAGGGATCGAACTCGACCCCCCGGAGATGAAGAAACCGCGCGATCGGCGTCGTGATACGTGTGAAAAGCCACGGGGCCGTGGAAATGCCAAACGGCAGGACGTTCCATTGATAATGAATGTTTTGAAACACAAACCTGAGGTATTTCCTGTGTGGCTCGTAGATCGGCACATGCAGGTATGCGTCCTGGAGATCCAGACTGACCAGCCAGTCGTCGCGGGACAGCTTGGAACGCAGCTGGTCCAGGGATGTCATACGGAAGTGTGGCGGCTCTGGCATGTAGAGATCGTTGAAAACCGCCAAGTTGTGGATCATCCTCATCTTCCCCGAGTTCTTCTTGGGGACGAGGAAGATGGGAGAGTAGAACCCTGGGGCGTTGTTGGGATCTAGCACTATCTCTACCGCACGCTTGTCCAACAGAATCTTGATGTTGTCGGACAACTGCACTTGTTGAGTTAACGAATACACGCGTGACCGGGGCAGGTTGGTCAGAGGCGGCGACCTGGTCATTGGCAATTTGTAACCGGTCTGAAGGATATCGGTTACATAGGTGTCCTCTAGGATTTTCCAATTGGGCCAGAACACACCCAGTCTCCCGCCTACGGGTATATCGGTGACTGGGACGACTGGAGGCGGGAGGGTCCAGTCGTGCCTGTCCAGACTTTCAGCGCCTGGACTTGTAAGGAGTCTTGGGCTTCTTCCCTGGCGTGGTAGGATTCCGCCCATTGTTCTGTTGGAAGCTGCTCTGGTATCGCCCCCGGTTGGCTCCCTGCACGAAGCCACCTCTCTTCTTGGCACGCTGGTTAAGAAAGGCATTCTTAACCGAAGGCCTGCGACCCGAGTACCTCCGTCCAGAGTTATTGGTGTTGCTAGGGAAAGTGCTAGTGACTAACTTGCACGCCTGGAAGGTAAAGTCGGCTTGACTCTTCTCCGACTGATCCTTGAACACATCCTTGATGGTGCCAGCAAAGAGTGTATCCGATGAGATCGGCGCCCGCACTAAAGTCTTTTTAAACTCGTCTTCCCACTTGCAAGGTTGGAGAAGACCGTTGCGCCTAGTGATGGTGTTAATAGCAAGGGCCGCACGCAGATGGTCCACAATCACAGAAATAGTGTTCGCCTGCCACCTGAACACTGTGGCGAAGTGATCCGCACGTGATGGATTATCCTCCGTGAGGTCCTGAGCCAACGCCTCAGTGGAAGAGGCCAACGCTGACAATGGCTTTAGAGTCCTACGAAGCTCCGTATCAATGTTCCTGAGCCTTGCGTCAGTCACCTTGTACTGGGCCAACGAAGCGTCCGACAGGCGCCGCACTTGGTCGTCCTGAACGGCTCCACAGTCGTACACCCCCATGGAGTGAACCTTGAACTTAGGCCCTGAGTTCTTAGCCAGTTGGAAGGTCGGGTTAAGAGACAACTTGGCGAAGTCCTCGTCCAAGTTGTCCAACGCGTCTCGGACAATAGGGTGTGGTGGTATCAACACTTCCGGGTCGTCCCAGATGGCAAACCTCTGGTCTACGCCAGGGCCTGGTGAAGGGCACGTTGACAGTCTATCGGCTATCCAGCCAAACACATCACCAAACTCCAAGTGAGTGCCGTTGTCCTCAGCGTTCTCGTTCCTCTCCTCTTCATAATCAGGGACAATGTCTTCTTCCCTGACTGAAGGAGTGTCCTGATGAGGTGAGCGCCGAGGTGAGCGCCCTGGTGAGCGCTGAGGTGAGCGCCGTGGTGAGCGCCGTGGTGAGCGCCGTGGTGAGCGCCGTGGTGAGCGCCTAGGCGATCTTGAGCGCCGAGGGGAGCGTCGAGGTGATCTAGAGCGCCGAGGAGAGCGTGAGCGCCGAGGTGAACGCGAGCGCCGGGGTGATCGGGAGCGCCTACGCCTGTCATCTTTAAACTGAAAGTCACTGTTACGGTCACCAAACCTCTGGTAGTCCCAAGGCCGTAAGTCCCGGCGCTGGTCATACACCCAGCGCTGGTCATAAGTCATCCATGAGTCTCTGCGCGAAACCCTATCATCATCTCGAGAGTGGATCTCCCGATAGTTGTCATCTCGAGAACGGTCGTCCCGAGCACGCTGATCTTGAGACAGAACCAAGCGCTGGTCCTGTCGCTGGTCCTGTCGCTGGTCCTGTCGTTGGTCTTGCCGTTGGTCCTGATGCTGGACCTGAGGCTGGTCCTGACGCTTGTCCTGGTTACTAGTGACAGTCTCAGCAGGTTTCTTAGAGGCCCTGCTCTTAACAACCTCCTGGTGAGCAGTAGGCACAGGAGGGGCATCCTGCGCCACTCTAGTCCCCAAGATCTTGGTCAACTCCTGACTAACAAGAGACTGTAAGAAGGAAGGGTCAATACGAGGAGCTCCTGCATTGACCGCCTGTTCAACTTCCTCTGGAGTAGGCCCATAGGAAGGCCTCTTACTCTGAGTCACTGGTGAGACTTCCACCATCGAAGTCTCAGAGCTCGCTAAGCCCTGAATTGGAGTAGTCTCTGACACAACTTCCCCCTGAGGAGAAGGGACATCTTTGTCGGCCATTCTCCGAGACAGCCTCTGAGTAAAACGTTTCCTTCTCGCGACGAGAAACGCCTTAAAAGCTGCCGGTGATAAAGGCTGACAGTGGATACACTTGGAAGCCTCACTGCACTGTTCCAACACACAATCAGGGCAGAGGGGGTGTGGATCTTTAGCTGACTTCTGCGATCTGCAAATATTGCAGTATACTCGTGACATAGAGTAGGAACTGTAAAAAGCAGAAACAAACAACATAAGCAGTGAGCTTGTACAAAAAGGAGCGGCATTGAGCCCCTTTAACACAAGAAAAAAAACCCCGAGGAAACCAAGGGTTAACATTAAATTAATGAGAAATAAACATAAAAGTTTATTTACAAATTATTTTATTTTATTTTATTTTATTTTTCTTTTTAAATTGTAAAGATAAACATGTGAAGAAAACATGTAAATATCACAAAACAATCATAAAGAAGCGTTACTCAACGAGTATGAATGAAGAAAGCATCAAACACCACCCAAAAACATTGAGAAATGTGAGGGGGAAGAGTAGTAACGCAAAAGTAAAAATAATAGAAAACGAGCCTAGTAGCAAGTCTAGGCGCTCTACCACCAAACAGTACCAAAAGCAAAACAAAGTAGTGCGAATGGAAAAAGTGGTAAAAAACAACGAATTGAATGTAAACAAATCTCCTAAAGGAGATGAAAACACTCAAAAAGCATAAACAAAAGAAAAACAAACCCAAAAAAGGGTATTCAACCCATTTTGAAACATGAAGTATAACATGTGCTTCGGCGCAAGAATACAAAAAATGGGGAAAAACGAACACCAACAATGCAAGTTCAGGTACGAAATTTGAAGAAATTAAGGTACAAGAAATGTTTAAAAGTGTAGTAAATAGGGAATTAAGATGTGGGAACGACCCAAGAAGCGAAAAACACGCCAAAAGGGACGGAAAAACGTGCTGAGAAGACGGGAAGATGAAAATTTTTCAAAGTGCACCACGAGAAAAATTCGTCGAGCAGGTAGGTGATACCATATGCTTTATTCACACACTCCGTTAGTATAGTAAGTAAAAAGGACATACCGTAGGTAAGGAATTGCACAAAAAATAACACAATAACACAAAAAACCACGATAAGGAATTCAAACGTCTAGTCAAATCCTCGATGAAAGGAAATATGATTACGTCACGTGCTCATGCACGTGACAGATTGGTCTTCCTTCCGGTACGACTCGTTGTACCCAGCCTTCGTGTTGACCACACTATACTTCGTAAAGGACTAGGATTCAACTCTTTCAATCTCTTATCGAAAGTGCAAGGTAACATGCATTATCTGAAGTGGGGTAAGTATTAAAAATTCAATTTATTACAATCACAAAATACCGACACACAGTGTAAGACATTACAATTTATTAAAATCACAAACTATTGACACGCTCAACTCTCGTGTCAATCAACTGTCATTGAAGTTTACCAATCCAATCAATGTGGTGATCGCTTGTCAAGGGGATTACCCGAACGCTTTTGATGAACCACCAAATTAATGAAGCAGTAATAGTTGTAATTAACTAATCCGTTACGGCTAATTGGCGTTCTGATTTCGGAAACGGAAACCAAGGATTAATGAATCAACATTTAATGAGTTTAGATAGAGATTAGTTTGATTACAGCTTGCTACCGTTCGGAAACTGCGAGATTGCACAAAAAAATATTCAATAGACTAACTAATCATTAGGACCTTGACAAAGGCCACGAAGGAAAATATATATTACTGACATATTTCAACTCCATTCTTGATGAACTTACCTGTGATGACATCATCAGAAGAGCACCAATCTCCACAGATTTCTTGAAGACAATATCATCCACCACTGTTAAGACAGGTCGCTTGCCACTGTCACATGAAGATATCAAGAAACAGTTAGATGTCTCCATGGAAATTATAAGCCATAAGAGCTAAGACCTTTGGAACTATGCATAAATTCATCAATGTACTGTAAAACTTTAGTGAGTGAGTGAGTGAGTGAGTGAGTTAGGGTTTAACGCCGCTTTCAAGATTATTTCACTTATATCGCGGCTGCTAGTATTATGGCAGGGAGAAAGCCCGCAACGCCATGTGGCTATGCATTGCGGTGAAACCTGCGAGCAACGGCTGGAACTAGCGAACCATGGGTGGTACTACGCTGAAATTCAGTGAAGCATTGCACCCAAACCTGACTGCGTGTAGAACAGTTCTCTACTGCAGACAAAGTTGCCGTGCCCCTGGCGGGATTCGAACCCCGGACCTCTTGATCCGAAGCCGAACGCGCTAACCACTGCGCTATCCCGCCCCTGTAAAACTTTAGGAAGTGTGCCATAAACTTTATCCATGTATAAGGAGACCTAAAATGCTTTGAGATTCAGAGATTATTACCCGAGGAAGTGTGTCATATAACTTTTACGAAACGAGTGTGAATTTTTGTATTGGCCGAGCGAGAGAGAGGGTTATACATTAATTTGCACGATTTTCGTAAAAACGATATGACATGTGCACATGTGCTCATATCAATAATATTAACTCGGTTATTTCCAACCATATGGGTAATAAATGCCTATATGTCAGCTCTTTGAGCATGTAATGTGCATGAGAAAATGTGACATATGAATAGACTATTATTATTATTTATACCAGAGCTGCTTACCCTCCTTTCAGTTTATGTGTAGATATATAACAATTTTGGAGTATTTTATAATTTTAAGTGTATAACTCGATGAAGTTAGCATGATACTATTAGTTCCAAGATCTCTATTTGACAATAATAATCATTCTTTGACCCTAATCTGACTTTTTTAACTTGGGATAATTCAGGAACTTAGTTATAATCTAACTCAGTCACAGTTCAGAATTCCATACCTCTATACAGAAATTAATGAAATGAACTTATATATTTCCAGAGAAGAGTACAATTTCAAATTGCAACATTGGTGTACAATCATATTTTAGGACCGTCAAGTGTACAAAATACTCCAAAATTGTACAAGTAGGCATCCCTGTATATATGAAGTTTGCAACAGGAGAGAAGTTTCAACGAACCTGTATTTTGCAACATTGGCCCATGCAAGTTCCATAGCTTGCCTCATAAGGAAACCACCGAACACTTTGTTATGTATGTTCCTTTGCTGAAAGAAAATAGTATTTTATCTTTCAAAGACAATGAAGAATTCATAACTTTAATAAATCTTTTTGGGGAAAATGTCTAGAGGAAGGAGGCTAACAACAACTACTTTGCTCTAGAGTTGATGAAAAGTGTTTAGGTTTGCAAAACATGCACAGAATTCATTTAGAAAATCAAAATTTCCCCTTGGATTTTTACTTCATCGATAAAATCTGGCAAAATTTCTAATTAGAATGACAGATTTGGCAACATTTTTATTTGGGAGAGATTCTGAGGCGTTTTTTCTTTATCAAAATTGGTTTAATCATGGCAGGAGTATCTGCAGATCAACTGATTAATTTGTTCACATATGACATTTCGAGTTCTCAAGAACAGCTACATCCCTAAAGCTGACATTTTTGACACCGTGCACCTTGCAGGGATAAAAACATTTTCTCTCCGTATTTGGTCTATATGAAGGAAAGTGAAATGGATTTGCGTTTAAATCTCGATTTGGCCCCTCCAGAATATTTTCGAATTTTTATCAAGAGGAGATAGGGGGTCAGTTCGTACACCGTGACCTATGATTATGACTATGATATTATATTACAATTTACTCCGTAAGTATGTGTCAGTAAGCGCTTGATGTAGAAATAGCAGCTTGTGGATTGCCTATGGATGCAGAGGCGGATAATTAAAAGGAGGATAAATCAGCCATCAACACATGGAGTCTACGAGAATGAAGGAGCAGAATAATGATGTCACGTCTCGGAGGAGTTTGCATCTTTATTACAGATGAGACTAGGAAGTCAAAAGCCATTGAAACATGTACCAACACTATTCTGAACTGTTTGAGAGGCATTCTAGAAGATGACCATATGCTTGCTAATGTCCTCAGATCTATACCAAACTGTCGGCATTGCTGAATAAAGAAGTTGATCAGGCAAAAATATCTTGGTCTTTGTCTACCACTATTCTGGCCTGCTCGCAGATCACTGTTGTTGATGACTAATTTATCTTCCTTTAAACAGTATAAAGATTCTAATCATTACCTCCGGGTGACACATGATCATGTTTTTTAGTAGAGTATTCTCCATCCACTCTGTTCCTAGAGGCTTCACTCGCACCTTGAAGGTGCCGGACCTGAAAATATATACATCTCATGGAATTGGGCTGCTTATTCATTTACAAAATTGTTTTTACTTGCCCACTATATTGAACAAATGTGTAAGGGTGAAATGATACACGGATGCATTGCAATTTATGGCATACACGATGTGTTACACGATATGTTTTTGCCAATGAAACGATACGATACATTGTGAAACTGCACACAATATAACAGTGTAGTGAGTTATTGTTTAACGCTGATACGGCAGTATCGCAGCCATTAGCCGCGTTTATATAACAGTGTATTCAATATATCCTCTGTTTGAGAGGCATTCTAGAAGTTGGTGTGCTGAAGAAGACAAATATTTTATGGATGATCAACTTCTTTATTAACAATAGCGACGTTTCAGTATAGATCCTTATACCGATATGCTTGATAACGGTATAAGGATCTATACCGAAACGTCGCTATTGTTAATAAAGAAGTTGATCATCCATAAAATATTTGTCTTCTTCAATATATCCTGTCAAATACAGTAAATGTTCAGCTGTATCTAGTTGACTAGTGGTGTATTGTTGAACTGAAAAGAGCATATAGTTTGTGTATCGCTGTAAGTATCTAATCGAGGCTGCAGTATCGAGATACGTATTCTACTGTGACCTACCTACATGATTGCACCCCTACAAATGCATATATATCATCAGTGGCTTGACATACAGAATATAGAATTCAACACTATGAGATGTGCTTCTAAAACTTTTAAAAAGCACGATGTTAAATGGCGCTCTCCAATGGCAAGGCACTATGGTTTATAACCTGCATCCAAGAAAGGTTTGTGGCCATAAATTAGGGTGACAACCAAAATTTAAAGCAATAAGTTTTAAATGATCTGTGTATCAACAATGCAATGGGAACAGCCCCTCAAATGTAGTTTCAACTGTTACACTGTCCACATAAGCCCTAAAGATAGAGGTATTAGGCACCTGAGTGCAAGGAAGTCTAGACGCTATTTAAGGAATGAAGCTATTCCTAATTACATTAGTTGAACCGAGGTACTTTGCTTTTGGTTCGATGCACTGTACATCAAAGGGTATTTTCAGTTTTTACAGCATATTATATTTTCACTTTAATTGTTTTTTATGTTAACTAGAATTTATGTAAAAGAAAGGTTGTGCTTTGTTGTGATATTAGTTTTGTGCATTCTTGGTTCTAATCCAAACGGAAGATGTACCAGAGGGTTCTGTACTGCAATAAATTACTGAACCTAAGGGCCCTTTCACACTTTAGCGTATAGTAAGTGCTGTGAGTTGCGCATAAAAAATATTGTTTACGCAACCGATATGCTCAAAATTAAAGTTCTATTATTTGTACTTTTCCTTACGTTTTTCGCACACGAAGCGAACAGTTTGCGAACAAAGCATATGAGATGCGTACGGGATGCGCGTTAGATACGTATGAAATGGGTATGTGATGCATATGAGATGCATATGAGATGCGAATGAGATGGATATGATTTGCGTGTCACTATTTGTTGTACCAGATGACTCACATATTCGACTTTTTCTCCAGGAGCGTAAACAAAATCACAAAAAGTAAATAAATGCACATCTAATTAACTTCAACTTACTTTGCAGTAGAACTTTACTCAAATAGTGTTTTCGTATATCTTAATAGTTTGGACGGATTAAGAGTACATTGTATTCATCTTTTATTATTTATTAAAAAATAAAAGACATAATATAAAAACAAAAGGGATTTAAGGCACACTCATCTTCCTTAGCCGAGACGGAAGCGTGTAAGTGCAATTTTGTAGTTCTTCACATCAATATTAGTTAAATATGCTTTATTCAAAGGGTATTTGATGTGAAAATACAATCTAGTTGACAATTCATGATTCCACATTTGGGAATAAATATTTTTAACCCGCTGTGTAAATTCTCACACAATAGCATCACTATTAGTAACATCAGTGACCCAAATATATCCAAAACCATACTTGAAGAACATATCTCTCAATAAAGTTTTCAATCCCAGGTTTCTCATCTGAAGCGTTCAATAATGCATTGTATATCAAAATTATATATCGATCTGGTGAAGTTTTAAACATAATAGGCCAATATTTAATAACCGTGACAAGCCGAATATCTTTTAAGTGAAATGTACCCGCCATATGAGAATGTTGATGGAGTTGTCATTTTCACATATAGCATATTTTTAATAAGTTTCCCTTTCCATAGATTTAGCTTACATAAAGCCCCAAACTTCACAGTCATATGGGAGAATAGGAGAAATGGTTGATTGAAATAATTGATACTGAAAATCTTGAGATATATATATACGCACTCCTTTTATGACTTAGATGAAATATCCAAAAAGCATCCCTAATGGTATTAATTATATCATCTTTCATTATCACAGCCTTTAACATATATAAATAAGTGTGTGCGTCTGGGGGAGAAAACCAGTTAAATTTTAAGCACCATGCTTCTTGGCTGTGGAACGTTGTAATCAGAGCTTCATGTTATATATATGATATATAATGATCTATGTGACCTACAGGTAACCTAGGTACAATAGCCCAGCCTAGCCAGCAGAGGCAGTTCGTTATCATTTGTGTCGAAGAGAGAGAGAGTTCCTAAATCAGGCATATGTGTAGATGTTTTTTCATAAACAATAAAATGCATTCTAACATGGCTGAGAGCAAATTTACGAGAGTTAGTGATAATGAGTTGGAGTTATAGAGAATTATTTACTACTTCTTTTAATGAGCTTAAACGCACTGGAATTTGATGTTTCGTGATGAGTCATTACATTTATTTATGAACCTATTATTCCAATGCCTGATATAAATCCTACAAAGCCTGATAACCTATAGCGCCAATGGCTCTATTTTCAAAATAATAAAATATATTACACGGATATAGAATGGCACATAAATTAATGATTAAGGAACATCAAATGTAGACTCACATCTGATATTGAATAACAGCATCGATGACATTTCGTTTGTGTTGATCTGTTGTCTGGCATGTACGATATGTGTGCTGATGTGTATGCTTGTCATACGTTCCACATAAGGACAATATGGTTTGTGATTGCAAGGAATATGGTTATGATGCGTATAATTCGTTTTGAGTTCGTTCAGTATGCGTGCTATATTCGGTCCAAGTACGCTATGTGTACGTCTGTAATACGCTATTCTTATGTGGTTCGGGAGAGCAGCAAATACTGCGTATGGGGTGCATACCCACTACGTATTCATTACGTAAATGTACCGCACTCGACTCCTTTATTATTGACCTTTATGTAATAATAGAGCATATTTATAAAGCACATACTCTCTTTAGTAATACGCTAAAAGATGAGAAATAAGGCATAATACAGAGTAACTTTCAAATCAACATATATCTACCCCTCATCTATGGTCTGTCTGAAGATGTTGTGCAGGTGTTCTATCTCATGTACATCTGGTGGTTGTCTCAACAGTCCACGTTTTGCCTCCTCTTGACGCAGCAACTTAGTTTCTGAGAATAATTGCAGATAAATGCTATTAAAGTAAAAACAAAAAATGGTGCATGATTTATTATTTTAGGTTGAACATTTATATTATAAAATAGTAGGTTTTGGGATGCGATGATTTAATAATTTGTGCCCAAATATAAAACTAGACAAAAGTGAACACAGCTTAAACTCTCCCACTTTAAAACTGTCAGTCATGGTAGCATTTGCAGCTAAGATTATGAAATGATCAATGTGGTCATATATAAAGTAACAATTAACAATCTTGTTCTAGAGCTTTTCATACTGGAGAAGAAGATGAAAATAGGTTTTTAGGTCACGTTCCCTGTGACCCATACTTGGAAAAGAAGTCAAAAATATGTTTTTAAGGCTGTCACCCCTGTGACTCTATTTGGGGTCACGGGGTCACAAAATCTACAATTTACAAGTCGAAGTAAAAAATTTATAGACAGATGGATGGACTGATGGCAGGACGCCGGACACAATGCCATGCCATAAGCCCATCGGGCCTTTCATCTTCTTGGGAATAAATCCAAATTGTTTCCACATTAGAAACAAAAGAACCGATGCACACTGCATAAGGAATGATGAGTGCAATTTCTATACTCTCCACCAACTCATTTCTATACCCACAACCAACTCATTTCTACACCCAAACCAACTCATTTCTATACCCTCCACCCAACTCATTTCTATACCCACAACCAACTCATTTCTATAACCACAACCAACTCATTTCTATACCCTCCACCAACTCATTTCTATATCCACAACCAACTCATTTCTATACCCACAACCAACTTATTTCTATAACCACAACCAACTCATTTCTATACCCTCCACCAACTCATTTCTATATCCAGAACCAACTCATTTCTATACCCACAACCAACTTATTTCTATACCGACAACCAACTTATTTCTATACCCACAACCAACTCATTTCTATATCCACAACCAACTCATTACTTTACCCACAACCAACTTATTTCTATACCCTCCATCAACTCATTTCTATACCTACAACCAACTCATTTCTATACCCAAAACCAACTCATTTCTATACCCAAAACCAACTCATTTCTATACCCACAACCAACTCATTTCTATACCCACAACAAACTTATTTTATAACCCTCTTGAACTTCAATCTGGCAGGGAGTCACCTAGCTAAAGATACCAACCTTGAGAATGGGCATGATCTCAAACATTCTTAATCAAACTGTAGCGTAATTACGGTTTAATTAATGAGATCCAGTCAAGATCATACCTTCTCCTTTTCTAAAGATTGCCTCTTCTTCAGCTCCGTTGGGGACAAGTCGATTAATCACTGCAGCCCTGAGTAAAATTTTTTTTATAACATTATGTGTTTTCAGCAAATTCATATTAAGTGTGAAAAGGAAATTATTGAAATTCACTTCATTTAGATAGGTAAGAGTCAGTTGATATATGAGACTCCCAACAGTATTTAACTTACATCATGTGAGATACTATTTAAACAGGGAAAGCCTGCAACCAAGCCATGTCTATACTTCATTGTAGAACCTCTACACACAGATTTAAAAAAATTATTAAACATGCAAAACATAATAATTCAGAATTATGCAGCACAGAACCCTGTGAATCTAATTGACTTACTTCTTAGTCACCGGGTTTCTTGCCACCATTACAAAGGTTGTCCGAAGTATCTTTTGCCATACATTATTCAGTTCCTGTAAGAACAGACAAAATTGAATAGTAAAAATTATATTCATATTCAATTTGTATTAAGGTCAAAGTGTGCCTCTCCTCAGCTAACACAATTTCTGCTAGGTAAAATCTGTGCAATTTAGTTGTAAACTTAATTTCTGACTTGCTGCGGTTAAAACGTTATCTGGGCTTGATTGCCACATCTGTTATCACTTTAGCATCATGATTCATCTGGACTAGTGGTAATGCTATCAGAAATCTTTGGCACAGAAAAGGTGATGAAATCAAATGCAGTTCATGGCTTAAATTAGCCAATGATAGAGATTGGTGCAAGTTATACCTTTTGCAGGAAAAGTTGACGAAAGAATCTCTGCACAATATTTCACCTTACAACGCAGTTAATGTTTAAAGTAGAATTCTAACTGACTGACAAGTGATAAGCCCATCGGAACTGGTGAGCCAATAAAACTGACAATGACTTTATGAATAATATAAACTGACCTGGTGCAAGTCCATTGTGACCTCCATGGATGACCGGCCTGCCCAGGACACGTATCCACTCATCTTGATGTCGTTAAACGGTGACACTGCATGGCTGTGAAGCGCTAAAACATGGCATGTGTCAATAAAAATTTATCACATTTTTACAAATTTCCTACATCGTGCCAACAAAATATTACACTAACAAGTGTCATGGAAATTGACCTTAAACATCATTAGAGTGACCAAATACGAGTAACCATATTTTGGGGATGCTAATCAAAAGATGTCAGTGACATTCAAGTTTTACATCTATGTTGTTTCGGCACCAAAACAAGTTCTATAGTGCAGATAAACCTTCAAGGTTTATACTCGACTTGAAACTGGGAATATTTAATCCAAAGACAACCATAACCACTGCTTAACCAAAAACTCCTCAGAGAGGGAGGAGATAGGAAATGGCATAAGTCTGTCTCCTTATCTTATGGACTGGGGGGAGGGGAGTGGGTACAAATGTGTAAAATCTTAAAAACATCTACAACTCACATAGTCTATCCACCAAAGCCGTCACGATACCTACTGGAGCTCGTTCTGTTGGCTTTAGGGCTGGATCCTTATAGTGTTTATAGCAGATGAAACCTGAAATAGTAGTTTCTTACAAATCAAGTAAAAAGAATGAAATCTAAGATTATTATTGATATGTTGTCATTTCTGTGGTATCTGCAACACTTGCATACATCCTGTTCCTTCAACAATGCTTAGCCTTTATTCATTGTAAATGTTTTCAAATGTACGTAAAAATAATGTTTTGGAACCTTATAGAGTGCAGGACCTTAATAGACATAAACAAACTTTAATATATTGCGCTTATGATCCTCGTAGCTAAGAGAGCTTCGGAAATCTACACCCAGCTTATAATTGTCACTATTATAACATTTAAGTGAAAAAATACTGGTACATATTCCCATAATATTGTTGGAACCACTTATAACATTTCTGTAAGGAGAGTCAGTCAGGTTTTCAATTTTTGCTCGGAAAGAAATGTCTAAATCGCCAAAAAGTTGAAAACCCAAAAAAAGCACAACTTCATGTGATGATTAGTCAAGATAACAAGTTTCATTAAAATAGGCCTAACGGTTTTCTGCTCCGGAAAGATGTGATCACAGCTGGACAAGCAGACAGACCATAGAAGGAGCCAATGACTAAATATATAAGGATGAAATCTTAATTTTACCTGCAAAAGTATCAAGATCCTCCAACACCCGCCCAAAACGTATGCCACGCTGGAAGGTGATGTAGCGTTCCCGGATGAGCGGGTCGGTGAGCGGGATCATGGCTTCCTGGTAACTGTCCTGCATCCCCCGGTCCGGCAAGTCATCCTGGGAACCTCGTACCAGGGGCGTCCAACTGGTCTCACCTGCATCAGCTGACCTGAGTTGTTGATGATGATGATGATTTTGATGTCTATTTTATCTTCCATGCACAAATGCTTTCAAGACACTACTCTCACATATCACCATGAAGGATTGTACTTTCAAAGCTGCTACAAAGTGTTTAGTGCGACCATCACGGTCAGTATTTCTCGTATTCAGGTAACCATTTAAATAGCTGAGTGGACTGGGTGCAATGTGGATGAAATCCCTTGCAAAGGGACACAAGACAGTATGAGACGCAGGTCACAAATTTTGTGTATCTCCACCGGGATTCGAACCAGGGCATTTGGGCGTGAGAGTTACAGTTTATATCAGTAATTAATGCGGCAATCTCGCAATCGCTTCAGGTTTTTCAAATGCAACAGGCAACAAACTAGATCAAGTAGAACAATATTGACACTGCGGTGGATGACATTCAACACATATATGTACCCTATTGCTACGTTACACCTTCATCTGGATTTGCTTTGATATTATTGATAATGCTCTGCAGCTCACCAGGCTTTCGGGATTTTTTTATTGCAGCTTTCCTAATTTTAGGATTCAATGAGAAACCACCTAATATACAATTATAATCTGCATTATCCAAGGTACGTCTTCACAAGATTTCAGTATTTTAAAGCTTTTAATTGTAAGAAGACATCAAATAAAAGTTTGCATTACTTTTTTGTAGTTAATTGTGAAAATAAAGTCTTAAAAAGATTTATTTACCCAATTATGTCTGCCCTGCCAACAATCTTGATGAGTTGATTTCGTACTGCAAAGAATATGAATTTCAGTGTTAAAAACTAAACAAATAAATCTGACAATGATATCTAAGTCTTTTTTTTAACGATCATTTCATGTACTGATCATTTTCAAGAGAGATCACTGCACATCATTTATCAGTGCCCACCACTACAAATGCAAGAACATAGACACCCCAACCCCTAACTCAAACATGGCAATTGAAATAAAACAAGCCAGTTGCATTAAAAGACATAGAGTATCTTTCAGTGTTTTTCCCAAGTGATCAGCTTAGGGGGTCATTTTGGTCAATTCTGAACATGTGGGGCCCTCTGCAATGGTAAAAATGCCCTCCTTTTCCTAATTTTAAGGGACACCAATCCAAAAGGGAAGGCAAATTTCTCCCAGGGCCCCCTCTGGGAATACCACTGTCTTTTATAAAACTTTACTCAGTTTTGAGGATAAAGCAAGAACAAAGAGCATAGAACAAGAACAAAAACAAAGAACAAGAACAAGATGACCTCTATACCAAACCTTGTATTATACTGGTAATGCCTCCAGTTGATGTCCATCTTCTACAAAGGCGTTGATTAACTCTTCT
The DNA here is from genome assembly GCA_936450465.1 of Gibbula magus. Classification (NCBI taxonomy): domain Eukaryota; kingdom Metazoa; phylum Mollusca; class Gastropoda; order Trochida; family Trochidae; genus Gibbula; species Gibbula magus. The sequence continues at coordinate 27,099,420 of OW388306.1, forward strand.
GCTTATATGGAACATCCCAAGGATCCTTTAAAGAGATGACAAACAACATGTAGAATTGATCTTATCCAGTGGCGGATCCGGTGGTGGACGCCCCCCCCCTGATATTAATATACATTACAAAATATAAACTAGAAATATGTGCATGTGATGCACTGTGATGTCCCCCGCTCCAACTTTCAATCCAACCTAGTCATATTACCCTTATTTTTTACTTATGCTTAGCACTAAGATCAATACTGCATTAATAACGAGAAATAAAAAATAGAGCCATGGGCTCTGTAGCTCATCAGGATTTGATTTATTATCTAAGGTTGAATATCTAAGTTATCTCAAGTAATACATTGTTAACAAGCAAAAAATAGGTTTTTAGATCATGACCCCTGTGACCTGTATTTGGAGTCACAGGGTCACCAATCCTACAATTAAGAATCACCTTTGACCAAAGAGTGTCTACACAACTTTTCAGCTCACTAGACCGTTTGGAACTGGAGAAGAAGATGAAAATAGGTTTTTGGGGTTGTGACCTCTGTGACCCCATTTGGGGTCACGGGGTCACGAAATCTACAATTTAGAATCCCCATTGGCCAAGGAGTCTGCACACAACTTTTCAGCTCTCTAGACCTTTTGGAACTTGAGAAGAAGATGATAATAGGTTTTTAAAGATGTGACCCCTGAGACCCCATTTGAGGTCACGGGGTCACGAAATCTACAATTTAGAATCCCCATTACCCAAGGAGTCTGCACACAATTTTTCAGCTCTCTAGAACTTTTGAAACTGGAGAAGAAGATGAAAATAGGTTTTTAAGGTTGTGACCCCTGTAACCCCATTTGGGGTCATGGGGTCATTAATCTACAATTTAGAATCCCCATTAGCCAAGGAGTCTGCACACAACTTTTCAGCTCTCTAGACCTTTTGGAACTGGAGAAGAAGATGAAAATAGGTTTTTAAGGATGTGACCCCTGTGACCCCATTTGAGGTCATGGGGTCACGAAATCTACAATTTAGAATCCCCATTACCCAAGGAGTCTGCACACAACTTTTCAGCTCTCTACAACTTTTGGAACTGGAGAAGAAGATGAAAATAGGTTTCTAAGGATGTGACCCCTGTGACCCCATTTAGGGTCATGGTGTCACGAGATCTACAATTTAGAATCCCCATGGGCCAAGGAGTCTGCACACAATTTTTCAGCTCTCTAGACCTTTTGGAAATGGAGAAGAAGATGAAAATAGGTTTTTAAGGATGTGACCCCTGTGACCCCATTTGGGGTCATGGGGTCACGAAATCTACAATTTAGAATCCCCATTGGCCAAGGAGTCTGCACATAAAATTTCAGCTCTGTGGAGTCATTGGTTCTGGAGAAGAAGTCGAAAAAGCGAAAAGTTTACGGATGGACGGACGGATGGACGGACGCCGGACACCATGCCATGCCATAAGCCCATCGGGCCTTTCAGGCCTGATGAGCTAAAAATTCAGAATAGCCAAAGTAGCAAAAGGCACCACTCTATCACTAGGTCTAAGCAAATACAAAGTTTGGTGAAAAAATATTGAATTGTTTTGGAGATAGAGGCCGGAAAAGATTCCTACCCCCAATATGCACTAAGTTCAAATTGTTTCCATGGAAACCAGAAAAAAATTAAAAAATTCAGAATAACCAAAATAGCAAAAGGCACCACTCCACAACTAGGTCTAACCACATACCAAGTTTCATAAAGAAATACTAGATATATTTTGAAATAGAGGCCGGAAAAGGTCCCTAGCCTCAATTTGCACTAAGTTGAAATTGTTTCCATGGAAACCAGAAAAAAAAAAAAATTCAGAATGACCAAAATAGCAAAAGGCACCACTCCACCACTAGGTCTAACCACATACCAAGTTTCGTGAAAAAATATTGAACGTTTTTTTAGATATGGCCCGAAAAAGAAAGCATTTCCGAATGACGGAATGACGGAATAACGGAATGACGGACGGAGGCGAAAACATTATATCTCCCGAAAAATCTTTTGGGGGACATAATAATGAGAAGTGAATCCATTCATCACTGCTACGACATAACAGGATATTGTTGATCAGTATTATGATAAATAATGTGTTACTTTATGGATATATAGAGGATACTTAATCACCTTCAATTTTGTATTATTAAATGATTGAATGATTTGATAAAATGAGCGAAAGCAAGTTTGATACCAAATCATTCATGAGTTTCAGAAAAATGGTAATGCAAGTTGAATATTCATTGTTTTCCTTCATTTCAATCATATGTCCAATTTACGTGTATACAAATAACACTATCAACCCAATTCTGTCAATATCTACTACAGAGAAAAAATCCAATTATAGTCCTATAATTGGCATGATCCAGATGTGGTACGTTGTGAGCTTTTTGATTAAAATCAAGACTTTTAAACTTATATTGTGACTATGCTCAACCGGTTAGCATTAGTGGTAATTTTCGGGAACAATGAGATCTCAGTGAGTACTTAAAAAGCACCATTGATAACGTTTGACATGTGTTCACGAATTCTTTCATTTTAAAGGTGCATCCATTGACTGGTTTTTTTTGGTGGAAAATTACGCAAATATGCCAAATGTTGAAAATGGTGTTATTATATTGAGATGTTTAAATTACCATTTTGACAATAGTCAACTTTAATAGTATAGTGATGATATGGAGATAAAAGTAGTGATTTAATTTCTATTGTTTTGTTAATAATGTTTAATATAATAGGTCATATATATACTACTGTCAATGAAAATGGGGTGTGTAGTTTCGGTTTCTACACATGTATCATGATGTTCCTTGATATTGATTGGAAACTAGTAATTATGATATATTTGGTGATTGGGGATGAAGTCCTATATGAAAGTTGAGAGGTATTATTTGAAGAGAAAATAGCATATGGTACAGTATTTTATTACTCACCCGTTGAAGATATCGCAGTTTAATAAATCTACCGTGTTATTACACTTAGTGTAATAACATCGCGTGCTGCCGGTCGCAATGGAGTATGTCCCATTTATCGACGAGTTTGTGGAATCAAGTGGCATTTAAATCAGTGAGTAATAAATAAAATACTAAACTCGTTTCCGTTTAATAACATATTTATGAAACTCGTGAGATGGTATTTGTATTTAACTCGCTTTCGCTCGTTAAATACAAACCACTCACTCGTTTCATAAATATGTTATTAAACGGAACGTCGTTTAGTATTCTCTATATAACACACAATGCATGCAATGCCCATGGGTGATGTTATATCCATAACTTACTACAGTACATTACCTTGAAAACCGAGGAGGATTCATTTTCATCACAGGATCAATCTCAAACCAGTAGAAGATCTTTTAATTTCAGTTTCATCTCATCTAGTGGATAAGAAAAAGAGATCACTTTATATACACAGAGAGGTTTCTTTTTTATTCTACATAACATCCTGAAGTATATTTTCTTTGGTAATTTCTTCGGACTGGTGACTGATGAGGGTTATTCACTGTCAACATGACATCTATCGTCCATTTTAAACGGATCTCAGCGTCACTTTAGTTATCTTTTTTATGAATTATGATTCACCTGACAGAAACCTCCCAAGCCTGAAGGCAAATTATGACAGAATTTAGTATTTAGTATTGCGAAATTTTATCATTATAATTCTGTGTAAAGATTGGGGAAATGCCCCAAAACTTCCATGGACTAAAATCCTGCTGTTGCAATCAATGTAATGAATCTAAAATAAATCTTTCTTTTCTGTTCTGTAAAACTAATCTTCAGCAAATACGCTTCTTGAAGTTCTTCCACAGTAAATCACACTGATTTCAAGAGATACTGATAGAGATTCATGATATATATCTATCCCACGTCCTTTTTATAAATAACAATTGAACGATGCAATGGCTGTAGGAAGATGGTAAATAACCGTTCAATGTCTTTCTTGATGTAAAGTATGATACCTAAGAGACTTTATCGTGCAGGGAATTATAACCGGTGTTTGGTACTGTAAATCATAAATCTCAATAGACTATTCCAAAGATCAAAAGTGATTCACTGCAGTAGCCTAACATTTGTTGTAAACGTGGCTAAAATAGCATATACTAGATCGGTTACCCTGTCAAACATGTGTTCAGACATCAATCAAGCATCTACAAAACCAATCCTCGCTTTTCATCTTCCGCAGTTGACTAGATTATACATATGCCATGTTTGTTGACATACTGTGGGACGTACTCGATTTGTGAACACCCTAAACAGCTACGCCGGTGCCAACCACAGTTAGTTCCCTGTAAGATATCATCCGGCCTACGCGTACCGGTAGGGTAAAACTACGCACCTAGGCGACAAAGGAGCCTTAGTATCAGTACAATAACACATGTATGCAAAACCTATGTCATAATTAAAGATTAGAGTTCTATTGACAGAATTCATGTAGAAATCATGACTTTTATAACACTCTTATAACACTTTTGCCCCAGGCTTGGTACATTTGCGGGGTAAGTTGCCCAGTACAGGTGTTTACCCCATATTATATTTTGCACAGAGTAAGATAACAAACCAGTACGATTGGACAATTAATGTGTCTTTAATTACATTATAACCAACAGTAAGATAAAGAAGAACACCCGATTTAACAATCTTGAATTTCGAAAGTCCCTAACTAGAAACATCATAACATCTTCTAGAAATTCCATGACACCATATGAAATTTTTATCTCATGAAACATCTGAATCATTAGAATCGCAATTTTGGCAAATATATTGTGCGTTTCTTGGCGTCCAGTCTTCATGTGCTCAATTACAAAATTACTGCTGGCACTGGACCCATTGCTCTCCAGGTCGTGAATTAGAGTATAGTTCACAGCGCACGAGGCAGACAGACTCTCAATCGCCTTCCTCACTTGTCTCACCCTCTACGTTTTAACCTGATTCTGCTTTCCCTGCGTCACTGTTATTTGTCTTTTCCTATCCGTTTCTCCTGATTTACTGTGGGTTCTGCTGATTTCTTGTTCATAGACTGTTTTCTGGAAGTTCGTTTTTGTAAGGCGAAGAGGTAAGGGTTGTCGATGACTCTGACTTACGTTATCTCGTGCGCTTCTTGCGAAGCTTTTGCAAATGAAACAAGACTTGTATCAGTTCCCTAATTCCTGACGAAGTCAACTGCTTCTGTCCCGCAATTGCTTGATCTTCAGCTACCGGTACATTTCAAATTGAGGGACAGTGGCGGTTTCCTCTGTTGTGTTTTCTGGGTTCGGATGGGGTGATGCGCTAGCTGCAACTGCCATATCTTTTTCTGAGGTGCGGTGCTTTATGAGCTGAGCTGTGAACATTCCATATATCCACTGGTCACAGGCGTGTCAGTGTTGAGGACAATAGTTGACCTGTGAAGATCAAGAAACTTGGAAGTTGGGATGATCTCAAGCTCTCTGTGCACTGCAGATGACTCTGGAACGGTACCGATCTGATCGTCCATTGTATAGGTAACCCAGGATGGCATATCCCATTCCCTGATGATGTAATGGAGAATGCATGAGGAGCCGTGGATTCGTTAAAATTAATCCATGGTCATGACGTCACTCTTTTGTGTTATCAGTTTATTATTATTTAGGAATCTACTGGTCATTGACTGTCCCAGTCAGGAGGGTTGTTAGGTTTAGACATTTTCAGTAATGGTACATTTTTCGAGACTGATGTATTTTGTCTTGGTGTATAGGATAGGATCTTAAAATATCTAGACAACTATAGACAAATTAATTTTTGTAATGCATGAACCTGGAATCGAACATGCAACCCTTCGCTTGGTAGTCAGCGCTTCTAACCACTAGGCCACAAGACGCTGTTAGAAACCTTAGGATTGTTTGTGAGTAAGAATCCCGCGTTCTATTCAATGCACGGAAGGCATGAAAAGGCAGATTTTTAGCTGTCAATCACATCGCTTCGCGTGGAAGTTTTGCGCTGCACGTGCGTGGAAGAATCACTTTCATGCGGGTCGCAGCTACTTGTACCATATCCGATGAATGAGCACCGAAATTTGCAAAATAATTGATTTTAGTGTCCCATAATTGAAATTTATTGTTTCAAATGTAAAATGATCACATATGCATGTTTCGTGACGTCATACATGGATTAAGATGGAGAATGCATTCGGAGCAGTGGATTCGTTAAAAATAATCAACTCGCCCCTTCGGGGCTCGTTGATTATTTTTAACGAATCCACAGCTCCTCATGCATTCTCAATTACATAATCAAGGAGCCCCGAAGGGGCGAGTTGATTATTTTTAACGAATCCACGGCTCCGAATGCATTCTCCATCTTAATCCATGTAGGACGTCACGAAACATACATACAATACAGACAATATATTTCAATTATGTAACCTAAAAAAATATTATTTTGCAAATTTCGGTGCCCATTCATCGGATATGGTACACGTAGCTTCGACCCTTATGAAATGGATTCTTCCACGCACGTGCATGGCGCAAATCTTCCACGCAAAGCGATTTGACTGACAGCCAAACTCCTGCATTTCATGTGTTTTAGCACGATCCCCATGCGTTTCACACTTTACCAGTCTTGTTTAGAATGCAGGGATCTTACTGACAAACAATCAAATGATTACCAGCAGGCCTGGTAGCCTAATAGGTTAGGGCGCTGCGTAACAGTCGATGTTCGATTCCCGGGTCAGACATTACAAAAATTATCAGATATTTTAAGATTCTAATCAGGTATACTAAGACAAAATACATCATTCTTGAACAAATTACTTTGTGAGCCATTACGAAAATGTCAAAACCTGACACCCCTCCTGACTGGATGAGTCAATGACCAGTAGATTCTTAAAAATAATCCACTGTTAACACAATAGAGTGACGTCATCACCATGGATTAAGTATCACTAGGGCCTACTGTAGATAGTTTTCAACATGTTCACACATGAAATTAATCACCTGAATTCTCAATCTATGACCATTCCCTGTTCATTCCTTGTTGACCCTTGAAGATATTCCTGTTATCAAACTCCTAAACAAACAGCGGCTATCACGACAAACATGCCAGTATAACTAACAGTTACTGATTGTTACCACCAGAGAGAAGTGGCTCTGGGACAGACGGTTGTGGTCCAGTTCTAGAAGAACACAAATTATATGGTTGTTTCATACTCGAGGGTTACTTTCAGAATCTGGCGTCGGAGATGTTTCAGTAGCTCCATCAACTGGTATCTCTAATGAGGGAAAGGAGACTTTTACATTCGAGTTGTCTGCAATATTCTTCTGCTCTGTCAGCTCTTCATCTGGACGTGGACCAGATCGGTGCGATTTGTGTAGAATATGGCAGCCCACATCATAACATTGCCTCCGCCGATTCTGTCAAACTTAAAAAAAGCAGTTAGGAACATAACGTCCGCGAGCTCGCCTGTAGACACTGTTCCGTCCATCACGTCTCTGTAGCAGGAATCTTGATTTATCACTGAACCAAAGGCGTCTTCAGTTCTGTAGATCCCATGCGGCCACATTGTTGCACCAACAGAGATGTAGTGCACGGTGTCGATGGCGTAGAGCGGGCTCAACGTAAGGTCTTCTGACTCTAAGTCTAGCCTCTTTCAGCGTGTTCCGTACAGTTTGGCCCGATGTCCTCCGAAGCACTCGCTATACTCTATAATTTCCTTACATTCCACCTGATGATGGAGTGCGTATATATGTACTCCGAAACGTCGTGTATTTTCACATTAAAGAAGTCGTTAAGAAGTCTAAATTATATATACTACATCATACATATTACAGCCCTTTCTGGCAGAACTGACACGGAGCAAGGGTAAGCTAGCATTATTTAAAAATTAAGTATATGCATTAACTTACAACTTAAAATCTAATTTCTAATTTCTTAGTTTTTTTCGTTAATTTAATCAACTTTTGAAATATCAAAATACCAGTGTGTTAGGAGATAAATGTTATAACGATTGTGAAAATTTGCCTTAAGTTGTTTCAACTTGTATATCTGTGTCAATCTGATCTTGAAGGGATATTGTTGCATGATATTAAAGATGATTTCCTCTTATCTTATTAGAAATAAGAGAAAGGAAACGGATGAATGAATAAAGGAAATAATGGATGAAGAACATGATGCAGTAAATCCAGTTAAGGAAATGGATGAACAAATAAAGGAAACGATAAAGCCAGTAAAAGATGCAGAATATCTACTCAAAGGAACGATTGAGAAACTAAAGGAAACTTTGGATTCAGTAAAGGACAAGAGTGAGCCAATCAACAGTCAACCACATGATAAGGATGTTACAACATGGAAGCGAAACTTGAAGATAGGCTTTATTTTTCTCTTGTCTGTGTATGATGTGAGTATAATTTATGATCTTTTCTTAACATTTATACTTAGTTGCATGGTCGTGTATACTAATTAAATCGAGGTAATTTGCCTCTGGTGTGTCAACGGTCACATCTTAGCAATGGCAACGACATTTGTCATCAAGTTGATGACAAATTTGAAAAGATAAAATGCCCCAAATCAATCTTTATTCTCAGTATTGAAAAGGTCACAGGCTTGTAGTACGTTTACAATTCATATGGGTTGCAAGTCATAACAGGTTCATTTCATTTACAATCTGTTTTCTTAAATCCATTGTGAAATATATGTACATTGTCAGATTCTGTAGTGATAATGTGTTAGTATCTGTTAACAGTGATATTAATGTTCTTACCCTTGGGTAATTATAAAAGTATGGTTTTAGGTACTTAGTTCGTAAAGTGTTATACACAGGGCAGAGGAGAAGGAAAGGTAATTCATTCCCTATAGCATTATGATCACATAATTGTTGGGGTGTATTCTTTCGATTGCAGACACTGATTTCTCAGCTTCAATTAAAAGACGTATTGCGAACTTCAGCTGAGCTTTATAGAAAGCATCCTCGGTGACCTAGGGAGATATATATTATCATGTATATTATCCAGGTTTCGACCAGTAATCACTACTTTTGCCTTTACATTGTGGGAATATCCCAGGATTAAAATGTCGACAAAATAACAGCTTGTGTAAAGACACACATCTGTGCATCCAACAACGACAAAATGTATAAACTAGATGACATTTTAATGACTACCATTTAATCAGCTTTGACCGACTTTTATTATCTCTCTATAAATTAACAATCTCTCCTTTTTGACAGTCGATTAATTTACCAACTCTTCTGTTAATTATTGCCTGTACGACTCAGGAGGTACGTCAAGTGTTTGAAAAATTGTGAGCTTATATCCTTCAGGCATTGCAGCGTTGACATCTTTCCCCGAATTCAATGCTTCCCATAAATTCTTCAGTTCAACATGGTCCAAACACCAGGCCTACTTTTGTCCTATTGTGTGATGTAAATCATTAATTTAACATAAAATGTGACATTCTTCCAGGGTATTGTTGGAAGCTCTTATGGTCCTTCTATGGCGGACTACCAGTGTATCTACAAGGAGAGTCAACAACGGACAAGTCTCCTGTACCCCATCTTATTCACCCTTAACGCAGTGGGCACAGTCACGTTTCTACTGTTCCGAAATCGAGTGGACCCCTACACGATGGGCGTGGTCTGTATGGTTGTAAGCTGTATCCTGTTGGTCATTCTCCCTCTACTTCCTTCGCTCTGGTTGGCTCTTGTGGTAACTGGTGTAATTGGATTGAGTACAGGCGTTGCTGGTCATGGTAAGAACGATTGTATGTTGGATCATTTGCATACAAGAACACACAAACAAATTATAACCAATGTCAGTTAATATAGTTAACAGGTAGAAATGGTTTTATTTAGTTGGGTACTCACCTTTAGTAAACAGTACGATATTTTCTTACAACTGAGTTTATGCAAATATTCTTATTACATAACCCATTCATGATTTTTCGGACGTTAGATATAGATAAAAATAATCTGGCCCAAGTGTCTTCTGACACTTCCATTGTACTCAAACTTTCAACCTTTCATATTCTCTCATTATCATAACAACACTGTCCAGTTTTTTTAAACCTGCTGTTGTATCATCCTTTCCATATGCGTGATATAGCAGTAACAGGATTTCTACAGAAACGTCGCCATTGTAAACTAAGGAAATTTATCATCTATAAAATATCCTTGTCTTTTTTAAGACATTAGATGAACTTCATGAAGGTCAGGTTCGAAATGTAGCTTAAACAAATTTCAGTATTTATGTATTTCATGAACTCTGTTACTCTAGATATGTTAGTTGGGATATATTGGCCAAGGTCATTGACTGTGTCCTTTATCCTTTAATCAAACATCGTTTTTCATCTCAAACTGTCTTCTGTCTTGTTAATAGCTTTAAAAGGTCGACTGTCATACTCGATGGCCATTTTCGGAATTCATTTAAAGGTTTTCTAATTTGACAATTATTCACCTTTTTAAATCGCCCAATAATTTACTTATACACAAGTTTTTAAAGCACTGCCAAATTAAAGCCGACGGAAAAGGCTGATGTGGTTACTGAAGCTATACTGCCAAGTATGACGTCACAACCGGCAATTGATAAGCCCTGCTTAAGATATTTCAAAGTGTGTAAGCAACTTTTTAACTGGTGATTTAACATGCACATCTTCATCGATACAAGTCCATAAATCAATAGCTTGAATTTCCAACTGGCAAGTTCCTGTTGATACAACATTACTGCTTAATTGGAGTATATAAATGTTTTTAAAGAGCTTTATTACCTTTTAGATAAATTTGTTGAATTCTGATTGGTCAATAATCAATGTCTACGAAACCGTGAAAGCGGATTTGCCAGGGTGTACCAACCGTATGACCCGTGAACTAACTATAACTCATGTGACTAAATAGACAGGTCTTACGGATGACCTTGACCTTAGATGGAATGCGGAAGTTAAACGGTTGCTCGACTCGGAAGTTCAGAATCTAAATTTACTATAACAAATTTGCGTACAGTGATTTCAACCTTTTACAGTTTTAATTTAGATTGTGCCAATTAATTAATTCAGTAAAAACATATGTATCTCTATTATTCTTCATTTAATAATAAACTTAAAATCAATTATTTTTTACTTGTAGAGTTATCTCCCTTGATATAAAGCGGTAAACTCCAGTGTGCTGAAAAAGCTATGTAGCCTATATATATTTGATTGGAAATGAATGAAATAAGGACAGATAATAGACCTAAAGGATAATACATTCATTAAGCGGCTGACACAACCCGTCGTACGTGCAGCTGTGTGCTGTCTACCGACAAAAACGTGGGGTAAATTGGGGAATTCGTGCGTCCTCGGTACCGACGCCGTACCGATTTTGGACAAATTTAGAGCAAGCAGACTCGTCATAGAACTTTTAGTGCATGCAGAACTTTCGCTGCGTGCAGTCTACGAACGGGCTGCGAATTTTCCTCCGTACGATTGACGTGCGTGCCCTGTTCGACAACCACACGCACAACGCACCGACATCGTTCGTTTTTTTCAAGCTTACCCACTCACACTTTCTGTACGAACGACGCACGTTGATGTGCGTACAACGTGCGTTGTACGTGCGTAGTTCGTGCTTACTCGGCACATCCAAAGTTTAACTATCAAATAATTAAAGAAAACTCACGTCGATCGTACCGAGTAAGCACGTACAACGTACCGAGTAAGCACGTTCCCCAATTTACCCCACGTTTTTGTCAGTAGACAGCACGCAGCTGCACGTACGACGGGTTGTGACAGCCGCTTTAATCCACCGTGGCCTCCCCAAAAAACGTACGAACGAATTGCACGCACGATGGGTTGTGACAGGGGCTTTACACAGTGTTTTGACAGGGACTGTAAGACCCAGGGACTGTAAGGCCCTTGTATATTCCGTATACCCTTCGGCTGCGCCTCAGGAAAATACGGCATATACAAAGGTCTTACAATCTGTACTCCCTGTCAAAACACAGTGTAACTAATAGTGTATAAGTTATAATCGGTCGATTTAAAATATTCACAGTCGAGTAATTGTCAAAATAGAATTCCTTTAATGAATACTTTTAATGAATGAAAGTGGGCAAGGGGTATGACAGCAGTCTTCAAAGAGAAGGAAAGCTAGTCATAACAATTATAGTTGAAACAACATCACATTTTGCACAAAATAACTTTCATTGCAACCGATCAAGATTCCTATTATTTATTACTAACCCAGCAAATGTTCCATGTGTCACCGAGGTTATCTTTAGAGAACAGGTTTGCAGTATAGAACTTGCAAATATACAACAAAATAATAATAACATTTTTTCTGTAATTCCAGCCCGACTTGGAGAATCAGGAGAGCTCGGGAAGACGAGCGCCATACCCCTTCATCTCTTCCCTCTTGGTCTCTGTACCGGCTCCTTTATCGCTCCTTTGATTATCTCCCCTTTCCTGGGAGTAAGCGACTCCTTGCGGGGGAATAAAATTTATGACAACACATCAGGTCCAGACAATTTAATAAGCTTCAATAGTTCGTATGTTAATGCAACTCTAAGGGAGGGAGAAGTGACCAGATGTGAAAACTTTTCGTCAGGGATTCTGTACCCTTTTCTCGTATACCTATGCGGAGCTCTGGTAATTGTTATAATGTTTGTGTTTTTCTGTAACACCCTAAAATCTGACATCAACAAGGGCGATTCCAACATCGACAGAAAGAAAGCAAGAGTAACCTCTTTAGACGTCGTCTTCTTGACGTTGCTTGGAGTGTTGGTAATCATTGGTGCATCTAGTAATTTCATATTCGGCAATTATCTTTCGACTTTTGGAATACACTCTCAACTCAAAATCGAGCCAAGTGTCATGGCATTGATGACGTCAACGTTTTTTGGAGCAACTGTTGTTGGTCGAATTGTGGGAACATTCATAAGCCTCGTTTTGAAAGAAATCACACTTCAAGTCGTCTGCCTCCTTGGCTCTGTGGGGGCCGCCATTACTCTTGTGTTTGTAGCAGAAATGAATATAGCTTCCCTTTGGGCCACAACGTCAGTCTTAGCTTTTGTATACGCTCCTTTATTTGGATCTGTTATTGCCTGGTCCACAGAAGTAAGCAAAGCTAAGCATATTTTGTATGGATTTATTATTGTGACAGATCTTGTTGGATCTTCTGTAATGGCGTTTCTGATGGGCCAACTGATGAATATGCATAATGAGTGGCTGATGTATGGTATGCTGGTTGTCTGTGTGCTGCAGGTTGGTGTTCTCCTCCTTATGTATGTCGTATCAAAGTTCATGGATGACACTCATGGTTAACCCGTTTGGTAAACAAGAATGAATGTTTGTATACACGGTGCGCTATGAAGTAACATATAAGAACGCTTGTAATAAAAACCTCATAAACTTTGAGAGGGTGAGAACAAAACTGAATTTGGTTGATATGAACATAATGAAATGGGATATAAACTATCAAATTTCAACAAATTACTTGGTATTTTTCTGTGGAAAATTGTGTTCTGAATCTGATTAAATCATAAAATTAGCAAATCAGCATAGCATTTGTTCATCAATTGACTATCTGTTTTGGGCAAAGGTTATTAAAACATTTATAATACATCAATAAAGCACCATTTTCAGGCATTAAATAGTAATTCACAAATAATTGTATATTATCATTCTAATCGTTCATTTCAGAAAGTCTTTTCAAGATCGTATCATATGGTGAGCATTGGTTACATTTCTGTATCATCAGGTACGAGGGACTTATGAAGTTGTTAGTCCCTCCAGGGGGGTTTACAGAGAGAATTGTAAACCCTGTCAGGAGGAATTACAATGATTGTAAACCCCGACAGGATGATGGGAAAGCATAGATATAAAGAAACTGTCTTAGACTGATTTTGAAAAAATTCTCAAATATATAAACTCACGGGCAAAAGAAACGCTACCACTTTAGATTTTAAATTACGAAAAAAATCAAACTAAGATTCAAACCCAACAACATGAAAACACATCGCCCAGACACAACAATGATTGTTTCATAATGAACTGTGGTATCAAACTCATGATTTTCCCAAATTTTCCCAAATTGTGTTTTTTGCCTTTTTCATGCACAGCCATCAAGACCCATGCCCGACGGGTATAAAACCAATGCGAATTGGTTGTTAGACACCCACTTTGTAAAAAACACATTTGCAGAATGGCAAGATTAACTTTACAAGAACGTGAGCGAGCAGTCGGGATGATTGAAATGGGAGTCACCCACACCCATGCTGCAAGAACGTTTGGCTGTCACTGCACAACTGTCACAAGACTAATGCAGCGTTATCCACCGGGTAAGCAGACGCACAGTGTCCAGACGTCTAAGATCCCAGGGCATCAGGGCATACAGACCGTTCCGGGGACAGCGGTTGACAGCCGAACATCGCCAACGAAGACTGAGATTCGGCAAGGAATATACAACTAAAACTTTTCCGAAAGCAAGACTTCAGCCTACCCGGGTGAAGCAGCGTAACTAATACCCGTTAAAACATAATTCCTACCGACGCAAGTCCCATTCAGTATTAAAGGAGACTGACTTTGATTGCAGCAAATCATGATTCACTATGTCTAGCTAAGAACATACTCGGATTGTTACAGAGTTTACATGAGGAGTTGAGTAACCTCTGGAGAATGAGTTTTCAGTAGAGAACTTGCAAATCAACAGGTAAAGACTACTAAAAAAATATGTTGTACTCAGAATGGCATTTGTATATAAATAAAAAAAGAAGAAAAAAGTAAAGACTACTGATAAGTTGGTTTTTATCTGATTCCAGCACGTCTGATAGAATCAGGAGAGCTTGGAAAAACGAGCGCCATACCCCTCCATCTCTTCCCTCTTGGTCTCTGTAGCGGCTGCTTTATCGCTCCTTTGATTATCTCCTCTTTCCTTGGAGTAAGGAAAACCTGGCGGCGGAATCAAAACATCGACAATTTATCTGGGCCAGACAATACAAGAAGCATGAACTGTTTGCATGTCAATAGCAGGGTTTGTGCGGAAGAATTGAACAAATGTTAAAACTTTTCATCAGGGATTCTGTACTCTTTTCTGGTATTTCTAGGTGGAGCTGTGATCATGGTTAATACGTATGTGTTGTTCAATAACACCCTCAAATCTGACATCAAACATCCGGGGAGAGCAAACAAGAGTAACGTTTTTAAACATTGTCTTCTTGACATTGCTAGGAGTGTTGGTAATCAATGGTGCGTCCATTAATTTCATATTTAGAAATCTTCTTTCAACTTTTGGAATACACTCCAGACTCAAAATTGCGCCAGATGTCATGGCGTTGAAGATGTCAACGTTCTTTGGAACAACGGTTGTTGGTCGAATTGTGGGAACATTCCTCAGCCTCCTTCTGAAACAGATAACACTTCAAGTTGTCTGCCTCCTTGGTTCTGTAGGGGCCGCCATTACTTTCTTTTTAGCGGAAATAGGTCTAGCCTCGTCAGTCTTTGCCTTTGTATACCATCCTCTATTTGGAGCCGTTATTGCCTGGTCCACAGAAGTAAGCAAAGCTAAGCATTTAAGTCAAGCTTACCTGCTTAATTGGCGCAAAAAATGTTCGTGCGCAGTGGCCATATACAAATTAATCAAAATGTGTGCAATTATCATATTATACTTACCAGTGTTGCTTACAAAACGAGAAGTCGTTACTGAACAGAACTGGTGTTCCTTCCGCTTTCCCTGACAATAAGCTTTTATTACCATTAAATCCCACATATTGTTGTGTTAGTTTCGTAATGCGACTGTATTTCATGACGATATCCGTGTGTCTCTTTCTATTTCTATGCAAATGAACGTATTTTCCTCAATTATTAAGGAGACATGGGACTGATACTTCAGTATTGTAGAAGATAGAGTATCAATCAATTTATATAACATTGCGTTCTACCGAATGGTATATAAACATTATTTGCTTGAACAAGGCGATAAAGATAAACTACAAATGAGATGCCGTTGATTTATTTTAAAAGCATGTATCATTAATAAGTTCATTTTCATTTTCATTGAAAAAGAGAGAATGTTTTTTTATTTGCAGGACTTAAAGTTACAGTTACACTCAACTGTAAAAGAAACACCACCACATGTTCAACAATTTCAAACAACAGCGTAGAAAATAAAATTCTTCTGCCGCGGAAAAATTTGAATATATAGTCGTGGTTTGGGATTGACTTGTCTTGCATTTTGTATGGTGCTGTTCAGTGTATGTTAGTAGTTAATATTCATTAGATATAACATTAGCTTTTATGAAATATCACATCTGACGTGCTAATTATCATATTAAGTCATAATCAATAACTTGAAACAGGTGTCACACATGCGAGATCATGCATATTTCCTTTATGCAAAAAAGACCTCTAATAAAGTATCTGCTTACGTCCAAAATAAACAGTGCCTGTTCCATGGTGTTTATGTGCTATATTTGGTTTGTAATCAGATAAAAGCAACTAAAGTAAAGAGTATGTCAATGCTACATGAAAACGATATACAGCAAATGTTAGTTATGCTGAGCAAAATAATAACTACTCATTCATTTAGTTACATTAAATGTATTCTGATAATGCAATAAAATAAGAATAACAGAAAAATAATGCAGTAAGAGTTACTGGATAGTTATCGTAACAAAGGATATCTATTATATTTATTATTATCCAAGGCGACAAACTTTCATAAAAGGAAAGTGCTGATAGGATCTATAGAAAGGCAAAAGTCTTTGTTCAGATTAGACGCTATATTAAGAGAGAAACGATACTTTTAACAGGAAAACCTCCAGGGGTATTGTTTTGTAAACGAAGGTACCAAAAGAAAGTAATGTGGTTTCCAAGATGCCTCCTTACCCCAGTGCAGAGAATAGAATAGTGAAGCACCCCTCTGTTTAGCTAAGATATCATTGTTTCCTCCCCCAATAACGTTCAACATTAATGCAAAGAAATTGTACACAATACATTGTCAAATAGAGTTAAAGGGGTGTCTATGTTTACCTTATTCTTCTATGATAAACAATTTTCATTACATCTTTTAAAAAAAATACCAATTGATATCCAGAGATTTGTTTGATCTGATGAACCCTTTGGTTTAGTGTTGTTAATAATGTAACTCATATGATCCTTCCCTTGTATGGTTTAGCGTTTATGCATGATGAGTACTGTTGTCACGTGATCAAATATTTGTCCAAACAGTGGATGTTGATTGATGAACACAGTGCTTCACCACTGCATGATGGTTGGTTCAAAATACATACTGTATGATGATTGGGTAAGCGCTGTTTTGGACGCTGTTGTTCCGCATAAGTATCAGTCTCTTGTTTAGAACGTTTGAGAACGTCTTTGTGTAAATTGGAGGCACAGACACTCACGATGATAGATTTACACGTGTTTATCAATCCCGTTGTTGCAAATAACAAACTTAATAAAAAATGGCGGCCGATTTGTGGATATGCATCTGTTGATAATCTATTCATTTAGGTTGTTATTCTTAGCTTATGGTCTGTAAATGTATTTAGTCTAAGGGGCCAAATTCATGTCCTTCAAAGATGCCCATCACATTTGAAATGGCCGCAACTGTCAACATTTTATGGTTTTTGGCATGTTTATGCATATTGAAATGATTCATAAACGCAATTTTGTTATTATTCTTGCTTGTTTTAAAGGTATGAACCTTCTGAAAAAGATAAATATTGACAGTTACAGCCATCTTGGAAGGAAATTAAGTTTACCTCTTAAACTAGACTTATTGCAGACCATAAGATAAGAATTCCAACCTACACGAATACTAACAAGATTAAAATTACAAAAATATCCTTCAGTGACAAATTGGCCGCCATTTTAGATTATGTTTGATGTCAAAAACGGGATTACAATACACATTGTCAGTCATGTTATTTCTATTTATTCTAATCAAGCCAGAATCACACTCAAATTGATATAAACATATAGAAACAAAAACAAAAGATTCATAACTTTAAGTGACAGAATCGGCCATAATTTTGTTTTGTTCGGCTTCTATGGATAATTTTCACGAATGGGTTGATCATTACAGTGTCTATTCATGTATTTTTATCGTTCTAGGCTTGCAGGAATAACAATAAATAGCATGAGTGGATCATTTAAATGTGCAGAAACATGTAAAGCAGATGCGTTTTAACAATGGCGCCCATTTTGAAATTGGAGGCCACCGTGGATCGAAATTGACATGGCCCTCAGACCAAATTTAATCACACAATTGACATGATTTTATGTATCATCTTGCCTGACTGATAATGTCATCTTCTCCAGCCTGACAAAATACAGTGCACACCTGTCACTAATTTAAGTAATTTCTACAACAAATTCATTCTTCAATTTTGAAGGTCAAAACATCGTTTTTAGCTTGGCCTCCAACATTTTCAAAATCAGCATCCTTAACATATGTGTAAAAGCCTGGATAAAAAATCTTACCAAATATGCCTCTTCCATTCAGTTCATCGACAATTGGTCCAAGTCAACAGTTGTGATTATGAAAACCTTGCCTTTCTTTTAAATGAAATTGTTCAGGGCCAAACAACTCTAATGCAATATATACAAACAACACAATTTTTTTCAATAGTTTTAATCCATCGCCAATTTGAACAGGAAAGAAAAGTCATAGAAATAGAAAAAAATACCATAAAAACTTCTTAGCTTTTAAAATTGAAGAGGTAGGATACTTTTGTGTCTACCACTCCTGGGTTGTCGTCTTTGAATTAACATGGTCTTGTAGCTTTTGTGTACATGTCGCAGGGACATTGTTGTCACCGGCACATAGGCAGGTTACTACTCTTTGGCTTAAAAATGGTGTTTCTGCTGATATCATATCAATAATAAAAATATCATTGAACACAAGCATAGCCTGATTAATAATACGATCTCTTTAATTCAGAGATAACAGTTTACTGATCTGTTAACAGATAGACATTTTATTCAGTAAAATACAAACATATATCAAATATGTATTGCACGAGAATTACATAAAACAAACCTTTTTATTGTATGATATAAAAATAGACATAATTATTTATAACTTTTATATTTGTTGAAGACATGAGATTCACAAAACTGTATTGTAAAAATAGGTGTTTCAAATATTTATCAAGAAATATATTCCTTACATCTAGGTAGGCCTCACAATAAAGTAGGAAGTGTACTTCATCTTTTATTAGATTAAGATTAGTTTTTTACAAAAAGAACAGTCTCTTAATTCATAGGGGACATTTCTATATCAACCAGTCTCTGAAGTAAGTTTTAATCAATTTTTAAATATGGGGGGAATATCTTAACTGAGATATGTTTCATCGTTGAGGAAAGTTAAAAAGTATATAATTAGAACAAGAAGTTGTATAATGAGAAATCCAAATAAAACCAAAGCCAAATTTAAATAGAATATTCCTGATATGAGATGCCCATGTAATGCGACCAGATTCATCCAAAAACTTTAACAATAAACAAAACTCAGGAGATAGTCTTGAACAGTCTACACCAAAATTTAATTGTCCGTGTCATATAAGTAAGTTGAAGAAGGAGCTTCATGTATACTATTCTTCACCTCACAGTACACCTTTAACATGCTATTTAAAATTGAAGTAAATATGTTCCACACTTAATCAATAAGAAAGATACCTCTATAATAATCGGGATTACTTTTCATACCAGATTTGTAAAAGGGACATTAAATACTTTTACCCCATCATGAGTGAGTGAGTTATTGTTTAACGCCGCTTCGGCAGTATTGCAGCCATTAGTGGCGAGACCCCATCATGAAACATCTTGGTTAATAATACTGTTAAGTAATTGCTAATGTATGATTTTGAAGCTTTAATAAAGTCAATTGCAATACCATCTGGTCCAGAAGACTTATTTTTGGCCAGCTTATCAATGTGGAGTAACGCTTCATTTTCACTAATGTCACCATTTAATGTTTTAGCACATTTTCTCCATTCATAATTGGATTGATATTATAGTCACTTTCATCATCAGCATTCACAGTTAAGAGCTGTTGGCGAACCAGTCATAATGTCATATTTTGGTGCTGATGTATTAAACATCCTTTACCACGAAAAGAGTCAATTGTTGATGAAATGCTGTGGTATCTTGCTACCTTTATGATCTAAATGGATCTTTTTCCTACAACATAATACCAAGCAATTGTCGAAATATTGTATTCTATTGTATGTATTTGCAATTGTAATCTACCACATTTTAAATTCATTTTCAACCATCATCAGTTTCCTTCTCCTCTATTCAAAGTTAAGGAGGTTTATATATACTTCATGCACTCTAATTTGTTACTCTAACATTCATTCTTGTTCACCAAAAGAGTTAACAAGAGGGAACTCATTAACTTGAACAGCAAATTTTCGATGAGAAATTTACATCCAACATTATATTTATATTTGTACTCTAACGTTACTCCATATTCATTTGTGTTTACCGTTCAGGCTGTACGAGTTCTCATTGTACAAATTCTCGTTATTTTCGTCCATGAACTTTGATACAATATACATAATGAAAAGAACAGGAATCTGCAACACACTCACCCCCAGCATAAAATAAATCAGGCAGTCATTATGCACGTTGTTCATTAGTTGACCAATCAAAAATGCCAATAGCGAAGATCCAGCAAGATCTGTCACAATAATAAATCCATACACAGCATTCTTTTCTTTGCTTATCTCTGTGGACCAGGCAATAACGGCTCCAAATAGAGGAGCGTATACAAACGCTAAGACTGACGTTGTGGCCCAAAGGGAGGCTATATTCATTTCTGCTACAAACACAAGAGTAATTGCGGCGCCAACAGAACCAAGGAGGCAGACAACTTGAAGTGTGATTTGTTTCAGAAAAAGGCTGATTAATGTTCCCACAATTCGTCCAACAACCGTTGTTCCAAAGAACGTTGACGTCATCAAAGCCATGACATCTGGTGCGATTTTGAGTTGAGAGTGTATTCCAAAAGTCGACAGTAGATTTCCAAAAATGAAACTAGTTGGTGCAACAATGATTATCAACACTCCAAGCAATGTCAAGAAGACAATGTCTAAAAACGTTACTCTTGTTTTCTCTCCACTGATGTTTGATTCGCTCTTTTTTATGTCAGATTTGAGAGTCTCACGGAAAAACACATACACAATAACCATGATCACAGCTCCACATAGGAATATGAGAAAAGAGTACAGAATCCCTGAGGAAAAGTTTTCACATTTGTTCACTTCATTCTCACAAACCATGCCATTGATATACGAACAATTCATGCTTGTTGTATTGTCTGGCCCAGTTGAATTGTCAAAGGTCTCATTTCCCCGCCAAGTGTCGCTGACACCCAGGAAAGGGGAGATAATCAAAGGAGCGATAAAACAGCCGCTACAAATACCAAGAGGGAAGAGATGGAGGGGTATGGGACTCCTCTTCCCGAGCTGTCCTGATTCTATGAGGCGTGCTAGAATGAAGGAAAACCATATCAGTGTTGTTTACTTGTTAATTTGCAAGTTCTTTACAGAGACCCCATTCTCCAGAGGTTACTCAACTGATTTCTTCCCACGTAATCCTTGCAACAAGGCCAGCATTGCAACAGAAAACCATGTTTGGTTGCAATCAAAGTCAGTTGTGTTTCAAACTGTGTCTCCTCGAAGCAGAGGTTATTAGAGAAGATTTCAGTTGGGTAACTTCTGTTGGGAGAGAATTCTGAAACCCTTGCTAAAACCTCTATTTCTTAACAACGGGAAAAATGAGGGATGCTTTTAACGCCATCGACTATTATTTGTTTTGAATTTTAGGAACGTGAGAAAAGGTCGCATAAGTTATTATTACACATATGGTTGAAAAATAACTGAGTTAATATTTTTTTATATGAGCACATGTGCACATATCTTGTTTGCCTAGCAACGATTGTTTTGCCGCAGCTTCCCGTATTTTGCCGTCTGTGACGTCAAAAAAAGATTATTCATTACGTAACTGCTGCTTGCTGTCACAAGAGAAAAGGGCCGATTTCTGACTATTTTTACCCGAATTAAATGGAAAATAACGGGCAATAAAGTAATTATTACACTCTAATGTGTGTCATATGACTTTTAGGAAACCTCCTTCTTGCTCGGACAATACAAACATTCACACTCGTTTCGTAAAAGCCATCATCAATCACATGACATCGCAGTGTTTCATCATGAGACAAGCACATTTATGAAGTTGGTATACAGATCTTTTTACCATGATTTTGAAATTTTCGAGAGAATTAGAGCAAAGTTATTGTTCTTGTTTCTCTTTTTTTGTCTCAATTAAAAGAAATACACATCAGGTAGTTAATGTTTAAAGAATGTTGGTCACCTAACCCAGAAGTAAATTTATAAAATTAATAATATCGAAGTTGAACCATGCATGTTTCAGTGAGGACATATCTGACAACCTTACGTATTTTGCATAAACCATTAACATTATATGCATGTATGTTAAAATTTTGTATTTTGGTGACAAACTTATATAGATTTATTAGGTTTTTAATTAGGTGGCACGTATCGATGACAGAAGTTTTATACAAAGGCAAGTAATGCACAAATTCACATTAAACAAAAATAGTGGAAAATAAAACAATCATCACTTGACAAAAAAAATCTGTTCACTTTTGTCAGAAAAAGCTATCGTAGGAGTATATATTCATAATTTCATATTAATTGAAAATTCGTTAGAGAAAGTTTCAGCTTTTCCGCTTTTCATATTAGTTTTAATTGAAAACGAAACATGTGACCAAATTAAGATGTAATTCCCTCAAAACAGAATTCAGAGTTTTGAACCAAGTTTGGTTAAGGGATAAAGTAGTCTTGGTCGCGGTTCATGGCAGGCTGGAAGCAGTGGATTTTTATTGCTTCAAGGCTGCTTCATGCCTGTTTCAAGCTTGCCATGTCTTACATCCGGGGCTCTGGGGATCATGACCCCCAAGTGTGTAACCTCGTGTTTTCAAGATACTAATATTTAAGCTTTATTCAAGAATGAACGATTCAAAGGCCATGAACCGCGACCAAGGTTACTTCATCTCTTCGGCCTATCGTCACCTAATCAAAGACAATCACTTGTCATCCAACCGTATGTCTATCTGCCATTTTTGGCTCCATGTCCTTTGTCTTTTGTTACAGCAATGTTTAACCTAAATTGCGTAATGTATCTCAATCACTTTGTAACAAGCCAATCTCTGATGATCACTTTGTACATCAACGCACTCTCATATAGTCACTAAGCTACTCTCCTATAATCACTAATAACCATCTCACTGTCCATCAACCGTAAAAAGGGTACAATGGTAGGTTGTCTCTATGTTTATCTGTTATCACAATCAATCCCCTGTACATCAATGTAATCATCTTATTCCCCAAATATTGAATAAGGTATCCAGTGTACGCCCTCTTATCCATTCATGTATCACTTGAAGCAGCGTTGGTATCTACACCGTAGTTGAATATTTTTATCTTGGTTTTCCGTCATCTCTACAACTTCTTAAATGCCTCTCAAAGACATATTTGATATCAGATGACAGCAGGGTCTGATTATCTATCTATACATAATGGCCAAACGTCAAGAATGATTTTTATAATGTGATTCTGTGTATAAGAAAACTCTGATTAGCAAAAGCGAGTGGTCAAATGAGTTATGCCATGTTCATGATATATTAACTTCATATTGGTATAGTGTCTGTGTGATCTTACCATGGTTAGCGATGCCTGCACTCAATCCAATTACACTTGTTATGACGAGAGCCAACCAGAGCGTAGGAAGTAGAGGGAGACTGACCAATAGGAGGCAGCCCAGGACCATACATACCACGCCAATCGTGTAGGGATCTACTCGATTTCGGAACAGCAGAAAAACCACTGTTCCCACTGCCTTCAGAGTGAGGAAGATTGGATAAAGGAGACTTGTCTGTTGTTGACTCTCATTGTAGATACACTGGTAGTCTGCTACAGAAGGACCAAACGAGCTTTCGACTATACCCTGGAAGAAAGTCACATGTTATGTTTATTTCATTGATTGATATCAACCAATGATTTATGACTTTGCCCGGATGTATATTTCCGTATGGATGTATCTTTTAAACGACCATAAATATATCTTGCTAAGATAATGAATTTAACAAAAGTAGATACCTGTCATAAGTTGGGTTGCGCACACATGTGACAGACCCTTAATATACACATAGGTATTTATATCTACCTACACTGTCCGCCATCTTGAATCCTGGCATAGGACCGGAAATGGTTACATTGGTTTGCTGGCTCCAAAATGCTTCGTAACATTCGTAGACTGATCCAAGTTTACATTTCCGGTCCTATTGCAAGATTCGTGCACTTGTGGTCGCGCACAGGTGTCTAGCATCCATGATGGTAGTATTCATAAGATTGAGATGAATTTGATGAAGGTGTGCCGGCGAAGATGAAACAATTTCATGAAAGAAAGTTCGTAAGTCTTGATGACACCGATCCGCGTATTTTTATTTATACAATTATAGACTAATGAGGTCAATACCTGTTTTTAAGGACCCGATAAAACAATATAGACCAAGAGCCCGCCGTCAATACTGTTTTCTCGGGTCCATTAAAACAGGTATTGACCGAATTAACCAGTCCATAATTGTTTTATTATGTATTCAATACAGAAACCAAAGGAAAACCATAAAAAACAACCAGTCAAAAATGTTATTTGGTTTGAACATTCTACAGTGAACAGGACTACGGTCAAATGATGTCATGACAAGCTTGTTGTAATGGTCTGTTATAATAATATGTCAACAATATGAAAAAGGAATAGCAAATAAATTGGCTATTTGTCATTCATAAGATGAATAAGTAATACATTCGGGTTGCCTTTTTGGTAAGTAGGTCCAATCGATGAAGCAGTTTCATTTACTTACATCAATTGCAGATGAACTATGTTAGTACAGATATCCTAATCCTAATATTCCTAATATGTAGGAAAGTGGATAATTTCTCATTATCTAGCTATCTATTATGACTGGCTGCATGTGATTGCAATGCGTCTTTTAAATTATAGCCAGTTTACTTATAGCTTCCCCCCACCAATCGCCTTGGTAAGTTCTTAAATATCTTTGACGCTGACAATGTCCAAAATTATACTCACATCATACACAGACAAGAGGAAAGTAAAGCCAATCTTCAAGTTTCTCTTCCATGTTGTAACATCCTTATCATGCGGTTTACTATTGATTTCGTCAGCCTTTTCCTTTACTGGATCCAACGTTTCCTTTATTTTCTCAACCGTTCCATTAAGTAGGTCAACTGCATCCTTTACTGGATAAACCATTTCCTTTGTTTGTTTAATCGTTTGCATGCCTTACTGAATCAACTGCATCGTTTGCTTCATCCATTGCTCAATGACTTGAAGCACGGTGGCATTCAGGTCACGGGACAAGTAACACATGCTGAAATCATTAGCATTTGAATGTGGCATACAATGAATGAAATATATGACAGAATGCAATAATAAAAAATATTACCTACATGTACACATAAAAATATCAGTGTATGTAATAAATTATATGCCATTACATGCAACTGTTGTCTTATATTCTGTTGTATACATATACATGTACAGTACATTGGTTATCATCTGCAGGTTTTCATAAGTTTTGATAAGTGACATACCTGATAGATAAATCATGTTGAAGATTCCTTTGATATTTACATATCATGTTCCACTGTACACTACTTTTGTATACGATACTGCATACCTTATCAATTAAGACTTTAACAACATCTTGTGTGACATGATCCTTAATGCACTGTGTACTGCAATGAAAATTACAGTTGATTAAAAAACGAAGAAGCGTAAATGGTATTTGATGTTACAGGACGGCAAGGTGTGAGAATTCACAGCACATTACTGATTCTACAAGTGTCTGATGTTGATGCATACTACGGTAGTGCTGACTCTATAGTAAGTCACATTCATCAACTGTTGATGACCCACCAATTACGTCCTGAAAAGCCTTTGTCACCAAACTAGTTTTTCTCCTGAAATAGGTATGTCTCAACTCAAAGCTCCTCAATGTAGCTACAAAGCTCCATTGGTCAACCGAAAATGTCAAACAGACCTGAATAAGAAGCCCTTAGAAGTGAAGAAAAACAAACGCATCTGTCATAAACAAAAACTAAAAGTAACAACAGAAGTTCGAGCAGCAAAGCAATTTAAGCTTCTGCGAGCACAAAGGACTAACGAAACAGAGGATGTAGGGGTTCAAATGGCAAAACAAATCAAGGAGAAATATCCACAGGCCATCAAAACGAAACAAAAACGGAAATCTCAAAACCAAGGGTCTTCAAGTAAGCCGGAACATACACTTGAAGCATAGGACCAGAAATGTAAACTTGGATCAGAACCAGCAAACCAATGTAACCATTTCCGGTCCTATGCCAGGATTCAAGATGGCGGACAGTGTCATACCTTCTTTATATGTTACATACAGTTAAGCAAGAAACAAAGTACCCCCTTTCTAGAAAATTTCTAATTCGTATCTAGGAAGTTTCTAGAAAGTTTCT
The DNA here is from genome assembly GCA_936450465.1 of Gibbula magus. Classification (NCBI taxonomy): domain Eukaryota; kingdom Metazoa; phylum Mollusca; class Gastropoda; order Trochida; family Trochidae; genus Gibbula; species Gibbula magus. Next base: position 27,125,924 of record OW388306.1, read on the forward strand.
AGAAAATTTCTGGAAATTTCTAGAATTTTTTGGAAATTTCGAGTTTTTATTTTTGCGAGATATCTAGACAAGTTTGGCATATTCTGAAACTGCTTATTAAAGTTAACGCACATTTAAAAAATCAACTTTATAACTTTATTAGAAAAGAAGATATTTAACGTTGAAGTTTTCCTACTCTACCATGCTTCCTCATTATAACGCCCCTTTTCTGTCTTCAGCTGTGCATGGTTGACGCGCTAATTAACAAATGATCTGGATCAGAATGCGCTATTAAACAACTATGCATTTACTTCATACACGATTTACATTTCATTTACATGATTGTGGTTTTATATTACTTCATCTTTGTCTGGTATATGCTCTATTAACCGTGTTATATGACATATTGTTTCCTCGATTTGAACATCAATTTATTTCTTCAACTATTAAGTCCGATAAATTACAATCGCATTTAATTGCGTATACAAAGTTATTCATTAGAATGTGATTACGTTTGTATATACATAGAGAGGAGTGGATATTTTCCCGGCCTGTTGTATATTAAAGTGAATGCAATATTGATTTCACAATGTTGTGTCCGTGAATATATTAATTGATTAGTTTGGTATATATGATCTATTACCGTTTTGCTCATATTCAACAATATTGACTTTGTTATTTGGCTTTTAAGAGTTATAATATTTCAATATTAGTACAAAATTATTTCGTTTGTATGCTTGACATTTAGTGGATATGAAATATATGCCAAGCAATTGTCAACAGTTGTAGTATACCAGACAGACGTCGTCAGAGAAGGTAATATTTCACACGGTTATAGTTGTCTTTTAATGATTTACAGCTATCACATTTCCAAAAGTTCGTATATGAATGTATAATGAATCCCTTATTGAAGTGTACTGTCATTAACTCATATCTATTGAAATATATATCTGTTTAATCCTAACATTTGTCCCAACTATAAGTTACCGTCTACTGCAACATTATTACATTGCAAAGTACCTTTACATAATTTAAATTTTTAAATAAAAAGAAACATTAAAATTTCTTATTATTATCTTAATATTTTGATCATCATATCAATTTGTAAATTGTTATTGCGACATATGTTGATAGTATATTATATATAGTGGATATGAGAGACAAGGTGTGTTCTCAGGTTAGAAACTATTATTAACTTATTTCTGCCCCTTCGAAAACATCTTTGCAAAGATTTTGTAAGAATAAGAATTAATATCCGATGGCTGATTCATTACAACTGTAAACTTTTAAACGTATAACAAAAATGTAGTCAAACGTGTACTTTATCCTCAACTGAAAAACGCTTTTTCTCAAAAGATTTAAAACAATCGTATAACGATATGTTAAGATGCTGTTATCCAAAAATATTGTTTCCTTACTTCTGTGACACTTTAGAATCAATTTCACTGGTTATAAAACTAGTTGTAGATTAAAATGTAGGATAAAAGTATTCATGTACTCGGTTATTCCAGTTCCCTCTCTTTTGTGTCGAGTAATAGTTAGTTATTAGTTAGTCCAGATAAAAATTAAACTTTAGACACAAACTGCCAGAATCAATGTAAGTTACCGCTTTATAATTTGACAACAATGTAGTCTCTAATATCGGATATATGAGAAGCATTTAAGGGGCAGTAGCACGTTTTTTGCAAAATATATTTTTTCAAATTTCCTAATTATAATGAAAGTTTGTGCCATTTAAATTTACTTTAGAGGGTAAAACATTCTATTACACAAAGCAGTTGTCCGTAGTAGTAATAACGGTGTTGCGTATAAAGCAAAAATTGCATGGCAGCCATTTTATTGTGAACACATTTTATTATTTCGAATGACAAAAACGATCCCCATGGCTTTACTGAGCCATGTACACTCATTTTTAACTTGATTTTCCGAAATGAGAAGGGTGTTTTACTATTGGTGACATTATTTTTCAAATACATTTCATCGACTTATTTGAGCGAAAAAACGTGCTACTGCCCCTTTAAGTTCAATGTTCTTTAACAATAACTAATAAAAACTACTGGCGGAGATGCTAGTCAAAGGCTTTTTCGATAATTTAAATATTAAAGTCAAGATTAAATCTTGTCTTTTGACATTGTGTCACCTTGAATTATCCAAACATTAATCAATTAATTAAACGGGTAGCTTTTCACATACTTGCCCTTCCCCTTGGAAATATCTTGAATTTATTAAAATGTAGTCATAAATAGACATTCTGTAAATATACTCTCCGATTTGCATTCAAAAGAAATTAAAAAAATAATATACAACACTTTCTAGAATCTCAGAAAGTACTTTAGCGTTTGTCCATTAACGCTCAATGAAGTCAGTGAACTGTATCTCCTTAACATGCCAGTGCATGACCACTTGAGTGTATCTCTGAATCATCTACACACGTGTCAAAGTATTCAGATTGAAGTAACGGTATTGGCGACATTACACAGCGGTGCTTATTTTTAATTGATTTGATTATTTTAATTTGCCCCCTTGCAAAAAGGATGTTATATTATCAACAAGTATATGACTGTTGCACACAATTACATGTTTAATCCTAGGAAATTCAAAACAGTGAACATATAAATGTGAAAGTAGTGATTTGCGATTGAAAACTGGACAATATGGGATATGTTGAGTATCGGAGAATTTTTCCCAGGATGACCGTGGATGTTAACTATAATAAACAGCTAAATATGTTCACAATAAATCTTTTACTTATAGCTAGGAAAAAACTGTCCTGTCAAACGAAAGTATAAAAATGTACACCTCGACAGTTTGAGCCTTTCTAATTTCTCATTGAATTGATACATATGTCATTGCCATTCGTGTGATGAGAATGTTGAGATGACAGAGACAAATTACTTAGATGTAACCCGCATACATGATCATATTGCGTTATAACTAAATATAATTGTGTTAAGAAATATAATGAGTGAGTGAGTGAGTCATTGGTTAACGCCGCTTCGGCAGTATCGCAGCCATTTGCGGCAAAGGAAATATAAATTTATAAATTATAAATTAAGATTAAATTACCAATTACATTAATCCAACGCTTATTCACAGTGTAAATACGATTTATTTGTTTCATTCTGGTCATCCTGCCACAATATATTCAATGTGTTATGTGTTAACTATGAAATGAAAATGAAAAATGCTGTACCCTGAGAAAAAGAAATAAAGTGATAATATATATATATATATATAAATTTATACTCCTATCATACACAGAGAAAAGAAATATAAAGCCGATCTTCAAGTTTCTCTTCAGTGATGTATCATCATTATCATGTGGTTTACTGTTGATTGGGTCAGACTTGTCCTTTTCTAAATCCATCGTTCCATTTATTTTCTCAACCGTTTCTTTTAGTAGGTCAACTGCATCCTTGACTGATTCCTTTATTTGTTGATCGTTTTCATCTACTTGATTCATTGCATCATTTACTTCATTCATTGTTCCCTTTATTCATTCACCCGTTTTCCCCCACTTATTTCTGATAAGATGAGAAAGATCATCATTAATTTCATGCATTTATTATATATGTGTAATGCCTCTTCAAAATAATATTAATGTTAGTACAAGTACAAGTAAATTAAAAGCTAAAGGCGTATTTTAAAAAAACTCATTATCCCGTAACCTAATTTGATATTTCCAAAGTTGATTATATTAACCGGAAAACGAGAAATAAGCAATTCAAAATTACATTAAAGCTTGTAGCACGTGCATATAATTACTTCCCAGATACTCCTACCTTAATCAGAGCTTTATCAGATCAGCCGACAATCGCTACACGGTTTTACTCACTGGTGGAGACATAAACTTGGTTTAACATATACACTTGGAAATTAATTAAGCATTAAGCAATTAATTTTTATACCAAAATCGTTCCTATTTCAAATATGACAGTATGTCAGAAAAATTGTTGATGGTTTTAGGTAGAACAATCATTTATCAGTGTTGAAACATAAGGTCACGCAAATAAGATTAAACTCTCTTTTGGATAACAGCTGTAATGTGATTAGTGTAATTCTTTCAAGTGAAGAGAATACACTTTTCTAACTGAATTCACTCAACAAAAGCCACTGTTAAAGCAGTATGCACCTTCAAACTCACAAAATCATGATCATTACCACAAACTAGGGTGTTGCTTAATTAATTTCAAAGTGTATATGATAGTTCACGTAAAATATATTACAGAACTCTATTTTGTTCATCCATATATTTTATTTTTTAATGATTTGTTAAAATGAGAATTTAATTAAAAATGTTGCAGTTTTAATCATCAAACTATGATTTTACGACGGATCTCTGTATGACATATATTGTACAAGATAAAGATTGATTGACAATCCAAAATGTATCAAGGGTGCGGACACAATGACGTCAGGATGCTCTTATATGATACATAACATTTTGATATATGGATTCATTTGAGATGAGAGTTTGTTGGGGATATACGTTTAATACTGTGACATTGCTTTTGCGCACATCCATATAACTTTTGCGTCCCTTTTGCTGGGCTAATCAGTGTACCATCAGCGTGTGTGCTTTGTTTGACTCAAGCTTACCTGCTTAATTGGCGCAAAAGTTAAAAATGTTCGAGCACAGTAACCATATACCAATTAATCAAAAAGTGTGCAAAAGGCATTCGCCCGTATACTACATTCTTATCATACCATAATTACCAGTGTTGCTTACAAAACGAGAAGTCGTTACTGAACAAAACTGGTGTTCCGTCCGCTTTCCCTGACAAATGGCTTTTATTACCATTAAATCCAACATATTGTTGTGTTAGTTTCGTAATGCGACTGTATTTCATGACGATATCGGTGTGTCTCTTTCTATTTCTATGCAAATGAACGTATTTTCCTCAATTATTAAGGAGACATGGGACTGATACTTCAGTATTGTATAAGATAGAGTATCAATCAATTTATATAACATTGCGTTCTACCGAATGGTATATAAACATTATTTGGGTGAACAAGGCGATAAAGATAAACTACAAATGAGATGCCGTTGATTTATTTTAAAAGCATGTAACATTAATAACTTCATTTTCATTTTCATTGAAAAAGAGAGAATGTTTTTTGATTTGCAGGACTTAAAGTTACAGTTACACTCAACTGTAAAAGAAACACCACCACATGTTTAACAATTTCAAACAACAGCGTAGAAAATAAAATTCTTCTGCCTCGGAAATTTTTTAATATATAGTCGTGGTTTGGGATTGAATTGTCTTGCATTTTGTATGGTGCCGTTCAGTGTATGTTAGTAGTTTATATTCATTAGATATAACATTAGCTTTCATGAAATATCACATCTGACGTGCTAATTATCATATTAATTCATAATCAATAACTTGAAACAGGTGTCACACATGCGAGATCATGCATATTTCCTTTATGCAAAAAAGACCTCTAATAACGTATCTGCTTACGTCCAAAATAAACAGTGCCTGTTCCATGGTGTTTATGTGCTATATTTGGGTTGTAATCAAATAAAAGCAACTAAAGTAAAGAGTATGTCAATGCTACATGAAAACGATATATAGCAAATGTTAGTTATGCTGAGCAAAATAATAACTACTCATTCATTTAGTTACATTAAATGTATTCTGATAATGCAATAGAATAAGAATAACAGAAAAATAATGCAGTAAGAGTTACCGGATAGTTACCGTAAGAAAGGACATCTATTATATTTATTATTATCCAAGGCGACGAACTTTCATAAAAGGAAAGTGCTGATAGGATCTATAGAAAGGCAAAAGTGTTTGATCAGATTAGACGCTATATTAAGAGAGAAACGATACGTTTTAACAGGAAAACCTCCAGGGATATTGTTTTGTAAACAAAGGTAGCTAAAGTAAGTAATTTGGTTTCCATGATGCCTCCTTACCCCAGTGCAGAGAATAGAATAGTGAAGCATCCCTCTGTTTGACTAAGTTATCATTGTTTCCTCCCCCAATAACGTTCAACATTAATGCAAAGAAATTGTACACAACACATTGTCAAATAGGGTTAAAGGGGTGTCTATGTATACCTTATTCTTCTATGATAAACACTTTTCATAACATCTTTTTTGAAAAATACCAATGGATATCCAGAGATTTGTTTTGCTGAGTAGGCAATCAAATTGGGACGACAGAAATTAAGGCAATTAATGGACTGATTTCGTTTTACCATTTAATTGTCCTTTATTTAGAAATTTCTATAAAAATCTTCCAAAACTTGTTTGTTTATTTAATCCTTTGTCTGCCTTCTTCAAATTGAAACAGTTTATCAACTTTAAGCCTTAATTCATTTATATTCAACGATAGACGTGATTAACAGGTGCCCTTCCAGTCGGGATCATATGTTGCTTAGCAACAAGTACCTCATAAATAATTTACGACGTGGATTTAAGTCCATGTCGTACGACATGGATACGACCCCGTTGTGAAACGGTCGTAAGCCAGGTCGTATGAGGGTCGTAAACAAGGTCCTATATGCTACGACCTCCTAAATTTAGGAGGTCTTTGTGAAACGGCAGCCAGAGCTTTGTTTGATTTGATGAACCCTTTGGTTTATTGTTGTTAATAATGTAACTCATATGGTAATTCCCTTGTATGGTTTAGCGTTTATGCATGACGAGTACTGTTGTCACGTGATCAAATATTTGTCCAAACAGTGGATGTTGATTGGTGAACACAGTGCTTCACCACTGCATGATGGTCGGTTCATAATACATGTACTGTATAATGATTGGTTAAGCGCTGTTTTGGATGCTGTTGTTCCGCATAAGTATCAGTCTCTTGTTACATTATAGAATAGCATCGAAATGGATAACATTCCAGTACAGGCTTGCAAACCTGATTTGACAACGTCTTTGTGTAATGATTAAATGATTCAAAAACGCAATTTTGTTATTATTCTTGCTTGTTTTAATGATATGAACATGCTGAAAAAGATAAATAGTGACAGTTACGGCTATCTTGGAAGGAAATGAAGTTTACCTCTTAAACTAGACTTATTTGCAGACCATCAGATAAGAATACCAACCTACACAAATACTAACAAGATTAAAGAAACAAAATTATCCTTCAGTGACAAATTGGCGCTATTTTAGATAATGTTTGCTATGTCAACAACGGGATTACAATACACATTGTCAGTCATGTTATTTTTATTCATTCTAATCAAGAGAGAATCACAATCAAATTGATAAAAACACGTAGAAACAAAAAAAAAAGATTTATAACTTTAAGTGACAGAATCGGCCATAATTTTGGTTTTTTTTCGGCTTCTATGGATAATTTTCACGAATGGATTGATCATTACAGTGTCTATTCATGTATTTCTATCGTCCTAGGCTTGCAAGAATAACAATAAATAGCATGAGTGGATCATTTAAATATGCAGAAACATGTAAAGCAGATACGGTTTAACAATGGCGCCCATTTTGCAATTGGAGGCCATCTTGGGTCGAAATTGACTTGGTCCTCAGACCAAATTTAATCACCAGAAAAGTTTGGTAATTTTCACCCAAAGTGCACAATTGACATGATTTTATGTACCATCTTGCCTGACTAATAATGTCATCTTCTCCAGCCTGACAAAAACACAGTGCACACCTGTCACTAATTTAAGTAATTTCTACAACAATTTTATTCTTCAATTTTGAAGGTCAAAACATCGTTTTTAGCTTGGCCTCCAACATTTTCAAAATCAGCATCCTTAACATATGTGTAAAAGCCTGGATAAAAAATCTTACCAAATATGCCTCTTCCATTCACTTCATCAACAATTGGTCCAAGTCAACAGCTGTGATAATGAACACCTTGCCTTTCTTTTAAATGAAATTGTTCAAGGCCAAACAACTCTAATACATATATATATAAACAACACGATTTATTTTCAATTGTTTTTAATCCATCGCCAATTTGAACAGGAAAGAAAAGTCATAGAAACAGAAAAAAAATACCATAAAAACTTGATACCTCTAAGCTTTTGAAATGGAAGAGGTAGGATACTTTGGTGTCTGCCACTCCTGGGTTGTCGTCTTTGAATAGACATGGCCGTGTAGCTTTTTTTTTACATGTCGCAGGCACATTTTTTGCAGATAAGTAGGTAAGTTACTACTCTTTGGCTTAATAATGGTGTTTCTGCTGAAATCATATCAATAATGAAATATCATTGTACACAAGCATAGCATAATAGCATAATAAAACGATCTCTTTAATTCAGAGATAACATGTTACTGATGTATATATATAGACATTCATTCAGTAAAAGGTCATTGGCTCAAAATACAAACATATATCAAACATGTATTGCACGAGCTTTACATAACAAAACTTTTTTCTTGCATGATATAAACATAGGCATAATTATTTACAACCTTTATATTTAGTGAAGACATGAGATTTACAAAACTGTATTGTAAAAAAGGGTGTCTCAAATATATTCCTTATATCTAGGTAGGCCTCACAAAAAAGTAGGAAATGTACTTGATCTTTAATTAGATTAGATTAGTTTTTTACAAAAAGTACAGACTCTTAATACATAGGGGATCTTTCTATATTTACCACATTCTGAACTAAGTTTAAATCAATTTTTAAATAAGGGGAGATAGCTAAACTGAGATATGTTTTAACATTGAGAAGGGACTTCAAAAGTATATAATTAGAACATGAAGTTGTATAATGAAGAGATGAATACCAGTCTTGTGAAAAGATTATCATATATTATTTGTTTAAATAAAGAAATAAAACCAAAACCAAATTTAAAAAGAATATTCCTGATATGAGATGCCAATGTGATATGACCAGATATTTTCTACAACATAATACCAAGCAAATTGTCGAAATGTTGGGAGTTTGTATCCTACCACTTTTCAACCATCATCAGTTTCCTTCTCTATTCAAAGTTAGGGAGGTTTATACTTCATGCACTCTAATATGTTACTCTAACATTCTTTCTTGTTCAAAAAAAGAGTTAGCAACAGGGTACTCATTAACTTGGTTACGACGTATATAACAAAAGAACAGCAAATTATCCAAGAGATATTTACATCAAACATTATATTTATATTTGTACTCTAACGTTACTCTATATTCATTTGTGTTTACCGTTCAGGCTGTACGAGTTCTCATTGTACAAATTCTCGTTATTTTCGTCCATGAACTTTGATACAATATACATAATGAAAAGAACATGAATCTGCAACACACATACCCCCAGCATAAAATAAATCAGCCAGTCACTATGCACGTTGTTCATCAGTTGACCAATAAGGAACGCCAATAGAGACGCTCCAACAAGATCTGTCACAATAATAAATCCATACATGGCAGTCTTTTCTTTGTTTATCTCCGTGGACCAGGCAATGACGGCTCCAAATAAAGGGGCGTATACAAACGCTAAGACTGACGTTGTGGCCCAAAGGGAGGCTATATTCATTTCTGCTACAAACACAAGAGTAATGGCGGCCCCTACAGAACCAAGGAGGCAGACAACTTGAAGTGTGATCTGTTTCAGAACGAGGCTGATGAATGTTCCCACAATTCGACCAAAAACCGTTGTTCCAAAGAACGTTGACGTCATCAATGCCATGACATCCGTCACGATTTTGAGTTGAGAGTGTATTCCAAAAATCGACAGTAGATTGCCAAATATGAAATTACTAGATGCACCAATTATTATCAACACTCCAAGCAATGTCAAGAAGACAATGTTTAAAAACGTTACTCTTGTTTTCCCTCCACTGATGTTTGATTCGCTCTTTTTTATGTCAGATTTGAGGGTGTTATTGAACAACACATACACAATAACCATGATCACAGCTCCTCCTAGAAATATCAGAAAAGAGTACAGAATCCCTGATGAAAAGTTTTCACATTTGTTCACCTCTTCCCCACAAACCCTGCTATTGACATGCGAACAATTCAAGCATCTTGTATTGTCTGGCCCAGATAAATTGTCGAAGGTTTGATTCCAACGCCAGGTGTTCCTGACACCAAGGAAAGGGGAGATAATCAAAGGAGAGATAAAGCAGCCGCTACAGAGACCAAGAGGGAAGAGATGGAGGGGTATGGGACTCCTTTTCCCGAGCTGTCCTGATTCTATGAGGCGTGCTAGAATGAAGGATAACCTTATCATGTTATTTACTTGTTAATTTTCAAGTTCCTTACAGAAACCCCATTACTCAACTGTTTTCATCCCACCTAATCCTTGCAACAAGGCAAGCATTGCGACACAAAACCATGATTGGTTGCAATCAAAGTCAGTTGTGCATTTGTCCGTTTCAATCTGTTTCTCCTCGAAGCAGAGGTTATAAGGGAAGATTTCAGTTGGGTAATTTCTGTTGGGAGAGAATTCTTAAACCCTTGCTAAAAACTATATTTCTGAACATTCAGCGATGCTTCTAACGCAATCGACTATTATTTGTTTTGAATTTTAGGAACGTGAGAAAACGTTGGATAAGTTATCATTATCCAAATGGTTGAAAATAACCGAGTTAATATTTTTGATATGAGCACATGTGAACATATCTCGTATGCCTAGCAACAATTGTTTCGCCGCGGCTTCCCGTATTTTGCCATCTGTGGCGTCCAAAAACAATGGTTTGTGACGTCACTGCTGCTTGCCGTCACAAGAGAAGTGGACCAATTTCTGACTATTTTTACGCGAATTAAATGGAATGGAATACACAAATTTTTACACTCTAATGTGTGTCATATGACTTTTAGGAAATGTCGCTCTCGCTCGGTCGATACAAACATTCACACTCGTTTCGTAAAAGTCATATGACACACTTCTTCGGGTAATAATCTCTATTTACCATCTAAATATGTGTTCCACGGGATATATTGCTTGATATCCTTTTTACAGTAGAGCCATCATCAATCACATGACATCGCAGTGCTTTTACATCGTCATGAGATGAGCACATTTATTAAGTTGGTATACAGATCCTTCTACCATGATTTTGAAATTTCGAGAGAAAATTGTTGACCAGAATCGCTCCCAAAAAATATTGCCAAATTCTCCCTCCTAATCTTAATGTCGACAGATTTTTCAAATGAACTAAATTAAGTGAAAAAGTTTCTTATTCAATTCTGTGCCTGGTTTGCTTACCTGAACTCTTTTTATTTACACTGTCTAGAGCAAAGTTTTTGTTCATTTTTCTCTGTTTTTTTCTCTCAATTAAAAGGATTAAACATACTATCAGATAGTTAGTTTTTAAAGTTAAAATTTCTTACCTAACCCAGAAGTAAATTTATAAAATTAATAATATCGAATGAGAACCATGCATGTTTCAGTGAGGAAATATCTGACAACTTTACGTATTTTGTATAAATGATTAACATTATATGCATGTATGTTAAAATGTGTATTTTGGTGACAAAATTGTATAGATTTATTATTTTTGGCGAAATAGTGTACCTTGAATTTAAAGAAAATACTAGACCTGGATCTATTTGAGCTAAATTGATTTTTAATATTTTACAACTTATATCCTGAATTAGGTGGCATGTATCGATGACAAAAGTTTTATACAAAGGCAAGTAAAACACAAATTAACATTATGCAAACATAGTGGGAAATAAAGCAATCATCACTTGACATGGTAGTCAATTCAAAACAAAATATGTTCACTTTTGTGAGAAAAAGCTATGGTAAGAATATCTATTCATAATTTCATATTGAAAATTCGTTAGAGATAGTTTCCGCTTTTCAGCTTTTTCATTTTAGTTTTAACTGAAAACAAAACATGTAAAGGTTAAGGGATGAAGTAATCTTGGTCGCGGTTCATGACAGACTGGATGCAGTGGTTTTAATTGCTTCAAGCCTGCCATGTGTTACATCCGGGGCTCTCGGGATCATGGCCCCCAAGTGTGTAACGGCGTGTTTTGAAGATACGAATATTGAAGCTTTATTCCAGAATGAACGATTCCAACGCTATGAAGCGCGACCAAGGTTACTTCATCTCTTCGGCCAATCGTCACCTAAGCAAAACCAATCACTAGTCCTCCAAGCATATGTCTATCTGGCATTTTGGCTCCATGCACTTTGTCTTTTGTTACAGCAATATTTAACCTAACCTGCGTAATGTATCTCAATCACTTTGTATAACAAGCCAATCTCTGATGATCACTTTGTACCCACTCTCATAAAGTCACTAAGCTACTCTCCTATAATCACTAATTGCCATTTCAATGTACATCTATCATCTAAAGGGTACAATGGCATGTTATCTCCATGTTAATCTGTTATCTCAATCAATCCCCTGGACATCAAAATTATCATCTTGTTCCCTAAATATTTAATAAGGTTTCTAGTGTACGCCCCCTTGTTAATTGTATATACTCACTGCAACTATATATATTCTCCTCTTGCTATATCCATGTATCACTTGAAAACAGCGTTGGTATCTACATCGAACGTTGCAATAAAGAAGTTGACTTTCCATATATCTTGGTTTTCCTTCATCTCTAAAACTTATAAAATGCCTCTCAAAGACCTATTTGATATCAGAAGACAGCAGGGTCTAATTATCTATCTATAAATAATGGCCAAAACGTCACGAAAGATGTTTGTAATGCGATTCTGTGTATAAGAAAATGTTACTGATTATCAACAGCGAGTGGTCAAATGAGTATTGCCATGTTCATGATATATTAACTTCATATTGGTATAGTGTCTGTGTGATCTTACCATGACTAGCAATGCTTGCACTCAATCCAATTACACTAGTTATGACGATAGCCAACCAGAGCGTAGGAAGTAGAGGTAGACTGACCAATAGGAGGCAGCCCAGGACCATACATACCACGCCAATCGTGTAGGGGTCCACTCGATTTCGGAACAGTGGAAAAACTACTGTTCCCACTGTCTTCAGAGTGAGGAAGATTGGATAAAGGAGACTTGTCTGTTGTTGACTCTCGTTGTAGATACACTGGTAGTCTGCTACAGAAGGACCATACGAGCTTTCGACTATACCCTGGAAGAAAGTCACATGTTATGTTTATTTCATTGATTATATCAACCAATGATTTATGACTTTGCCTGGATGTATATTTCCGAAGCTCTCGTAACCTCATAGGTAGTGATTTCTGATTTTGGCATAGGCTGTTTTTGAAACGACCATAAAGATATCTTGCTAAGATAATAACTTTAAGATAAGTAGATGCCTGTCATAAGTTTGGTAGCGCACACATGCGCCAGACCCTAAATATACACCTACGTATTTATATCTACCTATCTACACTGCCCGCCATCTTGAAACCTGATATAGGACTGGAAATGGTTACAAAATGGTTTGCTGGCTCCAATATGCTTTGTAACATTCGTAGACTGATCCAAGTTTACATTTCCGGCCATATTGCAAGATTCAAGATGGTGGACAGCGTCATACCTTTTGATATGTTACATAGGTATATTTTTAATATATATATATATATATATATATATATATATATATATATATATATATATATATATATATATATATATTGGAGTATATTTAGAGTCTGGCGCTTGTGGTCTAGCATCCATGTGACTGAGATGAATTTTGATGAAGGTGTGCCGGCGAAGATAAAATACTTTCATGAAATAAAACGGAAGTTTGTAAGTCTTGATGACACTGATCCGCATCTTTTTATGTTATATATTTATAGACTTGTGAGGTCAATACCTGTTTTTAAGAGCAAAGCCCGCGGTCAATACTGTTTTGTCGGGACCTTTAAAACAGGTATTGACCGCATTGACCAGTCCATAACGGAAAACCATAAAAACAACCAGTCAAAAGTGTTATTTTATTTGAAAGGTCCACAGTGAAGATGACTACGGTCAAATTATGTCATTGCAGCAAACTGGATTCTTTATACAGAATTAAAGCTTGTTGTAATGGTCTGTTATAATTATATGTCAACAATATGAAAAAGGAATAGCAAATAAATTGGCTATTTGTCATTCATATGATGAATAACAAATAAATTCGGGTTGCCTTTTTGGTCAGTATAGTAGGTCCAATCGACGAAGCAGTTTCATTCACTTACATCAATTGCAGATGAACTATGTTAGTACAGATATCCTAATCCTGATATTCCTAATATGTAGGAAAGTGGATACTTTCTCATTATCTAGCTATCTATAATGTCCGGCTGCATGTGATTGCAATGCATCTTTTAAATTATAGCCAGTTTACTTATAGCTTCCCCCACCAATCGCATTGGTAAGTTCTTGAATATCTTTGACGCTGACAATGTCCAAAATTATACTCACATCATACACAGACAAGAGGAAAGTGAATCCAATCTTCAAGTTTCTCTTCCATGTTGTAACATCCTTATCATGTGGTTTACTATTGATTTCGTCAGCCTTTTCCTTTACTGGATCCAACGCTTCCTTTATTTTCTCAACAGTTCCATTAAGTAGATCAACTGCATCCTTTACTGGATCCAACGTTTCCTGTGTTTGTTTAGTCGTTTCCGTTACTGAACCAACTGCATCCTTTATTTCATCCATTGCTCAATTACTTGAAGCACGGTAGCATTCAGATCACGGGACAAGTCACACATGCTGAAATCATTATCATTTGACTGTGGCATACAATGAATGCAATGCAATATATGACAGAATGCGATAATAATTTATATTACCTACCTACCTGTTTATGTGATAAATCACAATAAATTACAACTGTTGACTTATATTCTGCTGTATACATATATATGTACAGTACAGGGTAAATGGTTATCATCTGCAGGTTTTCATAAGTTTTGATAAGTGAAATATCTGATAGATACATCATTTGAACGAGTCCCTTGATATTTCCATATCATGTTCCACTGTACAATACCCGTGTATACGATACTGCATACCTTATCAACAAAGACTTTAACAACATCATGTTTGATATGATCCTTAATGTATTGTGTACTGCAAAGAAAATTAAAGCTGTTGTCCTAAAAAAACAAGATGCGAAAATGGTATTTGATGCTACATGACGCCAAGGTGTGAACATTCACCGCACATTACTGATTCTACAAGGGCCTGATGATGCATATTACGCTAGGGCTGACTCTATAGTAAGTCACATCCATCAACTGTTGATGACCCACCAATTACGTCCTGAAAAGCCTTTGTCACCAAACTAGTTTTTTTCTCCTGAAATAGTTAAGTCTCATCTCAAAGCTCCTCAATGTAGCTACAAGGCTCAATTGGTGAACCGAAAATGTCAAACAGACCTGAATAAGAAACTCTTATAAGAGAAGAAAAACAAACGCATCTGTCATAAACAAAAACTAAAAGTAGCAACAAAAGTTCGAGCAGAAAAGCAACTTAAGCCTCGGCGAGCACTTAGGACTAACGAAACAGGATGTAGAGGTTCAAATGGCAAAACAAATCAAGGAGAAATATCCACAGGCCATCAAAAACGGAAATCTCAAAACCAAGGGTTTTCAAGTACGCCGGAACATATTTGATCATTGATGAATATACAAATCATTTGTTGAATTTCAGGAGATTATTTTAGAAGACAGGTAGCCCTTATGTCAAAGGAAATAATCTGATTAGCCTAAAAATTCACACGTGTTACGTTCTATGACTGATAACTGTCCAAAGCATGTGTAAGTTTTCAGAAAGATTTAACGAAAGCTGAAGGAAGAGATTGGAGAAGAAGTCTTGATATGAAATAATGGAAACAGGTTGAATGTCATGCGATCAGATAAATGTGAATTCAAAGTGTGGGCTTCAGTAACAAACAGGATTCTTCAACGGAACCACAGCTTGTTGCAATGGCATTTTAATTGGTGCATAGGTCGAATCAGACAAGCAATCTCATTTGCTTACATTAATAGCAGATTAATTATGTGATTACAGATTTGCTGATTAAAAGTTAATAATGTGGAGGATATTGAAGAGTTTCTCAAGATGTGACCAAGCTATCGGTGGTGATTGACTGAATGTGTTTAAATGAATCATTTCTTTATAACAAGGAAAAACTGTGTTTGCAATCGGGAAATGTAAAAGCATTGTCAGTAGTAGATCGTTTCAAATGTGTCAAATGATATTGTGATGCATGTGGTGTGAGTGGTGACCGGACAATACATCGTGATTTATGCGCGCCAATGAGTCAAACGTAATTTTGGAATCTCATTTAAAAAAGACAAAATAACAAATTTGGGTTGAGTGAGTGAATGAGTGAGTTATTGCTTAACACCGCTTCGACAGTATTGCAGCCATTAGCGGCGAGATATTTAATTTATTTGCCTAATTTAAACAAGAGTCATCAGAAGATGACATATCCCACCGGTTCCACAAAATTTGTAAAACATATCTTTGACAGATAATTGTGTATCTACTACCGTACTTTAGTTAGTGGGTATTACAGATGCTGAATTTCAGGTATGTTAAGGGTTTTAGACTTCTGCTCCAGAAGCAGTCAAAATCAACAACAACCAACATCCCTCTCATGTTTCTATGGAAACAGAAACAAAAATTGTTTCAGAAAAAATCTGAAAATATCAAAAGGCACCACTTCAGTTAGTGGGTAATACACATAGAAGATATGATGAACGGTTTTGGAGCTGTGCTCCGGAAACGAACCTGTCTCTGAACAAAGTCCAAATTCAACAAGTTTCTACGGAAACGAAAAAAAAAATAAATTCAGAAATCTGAAAATATCAAAAGGCAGCACTTCAGTTGATGGGTAATACACATGCAAAGTTTCAGAAAGATATAATGAATGGTTTTCGAGTTCTGCTCCGGAAACGAAATGATTACGGACGGACAGACGGACGGGCGATGACTATATCCCACTGTATTACATACCGGTGGGATAAAAAGAAAATTGCAATTGAAAAACAGAACATGACACGAAGGCCGCAAAAAACATCAGCGTATTATCACAAGTTGAATAAAAGCTGATCATGAAAAGTTAAAATTTATAATTTGTCAATAAGGTGTCAATAAGGTGTATAGCCTTTAAAAAATCTAAAACACGATGCTCACCGAAATGAGTAAAAACATCGTCGTAGGACACAAGCTTCCTGCCGGGTAAAAGAGGATAGAGATTTGTAACCTAAATGAGGTTGAATAGTGTGAAGTTTGTTATGATGTTGTTGGTCCCATTGGGACTTCCAACGTTGTTTAATGTAAGATTTAATAGCAGGTTTAGAATCCGTATATGGAACTTTAGTGGGAGAAACATGTTTGAGGTTTAATGCTGATTTAGCTACCGAGTCAGCTTTGTTATTACCTCTTATACCCATATGGCTAGGAAGCCAGCAGAAGACAATGTCGCATTGGAGACAAGAATTATGAAGTAATAAAATATCCCTGATAATTGGGTGATCACTCTTACAGTTTTTAACTGCTTGTAGGCAAGAAAGTGAATCGGAAAAAGTAATGTAATTATTAGGGTTTGAGTTTTTAATGTGATGGACGGCCTTAAGGATGGCCTTAGCTTATGCAGTAAAGATGCTGCTGCCATCATGCAGCCTTGAAGCATATGTTGTTGAAGGAGTCACAGTTGCTGCTGCAACTGTGGGTCCATCCTTAGAACCGTCAGTGTAAATTGGTTTCTAATCTGCGAAAAAATCACGTAGTTCAAAAAATGCCTGTTGAAATATTAATTGGTCCGAATTTGATTTTTTATGAGTAGATAGAGAGAGGTTTACACAGGGCCTGACCAGCTGCAATGGCGGAGCGGCAAGCAGACCGTGCTCTGCTATTGTTGTTAGGTTAATATCAGAATCTTCAACATGTTGTTGAAGTCTGATACCGAGTGGTGGAATTGCTTTAGGTTTTAAGTTATGCAACTGCTGGTATTCTGGATTGAATACGCAGTTGTATGCAGGATTACAAGGGTTGGCTTTAAGTTTGGTTATATATTGAAGTGCTAGCTTGATGCGCCGATCTTCAAGAGATGGCTCATCAGCTTCAACGTAAAGGCTTTCAACAGGTGAAGTTCTGAAGGCCCCAAGACAAAGCCTGAGACCCTGGTGATGGATTGTATCTAGCATGTTGATATATTAGGGGCGGGCAGATCCATATATTATGGATCCATAATCAAGTTTGGAGCGGATCAGTGATTGATAGAGATGAAGAAGAGTTTCTTCATCTCCACTCCATTTATTATTTGAAACGACCTTTAAAAGGTCTATGCGGGATAAATGATAATTTGCTGTCAAAAGTGAGACCAAGAAACTTGGCCTCAGGAACGACTTTGATTGGAGATTTATCTAGAAATAGTTCTGGATCTTGGTGCATTTTGCGCATATTGCATAAATGCACACAAGATGTTTTAGCTTTGGAAAATTTGAAGCCATTTTCCAACGACCATTGATGGATTTTATTGAGGCAGAGTTGCAATTGGCGCTCGATTGATGGCATATTTTTGCCTCTGCAGGAAACTCCAAAATCGTCCACAAAAAGTGAACCATCTGTATGGTCATTTAAGACTTTAGCCAAGCTGTTGATTTTTATGCTAAATAATGTGACAGATAAAATGCTACCTTGTGGGACACCCATTTCTTGATCAAAGAAATCAGAAAGGGAAGAACCCACGCGCACTTTAAATTGATGGTCATGTAAAAAATTGGATATAAAATGAGGCATACGACCTCGCAAGCCAAATTCAAATAAATCTTTTAGGATGCCATGCTTCCATGTAGTGTCATAAACTTTTTCTAAGTCGAAAAGATAGAAACAGCATGTTGTTTGTTAATAAATGCATCACGAATAAATAATTCTAAACGGACAAGATGATCAGTGGTACTGCGTTGTTTGCGGAAACCACATTGAATATCAGTTAGTAATTTATTAGTTTCCAAGTACCAAACTAGACGATCATTGATCATCCGTTCCATAGTTTTATATACACAACTTGTTAAGGCTATAGGACGGTAGTTGGAAGGGTCTGTATGATCCTTCCCAGGTTTTGGGATAGGCACCATAGTAGCATTGTGCCAACAAGATGGAAAAACACCTGTTTCCCATATATGATTAAATACCTGAAGTAGAACCTCAAGGCAAGGTTCGGTAAATGTTTTAAAAGCTGATAATGGATTTCATCAGGGCCGGTTGCTGTATCATGAGCTTTAGAAAGTGCAGTTTTGAGCTCTGACAAGGAGAAGTGTTCATTATAATCTTCTCCATTGTCAGATTTGAAAAATTTGGGTTGATAATGTTTGATTGATCAAATAACTATTGTGCATGTAAATGGGACGTGCAGTTTCTGTTTCTACGCATGCATAATGATGTTACTCGATTTTAATTGGAAACTAGTAATTATGATCTATTTGGCAATTGATCAACATAAACTCACGTGCAAAAAAAACGTCCCCATACAAAATACAAGATATTTATATCCACGGGCGATGAATACTACTGAAACATTAATATATTGTCTCTTCAGAACCTAGCAATACTAAATATGGATTTTCAAAGTATTATCTGCTCAGGTTTCTGAGAAACACAGGTTTTAAGAAATCGTCGTTTTGGAAACTCCTAAATTAGACGAGAAAGAAGCGTTTTTGGCTTGTTTTGTGACGACCTACACTAACCATTCACCAACTAATTTAAATCCACGAAGGTTATTTATATTGACGTCATCGTTTATTAATTAAATTTCTACTTTTTTATTCTTTATAGTTAAATACAAAACATTGTGGTCTTAAAACAACTTGAAAAAGCGATAAATATTTTATCATGATTATAGTGTGAAATAATGGTGAAAATGTAATTTTTTTGCGCACCCCAAGTATATTTGGAGCTCATATTTAAAAAACCGACCATGATGACTCCTATTTGTTATAATAGAAATTGATTAAGCATATGTGTTCATGTATATAGTGAAATATTAGCAATTACTTGGGTTTGTTTAAGTGGTAAGGAACCTCCTTAACTGAATTGAACTGATATTCCTTCCGATTTGAATGACGCATATCTGTCATTAATGTTGAATTGCCAATATTACTGTGTTAGGTTTAATGGCACTATGGATGTGTCTCTTTGTATTTCTATGCAATTGAATGTATTTATTTAAGGGGACATGGATTTAATATTTAATTATTGTTTAAGGTATATTTTCCATCAATTTACATAAGACTGTGTTATACCAAATAGTCATTACAATCTCCTCTTAGTTTTAGCAGCTACGAAATGAAATATGGATAGACAAAACCTTTATACAAATTCAAAGTCAGAGAAATACATAGTGAGCCCCGTGCACAATGAGGAGTAAACGTCACGCCACGTTGTTTGCAGAGTTTATGGAATCACCATTCAATGTACTCTACATGATCACTTGCGTCGTTCTAGTTTACATTGCTCATAAAACTGTGCTTGGATGAACATTATGCAATACCACATCTGACGTTATGCAAATTATTAATTAATAACTGGAAAAGGTGTCACAAATGCATACTAATGCATAATTCGTTTACATGTAAAATAAACAAAACCAAAATCCGTCTGTGTCTGTTCCCTGAATTTCTTGTGCTCCATTTTGGGTGTAAAAAAATAAATCCAACAAAGTAAGAGTACGTCAATGCTACATGAAAACAATATACAACAAATCATCAGTTATGTTGATCAATAATAATAAGTACTTTTTCATTTATTTACATAACATGTATTATGATAATGCAATAAAATAAGACTAACAGAACAATAATGCTTTATAGTGAACAACTAGCTAAAGGCGTGGCGAGGTATATAGTATTCGGCTGCGTCCGTACGTTTGTATGTACGTCCGTACTTCGGTAGGAATTGGAATAACTCAAATACTATTCACTGGATCCTTTTCATATTTTGCAGTTCATCATAGGGAGAGTAATGTTCCTACATAGTTTTGTGACCTTGACCTCCATTTCAAGGTCCCAACTAGACTTTGTCATGTTACTCTTGTCAGCGGCATATCTCAAGAACCATTCACTGGATTCTCTTCATATCTTACACATAGCTTCTCCAAGGACAGACGAAGGATTAGATTCTCAAGGTCACAACATATAAAGCTTGTCATCGGAATATCTCAAGAACCAATCATCGAAATTCCATCATATCTTACACAAAGTACCTCCTGGGGAAGACAAAGGGCTGATTAGAGATTGGTGACCTTGACGTTATTCTCGTCAGCTGACAGGGCGGACGAAGCGTTTCGAAACGACAGGACAACCTTAGGCATTCTTAGTCGTTTTCAGGGATTGTCTGCTGAGTTTGTCTGTACTAGTGATTGTTGGTTAGGCGTCGCCTGCTGACGATGTCGTCTGGTTGCATGCGCATGCGTGCGTGCCTCACAGGACTGGCCATGTGTTAGTGACTTTGACTTACTCTCCCGCGTCGGTAAGCAATTTTGACATTGTATTGTCAGAGATGCCTTCGCCCTAATCTGGGTTTTGCGGACGGTGCGGGGTAAGAAAGTCATCCTTGTATGACCCTCACGCCAACTGTGGCCTCTGCTGCACAGCGTGTGCGGAGGATGACCGTTGTGCTGAGTGCGGACTTAGTCATTGATGAGGATACGATGGAGTTTGACTCCTCCCATACGTGTCTCCAGTGCCTGATCCGGGGGCGTGGAGCCTTGTCCGCTTTCGTTAGAGTGGGAAGGGATGGATGTTTATGCTTTTCCCCCCACATTATTTAGCGACTCATTCACTGAAAAACAATGCACCATACAAAATTTATGAAAATGTGAAGGATAATGTGAAGGTACTGAATTGTTATAAAAAATAAATATTGTCCTACAAGAGAAACTAGACTTCACACTTTGAAATTGATTGATTGTAAACGGCATTAATTGATACTAAGTTGACATTCACACACCAAAACAACTTTTATCATGTATGATAAGAAGCTAGTCAGACATTAAAGGTACATCCATTATGTTGTTGGGGGTCACATATTGGAAACGTTATAAATGGTGTCACTTCATCGAGAAGTACCGACTGTTGCCGAAAACTATCATTTTGATGATAGAAGACTTAGCATATTGACGATATGAAGGTAAAAGTAGTGATTTCTGATCGAAAACCGGACAATGCACAGCGTGTGACGTAATTTTGGAATGTTATTTATAACAGACAAAAAGATAATTTTGAGTTGATAATGTTTAATAGGTCACATAACTACTGTGCATGTAAATGGGATGTGCAGTTTCGGTTTCCGCACATGCATACTGATGTTACTCAATTTTGATTGGAAACTAGGAATTATGATATATTTGGCGATTGGGGATAAATATGCAAGCTGAGTGAGTTTATTTGTATTGTAGACATCACATGTGGTGAGTTGGAACGTATAAAAGCCAAATAAAATTTTATGAAACACAATGGATGCACCTTTAAACTTCCAGTCCATTTTTTACGATATTTGAGAAAATGCCTATAACGATATGCTCTCTGAACACATTTAAGAATATTTGAGTTAAATTTGTTTATCAAACACTTATTCTCGCTTCAGACAAGCCAAAACCGTAAGTTGTGACCGTATGTGTACATAAAGACAAGTTTATTGAAATTGACAGTTCCATGATATTGTGAGCTTGAAGGTGCATACAGCTTGTAACGAGTGACTTCTGTTAAAAAGTCTGTTAGTAAAGTGTAATCACTTCACTTGAAAGAATGACACTGATCTCAATACAGCAGCATCTATTGACTTTCATTTAATTTCATAATGGAAGTGGGATTTTGACACCACAGTACCAAATTATTGTTACAGCGTTTGTCCAAAAGATAGTGAACCGTTATTTGAGTGACCTTCCGTTTCAACAATACGAAATAATTGTTCTACCAAAAAACCTGAACCGTTTTCCTGACATATGGTCTTCTTTCAAATCAGAACGATTTTACTTTTTAAAAGATTGGGTGATGCTTATTTCCAAATGTGTATATGCACATGTATATAAGCTTGTACATGTCCCTGCAATAAAGACGTAAACATATCATCGTGAGTGTCAGCGCCACAGGCATACACAAAGTATTTTTTGCAAGCCTGATCTGGAATGTTATTCATTTTGATGCTATTCCAAACTGTAGTAAGAGGCTGATACTTATAGGAACAGTAGGATTCAAAAGAGCGATTGACCAATCATCATTCAGTATTTTGTACTAACCAGCATGCAACAGTGGAGCAATTTGTTCAACAATAAACATCGTCTACTTTGACAAAACTTTGAAAAACATGATAGCTCATTACATGCATAAACGCGAAACAATACAAGGGAGTGAACATGTAAGTCACATTATTAACAAAACCAAAACAAACAAGAAATGTCTCATCAAATCAAACAAAGCTCTGAATATCAATAATTGGTATTTTGATAAATTCATTATTCACCAAAAAAGAGGAATCAGTTCTAATATGACTATGCTATTATAAAACGAGGAAGGCACACTGACATCCTTTCCCCAAATAGACTTCGTCTTATGTTTGAATGAGTGTCACACGTTATCACGGGTAGAAAAGAATGATATTTATGTCAAACAGAGGGTTAACAATGCAACTAGGCATCCTTGAATCCATGCTACTTTGTTTCACTCCCCTCGTTTACAAACAGTACCCTCGAGATTTTTCCATTTTCTCGTTTCGCACTAAATATAATGACTAATCAGAGTAAACTTAGTTTCTTGTCTATGAAGGAGAAAAGGTTCTATGGATAGTCAACCTCTTTATTGTATAGATGTGACATTTCGGTTCAGCTACTAACACCGTTATCAAGTGATCACTTGCTTGATAACGGTGCTATAGTATTTGCATCCTCCCTCATCGAATCAGCTTTTAGAATGCCTGTCAAGGAAATTACTTGTCTATAGATACAACAAGCTTAATTAAGCACTTTTTATACCCCCGCCTTACAACGTAAGCGGGGGTATATAGCGTTCATTATGTCTGTCCGTCACAAAACTTTGTGCAGAGCATATTCTCAAACTATAGATGCTAGCTTCACTAAACTTGCTAAACATGTTGCCCATGATCTCTAGTTGTGCCTTTTGAGGGTTAGATCAATTTCTGAATTTTATTTTGTGTTTTCCATCGAAACATGACCAAACATTGACTCTGTAAGGAAGTCATTTTGTGCGGTGCATATCTCCCAAAATAAGCATGCTAGCTTCACCAAATTTGCTACATTTGTTAGCAATGATGGGTTAAATCGAGTTTTGAGTGTTATTTTTTGCGGTTTCCATGGACACATGACCAAACAGTGACTCAATAAGGAAGTCATTTTGTGTGGAACTGATTTCCTAAACTATACATTCTAGCTACACCAAACTTCATACAAATGTCACCATGATGCCCAAATGTGCCTTTTGAGGGTTAGACCTGCATGTATTTCTGAATTTTATTTTTGACTGTTTCCATGGTTTAACAGTTTTCTCTGGAATTGTACATTCGCTATTCATTCAACTTTACACACAGGTTAATCATTCCCATAGTTGTGCCTTTCCTATTTTCAGTTATGTCAAACTATATTTGGAAGCGGGGGTATGTGAGCTGTGCTCGCTTCTACACTTGTCTTTTATGTAAGCGTGTCAACTTGGAAACATGAACAATAATACATACTAGCCGTTACTTTTCACTTCATTCTAATACATTATTTGTCTATTTGTCTTATTTTATTTCATTATCACAATAAATTAAAGTAAATAAATCTAAGAGCAGTTGTTATTATTGCTTAACACAATGATCATTGGTTGTATATTGTTATCATAAAACCGTGATTTACCCTTTACTTGTTTGATTAATTTGATTACAACCACAATATAGCACAGAAACTTAAGGGAACAGACACAGACAGACGCTGATTATGAATATTTTGTACGTATACCAGATACTTTATGAGAGGTCTTGGTTACATGAACGAAATATTAATTAAATCGCATTTATGACACCTGTTTCCAGTTAATAATTAATAATTTGTAAAATATCAGATGTGTGATGTGATGTGATGTGTTTTAAAAATT
Organism: Gibbula magus; assembly: GCA_936450465.1. Lineage (NCBI taxonomy): Eukaryota > Metazoa > Mollusca > Gastropoda > Trochida > Trochidae > Gibbula > Gibbula magus. The sequence goes on from OW388306.1 coordinate 27,150,886, forward strand.
AAAACTTATTACCACAATGTGCTTGTAAATTAAATCGACCCATCTCATTTATAGTTTAACTTTATCGTCTTCTTAACCACATGTTTATAAGCAATATACTCTGTAGAGTACATGATGAATGATGGTTCCTTAAACACTGCAAACAACCTTTCCCTTCCTTTGTTCACTGATGTTATAAGTATACCATTTCAAAGCCGCCGGACGCAAACACTGCCCTCTCCTTTACCACCAATCACCATGGCTTCACATCCAATCAACTGCAATTCTTGTACCTACAATGAAGCCAATTGGCCTTCCTCCTTTAATCAATTTGTATTACCAATTGTATTATCCAATCACTACTTCAATAAAGTCCATTATACATTATTTTCATTATACAAGATAAGTAAACAATATTTGAAACGACACAAAGTTAATAGTAATAGTCACATTATTTGATGTAAGAAAAGGCAACTGAAACTCAGGTCAAATTACATGTCATTTATCTTTAATTAAGGTCATCATCAATGTCCCACACTAATGTTTAATTGAGATGAAACATAATCTTTGTAACTCTGTAAGTTTGTAACATTTAATTGAGAGTTTGTTTGACTCACCCGGTATCTACTCTAAGTTCACGTTCATCTTAATATAATACATTTTATGTTGATATGGATATTGATGTTTGGTAATAGATAAACTTTTATATTGAATGTGAAGCACAACTAGTCGATGACTACCTCTTCAATAAACCATGTGTTCACTTGACGATGATGAAATGTGTTAACACAAAATTACTGTCAGTATTTACTTTACGCTAGCCTGAAAATATATTTGAAAGTTAACAAAAAAATATATATTATTATATATTATCATTATTATATAATTAAAAGGCGAAAAGCAATAAACAGGCATTTTATTGTGTTATATAATACCTTAGTTCATTACCTGTGACAACTGGTAAGCATAAATAAAGCCATTTATTACCTGTCAGTAGAATCGCGTCATGGTTAATGGATAATTTACTGTATTGAGTTATCCAATGAAATTGGACGGGTAAAGTAGAACACCAATGAAATCAATTTGAGCTTAAAACCGACATAATCATTTGAGCAAGTTCTCACAGTTGCAGCTCGACCTTCGAGCTGACCACACCTCTCTCCAGCGTTCACGAGCTCCAGTGGACCGCCTACAGCTCCCCTAAGGAAAGGTATTTACTCTCTCTTTAAACATAGGTAAGGTATTCCCTAAACCTACATCAACATTGTAACGTATGTTTACGACATCCACACTGGTGTAACGCTTTATGGCATTAACGACATTAAACCCACTTACGTCACCACGCTGTGTTATGTTACAAACATGTCTAAATCATCACTAAACCACGCACCCAGGCCTACGTTTTCTGCCAAACTGAACAAGCCCAACGCCTAGCCTAAACCATTCCGCCCGCACCTTACCAAATCCCGCCGGTTTCCTCCCAGCCCCACTTCAAATTCACACAAACTCTAAACAGGACAAACACAAACCCTATGAACAATTATACCGCATTTACAACTAGCGTCGCAAAAATCTACAAAATGGCCTCCAAGGTCAACCTCATCAACATGCACTTGAGCGTTGTTCACACCTTCGTTAAAACAATCAATGACTGCTATCTAAATAAATTCATTAAATCGACATTTAACTTCATAATGAGGAACAAATTAATGTTTCTACTAAGCTCCATTGCCTTTATATCTTCCTAGACAAAATTATGCACTTTCTGCAATGGAATGCCAATGACATTTTGGCTCAGGGCCACACACCTCCCACACACAAAACAACTAAAAGACCAAGTCACACCCATAAACCAAACAAAACAACACCACTGGCAAACCTTCTGTGAGGAGCTGTATTCGAGAACCATTTCCAAAAACTCCAAGTCATACATGGCAGAAAACGCAAAAGCAAAATCCCCCAAATAATACAACACACATAATCTAAAGCCAAAGCAAACACGATTACATCACACTTTGCAGATGCAAGTGGCAACAAAAACATCGCATTGGCATTCCAACAACACAAGCAAGGATCGCAAAACATTCCAAAACAACCAACGAACAACCACATCATCAACAAACTTTCCACATGGGCGAGCTTCTATTTGTATTAAAATATTACAACAAATCAAACATACTACTCAAACTCTACAACCTCATTAGGCAAGTAGGAAAGCTCCCCTCCACATGGAAGGAAGCTTTGATTATATCTATTCCTAAACCAAATAAGCCCCATGGTGATCCAAATTCTTATATGCCTATATCATAAACTTCACATGTGCGAAAGGTAATGGAGGTAATAGTAAAGAATCGTCTCTAAAATCATCTTAAACTTAATCCTCTTAATCACGACCAGAGTAGCTCTTCTCTAAATAATCTTGCTCGCTTGAACAAGAAATTAAAACAGGGCAATTGTATAAACATTACACTCTGGCTATCTTCCTGGATTCTCTAAAGCTTTCGACATGAATTGGCACAATGGGCTTTTCCACAAATTAATCAAAAAGGGCCTATCAGGCAACATAAAACACAAAAGGCAAATAACTATCGGGGTTGACAACCGATAACTTCCTCTTGGAAAACGGAACCCCACAAGGCAGCATATAATTAGGCCACATTATTCAACATAATGTGTGGAAAAGGCCGAAACACAACATCAGCTCCAATCAAAGACAAGACAGGGAAGGTACTCACAACCGAGATTGAGCAAGCCGAGAGATGGGTACAACATTTTGAAGAGGTACTCAACAGACCAGAGCCTGAAAACCCATTAGAGCTACAACCTCATTGCGAACCTGACGTCAACATCAGCATAGAACCACCCACAATGAAAGAAGTTGAGACAGCCACCAGAGCCATGAAGAACAGGAAATCCCCAGGCATTGACTCACTCCAAGCAGAGCTGATAAAAACTGACCTACCAACAGCCACAAGAGTCTTCACTAACCTCTTTAAGAAGATTTGGGAGAACCAGGTCATACCACCCGACTGGAACAAAGGGCTAATCGTCAAGATACCAAAAAAGGGAGATCTCAGCAAAACTGACAACTGGCGAGGAATAACACTATTGTCGATCCCCAGCAAAGTATTCTGCAGAATTCTTCTCAAGAGGATTGATGGGGAAATTGACAAGAGGCTCAATCACCCCAATCACCATCAAAGAAGGAGAACTGAAATTTGTCAAAGACTTCACGTATCTCGGCAGCGTCATTAGCAACGACAACGGAGCCCACAAAGACATCAAGGCCCGGTTGAGCAAGGCAAGAGGTGCTTTCAGCAGACTCCGCCCCATCTGGAAGAGCAAGAACTACAGCCTCAAGACCAAGCTGAAACTGTACACCAGCAACGTCAAGTCTGTACTCCTGTATGGTTCAGAGTGCTGGAGAGTCATACAGTCCGACATGAACAAGATCGATGCCTTCCACAACACATGCTTACGGAAGATCTGCAACATCTACTGGCCGAACAAGATATCCAACACCGACCTCTACAAGAAGACAGGAGCCGACTCAATATCAATGGAGATAAAGGCAAGGAGGTACAGGTGGCTTGGACATGTCTTCAGGATGACCCCAGACTCATTCCCAAGAACAGTCTCATGTGGACACCACCTGGACGGAGGAAACGAGGAAGGCCAAGAACAACATGGAGGAGAACAGTAACATCGGATTTTCAACAAGCAAAAATAACACTTGCAGAGGCACAAGCACTTGCACAAGACAGGAGCAAATGGAGGAAATTTGTTGCAGCCTTATGTTCCAGCAGGAATGAAGAGGATTAAGTAAGTAATTCAACATAATGGTAGGTGATCTTTTTTAAGGTACCTCCACTTAAGTTAGCGCATCAAATTTGCAGAAGAAGGTGCCTTTTGGGTCCGTTGTAATAACCTTAAAACAGCTGCTAAACTAGAAAGTGTTTTTACCCGTTTCTCCCCCTATCTATCTCCTACTATCATAAAGCACCATTAATGTTCTCTGTATAATTCAACTTGAATAAATAACCTATCAACTCCACAATTGTAGCAAACAAAATCTACACGATATGGAGAGACAGTATACCAAGTTTGGTGATGATTGGTCACATAGTTTTAGAGATCTGCTCTGGAAACGAAATGGGAACGCCAACGCCAACGCCAACGCCAACGCCAACGCCAACGCCGACGCCGACGGGAACTCAGCTAAAACCAATATGTCTCCTGACCCTTCGGGGGGAGACATGATTACTCCAATCCGCATAAAACAAGGTCGACTTATGGGGTAATATCCAAGCACAAAACAATGCGCCCAAAACAATTTCTTAAAAATAACAAAAACAAAATCCACTTACAAAATCAAACCCAATTTCTAGGCCTCATCATTAACAAACACCCGCTTGGGGAGCCCATGCAGGCCCGTAGCAACAAGGGGGGGGGGGGGGGGGGGGGGGGGGGTCCTAGCCCACCTCAACAAATTTTATGGAGAAACCTTTTTTTTTGCTCTCTATTCCAAAGTGTTTTTCAACCTGAAAGACATTGCAAATAACTTCGTGAGAGAAAATTCTGATGATATATGTAAAATATTCATGTAAGTTATAAGTATCATGTCTGACGTATCTAAATTGACATTGACAATAAGCACAACTGGCTCTATATACTTTGTAAGAAGTGAAGATATGATTTTTAATTTTGGAAAATTCTGATAGTACAAGTGGATGTTTGAGTATAATAATAACACATACTGAGCTGAGCTTACAAATTACAAATTCTTGGCATCTTTCTTCGCATACACAATCTTATCAAACAGGCAAACCTAAACACCATCACACTCCCCACTAAACCCACCATGCAACACTTCATATTGCAGCTATCCATCCCACGCATCAACTTACATCTCAGAAAACTCATCAACAAACAAAAACAAACAAAATCCACTACAAGCCAAAAACACAACGCTACAATGCATGCACGAAACTGGCGAGATTGCTGCTACATATACACCGACGGATAGAAAGATCCGGAGGCATGCAAAATAAGCTTGGGGGTTCACCTGCATCAAACTCTGCAAGCCACACAGGCACACCGATTTTCAAATAACCAGTTCGTCTTTACTCATGGCCATTTTGGTAGCCCTTATACAGCCTATCCTACAAAATCATAACAAAACACTTATACTTTCTGACTCACATAGGGATCTTAAGGCACTCAAACATAGATCCACAAAAAACGTGTAGGTATCATATCACAAATTCACCACACAATACAACAAGTCAACCTACAGGGCAAATCCGTAAAACGTCACTGGGTACCTGCCCACGTCGGCGTCTTCGGCAATGAAGGAGACGGCCAAGCAGCAAAACAGACATTAAACACAACTACACACAACACTCCTACAACAAAACATTAACCCCGATAACATACAACAACTACTTAAACCCACAAACAATTCAACAATGTTCACCGCACTCGGCACTTACATCAAGGAATCGGGCCTTCTGGCCCGTATCTAACAAACTTACAATGCTAAACAAAAACTTAAAAGACACACCCTCTTCTTTCTCTTCCTCTTAACTTAGCTTAATTCATTCCAAATTTCAAAATTAAAAATTCTTCATCCCTTTCTTTTTTTGCTTGGCCTCAAAATGTCCCCCCTTTTTTAAAAACATTTTTGCACTTTATTAAAGGTTAACACACACTTTTTTTTATGATAATTACTATGTCTTATTTTGTTCCATCCTTTGTTTTCTAGTAAGAAGCTGAAATATATGAATGAACCCATTTTCCAAGCTTGTTTTTCATCGTTACACATTCTTGTGATTATTCAGGTACTGACATTCGTTGAATTATCTTTTTCTGTAGTTATTATACAATGGGCAGCTTACTATAAAATAATTTTCACTCTCTATGATAATATTATTGGATGCTTTACAGTATTCACAAAACGTTCCTCTTCTGGTGTATTATCCCATCTTCCTGTTTTGATTATCAAATTATTGTTTCAACGTCAAAATTTAGATACATGAATATATTTCTTCAAATTATGATTCTTGACATTCAACAAATATTTTTCAGGTTACAATAAAAAATTCAGTTGACAGTAAAATGCAAGCTTGTGATTATTGCTGATGTTTGACTGCCAATTCTGTAACTGTATGTCTTTAAGTCGTTGGGTGAATATGGATAAAAACGTCTGAACACACCCTTCTCCTTGTGAAATCCAAACGTGACTAAATCCTCCAAGGAAGATAATAAATAACTTATGTTTCCAGCCCAGGTCTTCCTTCCAGCGTTATCGAGGGACATAAACATGTCAGAACACTGTTTTGGGTGTCTGTCATCTGGCATATGCAGTAATTTAAACCAAACTTTAAGCATCGTTTTATATAAATTACTGCTAAAGGACAGCGTCCAAGTTCACCTAACACAGCTGCGTTAGCTGCATCCCACTCCCAAAATCTGTTTGCAAAATTGATGATGTATTCTCTCGATAGGTTCCTCATACTGAAAACCTCAGATCTCCGATCCATATGTCAATACTGGTGTGATGATTCTGCCAAATAAGATTATAGATGTCGTAATATTGATCTTAAATTTTCGTATGAACTTTATCATTCCAAAAGTAGCTTTTCTTGCTTGCTGTGAAAGATGTGAATGATATGAACTCCATGTAAGTTTACTTGTGATGAATACTCAAGATATTTGTATTTCAGAACTATTTGCAACTGAAAACCATTGTAATACCATCTCTCGGTTATCTTGACAATTCCTCCTCTTCTAAATACCATTACTTTCATGTTATCTTTGTTTACTGTCATTCCGAAAAAAATTCGCTAAGAAGGTCAATCTGTTGTTCTAATCTGTACACAGAGTCAGCTGCATTAACGATGTCGTCTGCGAAAAGTAATGTTGTTAGATTCATCAAAATGTCATTGACATTTAGAAATAAAGCGAATAATGTTGGACTAACAATACACCCTTGTCTTTTTACAACTGAACAGAACTGAAATAAAAAATGTTGTTTATTGTTGAATATCCACTTCTGTAACTTGATTGTTCCTCATAAAATTTACTGTTTAGTTCAGCCTACTTCGTAATCTTCTTATTTAGTATATAGAGAATACTACACGAGGTCTCATTAGATACGAATTATACGAAACGAGTGTCCTTCCGAGACCGAGTGTAGTTTTTTATTTTATTTTTTTTTATTATTTATTATTATACACGGATTCGTCACATCATTACCTTGGATAAGGGAAACAGTTCTCCGTAACCGAAACTGGTTTCAATAACCGAGTGCGTAATAATTGATGTAAACTGCGACTCGGTGTCGAGGCTGTTGGTCTAGCTACTAGCGACAACTGACGTTGGTTTTTTTGTGACGGAATGTCATTAGATATTACCATTTCAGAGTTTTATATACAATCTACTGAAAGAATGAAGCAACAATGCCAAGGTTGGATGAACAGCAACAACCGATGCATTATCACTATACAATCGTGGCCTACGGTACTGTAGAGAGAGAAGGATTCGCAATCGGCATGATGTCAACATCGAAGGGTAAGGTCAACGCAGAGTATATATGTTTGACTTTGCCTAGTGTCATTGCAAGTACCATTGCAAGCTGTTCATTCCATTCTTGGTGATAATTAGGCTAAATGATGTTTGCATTTGACATTCGCCGCATTTGAAACCTTTTGACACCGACAATAAATGTGAGATGTGTCCGGAATCCACAAAACCCTTGAACTGTAAATACGGTGCGTTTGCCAATAGTTAACAGCTATTCGCAATATCAATGATGCATACTGGACAAATGTGCAACTTTCTAAAAGCATTGACAAAGTAATGAAAATGAAATGGTACGTGTCTGTTTTTAATTCAAAAGTAGTTCCGTTTTAATTTGACCCTAACTGAGAGGTCATTGGTTATCCAATCAGATCGTTGGAATGCGGGTCACGTTACGACACAGATCAACGTGATACGACACACGTGTGAAGTACGAGATAAGAATGTCACTAGTTGTACATTCACCACGTGTGTAATAAATTTCTAAAACGTTTTCCCAGCACGTTTAATAAACAAATTCCTGGATAGTTGTTAGGCTCCGCAGGGTCAGCACGTTTGTGTAATGGGTGTATTATTCCGTCACTCCAAACTTGTTGAAACTGTCCCGAGTTCAATACCTTATTGTATATAGCTAAAAAAAAGGGCATAATATAATTAATATAACTTTTGATTATTGCAATGACAATATCATCTGGTCCAGGTGCCTTTTGATTTCTGAACTAGTGAAGCGCTTCAGGAACATCAGACTCAGCTATAAGACTGTCCAATTCATCAGAATAGTCGACATAATCTTCTAAATTCTCAAGGCTTATTTAACATATTTTGAAAACTCCTCATGGATATGTTGCTGACTATCAAGAGTACATTCATCTGTCGTAATAGTTGGCGCACTTGTGGATGTTTTGGTTAATCCTCTTTTTTTCTTCCACATGTCTTTGACAGAGTTAACATTATCACATACATCGGCTATTATGTTAGCTTCACAGTGCTTTGTTTTCATTCGACATATACTTTTAAACTTGTTTTTGGCTTTGCGATAAGCATGGAGATCGTCACTCATGTCAGTTGTTCTATAAATGTCCAGAAGTGTGTACTTTTCAGATTTTAATGTCTCACATTCAGTGTCCCACCAAAATGGTTGTTTTAATACAAACGTGAATTCCTTCCTTCCGAAACATTTTCCCCAATGGTGGAGAACTTCAATGAGAATGTCAAGTACTTCTCCGACACTAATTTTCAAAATATGAACTATACCTGATAACTTTCTACCAATACCATTGTTGTTGAGTGAACCCATGAATGTACACATATGTTCAGGTTTCCACTTTAGTCTGTTCCATTTCAGGTTATGGTTGCGGTTAACATTCTTCTCAAGGTTTGACACATTTAAAATACATGAAAAAGGGAAATGATCTGTGTAATCTCCATTATTGTTATACATTATGCATCCAACACTGGTGTTGACATGTGTATGTACAAAAGATATTGGAAACAACTTGCTCATCTTACATTATTTGAGATTTTACAAGTGTTTCAAGACGTATCTAGGTTTCAGTCGTGTTTGTCCCTCACATATCGTAGACTTACTTATCTTGAATTTGGTATGGTGATGTTTCTTTTGCGGTTGAGTGTACTGTTCAGTGATTGTCTCATTCATTAAGGTTGTCAAGTTTTGAACTCATCCTCAAAGGCGCATTAATTATTTTCCCAGAACTCAATCCATGACATGAATTCTCCAATTCGAAATGATCTATACACCAGACAAAGTTATTTCTCATTGATTGATGGAAATCCATAAAATACACCATGGGCGTGTTCTGGATGGTTCTAGGCTGTTTTCTATTGGTCAGTCTCTCCATACTTCCTACGCTCTGGTTGGTTCTCGTCATAAGAGTGTAATTGGATTGAGTGCAGGCATTGCTAACCATACACCACTCGAATGGAGAGGTTGAGACTGTCTACAAGACGAAACAGCTCTATCACCAGTTGCAGAATGGAGTCTGCTCTGGTCGACTCCTGCTTGTTGATCACCAAAGCTGCTGTCGATCTGTCTGTTTGGACAAGCAGGACTTCCCCCTCTCAGGCGTGACCAGTGAGTGGTCACTAGTCGATTGGCGTCCAGCTCTAAGGTGTTGATGAGGTGCTCCGCTTTCGATGGAGACCACACGCCTGACGTTTGTTATCCAGTCCAGGTGAGCTTACGACCCTTGGGTGGAGGCGTCCGCGGATAGATGGGAGGTGGCCGGAAGGGGCAGGAGAGGCACTCCCGAGAAGACATTGTCCACCGCCCTCCACCATGGTGGATGATGTCCTCCCGTAGCGCGAATACGTGGCGACACGTTTTCTCCCTCACATGGGCGTTGGGAAATACCAGAAGGGGCCCTTCGGGTGAAGTCCTGTGCCATGGTCAGAAGCCCCAACAGCTGTTGCCACATGCGAAGCTCTTTACAAAAGGTCTGCGCCTCTCCCCATCCTTTCCCGCTTTACTAGGGCCTTGTACTGGATGGTGTCCAGGTGCATGCCTAGGGAGGTGAGTGACATTGCTATTTTCAAGTCTGACTTGTCTAGATTGATCAGCCAACTCAGGTGTCTGAATAACCCAATCACAAAGTCCCATTGGGTTTAGAGAACAGACGGGAAGTGATGATGTCCGAACCAGTCGTCAATGTACATCGCGAATTGCACGTCATGACGGTGCAAGAACAGGACTATGGGCTGAGTCGCTTGAGTGAACAGCCATGGAGCCGATGATATCCCGAACGGAAATCGTTCCAATGGAAGGGGCGTCCAGACAGGATGAAACGGAGGAACCTGTGACAGAGATGATGGGGATGTGCAGCTACGCATATTGATGGGAGGGGGGGGGGGGGATTAAAAGACTCATGGATACGGAACCCCGCTGTGACCTTGTCCAGGTCACCTAATCCTTCGTCTGTCCTTGGAGAAGCTATGTGTAAAATATGAAGAGAATCCAGTGAATGGTTCTTGAGATATTCCGCTGACAAGAGTAACGTGACAAAGTCTAGTTGGGACCTTGAAATAAAGGTCAAGGTTACAAAACAATGTAGGAACATTACTCTCCCTATATGAACTGCAAAATATGAAAAGGATCCAGTGAATAGTATTTAAGTTATTCCAATTTGTATGGAGCGTACGAACGTACATACATACGTACGGACACAGTCAAATACTATATGCCCCACCCCGCTTTTAGCTAGTTGTTCACTATAAAGCATTATTGTTCTGTTACTCTTATTTTATTGCATTATCATAATACATGTTATGTAAATACATGAAAAAGTAATTATTATTATTGATCAACATAACTGATGATTTGTTGTATATTGTTTTCATGTAGCATTGACGTACTCTTACTTTGTTGGATTTATTTTTTTACACCCAAAATGAAGCACAAGAAATTCAGGGAATAGACACCAACGGATTTTGGTTTTGTTTAATGTGTATGTAAACGAATTATGCATTAGCTTGGATTTGTGACACCTGTTTTCAGTTATTAATTAATAATTTGTATAACGTCAGATGTGGTATTGCATAATGTTCATCCAAGCACAGTTTTATGAGCAATGTAAACTAGAACGACGCAAGTGATCATGTAGAGTACATTGAATGGTGATTCCATAAACTCTGCAAACAACGTGGCGTGACGTTTACTCATCATTGTGCACGGGGCTAACTATGTATTTCTCTGAATTTGTATAAAGGTTTTGTCTATCCATATTTCCTTTCGTAGCTGCCAAAACTAAGAGGAGATTGTAATGACTATTTGGTATAACACAATCTTATGCAAATTGATGGACACGATACCTTAAACCATAATTAAATATAAATTCCATGTCCCTTTAAATAAATACATTCAATTGCATAGAAATACAAAGAGACACATCCATTGTGTCATTAAACCTAACACAGCAATATTGGTAATTCAATATTAAATAGAGGATATCTGTCTTTCCTTGACAAATACCATGTTTATCTCATTGAGTGAGGTAGAAAAGTAGATATTAGAAATATATTAACTTTTTTACCTCACGAGATGAGATAAACATGGTATTTGTCAAGGAAAAACAGATATTCTATTTATAATATCATTATTTCTGTGTTTTACCTTGAGTTGGAGTGATTTCAACAGCAAACGTAAAGCCTTCACAAGCTGACAATATGACGTCATAACATTGTCCCGGTGACGTCACGCGAGTGGTGATAAAGTTTATCGTCACTCAGTAGAGTGGTGATAAATGTTATCACCACTGTAGCTTGATAGAGGGTTTATTTCACTGATAGAACCGAGTATCTCACTCCAAGTTATGTAATAATGACAGATATTCGTCATTCAAATCGGAAGGAATATTAGTTCAATTCAGTTAAGGATGTTCCTTACCATTTAAAACAATCCCAAGTTATTGCTAATATTTCACTATATGCATGAAAACATATGCTAAATCAATTTCTATTATAACAAATAGGAGTCATCATGCTCGTTTTTTAAATATGAGCTCCAAATGTACTTGGGGTGCGCAAAAAAAAAAACATTTTCACCACCATTTCCCACTATAATCATGATAAAATATTATGTTGCTACTTTTAGTTTTTGTTTATGACAGATGCGTTTGTTTTTCTTATTCAGGTCTGTTTGAGGAGCTTTGAGATGAGACTTAACTATTTCAGGAGAAAAACTAGCTTGGTGACAAAGGTTTTTCAGGATGTAATTGGTGGGTCATCAAAAGTTGATGGATGTGACTTACTATAGAATCAGCAATAGCGTTATATACATCAACATCAGACCCTTGTAGATTCAGTAGTGTGGGTGAATTTTCACACATTGGCGTCCTGTAACATCAAATACCATTTTTGCTTCTTGTTTTTTTTAGGACAACAGCTTTAATTTTCTTGCAGTACACAATGCATTAAGGATCATATCAAACATGATGTTGTTAAAGTCTCTGTACAGTGGAACATGATATGTAGATATCAAGGGACTCGTCAAAATGATTTATCTATCAGTTAGTTCACTTATCAAAACTTATGAAAACCTGCAGATGATAACCATTTACCCTGTACTGTACATATATATATATATATATATATATATATATATATATATATATATATATATATATATATATATATATATATATGTTTACAGCAGAATGTAAGACAACAGTTGCATGTAATGGCATATGATTTATTACATAAACTTTGATAGTTTTATTTGTACATGTAGGTGATAAAATTTATTATCGCATTCTATCATATATTGCATTGCATTCATTGTATGCCACAGTCAAATGCTACTGATTTCAGCTTTTGTTACTTGTCACGTGACCGTAGTGCTGGCCTGATTCAAGTCATTGAGCAATGGATGAAGTAAAGGATTCAGTTGATTCAGTAAGGGAAACGATGAAACAAACAAAGGAAACGTTGGATCCAGTAAAGGATGCAGTTGATCTACTTAATGGAACGGTTGAGAAAATAAAGGAAACGTTGGATCCAGTAAAGGAAAAGGCTGACGAAATCAAAAGCAAACCACATAATAAGGATGATACAACACTGAAGAGAAACTTGAAGATTGGCTTTACATTTCTCTTGTCTGTGTATGATGTGAGTATAATTTTGGACATTGTCAGGGTCAAAGATATTCAAGAACTTACCAAGGCGATTGTTTTGGGGAAGCTATAAGTAAACTGGATATAATTTAAAATACACATTGCAATCACATGCAGCTGGTCATTATAGATAGCTAGATAGTAATGAATTATCCATTTTCCAACATATTAGTACTATTAGGATTAGGATATCTGTACTAACATAGTTCATCTGCAATTGATGTAAGTGAATGAAACTGCTTCGTCGATTGGACCTACTGACCAATTAAAAAGGCAACCCGAATTTATTTGTTATTCATCATATGAATGATAAATAGCCAATTTATTTGCTATTCCTTTTTCATATTGTTGATATATAATTATAACAGACCATTACAACACGCTTTAATTCCATATAAAGAATCCAGTTTGCTGCCATGACATCATTTGATCGTAGTCCTGTTCACTGTAGACTGTTCATACAACATAACACTTTTGACTGGTTGTTTTTATGGTTTTCCGTTATGGACTGGTTAATTCGGTCAATACCAAATCATTTTGTAACCATTTTAGTCCTATATCAGGTTTCAAGATGGCGGACAGTGTAGGTAGGTAGATATAAATACGTAGGTGTATATTTAGGGTCTGGCGCATGTGTGCACGACCGAACTTATGACAGGTATCTAATTATCTTAAAGTTATTATCTTAGCAAAATATCTTTATGGTCATTTCAAAAGCAGCCTATGACAAAGTCAGAAATCACTACCTATAAGGTTACGAGAGCTTCGGAAATATACATACAGGCAAAGTCATAAATCATTGGTTGATATAATCAATGAAATAAACATAACATGTGACTTTCTTCCAGGGTATAGTTGAAAGCTCGTATGGTCCTTCTGTAGCGGACTACCAGTGTATCTACAAAGCGAGTCAACAACAGACAAGTCTCTTTTATCCAATCTTCCTCACTCTGAAGACAGTGGGAATAGTGGCTTTTCCGCTGTTCCGAAATCGAGTGGACCCCTACACGATTGGCGTGGTATGCATGGTCTTGGGCTGCCTCCTATTGGTCAGTCTCCCTCTACTTCCTACGCTCTGGTTGGCTCTCGTCATAACGGGTGTAATTGGATTGAGTGCAGGCATTGCTAGTCATGGTAAGATCACACAGACACTATACCAATATGAAGGTAATATATCATGTACATGGCATTACTCATTTGACCACTCGCTGTTGATAATCAGAGTTTTCTTATACACAGAATCACATTACAAAAATCTTTCGTGACGTTTTGGCCATTATTTATAGATAGATAATTAGACCCTGCTGTCTTCTGATATCTAATAGGTCCTTGAGAGGCATTTTATAAGTTGTAGAGATGACGGAAAACCAAGATATATGGATAGTCAACTTCGTTATTGCAATGAATGCAACGTTTCGGTGTAGATACCAACGCTGTTTGCAAGTGATACATGGATATGGCAAGAGGAGAATATATATAGTTGCAGTGAGTATATACAATTAACAAGGGGGCGTACACTGGATACCTTATTAAATATTTAGGGAATAAGATGATTATATTGATGGGATTGATTGTGATAACAGATTAACATGGACATAACATGCCATGGTACCCTTTATATAGTTGATGTACATTAAGATGGTAATAAGTGATTATAGGAGAGTAGCTTAGTGACTATATGAGAGTGGTTTGATGTACAAAGTGATCATCAGAGATTGGCTTGTTATACAAAGTGATTGCTGTAATACATTTAGTTACATTAAACTGGGAATACTAATACAAAATCGTTTACACATTATGAAACAATCAAAGTTGATCCATAGATGTTACTGCATTCCATTTTCTATTAAAAGAATCCATGTTGATATTTTGGCACAGATATATCTTTAAATTTTATATACATCTTTCAATAGTGATTTAAATTTTGTAAGACTTGGTTTCAAACCTTTTAGGTTCATTACAAAGATACGCCGTTTGACTAGTAAAATCATGTGATTGAGTAAGTGGTTACTGTTGCAACAAAATAAAATATCTATAGTGGAGACTTCATATCTCGTATTAAATAATCCATTAACGAAGTAGTTAAATTCATTCCAAAACATTTTAATAGTTGGACATTCTATATATACATGATATATATTCTCTCTTACTGAACCACATGAATAACCTATTTTTCAAATTCATCTGGAATGATAAGATCGACAAGATAAAACGAATCAATTTAATGCGAAATTATGAAGAGGGGGGTTTGAGAATGGTTGATATCAAAACTTTCATCGATTCTCTCAAACTGTCAAATCTTAAGAGATATGCCAATAATTCAAACAGCTATAATTTAGCCGGTTTTCAACTGAAAGACATCTTTTTGTTAGGATCTAACATTGCCAAACAATACAAGATAGAAACCCGTTTTGGATAGATACACTTGATGCATGGATAAGATATGGTAAGGGCTTTGAATGTAACAATGATATAAATGTAATATTAATGCAACCACTTTGGTTAAACCTTTTCAGTAACCAACCTCACTTACTAATAGCGAACTGGTTTAAGAAAGGAAAAGTCAATATCAAAGATAACTGTAATAAACATGGTTTCCTTACATTTCCGGAACTCAAAGCAAAATTTGATATAAAGGGCACAGTACTTAATCGTGTTCTTCTAAGTATTCCTAAAAAATGGAAAGAGATAATAGGAAAAACTAAAGATCCGGATGTTGTAAACTGTCATTATGTTCCACGTGGTGATTTACAGAAGCCTAAAAAGGGTTCAAGACTATTTTATGATAACTTCATGTCTGAAAATAAATTTCCCAAAGTATGTGACAAATGGGACAGCGAATTAAATGAACATCTTAATTGGAAGACTATGTTTAAACAGTATAGAGAATACAACAGAGATACGAAACTCCTTGAGTTTCAATATAAATTCACACATAAAATCATTTACACCAAACGAGAGTTGCTAAAAATGAAATTGGTTGATAATGATTTATGTCAATCATGTGTTTTGAGGGAATTAATATACATCTTTATTTGGTCACATGTTTTGTTTTCAGTTAAAACTAAAATGAAAAAGCTGAGAAGGTGAAATATGAAATTATGAATAGATATTCCTACCATAGCTTTTTCTGACAAAAGTGAACATATTTTGTTTGGAATGGACTACCATGTCAAGTGATTATTGCATAATGTGAATTTGTGTTTTACTTGCCTTTGTATAAAACTTTTGTCACCAAAATACACATTTTTAACATACATGCATATAATGTTAATCATTTATGCAAAATACGTAAGCTTGTCAGATATGTCCTCACTGAAATATGCATGGTTCTCATTCGATATGATTAAATCTATAACTTTACTTCTGGGTTAGGTAAGAAACTTTAAAAACTAACTATCTGATAGTATGTGTAATCCTTTTAATTGAGAGAATAAAAAGAGAAAAAAGAACAATAACTTTGCTCTAGTGTAAATGAAAAGAGTTCAGGTAAGCAAACAAGGCACAGAATTGAATAAGAAACTTTTTCACTTAATTTCGTTCATTGGAAAAAATCTGTCGACATTAAGATTAGGAGGGAGAATTTTGCAACATTTTTTGGGAGCGAAATTTCAAAATCATGGTAGAAGGATCTGTACACCAACTTAATAAATGTGCTCGTCTCATGTAAAAGCACTGCGATGTCATGTGATTGATGATGGCTCTACTGTAAAAAGGATATCAAGCAATATATCCCGTGGAACACATATTTAGATGGTAAATAGAGATTATTACCCGACGAAGTGTGTCATATGACTTTTACGAAACGAGTGTGAATGTTTGTATTGCTCGAGTGAGAGCGAGGTTTCCTTAAAGTCATATGACACACATTAGAGTGTAATAATATTTGTATTACCCGTTCTTCCATTCCATTTAATTAGCGTAAAAATAGTCAGAAATTGGCCCACTTCTCTTGTGACGGCAAGCAGCAGTGACGTCACAAACAATCGTTTTTAACGTCAGAGATGGCAAAATACAGGAAGCCGCGGTGAAACAATTGTTGCTAGGCAAACGAGATATGTTCACATGTGCTCATATAAAAAATATTAACCTCGGTAACTTTCAACCATTTGGATACTAATAACTTATGCGACCTTTTCTCACGTTCCTAAAATTCAAAACAAATAATGGTCGATGGCGTTAAAAGCATCCCTGATTTTTCCCGTTGTTAAGAAATAGAGGTTTCAGCAAGGGTTTCAGAATTCTCTCCCAACAGAAGTTACCCAACTGAAATCTTCTCTAATAACCTCTGCTTCGAGGAGACACAGTTTGAAACACAACTGACTTTGATTGCAACCAAACATTGTTTTCTGTTGCAATGCTGGCCTTGTTGCAAGGATTACGTGGGAAGAAATCAGTTGAGTAACCTCTGGAGAATGGGGTTTCTGTAAGGAACATGCAAATTAACAAGTAAACAACACTGATAAGGTTTTCCTTCATTCTAGCACGCCTCATAGAATCAGGACAGCTCGGGAAGAGGAGTCCCATACCCCTCCATCTCTTCCCTCTTGGTCTCTGTAGCGGCTGCTTTATCGCTCCTTTGATTATCTCCCCTTTCCTGGGAGTTAGCAACACCTGGTGGGGGAATCAAACCTTCGACAATTTATCTGGGCCAGACAATACAAGATGCTTGAATTGTTCGCATGTCAATAGCATGGTTTGTGCGGAAGAGGTGAACAAATGTGAAAACTTTTCATCAGGGATTCTGTACTCTTTTCTGATATTTCTTGGCGGAGCTGGGATCATGGTTATTACGTATGTGTTGTTCAATAACACCCTCAAATCTGACATGAAAAAGAGCGAATCAAACATCAGTGGAGAGAAAACAAGAGTAACGTTTTTAAACATTGTCTTCTTGACATTGCTTGGAGTGTTGATAACCATTGGTGCACCAAGTAATTTTGTCTTTGGCAATCTACTGTCGACTTTTGGAGTACACTCTCAACTCAAAATCGCGCCAGATGTCATGGCGTTGATGACGTCAACGTTCTTTGGAACAACGGTTGTTGGTCGAATTGTGGGAACATTCCTCAGCCTCGTTCTGAAACAGATCACACTTCAGGTTTTCTGCCTCCTTGGTTCTGTTGGCGCCGCAATTACTCTTGTGTTTGTAGCAGAAATAAATATAGCCTCCCTTTGGGCCGCAACGTCAGTCTTAGCGTTTGTATACGCCCCTTTATTTGGATCCGCCATTGCCTGGTCCACAGAGATAAGCAAAGAAAAGACTGCCGTGTATGGATTTATTATTGTGACAGACCTTGCTGGATCTTCGCTATTGGCGTTTTTGATTGGTCAACTAATGAACAACGTGCATAATGACTGGCTGATTTATTTTATGCTGGGGGCGTGTGTGTTGCAGATTCCTGTTCTTTTTATTATGTATATTGTATCAAAGTTCATGGAGGGAAATAACGAGAATTTTTACAACGAGAACTTGTAAAACCTGTACTGTAAACACAAATGAATATGAAGTAACATTAGAGTACAAATATAAATATAATATTGGATGTGAATATATCTTGGAAAATATGCTTTTCTTTTGTAATATACATAGTTAAAGTTAATGAGTACCCTTTTGTTAACTCTTTTGGTGAACAAGAATGAATGTTAGAGTAACATATTAGAGTGCATGAAGTATAAACCTCCTTAACTTTGAATAGGGGAGAAGGAAACTGATGATGGTTGAAAATGAATTTAAAGTGGATACAAACTCCCAACATTTCGACAATTTGCTTGGTATTATGTTGTAGAAAATAGATCCATTTAAATCATAAAGGTAGCAAGGTACCACCTCGTTTCATCAACACTTGTCACTCTTTTTGTGGCAAAGGGCGTTTAAAGGATGTTTAATACATCAGCACCAAAAATGACATTATACCTGGTTCGCCAACAGCTCTTAACTGTGAATGCTGATGATGAAAGTGACTATAATAATATCAATCTAGATATGAATGGAGAAAATGTTCTGAAAACATTAAATGGCGACATTGGTGAAAATGAAGCGTTACTCTACATTGATAAGCTGGCCAAAAATAAGTCTTCTGGACCAGATGGTACTGTAATTGACTTTATTAAAGCTTCAAAATCATACATTAGCAATTACGTAACACTATTAATTACCAAGATGTTTCATGATGGTATTTCATTTGTCTTGGGGTAAAAGTAGTTAAAGTCCCTTTTACACTGGTGTGAAAAGTAAACCCAATTATTATAGAGGTATCTGTCTTATTGATTCTGTGTGCAAGGTATTTAACTTCAATTTTAAATAGCATGTTAAAGGTGTACTGGTGGGTGAAGAATATTATACATGAAGCTCCCTCTTCAACTTACTTATATGACAAGGGCAATTAAACTTTGGTGTAGACTGTTAACTCCTCCAAATTCAAAACTGAGTTTTGTATATAAAGTCTTTGGATGTAACTGGTCGAATTACATTGGCATCTCATATCAGGAATATTCTATTTAAATTTTGTTTTGGTTTTATTTGGATTTCTCAGGATATGGAGATGTTAATGGTTTTATTTCTGTATTTAAACACAAACTATCTGATAATCTTTCACAGGATAGGTATTTATCCCTTTATTATACAACTTCATGTTCTAATTATATACCTTTTTAGTCCTTCCTCAATGTTGAAACATATCACAGTTTAGATATCCCCCCCCCCCCCCCCCCCTTATTTAAAAATTGATTTAAATTCAGTTCAGAGACTGGTAGATACAGAAATGTCCCCTGTGAATTAAGAGTCTTTTTGTAAAAAGCTAATTGAAGAGGAAGTACATTTCTTACTTTATTGTGAGGCCTACCTAGATATAAGGAATATATTTCTTGATAAGTATTTGAGACACGTATTTTTACCATAAAATATTTTAAATCTCATTTCTTCAACAAATATAAAGGTTAAAAATAATTATACCTATTTGTATAGTATGCATTTTATGTAAAGCTCGTGCAATACATTTTTGATATATGTTTGTATTTTGGGCAAATTATCTTTTACTGAATGAAATGTCTATCTGTTATATTTAATAGATGAGTAACATGTTATCTCTGAATTAAAGAGATCACATTATTAGTTAGGCTATGCTTGTGTACAATGATATTTCATTATTGTACTAGTAACTTACCTACTTATCTGCAAAAAATGTGCCTGCGACATGTACCCAAAAGCTACAAGGCCATGTCTATTCAAAGACGACAACCCAGGAGTGGCAGACACCAAAGTATCCTACCTCTTCAATTTCAAAAGCTAAGAGGTATAACGTTTTTATGGTATCTTTTTTCTATTTCTATGACTTTTCTTTCCTGTTCAAATTTGCGATGGATTAAAAACTATTGACAAAAATGTGTTGTTTGTATATATTGCATTAGAGTTGTTTGACCGTGAACAATTTCATTTAAAAGAAAGGTAAGGTGTACATTATCACAGCTGTTGACTTGGACCAATTTGTGGATGAAGTGAATGGAAGAGGCATATTAAGTGGGATTTTTTATCCAGGCTTTTACACATATTTTACGGATGCTGATTTTGAAAATGTTGGAGGCCATGCTAAAAAACGATTGTCGCAGAAATTACTTAAATTAGTGACAGGTGGGCACTGTGTCAGGCTGGTGAAGATGACATTATAATAATTAGTCAGGCAACATGGTAGATAAAATCATGTCAATTGTACACTTTGGGCGAAACTTACCAAACTTTTCTGGTGATTGAAATTTGGTCTGAGAGCCAAGTCGATTTCGATCCAAGGTGGCCTCTAATTTCAAAATGGGCGCCATTGTTAAAATGTATCTGCTTTACATGTTTCTGCACATTTAAATAATCCACTCATGCTATTTAGTGTTATTCTTGCAAGCCTAGAACGATAGAAATACATGAATAGACACTGTAATGATCAATCCATTCGTGAAAAAACAAAATGGTGGCCGATTCTGTCACTTAAAGTTATTGATCTTTTGTTTTGTTTCTACAGGTTTATATCAATTTGAGTGTGATTCTGGCTTGATTAGAATGCATAAAAATAACATGACTGACAATGTGTATTGTAATCCCGGCAACTTAGACTAAATACATTTGCAGACCATAAGCTAAGAATACCAACCTAAATGAATAGATTATCAACAGATGCATATCCCCAAATCGGCCGCCATTTTTTTGGCAACAACGGGATTGATAAACACGTGTAAACTATCATCTTGAGTGTCTGTGTCTCCAATTTACACAAAGACGTTGTCAAAGCAGGTTTGCAAGCCTGTACTGGAATGTTATCCATTTCGATGCTATTCCAAAATGTGACAAGTGACTGATACTTATGCGGAACAACAACGTCCAAAACAGCACTTAACCAATCATCATACAGTACATGTATTTTGAACTAACCATCATGCAGTGGTGAAGCACTGTGTTCACCAATCAACATCCACTGTTTTGGACAATAATTGATCACATGACAACAAAACTCATCATGCATCAACGCTTAACCTTACAAGGGATTGAGCATATGAGTTACATTATTAACAACAATAAACAAAAGGGTTCATCAAATCAAATAAAGCTCTGGATATCAATTGGTATTTTTCAAAAGGATGTAATAAATATGGTTCTTTATAGAAGAATAAGGTATACACAGACACCCCTATACCCCTTTTTGACAATGTGTTGTGTACAAATTCGTTGCATTAATGTTGAACGTTATTGGGGGAGGAAACAATCATAACTCAGCCAAACAGAGGGATGCTTCACTTACGCTGACTATCCGGTCGCGCGGAGCGCTTAGTAGCAGCCTGAAAATAAAATACAATTCCTTCAGGGTAATAATATGTCTAGCGCTAAGAGCATGCTAAGCATGGATTTAGCGCAATATAAATATGCATGTATTATTAGTATTATTATAATTAGAATGCTCTGCACTGGGGTAAGGAGGCATCTTGGAAACCAAATTACTTTCTTTCGCTACATTCGTTTTCCCGTTAAAATATTGCTTCGTTCTTAATATAGCGTCTAATCTGAACAGATACTTTTGCCTTTCTACAGATCCTATCAGCACTTTTATGAAAGTTCGTCACCTTGGATAATAATAAATATAATAGATGTATTTTGTCACGGTAACTATGCAGTCCCTCTTAATGCATTATTTTTCTGTTATTCTTATTTTATTGCATTATCAGAATACATTTAATGTAACGAAATGAATATTATTTTGCATAGCATAACTGACATGTGCTGTATATTGTTTTCATGTAGCATTGACATACTCTTTTCTTTAGTTGCTTTAATTTGATTACAACCCAAATATAGCACATAAACACCATGGAACAGGCACTGTTTATTTTGGACGTAAGCGAGATACTTTATGAGAGGTCTTTTTTGCATAAAGGAAATATGCATAATCACGCCTGTGTGACACCTGTTTCAAGTTATTGATGTATAATTAATATGATAATTAGCACGTCAGATGTGATATTTCATAAAAGCTAATGTTATATCTAATGAATATTAACGACTAACATACATTGAACGGCAAAGACACGTCACCATACAAAATGCCAGACAAGTCAATCCAAAAACATGACTATACATTAAAAAATTTCCCCGGCAGAAGAATTTAGTTTTTTTTATGCTATTGTTTAAATTGTTGAATATGTGGTGGTGTTTCTTTTACGGTTGAGTGTATGTTCACATTAAAACTCTAACTTTAAGTCCTGCAAATCAAAAAACATTCTCTCTTATTCAATGAAAATTAAAATGAACTTATTACTGTTACATGCTTTTAAAATAAATCAACGCCATCTCATTTATAGTTTATCTTTATCGGCTTCTTCACCCAAATAATGTTTATATACCATTTAATGTTTTTACCAGGCAATGTTATATAAATCGATTGATACTCTATCTTATACAACAATGGAGTATCAGGCCCATGTCTCCTTAATAACTGAGGAAAATACGTTCATTTGCATAAAAATAGAAAGAGACACACCGATATTGTCATGAAATGCAGTCGCATTACGAAACTAACACAACAATATGTGGGATTTAATGCTAATAACAGCTATTCGTCAGTGAAAGCGGAAGGAACATCAGTTCTGTTCAGTAACGACTTCTCGTTTTGTAAGCAACACTTGTAATTATAATATGATAATAATCTATTATACAGGCGAATGCCTATTGCATACATTTTGATTAATTGGTATATGGCTACCGGCACGAAAGTTTTTAACTTTTGCACCAATTAAGCAGGTAAGCTTGAGTCAAACAAAGCAAACACGCTGATGGTAGCTGATTAGCCCACCGTGTTACGAGACAACAGCGACTATGGTCAGCATTAAGAGTACAAATAAGGCAGCGGATCATTTCAATTTCAACCAACAGATTTATTCGTCACATTCAAATATCTTCATATTTCTTATATGGATATGCGTAAGAGCAATGTTACCGCATTGTATGTGTATCGCCAACAAACTCTCATCTCAAATGAATCCATATATCAAAATTATATGTATCATGCTGATGTCATTGTGTCCACGCGTTTGATACATTTGGATTGTCAACCAATCTTTATCTTCTACAATACATGTCATATAAACATCTGTCGTAAAACCATAGCTTTCAGTAGTATTTCACTTATATCGCGGCTGCTAGTATTGTGGCAGGGAGAAAGCCTGCAGTGCCATGTGGCTATGCAATGCGATGAAACCTGCGAGCATCGGCTGGAACTAGCGAAGCATGGGTGGTACTACGCTGAAAGTCAGTGTAGCATTGCACCCAAACCTTCCTGCGTGTAGATCAGTTCTCTATTGCAGAATTGCCTTGCCCCTGGCGGGATTCGAACCCCGGATCTCTTGATCCGAAGCCGAATGCGCTAACCACTGCGCTATTCCGCCCCGACAAAATAGAGTGCTGTAATATACAGTTGCTGAACAAAAGTTTGTTTAACTATGCAAGATTTCCTACGTAAAATCATCATTTTTGGAAAAATCCAATTTGGCACTATTTCTTAACGGAACACATTATGGATAATATTTTTGGACAAGATGTAGAGAAGTCATTTTTACACTACATATACAAAATAGACAGAAAAGTAACATGCCAGAAACAATTTTAGCGTACAACAAAAGAGACAAGGGGTCAATATTTGGAAATTTAGATTTCATTGTTTCTGCAATAAAATATCAATTAAACATAATGTCGGTAAAATTTCGACAGTAATATAAAATATTGGTCAATTTAATGATAGGAATTATGTTTTTTCCCTAAAGGATTACAAAATGACAATTTTATAAAACAATATAAATTTTTGAGTTTGGGATTTTTGGACCTCGGTGTTATATAAATCCTTGTCGTATTTGCTCCTGTAGAAATATTAGTATCATATTTAAGTATATGATACAGAAATGATTTTTTCTACATCTAAACAAAGATTCATAACTTTTGCGGGCTAATGAAGGAATAAATCAAACTTAAATGAACACAGAATTACATGATATTTGTGGGGACAGTTAAACAAACTTTTGTTCAGCAGCTGTACACTTTGAAATTAATTAAGCAAAACCCTAATATGTTATTTGAAATTTGGTGCTCTGGGATTGTTAAGGTATATTGAACGATTTTTTCATCTCAGACATAACAATAAATTACTAAGCTACTCATTCACTGTAAAATAATCCACCATATGCAAAATTTATGAAAATGTGAGTGAAAACGTGAAGGTACTGAATTTTTACCTAAAATAACAATTGTCCTAGCAGAGAAACTACAAACTTTAAAATTTATTTATTGTAAACAACATTTGTGACACCAAGTTGATATTAGCATACCAAAAATCTTTTATCATTCATGATAAGAAGCTAAACAGACATTACACTTCCAGTCCATTTTTTACGATAATTGAGAAAATGTCTACAACCATATGATCTGTTAATAATGTTTAGATTATTTGAGTTCAATCTGTTTATTAAACACTTCTACTCGCTTTAGATTAGCCAAAACAGTAAGTATTGACCGTATTTGTTCATTAAGACAGATTCATTGAAATTGACAGTTAAATGATGTTGTGAGTTTGAAGGAGCATACTACTTTAACGAGTGACTTTTGTTAAAAATTCAGTCAGTAAAGTGTAATCACTTCACTTGAAAGAATTACACTAATCACATTACAGCAACAAATATTGACGTTAACTTTTATAATTGAACTTGAATTTAGACACCAAAATGCCATTTTATTGTAACAGCCATGATCTAAAATACAGTGAACCGTTAGTTATGTGACCTTTGGTTTCAACACTGCTAAATGATGGTTCTATCTAAAACCATAAACAAAATTCTTGACACTCGATCTTAATTCAAATAGAAACGAATTCGATGTTAAAAATATTGGGTGTTGCTAAATTAATTTCCAAGTTTATATGTTAAACAAAGTATATTTATCCACCTTAAATAATAGAGTATGAGTGTCATTCTCCTGTTACACAGCTGCCCGAACTGCTCACATGTTGGTTTAACCGCTGATTGGAATCAAGCATAACCATAGGCATTCACAGAGTCTGTTTAACATATGGTACTAGAGAGAAAGTGAGTAAAACCATGTGGCGCTTGTTAGCTGATCTGATAAAGCTCTGATTAAGGTAGGAGTATCTGGGAAGTCATTATATGCATGTACTACAAGCTTAAAATGTAATTTTGAATTACTTATTTCTCGTTTTCTGGTTAATATAATCAACTTTAGAAATATCAAATTAGGTTACGAGGTAATGAGTTTTGTGAAAATATGCCTTTAGCTTTTACAATCTATATTTAACAATAATAATATTTTGAAGAGGCATTACACATATATAATAAATGCATGAAATTAATGATGATCCTTCTCATTTTATTAGAAATAAGTGGGGGAAAACGGGTGAATGAATAAAAGGAACAATGAATGAAGTAAATGATACAATGAATCAAGTAAATGAAAACGATCGACAAATAAAGGAATCAGTCAAGGATGCAGTTGACCTACTTAAAGAAACGGTTGAGAAAATAAATGGAACGATGGATTTAGAAAAGGACAAGTCTGACCCAATCAACACTAAACCGCATGATAAGGATGATACAACATGGAAGAGAAACTTGAAAATTGGCTTTATATTTCTTTTATCTGTGTATGATGTGAGTATAAATTTATATATATATATATATATATATATATATATATATATATATATATATTTTTGTTATCACTTTATTTTTTTCTCAGGGTACAGCATTTTTTATAGTTAACACAATAAATGATACAATACATTTGACATGCAAATTCTTTACTTGAATAGATTGTGGCAGGATGACCAGAATGAAACAAATAAATCGTATTTACACTGTGAATATGCGTTGGATTCATGTAATTGGTAATTTAATCTTAATTTATAATTTATAAATTCATATTTCCTTTGCCACAAATGGCTGTGATACTGCCGAAGCAGCGTTAAGCAATAACTCACTCACTCACTCATTATATTTCTTAACACAGTTATATTTAGTTATAGCACAATATGATCATGTATGCGGGTTACATCTAGGTAATTTGTCTCTGGCATCTCTACCATAACATCACAGAAATGGCAATGACATATGCATCAATTCAATGAGAAATTAGAAAATATCAAAGGCTTAAACTGTCGATGTGAACACTTTTATACTTTCGTTTGACAGGACAGTTTTTCCTAGCTATAAGTAAAAGATTTATTGTGAACCTATTTAGCTGATTATTATAGTTAACATCCACGGTCATCCTGGGAGAAATTCTCCGAAATTCTACATATCATCCCGTATATTGTCAAGTTTTCAATCGCAAATCACTACTTTCACATTTATATGTCCACTGTCCTGAATTTCCTAGGATTAAACATTTAATTTTGTGCAACAGTCATATACTTTTTGATAAAATAACATCCTTTCTAAAGATACACATCTGTGCATCCAAAAACAACAAATTGTATACACTGAATGTCCCTTTACGACTGACCATTGATCAGCATTGACAGGCTACTACATCTCTCTCTATCTATGATGATGACGCCATTCTTTATTTTTTGACAGTTGATTAATTTAACCGAATCTGGTATTAATTGACTCTCCAAATTGTGAGCTTATTGGTCAAACTGTGTTGAGTTTTCCTGATGAATTCAGTGTTTCAAACGAATTCTCGAATTCAACATTGTCCTTACACCAGGTCATTTTATTTCTCATTGGTTGATGGAAATCAATAAAAACAAACTTTAATGTGACATTCTTCCAGGGTATAGTTGAAAGCACATATGGTCCTTCTATGACGGACTACCAGTGTATCTACAATGAGAGTCAACAACGGACAAGTCTCCTATACCCCATCTTACTCACCCTAAACGCAGTGGGCACAGTCACGTTTCTGCTGTTCCGAAATCGAGTGGACCCCTACACGATGGGCGTGGTCTGTATGGTTGTAAGCTGTATCCTGTTGGTCATTCTCCCTCTACTTCCTTCGCTCTGGTTGGCTCTTGTGGTAACTGGTGTAATTGGATTGAGTACAGGCGTTGCTGGTCATGGTAAGAACGATTGTATGTTGGATACAAGAACATACAGAAATTATAACCGATGTCAAGTATTATTAAATAAGTGGAAATGGTGCTACTAAGTTGGCTACTCACCTATAATAAACGTTAGGAGCTTTACATACAACTTAGTTTATACAAAGGTTATGCTTGTCAATGAAAAGTGTACACCCCAGAACAAAGCCATTAGACATACTAATATTGATAAAGTCATTAGATTTAATAATAATAATAATAATGATAATACAGACTAGGACTGCAGTGACAGTGCTTAGGTCTTCAAGACATCTACTTGACCTTTAGCTGCATATTTGACTTCAACCTCCTGTAGTGAATCAGCTTTAAAATGAATTAAAATCTCTCTCTTCAACAGTTTTCGAAAAAATTCTCCAAAGAAAATATCCCTCTGAAATGTCCTGTTTTGGACTTGTTAACATAGTTTTGAATATCATGTTATGTCCATTTGAATGCGGCAGTATTTCAGTTTTCAAGACTTATGCTTGTCCATGCACTGCATGTTTGACTTCAACCTCCGTTAATCGATCAACTTCTCGGCTTTAAAATGAGCTATCAATCAAGCTATGTTTGTATCGTGAGCGGTTATCAACCAGAATTCTCTAAAGAATATGTCACCTATTATGTGACCCCTACATTATGTTCTTCATTTTCATGACAAGACTTAATATTTTCATCATAAGGTGTAACAAAGAAAAGTTGTGCTTTAATTTCCACTTAGATATGTGTAATCATCATTTAGATTCCATACATTATAAATGCATTATGTTCTTTCGAATACTGTGAGACCACATTTAACCGGATGCCGTACATACGCAAACCCGGTCATCCGCATGGTAGTAGTTCACATCTTCTCTGCATATCTGTGCAAATAATGATTCGCTTAACCGCACGTCTTGCTATCCGTACGATTTTTGTTTGTAACCTAATTGTGCGGATAAACAGGGACTGATTGTATTCAAGAAAATACTTAACCCCTACACGACCTTTAGCGATAGTTATAGCGAAGTATAACTATAAACTTTTTGAAGAAAGTGATGAACATAATAAAAAGTTGTTGTTCTTCTCATACTGCATACGTAGGTGTCAATAAAGTGTCGACTGCATAATTAGTGAAGCACTTATGACCCTTTGAACTTTGATGAAAATGGTGTTTTTCGAAAAATGACAATGTTCATTGACCAGTCACATGGATACCATAAACATATGCATGCTTGAAACTTATTGTCCTCAATTAAATATATAGTATCTCTCCTTAACAATGAGCTCTTAAACATAATGGTATGGACAATGAGATAAACCTACATGTATAACTTACGTTCTAAGATACAGCAATTGAATTACAGGTGTGCGAAAAGAGTTATGTCCCATTTGAGTTTGGAGTTACGTCCCTTAGAATCCTTTGTTCAAAAAGTTTTTTTTTAAATTGATGTAACTCGGTAACCGATATAAATAGAGTGATGGTTGTAAATATTCATTCAGCCTTTAAATGAGCGATAGCATGAGGTTGTATTTATTGCCGTTTGTGAGGAGCAGATGCATACAAACCAAACCGGTATTGGCCTAATCAATGAGATATGTTCTTTTATGATTTTCGACTTTTCGAGATTTTGGGGTTTGCTTCTTTTTGAATTACAGGCTACCATTCCTGAAAACTGAAAAATAATGTTGATTACAATCGGTCAGTATTCACCATTGCTAACTCACAGGGTGTCCCATTTGTGACAGAGGTAACCTCTACAGAATGGCTTTGTTGTAAAAGATATAAATAAAGTAAATACTAATGACAGTCTGATTAAAATCGACCATGTTCCTAGGTATAGGATTTGCAAAATAATGCATCAACCGGGACACCAACAGGTTCTATGGATTCCTCGCCACAAGGTATGAGGACGCACCGTATATTCACGTGTTCCGAACCAGTTTAGCTTAGACAAAGCCCAGTCAAATAGCTGACAAATCACATCATCGTTTTTAAATGGCGACCGTTTAGAAAGAATTCGGAACAGACGAAAGAATTGCTGTTTGGAGTTATCTACCCCTAGTTCTCGCACCGAAAGCTTTTCCTGGAAGTCTTGTGATTGTTTCTGGACATTCAGTTGTCAGATTGAGAAGTGCATAGCCTTGTAGCTTCTGTGTCAATTTTCAGTAACAGTGTCATACATTTTAAATACTACTTTACTACTAATACTTTAAATAATAAGGAATAAGATCATTAAATGTTTTATTATAACTAATTGAAATACACTTTTTTTATGATTTAACATATTAACATTTTTTGTCTATAATCTATTTAAAGTGAAAAATACTATTTAAGTAGTACTCAGTCAAGCTTTGGAGTTATTTCCCTTTGGTAAAACATGTGACAATATAATAATATAATGTGATAATATATTTAAAATAAAATTGAAAAAAGGAATGGTGACCTTCCTTTTTCTTTAATTATAGTGATATATAGTAAAGTATAAGTTTCTTTGTAAGAGTCAGCATTCAATCTATCTTATGATAAATTTTCTTGAATTTTTAGTGGATTTTACTTAGTGTGTGTAACCTCTTTAACTGAATTACGCCAGAACATGCATACGGGCTGTTATCAGACGGTTTTTGAGGAAACCTCCGAACGAGTTCGTATCCGGTAGATGCACTATTTTGCAATTTTTATTCCTCTGAAAACCGTCAATTTTAATCAGGCTGATGACAATGATAACATTTTATTCTCATTCCAGCCCGACTGGTAGAATCAGGACAGCTCGGGAAGACGAGCGTCATACCCCTACATCTCTTCCCCCTTGGTCTCTGTACTGGCTCCTTTATCGCTCCTTTGATTATCTCCCCTTTCCTGGGAGTCAGCAACACCTGGCGGAGGAATCAGATGTTTGTCAACTCATCAGGACCAGACAATTTAATTACACCAATGTCAATGTATATAAATACTACTCTAAGCGAGGGAGAAGTGAACAAATGTAACAACTTTTCATCAGGGATTCTCTATTCTTTTCTTGTATTCTTAGGTGGAGCTCTGATAATTGCTTTTATCTATGTAATTTTACGAGACACCCTGAAATCTGACATCAACATAAGCGATTCAAACATAGGTGGCGAAAAAGCAAGAGTAACTTTTATAGACATCGTCTTCTTGGCATTGCTTGGAGTGTTGGTAATCATTGGTGCATCAAGTAATTTCATATTCGGCAATCTTCTTTCGACATTTGGAATACACTCCAAACTCAAAATCACGCCAAGTGTCATGGCGTTAATGATGTCAACATTCTTTGGAACAACACTTGTTGGTCGTATTGTCGGAACGTTATTCAGCCTCGCTCTGAAACAAATCACAGTTCAAGTTGTCTGCCTCCTTGGTTCTGTAGGGGCAAGCATTACTCTAGTGTTTATCGCAGAAATGAATATAGCCTCCCTTTGGGCCACAACGACAGTCTTAGCCTTTGTATACGCTCCTCTATTTGGAGCCGTCATCGCCTGGTCCACAGAAGTAAGCAAAGCTAAGCATATACTGTATGGACTTATCATTGTGGCAGATATTGCTGGATCATCTCTAATAGCATTTCTGATTGGTCAACTGATGAACAACGTTGATAATTACTGGCTGATTTATTGTATGCTTGGGATCTGTGTGTTACAGGTTGCTCTTCTTTTCGTTATGTACGTTGTATCAAAGTTCATGGATAACTCTCATGGTAAACTCTTTTGTTAAACAAGAATATATGAAACGTGTAGAAAGGTTTGAATAAAATGTAGGAGTTTTAAATGAACAAAACATTATGATATTGAACTGAAGTTGGTTGAAAATGAGTCTGGATACAATCTACCAACATTTCAACAAATTGTTGTGTAGAATATATTGTCCTGAATCTGGTTTTGTCATAAAAAAAACTGTGTTCCACAGGAGATATCGCTTGTCTGAGATCAAACAATATCTCCTAGGTGATATCGTTTTGGCAGTAGATGTTGAACAATGCCCTGTCATCGTCAATTACATGACATCACAGTGCTTTTACATGCTCAAGTAATAACATCACAATGTTATGACGTCATAAACATGATGGCGTCACAATGTTATGACATCAGCGCATTTGAAATCAACTAGCAGAGTTGTGCTCGGAGATGTACAATTTCATGTAATTTCAACGTAATGAAGAATGATTTTGGATGATAAATAGAATCTTACCCTCGTGTCTTCTGATATCAAATATAGCAACACTCGTTGGTAAAAGTAAAAATATCCTCGGTAAGCCTAGGATATTTGTAAATTTAATCAACTCGTGTTGATATATTTGATATCAGAAGACACATGGGTGAAATTCTCTATGTATCATAAAAGCAACAAGTCACTGCAACATGTGTTCAACAATTGCTAATAAATAAATTCTCTCTAAACTAAAAGGTAACCTATGATTAGTCAGCCTTTGATTGTTTGCATATATATCATTAGCTACCTGTACATCGCCATGGACATCTAAATATGACAACTCAGTCTTAGCAGACAGAATATTATCCTACCACTTTAAGTTAAGAAGCAAAGGGCAATTAACGTTCATTTTATTTGAACCTTTATAATGTTTATGGTATTTGTATTTAATTTCCTTCGGCTTGTCTCTTTGAACTCATGTACGTGCAGGATTAAAAAACCATTGTTAAAAAAAAACGTGTTTTTTATATTTCTTTGTCAGAGTGATTATTTTGAGAGAGCTGTATTGCACCGAAACATTATTTTTGAAAGACTTATTAGGCTTTCATTTTACAGCAATAGACTAGGTCAATGTAACAGTCATATTTAGTAGGATTTCTTATCTATGTTATTTTGCTGCTTTAAAAATGTAGGATACCAAGATTAAAATGTTTTTTTTCTGACCCTCAAAATTGTGAAACAACATGGTGCAGAAATTACTGAAATTAGTGGCAGGTGTGCATCGTAGTTGTTTCAGAATCACACAAATCTCTGATTATCAATGGTATTCGTTTAGAAAGAATATCAGGAATATTGATTATTCACCAAGCAACGGGAATTAGTCCCCTATGACGATGCTCTTTGTAATAATGTTGGGCAAATCAGTCATCCATTTACCCTTTTACATGAAGACGAGATATGTTTGAGAGATTATATTTGCATCAACACAATATCCATTAGCTTGCATTTGCAACACCTGTTGTCAGTTATTCATTAATAATAAGTATAACTTCAGCTACGGTTATTCATAATGAATAATGCTATTTAATGAATATTTACTAACATATGTTAACAATGAGTATCAACTATAACTTTTACAATTTAAACAACATTTTATCTATTCAATGACAATATATTGTAAGTCTTGTTGGGCGTTAAAGGTAAAATCTCTATTATTCAAATATGGTTTTGGTGAGGTATGGCAACAGTAAGGTGTAGGAAATAGAGTTTTATTCATTTCTCAATTTAAAGAAAGGTGTATTGACATTGCGAAGCAAGGTTGGAGTGTAGATTTAGAAGCTTTCAAAAAGGCAGATTTTTTTAGGACTCTAATTTACAAATTCAGTTATTTATATTTGTCGGTAAACGTTTATATTACTAATTTCATCCGATGTTGCTGCTCAAATCATGTTTTACTAATTGAATCTGGCAGGAGGTGGAATATACCTAGATCGGAGAGATTGTGTCCATTATGTATAGTCCCAAACATTGAATCCGAGTACCATTTTTTTTAATATGTCCTTTTTATCATAATTTAAGATGACCCCTTTCAAAATATTACTGGGAAAACCCAACTTTAGAAACAAAGTTACATACCTTTGTCTCCAAATGTGCACATGACTGAGTGATTTCTCAGAGTTAACATTTGTTTTGATTGCCTCTTTAAGCTCGAATCTGGAGTCAAAGAAACTCTGGTGAAATGAGAAATGGCCGTTCTATAGAACAAGATATAAATACATATAAATAACAGGTTTGGTCCTAAAATATGTAGTTTGAGGAAAGGTATCATGCGTGCTACTTCTCTGACATACACTGTTTCCGATCTTTTTGGTTAAATTGGCTGTACTTATTCCAAATAAAACAGTGTAATATAGGTCTCAGTCTAGTTGGCTCCTGAACTATGGAAAGATGTTGAAATCAAAAGTTCAACATCGGTAATAACAGGAACGAACGCGTTCTTATATCTATAAATGTTCATCATTGGTATATTCCCAAGGGACTGGGAAGGAAGTGAGCCTTCCTCCCTTAACAAGAGTCTAAATCCATACCTGAATATTTTGTACTTTAGTGCTGCGGATTGGGCACTGACCAACAATGAAGTGGTGACTAATAGTATCATGGTCAAGCTTGTTAACAAAGAACAAAGGAAAATAATGTAATATCAAAAACAAATCATTGTCTACAGATTTACCTGAGGTTGATAAGTATGTCGGTAAATATTTTTGAAGATTATATACTTCAAGGAACTGTCGGTGCAGTGGATGGGGTGAAAGAATTGTCTGCAAAGGGATATGGATTGCTCGAGTGTCTCATAAATGCTGATTAGCAGAGGACAGAAGATATTAAAGCGTCAGTAGCTGTGTATAATGAGAAGTTTCATTGATTGGAACGTGAAGGAATTCAATTACAGACAAGCAATTGCCACTAAGCTGACATGATCCCCCGCCGAAAAGTAAGGTTTTAAAAGATATGATGAAAGTTCAGATAACGGCTCTTATAAAATCTGTAAAAAGCTTAACATACAAGGTCACATGGCGACAAATTTCGCAGTGACATCGACATCTAATTAGCTAGAGGAGTACATTAGTGTTAGGTACGAAATAAATCCAGTCAAAGGGCCTTGGGGTATCCTGCTGAAAAGTGTAAAGGCAAAGTTATTCCATTTCGTATGTACCATCGTATGCAAAGAGGGTGTTAGAATGAAGAAATGGGAAAATTGACACAAACTGTTTTAGTTCTAGAGATACGAAATATAGCCGGTGAGTTGTAGTTGGATTGCTTTGCGGCAAGGACATTTAGAATACTTCTCTGAAAGAAGCTATAGGAAATATAATGGATGGTATGTTGAAGTACATTTGGAGCCATAAGGAGAGGAGATAATGTGCCTTGAACTAAGTCCATAATAACTTACTGATCGACTTATGATTAGAAGTTAATTTTATAAATGTGTGGACTCTTACTCTTTGCAGATATAGGGATTATTAAAGAGGAAGTGTGTCATGTGACTTTTACGAATGAGTGAGAATTTTTGCAGAGTAAATTAAGGTTATACACTTATGAGCATGAATTTCGAAAAGTCATACGCCACACTTTCGAGTGTAGTAATTTCTTTATTACCCATTCTGTATCATTTGAATCTCGTAAAAATATTAAGGAAACCACCCACTCTTCTTCCGGCGGCAAGATACAATGACCTCACGAACACTTGTATGTTGAAGTCACAGAAGGCAAAATACTAGAAGTCGCGCTGAAACTATGGTTGCCAGGCAAACTTGCAATGTTGACATCTGCTCGTATTGAACATATTAACTTTGTGTTATTTTCAACCATATTATACAATCTACTAATCTAGCATCTACCATTTTAAGAAAGGGAGATAGATGTTTAGAATGTTGCTTCAATATGTTCAATTGTGGATGATATGCAACGTTTAGAGTGAATTTAATGGGCAATTTCAATTCAGGTACGATATCCATTTTCGTTGTGATAATGTCCAGATGACTCTGCATCTGACGCATCACAGTACATTGGGATGGGAAGAGTGTGTAATTTAATTTCGTAGGTGTAAAACCAATCGAAAATCCGGTCAAAAACGACCACAGGATACACGGGGTATGACTATACATGTATGTATGATTCACATATACATTTCACGTTCATTAGTATTCTTGGTATAACTTTATCTTCCCTCTCGCTTACTCGTATCACACCACCCCTCTCCTATCATTTATGCATTATGTAGTTCCCTTTCTCCTTGCACAGCGATATATTTCCTTCTTTCCCTCATTTCTGTCATTCATCCACATTTTTATATCATTCCTCCTTCTAATCCACTAATCACCCTTCTCAATATTTCCTATCAATGATCTGTGCGATCCTTCCATTCGTCTATGTCATACATATGATGTTACAAGAATTCAGTATTTTATTTATTACACCTTCTCAATAATGAAATGAACTAATCTAAACACAAAACACTATGGCAAAACATTTAATCATGTCACGCGTGTGAAATCTGGAGCAAACCAGTTTCGCTTGGATAATAGTTCACTTGAAACGTTGACATAACAAATTGTACACATGGATTTAAAGTTATAATGTAATTAAGGACTGTTTTACATGTTTTGTGCCACTATCGAAGAATAACAGCATTGTATAAAATGGCAAAGCGTAGCGCAATTTTATACAAAATGTATTGCTGATATACTTCGATAGAGGCACACAAAATATGTTGAAACCAAACCGAACATGGTTGAAAATAAACTTAAAAGAGGTTTGGATACAAACTACCAACATTTCTAGAAACTGTGTGGTATTACTTTGTAGAAAATGGTGTCCTGAGTCTACTTAAATCATAAAGTACCAAGTCACCACAGCATTTCTTCCACAGTTTACCCTCTGTTGTGGCAGAAATATAACGAACCAACAGAAGGTTGAAAATAAATGGTATGAATCAGTAAATGAATATTGACTAACAAATGTTTACAATATATAACAACTGTAACTTCCAAATCCAACCTTGCAAATTAAACTACAGTGTCTCTTATTTAATGAAAAGATATATTTCAATTACAATAAGTACCGTTTAATTATTTCTTTTGACTTACTAAATCGACCCCCTTCTCATTTAAAGTGTAGCTTTATTGTGTCCTTCACCCAGTCATATGTTAATGAGCAATGCGACTCAAGTCAGTAGATGTAACCCTGTAGAGGACACGATAAACAATGGTGTCTTTAACAATGAAACAACGTTACATATCATTGTCCTTCAACTGTGCAAATGAAGGAGTGATTTCTCAAAGTATTTGTTCACTGTTTTTCTTGCCCCTTTTGGCTCGAATCGAGTTAAATAAACACAGGCGGTATAAGAAATGGCCATTCAATAGAAGACAAGAGAGTGTACATCTCAACCAGGTGTGGTCCTAAATATGCAGTTTGAAGAAAGGTATCAGGCGAGCTGGTACAGTACCTACTTCTCTGACATACACTGTTTCTCATCTTGTTGGCCAAATTGGCTATACTCTTAAAGCGAGAATCTGTTATTAGATCTAAGAAAGTTAGAACTTTTGAAATGACAATCCATATAATACAATGTCATATACATCCCAGTCTAGTTGGTTCTGAAATCTTCAGTTTGTAAAAAGCTATCAGCTGTGGAACTTCTCTGAGAAGAACATTTCCCCTTTTTTATCAAAACTGGCAAGTTCGTCCCTCTTTCAGCTCGGTTTGTTATATGATTCAGAAGCCAGGTGACTCGAGTCAAGAATTTACAAAGCAGTAGGAATCCTCGATAACAGCAGAAGCTATTCATTCACACATGTAACTGATTGAACATGATTAGTAATAATAATGTATAATGCATATGATCATTCAAGCATATAATTATAACCTCAAATCTTGTGTGTATCCTACATTTATGTTCTGCTAGCAGTCTCCGTTTCAGGCTGGGAAGCTAACAAACCAACCTTAATTCAAATTTATAATTCACTAATTAGGTCAAAATTGGATTATTGCACAGGAATATATCACACATTAAACCAACTAAAACAACTAAATTCCATACAATACCAAGCACTTAAACACGCAACACGTACACAGCAAGGCACATCCCTTAAAGCTTTGCAGGCCCTACCTGGTGAAATTTCCCTCAATCTGAGACGGGTTTGACAACCGGCAAACTGATATCTTCCTCTTGGAAAACAGAACCCCACAAGTCAGCATATTAGGCCACATTATATAACATAATGGTAGTTGATCTTTTTTACCTCCACTAAAAGCAAGACGGTGCCTTTATGGTCCGTTGTTATACTTTAAAACAGCTGAATTACTCCAAACCGCATTAAACAAGGTCGACTGATGGGCGGACAAATGGGGCTTCAAATTAAACGTGGTAAAAACAACAGGGGTAATATTTAAGCACAAAACAATGCGCCCAATCTCACGAAACCTATTTCTTAAAAATAATAAAATCCACTTACAAAATCAAACCCAATTTCTAAACCTTATCTTTGACGAACACACCACTTTGGGAGTCCACGTCAAAGATTTAATTCATAGGTGCAGGAGGGACCTGAATGTTCTGCTAGCAGTCTCCGGTTCAGGCTGGGGAGCTAACAAACCAACCTTATTTCAAATTTATACTTCACTAATTAGGTCAAAATTGGATTATTGCGCAGGAATATACAACACATTAAACCAATTAAAACAAGTGTTTGCCACTAACATGGCAATGTCCCCCGCCAGTGACATTGAGTTAGTAAGACACATCATTGGAGCTACTTTATATATTGCATTACTGGTAAAAAGTGCCATGATGATCAGCATATTTTAAGACTTTGGATGCTTGGGTTCATGATATATCATGTTAATAAGAGTTTTAAAAGTGGTCAAAGTGAAGAGGTGACCTTGAAACTAAGGTCAAGGTCACCAAATCGATTTGCGTCTGCGTCATCCCCCAGTGTAGACTGACACCAAATTTGAAGACTGAGTCCAATCGGTCAAGATATATCGCATTAACAAGAGTTAGAAAAGTGGTCAAAGTGTCGTGGTGACCTTGAAAATAAGATCAAAGTCACCAAAATAAGGTGGTGTCTGTGTCTTTCCCCAATGTAGGCTGACAACTAATTTGAAGACTTCGGATGCAATGCTTCATGAGATATCGCGTTAACAAGAGTTCAAAAAGTGGTCAAAGTGTAGAGGTGACCTTGAAAATATGGTCAAGGTCACCAAATCGACTGGCGTCTGCGTCATCCTCCAATGTAGACTGACACCGAATTTGAAAACATTTGGTCCAACCGGTCATGATATATCGCATAAGCAAGAGTTTGAACAGTGGTCAAAGTGTTGCGGTGACCTTGAAAAAGGTCAAGGTCACCAAAATCGACTGGTGTCTGCGTCTTTGCCCAATGTAGGCTGACACCTAATTTGAAAACATTGGGTCCAACAGGTCATAATAGATTGTGATAACAAGAGTTCGAAAAGTGGTCAAAGTGTTGTAGTGACTTTGAAAATAAGGTCAAGGTCACCAAAATAAACTGGTGTCTGTGTCTTTCCCAAATGTAGGCTGACAACTAATTTGAAGACTTTGGATGCAATGTTTCATTAGATATCACCTTAACAAGAGTTAAAAGAGTGGTCAAAGTGTCGTGGTGACCTTGAAAATAAGACCAAGGTAACCAAAATTGACTGGTGTCTGCGTCTTCCCACAACGAGGCAGACATCAAATTTGAAGACTTTGGATGCAACGCTTCATAAGATATCGCGTAAACAAGAAATGTGACGTACGTACCTACGTACGGACGGATGGATGCTGCTGAATACATAGTCCCCGGTTCCGCGTTGCGGCGGGGGACAACAACTAAATTCCATACATTACTAAGCACTTCCATACAATACCAAGCACTTAAACACGCAACAACTACACAGCAAGGCACATCCTTTAAAGCTTTGCAGGCCCTATACCTGGTGAAATTTTCCTCTATCTAAGACGAGACCAACACCTTAAACTTGTGATCCACTCATCACACAACTCGCATTAGCAAACAAACACTCACTCATTTCTCCCATCTTTTATTCCCATACACAACCTTATCAAACAGGCAAACCTTAACACCATCACACTCCCCACTAAATCCACCATGCAACACTTCATACTGCAGCTATCCATTCCACGCATCAACTTACATCTCACAAAACTAATCAACAAACAAAATCCAAAAACCAAAGCCAAAGCCAAAAACACAACGCTACAATACATGCACGAAACTGTCGAGACTGCTGCTACATATACACCGACGGATAGAAAGATCCAGAGGCATGCAAAACAAGCTTGGGGGTTCACCTGCATCAAACAGCCACACAGACACACTGATTTTCAAATAACCAGTCCGTCTTTACTCATGGCCAATTTGGTAGCCCTTAAACAGCCCATCGTACAAAACCATAACAAAACACTTTTACTTTCTGACTCACAAGAGTGGTCTTGAAACACTCAAACACAGATCCACAAAAAACGTATAGGTATCATATCACAAATTCACCACACCATACAACAACTCAACCTACAGGGCAATCTGTAAAACTTCTCTTGGTACCTGCCCACGTTGGCGTCTTCGGCAACGAAAGAGCCGACCAAGCAGCTAAACATGCACTAAAAACAACAACACACAACACTCCTACAACAAAACATTAACCCCGATAACATACAACAACTACTTAAACCCACAAACAATTCTACGTTTTTCAACTCACTCACACTCTAGGCACTTACATCAAGGTAACGGGCATCTATCAAACCTACAATGCTACAATTCCCTACATCATAATAATTCAGAGAAGCATTCGTAAAATACCGGATTTGAGCTAATTTCGTAATTTAACTGTGCAATTCCATAAATGTATTTATAATGTATAAAATGCAATTTCATTGATTGATAAATGTTAAAGTAATAAATTCTTGTTCATTGTTTCAACTAATTGTTGTCAAATTATTTACTTCATAGTAAACTGTAATTTATATGGTAAAAGTGAGAGATCATATTACTCCATAACATGCTATCATTCAAGTAAATTACTAGCTCCTTTTACCCCCTAAAACCATAACAGTTTAATGGTGGCAGCGGTGGGATCCTTTCTTGGGATCAAATAGATATTTAGTAAATAATTAAATTGAAAAAAGTAAATTCTTAACTTTTATTTAATCAATTATTTCCCATTTCTTAAAAATGGAGTTTCAGAGTCAGAATAACCCTGATCAAAGGAGGGATGCCTTTTTGGAGGGTCCAGGTGGTAATCTGCGTTCTCGTCAAATTTCCAGTTTTCCAGAGTTACACTCAGTGCATAATTCTTTCCCAGATAACGCCTACAGGGCTGAATCTGAGAGTGTTGCTGGTAACATACCATCTCACCTTTCACCAGTTGGTGCACTGAGTTCCCACACATTTACTCATTCTCCAGTGAGTAATGGTGTACACAATCCATCACAACCAGTGATGAGTTCAGATCCAAATCTTGTTGGATTGGTTTCCCAGCTGTCCAGCTGTGTCCTGAGCTTGTGTCAAAGAATAGATTCAATGGATAGATGTACCTCGAGGGGAGAGTCTTCAATTGGCAGAGTTTCGCTGCAGTTACTCAAGTTCAATGGAACTGGAGATTATCGTGTTTTTGAAGCACAGTTTAGCAATCTTGCTAATCAGTCCCGTTGGGACA
The DNA here is from genome assembly GCA_936450465.1 of Gibbula magus. NCBI lineage: Eukaryota > Metazoa > Mollusca > Gastropoda > Trochida > Trochidae > Gibbula > Gibbula magus. The sequence continues at coordinate 27,192,081 of OW388306.1, forward strand.
TCGCCCAGGCTGCTCAGATGTTGGGGTGTGCACTGGAGGGGGGAGCACAACGTTTCTATGCAGGATTGCCTGTGAGGGAGCGATTAGATTACCATTGGCTGTCTGATCAGTTGAGACAACGCTATGGTACCAGTATCCCCGATGTCAAATGGGAGGAGTAAACCTGGTGAGAACATCGACAATTTATGTGACGACATCTGGCATTTTGGCTTTGGGAGATTATCCAGATTTACCTTTTGAGATGCAAGAAAGTTTCGCCCTGGATTCACTTAAAAGAGCAGTGGATAAGGAGTTGAGACTCAGATTCTATGACAGAGGTGTCTGCACCCTTCAAGAGGCAATCGAGGTTGCGCAGCTGTATGAGTCTGTTGTGGGAATACCAGATTCAAAGAAAACTTTGAAATCGGTCAGTCCTCATCCTTCTCGCGGGAAGAGAGTTCATTTTGAGGCTGAAGGTTCTTCGGTAGAACAAAAGATAGATTCACTCACTGATCAGTTGTTAACACTTCAAAAGACTGTGGAAAAACTTGCTACCAAGCAGTTTCATTCTCCTCGTTCGGAAAGTTGTTCTGAAAGAGGAAGACAAAATCATCATCACAATAAAGGCCGACAAAATCAGTCGGTCAAATGGTTGTCAGGGAAACGATCGCCCACTGGCCCGGAATTAGTTCGGAAGTCAGTGGAGAACGAACTAGTTAATGAAACCCCAAATCCTAAAACAGTTAAATCCAGCGGTCAGGTGGAGAGTGAGATCGGTGAGGTTTCCAGTCAAAAGGAGACAATTCCTGATAGCAGTTAAAGCAAATTTCAAAGCTTGCTATAAAATAGGTGATAACGGCAAATTTGTGAATTTGAAGATAGATCATACTTATTCCACCTTACTTGTTGACACTGGCAGTCAAGTCTCTTTGTTGTCTCGTGATGCAAGTAAGCGTTTATCTTCATCTATAGCTATTCATCCAATTGACTTGATGCTTGAGGCCGTGATGGAAGTTTGTTCCAAACTTTGGGAATTTTCAAAACATCGGTTCATCTCGGGGATGATTTAAGTCCGTCTAAGGAAGAGTTCCTGATCTCAGAGGTTGATAACTCACATGAATGTGATGGCATTTTTGGAATAGATGTGTTAGAGAGACTTGAAGGTGTGATCGACATTGCTGGATCGAGGTTCCAGTTGCGCGACAGATGGTTGCCAATGGTTGGCATGGAGACCACTGTCATGGTTGCTGATGATGTATCTTTGCCACCTCAGTCTGTATCCTATATCCATGTTAGCTTGCCTGAGATTCAGAGATATCCGTCGTCTATCCTCATAGAACCCTGTAAAGACATGATATTTGCACATGGGTTAGTTATGAGCCATTTAGTAGTTACTAATGAAAATAAAGATGCTACTGTAAACATAATCAATGTTCTAGACAAAGAGTATACTCTAGCTAAGGGTAGAATTATCCTTGACACGATCCTCCCTGTCATCACGCGGATTGTCAACCTCAGTCTATCATCTGGAACAGTGCCCAAATGTTTTAAATGCGCAATAATCAAACCGCTGATAAAGAAACCATCATTGGAACCTGAAAGTTTCAGCAACTATCGCCCAGTCTCGAATCTTTCGTTTCTTTCAAAGATACTTGAGAAAGTTGTCAAGACTCAGATGCTTCAGCATTTACAAAGCTATGAACTGATCGATAAGTACCAATCTGCATACAGGACTTCACACAGCACTGAAACAGCTCTAAATGCTGTTCTGGATAACATCAAGATGTCCGTAGATGATGGAAACATTGCCCTGCTCGTCCTCCTAGACCTCTCAGCCGCGTTTGATACTATCGACCATGCGACGCTGTTATCAAGGCTACACATTGAGTATGGACTAGACATGGAAGTCCTGAAATGGTTCTCATTTTACCTTGAAGATCGCATACAATCAGTTCAGATTAACAGGACACTATCGTACAGTCATATTCTTGAATGTGGAGTGCCACAAGGCTCAGTTTTAGGACCGATACTGTACCATATGTACACTAGACCTTTGGGACTACTTATCTCTGATCATCTCATTGGACGGCATTTTTATGCCGATGACTCCCAAATGATTGACAGTTTTAAACCATGCCAAAACAGTGAGCTGAAGGCCAAGCAAAACATGGAGTCCTGTCTCAATGACGTCAAGTCCTGGATTACCAGCAACAAACTTGTCTTAAATGATAATAAAACAGAAGCTATAATTTTTGCTCTGCGGCAAAGATTGCAGAAGTGTCAACTATCCTCAATTTCAATAGGAGAATCAGCAATCCCCTTTTCCCCTTCTGTACGAAATCTTGGCGTTTACTTGGACTCAAATCTAACTATGAAAAGTCATATCAACTATGTATGCAAAACGTGTCACTTTCACCTCCGAAACACTGGATCAATACGCAACATCTTAACAATGGAAGCAACGGCTACACTAGGTAGAACTCTAGTTTTTACACGCCTGGACTATTGTAATAGTTTACTATTTGGTATCTCTGATGAACAGTTACAACGTCTACAGAAAATACAGAACCGTGCTGCTCGCATCGTTACTCGGACAAAACTGCACTCTCATATCACGCCAGTTTTAAATTCTCTTCATTGGCTTCGACTCCGCGAGAGGATTGAATTTAAACTACTCTCACTTGTGTTCCAGAGCATTAATAAGAACGGCCCAGCATACCTACAGGACTTAATAGAACCTTACAAACCACAAAGATCTCTCCGATCCAGTAAACAAGACTTGCTAGTTGTTCCCTCACATAAACTGAAAACCTTTGGTGCAAATTCCTTTTCTCATGCTGCTGCCAGTCTTTGGAATTCACTACCATCAGAGCTTAAAGCTTGTTCATCACTGAGAGTGTTTAAATCAAAGCTTAAGACACATCTGTTTAAGAATTACCTGTAAATTAATCTCCTGTATATGGAAACTGTATATATGTTAGCGCTTAGAGCATGTCCCTGAGCGATGTGGATGATGCGCTATACAAGTACTCTTATTATTATTATTATAATTATAGGACAATGTGAAAATGTAAGCTTAGTTCCAAATAAATGTACTAAGCGAGTCTCACGTGTTTGAGTGAAAAATGATAAGTTACCTGATTATTTAGCAGATTTGTATGACCGAAGCATAGTCAGCTTAGACGAAAGTCAACAAGACAAGCTTAGAGATTTCCTATACAGAGAGACACTTTTGCTAAAAATGATGACGATCTTGGTTGTACCAACCTTGTGAAACACCGCATCGATACTGGTGATGCGAGACCAATCAAGCAAGCCCCTCGTCGCCAAACACTTGCCAAGCAAGAGAAAGAAGTCAATCGGATGTTGGAGCAAGGTGTCATTCACTCTTCCAGTAGCCCATGGGCTTCCCCAACTGTTCTTGTTCAGCGCAAGGTCGGACGTTGGAAATATTGCTGCGATTTTCGCATGGTTAATGATCGTTCATGTAAAGATTCGTATCCTTGATGGACTGTTTTGTAAACTCCATGATATGGGTATAACTGGAAAGACATGGCGACTACTACGTAATGCCTACTCATCAATGAAGTCCTATGTGTCATTTTCAGCCTGTGAATCAGATATATTCTCAATCAACCAAGGTGTAGGACCGGGGCGTTATCAGCCTGGTTATTCACTGTGTACATAAATGGCCTCATTTGTCAACTGGACAATTCGGGCTATGGTCTACATCTTCCATGGGGCCACTATCCAGGCCAACTGTTAGCAGATGACACAACAATAGTAAGTGGCTCCTCGTCTTCACTTCAAAAGCTGCTGGACATCGCTCATGATTATTCCTGTAAATGGAGATTGGTGTATAATGTAAGCAAAAGCTCTGTGCTAGTTTTCGCTCGCTCTCAATGTGATATCCTGTGTCCCGAAGTGTCCTGTGGAAAGATTGAACTACCACACAAATCAACTGTTATTTATGCAGATGTACTTTTCTCATGCAGCAGTAAATCTATGGAGCGAACTCTACGTGCTTGTGAGAAGATGAAGAAATTAGTTACAATAAACCATAGCCATGGACTCTACTTTGGAGGCTTAAATCTGCTATCTGCTGTAGTTTTTCGATGTGTTATATTGCCATGTGCATTATACGGCTGTGCCACATGGGGGCAATTATCATCAAAAGAATATGAAATGCTTGAACTACCTCAACGATATTTCAGCAAAAAAGTTCAAGGGCTACCTAAGCAAACGCCATCAGAAGTTGTTAGGGACAGCTTGAAGCTTATTACAATACAATCCTATATTGATTACCAAGCCCTCCTCTTTATTGGTAGACTCTGTAGAGTAAGCTGCTGTTACTACTTCAAACGTGTTTTTTATTGGCAGACTTGCTCAATTCAATTGTGAGTCTAAGAACTGCAAAAAATGTATTTATTCCCAATGTTTTAATATGTTTAGGTTGGTTGAAAAATATAATCTCACCAATGACTTTGCTGAATATGTTAATAACAGCAATGTACTATGGAAGTCTAAGTGGACAGACACTGTGACGGAAAAAGTGCAATATGTGGATACTTCTTTCCTTATCACCCAAATGAACAAACGACTGGATCTTTCACGATATGTCTCCATCAGATGTGCAGGTCATAATAAGTTATGGCTGCTTTGTCAACTCTATCCATTTAGATTTAAATATATATCTTGTGTTGTATTGACTGCATCGAGAAGACTTTTATCAAAAGAATGCTGTTGTGGTATTGTTGCCAACGATATTGTTAAGCATGTTTTTATGTCTTGTCGTATGAATATGCAAGAAATAAATGAACTGTCTGAACATGTTTTTGATATCCTTGATGTTGACTGCTTTGTCAAATTGTGGGCAAATGATGGTATCATGATTTCGTTCTTGCTCGGTGGCTTTCCAGAATGTACTGTAGATATTGAATTTGATACCTGGTGTAAAATCATGTTTCTTGTTTCTGACTTTATTTGCAAATGTAAATCATTGTTTGTGTAATATCAATCCTTTTGTAACTGTACATTAGACCTGTCTATCATATATACAACTGTACCCATGTAATTTTCAATCCTGGAGGTAATAAAGACAATCTATCTATAGTTTTCGGTCAATATTTTTACCAGGTGCTGACACGCCTGAGAACTGTCTTAGATTGCTTAACTTCAGCAGGTTTAAAATTTGAACCAAAGAAGTGCCATCTCTTTAAGGAGAAAGTAGATTTCCTAGGTCATGTTATTTCGGCTGATGGTGTTCACACTCAGCCAGAGAAAACTGAAACAGTCAAATCATGGCAAACACCAAAGTCTAGAAAGCATGTCCAACAATTTTTAGGGTTAGCAAACTATTACCGGAAATTCATCAAAGATTTTTTCGAGAATCGCTAGACCAATGACAAAACTCTCCAGTCCATTGGTTGATTTCGAGTGGACTGAGGAAACGGACCGAGCTTTCATTCAGTTGAAATCTGCTCTGACTTCAGCCCCAGTCTTAGGTTTCCCCTACACGGGAGGGTGCAATCACCATTGATAGTGATGCATGGGGCGAGGGTCTTGGAGCTGTCGTGTCACAAACTCAAAATGGTAGATAGGTAGTACTTGGGTATTACAGTAAATGTTTTACTCCAGCTGAGAAAAATTACTGTGTTACTCGCCGTGAACTTTTGGCAGTAGTCGCAGCTTGTCGCCATTGGCATCCATATGTCTTTGGTAGGCGTGTCACCATCAGAACTGACAATTCTGCTGTCGTTTGTTCCAAGCGCATTAAGTGACCAGTCAATCAGATGGCTCGATGGTTACAGGAGTTGGGAAATTATGACTTGACAGAAGTTCACCGGCCCGGCTGAGGTCATTGGAACGCTGACGCTTTAAGTCGTCGACCTTGTACCCCTTGTCCGCAGTGTCATAGGGAGAATGGACCATGCAGTGTGGTGGAGGCAAGTGCTGTGTGTTCGTCCATGACCAGGTCCGAATCTGCAAAACACAAGAACATATCCTTCAGTAATGAAGAGCTTAAGGACAAGCAATTGAATGATCCTGACATTTGTCTAATATTAAAGGCAAAAGAGTGACATGAATGTCCAGAATGGGAAACTGTTTCGGGATGTTCAGAAGCTTGCAAGGCATTATGGGGTCAATTTAATCGCTTGTCTGTCAGACAAGGTGTTCTGCATCGCAGATGGGAAAGTCAGGATGGAAAGGAATGGCGCTGGCAGATACTTATCCCAACGGTTTTGTGGAAATTCATCCTCGAAGGTTGTCATGATTCACCTTTGGGAGGGCATCTTGGTATTTCCAAGACTTTTGCAAAACTCGAACAGTCATTTTACTGGTTTGGGATGAAGGCTGATGTCAGAGGCCATTGTTTACAGTGCGACAAAGGTGTTGCCAGGAAAACCCCTAAAAAGCAGAGAGCACCCATGAAGGAGTACATTACCGGTTCTCCAATGGACCGTGTGACAACAGATATCATGGGTCCACTCGAAAGAACAACTGCTGGAAACAAACATGTTCTAGTAGTGACAGATTCATTTATTAAGTGGACAGAGGCTTATGCCATACCCAATATCGAGGCCAAAACCGTGTCTAAGAAATTGGTGGAGGAATGGATATGCTGTTTTGGTACCCCAACAATTGTACATAGCGATCAGGGTAGACAATATGAAGCTAGACTGTTCCAAGAGCTATGTAAATTGTTTGGAGCGGTAAAAACTCGAACAACTTCTCTCCAACCTCAGGCAAACGGTCAGGTCGAGCGGTTCAATCGCACATTAGCTGCAATGCTAAGCATTTACACGGACGGGAGACCCAGGTCGTGGGATAAACATCTTCCCTTCGTGATGGCTGCATATAGAAGTGCTAAGCATGAGTCTACTGGGTATTCACCAAATAAATTAGTATTCGGTTCTGAAGTACAACTGCCATTTCACCTGGTAAAGGGTGATCCGAACGATAATCCCGTTATCAGAGACGAGTATGTGGATGAGGTTAAACAACAGTTTAATAAAGCCTTTTAGTCGTAAACGTTCTTATGAGGTCAGGAAAAAACGTTACAACTTGGGGAGTAAGGAGACCAGACTCAAAGTAGCGCAACCAGTTTAATGTGGTTTAATCCCCACAAAACTATCAAAATTAGTTACAAGCTAACCTCCAAATGGTCAAAGGGTTGGATTGTCACCAAACAAATTGATGCCATCATCTACCATATACAGAAGGGACCAAATAAGATACCAAAGGTGGTTCATATAGACTGCCTTTTACCATTTTTGGGGAGTAACCCACCAACGTGGTGGAATTCCAAGCAGTAGCTTGAAAAAAGGCATCCAGTTTTCCTGAAACATTCAGAAATTAATAGTTGAGAGATAGTTCATAAAAATACAAAGTCTAGGTATTTGCTGCAGAGAACAGTTTGATGATTTTTTAAATATTTCTATTTGCTTAGAGATTTACATCTGAAAGGATTTAAAATTTGGGTGTGTTGGACGCTTTCCATCAGTATTATAAATATCTTAACAAGTAGAAGGATTGCCTTACTGAGATCAACTTAGTATCCAGTAAGAATTGTTATGACATGTTTTTGTTGGAATAACATTTGAGTTGGATTCTCTCACTTGTATACCTACACTACACAATTTAAAAATGTATAATTCTTTAATGTTTGGAAATATATTATTCATGTTTAGAAAAGAATAATTGCTAATGTTATTTGTTGCTCTCAATATCAGGTCTAACCAAGATAATCTGGAACTGGATGAGAATATGACCCTCGGAGACGAGAGAGCAGAAACAATCCCTTCCATGGAGGTGGTTAACTTTGTGCCAGGGATGGAGTGCCCGGTGTGTCTGGAGAGGCAATTTTTAACAAACGTTCATGCGTTTGTCGGCATTGGTCTCAGTACCATGTCAAGAAGACCACGACATTCTACTGCCCGGTGGATTACTGCCACGCCTCACACACCAGGTTCCGAGATCTGACCAGGCATTACTCGGCCACCCACACCAGAAGGAAAGGGAATCCCAGCAATCCCATGGTCGTTTTCTCTTGTTGAGAATCCGTGATTTGACGTGATCGAGACGTTGTGTGTATCAGCTGCTCGCTATTTTGCTGCCGGTTTATACCGTGATCAATAATGTAAATATATTCCAAGCAAATACATTGCTTGAGATCTGTACAGCAGTGCCTGAAAATATAATATTTCAGAGAAGCATTCGTAAAATACCGGATTTGAGCTAATTTTGTAATTTATCTGTGCAATTCCATAAATGTATTTATAATGTATACAATGCAATTTCATTGATTGATATAAATGTTGAAGTAATACATTCTTGTTCATTGTTTCAACTAATTGTTGTCAAATTATTTACTACATAGTAAACTGTAATTTATATGGTAAAAGTAAGAGATCCTATTACTCCATAACATGCTATCATTCAAGTAAATTAATAGCTCCTTTTACCCCCTAAAACCTTTACAGTTCTAGGCTGTTTTCTATTGGTCAGTCTCTCCCTACTTCCTACGCTCTAGTTGGTTCTCGTCATAAGAGTGTAATTGGATTGAGTGCAGGCATTGCTAACCATGGTAAGAACACATAAACACTATAAGAATATTAAGTTAATGTAAACGGAAAGAATGGCATTACTCATTTCACAACTCGCTGTTTGTAATCATTAGAAATCTTCTTATACACAGATTCACTTCATAAAAATCATTTGTGACGTTTTGGCCATTGTAAACTCACGGGCAAAAAAACGCTACCTGGTATTTTAATCTAGATTGAAGAATAAATAAAGAAGTCAGATTAAAAAAACAAAATGTTTATTAAAAAAGAACATGTGCTGATATCATATGCATTAAAAATGCAACCAATCAGCTTTCGGTATATATATCAGAGGCTCCGATATTCGTCCGGGGGTAAAAAAAAGTCCAAGTTCAAGGTTATGACTGATCCCGGTGCAGGGAAATCCAGGTTCAATGTAACGAAAACAGTTCACACTAATAACGTGTATGGCCTCCCCTTGACATGATACACCCAGTGACCCTCCGACGCATGGAGAAAATCAAACGTCTGACGTCATTACGTGATATGCGCTGCCATTCTTCTTGGAGAGCTTGGACAAGTTGCGGGCGGTTATGTGGAGGTGGTCGTCATTGGCGAATACGATGATCCATAGCGTCCCAAAGATGTTCGATCTGTGACATGTCAGGCGAGCATGCTGGCTACGGCAAAACGTTGATGTTGTTGTTAGCAAGAAAGTGTTGATTAAACAAGAGCTGTGTGCGGTCTGGCATTATCTTGTTGAAAGACCACACCTTGTGCCTGTTATCGAATAAAGGGACAGACGACTGGATGGAGAATGTCATCGACGTAACGCCAAGCCGTTAGATTTCCATTCAGGATAGTACGTCAGTACGAAATGGAATAACTCAAATACTATTCACTGGATACTTTTCCTATTTTGCATATGGGTTCATCATGGGAAGAGTAATCTTCCTACAGAGGTTTGTGACCTTGATCTTCATTTCAAGGTCACAACGAAACTTTGTCATTTTATCCTTGTCAGCGAGATATCTCAAGAACCATTCGCTGGATTCTCTTCATATCTTACATATAGCATCTCCAAGGTAAGACGACGAGCTGATTATATTTTGGTGACCTTGACATTAATCTCAAGGTCACAGTTGAACTTCGAATTTTTCCACATGATAATGTACATGTAAGTTTGTCAGCGAGATATCTCAAGAACCATTCACAAGCATTTCATCATATCTTATACAAAGCACCTCCTAGGGAAAGACAAAGGGCTGATTTTATTTTGGTGACCTTGACATTATTCTCAAGGTCACAGTCGAACTTCGAATGTTGCGACATGATAATGTACATGTAAAGCTTGTTAGCGGGATATCTCAAGAACCATTCGCCGGAATTTCATCATATCTTACACAAAACACCAGGGAAGACGACGAGCTGATTAGATTTTGGTGACCTTGACATTATTCTCAAGGTCGCAGTTGAAATTTGAATTTTTCGACATGTTCGACAAACGATTTTGGTGATCTTAACATTATTTTTCAATTTTGAAGTATTAATTTGCGGCGGGGGATCATGTCACCTTAGTGACAACTACTTGTTAACATCCAAAATGGAGCAAAGGAAATTCAGGGAACAGACACAGACGGATTTTATTTTTTTTTAATTTACATGTAAACGAATTTTGCATTAGCTTGCATTTGTGACACCTGTTTCCAGTTATTAATTAATAATTTGTATAACGTCAGATGTGGTATTGCATAATGTTCACCCAAGCAGTTTTATGAGCAATGTAAACTAGAAGGACGCAAGTCAATAGATGTGATCCTGTAGAGTACATTAAATGATGATTCTATAAACACTGCAAACAATGTGGCGTGCCGTTTACTCATCATTGTGCACGGGGCTAACTATGTATTTCTCTCACTTGGAATTTGTATAAAGGTTTTGTCTATCCATATTTGCTTTCGTAGCTGCCAAAACTAAGAGGAGTTTGTTATGACTATTTGTTATAACACAATCTTATGTAAATTGATGGAAACGACACCTTAAACAATAATTAAATATAAATTCCATGTCCCCTTAAATAAAGACATTCAATTGCATAGAAATACAAAGAGACACATCCATAGTATCATTAAACCTAACACAGCAATATTGGTAATTTAACATTAATGACAGATATTCATCATTCAAATCGGAAGGAATATCAGTTCAATTCAGTTAAGGAGGTTCCTTATCACTAACAAAAAAAAACCAAGTAAAATGCTAATATTTCACTATATACATGGACACATATGCTAAATCAATTTCTATTATAACAAATAGGAGTCATCATGCTCGTTTTTTAAATATGAGCTCAAAATGTACTTGGGTTGAGCAAAAAAATTATGATATATAATCATGATAAAATATTCTGTTGCTACTTTAAGTTTTTGTTTATGACAGATGAGTTTGTTTTTCTTGTCTTCTAAGTGTTTCTTATTCAGGTCTGTTTGACATTTTCGGTTGACAAATTGAGCCTTGTAGCTACATTGGGGAACTTTGAGATGAGACTTATTTATTTCAGGAGAAAAACTAGTTTGGTGACAAAGGCTTTTCAGGACGTAATTGGTGGGTCATCAAAAGTTGATGGATGTGACGATCTATAGAATCAGCAATAGCGTAATGTACATCAACATCAGACCCTTGTAGATTCAGTAATGTGGGGTGAATTTTCACACCTTGGCGTCCTGTAACATCAAATATCATTTTTTTAAAAAAAATTTTTTTAGGACAACAGCTTTAATTTGCATTGCAGTACACAATGAATTAAGGATCATATCAAACATGATGTTGTTAAAGTCTTTTTTGATATAAGGTATGCAGTATCGTATACAAACGTATTGTACAGTCGAACATGATATGTAGATATCAAGGGACTCTTCAAAATGATGTATCTATCAGATATTTCACTTATCAAAACTTATGAAAACCTGCAGATGATAACCATTTACCCTGTACTGTACATATATATGTATACAGCAGAATATAAGACAACAATTGCATGTAATGGCAAATGATTTATTACATAAACTTTTATACTTTTATTTGTACATGTAGGGGATATCATTTATTATCGCATTCTGTCATATATTGCATTGCATTCATTGTATGCCACAGTCAAATTCTAATGATTTCAGCTGTTGTTACTTGTCCCGTGATCTGAATGCCACGGTGCTTCAAATGATTAGGCAATGCATGAATTAAAGGATGCAGTTGATTCAGTAACGGAAACGACTAAACAAACAAAGGAAACGTTGGATCCAGTAAAGGATGCGGTTGATCTACTTAATGGAACGGTTGAGAAAATAAAGGAAACGTTGGATCCAGTAAAGGAAAAGGCTGACGAAATCAATAGCAAACCACATTATAAGGATGTTACATCATGGAAGAGAAACTTGAAGATTGGCTTTACTCTTCTCTTGTCTGTGTATGATGTGAGTATAATTTTGGACATTGTCAGCGTCAAAGATATTTAAGAACTTACCAAGGCAATTGGTGGGGGGAAGCTATAAGTAAACTGGCAATAGTTTCAATTCCTTTATTTCCGTTATCTGTACAGATAATTGGAATAACATGCGGTATTGGAGAATGGTACAGGTGTATATAACAGATGGTGACAACGGGTGGTTGATGGAGGATAAACTAATTACATAAGAGTGTACTTATTAAGCTGTTTCTTAATGAGCTTGCCTTATATAAGTATTTACCTAAGTTACATAATATCTTTACATTGTTAATACTTAATAGTTCGATAAGTTTAAATACTGATGGACATTTGTAGTAATATGGTTTGATATACATTATTCTATAATGGATATATGATGGACATTTTAATATGAAATGAAATTCATCTTCAACATCATCTTTACACATCAGACATTTACGATCAACAGAATTTATATTATGATACCTGCCAGTTTCTATATTGAGATTATTGGAACTAAGTCGAAATTTTGATAAGTATTTCCTATATAGGTATGGAATAGATTTACATAAATAATATTGTAGACAACACTGATTAATAATTTTTTTTATACACTACACATTTAGATGAAGAAGTCAATTGGCTAACAATTAATTGGATAGCCTGATCATTAATTCTTTGTCTAATAACCGGTAAGTAATCTATTGATAATTCCTGCTTTATCCAAAATTCTGAGAGACCAATGTTAGACAATATAGATTTAACCTGATACGCCCAGTTCTGAACACCACGGAATTCCACGTCGTCATACAAATACTCATAACAGCTCCGTAAAATACTGTTACTAGACACAAGAAGCTTACGCCAGTATTTAATCATATTAAATTGCCTTTTATATAGAAGTGGGTAACGACCTAAGTCTGCATAGACCATAGAATTACATGTTGATTTCTTTACCCCTAATAACCTTTTACAGAAATCCAAATGTAGCCTTTCAATATTTATTCCCTTGCCATACCCCCATACCTCAGACGCATAAGATACAATGCTACCAATATAACAATCAAAGACAAATAAAAGTGATTCGGGATTAAGAGAAAGGGATCTTATATTATTATAGATTTAAAAAAAAGCTTTTCTACCCTGATCAGACAACTGCACATGAGCCTTCGAAAATATGTTATTATAATAAATACTATGCCTAAATATGTAAAATTATCAACAATCTCTATGACAGTGCCATTTTAATTCCAACACTCAGACGGATTAACTTTACCCCCCTCGTCGGAAGATCGTTATCTTAGTTTTAGCAATATTAACTTCAAGTTCCCAACGCTTGGAGTAAGAAGAAAACGAATTTAACTGCGTTTGCAACCCATCAACAGAGTCTGAAAATATGACGAGATCATCAGCATACATAAGCAAAAATATTATTAAGAGATTTGAACTGGTAGGGAAAACATTTATCATTCAGGAAGGACTCTTCAAAATCACTAACATAAAAGGAAAACAAAATTGGTGACAAAACCTCTCCCTGCATTAAACCTAAATTATTTCTGAAAAAATGACTATCATAGCCGCAGATCCTCACACACGACCGAACATTAAGATACAAAGAATGAATGACCGATAATAACTTCCCTCTGACGCCTAATCTAGCCAACTTATACCATAATTTACACCAATGTTTTGAATCAAAAGCACGTTTAAAATCCCCAAAAGCACAATACAATCGCTTAACATTATTCAAGGAGTGAGTTATCAACGAATTGAGCGCAAATATAGTATCAACTGTACCGAGATTAGGACGAAAACCAAACTGTGCATCTGAAATAGAATTATTATCTTCGGCCCAATTAAGAAGTCGCTGATTTAAGACCCTTGTGAACAACTTCCCAAAACAACTGACAAGACTTATCCCTCTGTAATTACTAGGATCACTAGCGTTACCTTTTTTGAAAACTTGAAATAATAACAGCAGAAGCCCAACTTTTGGGGAAAAAACCAGTGGATAAAATACAATTGAATATGTTATGTAACATGGGTAATAAATGTAGTTCAAATTCAATAAAGTACTCATTTATGACACAATCAAGTCCATGATATTTATCCCGTTTCAAACAGTTTGGTGCTTGCTTTATTTCAGCCAGTGTTATTTCATTGTCAAGTTCAGGCACCACTGTGTTATCCAGGTTGGAGTCATCAGAGGGGGGCTTTCCACTATTATAAGAAATGTATTCAAAATAGTTGTGCATTTCCGAAAGTGTAATGTCCATTTTCTCTTGTTTCCGTTTCGAAAACTTTGCATTGAATTGCTTAGGGTTTGTTTTCCTTAACTGATCAAGTCTATTACCTTCTGATTTTAAATAGCGTCTTTTACATGTCCTTTCTGATGTTGTATATGTCGTCTTCTTCAAAAATAAATCAGCATGGTTATCACATGTTTTACAAAGATTAAATTTTCTTTAGGGCACGAATATAGTCTATGTAAAGGGTCTTCAGCGCGTCATCAAACCAAGGCTTGTCGTTTAAAAGACGCATTGCGATCACATGCAGCCGACATTACAGATAGCTAGATAGTGAGAAATTACCCACTTTCCTACATATTAGGAATATTATGATTAGGATTTCTGTACTTACATAGTTCCTCTGCAATTGATGTAAGCAAATGAAACTGCTTCGTCGATTAGACCAATTAAAATGTTAACCCGAATTTATTTGTTATTCATCATATGAATAACAAATAGCCAATTTATTTGCTTTTCCTTTTTCATATTGTTGACATCTTATTATAACAGACCATTACAACAAGCTTTAATTCCATATAAAGAATCCAGTTTGCTGTCATGACATTATTTGACCGTAGTCCTATTCACTGTAGACTGTTCAAACCAAATAACATTTTTGACTGGTTGTTTTTATGGTTTTCCTTTGGTTTCTGTATCAAATACATAAGAAAACAATTATGGACTGATTAATTCTGTCAATACCTGTTTTAATGGAGCCTAAAAAACAGTATTGACCGCGAGCTTTGCTCTTGGTCTATAGTGTTTTCTAGAGTTCTTAAAAACAGGTATTGACCTCACAAGTCTATAATATGATATAATATAAAAAGATGCGGATCGGTGTCATCAAGACTTACAAACTTCCGTTTTCTTTCATGAAATTATTTCATCTTCGCTGGCACACCTTCATCAAATTCACCTCAATCACATGAACGCTACCATCATGGATGCTAGATAATTGTGAACAATCACAGGCGCCAATCATTGGTTGATATAAATTAATGAAATAACATAAAATGTGACTTTCTTCCAGGGTATAGTTGAAAGTTCGTATGGTCCTTCTGTAGCGGACTACCAGTGTATCTACAAAGAGAGTCAACAACGGACGAGTCTCCTATATCCCACATTCCTCACCCTGAAGGCAGTGGGAACAGTGGCTTTTCTGCTGTTCCGAAATCGAGTGGACCCCTACACGGTAGGCGTGGCCTGTATGTTTGTAGGCTGCCTCCTATTGACCATTCTCCCTCTACTTCCTACACTATGGTTGGCTCTCGTCATAACGAGTGTAATTGGATTGAGTTCAGGCATTGCTATCCATGGTAAGAACACACATACACTATACCAATGTGAAGTAAATATATCATAAACATGACCACTCGCCATTGGTAATAATAAAGAGTTTTCTTATACTCCATAATCATTTGTGACGTTTTGGGTATAAGATATATTTAGATAATCATACCCAGATGTCTTCTGATATCAAGCATAAACAGGTTGATAAATTAAAAATAAATTACAAATAATGGAATTTGGCGAATGTAAATTTACATGTCAGAATATCGTGTCATCATATTTATGACATTGCAGTAATATGATGTTTTATGAAGTTTTTGATGTAATAGCATCATTTGACCTTAAGATGCTTGGTTTACGGATATCCTTCTGCAGGATGTCTAGAGGCAGGAGGCAAAGGAGAAGAATACTAACTTTGTTTTAGTGAATAATTTTAGATTTTTGTCTATGAATGGGGCTTAAAAACCGATCCAGCCAAACGCAGAGACATATTTAAGTTTGTCTGTAGTAAGAAAGCATCAATTATATTTCTTCAGGAAACTCATAGTACAGTTGAAGATGAACTTACATGGGCCGCAGAATGGGGTTGTAGGTGCCATTTTTCACACGGTACTAGTAAAAGTGCAGGAGTTATGGTTTTAATAAATAATAATTTTGATTATTATATGATATGATATGTTTTGTTTTCTGATTGGCCGAGACGGATGGTCACCGATAATGATCAAACGTTATGTTGACCGCGGGAAGCGTCACACGAGGTCAACATAACAATCCAATGACCTTGAGCTAAACATAGATCACCACTGCGAGGAGGTTAGCTAGATACCCTAAATTTAATATTTCATGTTCATTTTAGATTATTTAAGAATAAACTTGTTGTTGTTCAATCAAAGTGTATATTGTCATTAATTGTAGGTTTACAAGTAAAATTAGAAAAAAATGAAACTTTTTGTGAAAAAAAATTAATTTTTGAAATACATGTATATTTTTTTAATTTACACTTTCATTAATCATATAATAAAACAGTTATTGACTTCAGTTATCGGTGACTCAAATGCTTTATCGACCTCTGAAAGTTATGTTCACCTCGGCTTTCGCCTCGGTGAACATAACTGTCCCGAGGTCGATAAACCATTTGATTCACCTCAACTAAAGTCTATAATTGTATAATATCACATGCATGAAATAATTGTAGATGATAACGGCCGTTTCATAATTCTTGATATCACTATAGAAGATACACGTTTCTCACTTATAGATATATATGGGCCAAATACCGACTCGCCAAACTTTTTTGAGGATCTCGCCAATGAATTAAGTCAACTTTCAGGATCAATAGTCTGGGGTGGAGATTAGAATGTGTTGCAAGACTATGAAAACGACACTTATAATTATAAACACAAAAACAACCAGCAAACACATGACAAAATACTTGATATTAAAGAACAATTAGAACTGGTCGATCCCTGGAGAATACTTAATCCCGATAGTAGACAATACACATGGCGCCAACCCAATCCATTTAAGCAGAGTAGACTAGATTACTTCATTATTTCTGAAGATATCCTATCACTAGTGAAAACTGTATCTATTGGAATAAGTTACACATCTGATCATTCATATATAATCCTTGATTTAGATGTTAACCCAATTGAAAGAGGCCCTGGATATTGGAAGTTCAACTCTTATTTACTGCATGATAAAGATTATGTAGGTACAATTAAAGAAACTATAAAAAACACTTTGAATGAAATCAAGACATCGGGAAATACTGATGATCTCGACAATATGACTTTAAAAATGAACGACCAGTTCGTATTTGAAATGCTAAAAATGAAAATTAGAAGTGAGACAATAGCATATACAAAAAAAAACAAAAAAAATCTTTTGAGAAAGAAGAAAGGACACTGGAAAATGATATAAATAAGCTTGAATCAAACTATGACACGCTCTCTTAATGAATTGAACGTTAAAAAAGAAAGATTAGAAACCATTCGTACAGAAAAAATAAAAGGAATTATATTTCGAAATAAAGCAAAATGGTACGAAGAAGGTGAAAAAAATACAGAATATTTCCTCAATCTTGAGAAGAGAAATTATATATATAAGCATATGAATGAAATAATGGACTCAAATGGTAAGAGTGTGACTGGCACTAATGACATAGTTCATGAGACTTCACAATTCTACAAAAACCTTGAATATTTAACTTTTCAATACGCTGACGACGCGAACTTCACTCTGGAAAGAACACAAGGTGGTTTAATAGAACGTATCGAAACGCTACGAGACTTCGCTTTTGCATCTGGTTTAAAGATAAATTGTGACAAGACCAAGGCTGTTTGGTTTGGTTCAAAAACGAATTCAAATGAACAACTATGCCCCCATCTACCCCTCCAGTGGTCTAAATAACCTCTCAAGATCCTAGGGATAATGTTTTCAACTGACTTAAAACAAATTATCCCCTTGAATTTTGACAAACAAATTGAAAAAAAACAAAAAAAATTTGCTTCTCTTGGTCAAAACGCTCATTAACATTAAATGGCAAACTTACAATTATCAAGTCCCAAATTATTCCATTATTTACACATTTATTTTCAGCCCTTCAAATGCCAGACAAAGCGTTCTTTAAATCACTAAATACAATTCTGTTTAAGTTCATATGGAATGGAAAAAGAGATAAAATAAAAAGACGGATGCTGATGAATGATTATTCAGAAGGAGGACTTGGCATGCTTGACGTTGAAGCTTTTTAATACATGAAATTGAAATTGATTAAGCGTATGACTCAAAAAGATGGATTATGGCAACACTTAGCCAGATGTCCAAAGGTAAACCCAGAAAATATCAATATCTTGAACTTCCAAAAGATCAATTAAAAAGGTTAGTTAAACATATCAAGAATGATTTCTGGAAAGATGTTCTAACTATATATAATAATCTGCAAACCTTTGAAATTGAGAATATTGATGAATTCAGAAATCTACCATTCATAAGTTATCTCCCTTATGATGATTTTAAAACCTATTATAAATGGCACCAATGTGGAATAAGATAATTCGAGATCTGATGACGGACTCTTGACACCTTAAAGAATGTAATGCCTTGAAACATGACTTCGATTTGAATGCAAATTTTATTATATATTTCAAACTGATTAGATTGATACCTAAATCATGGATTTAACTTTCAATGGGCGTTCAGGTTAATAGTACAAATACAGCTATTTATTGCAAGATCCTAAGTGACATCACTGCTTCATCAGATTGCAAATTTCTCTATAAACTTCTCCGTACATCAGGTGGCATTTGTACCCTTCGAGATTTAACAGCAAAATGGAACTCCAAATTAGATTCAGACATGTCAGACATTTATCTTTCTGAATGTTTTACAACAATACGAAACTCTGTGACGGACAGGAAATCTCGAAATGTATAAACTTGCCAATCTCATCATACCAACAAAATCTTTTCTTTACAAAATAGGTTTGTCTGAAAATAACCAATGTACACTTTGCCAATCTGAAAACGAAACACTTAAACATTTATTTTGTTCTTGTCGAAAAGTTGAAAGTCTAAGGAACGAACTCAGTAGCTGGTATGAAAGTAAAACTTGTCTAAAATTATGCTTAAACAGGAACAAATTTCCTCCTTGGTGATCCAAAATTGAATATTTTGGAAAATCACATTTTTATAATAACAAAACGCTACATACAAAATTGTCAATATAGCAACATCACTCCCTCATTTGTCCAACTATCATCTCAAATAAGGCATAACTTTAACATTGAAAAATTTAATAAAAAAAACCCAAGCGAATTTGCCAAAAAATGGGCCCCCTTGCAATGGCACTGATGCAAACCAAACCAATGTTATGTAATACTGTCCATATACATACTCACCTCCTCCCTATCCCTTATACTTTCCTTTCCCTACCGTTCCCCCTCTCTCTCACTCTCTCTCCTTCTCTCTACTTTAGGTTTCTTTTTATCTTATATCTTTATTTGCTTATAGTGGGAAAAACATGTTTTGTGACTGAATGAAATGTGTACCAATTTCCAATGTTTGTAAAAAAAATCAATAAAATTTAAAAAAAAAAATACAACAACTTTTTTAGTGTAAATTAGCTAAGCATAACAGGAGGCATAGAATTTAATTTAAAAAACCAAACCTTTTCACTTATTTGTGGGGGTTCGTTGTGAAAATCTGGCAACAATTATGAATGGGAAGGAAAATTTGGCAACATTGTTGTGAGGAATTTTGAGTAGCCTCTTTCTCAAAAAAAAATTTGACAACTAAATAATTTTGTTTGACTCACGATGATGTAAAAACATACCGATGTCATGAAGTCGATGATGGCTCTACTGTCAAAATGATATCAAGTGATACCTGCTGTGGAAGCCAACTTTGGATGGTACATACTCGTAACTTTGTGCGACTTTTAACCAAGTTACAACTAATAATAATGATAACTAGGATTGGCACGTCAATACTTAGGTCTTCAAGACTTCTGCTTGACCCTCAACTCCATGTTTGATCGAGGAATGTCACAGACATTGTTCTGTCAAAACTTTCATTCGTAACCTCTTAAAATGGACTGAGAAAACCTAAAAAAATCATAAATTTAATTTTCAATAAAAATAGCGCCAAAACCACGTGACTGACGAATTCGTCATTATTTACTTTTTTGCTTGCATTGTAATTGCCCATCTTTTAAAAAAAGTTACAAGTCTCTATGTCAATTTTGAAAAATTTCCCCATGTTAAAATTCGAAATCGTCATTTTCTGTCATTTTTCAGCCTTAATTGTGACCGGAAATGACTGTTCGTGAGCGATTTAATTATTCATTCCTAAAGACACTCTATTGATCTAGTAGCCCTGAAAATTTCATGCAATTGTGAGATTGGAAAGTTGGAATAATGTCCCCTTGAAGTAGGTCCCGCGTGACGAAACGGCCAACTTCGGCCAACTTTGAAAGGGCATTGTGAAAAAAAGTATTACGATTACCCTTCTACAAAATTCAAATTCTATTCTACAATGCTTCAGCTGTAGACATATATAAGTTTCAGCATCGTTGTGCAAGTATCTTCAGAGAAGAAGATTGTCAAAGGTACATGGGGTCAGACACTTTTAAAAAGTGACAAAAATCCAAATGGTGGCTAAACGACGTGACATACGAATTCGCTACGATTTACTTTTTTGCTCGCATTGTTATTCTGCATCTTTTTTAAAAAGTTCCAAGTCACTAGCTGCATTTTGAATTTTTTTCTCATGTTAAGAATCGAAATTTGGATTCGAACTGGACCTTTAATGAGGGCAAAATTCAAAATTCTGCTTCGACACTTTTCCAGATCTCATTAAATTGTTAAATCTCTAAAAGTTCCATGAACATTGCTTTAGCGGTTACTTCAGTAATCGCCGCACAAAATATTGCGGAAATAATAATAACGATTCGTATAAAAAAAATAGGTCTTCAAGACTTTGTCTTGAAGACCTAATAATAATGTGTCTATTTATATTGTGCCCAACTCCACACTATATGCTCATAGCTCAATATATGCTCATCACGTTCCTAAATGTCAAGACAAACAAGAAAAGCCTTTAAAAAGGCATGGGTGGAGGCATCTTGTTAAGGCTAGAAAATAGCATAAAAAGGATATGTATGTCATCTGTACATAAAGCAAAATGGAGACTGCATTGTGACAATTTTGGGGGTAAAATCTTTGATAACTAATCAAACAATTATAGTTTTTCATTTAAAATGCCTCAAATAAAATAAGTGAACCTCAATCGTTTAAGTTGTGTGACATAGGTATATACTGTATTAACCACGCCCTCACTCGTAACCACCAGAAGTATTCACTCTCCGAACAGGCCCCCCAAAAAAAGCCAAGACAGATGAAGCGGGGAGGATGGGTGCACCTAGCGGGTAGGTCTAGTCAACAGGGAAGTATAAATAATTACGTTTCATCAAAAAAGTACTATTATTTATATACCTATCTGTTGATTAGACCTACTATTCCCAGAATCCCACTGCATGGAGGCGGGTCAGTAGATATGTGGTAGAGACGAGACCAGCAACAAGCCCTGATTGTAGGCTAACCTACGAGTCCTCCACGCTGTGGAGAGGACAAGGTACAGCCCAGCAGACACTATCTCTACCGCTAAGCGGATCGAAGAGACAACCCAGCCACTCAACTCCTGATTAACACACTGCTCCCAACCCCTATGGGGAGGGAGAGGGGGGGAGGGGGGGGGGGGGGGGGGGGGGGTTGTCTCCCATACTGAATGAAGCGGAGATACCTGCGATCCCGACAGTAAATTAGAATGTGCAGGTACGCATCCTGGGGATCAAGAGACAGCATGCAGTCGGAGCGCTCCAGAGATTGCATCACAGAGGGAAAAGTCAAGAGTCGAGTCAAGGTAGGAGCAATTGAATGAATGAGCCGCCATTTTTTCGAGTTCCTTTGCATATGACAAACACTGGGGAGTAAAACCCCGGAGTTAGATGCGGGGTCAGGACCTTCTGCACCGCCCTCTTGGAGATTAAGATCTCCACCTGTTCCAAGGTTAGTAGGAGCCAGACCCATGACAAGGGACGCTCCCTTGAAGCACAGGTAAGAGGAGGAGGAAACGAGACGGGAATGCGGAAGCCCTGACCCAGAATCCGAAAAACAAACAGGTCTAACCCTAACTGCTCCCAGTTGCTGACGAAGCACTGAAACCTGCCCCCCACTGAGCCCTCCGACCACGTAATGAGTGGAGGAGGAAGCAGAGGGGTGACCACAAGACCACTTGGGAGATTGACCCGTGGATCCGCGGCCACGCCCTCCCAGCCAAAAGTCTGGAGGAAGGATTTCTGGTCGGGGTTGAGGCCAGAACAATACAAGTAATTATCCCTATGAAGGACCGTATTCCCTGAGGATATCCGCGAAGCTGATAGCATGTTCTGCGTGAGGTCCGCGGCCACATTGGCGAATGCTTTGAAGAGGACCGGGTCACTCAACTCCATGTCAGCCTGCTTGGCGCAGTTGAGCATCACCTGACAGGTGAATGGCACGTGATTGCCCAACTCCAAAACTGTGCGAGCCTCTCTGTCGAGATGCGTGAGCTGCGCATCAGTAACGCGATGGGGCACGTCGGGGGAAATGAGGTGAGACCAACCCTGATCAAGAGCAGGCGAGATGAGCTGAAAGGGTATTGGATGAAGAGGCAATTAATGCGGGCGCTTATAAGACACCACTAAGGGTGGTAGAAGACGGTTAGGTGCAGCGGACGAGATGACATGCTCCATATGCTGCGAGGCGTCCAGCAGTAGCCTGTGAGGCGGAAGAGTGAGTCGCGTCACCTTCAGTACAAAAGGAAGCCTACCTGGCTACGGACGAGCGAGGTCCTGAGACGCGGACCTGACTGAGTGGCACCTCTGTGAACGAGGCCACTTCAGTGATACTGATGAACGGAGGTTCAGGGACGTCAACGAAGCGGGCTTCACGGTCATCCGAGTCTGGAGAGGACTCATGGGTCGATGACACCACAGTGTGAGAAGGACATGAGGACGCAGTCGACGCGGATGTCCTTTAGGGAGTGTGGCACGAACCATGTGAACACGTCGCAACATCTGGGTCACGACCTACAGTAGCAGCGGTGGTGGTACGGTCGCGTAAACCCACCGGACCTAAACGAGCATTAAGTTAAGAAGTCACCATGCATTAACGGATGCAAGAAGAAACTCAGGTTTGAATCTATCTTTTTGTTTTTCTTATTTTCTTCTTCTTTTTGCTCTTGGGAGTGGAGGGTTCGCTGACCTTTAGTCTTAGTGGCGTCATACGCCTCTCATTCTCCCGAGACGAAGGAGGAAACAGAGAGCGACGAGCCCAAGAACGAGAGCGCAAAGAAGCACAGAGTGAGAGGGAGACTCTCGAACCCCTACCAGTTTCAGACCACAATGGCGACTCACAGTCAAACTCATCCGTGCGTTCAGTGACTTCTACATCGACCACCTCCTCGGGTTGCCAAATGGGAGAAATATCCCTACCTTGACCAAAGTCACTCAACGGAGCTGAACGCTTCAAAGACGAAGCCCTATCAGTAACGGACTTACGAATGGCCGAAACATAGGCCCCGAAGTCTGAAGACGAGAGTTGGCACACTCATTACAACAAAAACCCTCCTCACACAAGTCCTTGCACTTTCTACAAAGCAAGTGCAGGTCGTTTTTAACAGACTTCCGATCTCCGAAATTTTTACAAAACGCAGAGTACATAGAGTCAGTAGAGCAACGAGGTGAGTGACAAGAGAGTGACAGTCAAGTCACTGAAGAGACCGTCGAGTCACTTAAGGTGAGTGACAAACTAGTGACAGGTGAGTGACAGTCGAGTCACTGACGCGAGACACCTAAGCAGAGTAGTGTCAGAACTAAGTCCTAACACTAAGTAGCAAAAATTTCGATAGCTTATTACTCCCAAAACACCAAGAGTGAAAACTCAGAAAACGTAGACGAGAAACATGCAAGGCTAGATGAGGGAAGCTATTGGGAGGGTTGAATACCGGAGGCTCCGAACCCAAAGGGTGCAAAGCAAATTTTGAATACTGGCAAGTGACAGTCGAGTCACTGGCGGACGAGGCGAGACGAGGAGAGACGAGTCGAGACGAAAGGCCTAAGACGAAGGCGAGTGACAGACGAGTGAAGGCGAGTAGCAGTTGAGTCACTGACGAGTCTAGACGACACAGGCCGGGCGAATCAAGCAGTCACCCGACAAAAGCGAGAGAAGAACAAAAGACACGAATTGCACTCGCAGAGGGTGCAGCTACCAGCTTGTCAGAGCACACCTAGCACATGTAAACAAGGTCCCTTATTCACTCAACACCTACAAAAAAACATGACGTTGATACAACCTCTTAAATGAATAAGAAGTTAGCAGGTTAGCAAAAGCAGCGAAGTATAGAGTTAAAAATACCCAGTGGCAGAGCAAAAACATACACGTCTGTCTAGCTATGCAACTGAGAGGAGAGTGAATACTTCCGGTGGTGACGCCACGAGACCTTGCCACCCTTGGGAGAGGGATTTAATGCATCCCCTACTCCTACTACTACTTAAAGTTTCGTCTGTGTTAACATTGAAATAGCATACCTAGAGAGGAAGTAGGAATAGTAGGTCTAGTCAACAAATAGGTATTTAAATAATAAAAGTGTATACTTAACTTCCCTGATATTTTAACATATTTTGAAGTAGGCCTATATTATCAATTTAATCAAAATGATGTTGAGAGTTTTGTCAATGCTATGAATATGTAGGCCTTTTCCCCAGAATCAAACAGTCAACCATTTGTTGGAACTTTACCAATTTAAAATAAACCCCATGCTTGGTGCTTTCAGTTTGGACATAACTATAGTTCTATCCAATATTTGTTTATACATGTAAATGCTTCAATGTCATGGAAACATTATTATACATTGTGTACACTTATACAAGTCTTATTGGCATTGGAAAATTTGATAACCGAGTGGAAGGTTGGCGTGTTGATTGACCACTAATATATATTGTACGCATAAACAAATGTCTCCCAAACTCTATCACATCATCGGTATACACAACAATGGCATTATGATAATGTCAACTCTTTCTTGAAATATTTTTGGTGAGTTCACGTTCTGTGTTAATGTATCAACTTTTGGGCTTTGTCAGTAGGGCTTTTTGTAATATATATTGGTATGTTTTATACTTTGTATTTATGTCGATGACTACGATGATTAAATGATTGCAATACGAAATGAGCTATAATTGGTCATAATTGGATCATTATTTCAAAAGACTAATAGGGTAGGGTCTATATATAGGTATATGCCTTCCAAACGCTGTTTTAAACGATACACACCCCTGTGAATTTAAAGGTACATAGACTTAACGTTGAATGCAAATGTTTTTACAACTAAAACTTTTCCAAAAGCACGACCTTAGCCTACCTGGGTGAAGCAGCATAACCAATACCCGTTAAAACATAATTCCTGCCGACGCAAGTCCCATTCAGTATTAAAGGAGACTGACTTTGATTGTAGCAAATCATGATTCTCTATGTCTAGCTAAGAACATACTCGGATTGTTTCAGATTTTACATGAGGAGTTGAGTAACCTCTGGAGAATGAGTTTTCAGTAGAGAACTTGCAAATCAACAGGTAAAGACTACTAAAAAAATATGCTGTACTCAGAATGGCACTTGTAAATTGTAATGTGCATGTACCACAAAAAAAAACAAAAAAAAGGAGAAAAAAGTAAAGACGACTGATAAGTTGTTTTCGTCTGATTTCAGCACGTCTAATAGAATCAGGAGAGCTTGGCAAAACGAGCGCCATACCCCTCCATCTCTTCCCTCTTGGTATATGTATTGGCTCCTTTATCGCTCCTTTGATTATCTCCCCTTTTCTGGGTGTCAGCGACACTTGGCGGGGAAATGAGACCTTTGACAATTCAACTGGGACAGACAATACAACAAGCTTCAATTGTTCGTATATCAATGGCATGGTTTGTGAGGAAGAAGTGAACAAATGTGAAAACCTTTCATCAGGGATTCTGTACTCTTTTCTGATATTTCTAGGAGGAGCTGTGATCATGGTTATTGTGTATGTGTTGTTCAATAACACCCTCAAATCTGACATAAAAAAAGAGCGAATCAAACATCAGTGGAGGGAAAACAAGAGTAATGTTTTTAAACATTGTCTTCTTGACATTGCTTGGAATGTTGATAATCATTGGTGCATCCATTAATTTCATATTTGGCAATCTACTGTCGACTTTTGGAATACACTCTCAACTCAAAATCGCGCCGGATGTCATGGCGTTGATGACGTCAACGTTCTTTGGAACATCAGTTGTTGGTCGAATTGTGGGAACATTCCTCAGCCTCGTTCTGAAACAGATCACACTTCAAGTTGTCTGCCTCCTTGGTTCTGTAGGGGCCGCCATTACTCTTGTGTTTGTAGCAGAAATGAGTATAGCCTCCCTTTGGGCCACAATGTCAGTCTTAGCCTTTGTATACGCTCCTCTATTTGGAGCCGTCATCGCCTGGTCAACAGAAGTAAGAAAAGCTAAGCATTTTCTGTGTGGGCTTATTGTCGTGGCAGATCTTGTTGGATCGTCCCTATTGGCGTTCCTGATTGGTCAACTGATGAACAACGTGCATAATGACATGCTGATATATGTTATGTTGGGGGGCTGTGTGTTGGAGATTGCTGTTCTCTTCATTATGTATGTCGTATCAAAGTTCATGGACGGAAATAACGACAATTTGAACAACCTGTACGGTAAATAAAAACGAATATGCAGTAATATATAAATATTATTAATATGTGTTGGAAATAAATATGAATGTGGTATCCAAGTTAATGAATAGGCCCTCTTGTAAACTCTTTTTAGGTGAACAGAATTGAATGTTTGTATACACGACACGCTCTGAAATTAGAGTAATATATAAGAGTGCTTGAAGTAAAAAAAAGAATCTTAACATGGTTGAAAATAATCTTGAAGAGGTAGGATAAAAACTACCAACATTCAACAAATTACTTGGTATTATTTTGTGGAAAATTGTGTCCTGAATGTTATTAAATCATGAAAGTAGCAAATCAGCACAGCTTTTGTTCGAGACTCTGTATGTGGCAAAGGTTGTTTAAACATTTATAATACACCAATCAAATACCATTTTCTGGGATAAGGTAGTAATTCACATGTTATTTTATAATAAATATGCCTGTGAAACACGGTTACATGGACAGAAATGCTACAAGGTCATGCAAATGTAAAGATAACAACTAAGATTTTGCAGA
This sequence comes from Gibbula magus, assembly GCA_936450465.1. Classification (NCBI taxonomy): domain Eukaryota; kingdom Metazoa; phylum Mollusca; class Gastropoda; order Trochida; family Trochidae; genus Gibbula; species Gibbula magus. The sequence continues at coordinate 27,219,460 of OW388306.1, forward strand.
CACACAAGTATCATTTATCTTTAATTTGAATTTTGATAGCTTTTATGGAGTTAATGTTTCTATTTCTGTATTTCTCTTTTTAAGTTGATGATGGTGGAGGATTAAAAAACCATTGAAAAAAAATTGTGTTGTTTTTATATATTGTTTTGTCAGAGGGCTGATTTTGGCAATGTAAGGATACCAAGCTGAAAAAGGTTGTTCGGACCCTAACAATTAAAACAAAATGGTCACAGAAATTGATTAATTTATTAGATTATGTTGGCACTTTATTTGTCTCAAGGTTGATAAGTTGGCATAATATTATCTTCTCATAGGACATTCCCTGTCATGTGTGAGGTAACAGTATTAAATTGTACATATACACTTGGAAATTAACTAAGCAACATCCTAGTTTGTAAACTGAAATGTGGTGTTCTGGAATTGAAAAACAATGCACCATATGCAAAATTTATGAAAATGTGAGGGAAAATGTGAATTTTTACCAAAAATAACTAATGTCCTACAAGAGAAACTAGACTTCGAACTTTAGAATTGATTGATTGAAAACAGCATTTTGTTTAAACTAAGCTGACATTCACACACCAAAACATCATGCATGATAAAAAGCTAGTCAAACATTAAACTGCCAGTCCTTTTTTACGATAATTGAGAAAATGTCTATAACCATATGGTATTTGAATAAATTTCCGATTATTTGAGTTAAATCTGTTTATCACAAGCCAAAACCGTACATTGTAACCGTATTTGTTCATTAAGTCAAGTTTATTGAAATTGACAGTTCATGATATTGTGAGTTTGAAGGTGCATACAGCTTGTGACGAGTGACTTTTGTTTAAAAGTCAGTTAGTAAAGTGTAATCACTTCACTTGAAAGAATGACACTGATCTCAACTATTGACCTTCATTTAATTTCATAATGGAAGTTGGATTTTGACACTAAAATACTAAAATATTGTTACAGCCGATATCCAAAAGAGCGTGAAACGTTATTTGAGTGACCTTTCGTTTCAACACTGCTAAATGTTTGTTCTACCTAAAACCCCGAACCGAGATATGGTGTTCTTTCAAATCAGAATGGTTTTGCTCTTTAAAAGATTGGGTGTTGCTTAATTTATTTCCAAGTGTGTGTATGCAAATGTATATAAGCTTGTACATGTACCTGCAGTCATACACAAATACAAAAGTATTTCTTGCAAGCCTGATCTGGAATATTATCCATTTTGATGCTATTCTAAACTGTGGTAAGAGGCTGATTCTTATAGGAACAGTAGCATTCAAAAGAGCGATTGACCCATCATCATTCAGCACGCAACAGTGAAACACTTTGTTCAACAATCAACATTGTATTCTTAGACAAAACTTTTATTTTTATTGTATCTGATCCTTCACATGACCTTCACAACTGTTATAAACTTTTACCATCAGGACGCAGGTATCTTATCTCTAAATTAAGGACGAAGAGGGCGCGTTCATCGTTTTTACCTACCAGTATTAAACTTTTAAATAACCTTTAATTTTTTAACGTTTAACTTAAACGTTTTAAGAATATTCATGTTGTAGATTAGTTATGTTCTTATACTTTGCATACTATAATCTATTTTCTCGTGCACTGATTGACTGTTTTGACTCAAACAAGAAATTTGAATTTAAAATGAAACTTACCATAAAGACGTTTTACTCCTCCAAGAGGCATAGCACGGGTTCTTGTTTTCCTGATCATCAAAAGCTTTCACTATTTTTGGCTCAGCTTTCATATATTTAAGTTCTATCGAGTTCGCCTTGGATACAGCATGTATCTACGTCCAGTAGATCTGTCCGTGAAAGGTCCAGTAAACTGGGGCTTGTTGTACACATGTAGGTTGCGATGTCCTTGACCACCTCGGAGCACAAACTGGAGGCCATTCAAGTAGAGATACTTGTTCAGTAGCTGTTCTGGGTTCGAATCAACAAGAATGGCCTTTACCACAAACTATTTCCCTCACCAATAGTGATTGGCTTGGTTTGTTTCTGAGATGCAAGTCCATATCCCATTGCAGACATTTTTTTCACCGCATCCACTGCACCGACAGTTCCTTTAATCTTCAAAAATATTTACCGACTTACTTATCAACCTCAGGTAACTCTGTAGACAATGATTTGTTTTTGATATTTCATTATTTTCCTTTGTTCTCTGATAACTAGCTTGACCATGATGCTATAAGAAACCACTTCATTGTTGGCCAGTGCCCAATCAGCAGCACTAAAATACAAACTATTCAAATATGGATTTAGACTCTTGGAGGAAGGCTCAATTCCTTCCCAGCCTCTGGAGAATATACCAATGATGAACCTTTATAGATATAAGAACGCGTTCGTTCCTGTTACTACCCATGATTTGTTACTGTGTTGTAAGTGAGTTGAACTTTTGAATTCAACATCTTTTCATATTTCAGGAGCCAACTAGACTTAGACGCATATTACACTGTTTTTTTTAAATAAGTACAGTTAATTTAACTAAAAAGATGGAAACAGTGTATATCAGAGAAGTAGCACGCTTGATACCTTTCCTCAAACTACATATTTTAGGACCAAACCATTTCTCATTTCACCTGAGTTTCTTTGACTCCATATTCGAGCTTAAAGAGGCAAGCAAAACAAATGGTAGCTGTGAGGAATATACAATGCAGATATGTGTTGTATTACAGAGAGCGATGGTAATATACAAAATTAGAAATTATGTAACAGGAACATCGGTAAAGAATTTAAGTCTTTTCTTTTCTGCTAAGAAGAGAAATTTACAAAGATTCCTTAAAATTATGCCTTTTGAAAGAACTAATGTTTGCATCTTGTCTTAAATTGGTTTTTCCCAGTAATATTTTGGAAGGAGTGAACTTCTTAAGTTATGATAAAATAGGCATATTAAACTAAAATGGTACTCAGATTCAATGTTTGGGACACAATCTCTCCGATCTAGGTATATTCCACCTCCTGTTAAAGAATATGTTTATCTTGGTTTTTTTATTTAGTAACAATGGTCGTTTCTGTAAATGTATTAAACGGCTGTATGGGCAAGCCTCACGATCAATGTTCGCATTATTGCGTAAAGTTAATATTTTAGATATCCCCCTTGATTGCCAGTTAAAAGTATTTGATCAACTTGTACAACCAATACTCTTATATTCATCTGAAGTATGGGGATTTGAAAATATTATTTGTCTTGAACAGCTTCATCTTAAATTTTGTAAATATATTCTTAAAGTAATAATGTCTACTCCAGATTATTTGGTCTATGGCGAACTTGGTCGTTATCCTCTCAGTATTTGTATTAAAATCAGAATTATTTCCTTCTGGTATAAAATGTTACAAAATCCAAACAAATTATCATACAAAATGTACCTTCTTATGTATACTTTACAAAATGCCAATCCTAAATTCAATTTCAATTTAATTAATTCAATTGAAGGAATATTGCGGGAAACAGGTTTCATTTATGTATGGATAAATACAAAAATTAACAGTTCAAACATTTTAAAATCATCTATTAAACGAGTCCTTATTGATCATTTTTTTCAAATGTGGACTGCTTCTCAAATTGAATCATCAAAAGCTAAATACTACAAAATCTACAAAGTTAAATCCCATATCGACTCATATATTCTAGAACTTCCTACCAATCTAAGAATTTGGCTTACCCGCTTCAAAACTTCAAACCATAGATTACCTATTGGAACTGGTCGGTGGAGTAAAATTGATAAGGACCAAAGAATTTGTAATCTATGTAATGCCTCCACGGGTGACGAATTTCATTTCCTTTTGGCCTGCCCCTCTCTATCAGATTTAAGAAGTAAATACTTTCCATCATATTATTGTAAGTATCCTTTAATTGAAAAGTATATATCTCTTATGAAAACCACATATAAACCACTTTTATTAAACTTGGCAAATTTCGTTAAAGAAGGTCTGTGTAAGTTTAAATCTATAAACCACAAACAACACATGATTATGTATACAGCACATTATTCCAATTTGTAAATATATGTATATATATATATATATATATATATATATATATGTGTGTGTGTGTATATAATGTATTTGACTGTTCTCTGTGTCACTAATGTGAATTACGAGAAATAAAATTCTGTTCTGTTCTGTTCTGTTCTGCCAGATTCAATTAGTAAAACATGATTTGGGCAGCAAAATCGGATGAAATTAGTAATATAAACTTTATCCAACAACGTTTCGAGTAAATATGATTAACTGAATTGGTTATTTCGAGTCCTAAAAAAATCTGCCTTTATGAAAGCCTCTTAATCTACACCCCAACCTTGCTTCGCAATGTCAATACACCTTTCTTTAAATTGAGAAATGAATAAAACTCTATTTCCTTGATGTTGCCATACCTCCCAAAAACCATATTTGAATAATAGAGATTTTACCTTTAACGCCCAACAAGACTTACAATATCTTATCATTGAATAAGATAAAATGTTGTTTAATTTGCAAAAGTTATAGTTGATACTCATAGTTAACATATGTTAGTAAATGTTCATTAACTAGCATTATAAATTATGAAATACCATACCTGAAGGTATACTCATTATTAATGAATAATTGACAACAGGTGTTGCATATGCGTTTGGATATTGCGTTTATGCAAATATATTCTCTCAAACATATCTGGTCTTCATGTAAAAGGGTAAATGGATGTCCGTGTTTGCCCAACATTATTACAAAGGTATAGTCATATGGGAACTGATTCCTGTTGCTTGGTGAAGAATCAATATTGTAACATGATTTCGGTGTATCCTTGATTCTGATTGGTTGATTTGCCTATGTTGAATGACAATGAATACCCGCAAATTACTTGGGGCGAATCCCCGAGAACATGTACATCATGTTCACAAGATCCGGCCCGACTCAAAAGTTTAATTTTCTATTTCTCTTAATAAGTGCCCCTTACTCAAATTTGACAGGTGGCATTATCATTTTCCCTTGTGTATAGCAGTATAGGTAATAAATAACCTCAAAATTAATTAGTTTCAAGTAACTAAAATGTTTTCAACTAGTAAGATGTGTCCAAGTTTGACGCCTTCTTCCATGCGGTTGTGTTTACCAAATGCCGTTGCCATGGCATGACGTCATAGTGATCAACCGTTTTGACGTCACAATGCTAGCGCCATTGTCACAATGGGTAAGGGCAAGTTTAGGATTTGTGTTACTAGGTCTTTTACTGTGTTGATGTCGTAGATAAATGTTCATCGCCATCTAAAAGGATACGTGAATATTATGAAGTGACCATAGTTGAGTGACACTGTTTGAGCTTATGTGTAAATTGTTGCTAATGTACATATTACGCCAAGTATTTACATTTACCTGACCACACCTCTTACAAAAATGGAACAGTCGCAAAGTCCTTTCCACTAAGGGGTAAGTAAGCAAAAAGAGAGTTCGTTTCAAAAAGCCTGATAACTAACGGTCATGTTACAATATCGATAAATAGGTTGCGTTTGTAAAATTTCCGGGATTCATTGCTATTCAACACCTGCAAAGTTCAGCGTATAAAACCTCCGGCTAATGAGATAATAAAATTTAGAGACCCATAGAATTTATTATATAAATCAATATAATGAAAGAAAAAAGGAAGGTTACCAATCTTTTTTCAATAGTATTTGTCACATGTTTTACCAAAGGGAGATAACTACAAAGCTTGACTGAGTTCTACTTTAATAGCCTTTTTCACTTTAAATAGATTATAGAACAAAATTGTTTCATCGTGAAAAGGTGTATTTCAATCAGTTATAATAAAAGATTTAAGGATCCTATTCCTATAGGTGTATTTAAAATGTATGACACTGTTACTGAAAACGGACACACAACTGAGAATGTGCAGAAACAAGGTGTGTTGAACTCCTTTAACCAAACACAAGACCTCCAACAATAGCTTTCGGTGCGAGAAGCTATGGTAGATAACTGCAAACAGCAATTCTTTCGTGTGTTTCGAAAGCGTTCTAAACGGTGGCCATTTAAAAGAAATGATGTGCTTTGTCAGCTGTTTGAGTGAGCTTTTTCTAAGCGAAACTGGTTCGAAACATGTGAATATACCGTGCATCCTCAGACCTTGTGGCGAGGAATCTACAGAACATGTTCGAATCCCGGTTGGTGCATTATTTTGCAAATCGTATTCCTAAGAACAAGGTCAATTTAAATCAGACTGTCATTAGTATTTACTTTATTTATATATTTGACAACAAAGTTACTCTTTAGAGGTTACCTCTGTCACAAGTGGGACACTCTGTGAGTTAGTAATAGTGAATGCTGACCGTTTGTAATCAACATTATTTTTGCAATCAGCAATTTTCATGAAGTTTTCAGGAATGGTAGCCTGTAATCCAAAGAGAAGCAAACCTCAATATCAGTGTGACTGGTCAATGAACATTTTCATTTTTCGAAAAAACACCATTTACGTCAAAGTTCAAAGAATCATAACTGCTTCACTAATAATGCAGTCGACACATACATATGCAGAATGAGAAGAACAACAACTGTTATGTGGAACACTTTCATCAAAAAGTCTATAGTTATACTTTAAACATCGCTAAAGGTCGTGTAGGGGTCCGAAAAGAAGCAAATGTCCGGGTAGCAAGACGTGCAGTTAAGCGAATCATTATTTGCATAGGAATGCAGAGAAGATCTGAACTACTACCATGTGGATGACCGGAAGAGGTCTTCCGGATGTATAGGGTCCGGTTAAACGTCGTCTCACAGTATTCAGAAGAACATAATGCATTTATAATGTACGGAATCTAAATGTTGATTTCATATATCTCAGTGGAAATTAAAGCACAATATTTTCTTTCTTACACCTTATGATGAAAATATTAACAGTTTACTCATGAAAATGAAGAACATAATGTAGGGGTCACATAAAAGGTGACATATTTTTTTAGAGAATTCTTGTTTGAAAACCACTGACGATAGAAACATGATTGATAGCTCATTTTAAAGCCGAGAAGCTGATAGAGTAACGGAATTTGAAGTCAAACATGCAGTGCAAGGACAAGCATAAGTCTTGAAAAGTACTGCCGCATTCAAATGGACAAAACTCGATAGTCAAAACTATGTTAACAAGTGCATAACGGGACATTGTCATATAAAAGTAAATAGTTTGTGCTCATTACGTCTACTTAAGTGGAAATTCAAGTTCAACTTTTTCAATGTTACAAATTCGTATGAAAATATTAACCGATATGTCCTAATCATTAGACACAAATAGTCAATTTCAGTTTATATGTGATTTTTCCATTTTCAGAGGGATATGTTCTTTGGAGAATTTTTGGTTGATAGCTCATTTTAAAGCTGATTCACTACAGGAGGTTGAAGTCAAACATGCAGCTAAAGATCAAGTAGATGCTTTGAAGACCTAAGTACTGTAACTGCAGTCCTAGTCTTTATTATTATTATTATTATTAAGTCTAATGGCTTTGTTCTGAGGTGTACACTTTTCATTGACAAGTATAACCTTTGTATAAACTCAGTTGTATGTAAAGCTCCTAACGTTTATTATAGGTGAGAAGGCAACTAAATAGTACCTTTTCCACTTATTTAATATTAATTGATATCGGTTATAATGTCTTAATGTTCTTGTATACAGAGGATCAAACATACAATCGGTCTTACCATGGCAAGCAATGTCTGTCATCATTACCATGTGGTTTAGTGTTGATTGGGTCAGACTTGTCCTTTTCTAAATCCATCGTTCCATTTATTTTCTCAACCGTTTCTTTAAGTAGGTCAACTGCATCCTTGACTGATTCCTTTATTTGTCGATCGTTTTCATTTACTTGATTCAATTCATCATTTACTTTATTCATTGTTCCTTTTATTCATTCACCCGTTTTCCCCCACTTATTTCTAATAAGATGAGATAGATCATCATTAATTTCATGCATTTATTTTATATGTGGAATGCTTCTTCAAAATAATATTAATGTTAAATACAAGTTGTAGAAGCTTAAGGCATATTTTCACCAAAAAACCTAACTTGATATTTCTAAGGTTGATTATATTAACCAGAAAACGAGAAATAAGCAATTCGAAATTACATTAAAGCTTGTAGCACGTGCATATAATTACTTCCCAGATACTCCTACCTTAATCAGAGCTTTATCAGATCAGCCGACAAACGCCACATGGTTTTACTCACTGGTGGAGAAATATACTTTGTTTAACATATACTAATTAAGCATTAAGCAATAAGCAATTAATTTTAACACCAAAATCGATCTTATTTTAAATATGACAGGACATGTATGTCAGCATTTTTTTGTTATGGTTTTAGGTAGAACAATCAATTAGCATTGTTGAAACGAAAGGTCACGCAAAGAACGTTTAACAGTCTTTTGGATGACGGATTTATTGGTGTCAAAATCCAAATTCCATAATGACATTTAAAGGCGCTGTAGCACGTTTTTTCGCTCAAATAAGTTGATGAAATGTATTTGAAAAATAATTTCACCAATAGTAAAACATCCTTTTCTCCTCGGAAAATAAAGTTTAAAACGAGTGTACATGTTTTGGTTAAGCCATGGGAATCGTTTTTGTAATACAAAAGAATAAATTGTGTTCACAATAAAATGGCCGCCATGCAATTTTTGCTTTATACGCAACATAGTTTTTACCACTACAGATAATTTGTTTGTGTAATACGACGTTTTACCCTCTAAAGTTAATTTAAATGACATAAACTATCATTATAAATGGGAAATTTGAAAAAATAAATTTTGCAAAAAACGTGCTACAGCGCCTTTAACGAAAGTCAATATTTGTTGCTGTAATGTGATTAGTGTTTTTCTTTCAAGAGAAGTAATTACACTTTACTAACTGAATTTTTAACAAAAGTCACTCGTTAAAGCAGTATGCACCTTCAAACTCACAAAATCATGATCATCAACATATTTCAATTAACAAACTAGGGTAATGCTTAATAAATTTCCAAGTGTATATGATAGTTTACGTAAACTATATTACAGAACTCTAGTTTGTTCATCCATATATTTTATTTTTCAATGATTTCTTAAAGTGAGAATTTAATTTAAAACGTTGCAGTTTTTTATCATCAAACTATGATTTTACTACGGATGTTTATATGACATGTATTGTAAAAGATAAAGATTGATTGGCCATCCAAATGTATAAAGCGTGCGGACACAATGACGTCAGCATGCTCTTATATAATACATATTATTTTGATATATGGATTTATTTGAGATGAGAGTTTGTTGGGGATACACGTTCATACGGTAACATTTTTTTGCGCACATCCATATAACTTTATAATACCCAATCTTGTAAAAATTCTTAAAATAGTAAACCTTCAGGCAGTCTAATGTTCTGAGAAGGCACTATTTCTTAAAATATTTGAGTAAAATGTCTTCTTTTTGGGTAAATTTGTGACCCATTGCACTCATATAATGCTGGACAGAAATTTCAACACTTGACCATTTCTGGAAGTACATGTCAGCAAATTCTCCATGATCCTTGTCTTCTTTACGGGCAAATACTGGGAGATGTGAGCTTCTCCTCTTTTGAGGTGGTTGCTTGGATCTTGAGGATGGCATCAAGAAATATGAAGATATTTGGATGTGACGAATAAAACTGTTGGTTGAAATGAAAGTGAATTGATCCGCTGCCTTATTTGTACTCTTAATGCTGACCATAGTCACTGTCGTCTCGTAACACGCAGGGCTAATCAGCTACCATCAGCGTGTTTGCTTTGTTGACTCAAGCGTACCTGCTTAATTGGTGCAAAAGTTAAAAACTTCCGTGCGCAGTAGCCATATACCATTAATCAAAATGTGTGCAATAGGCATTCGCCCGTATAATAGATTATTATCATATTATACTTACCAGTGTTGCTTACAAAGCGAGAAGTCGTTACTGAACAGAACTGATGTTCCTTCAGCTTTCCCTGACAAATAGCTTTTATAACCATTAAATCCCACATATTGTTGTGTTAGTTTCGTAACACGACTGTATTTCATGACGATATCGGTGTGTCTCTTTCTATTTCTATGCAAATGAACATATTTTCCTCAATTATTAAGGAGACATTGGACTGATACTTCAGTATTGTATAAGATAAGAGTATAAATCAATTTATATAACATTGCGTTCTACCGAATGGTATATAAACATTATTTGGGTGAAGAAGGTGATAAAGATAAACTATAAATGAGATGCCGTTGATTTATTTTAAAAGCATGTAACACTAATAAGTTCATTTTCATTTTCATTGAAAAAGAGAGAATGTTTTTTGATTTGCAGGACTTAAAGTAACAGTAAGACTCAACCGTAAAAGAAACGCCACCACATGTTCAACAATTTCAAACAACAGTGTAGAAAATAAAATTCTCCTGCCGCGGAAAATTTTGAATATATAGTCGGGTTTTGGGATTGACATCTCTTGCATTTTGTATGGTGACGTGTCTTTGCCGTTCAGTGCATGTAAGTACTTACTATTCATTAAATATAACATTAGTTTTTATGAAATATCACATGTGACGTGCTAATTATCATATTAATTTTACATCAATAACTTGAAACAGGTGTCACACATGCGAGATCATGCATATTTCCTTTATGCAAAAAATACCTCTAATAAATCTCGCTTACACAGCAAAAATGACTGAGTATCCTGCAATCTGGAAACCAACTGAAAACTGGGTAATAGGAGTATCCACTTGGTATCCATCTGCTGAAACTAGGTAACCTGGTTCCCAACTAGAATCCATTTTGGATTCTATAACATTAAGTATTTCCGTGATTGAAACCAACTGGAAACATTGATTATGTGTTTCATGCTGGTTTCCATTCCTGGAAATTGCAATCAATGTTTCCATGAAATGGAAATCAACATTAAACAATAATCTGAAGTTTCATGTTTGTTTCCATTCATGAAAATTGCAATTATTGTTTCAAGAAAATGGAAACCAAAATGAAACTATCAAGTGAAGTTTCATGTTGGTTTCCATTCCTGGAAATCTGCATTGACAGATTCCATTAAATGGAAACCAACATGAAACTACCACAGCACACATGACTGAGTATCCTGAAATCGGGAAACCAACTGTTAACTTGGTAATAGGGGTATCCACTTGCTATCCTATCACTAAAACTTGGCAACCTGGTTTCCAACTAGAATCCATTTTGGACTCTATGATATGTAATATTTGCCGTAAGGGAAACCAACAAGAAACTATAATGTGAGGTTTCATGTTGGTTTTCATTAGTGTAAATTACAATTATTGATTCCCGAAAATGGAAACCAACATGAAACTATCAAGTGAAGTTTCATGTTGGTTTCCATTCCTGGAAATCTGCATTGACAGATTCCATTAAATGGAAACCGACATGAAACTTCCACAGCACACATGACTGAGTATCCTGAAATAGGGAAAACAACTGTTAACTTGGTAATAGGGGTATCCACTTGCTATCCTATCACTGAAACTTGACAACCTGGTTTCCAACTAGAATCCATTTTGGACTCTATGATATGTAATCTTTCCGTAAGGGAAACCAACATGAAACTATAATGTGAAGTTTCATGTTGGTTTCCATTAGTGTAAATTACAATTATTGTTTCCCGAAAATGAAAACCAACATGAAACTATCAAGTATAGTTAAATGTTGGTTTCATTACCTGAAATGAACAATTACTGATATCATTAATTGGAAACCAACATGAAACTATCAAGTGTTATGTAGTGTAATGGAAACAGATAATGAAATAATTAAGAACCCGTGTATCAATTAGTTAACAATTTGTTCAAATCAAAGACCCATAGAAACCAAATTAGTAATCCATTGTTTCAACTTGCACATGTATTCAAAGCAAAGTAATTCAATATTAATGATAATGATAAACATGTTCAAATAAATTTTTCAGATGAAGCTTTAACAAAAAATGGTTAACTATACTTTTGAGAAAAATAAAGTCTTGCAAATGATATATTTATATAAACAACTAAATAACTTAAACCCTTGATTGATATGATATGATATGTACCATATTCCTTTTCATTTCGACAATGCCATAACTTATATCAACCATAATATGTTTTTATTGTATTATTCATTGTATTGCGTTTGTAATGTTGGACTTATTATTTAACATCTAAACAATGATATCAATTACAAACCCTAAGATTCAGTGAGCCTTAATTTATTAATTAGATGTAGGTCAAATATATGCGCGGTATCGCCGGACGCTCGCTGTCCACCATATGGTGTTATAACATAGCCAGACCATGTGCTCTCTCAGACAAAGAGCTTTGTTAATCATCAACATTTTGGCGCGATTAAATTGCCAGTATAACCCGTGACTGATTGTCTGCCGGGTGTACGTGAACTTCAGTGGCAACAACTGTTGTCATTCACGCAAACCAACATGATAGTTCTACAACTGCATGCAGGTACAGTGCGCATTTCATGTAATACTTAAGTTCATGTTTTCTTATTGTGTGTCCAATATGCTAATGGTTGAACTAACTAATTAAATAAAGTTGATCAAATACCTTCGAAATATTGTAACATTTAAAATAAAGTAATTGTGTTTCTGAAACCAGTCAAGGCACACCCTGTATGGAATGTTTTCATTCTTACAGAATAAAATAAATCAAAACTTGCAAAACTGAACAAGACCTAAAGTTATTTTAAAACGTTAATCATGCGAATAACAAACAAAAGTAATACACATAAGTCATAACTCTATTTAGACAACCTCATTGATTTTTGGCCAATGAACTTTTTTCTAAATGTTTGAAACTAAAATTCACACACAAGAAATTACTTTGTCATTATCTATAACAAATTTATTATTCAAAACAACATCACATATCTTCCAAATTGATAACAAATTAAAGGGACAAGGGAATATGTTAGAATGTAAATACCATACGACGTTCAGAATTATCAGACTTCAAATACATTATGTATGAGAATATGTACCATTTTACTAAATTATACAAATATCATTATGTAGAACATTTCTTTATATTTACTCTGCCGCATGATATATCAGACAGATTTTGTTGTGATTTTTAAAATTTATTATGAAACGATGTCAATGTTTATTGTATCAAGACAAACAGTCTCTACTTTCTTGATTCATCATAACATACGAATACATAAAAAGTACATTCTAAAAAACGACCAAGTAAGAATCGTTGTACTGGTGTAAATGTTTTAATATCATGTTATGACCTTCATATTTAGTTAGAATATGAAATACCCATCTTTTATTAATTTGATACTTTTATAACATTTCAGCATTCCTGCACATGGGAAACTTGAAGAAGGCGATAGATGACCTCTCACCTTAGCCTATAACAGATACATGTGTTTCAAAACTTAACCTAAGAACTAATGTAATAATTGCAGTATACAAAATAATAATATCTGGCAAATCCTAATATATATGATTGTGTATCTTACTAAAACACTCCAAATAAGTAAAACTGAGGTTGTACCAATTTCGATTTATGTTGGTCATTAATATCATGTTTATGTTCGTTTTACTTTTACAGCCTAGAAGAACACGAAGGAAGCATGGGGTCGGTCAAAGACTTCTGCGCTTGAAGATGAGCATACCATTCGGTCGAAAGATCATTCCCATTGAGGACACAGAAAGTATTAAGATTAAGCTGAAGAGTGTGAAATCACCCCGCAGGATTAGTGATGTAATTAATCCCGGGCCGTTTACCCGAGGAAAATAAAAGCACCTGTTCCTAACAAATATAATGCAATTTGTAATATTATATCTAGGATCTTCATAAATAAGATCACTATATGGTATTGTGTACTTGATATCATTTGAAAACATTCCTTAGATTTGATTGTCAGATGTCTTCTCCTTTTTGCAGCATTAGTCAAGAATTTGCTCTGCAATTGACACTTACGTAATAAACTTCATAATACATCACACTTGTTTTGTATTACTAGTACAACAGGCAAAATGTCTTTTCTTTTTTGCAATTAGTTGAAATAACATTCCAAGATTGACTTTGCTATTGGCACTTTTTGTAATAAACTTTATAACAAAGTACAATTATGATTGTCATTACTAGAATAAATTCTCCGAAGCATTATTGCTCTCGATGAAGATAGCAGTTGATGCTGTAGGTGTTAACACTGTATTCATTCATTCATAACAATGCTTGTTATGCGTTAGAAATACTTGCCATTTAGATAGTGAAGAAATATAACATGGTTATATTTGGGATAACACTACCTTCAATAGTACACATTTTTGTACTTTAGAGGCGAAATAGTCGTGTGGTAAGCTGTTGGCACAGTCAATGCTGGCGATAGTTGCCTTACTCTGAGGGCGTGGGTTCAAAGTACAAGAATTTGTACTATTGAAGGTAGTGTTATCCCAAATATAACCATGTTATATTTGTTATGCGTGTTTAGCACAGCATGCAAATGTCAACCATGGACACCAGGTTGAAACCTAGAGTAAACCATTACACTGAAACCCTACAGTAAACCTTAACATGGAAACCAGACTGAAACCTACAGTAAACCATTACACTGAAATCACACTGAAACCACACTGAAACCTACCGTAAACCATTTCACTGAAACCAGACTGAAACATACAGAAAACCATTATATTAAAACCAAACTGAAACCTACAGTAAACCTGAACATGGAAACTAGGTTGAAACCTACAGTAAACCGTAACATGGAAACCAGACTGAAACCTACAGTAAACCTGAACATGGAAACCAAGTTGAAACCAAGTTGAAACTAAGAAATATGGAAACCAAGTGGAAACTATTACATGGAAACTGAGTTGAAACCTACAAGAAAGTTATTCATGGAAACCAGATGGATACCACTTGGAGCAGTGGGTAATTATTGGTCCTGGATACCATCCGGATACTGGTGCATAATTCCGTTTTAGTATTGCTGGAAACCACATGGAAACTGTTACAAACTGTCTGGATACCAACTGGAAATACTGGTTTCCATTGGGTATCCTATTAGTTTCCGTCTCCTGGAAACCAGCTCATTTTTGCTGTGTTACGTTAAAAATAAACAGTGCCTAATCAAACAGTGTAATCAAATTAAAGCAACTAAAGGAAAGAGTAGTCAATGCTACATGAAAACAATATACAGCACATGTCAGTTATGCTGAGCAAAATGATAACTACTCATTCATTTAGTTACATTAAATGTATTCTGATAATGCAATAAAATAAGAATAACAGAAAAATAATGCAGTAAGAGGGCCTGGATAGTTACAGTAACAAAGGACATCTATTATATTTATTATTATCCGAGGTGACGAACTTTCATAAAAGGAAATTGCTGATAGGATCTATAGAAAAGCACAAGTCTTTGTTCAGATTAGACGCTATATTAAGAGAGAAACGATACTTTTTAACAGGAAAACCTCCAGGGGTATTGTTTTGTAAATGAAGGTAACAAAAGAAAGTAATGTGGTTTCCAAGATGCCTCCTTACCCCAGTGCAGAGAATTGCCGGGGCAAGTGAAACATTCCTCGGTTTAGATATCATTGTTTCCTCCCCCAATAACGTTCAACATTAATGCAAAGACATTGTACACAACACATTGTCAAATAGGGTTAAAGGGGTGTCTGTGTATACCTTATTCTTCTATGATAAACACTTTTCATAACATCTTTTTTTAAAAATACCAATTGATATCCAGAGCTTTGTTTGATTTGATGAACCCTTTGGTTTATTGTTGTTAATAATGTAACTCATATGATCAGTCCCTTGTATGGTTTAGCATTTATGCATGATGAGTTCAGTTGTCACGTGATCAAATATTTGTCCAACCAGTGGATGTTGATTGGTGAACACAGTGCTTCACCACTGCATGATGGTTGGTTCAAAATACATGTACGGTATGATTATTAGTTAAGCGCTGTTTTGGACGCTGTTGTTCCACATAAGTATCAGTCTGTGGAGGCATAGACACTCACGATGATAGATTAACACGTGTTTATCAATCACGTTGTTGCAAATAACAAACATAATAAACAATTGCGGCCGATTTGTGTAATGCATCTGTTGATAATCTATTCATTTAGGTTGTTATTCATGGCTTAAGGTCTGTAAATGTATTTAGTCTAAGGGGCCAATTCCATGTCCTTCAAAGATGCCCAACAAATTGAAATGGCCACAATTGTCAACATTTTATGGTTTTTGGCATGTTTATGAATATTGAATTGAATCATAAACGCAATTTTGTTATTACTCTTGCTTGTTTTAAAGATATGAACATGCTGAAAAAGATAAATATTGACAGTTACGATCATCTTGGAAGGAAATTAACTTTACCTCTTAAACTAGACTTATTTATTTGCAGACAATAAGATAAGAATTCCAACCTACACGAATACTAACAAGATTAAAGATACAAAAATATCCTTCAGTGACAAATTTGCCGCCATTTTATCTTATATTTGATGTCGACAACGGGATTACAATACACATTGTCAGTCATGTTATTTCTATTTATTCTAATCAAGCCAGAATCACACTCAAATTGATATAAACATGTAGAAACCAAAACAAAAGATTAATAACTTTAAGTGACAGAATCGGCCACCATTTTGTTTTGTTCGGCTTCTATGGATAATTTTCACGAATGGATTGATCATTTCAGTGTCTATTTATGTATTTCTATCGTTCTAGGCTTGCAAGAATAACAATAAATAGCATGAGTGGATCATTTAAATGTGCAGAAACATGTAAAGCAGATACATTTTGAAATTGGAGGCCACCTTAGATCGAAATTGACTTGGCCCTCAGACCAAATTTAATCACCAGAAAAGTTTGGTAATTTTCACCCAAAGTGCACAATGGACATGATTTTATGCATCATCTTGCCTGACTAATAATGTAATCTTCTCCAGTCTGACAAAAATACAGTGTACACCTGTCACTACTTTAAGTAATTTCTGCAACAATTTTATTCTTCAATTTTGAAGGTCAAAACATCGTTTTTAGCTTGGCCTCCAACATTTTCAAAATCAGCATCCTTAAAATATGTGTAAAAGCCTGGATAAAAAATCCTACTAAATATGACTATTCATCCACAATTGGTCCAAATCAACAGCTGTGATAATGAACACCTTGCCTTTCTTTTAAATGAAATTGTTCACGGCCAAACAACTCTAATGCAATATATACAAACAACACAATTTGTTTTTCAATAGTTTTTAATCCTCCACCAATTTGAACAGGAAAGAAAGGTCATAGAAATAGAAAAAAATACCATAAAAACTTGATACCTCTTAACTTTTGAAATTGAAGAGGTAGGATACTTTGGTGTCTGCCACTCCTGGGTTGTCGTCTTTGATTTAACATGGTCTTGTAGCTTTTGTGTACATGTCGCAGGCACATTGTTTGCAGATAAGTAGGTAAGGTACTACTACAATAATGAAATATCATTGTACACAAGTATAGCCTAACTAATAACGCGATCTCTTTAATTCAGAGATAACATGTTACTCAATCTATTAACAGATATACATTTTATTCAGTAAAAGGTCATTGGCCCAAAATACAAACATATATCAAACATATATTCTACGAGCTTTACATAAAATGCATGATATACAAAAAGGCATAATTATTTATAACCTTTATATTTGTTGAAGAAATGAGATTTACAAAACTGTATGGTAAAAATGGGTGTCTCAAATATGTATCAAGAAATATATTCCTTATATCTAGGTAGGCCTCACAATAAAGTAGGAAATGTACTTCATCTTCAATTAGTTTTTTACAAAAAGTACAGACTCTTAATTCATAGGGGACATTTCTGTATCTACCAGTCTCTGAACTGAGTATAAATCAATTTTTAAATAAGGGGGGATATCTAAACTGTGATATATTTCAACATTGAGGAAGGACAAAACAGGTATAATTGGAACATGAAGTTGTACACTGACGGGCAAAAGAAAGTATATGGCTAAGTTGTATTTATCATATGTATAATTTTCAAAATC
This sequence comes from Gibbula magus, assembly GCA_936450465.1. NCBI lineage: Eukaryota > Metazoa > Mollusca > Gastropoda > Trochida > Trochidae > Gibbula > Gibbula magus. The sequence goes on from OW388306.1 coordinate 27,237,490, forward strand.
AAATATCTCGAGTTTTCGACGTTGTATTAAAAAACGGACTTGTTTGTGAAATTAGTCCAAAACATTCAATCAGTCAAAGAATACCTCTACGCGGTTTGCATTTTTCAAATTAAAATTTAAGATTTAAATTTTGAAATTCCCCCAAATCAATTTTGATAAAACACAACTGTTCATCGACACAAAACACATACTCTGTGTGAAAATCAATAAATGTGCTTCGTCCTGCACACATTCACAACATTTTGAACATGGCAGGGGTCAGGTTGATGTAAATTTCATTTCTTAACCCTGTCTACTTTAAAGGGGCAGTAGCACGTTTTTCCCGTGAAATAAGTCGATGAAATGTAATTGAAAATTAATCTCACCAACAGTAAAACACCCTTCCCTCCTGGGAAAGTCAATCTAAAACATGAGTGTACATGTTTCGTAAAGCCAGTGGATTCGTTTTTTGTCATTCGAAATAATAAATTGTGTTCACAATAAAATGGCCGCCATGCAATTTTGGCTTTATACGCAACACTGTTATTACCACTACGGATACTTGGTTTGTGTAATAAGATGTTTTACCCTCTAAAGTAAATATAAATGACATAAACTATCATTATAAATGAGAAATTTGAAAAAAAAAAATTTGCAAAAAACGTGCTACAGCGCCTTTAACTAATAGTACCGTAGTTAAAAAAGAAACAGTCACCAATTAAGTCATTCAAACTAGTGCCGAAAGGTTTTATTGTATCGTGCCATAATCAAATGCATCTCATTTCTTGATATATAATATAATATTGATTTAATCGAAAACAAGTTAATGTTATACTTTCATTTTGCCCGTCAGTTTATAATAAGGGATGAATACCACTCCTGTGAAAGATTATCAGATAGTATTTGTTTAAAGACAGAAATAAAACCATTTACATCTCCATATCCTGAGAAATCCAAATAAAACAAAAAATTTTAGAAAGAATATTCCTGATATGAGTTGGCCATGTAATGCGACCAGTTACATCCAATGACTTTAACAATATACAAAACTCAGTCTTGAACTTGGAGGAGTTAACAGTCTACACCAAAGTTTAATTGCCCTTGTCATATAAGTAAATTGAAGAGGGAGCATTATGTATAATATTCTTCACCCCACAGTACACCTTTAACATGCTATTCAAAATTGAAGTAAAAAACCTTGCACACAGAATCAATAAGACAGATACCTCTATAATAATTGGGGTTACTTTTCACACCAGAGTTGTAAAAGTAACATTAAATAAGTTTACCCCAAGAGAAATGAAATACCATCATGAAATATCTTGGTAATTAATCCTGTTATGTAGTTGCTAATGTATGATTTTGAAGCTTTTATAAAGTCAATTGCAGTACCATCTGGTCCAGAAGACATATTTTTTGCCAGTTTATCAATGTAGAGTAACGCTTCATTTTCACTAATGTCACCATATAATGTTTTCAGCACATTTTCTCCATTCATATCTGGATTGATATTATAGTCACTTTCATCATCAGCATTCACAGTTAAGAGTTTTTGGCAAACCAGTCATATTGTCACTTTTGGTGCTGATGTATTAAACATCCCTCAGACGCCCGTTGTCACGAAAATAGTGCCAATTGTTAATGGTACCTTGCTACCTTGGATCTATTTTCTACAACATAATACCAAGCTAATTGTAGAAATGTTGGGAGTTTGTATCCTACCACTTTAAATTCATTTTCAACCATCATCAGTTTCCTTCTCCCCTATTCAAAGTTAAGGAGGTTTATACTTCATGCACTCTAATATGTTACTCTAACATTCATTCTTGTTCACCAAAAGAGTTAACAAGAGGGTACTCATTAACTTTAACGACGTATATAAAAAAAGAACAGCACATTTTCCAAGAATATATTTACATCAAACATTATATTTATATTTGTACTCTAATGTTACTTCATGTTCATGTGTGTTTACCGTACAGGTTTTACGAGTTCTCGTTGTACAAATTCTCGTTATTTCCGTCCATGAATTTTGATACAATATACATAACAAAAAGAACAGGAATCTGCAACACACACACACCCAGCATAAAATAAATCAGCCAGTCATTATGCACGTTGTTCATTAGTTGACCAATCAAAAATGCCAATAGCGAAGATCAAGCAAGGTCTGTCACAATGATAAATCCATACACGGCTGTCTTTTCTTTGCTTATCTCTGTGGACCAGGCAATGGCGGATCCAAATAAAGGGGCGTATAAAAACGCTAAGACTGACGTTGTGGCCCAAAGGGAGGCTAAATTTTGTTCTGCTACAAATACAAGAGTAATTGCGGCGCAAACAGAACCAAGGAGGCAGACAACTTGAAGTGTGATAGGTTTCAAAACTTGGCTGATGAATGTTCCCACAATTCTACCTACAACCGTTGTTCCAAAGAACGTTGAAGTCATCAACGCCATGACATCTGGCGCGATTTTGAGTTGAGAGTCTATTCCAAAAGTCGACAGTAGATAGCCAAATACGAAATTACTTGGTGAACCAATGATTATCAACACTCCAAGCAATGTCAAGAAGACAATGTCTAAAAACGTTACTCTTGTTTTCTCTCCCCGGATGTTTGATTCGCTCTTATTGATGTCAGATTTGAGAGTCTTACGGAAAAACACATACGTAATAACCATGATTACAGCTCCGCATAGGAATATGAGAAAAGAGTACAGAATCCCTGATGAAAAGTTTTCACATTTGTTTACTTCTTCCTCACAAACCATGCCATTGATATACGAACAATTCAAGCTTCATGTATTGTCTGTTCCAGTTGAATTGTCAAAGGTCTCATTTCCCGGCCAAGTGTTGCTCACACCCAGGAAAGGGGAGATAATCAAAGGAGCAATAAAGCAGCCGGTACAGGTACCAAGAGGGAAGAGATGGAGGGGTATTGGACTCCTCTTCCCGAGCTGTCCTGATTCTATGAGGCGTGCTAGAATGAAGGAAAACCGTATCAGTGTTGTTTACAAGTTCCCTACAGAAACCCCATTCTCCAAAGGTTACTCAACTGATTTCATCCAGCGTAATCCTTGCAACAAGGCCAGCATTGCAACAGAAAACCATGATTGGTTGCAATCAAAGTCAGTTGTGCATTCGTCCGTTTCAAACTGTCTCCTCGAAGCAGAGGTTATATGGGAAGATTTCAGTTGGGAAACTTCTGTTGGGAGATAATTCTTAAACCCTTGATAAAAACTATATTTCTTAACAACTGGAAATTCAGCGATGCTTTTAACGCTATTAACTATTATTTTAGTTTTTAGGATTTTTAGAATTTTAGGAACGTGAGAAAAGGTCGCATAAGTTATTATTATCCACATGGTTGAAAATAACCAAGTTAATATTTTTTATATGAGCACATGTGCACATATCTCGTTTGCCTAGCAACAATTGTTTCACCGCGGCTTCCTGTATTTGCCATCTGTGCCGTCAAAAAACTAATGTGTGCCATATGGCTTTTAGGAAACCTCGCTATCGCTCGGGCAATACAACCATTCAGACTCAATTCTGAAAAGTCATATGACACACTTCTTCAGGTAATAATCTCTATTTTACCATCTACATGTAAATATGTGTTCTACAGGATATATTGCTTGATATCCTTGTGACAGTAGAGCAATCATCATGAGACGAGCACATTTATTAAGTTAGTATACAGATCCTTCTACCATGATTTTGAAAATTTCGAGAGAAAATTGTTAATCTGAATTCCCCCCAAAACATGTTGCCAAATCCTTCCTCCCGATCCTAAATGTCGACATATTTTTCCAATGAACGAAATTAAGTGAAAAAGTTTGTTATTCAATTGTGTGCATGGTTTGCTTACCTGAACTCTTCTCATTTACGCTAGAGCAAAGTTATTGTTCTTTTTTCTCTCTCAATTAAAAGGAATGCACATATCAGATAGTTAGTTTTTAAAGTACGTTTCTAACCTATATTTAAAGTGAATTAATAAAATTAATAATATTGAATAATATGCATGTTTCACTGAGGATATATCAGACAATGTATGTATGTTAATATTTTGTATTTTGGTGAAAAATTATATAGATTAATTATTTTTGGCGAAATACTGTACTTTGAATTTAAAGCAAAACTACACCTAGATCTATTGGAGCTAAATTGATTTTTAATATTTACAACTTATGTCCTGAATTAGGTGGCACATATTGATGACAAAAAATTTATACAAAGGCAAGAAATACACAAATTCACATTAACCAAACATAGTGGGAAATAAAGCAATCATCGCTAGTCAATTCCAAACAAAAAGGTGTTCACTTTTGTCAGAAAAAGTTATGGTAGAAATATCTATTCATAATTTCATATTAAAAATCCGTTAGAGATACTTTAATCTTTTCCGCTTTTCATTTAAGTTTTAACTCAAAACAAAACATGTGACCAAATTAAGATGTAATTCCCTCAAAACAGAATTCAGAGTTTTGAACCAAGTGTGGTTAAGGGATGAAGTAGTCTTGGTCACTGATGATCACTTTGTACATCAACCCATTCACATATAGTCACTAAGCTACTCTCCTATAATCACCAATTACCATCTCAATGTACGCCAACCTTATAAAGGGTACAATGGCATTTTCTAAATGAATATTATGATGTTCTACCAGTTGGACGTCGTTTCAAAATCTGGCATTTAAAAACTAACAGAGCATCAAAATCGTTTGTCCCATACAGTATAAAAATTCTAAACCTTCACACCAAATAGCAATCATGTAACTCTTGAAACACGACATGGTTGATTAAAGTATGGCATAGGTATATGTCATATTTAGTACCCATCAACACAATGTATGTTATTATTGTTTTGTTTTTTTTATATTGTATTCATGTATTGTTATTTTGTATTATATTCTACCAAAGACTCTTTGAGTGTAAGACGAATTTCCCATCTGGGATAATAAAGTTCATCTTATCTTATCTTATCTCCATGTTAATCTGTTATCACAATCAATCCACTGTAAACAATGTAATCATTTTTTTCCCTAAATATTTAATAAGGTATCCAGTGTACGCCCCCTTGTTAATTGTATATACTCACTGCAACTATATATATTCTCCTCTTGCCATATCCATGTATCACTTGACAACAGCGTTGGTATCTACACCGAAAGGTTACATTAATTGCAATAACGAAGTTGACTATCCTTATATCTTGGTTTTCCGTCATCTCTACAACTTATAAAATGCCTCTCAAAGACCTATTTGATATCAGAAGACAGCAGGGTCTAATTATCAATCTATAAATAATGGCCAAAACGTCACGAATGATTTTTGTAATGTGATTCTGTGTATAAGAAAACTCTGATTACCAACAGCGAGTGGTCAAATGAGTATTGGCATGTTTATGATATATTACCTTCATATTGGTATAGTGTCTGTGTGATCTTACCATGACTAGCAATGCCTGCACTCAATCCAATTACACTCGTTATGACGAGAGCCAACCAGAGCGTAGGAAGTAGAGGGAGACTGACCAATAGGAGGCAGCCCAGGACCATACATACCACGCCAATCGTGTAGGGGTCCACTCGATTTCGGAACAGCGGAAAAGCCACTGTTCCCACTGCCTTCAGAGTGATGAAGATTGGATAAAGGAGACTTGTCTGTTGTTGACTCTCTTTGTAGATACACCGGTAGTCTGCTAGAGACGGACCATACGAGCTTTCAACTATACCCTGGAAGAAAGTCACATTTTATGTTTATTTCATTGATTGATATCAACCAATCATTTATGACTTTGTCTGGATGTATATTTCCGAAGTTCTCGTAGCGTGTGATTTCTGACTTTGTCATAGGCTATTTTTGAAACGACCATAAATATATCTTGCTAAGATAATAAATTTTTTAAGATAAGTAGATACCTGTCATAAGTTGGGTCGCGCACACATGCGCCAGACCCTAAATATTCACCCACATATTTATATCTACCTACCTACACTGTCCGCCATCTTGAAACTTGGTATAGGCCTGGAAATGGTTACATTGGTCTGCTGGCTCCAATATGCTTTGTAACATTCGAAGACTGATCCAAGTTGTACATGTCCGGTCCTATTGTAAGATTCAAGATGGCGGACAGCGTCATACCTTTGTATATGTTACAAAGGTAGATGAAAAGAAAGAAAGCGAAAGTCTTGATGACACCGATCCGCATCTTTTTATGTTATATAATCATAGACTTGTGAGCAAAGCCCGCGGTCTATACTGTTTTCTCGGGTCCATTAAAACAAGTATTGACAGAATTAACCAGTCCATAATTGTTTTAATACAGAAACTAACAGAAAACCATAAAAACAACCAGTCAAAAATGTCTACAGTGACCAGGACTACGGTCAAATGATGACATGACAACAAACTGGATTCTTTATACGGAATTAAAGCTTGTTGTAATGGTCTGTTATAATTATATGTCAACAATATGAAAAAGGAATAGCAAATGCATTGGCTATTTGTCATTCATATGATGATTAACAAATAAATTCGGGTTGCCTTTTTAATTGGTCAGTAGGTCCAATCGACAAAGCAATTTCATTTACTTACATCTATTGCAGATGAACTGTGTTAGTACAGATATCCTAATCCTAATATTCCTAATATGTAGGAAAGTGGATAATTTCTAACCATCTAGCTATCTATAATGACCGGCTGCATGTGATTGCAATGCGTCTTTTAAATTATAGCCAGTTTACTTATAGCTTCCCCAACCAATCGCATTGGTAAGTTCTTGAATATCTTTGACGCTGACAATGTCCAAAATTATATTCACATCATACACAGACAAGAGGAAAGTAAAGCCAATCTTCAAGTTTCTCTTCCATGTTGTAACATCCTTATCATGTAGTTTGCTATTGATTTCGTCAGCCTTTTCCTTTACTTGATCCAACGTTTCCTTTATCTTCTCAACCGTTCCATTAAGTAGATCATATGCATCCTTTACTGGATCCAACGTTTCCTGTGTTTGTTTAGTCGTTTCCGTTACTGAACCAACTGCATCCTATAATTCATCCATTGCTCAATTACTTGAAGCACGGTGGCATTCAGATCACGGGACAAGAAACACATGCTGAAATCATTATCATTTGACCGTGGCATACAATGAATGCAATGCAATATATGACAGAATGCGATAATAAATTATATTACCTACCTACCTACCTGTTTATGTGATAAATCATATGCGATCACATGCAATTGTTGACTTATATTCTGCTGTATACATATATATGTACAGTACAGGGTAAATGGTTATCATCTGCAGGTTTTCATAAGTTTTGATAAGTGAAATACCTGATAGATAAATCATTTTAACGAGTCCCTTGATATTTCCATATCATGTTCCACTGTACAATACTCGTGTATACGATACTGCATACCTTATCAACAAAGACTTTAACAACATCATTTTTGATATGATCCTTAATGTATTGTGTACTGCAAAGAAAATTAAAGCTGTTGTCCTAAGAAAACAAGATGCGAAAATGGTATTTGATGTTACAGGACGCCAAGGTATGAAAATTCACAGCACATTACTGATTCTACAAGGGTCTGATGTTGATGCATATTACGCTAGTGCTGACTCTATAGTAAGTCACATCCATCAACTGTTGATGACCCACCAATTACGGCCTGAAAAGCCTTTGTCACCAAACTAGTTTTTCTCCTGCAATAGTTACGTCTCATCTCAAAGCTCCTCAATGTAGCTACAAGGCTCAATTGGTCAACCGAAAATGTCAAACAGACCTGATTAAGAAATTATTATTAGAGAAGAAAAACAAACGCATCTGTCATAAACAAAATCTAAAAGTAGCAACAAAAGTTCGAGCAGCAAAGCAACTTACGCCTCAGCGAGAGCTTAGAACTAACGAAACAGAGGATGTAAAAGGGTTCAAATGGCAAAACAAATCAAGGAGAAATATCCACAGGCCATCAAAAACGGAAATCCCAAAACCAAGGATCTTCAAGTAAGCCGGAACATATTTGATCACTGATGAATATACAAATCATTTGTTGAATTTCAGGAGATTATTTTAGAAGACAGGTAGCCCTTAAGTCAAAGGAAATAATCTGATTAGCCTGAAAAAAGCACATGCGTTACGTCCTATGACTGATAACTGTCAAAAGCATGTGTAAGTTTTCAGAAAGATTTAACGAAAGCTGAAGGAAGAGATTGGAGAAGAAATCTTGATATGAGATAATGGAAACAGGTTGAATGTCATGCGATCAGATAAATGTGAATTCAAAGTGTGAGCTTCAGTAACAAACAGGATTCTTCAACGGAACCACAGCTTGTTGCAATGGCATTTTAATTGGTGCATAGGTCGAATCAGACAAGCAATCTCATTTGCTTACATTAATGGCAGATGAATTATGTGATTACATATTTCCTGATTAAAAGTTAATAATGTGGAGGATATTGAAGAGTTTCTCAAGGTGTGACCAAGCTATAGATGGTGATTGACTGAATGTGTTCAAAATGAATCATTTATTTATAGCAAGGAAAAACTGTGTTTGCATTCGGAAAATGTAAAAGCATTGTCAGCATTAGATCGTTTCAAATGTGTCAATAACTAGATGGCAAATGACATTGTGATGCACGTGATGTGAGTGGTGAGACACCAGAGGCAAATTACCTCGATATCATGTATATGACCATGTACAGTTGCGGATCTAGAGGGTTGGTTAAAAGTACTACCATTGTGTTGATGAGGATCACGTATTCCAAACGTTATAAATGGCGGTACTTCATCGAGAAACTACGACTGTTACCGAAAACTACCATTTTGATGATATTCGACTTAGTATATTGACGATACGAAGGTAAAAGTAGTGATTTTCTATCGAAACCGACATCGCGCTTGACGTTGGCCAATGAGTAAAACGTAATTTTCTAAACATATTTACAACAGACGAAATAACAAATGTGATTTGATAATGTTTAATGGGTCAAAAACTATTTTGCATGTAAATGGGACGTGCAGTTTCGGTTTCTACATATGCATAATGATGTTACTCGGATTTAATTGGAAACTAGTAATTATTTGGCAATTGGGGATGAATATACAAGCTGAGTGAATTTGTTTATATTGTAAACAGCACATATGGTGAAACGTATTAAAAGCCAAATAAAATGTTATGAAATACAATGGATGCACCTTTAAGTAGATCAACATAAACTCACGTGCAAAAGGAACGTCCAAATACAAAATACAAGATATTTAAATCCACGGGCGATGGATACAACTGAAACATTATTATATTGTCCCCTCAGAACCTAGCAATACTAATTATGAATTTCCAAAGCATTATCTGCTCAGGTTTCTGAAAAAGACAAGTTTAAGAAATCGTCGTTTTGGAATCTCTTGAAGTAGACGAGAAAGAAGCGTTTTTGCCTCGTTTAAGTGACGACCTACAGTAATTATGCACCAACAAATTTAATCCACGAAGGTTATTTATATAGACGTCATCGATTATTAATTACATCTCTACTTTTTTATTCTTTAAAGTTAAATACCAAACATTGTGGTCATTAAACAACTTGAAAAAGCGATTAATATTTTATTATGATTATAGTGTGAAATGATGGTGAAAATGTAATTGTTTTGCACACCCCAAGTACATTTTGAGCTCATATTTAAAAATCGACCACGAGGACTCCTATTTTTTATAATAGAAATTGATTTAGCATATGTGTTCATGTATATAGTGAAATATTAGCAATTACCTGGGATTTTCTGAAATGGTAAGGAACCTCCTGAACTGATGTATGTATGATGTATGATGTTAATATATCATGAACATGGCAATGCTCATTTGACCACTCGCTGTTGGTAATCAGTAAGAGTTTTCTTATACACAGAATCACATTACAAAACCCATTCGTGACGTTTTGGCCATTATTTATAGATAGATAATCAGACCCTGCTGTCTTCTGATATCAATTATGTCTTTGAGAGGCATTTTAGAAGTTGTAGAGATGACGGAAAACCAAGATATATGGATAGTATGGCCAGTGGCAAATGTCTTTTTGTATAATTGTACCACTGGCGATAATAGTCAACTGCTTTATTGCAATGAACGCAACGTTTCGGTGTAGATACCAACGCTGTTTTCAAGTGATACATGGATATTGCAAGAGGAGAATATATATAGTTGCAGTGAGTATATACAATTTACAAGGGGGCTTACACTGGATATCTTATTAAATATTTAGGGAATAAGATGATTACATTGATGTACAGGGGATTGCTTGTGATAACAGATTAACATGGACATAAATGATGTACATTGAGATGATAATTAGTGATTATAGGAGAGTAGCTTAGTGACTATATGAGAGTGGGTACAAAGTGATCATCAGAGATTGGCTTGTTATACAAAGTGATTGAGATACATTACACAGGTTAGGATAAACATTGCTGTAACAAAACACAAAGGGCATGGAGCAAAAAATGTCAGATAGACATATGGTTGGAGGACTAGTGATTGTCTTCGATTAGGTGATGATTAGCCGAAGAGATGAGGTAACCATGCTCCTGTTCATGGCGTTGCAATCTTGCATTCTTGAATAAAGCGTCAAGATTAGTATCTTCAAAACACGAGGTTACACACTGTGGGGCCATGATCCGGAGAGCCCCGGATGTAACACATGGCATTCTTGAAGCAATAAAAATCCACTGCTTTCACCCTGCCATGAACCGGGACCAAGACTACTTCATCCCTTAACCAAACTTGGTTCAAAACTCTGAATTATGTTTTGAAGGAATTACATTTTAATTTGGTCACATGTTTTGTTTTCAATTCAATCTAATATGAAAAGCGGAAAATCTGAAATTGCCTCTAACGAATTTTCAATTAATATGAGTGAGTGAGTGAGTTATTGCTTAACGCAGCTTCGGCAGTATCGCAGCCACTATCGGTGATCAATTAATGTGAAAATATGAATAGATATTCCTACCATAGCTTTTTCTGACAAAAATGAACAGAATTTGTTTGGAATTGACTACCATGTCAAGTGATGATTGCTTTATTTCCCACTATTTGTGTTTAATGTAAATGTGTGCATTACTTGCCTTTGTATAAAACTTTTGTCATCGATACGTGCCACCTAATTCAGGACATACGTTTTAAAATATTAAAAATCAATTTAGCTCTAATAGATCTAGATCTAGTATTTGCTTTAAATATCGAAAACAGTATTCGCCAAAAATAATAAATCTATAAATTTTGTCACTGAAATACACAATTTTAACGTACATGCATATAATATATATAAGATTATAATATAAGATTTATGCAAAATACGTAAGGTTGTCAGATATGTCCTCACTGAAACATGCATGGTTCACATTCGATATTATTAATTTTATAAATTTACTTCTGGGTTAGGTAAGAAATATACTTTAAAAACTAACTATCTGATATTATGTGTATTCCGTTAAATTGTTACTTTGCTCCAGTGTAAATGAAAATAGTTCAGGTAAGCAAACCAGGCACAGAATTGAATAAGAAACTTTTTCACTTAATTTAGTTCATTGGAAAAATCTGTCAACATTAATCATTGGGAGGGAGAATTGGCATTTTTGGGAGGGATTCTGATTAACAATTTTCTCTCAAAATTTTCAAAATCATGGTAGAAGGATCTGTATACCAACTTAATAAATGTGTTGATGAAACATGATGATGTAAAAGCACTGCGATGTCATGTGATTGATGATGGCTCTACTGTCAAAAGGATATCAAGTAATATATCCCGTGGACCATATATTTAGATGGTAAAAAGAGATTATTACCCGAAGAAGTGTGTCATATGACTTTTACAAAACGAGTGTGAATGTTTGTATTGCCCGAGCGAGGTTTTCTAAAAGTCATATGACACACATTAGAGTGTAATAATTTCTTTATTACCCGTTCTTTTCCATTTCATTCGCGTAAAAATAGTCAGAAATCGGCCAACTTCTCTTGTGATGGTAAGCAGCAGTGATGTCAAGAACAATAGTTCGTGCCGTCACAGACGGCAAAATACGGGAAGCTGCGGCGAAACAATGGTTGCTAGGCAAACGGGATATGTGCATATGTGCTCATATAAAAAATATTAACTCAGTTATTTTCAACCATATGGGTAATAATAACTTATTCGACCGTTCCTAAAATTCAAAACAAATAATAGTTGATGGCGTTAAAAGCATCCCTGATTTTTACCGTTGTTAAGAAATATAGGTTTTAGCAGGGGTTTCAGAATTCTTTCCCAACAGAAGTTACCCAACTGAAATCTTCTCTAATAACCTCTGCTTCGAGGAGACACAGTTTGAAACGGACGAATGCACAACTGACTTCTTTGATTGAATTTTGTCGCAACGCTGGCCTTGTTGCAAGGATTACGTGGGAAGAAATCAGTTGAGTAATCTCGGGAGAATGGGGTTTCAGTAGGGAACTTGTAAACAACACTGATAAGGTTTTCCTTCATTCTAGCACGCCTCATAGAATCAGGACAGCTGGGGAAGAGGAGTCCCATACCCCTCCATCTCTTCCCTCTTGGTACCTGTACCGGCTGCTTTATTGCTCCTTTGATTATCTCCCCTTTCCTGGGTGTCAGGGACACTTGGCGGGGAATGAGACCTTTGACAATTCAACTGGGCCAGACAAAACAACAAGCTTGAATTGTTCGTATATCATATGGCATGGTTTGTGAGGAAGAAGTGAATAAATGTAAAAACTGTTCATCAGGGATTCTGTACTCTTTTCTCATATTCCTATGCGGAGCTGTGATCATGGTTATTACGTATGTGTTTTTCCGTAAGACTCTCAAATCTGACATAAATATAGAGCGAATCAAACATCAGTGGAGGGAAAACAAGAGTAACAGTTTAAAACATTTTCTTCTTGACATTGCTTGGAGTGTTGATAATCATTGTTGCACCAACTAATTTCATATTTGGCTATCTACTGTCGACTTTTGGAATACACTCTTAACTCAAAATCGAGCCAGATGTCATGGTGTTGATGACGTCAACGTTCTTTGGAACAACGGTTGTTGGTCGAATTGTGGGAACATTTATCAGCTTTTTTCTGAAACAAATCACACCTGTCTGCCTCCTTGATTCTGTAGGGGCCGCAATTACTCTTGTGTTTGTAGACATAAATAAATATATCCTCCCCTTTGACCACAACGTCAGTCTTCGCGTATATGCCCCTTTATTTGGATCCGCCATTGCCTGCTCCACAGAGATAAGGAAATAAAATAATGCCGTGTATGGATTTATTATTGTGACAGATCTTGCTTGATCTTCGCTATTGGCATTCTTGATTGGTCAACTGATGAACAACAATGCCTGGCTGATTTATTTTATGCTGGGGGTGTGTGTGTTGCAGATTCCTGTTCTCTTCATTTTATATATTGTATCAAAGTTCATGGACGGAAATAACGAGAATTTGTACAACGAGAACTCGTACAACCTGAACGGTAAACACAAATGAATATGGAGTAACGTTAGAGAACAAATATAAATATAATGTTGGATGTAAATATCTCTTGGAAAAGTTCTTTTCTTATATACGTCGTATCCAATTTAATGAACACCATTTTGTTAACTCTTCTGGTAAACAAGAATGAATGATAGAGTAACATATAGAGTGCATGAAGTATAAACCTTAACTTTGAATAGAGGAGAAGGAAACTGATGATAGTGAAAAGAATTTAAAGTGGTAGGATACAAACTCCCAACATTTCGACATAAATTTAAAGACGACAACCCAGGAGTGGCAGACAGTTTTTATGGTATCTTTTTTTCTGTTTCTATGACTTTTCCTTCCTGTTCAAATTGGCGATGGATTAAAAACTATTGAAAACAATATTGTTGTTTGTATATATTGCTTTACAGTTATTTGTTCCTGAATAATTTCATTTAAAAGAAAGGTAAGGTGTTCATTATCACAGCTCTTGACTTGGACCAATTGTGGATGAAGTGAATGGGAGAGGCATATTTAGTAGGATTTTTATCCAGACTTTTACACATATTTTACGGATGCTGATTTTGAAAATATTGGAGGCCAAGCTAAAACGATGTTTTCAAAATTGAAGAATAAAGTTGTCGCAGAAATTACTTAAATAAGTGACAGGTGTGCACTGTGTTTTTGTCAGGCTGGGGAAGATGACATTATTAGTCAGGCAAGATGTTGCATAAAATCATGTCAATTGTGCACTTTGGGTGAAAATTTCCAAACTTTTCTGGTGATTAAATTTGATTTGAGGGCCAAGTGAAAGTTGATCCAAGGTGGCCTCTAATTTCAAAATGGCTGCCATTGTTAAAACGTATCTGCTTTACATGTTTTTGCACATTTAAATGATCCACTCATGCTATTTATTGTTATTCTTGCAAGCTTACAACAACGATAGAAATACATCAATAGACACTGTAATGATCAATCCATTCATGAAAATTATCCATAGAAGCCGAAAAAACAAAATGGTGGCCGATTCTGTCACTTAATTTTATGAATCTTTTGTTTTTGTTTCTGGTCTGCAAGTAAGTCTAGTTTAAAAGGTAAACTTAATTTCCTTCCAAGATGGCCGTAACTGTCAATATTTATCTTTTTCAGCATGTTCATATCTTTACAAGCTCGCCGTTCACGGAGGTTTGAATCCCGCTTTGACATCGTTCATTTTCCAGTGCAAACACACAAACTGACATTCAATTCTTAAAAAACAAGCAGGAATAATAACAAAATTGCGTTTATGAATCATTTCAATATGCATAAACATGCCAAAAACGATAAAATGTTGACAGTTACGGCCATTTCAAATTTGGTGGGCATCTTGGAAGGACATGAATTTGGCTCCTTAGACTAAATACATTGGCAGACCATAAGCTAAGAATACCGACGAATAAATGAATAGATTATCAACAGATGCATTTCCACAAATCGGCCGCCATTTTGTATTATGTTTGTTTTTGGCAACAACGTGATTGATAAACACGTGTAAATCTATCATCGTGAGTGTCTGTGCCTCCAATTTACACAAAGACCTTGTCAAAGCAGGTTTGCAAGCCTGTACTGGAATGTTATCCATTTCGATGCTATTTCAAAATGTGACAAGAGACCATACTTATGGGGAACAACAGCGTCCAAAACAGCGCTTAACCAATCATCATACAGTACATGTATTTTGAACCAACCATCATGCAGTGGTGAAGCACTGTGTTCACCAATCAACATCCACTGGTTGGACAAATATTTGATCACGTGACAACTGAACTCATCATGCATCAATGCTAAACCATACAAGGGAATGATCATATGAGTTACATTATTACAACAATAAACCAAAGGGTTCATCAAATCAAACAAAGCTCTGGATACCAATTGGTATTTTTCAAAAAAGAAGTAATGAAAATTTTTCATCAAAGAAGAATAAGGTATACATAGACACCCCTTTAAACCTATTTGACAATGTGTTGTGTACAATGTCTTTGCATTAATGTTGAACGTTATTGGGGGAGGAAACAATGATATCTAAGTCAAACCGAGGGATGCTTCACTTGCGCCGGCAATGCTCTGCACTGGGGTAAGGAGGCATCTACGAAACCAATTTACTTTCTTTTGGTACCTTCGTTTACACAACAATACCCCTGGAGGTTTTCCCGTTAAAAATTATCGCTTCGCTCTTAAAGAGCCATCAAGGATTGATGAACTTATAGGAAAATTGCCGAAAACCTATCTCCGTGAACTATATACACTTAATTTTCTCAAAATTTGTTCGACCCAAAATAAGCCGGAAATTGCACTAATTAGTAAAGGTGTTTTCCAGTCTAAATACAGACCCAGTCTATTATTTTCAAGCGCAAAGCATTGTGGTCTAGCTCACATACTGTATACAAAGAAACGTAAGAATAACAAAGTTTATGAGCAAGAAAAAAATTGAAATATATAGTTTTTGGCGGTTATTTATTTAACATTTCATTAAATTATGCATTTGCTACAGAAATTGGAATAACTGTTCTACCCAACTAGGTATTTTGCTTGAATTTATAATTAATGAGAGTAAACATTTGTCATAATTTGCTGGTCTTATCTCAATGAGAAATACATTAAACAGGCCATAATTTGTATATTCTCAGGACATTTAGAAACATTGTTTATAAAGCAATCGTCACATTCAGTAATGTGTGACAAGGGTAATTTGCAAGAGGAACACGTGCAGCGCGTGCAGCACATGGGTTGTTATGGCGACTTGCGCTAGAGACGAGCCTTCACGCTTCGGAAGCGTTTGCTGTTGTGTAGTACGTTTTACGCAATAAAGGGGATTCTGTTTATATGACGTCAGATATCCTTAAATTATTTATCACATGTCATGTTGTGGATAAAAGATTTCTCTGTCGATTGACGTTTTAAGTTTATTTTTCCATTTTTTAAATTTTTATTTGAAACACTAACATCCTTGATGGCTCTTTAATATAGCGTCCAATCTGAACAAGGACTTTTGCTTTTCCTTTTATGAAAGTTTGTCGCCTTGGATAATAATAAATATAATAGATGTCCTTTGTTATTGTAACTATCTAGTCCATCTTAATGCATTATCTTTCTGTTATTCTCATGTTATTGCATTATCAGAATACATTTAATGTAACTAAATGAATGAGTAGTTATTATTTTGCTCAGCATAACTGACATGTGCTGTATATTGTTTTCATGTAGCATTGACTACTCTTTACTTTAGTTGCTTTAATTTGATTACAACCCAAATATAGCACATAAACACCATGGAACAGGCACTGTTTATTTTGGACGTAAGCGAGATACTTTATGAGAGGTTTTGGTTGCATAAAGGAAATATGAATGATCTCGCATGTGTGACACATGTTTCAAGTTATTAATGTATAATTAATATGATAATTAGCACATCAGATGTGATATTTCATCAAATCTAATGTTTTATCTAATGAATATTAACTACTAACACCCACTGACTGGCAAAGACACGTCACCATACAAAATGCAAGACAAGTCAATCCAAAAACACGACCATACATTAAAAAATTTCTCCGCCAGAAGTATTTTGTTATTTACACTGTTGTTTTACATTGATGAACATGTAGTTGGGTTTCTTTTACAGTTGAGTGTATGTTCGCAATAAAACTGTAACTTTAAATCCTGCAAATCAAAAAATATTCTTACTTATTCAATGAAAATGAAAATCAACTTATTACTGTTACGCCATCTCATTTATAGTTTATCTTCATCGTGTTCTTCACCCAAATTCGGTAGAACGCAATGTTATATAAATTGATTGATACTCTATCTTATACAATAATTGAGTATCAGTCCCATTTCTCCTAAATAATTGAGGAAAATACGTTCATTTGCATAGGAATAAAAAGAGACAAACCGATATCGTCATGAAATGCAGTCGCATTACGAAACCAACACAACAATATGTGGGATTTAATGCTAATAACAGCTATTCGTCAGTGAAAGCGGAAGGAACATCAGTTCTGTTCAGTAATGATTTCGCTTTTTAAGCAACACTGGTAATTATAATATGATAATAATGTATTATACAGGCGAATGCCTATTGCGCACATTTGAGTTAATTGGTATATGGATCCTGTGCACGAACATGTTTAACTGTTGTGTCAATTAAGCAGGTAAGCTTGAGTCAAACAAAGCAAACATGCTGATGGTACGCTGATTAGCCCTGCGTGTTACGAGACGACAGCTGACCATGGTCAGCATTAAGAGTACAAATAAGGCAGCAGATAATTTCACTTTCATTTCAACCAACAGCTTTATTCGTCACATCCAAATATCTTCATATTTCTTGATGTCCTCCTCAAGATCCAAGCAACCACCTACATCAAGATGAGAAGCACACATCTCCCAGTAGTTGCCCTTAAAGAAGACAAGGATCATGGAGAATGACAGACATATACCTCCAGAAATGGTCAAGTGGCGAAATTTCTGTCCAGCATTATATGAGTGCAATGGGACACAAATTTACCCCAAAAGAAGACATTTGACTCAAATATTTGAAGAAATAGTGCCTCCTCAGAACATTGAACTGCCTGAACGTGAATGTTTTAAGCATTTTAACAAGATAGTGTAATATATTGTCAGTCCCGTTCAAAATCCAACTTCCAACTGCTTGCTGGTAAAAAACTGCAACATTTTAAATTAAATTCTCATTTTAACAAATCATTAAAAAATAAAATATATGGATGAACAAAATAGAAGTAAGGCGAGTTTGGGTTTAACGCCGCTTGCAGTAGTATTTCACTTATTTCACTTATATTGCTGCTAGTGTTATGGCAGGGAGAAAGCCTGCAGTGCCATGTGGCTTTGCAAAGCGGTGAAACCTGCGAGCATCGGCTGGAACTAGCGAACCATGGGTGGTACTACGCTGAAATTCAGTGAGGCAATGCACCCAAACCTTACTGCGTGTAGAACAGTTCTCTATTGCAGACTTGCCTTGCTGCTGGTGGGATTCGAACCCCAGATCTCTTGATCCGAAGCCGAACGCACTAACCACTGCGCTATTCCGCCCCAAGAAAATAGAGTGCTGTAATATATTTTACGTATACTATCATATACACTTGGAAATTTATTAAGCAACACCCTAATTTGTTAATTGAAATTTGATGCTCTGGGATTGTTAGGGTAAATTGAACGATTTTATCATCTCAGACATAACAATTGATTACTTAGCTACTCATTCACTGAAAAAAAATCCACCATATGCAAAATTTATGAATATGTGAGTGAAAACGTGAAGGTACTGAATTTTTACCTTTAATAACAATTGTCCTAGCAGAGAAACTACAAACTTTATAATTGATTTATTGTAAACAACATTTGTGAGACCAAGTTGATATTAGCACACCAAAAATCTTTTATCATTCATGATAAGAAGCTAAAGAGACATTAAACTTCCAGTCCCTTTTTAACGATTATTGAGAAAATGTCTACAACCATATGATCTTTGAATAAATTTTAGATTATTTGAGTTCAATCTGTTTATTAAACACTTCTACTCGCTTTAGATTAGCCAAAACAGTAAGTATTGACCGTATTTGTTCATTAAAGCCCAAATCACACTACGTACGATTATAGTACGATAACATTACGATTCGATCGTACTGTTATCGTACTTACGTTTTTACGATCTACTATATCAATACGGTTTATGTGCGAGAAATGTACGAGGTGTGTACAATCAATGTACGAAAGAAACACGATTTTAACACGTTCAGAACACAATCAATACGAACTTAACACGACACTCTCACGACGCTCATGCGATGCCATCACGATTGGTTTACGAATAATGCACGAATTTTACCAATCAAAATTCTTCCCTCCAAAACTGTTTCAACTCCCTTCCATTGAATGAAAGGCGCTCCAGTTTAGTTGCGCATCAGGTTTTGAAGATGACAACTAGAAGAAGATTGGAACTTCAACTGAAGCTAATTGATGTGGAATTAGATATTATAGAGTTGAATGAGGAAACAAGCAAGAGGAAAAGAGTGTTGCAGCTGGAGGGACCGCCAAAGAAGAGAAGGGCGAGAACCGTTTGGACACGAGGCTGGCTGTTGCAGAGACCCTTGTATGGGCAGTACGAGATTCTGCTCGCGGAGTTGAATAACGAGGACGGGGTCAGCTGCAAGACCTTCCTGAGGGTAGACAATGCTCTCTTCTAGGAGTTAGTCACTCGAGTCGGTCCTCGAAACAAGAAGAGAGACACTTTTTTCAGGAAGGCACTCGACCCAGGCTTGAAGATTGCGGTAACGCTACGTTATCTTACTACGGAGAACAGCTACCTGGACCTGCAATACTTCTTCAGAGTCGCCAGCAACACCATTGGACGCTTCATACCCGAAGTCTGCGAGGCGATTATAGAAGAATATTCATCAGAAGTCATGCCGCCATGCGTAAGTCAAGAACAGTGGAAAGCTATAGCTGACGGCTTTCTGGACAGGTGGAATATGCCGCACGCATGTGGAGCTCTAGATGGAAAACATGTGCGGATCAAGTGCACGAGGAAGTCAGGATCGCTATTTTACAACTAAAAGCACTATTTCTCAAAAGTACTATTTTCTTTGGTAGACCATGAATACAAGTTTATATACATAGAAGTCGGAGCCAATGGTGCCTGCTCGGATGGCCAGCTCTTCAAGCATTCTGAACTCAGACAATTGTTGGAGGATGAAGACCTGGGTCTCCCCGAGCCAGAAAAACTTCCCGGGAGCCAGGAAGAAGTGCCGTATTTCATCATCAGTGACAATGCCTTACTATTGCGAACATGGCTGATGAAACCATACTGCAGGCTTCAGATGACTGGGCAAGAACGAGTCTTCAACTATCGACTGTCACGGGCAAGGCGGATCGTAGAAAACGCTTTAGCATTTTGTCTTGCAAGTTTCAGTGCCTGCTCGGTACGCTGTGCCAAGTGAAGACGGAGAACATGGACTCCATCATTCTGTGCTGCGTGATGCTCCATAACCTCCTTCGCAGTCGCTATCCTGGCAATCCTCAAGGTAAATGTGTAAACACGTAATATATATACTCAAGTAAATGATAGAAACCTTTATTACCTGAAACTGTCAAAGGATATTCCAATAAAATAAGAAATAATCCGAAGTTAGTAATTACTTTATTCATGCTTAGTTTTATACTCGAAGGCATGGTGATGTGCACGTGCAAAACGGGCTAACTAAAATCACGTGACTCAGTCCCATTCGGCCATTTGTGTGGGGTCGTGAGCTGCTCAGGTAGGATATCCGCGAGGTCCCTACTTATGATAACGTTTTATATATTTAGAGAGATACCTACAACTAAATTACTAATAAAGGAGTGCAAAACCAAATCACTGTACTGTAGGTCAACATTTACTTTACCAGATCTACTGGAAATCCATATCCATAATACACACACTCATAAATACAACACACAAGGGTCATTAACATAAGATACTTATTCCCAACATCATAGAAATAACCACAATACAATAATACTACATCAATATATATATTTATTACCCATATGGTTGACAATAACCGAGTTAATATTATTGATATGAGCACATGTGCACATATCACGTTTGCCTAGCAACCATTGTTTCACCGCGACCTCCCGTATTTTGTCGTCAGTGACTTTATAAAACGATTGTCCGTGACGTCACTGTAGCTTGCCGTCGCAAGGGAAGTGGGCCGTTTCCTGGCTATTTTTACGCGAATCAGACGGAATAAAATGGGTAATAAAGAAATTATTCAGTGGAAAGTGTGCCATATGACTTTAACGAAACTCTTGCAAATTTGTGTATAACCCTTGCTCTCGCTCGGGCAATACAAAAATTCACACTCGTTTCGTAAAAGTCATATGACACACTTCCTAATAATAATCCCTATATATATGCAAATGATTGTAATATCTATCTATCTAAGTATGTTCCGAATTTGTTCATTTATTTTTATTCTCATAATATCTTTGTATTGTATTGTTCATATTGTTCTGTTCAGCTGCAGACCAAGAAGACGGACAGCACAACGTCGTCGCCGGAGACTGGAGGCAGTGTCGCCAGAGAGACTGCTAGCAACAACAGGAGGCAAGCCGGGAACAACGTCCGAGATACCCTTGCAACGTACTTTCAAACTAGAGCTGGGTCTGTACCATGGCAGCTGCAAGCCCTGAGCTAAACTCTGACCTCTAAACACACACTGTACAACACGTGTCGGCCATCTTTATGGCTACAGCTTCCTCAAATAAAGTTACTTATGATGTCTTAGATTGTCAAGTCTGTTCATTGCCATCCATCCATCCATTTATTATCTTTGATTGGCATTCTAGAAATTGACTTGATGAAGGATGAAGACAATTGTTTTGGAAATACAACTTCTTTATTCTGTATAAGCATCATTTCGGAAGAAATTGTAATGTCAAGCTGACGTTAAAATCTATGTCGAAACATCGCCTCCACAGAATAAAGAAGTTGTATAATATCCATAAAACATTCTTAATCTTTCATCGATTTTTATTATATGAACGGTAATATACTTTTCTTGATTAATATATAAGTAACTAAACGACCTTCTATTTAACAATATTTTCATTAAACGAGTAAATGGTCTTTAATTTCGAAAGCTTTAATGAAAATGGTTTTAAATAGAAGGAAGGTTGGTATCCTGTTTATTACTCACCTACTTTAATTAATCGAAATAGCCGATGATGCTGAAACTATGAGCCCGACACAATTGTGTAACGATTGTATCCCGATCGTATAGTGAACTTGTTGACTTCGTGTACTGTTCGACTTGCCATCGTGGTCCTAAAGTTTAGCACTTTATGGGTTAATTTAACTAGAGTACGGCAACAGTACGATCGCAAGACGGACAGTTTATAGATTGTGTTGTGATTGTGATGTTATCGTGTCCAGAGGCTGAAGCACGATCAACACAATCACAACACAGTCACTACACGTTCAAAACACAATCACTACACGATCGACAGGCCAACAACACGATTTTCTGAAATTAGGAACATGTTTCTAATTTGGACGAATCGTGTTGGGCAAGGAGCACGATCAGCTCAATCACTATACGATGACAACACACTATCATCACAGTAACAACACAGTAACAACACGATGACTACACGATGCAATCGTACAGCGATTGTAGTCGATCGTACGTAGTGTGAGTTGGGCTTAAGACAGGTTCATTGAAATTGACAGTTTCATGATTTTGTGAGTTTGAAGGTGCATTTTGCTTTAACGAGTGACTTTTGTTAAAAATTCAGTCAGTAAAGTGTAATCACTTCACTTGAAAGAATTACACTAATCTTATTACAGCAACAGATATTGACTTTAAATTTCATAATTGAACTTGGATTTTGACACCAAAATACCATTTTATTGTAAAAACTGTTATCCAAAATACAGTGAACCGTCATTTTTGTGACCTTTCGTTTCAACACTGCTAAATGATGGTCTTACCTAACACCATAAACAATTATTTCTTATTTCAAATAGGAACGATTTTGGTGTTAAAAATATTGGGTGTTGCTTAATTAATTTCCAAGTTTATATGTTAAACAAAGTATATTTATCCACCATAAAATTAGAGTATGAATTGTCATTCTCCTGTTACATAGCTGCCGGAACCGCTCACATGGTGTTTTAACCGCTGATTGGAATCAAGCATAACCATAGGCATTCACATTATTTTGAAGAGACATTACACATATAGTATAATAAATGCATGAAATTAATGATGATCCTTCTCATCTTATTAGAAATAAGTGGGGGAAAACGGGTGAATGAACAAAGGGAACAATGAATGAAGTAAATGATGCAATGGATCAAGTAAATGAAAACGATCGACACATAAATCAAAGGACAAAGGAATCAGTCAAGGATGCAATTGACCTACTTAAAAAACGGTTGAGAAAATAATGGAACGATGGATTTAGAAAAGGACAAGGCTGACCCAATCAACAGTAAACCACATGATACTGATGTAACTACATGGAAGAGAAACTTGAAGATTGGCTTTATTTTTCTTTTATCTGTGTATGATGTGAGTATAAATGTATTTATTTCTTAGCACAATTATATTTAGTTATAACGCGATATGATCATGTATGCGGGTTACATCTAGGTATTTGTCTCTGGCATCTCAACATTCACATCACACGAATGGCAATGACATATGCATCAATTCAATTAGAAATTAGAAAATATCAAAGGCTAAAACTGTCGAGGTGTATACTTTTATATATTCGTTTGACAGGACAGTTTTTCCTATTAGTGAAAGATTTATTGTGAACATATTTAGCTGATCATTATAGTTAACATCCACGGTCATCCTTGAGAAATTCTCCGATATTCTACAAATCATCCCGTATATTGTACAGTTTTCAATCACAAATCACTACTTTCACATTTATATGTTCACTGTTCTGAATTTCCTAGGATTAAACATGTAATTTTGTGCAACAGTCATATACTTTTGGATAAAATAACATCCTTTGTAAAGATACACATCTGTGCATTCAACAACAACAAACTGTATACACTGAATGTCCCTTTACGACTGACCATTGATCAGCATTGACGGGCTTCTACATCTCTCTCTATCTATGATGATGACACCATTCTTTTTTTGACAGTGGATTAATTTAACCGAATCTAGTATTAATTGAATCTCCAGATCGTGAGCTTATTGTGTAGCAGTATGTTGTCCTGGGGGTGTGTGGTGTGACCCGTAGACACTGCCGGTAGTGGGTGACGACAAACAAACGAATACAAGAGTATTCAACCTTTATTTCTAAAGGTGGCGTATACGATGTATAAACTCTGAAACAATATAAAAAGCATAATAACAAACAGTGATAATGACATGAATTTGCACATACATAACATGCAAACATATGCCTATAAATCATACTCATACTTAGCCCAAATCATGTACTATTATCTATATTTAAAACAACAAGTTCTCTACATTTCAGATCACGTAATATACATTATATTACCATATAACACATTAATATGACACAGCATGCAATGATATGGCGTACCTTCCATCATAGTGAATATACACTATTCATTGGCAATACATTTACCATCAGCATGATAAAAACATACATAATCTTACATATGTTACACATTTATAATTATAGCCTGTCAATATACCAATAATAATACTTAATTATACAATATACAAAATACAATCATATAAAATACATACCAGGTGTATGGGCCTAGGTTTCAATGTGATGTAGATCACTACATCCCGTGCCCTCTACTTCCTACAGTCATAATGTTATCTGCATGGCAGAAGTAACATCTCATTATACTAAATGTAAGCATCACTCTCATGCACATAATTAAAATAATATACTAAAAGAACATTTACATACATTACTCATCAACGACATTCACATCACGCATTCATACATGGCAAGCTTCATTTAGGAAGTAAATAGCTTATGATAGGGACATCGCGACGATTTCCAAAATCACAAACGCTGGGGTAAATTGTTCTGAAATACGTGGCGGATGATACTCCTTATCACTATGAAGTCATTGCATACCTTATTGGGTGTTGAATCCAAACATGGAGCTTTCAATCCATCGTAACAACTGAACCTCTCGAGCATGTAAAAAAGAGTTTCAAAACAATGCCGGAAATGCCCTTCCTGCTCTAACCCGGAAATGCTAACTATAAGGTGTTGAGTAAAATCCGAACTCGGTGACGAAACGAAACGAAACATTGTTTTCATTGATTTGAGGCAACTTTTGTATGTAACATAATTCATATTGCTCAAAAAAGTTTCAAATTGACTGTACAGTGGCGTACCATTTAATTCCTTCCTTGACAATTATTTAATCCCACAGCCATATATGTCACCATATCATACATTTTATTTTTAGTTGATTCAAATGACGAACTTTTTGTAATTTGTTTATTATCTGAACATTTTCGAAACACTTACATACACAATACATATTCTGAGAATTCAAATTGTATTTAATTGAAATATTATTTAAATTATAACACCACGAACGTCCTCACAACAACAATCACAAACTCTCGTTGTTGTCAGCATTTTATTTCATGTCCACAAGTGCAACATTGATCACACGCTTCCACACAGCTAATTACTATGCAATTCATCAGAAACGCTGCATCAGACCACACAGCTTCAAACCGAGAATCGTGTGAAATTGTCAGATAGCCATGTTTTCAAGACTGTCACAACGCCACAATCTCGAACTGGACTCGTTCCGGTTTGTATCAGCCGCCATTTCTACTCGCCTGGGTGTCGCTGCATATGAATAAAGAGAAAACAAATTATATCACACTGTAATAAGAACAACACAGATATTCACATATTGTAAAGCATGTTTCCGATAAAGTGATGAATAGTTATTCCACATTATTTTGGTTTCAAGTGTGAACAACACGATTTACCCTTTATTATCCTGACATGTAGCCGAACGCCATAAAGAAGCGCACATAAAATCGCATATAAGACAATTTTTAGTTCCATGTCATTCAGTTTGTGAAAACCGGAAGGACATCTACATTATACAATTAGTTACAATTGCAGGGCCGAAGGTATCCGGCCCATATGTGTGCAAACGCAAACCATTTAAAACTTTGAATCTACTGTACACAAGAAACCATTTTGGGTCCGGGTTTCTAGTTCAACGGAAAATAAAGGAAAACATTAATTATGCTAATTACTGCAATCACAATGAAAGTTAGCGAATCAAACCGTGGATAATCAATAACCCCGAAATAATTTTATGAATACAAACTTTACTTACTCATCTTTCTTGGTTTGAAACTGTCAAAGGATATTCCAATAAAATAAGAAAAAATCCGAAGTTAGTAATTACTTTATTCATGCTTGGTTTTATACTCGAAGGCATGGTGATGTGCACGTGCAAAACGGGCTAACTAAAATCACGTGACTCAGTCCCATTCGGCCATTTGTGTGGGGTCGTGAGCTGCTCAGGTAGGATATCCGCGAGGTCCCTACTTATGATAACGTTTTATATATTTAGAGAGATACCTACAACTATAATTACTAATAAAGGAGTGCAAAACCAAATCTACTGTACTGTAGATCAACATTTACTTTACCAGATCTACTGGAAATCCATATCCATAATACACACACTCATAAATACAACACACAAGGGTCATGAACATAAATTACTTATTCCCAACATCATAGAAATAACCACAATACAATAATACTACATCAATATATATATTTATTACCCATATGGTTGACAATAACCGAGTTAATATTATTGATATGAGCACATGTGCACATATCACGTTTGCCTAGCAACCATTGTTTCACCGCGACCTCCCGTATTTTGTCGTCTGTGACGTCATAAAACGATTGTTCGTGACGTCACTGTAGCTTGTCGTCTCAAGAGAAGTGGGCCGTTTCCTGGTTATTTTAACGCGAATCAAATGGAATAAAATGGGTAATAAAGAAATTATTACACTCGAAAGTGTGTCATATGACGTTTACGAAACTCGTGCAAATTTATGTATAACCCTCGCTCTCGCTCGGCAAATACAAACATTCACACTCGTTTCGTAAAAGTCATATGACACACTTCCTCGTGTAATAATCTATATATATATATATATATATATATATATATATATATATATATATATATATACAAGCATGACACTACCACACAATGGATATAAACTAACCTGAAGAAATGTGAATTCCTCGGAAGCACAATCAAAGATCAAACGCAGACTAAGGATATAATCTTCTGCATATGAAGTATGTGAGGGACACTGTCCAGTCACATAGACATCATTATATAGAACAGAGAGAAAGTAAGAGAGAACAATAGAGAAGACAGGTTGATAGCTTGTTTCTATTGTCCGTGTGTGATTGGCCTGTGATGTGAGTGCAGAGTTAATAAGTAAGATACCACAGGTTAGCTTGCTATACAAAATCATAAGAGTTAAAATGTAGATTGTTGGATGAAATAATATATTTTTTTTATACTAAACTGAACTAACTAATATAGAAGAAGAGAAGAAGAAGAAGGGTTTAGTTCGTATAGAGGCCGTGAGACCGATCGTACAAAATGGTACAGATATTAATTTGAGTTACCTTTAACATACAGCGTTTACAGGCGCAGAATATACATGTTCCCAGAATGTTACAATATTATTGATAATTGTTATGTCCGATGATGTACAAAGACTGTGGAGGGAGTAAAATCATCCATCGATAGTTTCAGGTATAAAACGTGTTCTCATAGCGTTTACAGATATAGAAAACATGGATTTCATCTTCAATACTTTCCAGTCTGGACCAGTTGTGAATTGTAGTTGCATTGAGGAGCTTTGAGATGAGACCTATCTCAGGAGAAAAACTGGTTTGGTGACAAAGGCTTTTCAGGACGTAATTGGTTGGTCATCAACAGTTGATGGATGTGACTTACTATAGAGTCAGCACTAGCGGAATATGCATCAACATCAGACCTTGTATAATCAGTAATGTGTGGTGAATTTTCAAACCTTGGCGTCCTGTAACATCATATATCGTTTTCGCTTTTTCATTTTCTTAGGACAACAGCTTTAAGCACACGTGATGATGTTAAGGTCTCTGTTGATAAAGCATGCAGTATTGTGTACAAGATTATTGTACAGTGGAACATGATATATAAATATCAAGGGATACGTCAAAATGATTTACCTATCAGGTATTTTACTTATCAAAACTTATGAAAACCTGCAGATGATAACGATTTACCCTGTACTGTAAATATATATGTATACAGCAGAATATAAGACAACAGTTGCATGTAATGGCATATGATTTATTACATTAACTTTGATATTTGTATTTGTACAATTATGTTATATTATGTATTATTGCATTTTGTCATATATTGCATTGCATTCATTGTATGTCACAGTCAAATGCTACTGATTGCAGCTGTTGTTACTTGTCACGTGACCCTAGTGCTGGCCTGATTCAAGTAATTGAGCAATGGATGAAGTAAAGGATGCAGTTGATTCAGTAAGGGAAACGATGAAACAAAGAAAGGAAACGCTGGATCCAGTAAAGGATGCAGTTGATCTACTTAATGGAACGGTTGAGAAAATAAAGGAAACGTTGGATCCAGTAAAGGAAAAGGCTGACGAAATCAATAGTAAACCACATGATAAGGATGTTACAACATGGAAGAGAAACTTGAAGATTGGTTTTACTTTTCTATTGTCTGTGTATGATGTGAGTATAATTTTGGCCATTGTCAGCATCAAAGATGATTAAGAACTTATCAAGGCGATTGGGGGAAGCTATAACTAACCTGGCTATAGTTTAAAAGACACATTGCAATCACATGCAGCCGGTTATTATAGAGAGCTTAATAGTGAGAAATTATCCACTTTCCTATATATATTTATATAATATAAGGATTAGGATATTTGTAATAAAATAGTTCATCAGCAATTTATGTAAGCAAATGAAACTGCTTCGTCGATTTGACCTACTAACCAATTAAAAGGGCAACGCGAATTTATTTGTTATTCATCATATGAATGACAAATGGACAATTTATTTGCTTTTTCTATTTCATATTGTTGACATATTATTATAATTACAAAATGGTTTTGTTACACTAATTTCCGCGTTTCTAATTGAAAGATAGCTCTCAAAAACCTGCTGCCATTTCTCGATGAATGCAGATAAAATGTGCAACAATACCTCGTGGATTCGTACCTTGTGACGTCACAATACATCAGAACAAATGGTGGTGTCAGTCGGTTCTTACAACTGAGCGTAACGTTTTGATGCAAAATAAGAAATACATATGTCTTTTCGTCTTCACACCTACGCAGATAACTGGAATAAACATCCCTTTTCCGAATGAGACAATTAATTTCATTGTGAACACTTCATTTAAATAGATACAAGTCCTCAAGCTTATTCATCCTTTTGCGCTTCGCAAACGGTAGCCATGTTTGAACGTCGCTTGATATTCTAATGAGGGTTAATGTAAAAATACGGAATGTAAAATAAACAAACTCTGATTGTATACATGTGAATGCTCGAGAAAACGAAATTAAATCTTCTGCCGTTTTAGATGAAGGATTCCTCAATTTTGATTCAGCCATGTATCGTTGCATGTAACAAGCTGATGTTTCTCGTAATAAATTACAAATATATTAGATTTGTGTAAACATTTAAAGAAAACCTACTTGATTTTGTAATTATAAGGATTGTTTTACATGTTTTGTGCCTCTATCGAAGTATAACAGCAACACTACGCAATGTTATACAATGTGTTGCTGTTATACTTCGATAGAGGAACAAAACTTGTAAAACAATCCTTAAATTACAGACCATTACAACAAGCTTTAATTCCGTATAAAGAATCCAGTTTGTTGTCATGACATCATTTGACCGTAGTCCTGTTCACTGTACACTGTTCAAACCAAATAACATTTTTGACTGGTTGTTTTTGTTATGGTTTTCCGTTGGTTTCTGTATTAAATACATAATAAAACAATAATGGACTGGTTAATTCGGTCAATACCTGTTTAAATGGACCCAAGAAAACAGCATTGACAGCAGGCTTTTCTCTTGGTCTATATTGTTTTCTCGGGTCCTTAAAAACAGTTATTGACCTCATCACTAGTTTATAATTGTATAACATAAAAATACGTGGATCTGTGTCATCAAGACTTACGAACTTCCGGTTTCTTTCATGAAATTGTATATCGGCATACCTTCATCAAATTCATCAAAATCACATTGCATGAACGCTACCATCACGGATGCTAGACAATTGTGCATGACCACAGGCGTCAGACGCTAAATATACTCCAACGTATATATATATATATATATATATATATATATATATATATATATATATATATATATATATATATATATATATATATATATATATATATATACCTACCTTTGTAACATATACATAAGGTATGACGCTGTACGCCATCTTCAATCTTGCAATAGGACCGGTAATGTAAACTTGGATCAGACTACGAATGTAACAAAGCATATTGGATCAAGCAAACCAATGTAACCATTTCCGGTCCTCTGCCAGGATTCAAGATGGCGGACATTGTAGGTAGATATAAATACGTAGGTGTATATTTAGGGTCTAGCACATGTGTGCACGACCCAACTTATGACAGGTATCTTCTTATCTTAAATTTATTATCTTAGCAAAATATTTTTACGGTCGTTTAAAAATTAGCCCATGACAAGTCATACCTATGAGGTTACAACAGCTTCGGAAATATACATCCAGGCACAGTCATAATCATTGGCTGATATAAATCAATGAAATAAACATAAAATGTGACTTTCTTCCAGGGTATAGTTGAAAGCTCGTATGGTCCTACTGTAGCAGACTACCAGTGTATCTACAATGAGAGTCAACAACGGACGAGTCTCCTTTATCCCACATTCCTCACTCTGCAGGCAATTGGAACAGTGGTTTTTCTGCTGTTTCGAAATCGAGTGGACCCGTACACAGTAGGCGTGGCCTCCATGGTTCTAGGCTGCCTCCTATTGGTCAGTCTCCCTCTTCTTCCTTCGCTCTGGTTGGCTCTTGTCATAACGAGTGTAATTGGATTGAGTTCAGGCATTGCTATCCATGGTAAGAACACACATAAACTATACCAATGTGAAGTTAATTTATCATAAACATGGCAATACTCATTTTAAAATAATAAATTACAAATAATCGAAGTTGGCGAATGTAAATGTACATGTCAGAATACTGTGCATGTGATTTCATCATATTTATGACATCGCGTTAGTATAATATCATAAATTTTTTGACATCATAGAATCATGTGACCTTAAGGTCAAGCAAAAATAGATGCTTGGTTTACGGATATCCTTTGGCAGGATGTCTAGAGGCAGGAGGCAAAAAAGGAGAAACATATTAACTTTGTTTTATTGTAAATAAGGACGCAGCTAAGCATACCAGGCATAAAATTGAACTTAAAAAATCCAATCTTTTGTGTTCGGAGTGAAAATCTGGCAACATTTATGAATGGGAGGGAAAATTTGGCAACTTTGTTTGCAAGGGAATCTGAGCAGCCAAAAATGTTATGGTAGGATCCGTTAACCAACTAAATATATTTTTTCGACTCATTATGATGTTAATAGCGATGTCATGTCGTTGATGATGGCTCTACTGTCAAAATGATATCAAGTGTGGAACCCAGCTTTGGATGGTACATAACTTTGTGCGACTTTTGATCAAGTTACTACTAATAATAATGATACTAATAATTTGTCCATTTATATAGCGCCCAACTCCACACTATATGCTCATAGCTCTAGATATGCTCATCACGTTCCTAGAGTTCAAGACAAACAAGAAAAGCCTTAAAAAGGCATGGGTGGAGGGGGACTTATAATGGCTAGAAAATAGTATAAAGAGGATATGTATATCATATGTACATAAAGCAAACTGGAGACTGCATTGGGACCATTTTGGGGGTAAAAGCTTAGATTACTAATCAAACAAATGTAGTTGTTCATTTAAAATGTCTCAAATAAAATAAGTGTACCTCGATCGTTTAAGTTGTGTGACAAAGGTATATACTGTATTAACAATTAACATACATTATTTATTCACATATAAAATTCTATATATTATATACATTCTATCATTTGAAAATAAAAGTGTATAATTAACTTCCCTGATATATTTTAAAATATTTTGAAGTAGGCCTTTATTATCAATTTAATCAAAATGTTGTTGAGAGTTTTGTCAATGCTAAGAATATGTAGGCCTTTTCCTCTGAAACAAACAGTCAACCATTTGTTGTAACTTTACCAATTTAAAATAAACCAGTTCGATTGATTATGAAGCATATTTCGGTTTATCTGTGAAAGGAAGGCATGTTTTTTAGTCCAAGGATAATGACCCGATATCCCCATGCTTGGTGCTTTCAGTTTGGACATAAATATGGCTCTATCTAATATTTGTTTATACATGTACATGCTTCAATGTCATGAAAACGTTATCATACACTTATGCAAGTATTTTTGGGATTGAACACTTTGCTAACTGAGTGGAAGGTTGGTGTGTTGATTGACCACTAATATTATCGATTTGTAGATGCTTGTGTCGCGTGGATTAACGTTTGCGTGTAAAGTTTATTGGATTTTCCGAAACTGAAGTCTGAAATTATGCACTGAATTGGTACATGTCTGCTCATTCAGGTGTAAAGTGGTTTTCAATTAAACAATCTTGTTTACTAACGTTCAGATTCAAAATAACAAAATGGTCGTTTCAATTTTAGATGTTTAGACAAAATCTCTTTTCTGAAAACCAACATGGTCACGTGGTTAAAAATCTGCTACAGCTGTGTTCATTGGTTATATAATAATAAATATGAAGATGCCAAGCATGATTGATTGAATGTTTATGTTGAATATTAGAACTGTAATATAGGGTGAAATCTGCGTCGGCAGGAATATTTTTTTAACGGGTAATTGTTTTGCTGCTATTCCAATTTTGCAACGGGGAGGTATACCTACGCAGAAAAAACTCCTGACTGAAAGGGACAGATCTTGTACAGTAATATTTGTTACTGTTCGCTGATCACTTATACATTTGTTAAAGGTTACATGTCGTTCCCACCGTCACTTTCTTGATTCGTTGAAAATGGGTTTTCAATTGACATCTACTCGGCTTTAAATTTCTAAAATCGGCCCGTAGATTATTTATATACAGCTTTTTAAACAAGAAAAAAGTGAGCATGGCTCACATACCCCCGCCATCCGTTATCCGTCCATTGAGAATTATAGATGAGAAGGTTTCTATGTTTAAAAAACAGCTTCAAGCATCATAATATTGTCCAAAACAATTTAAGGAACTGACAAAATTTAATTCACCCAGATGTAATATTTTTCAGGTAACTTAATTTTTCCAATTTGAGCATCACATCGGTAATTTGTACCAAGTTCAATTACAGATTCAAGGGCTTCATAACTCCGTAAAATATTTCGGAACTGGAGTGTGAACTCAATGAAGAGTATCATCTGGACTACCTACATGTAACATTTCATTCATCTAGATGTAATAGTTGGGGAGAAAACGTTTCCCAATTGGAGCATCACAGCTTTTTTGGTACAAAGTTCAATTTCGGATTCAAGGGCCATAACTTCGTAACTGGTTTTCGAACTCGATGAAGAGTATCATCTGGACTACCACCATATTAAATTTAATTCACCTAGATGTAATAGTTTCCGAGAAAACTTGTCCCCATTGACGCATCAGAGTTCTTTTGGTACTAAGTTCAACTTTGGATTCAAGGGCCATAACTCCGTGAAAAATAATATTTCGGAACTGGTTTTCGAACTCGGATGAAGAGTATCATCTGGACTACCTCCATATTAAATTTAATTCACCTAGATGTAATATTTTCCGAGAAAACGTGTCCCCATTGACGCATCAGAGTTCTTTTGTTTCTAAGTTCAACTTTGGATTCAAGGGCCATAACTCCGTGAAAAATAATATTTCGGAACTGGTTTTCGAACTCGGATGAAGAATATCATCTGGACTACCTCCATATTAAATTTCATTCACCTAGATGTAATAGTTTCCGAGAAATCTTGTCCCCATTGGAGCATCACAGTTCTTTTGGTACTAAGTTCAATTTCGGATTCTAGGACCATAACTCCGTAAAAAATAATATTTCGGAACTGGTTTTCGAACTCGATAAAGAGTATGGTCATGAGTACTCACAACCAAAATTTCATTCACCTAGGTTGAACAGTATCCGAGATATCTTGTCCCCATTGAACACAATAAAACTAAGTCCAAAAAGTGACGTTTCCATAGAAACGACAAACATGTTAAATCTCAGAAAATTGAAAATTTTCTGTACGCGATCGGAAGAACATGGTTAACAACTGTACAAAGTTTGGTTGATGTACCTTTGATGGTTTTTGAAAAAATTGACCGGACGATAGGACGGACGGACAGAAGGACGGACGGAATGACGGAAGGACGGGAGGACCGAATGACCTCTATATACCCCCGCTTACTTCGAAGCGGGGGTATAAAAAGTGCCTAATTAAGCCCCGGCGACTAGAAGTAAAGTTGGCGGGGCGATGGTCACTAAAGCGTATCCTGCTGTGACGTATGTGGAGGAATCTCATTAATCTCATCGCGTTTTCGCAACTTTTCAACTGATTATATAAGACAGATATCTTCATCAAAATAACCAAAATTTTCGATAAACGGATTACTTAACTATTCAACTAACGATTTTATATGGTAACAACGACCGGGCCCTGCTTAATTGGAGTGTATTTTGTGCTAATGTATAGTATGTTTATAGCAATTAATAGACGCCGTACGCGAGATCACGGGTCCCTGCTCTATCCCAACTCACCATTCATAGGACGTTATGTAAACATTGCGATGTACGTCAGTTATGTACCTATATTTATTTA
Source organism: Gibbula magus (assembly GCA_936450465.1). Classification (NCBI taxonomy): domain Eukaryota; kingdom Metazoa; phylum Mollusca; class Gastropoda; order Trochida; family Trochidae; genus Gibbula; species Gibbula magus. The sequence continues at coordinate 27,272,539 of OW388306.1, forward strand.
CACAAAGTATGTCTTTCAGCGATTCAGGAAATGACACTATCACTTTCCATGGAGTGTTTGTCTTCAAGCTAAGATTGCATCATTTCAAGTGATGTTGCCGATGTCTTGCCTTACTTGTAAGAATCAAATGCCAGTTCAAGTGACATTGAAACAAGGGAAGACTCTCGGGGCTAAGAGAGATTAAATATCACCAATTGATCAAATTATGTTGAATAATCGGCAGGTTACATTTTGGTTTGTATGTATTAATAAATAAAGTAATATGGTAGGTATTATTTCATATACACTGAACAATTGGTTGTTCAAACAAGCAAGACAACATTGCAGATTTATAAATAACATTGTGTATTTCATATAAAAGATTACTGTATTTGAAGTTTGTCAATTAAAATATTCTATATATGATGTGATGTAATGCAAACCATTTTCACTTCACTTTCATGAATAAATAAATAAACTGGATTGGTCAACAAGCTCAGTGAAATTTACATGAACATTGCTCCATTGTACACGCAAACATATACATTATGATTATACAGATTGATATAGACAACGAACATTATCGAATGAAAGAATTGTGTTACCAGTAGCATCTTAATGCATATCTCGTAAATGAAAACGAAATGGATTAATAAATAGGCTGATAGCCTTTACATGTCGCTTCAACACACCAACACACAATTCTCAGTTTAGGTACCATATAGATTCAAGATCAAAGGGGAGTCTTGTTACAGAAAATTAGTTTACACAATTAAGAAGCTGAGTAGGTGAGAAGGAAGGAGAGTAATTATGTTTGTACAGATATCAAGTTTACCGGACCGATTCAATTATATAACAAATGGCATGTCGGTGACCAGCTCGTGATAAATGTTTATTGTCAAATGTCCTGTCTTGGTGACACAAAGGAAATAAGAATAACAATGACAATACTTTATTACCCCGAGGGGAATTCTTTGTACATTTGAAAGTGAACACGTATGAAATAATTAAGATAACATAGAAAACACACACAACACAACAAATAACAGTTAACAGGAAATACACATTAACGCGACATTCAGTCTAGATATTGACAGCCAATAAAAGTAAGGAACATATGTTAAACCAATGGAATTTAGGAATAGGATGATAGTGTATACTGTATGTTTTTCTTTGTCAATTGAGTGAGTGAGTGAGTGAATTATTGCTTAACGCCGCTTCGGCAGTATTGCAGCCATCAGCGGCGAGAAATTTAGGTTAATTTTAAAATAATTGCAAAAGCAAAAAGTAATGACTCAAAAGCCATACAAAACATCAGCAACATATCACAATTTTGTTAAAAGCTGATAGAAAAGATAAAATTTACAATTTGTCAAATATATTGACTGCTTTCAAAAAGTCTAAAATGCGGTGTTCACCAAATTGACTAAAAACTTGAGATAAAGGAATATCAGGATAAAATGTTTCCCTGATGTGCGCGGTGTCCCAACACTCACACAAAATGTGTTTTACTGTGAGGGGACACTGGCAGGGAATACACATTGGGGGTGAGATGAGTGTGTCCAATACGACATCGTCGTAGAACACAAGCTTCCTGCCGGGTAAAAGAGGATAGAGATTTGTAGCCTAAATGAGGTTGGATAGAGTAAAGTTTGTTATACTGTTGTTGGTCCCAGTGGGACTTCCAAGATTGTTTAATGTAAGAGGTAATAGCTGGTTTTTAATCTGTATATGGAACTTTAGTTGGGGAAATAAGTTTGAGGTTTAATGTTGATTTAGCTGCTGAATCAGCTTTGCTATTGCCTCTAATACCCATATGGCTAGGTAGCCAGCAAAAGACGATGTCGCATTGGAGACAGATATTATGAAGTGATAATACATCCCGAATTATGGGGTGATCAGTTGTACATTTTTTAATGGCCTGCAAGCAGGACAAAGAGTCAGAGAAGATAATATAATTATTTGCAGTTGAACTTTTAATGTGCCTAAGGGCTTTTTGGATGGCTTTAGCTTCTGCAGTGAAGATGCTACTGCCATTGTGCAGTCTGGAAGCATATGTTTTAGATGGAGTCACAGTTGCAGCAGCAACTGTGGGGTCATCCTTTGACCCGTCTGTATATATTTGTTTATAATCTGTGAAAAAATCACAGAGCTCATAGAAAGCCTGTTGAAATACCAATTGATCAGTGTCAGATTGTTTATATTTGGTTAAAGAGAGATTAACACGGGGCTTGACCAGCTGCCATGGTGTGCTCTGCTATTGTTGTTAGGTCAATATCCGAGTCTTCAACATGTTGATGAAGCCGGATACCGAGAGGAGGAATTGCTTTAGGTTTTGAACTATACAACTGCTGGTATTCTGGATTGAATACGCAGTTGTATGCAGGATTAGAAGGGTTGTCTTTAAGTTTGGTGATATATTGTAGTGCCAGCTTGATGCGCCGATCTTCAAGAGAAGGCTCATCAGCTTCAACATAAAGACTTTCAACAGGTGAAGTTCTGAAGGCCCCAAGACAAAGCCTGAGACCCTGGTGGTGGACAGTATCTAGCATTTTGATATAAGAGGGACGGGCAGATCATTAGATTATGGATCCATAATCTAGTTTTGAGCGGATGAGTGATCGATAGAGATGTAGAAGAGTTTCTTCATCTCCACCCATTTATTATTTGAAACGATGGTCTAATGCCTTTAAGCATTTAGATTTAAGGCTTTTAATGTGTGGGATAAATGATAATTTACTATTAAATTTGAGACCAAGAAACTTGGCCTCAGGAACGACTTTGATTGGAGTTTTATCCAGAAAAAGTTCTGGATCTTGGTGCATTTTGCGCATATTGCAAAAATGCACACAAGATGTTTTACCTTTGGAAAATTTGAAGCCGTTTTCCAAAGACCATTTATGAATTTTATTGAGGCAGAGCTGCAATTGGCGCTCTATTGATGGCATATTTTTGCCTCTGCAGGAAGCTCCAAAATCGTCCACAAAAAATGAGCCATCTGATGGTCATTTAAGATTTTAGCCAAGCTGTTGATTTTAATGCTAAATAATGTGACAGATAAAATGCTACCTTGTGGGACACACATTTCTTGATCAAAGAAATCAGAAAGGGTGGAACCCACGCGCACTTTAAATTGGCGGTCATGTAACAAATTTGATATAAAATGAGGCATACGACCTCGCAAGCCAAATTCAAATAGATCTTTTAGGATGCCATGCTTCCATGTAGTGTCGTAAGCTTTTTCTAAGTCGAAAAAGATAGACACAGCATGTTGTTTGTTAATAAATGCATCACGAATAAATGATTCTAAACGAACAAGATGATCAGTGGTACTGCGTTGTTTGCGGAAACCACCTTGAATATCAGTTAGTAATTTATTAGTTTCCAAGTACCAAACTAGACAATCATTGATCATCCGTTCCATAGTTTTACATACACAACTTGTTAAGGCTTTAGGACGGTAGATCTGTATGATCCTTCCCAGGTTTTGGGATAGGCACAATAGTAGCATTGTGCCAACAAGATGGAAATTCACCAGTTACCCAAATATGATTAAATACCTGAAGTAGGACCTCAAGGCAAGGTTCCGGTAAATGTGTTAGAAGCTGATAATAGATTTCATCAGGGCCGGTTGCTGTATCATGAGCTTTAGAAAGTGCAGTTGTAAGCTCTAAAAAGGAGAAGTGTTCATTATAATCCTCTCCATTGTCAGATTTAAAATTAAGTGGTCGTTTTTCCTGTACCTTTTGGTACTTTTGGAAAGCAGGGACATAATTTGCAGATGAAGAATTTTTAGAGATTGTTTCAGCCAACTTATTGGCAATGTCAGATTTTGAGGTGAGAAGGTCATTGTTAACCTTTAGATGTTTTTTTTGTAGATTTGGAACCTTTGCCTTTAATTCTACTAATCATATTCCAGACTTTGCTTATAGGTGTTCTGGAACTTATCTTAGAGACATAGCCTCTCCAAGATTCGTGTTTTTGTTGGTTGACTGTGCGTCAAGCTTTTGCTCGAGCCTTGCGACAATTATCCAAATTAATTCTTGTAGGTCGTTTACTGAGCTTACGCTCAGCTTTGTTACGTAACTTAATGACAGTATCACAGGTTTCTTTAAACCATGGCTTGTGAATGCGTGGATTTACCGAGGTTTTAGGGATATTTCCAGTTGCTATATCAATGAGACCTTTAGAAAAGGTCTCAACAGGATCAGTTGCATTGATTATTTCATCATATATAATATGTTCACGGCAGAGGGTAGAAAATCTACCCCAATCAGCCTTGAAAAATTTCCAATGAGGATTGTGCTTCTCGGGAATAGGTGATGAGGGTTCTAATACAATGGGGAAGTCGTCACTTCCGCACGTATCCCCATGAACTGACCATGAAAAGTCATGCAAAAGAGATGCATCAGTTACTGACAAATCTATAGCTGTATATGATCCCGTGGCAGGATGTAGATATGTGTTTGAGCCATCATTGAATAGACATAAATCATTTTGGGTGAGGAAACTTTCGATTCTTTTCCCTCTAGTATCAAGGGTATTGCTACCCCAGAGGTGATTGTGACTGTTGAAATCACCAATGATGATATAAGGATTAGGTAATTAATCCCCGCCCAACGAAGTTGGCGGGGGATATTGAAATGAGCTCCGTCCGTCCGTCCGTCCGTCCGTCCGTCCGTCCCGATTTCGTTTCCGGAGCACAACTCGAAAACTGTTAGACCTAGCTCAACGAAACTTGGTGTGATGAACAATCACCATATGGAGATGTGCCTTTTTGGGTTTTCAACTTCTTCAAAATATTATTTTTTAATATTTTTGACCGTTTCCATGGAAACGCAACATAGAATTTTCGTTTCCGGAGCATAACTTGAAAACCGTGAGACGTACCTCAGCTAAACTTGGTATGTGCAACGGTCACCAAGTGGAGATGTGCCTTTTGAGGTTTTCAACTTCTTCAGATTTTTATTTCTACCCGTTTCCATGGAAAATTAACTTAGGATTTCGTTTCCGGAGCATAATTTGAAAACCGCGAGACGTACCTCAGTGAAACTTGGTATGTGCAACGGTCACCACGTGGAGATGTGCCTTTTGATGGGTAGGCTAAGGTTGTTTTCTTGTGTTACAAACCTTACAGCGAATGGCGCCCCTGCCCTGCTCAGCCAACTAATGAAACATATCATCATCCATCCTGCTACATCAGACAGTATCAGAAACCTGTAGGTGCTTAACACTGGTGTAAATAAGCTGATATAGCAGGATGATTATGATTATGTGTCAAATATGATGTATTACCGTCAGCCTCAAACTAAAAACTCTAATACTACCTTTCAAACCAATTTTTCCCCCTAATTAATTAGATACATGATTACATATGTCTTGAATCAAACAACATTTGTTGGGTTTGATTGGCATCTGTGCCTTTCTCATTTCAAAATATTTCAAATTTGTTTTTTGTTTTTAGAGTTGTACTACTGAGTAACTGACATTGAAACGTAAGAATGCAGAACACCCCTGAGAAACGCTCACCTCCACCCTCACCAGTCGGGACTCCAAAGAAACCGAAAGGAAACAAGTTTGAACAGGTCAAGACATCGTTGGACACAGCTGTTGACGATCAGGACACTGTCCTCAGTGCCACCATGTTCAAGCTCAGCCAAGGGAAAGGCCATGATGCAATGCAACATCTCTCAAGAGGAATGGATCTCATCGCCAAAATGAAGACAGTCCTGAATGATGATCTTGGTTCTCTGGCTCAAGACTTTGACGGGGCCAACCACAGAGTTCACGTTCTTAGGCAACGTATTGTAGGCCTTGAGATGAACCAGGGCCTTCTCCGACAAAGGCTTGATGATAAAGAAGCCAAAGTGAAGAAACTTACTGAAGACCAGGAAGATTTGGCCCTCCTGGCTGCAGTGGAAGAGGACACTAAGGACAAGCAGCCTCTGACAAAGCATGCTGCCACTGCCAGCACCTCAAGCGCATGAATCATATTATGAACTGAGCTTTGTGCCACTCTTTAGGAGAGTTCTCCACCTGAACTTTTATGTTTACAAACTGAGCTTTGTGCCACTTATTATTAGGAGAGTTCTCCACCTGAACTTTTATGTTTACAAACTGAGCTTTGTGCCACTCATTAGGAGATTTCTTCTCTTGAAACTTTTATGTTTCACCTACTTCTTTGAATTTTTATTATAGTCTGCATCCTTTTGATTTGTTTATGTTCCTTTAATTTGGATAAGATGACACCAAATGTAAGCTGAGAAACTTTTTTGTAACAGTTGAATAATGATAAATTCTATGTTTCAGGTTTAAGAAGTAAGGAAGATGCCAAGTAGAGCACGAGTAAGGAGTGAGAAGGACAGGGTTAGGAAGAGGGAGGGGAACACTTCTAACGTTCCAGAGACTTCCTCGACACAGACGGACTGCTGCTCAGTACTTCAGAACTTTCAGGACACTGATTTAATGAGCTTTAATCCAACAGTAGTTTAAGGTAATGGTCAATTACCAATTGCTGCTTTGGATACCTGGTCTTCAATGCTTGGTATCCTTCCACCAACATTGATTTACCAGTCATGTCTATTTCATGACTATTTTTTACATTTTGAAATAGCACCATTGACAACAGGAACCCAAATTCATTATATTGATATCCACTATGTTGTGTCTCATCAAGAGAATGGCTGTGTTACTGTTTATGACACAATATTCTCCACAACTCGTATACAGAGACTCTAACCTCAACTGGACATCTTGTACCCTGGTGTACGGGACAATACTGTGTCGGTTAGGTACATTCATGCACAGGACCAGGGATCAACTAATGATTGTGGTGTCTTTGCTGCAGCTAATGCTTTACATTTGCTGCTTGGACACATTCCACTGAGCTTTGTGTTAAACCAAGCATTGTTAAGGCCACATATGTATCAATGTTTGCTTCACAAATCTGCAAGAGAATTTCCTGTCCTACATGACAAACACCATTCAAGTCAATCTGTCTACACAGACAAGAATACAGTGAAACCATGGAACCCAACCAAGCTCACAACAAGACCGTCCACCACAGCAGCCAAGTCTACATCCAGCCACTCCACCAGGACAGCGAAGCCATTCACAACAGCCAAGCCGACATCAAGCACGTCCATGACAGCCAAGACTTTCAACAAATCCACGACACCTATGCCTTCAGCCCACCAGTCCACAACGACAGCCAAGTCTTCAGCCTACCAGTCCACAACGACAGCCAAGCCTTCAGCCTACCAGTCCACAACGACAGCCAAGTCTTCAGCCTACCAGTCCACAACGACAGCCAAGCCTTCAGCCTACCAGTCCACAACGACAGCCCAGTCTACAGCCCACCACTCCACAACGAAAGCCAAGCCTTCAGCCCACCAGTCCACAACGACAGCCCAGTCTACAGCCCACCACTCCAACACGACAGCCAAGCCTACAGCCCACCAGTCCACAACGACAGCCAAGCCTAGAGCCCACCAGTCCACAACGACAGCCAAGCCTACAGCCCACCAGTCCACAACGACAGCCAAGCCTACAGCCCACCAGTCCACAACGACAGCCAAGCCTAGAGCCCACCAGTCCACAACGACAGCCAAGCATACAGCCCACCAGTCCACAACGACAGCCAAGTCTTCAGCCCACCAGTCCACAACGACAGCCAAGCCTACAGCCCACCAGTCCACAACGAAACCTAAGCCTTCAGCCCACCAGTCCACAACGACAGCCAAGCCTACAGCCCACCAGTCCACAACGACAGCCGGAGGAGCCCACCAGTCCACAACGACAGCCAAACCTTAGCCCACCAGTCCACAACGACAGCCAAGCCTACAGCCCACCAGTCCACAACGACACCTAAGCCTTCAGCCCACCAGTCCACAACGACAGCCAAGCCTTCAGCCTTCCAGTCCACAACGACAGCCAAGCCTTCAGCCTACCAGTCCACAACGACAGCCAAGCCTTCAGCCCACCAGTCCACGACAGCCCCGTCTACAGCCCACCACTCCACAACGAAAGCCAAGCCTTCAGCCCACCAGTCCACAACGACAGCCCAGTCTACAGCCCACCACTCCAACACGACAGCCAAGCCTACAGCCCACCAGTCCACAACGACAGCCAAGCCTAGAGCCCACCAGTCCACAACGACAGCCAAGCCTACAGCCCACCAGTCCACAACGACAGCCAAGCCTACAGCCCACCAGTCCACAACGACACCTAAGCCTTCAGCCCACCAGTCCACAACGACAGCCAAGCCTACAGCCCACCAGTCCACAACGACAGCCGGAGGAGCCCACCAGTCCACAACGACAGCCAAACCTTCAGCCCACCAGTCCACAACGACAGCCAAGCCTTCAGCCCACCAGTCCACAACGACACCTAAGCCTTCAGCCCACCAGTCCACAACGAGAGCCAAGCCTTAAGCCTACCAGTCCACAACGACAGCCAAGCCTTCAGCCTACCAGTCCACAACGACAGCCAAGCCTTCAGCCCACCAGTCCACGACAGCCCCGTCTACAGCTCACCAGTCCACAACGACACCCAAGCCTTCAGCCCACCTGTCCACGACAGCCCCGTCTACAGCCCACCAGTCCGCAATGACACCCAAGCCTTCAGCGAGCACGTCCATGACCTCAAAGCCTTCAGTGAGACATTCCAAAATACCAGCAAGCTTAACAGAAGACCTTGAGAGATACCTTTTTTCTCAAAATCACCTTGCAAAAAAACACAAAGAAAGGTATACTTGAATGTTTTTCATTCAGATATTTAACAAAGTGAATAGTTGTTTTGGGCATAACCAATTCTTTTGGTGCTAGTTCTTATTTGAATCATTGACCTCCCCCTCCTTAGTATGAAGTTTGACATTTCCAGATTGAGTAAACCATTTATCTTTTATTTTTGTTGCACAGGTTAGATCATCAGAAGAATGAAGAAGACATGACAGCTACCAGGAAACAGTACGAGACAAAGAGAAAAAGCAGCATGGAGGCAGAAGAGGATCAGCAATTTTAATACTGAAGAGATCTAAAAGCTGAAGGCACAAGATAAACATCGCAAAGCCAAGTCTAGAACTAGGAAGCCAGCAGAGGAAAAAGAAGATGATAAGCAGAAAGACAAAGGTCGGAAAAGAACTGAAAGAACTAAGAAGCCAGCAGAGGAAAAAGAAGAAGATAAGCAGAAAGACAAAGGTCGGAAAAAAACTGAAAGAACGAGGAAGCCAGCAGAGGAAAAAGAAGAAGATAAGCAGAAAGACAAAGGTCGGCAAAGAACTGAAAGAACTAGAAAGCCAGCAGAGGAAAAAGAAGAAGATAAGCAGAAAGACAAAGGTCGGAAAAAAACTGAAAGAACTAGGAAGCCAGCAGAGGAAAAAGAAGAAGATAAGCAGAAAGACAAAGGTCGGAAAAGAACTGAAAGAACTAGGAAGCCAGCAGAGGAAAAAGAAGAAGATAAGCAGCAAGACAAAGGTCGGAAAAGAACTGAAAGAACTAGGAAGCCAGCAGACGAAAAAGAAGAAGATAAGCAGAAAGACAAAGGTCGGAAAAAAACTGAAAGAACTAGGAAGCCAGCAGAGGAAAAAGAAGAAGATAAGCAGAAAGACAAAGGTCGGAAAAGAACTGAAAGAACTAGGAAGCCAGCAGAGGAAAAAGAAGAAGATAAGCAGAAAGACAAAGGTCGGAAAAGAACTGAAAGAACTAGGAAGCCAGCAGAGGAAAAAGAAAAAGATAAGCAGAAAGACAAAGGTCGGAATAAAACTGAAAGAACTAGGAAGCCAGCAGAGGAAAAAGAAGAAGATAAGCAGAAAGACAAAGGTCGGAAAAGAACTGAAAGAACTAGGAAGCCAGCAGAGGAAAAAGAAGAAGATAAGCAGAAAGACAAAGGTCGGAAAAAAACTGAAAGAACTAGGAAGCCAGCAGAGGAAAAAGAAGAAGATAAGCAGAAGGCTAGGGCACGTATGGAAAGTGTAAGAACTAGGATGCCAGCAGAGGAAAAAGAAGAAGATAAGCAGAAAGACAAAGGTCGGAAAAGAACTGAAAGAACTAGGAAGCTAGCAGCGGAAAAAGAAAAAAATAAGCAGAAGGACAAAAGTAGAAAGAAGCTTTTACGCTCAACTGAAAAGCAATTACAAGATGATCTACTGACTCAGCCACCTTTAGACACAAATCCTTCCTACCTTTCTCCAGCTGTTACTGACATTCTAAATCAGTTTGAAACTGCAATTAAATTAATTTGCATCTGCTGCCGTCGCCTTCTGTACAGGGAGTCAGTTGTTCACTTCAATGAGAGGAACTATCCAACCAACGTACAGACTTTTATATCTGGTTTTAAGAAAGACACTGATTGGATATGCCAGTTGTGTCATAAATCCCTGAAAAAGGACAAACTGCCACCCCAAGCAGCAGCAAATGGTATGTCGCTTGTTGACATACCACATGAACTTAAAGATTTGAGTCCTATGGAAGTGCATGTTATAAGCAAGATCATACCATTTATGAAGATTGTCTCCAAGCCAAGAGGTGCCCAGCATGGACTCCATGGCCAGGTTGTACTCGTCCCAGCTGACCTGAGCAAAGTTACAACTATGCTGCCAAGGGTGTCTTCTGATTCTGGACTCATCATGCTTTCTTTGAAGAGGAGACTTACAGATATCCACAGTGTTCAGAAGCATTACATACGTCCTCATGCTGTGAACAGAGCTCAGAGTGCACAACCCAGTGTACTCAGACATCATTTTCAACAACAGGCGGGTGGAACAGAGTATGATGGAGGATCCAACCTTATGGAAGTCCCTTGCAGAGACTGATAGTGATGATTCATCAGATTCAGTGTCATCGGGTGTCAATGAGAAGAGCAGAATGACCTCACTTGATGAAGAACTATTGGGAAGTTCCCCACCAAAAAAGAAAAGGATGACAACAGTTGACGATGAGGAAGTATTGATTTCACCACAAGAAACTTCAGATTCAAAACAAGTCACAGATAGTGAAGATGAGGTGGAGAATGACATTCCAACATTCGTACAAAATGAATTGCAGCACAAGAGGTCATTGAACACAAGTACGTGTCTACTGCCCCAGGACGGCCCAACTGTCAAGACCTCTAACGTAGTGAACATAGCACCAGGAGAAGGGCAGCGGCCGATGTCAGTGTTTCAAGAACCCCAGTGGGAGGCCATGGCCTTTCCCAGACTGTTTCCAGATGGTCTGCATACCTTCAACTCTGTAAGGCCTGTTAGGTTGACTGCAAAGAAATATGTAACTGCTAGACTGTTGAATGCTGATGGGAGATTTGGTGAATGTTGTGAATATCTGTTTTCATCATTGCAATGGCTTCAAACCCTTCAGCTACAAAGCTCCATAAGCATTGCACTGAGGAAGTATCCTGGCAATGACATCAGTGTTCGCCAACTCAAGGATGCTGCTTCTTTCAGAACATTGTTAACTAATGACCAGTTATTTACAACATTCAAGTCATTGCGTGGTTCACCTATGTATTGGCAGCAGATGCAACTTGATATGTTGGCAAAACTGAGGCAGTTGGGACCCTCAACCTTTTTCTTGACAGGATCATGTGCAGAATTTCATTGGACTGAGGTCATAAGTGCTGTAGCTCAACAGTATGGTCATAATTTCAGTGATGCTGAAATTGAACAAATGGATTGGAATACCAAACGAAACTTGCTTCAGGGAAATCCTGTTACTGCAGCCAGGCAGATCCATTATATCTTTGAGAAGCTGTGGGGTAAAGTCATTTTGAGTGGTGCACATCCCATAGGAGAAATACTGAACTTTGACAAGAGAAAGGAGATGCAAGGAAGAGGAACAGAGCACTTCCATGCTTCGCTTCACGTGAAAGGAGCTCCACGCCTAGATGAGAACTCTGATGAAGAAGTGATCACTTTCATCAACAAGCATGTCAGCTCTGCAGTTCCTGATGAGAGAGATCCTGTTCTCCGATCATTGGTACTGGGAAGACAAGTTCATCACCACACCAGGTTGGTTAATATATTGTGTGGCAACTAATTTGATAAATTTATCACAAAACACAATATTAATTGTAAGTTATTAACCTGAATGTAACAGATATTCTAGTTCTCAATTACTTGCATGCAGTAGTTTGTAATATGCCAGTTGAGATATAGAGTTTTTTGTAATCTGACCTTTTGTTTTTTTAGTGGAACACAATGTCTTGTCCCATAATTTTTTTCCATATACATCTGTTCATGGCACCTGTTTCTGTTCCTAATTCATTTTCTTGTTACATTACAGAACCTGCAAAAAGAAGAAGAACACAGCCTGTCGGTTCTCTTTTCCTCGCTCACCATCACGAGAAACAATGATAGCACGTCCAACAGGTGATGCAAGTCAAGACCACAGGATGCAAATGCAGGAGTTACTGAAACGTGTCTATGTTGCTCTTCTGGACATTAACCCAAATGAACCTCTGTCCCTGCAATCATTACTGCAACAGTGTGATGTCGATGAAGATTTGTATCACAAAGCCCTTCAAATATCAAACAAGAGATCAAGTGTTGTCATGCAGAGGAAAACTACAGAAACAAATGTCAATAATTATAACCCCATTCTCCTCAGAGCTTTGAAAGCTAACATGGACATACAGTTTATCACAAACATCTGGGCCTGTATAGCATACTTGACTTCCTACATGTGCAAACCTGAAAGAGGCATGAGTGAAATGATGAAGAAGGCATCCAAGGAAGCCTCGGACAAGACAATACAAGAGAGGTTGTTTGCTATTGGCAATGTTTTCAACAAGGCACAAGAAGTTTCTGAGCATGAGGCCGTCTCTCGTGTTCTCTCTCTTCCTCTGAGGAAATCAAATACAGCGGTTGTGTTTGTTCCAACTGACTACAAAGAGAAAAGAACAAGAATCCTCAAGCCAATGACAGCTATGAAAGCCATGAAGGATGATGACGCTGATGTTTTTGCACCAAGTATGCTTGATAAGTATGCAGCACGTCCACCAACCCTTGCAGATGAATGTTTAGCTCACTTTGCAGCCAACTATACAAGAAAGTCTACTGGTGATGAGGAGGAAGAAGAGGAAGTTGAAAATGATGCAACAAACCAGGTCATTACACTTCAACACAAGCTTGGAAAACTAGTCAAAAGAAAACGTTCCTGTGTGATCAGATACCATTATGTGTCAAAGCTACAAGATCCTGAACAGCACTAGCATCGACTTCTCCTCCTCTACAAGCCGTGGCGGTCAGAATAAGAACTGAAGCTAGGCAACTCTTATGAAGCTATGTTCAAGTCTGTGAAGGAGGACATTGAGCCAGCTGTGAAGATGTATGAGCCATACTGTGAAGACGTGGATCAGATACTTGAAGACTTTGATCCCAATGAGACACTGTCTGAAGACGCATGGAATCTGATTGCCTCTGAAGTGGAGCATGATCTACAGCAAGAAAACACTGTTCATGACTCGACTTTTTCATTTATCGATCCTGACCACTTGACATTGTCATCTGAAAATTCCTCTTCTTCAAGAAAATCATCAACCAGGAAAGATGCCTTTTTGATTGATACTGCAAGACTGTACATTTCTGATGAGAGGTATTATGATCTTCTGAAAACTCTCAACAAAGAACAGAGACATTTCTTTGACTTTGTGCTTCAATGGGCGACAAATACAAGTTTGGCAGGAAACAATGACACTGCACCAGATCCCTTTTATGTGTTCCTCAGTGGTGGTGCAGGTGTAGGGAAGAGCCATGTGATCAACACCATTTATCAGGCTGTAACACGAGCCCTTGCCTCTCCTCACAAGGACTCGGAAAAACAAAATGCAACTGTGTTGTTAACCGCTACAACAGGCAAGGCTGCTTCCAACATATCAGGTACCACCCTCCATTCAGCCTTCAGTCTACCAATCAGAGATAAGAACCAAAGTTCTTTTGCAAAACCATCAGCTGAGAAACTCAACACTCTGAGAACAATGTATGTTCATTTGAAGTTACTCATCATTGATGAAATTTCAATGCTTGGAGCAACTACTCTTCAACAATATTCATTCTCTTTACAACATATCTTCGAAAGACCAGGTGTTCCTTTTGGAGGATTGCCGGTTTTGGCAGTGGGAGATTTGCTACAAATAAATCCTGTTGGTGATAAACCTGTGTTTAAGCAACTGTCTGAAGGGTATGAAGTGTTTTCCAGTAGAAGCCTGTGGGAACAGAAGTTTCAGCTCTATGAACTGGTAGAGATTGTGAGACAGCGAAATGATCTCCACTCTTGGTGAATTGACAAATGAGGACCTTCAAGATCTTTCTGAACTTGAACACACAGTCACTGACAACTTTACATCAGATGCCATGCATTTATTTCTTACAAATGCACAAGTTCACAAGTACAATGAACAGCAATTGCAGCAACTGAGAAAGCCTGTGCTCACTATCCATGCAGTGGATAGTAAAAAGGATGTTCACACACAGTCGTCAACAGTGACCATACAGAGCAGGAACCTGCATGAGACTGGAGGCTTGCCAGAACAACTCAGCATTGCAGAAGGGTGTAGGTGGATGCTAACCAAGAACATTGATATATCAGATAAACTGGTCAATGGTGCAACTGGCTCTGTTGTTGCATATTCCATCGACCCAGCACGTCCATTGGACGGTGTAATATGTGTGCAGTTTGATGATGATCGTTGTGGCCTTGAGGCCAAGAAGCAGAGTCCTCGGCATCTCTCCAATTGTGTTCCAATTAGAGCTGTTACCGCAAGATTTGCATTGTCAAGGAGAATATCAATTCCTGTGGAGAGGAAACAATACCCTGGAATGCTTGCTTTTGCACTGACTGTGCACAAGTCACAAGGCAGTACATATCCTTATGTTGTAGGCGACCTGAATTGTGTAGGCAGAATACCAATGGCTCCAGGCTTGACGTACACAATGCTCAGCAGGTGCCCGACTCGAGCAGGACTCCATCTTCTCAACTTCTCCGCGAAGAAGGTAATTGTTAATGCATCTGCCAAAACAGAAATGGAGAGAATGAGGAGTCAGAGCTGTCTGAATTGGATTCATCCATTAGATACTCTTCAAGATGATCATGTGTCCATCGGTACTCTGAACATTCAGTCATTACCACATCACTTTGAGGATCTTCAAGCACACAGACAGCTACACCATTTGTCAGTGCTAGGTCTGACAGAAGTCAGGTGTCCAGTGGAAGCAAGTGGTGCAAACTATGCATTGCCAGGATTCACAACTTTACTTAAGCACACACGACATGGACTGGGGCTTGTAGTAAAAAACGATCTGCCAGTAACGAGCATACCAGGTATTCAGATACCAACTGACATCCAAGCCATGGCACAGTACATTGGTAATGAGGAGCTTACCATTGTTGTGTTACTCTACAGACCTCCAAGATCTCGCTTTTCTGCATTTGTCACACATTTGAAAAGCCTGCTTGACCAGTTACCAGTACTGCAGCATTCTACCATCTTGATGGGGGACTTCAATGCAACAGGACAACAACTTGACCAGCTGATAAACGCAATGTCGACATATGGCCTTGTTCAACAAGTCTCCCACACACTCTGCTGGTGGCACTCTAGATCTGCTCTTCAGCACATCAGTGCCTCGTCAATGCCATTCATTCCCAGTGCCCAACTCAGACCATCACATTGTCTGGGCCACCTTTCACTAGATGTTCATGGTAAGCAATGTTGTGTATATTCTCTAGTTACAAATTCATTGTATTTATATTGTTTTAAGATACTTGTGACTGTTCAAATAGTATAATATGTAGGACAGTCGGGTTAAATGTATCTCAAATATGCATTACCAATAATTTGAAATGGTAAAAACAAGTCACCATAACATCATGATTTCCTAAACGTTGCCTGTAGAAAGATGATCACTGTTCAATATTCCACAACCTGTATACTTAACTAACCTTTCCCTTTGGCGGGGGATATAGCCGACTCTGTCTGCTGTTTTGAGTAACAAGTCGATCAAGATCTTTTATAGTAAGATCTTGAGATGGTAGAATTTATAAAAAAAAGAGTAAAAGTTTAAATAATGATAAACTGACTGCAACAGTCTGTAATTGTGTTTTTAATGGAACTTCCCTGTGGATAATTCCATTACGAACTAAAATTGATGCACCCCCCTTTGTCCTATTAGCAGAAGGGGAGAAAGAATTATAAATAGTGAAAGGTCTCATTGCGACCTTATCAGATTCTTTAAAATGGGTTTCTTGAAGGCAAATAGCTTGAGGATTGTACTTTTGGGCTAACAAGCCCAATTCATTAAAATTGACCATAAAGCCTCAACAATTCCACTGGAGAATCGCCATAAATGCGAGGATAAAATAGTAAAATATTAAAAGCCTCATGTTGGAAATTTTTTTGGAGAAAGGCATCCGTCTGAGGACCGACCTATCAGCCCCTTCTTGGGCGAGTTGGTAAGAGATGCTGTGTCTGATGCGTCCATAAGGACATCATCAGACTCAAGGTCAAGAGATCCATACTTGTTGTAGACCTCTACCACATTCCTGTGGCCTTTGGGAGTGCGGTTAGATGTTTTCGATTTTGAGTTATTTGAAGCAGTCTTGAGGTTGATTGCTTTGAGTTGTGATTTGATGGTTTTGTTCCTTTTGGGATTGTTTGATAACCTGTCAGTTTGACAGGCTCTTTAAGAGACAGAAGAGGGATTGTCATGGTTCCTATTGTAGAGGATGTGGAACTACGGAGAGTAGTTTTTGTAGGTGGATCATTGAGTTAAAACAGAGCGTTTAGGGGTAGTTGCTGAAGATACTATGGATGAATACGAGGGTTTAGGTCCCTCAGTAACCAGGCGTTTAGCTTCCGGGAAGGAGATATTTTTAGTATATTTAATTTTGAGGATTTTAGATTCCTGTTGCCACCGAGGGCATTCCTTGGGGAAGCCATGTGTTCGCCAGAACAGTTGGCACACTTTGGCAACTCTTTGCTTTGGCTTTCATCCTCGAGCTTGCCACACTGAGGACAAACACGGTCATCAGTCTTGCAAGAGTTGCTTCCATGGCCAAACTATTGACATCGGTAGCAACGGAGGGGGCTAGGGATATAGAGTTCAGTTGAGAGTTTGTAGTAACCTGCATTTATTATTTTAGAAGCTTGAGGAAGTGAAAAGGTTAGAAGATAGGTGTGGGTTTTGATGATTTTATCTTCCCTCTTGATGGTGAAGTGCTTAACTGCTGTCACCGCCTGGTTCCTGAGGTTGTCAAGGAGCTCTTGCTCGGTGGCATCCTCGAGACATCGATCCTTGTCTCGGATGATGGCTTTGCTGCTGTTTAATGTGTGTGGAGAAACCTTGACAGGTTTGTCCAAAATGAGTTTTAATGTTTGCAATGATTTTGCCTGTTGCGGTGATTTGCATTCCACCAATAGGTACCCATTCCTGATTTTTTTAACGTCCTCAACATCACCGGCAAGTCCTTGAATGGTCTTGGCGGTGGCCAAAGGGTTTAAACGCAGTGGTTTGTCATCAATGGATGATATGACGAGAAATCTTGGACAGTTGTTTGATGCTGAAGTTGAAGATGATTTTGATGGAGTAGCCTCTTCATGAGAAGAGCGACTCTCATCCATTGAGAGTGTTCGCTTTTTTTAGCCTGTTCTAGTCATGTTAGGTGTAAAAAAGTTCATCGACCTGGATCCCCACCCACCACGGAGCACCAACAAGGGCAATGCTGTATGACACCGGGTGTCCTACTGACAGCACCGGGGATAACAGGATGATATACTCCATCAAAGCATTGCCAATTCTTCACTGGATTGACCCATGGGCAACCGCTATCTTGGAAGCTGAGTAAAGTTGATGAATGAGTGCAAGAGCGCAGTAGGAATAGCAATCAGAAAGTAGAGATAAGTACATCAGGTAGGATAGTGTTGTGAAAAGGTGGTGAATGTATGCAAGAGAGCACAAAGAAAGTAAAGACAATCATTGTAAAGAGAGGTAAAAAAAAAGAAAAAGGATAGAAAAGATGTGCACAACCAGACCGGGCCAATCTGGCCACCTGTCTAGATGAAGTCGGGGCCGAAGCAGTGTATTGTTCAGTGTTAGCTTTAAGCTAAACACATCACTCAACCACCAGGCATCCTTCCTCCACCCGTACAGGTCGCAGCCCACGGCAAACGGACTGCCCCCTTTTAGTCGCCTCTTACAACAAGCAGGAGGAACTGAGGGCCTTTTCTAACCCGGGCACCCCACTAGGCTCTTTGTCATTTGAAGAAAAACCTATCGTTGTACGATTACTGAGGATAAACGATGATATACCTTGGCTATCAAGCTCATGATGAAAACAGGTTCGATATTCTAATCATTGGTCACATTGTAGGTTGCTATTCGCATGCGAAATACTTGCACTATCATTACAATGTATATAACTGATTAAATGTACTTTTGTTATTTACAAAATGATATAGATATACGCCACATGTATGTTTTCTTGGAGAGCGATACATATGTCCTTAGCTGGTTTGACTATCCACTTTATTTTTCATGATAACAAAGCATTACCAAGTAAAACAAAACAAGATAATGATTATTAGTACTTGTTTTGATTGAAAGACATTCCTATTCGCGCTTGAACGGCAAGTCGTGGCGAGTAGCCTTACACGCTCCGCTAACAAAACAATCTTCAGGGAAGTGATGTGAATACAGACGCGAGGCTGACATTGGTTCAATGGTTGCGCTACCACAACGCTCTCTTTGCTCGAACAAAATCGGTCCATTTGGCGTGAAGTGAGACATCATATGGAAACTTGTGAAGTGAAACTTGATCACCAAGATTACTGGAACAATTGAAAGCAGAACAGCGGTGTGGCATTGTTGCAAAGTGCAGATATAGCAATATCAACTGACCGATTCCATAGTGTTTGCCATGATAAATAGTAGGCGTATGTTTACATCCCATCCCTTCACGTACGTCACGTCCGGTTACTGTCCAACCCTCTAAGCCCCGCCCCATTTTTCATTTGTTGCTGGCTGCTGGAAAGCAGACGATGTTTGCAATGTTTAAGTCACTCTAGTTTAATAATGGAGTAACATATTAATTTTTTTGGGGTCTCATTTTTCACAAAATAATCTTGTGAACCAATTGCAGATAAGAATTCAATAGAAAATAATATATTTCGGCCATCCTTTAGTTGGTGGGATTTCATTAACATTGGTCATCTTTTATGTACATAGAAGACAGTTTATTGTAAAATTTATATTTTCTGACCTTCGAGACATTATATTCACTAATTAAATACTATATATTGTTTAATAATT
Organism: Gibbula magus; assembly: GCA_936450465.1. Classification (NCBI taxonomy): domain Eukaryota; kingdom Metazoa; phylum Mollusca; class Gastropoda; order Trochida; family Trochidae; genus Gibbula; species Gibbula magus. The sequence goes on from OW388306.1 coordinate 27,291,815, forward strand.
CTTATGGAGATAGTGTACAAAATCTCTTATCTTCATGTAAAAACTGACTTCAATCTAATTAATTCAAGTGTTATTTCAACATTTCAGTTGAAACACAAGCATCCTATTTTTTACTGTTACATATTTTGAACTTGTCATAACCATTTTAAACGTGAGTAAATGACAGTGCTACGATTTTTGAAAAATATTCGCAATACTTAGACGTTAAAGGACATGGAATAATACAACTAATTTACATTTTTAAACCCCGGGTTAAAACCAAGGGGTTATTGTCGTAGCGCAGCCCACCCGTCCATCCGTCCCAATAAGGGTACTTGTGTTCTGAAATCAACTTCTCCCACAGTTTTTTATCAAGTTTCCTGAAACTTTTCACATAATTTGGATATCCATCGATGATACGCATGTATTACTTATAATTTGCTAACTTATAATTTGTCAGCATTTGAGGTTATATAACCTTAGACCTTGTGATTTTCACCTTGATGTAGGAGACATTTTGTGAGACTCTTAACAAAGGAATTAATTATGTATTGATTGGTGATAGGCTTTAGATATTTGACATGCTTATTCATTTTTAATAGGTCATTAATTTACCCTTACATTTAAAATGCATATTTGGACGAAAAGGAACCTGGGGGTTCTTGAGCTCTCAGAGCACTATTGTAGATGATGAAATGACTGCGACAAATGTTCTTATGATACTGATTTTATGTAAAAGCTGCTTAATTGACAGGAGATAGTAAAATATAATGTCGGCATAATGTACCTTCTACGACTTAGATTTGTTGACACATCATTACTATAGGTTTTCATTATAAAACTAGATGAGAGTTTGCGGGACACCGCAAAAGCAGAGCAGTCCCGAAACTGACGGTCTCGCCTTTCCCTGTACCGCCTTCTCATCAGCATCAATAAAATGGGAAAGTTTTAAAAAAATTGTTGATTTTCATGGGTATTATGTTCAAACAATGAATGCTAAATGAACTGTAAATAAAGATTTTGATTTGATTTGATTTGAATCATCACTCGGGTCACTTTTCAGTTTATTTCTGATTTAAAAATTGGATCAAAGGATTAACCTGGCCTTAGCCAATATCTGATGACCTTGACCTTTGACCTTCAAGGTCACATAGTCAATGATCACTTTTCATTGTGTATAACAATCATACAATGACTCAAAGTGTGCATAGTTAAAATAAGACATACTCTTATAACTCATGACCTTGACCTTTGACCTTGAATGTGAACATGTCAAAATCATTCAACAGGCTTATAAGAAAGAAGCTATGCATATGAGGTGTTAATACCTCCTTGAAAAACAGTTATTTAGTGATTTCAGAACTGGTCACTGGTCGTGTTTAACAATCATGTAATGATTCAAATTGTTAATAGTTGAATAAGACAAAAGAATGCTTAAGTCGTGACTTCACTGAGACCTTGACCTTTGACGGATGTTATCGAAAACCTTGTAAATTCTTGGCCATAGTTGATATACACCAAATAAGAGTCTGATAGCACAAATATTTTTCAAGTTATCGTGCTTACAAGCATTTTTTTAGCGATTTCATAACTCGTGACCTTGACCTTTGACCTTGAATGTGAACATTTCAAAAATATTCCCCATGGGGTATAAGTAAGAAGTTATGTATATGAGTTCTCGAAACCTTCTAGGAAAAAAGTCATAGCTAATACAAAATGCGCCGGCGGCGATGGAAACTTCGCAAAAACTAATAGCAGTCCCGACTTAGACAAGACAAAAAGCCATTTTGGCTCTCCTGACTAATCTAGTTATGGATAATTCAAAATGACGATTTCTTAAACGTGTGTTTCACATAAATATGGACATGGAATTTAGTTTAGTTGGCTTCTGAAGACAGGATGTTACACTGTTGCTCGGTGGTTGACATATCTTGTATTTTGTATGGAGACGAGTTTATTTAGAACTATTTAATTTGTTTGATTAAAGTGGATAGGTTGTTGGGAATTCAGTAATGTACATCGTGCTGAAGAACAGTAAGTGTTGAGTTATTCCATCGTATTAAAATTGAAGGGAACGATTGACTTTCAAGTTTGTGAATTAATTGTTGATACGATGTAAATGAAGTATTGGTGATTCCATCAGTTTTGAATTTTGAATATGTGTCATGTGAGGTCAACAAAGTGAAATAAGCTTTACTGTGAGTAGTGTTGTTGTTTTTGTTATGTTTTTCGGAGGAGTAACTTGAGCCTTGAGCTCCTTTACCTTACATTGAGTTACGGACCAGTACGTTAAGGGATGGGCCAGGTCAAGTTCTACCACGGATGTCATCACATTCTCTCAGGTTCTTTAAAGTTTTATCCAGTTCCCTCGAGTTTTCACCGGTCTATCACGATCTACTCCGGTTCATTAAGTCCAAATGAGGTTTATTATTGCTTACTTCAGATAAACGTACCGGGACGTTGACTTTGGCGCAGGTTTGGAGCACGTTTGTGGTCCCGTTCTGACAGGATAAGCATACCATACCTCTTTTTATAGTTATTAGTGTCTTACAAGTAATTGCTTCTTCATATTACTATGAAAAAATAGCCAAGTAACAAATTAAGAATTAAAAGAGATTAGCATTTCATTGAATTTGTTTGTAGGAATGTAAAGTAAATTATTTTAATATAGATCATCATATTCTATAACCAATCTTTATAATTAAACAAAGTAGATATAGTAGCGTTACTATTTTACTAGATTTGTACGAACTTAAAAAACACTAGGACTGCCGCGGCAGTACTTAGGTCTTCAGACTTCCGCTTTGACCTTCACCTCCATGTTTGATCGAAGAATGTCACTGATACTGTTCAGTCAAAACTCACAAAGTAACATGAATCTCTCATACCAACAAAACTGTGAAAGTTCCGAAATTTCATTGTAAATCAAAATGGAGCCTAAACCACGTGACCTAAAACTTCACCATGATTAACGTTTTGTTTGTATTAGTATTAAAAAAAAGTCTCTATGTTGATTTTGAAATGTTTCCCCATGTTAAACATCGAATTCCTTATTTTCTGTATTTGTTCAGCCAGCTGTACAGTCGCCATGGCAACCTATTCTTTCTGTACTTAGTTCGGCGAAGGTTTTGTAAAATTCTCTGTTATAGTTTTGGAGATATTGAGACTGATTTGAACTTTGATTTGAACACTGCAGGATTTAAAGTCAGAGACGGTAACCACTACACCACCGGTACCTATGATATGATGTGGTGAATTTAGTGACTATATTTTATATATCTTTTAGACGTGAATACACTATTTTATTTATGGAAATTAAGTGAATTAATGTGAGATTTATTGATATTTTGTTAGAGAGCAATTCTTTTCAAATAATGTAATTACGTGAACATACATGTACAGCAAATGTGTAGGTTATTTCAGAGTGAGCTATTCGGCATAGGAAACAAAGCTAGGGCGGAGTCATAATTTTTTTAGGTTAAGAGGCTAAAAGAAACAAGGTTATCAATTTGGGCCAAAGAGTCCTTTTTTCTGATCGTCGATAGCACGCTTAATACCTAGCCTAGAGAGTCGTCGTTTGCATGGCGGTAAAGAGAAGCTCCAGCTGTCCTTGTTCAGAGGAGAAGATTGTCAAAGGTACATGGGGTCGGAACATTGAAAAAAGTGTTAAAAACGAAAATGGCGTCTAAACAATGTCACGTACGAAATCGGGCTGATCTACTTTTTTGCTCGCATTGTCATTGCGCATCTTTTTGAAAAAATTGCAAGTCTCTAAGTGCATTTTCAAAAAATTTCCCATGTTAAATATTGAAGATTAGAATCGAACTGGACCTTTAATGAGGCAAAAAATCGAAATTCCGCCACGATACGAGACAAGATTTTGATGAATGCTACCATCCTTGAAAGTTTCATGAAAATCGGTTCAGCCGTTTGTCCAGAAAGTGAAACACAAAATCATACAAATAATAATAAAAAGAATCTCGACAATAACAATAGGTCTTTCAGACCTTGTCTGAAGACCTAAATATGACAGACTATCTGTCAGCTGTTTTGAATAGTCAAACATGAATTAAAAACCTGGCCACGACAACCTTGCTCTGTTCAACGTTTCTCTGAGGAAGGCCGTTAGGACTATAACGTTTTGATAGGGTCCGTTATATTTTGGTTAAGTTTTGTTTAGTTCCTCCCGTTCTAATTCGCACTGTCACGTTTCTGTTCTGAAACGTGGCGAACGTGATGGTCACATGTAGTAATGCGTGACAAGTGTAACCTGCAAGAGAATCACGTGCAGCACATGGGTTGTTATGGCGACTTGCGCTTAAGATGAGCCTTCACGCTTGGGAATTGCTTGCTAATGTGTAGTACCTTTTATGCAATAAAGGGAAATATGTTTATATGATGTCAGATACCCTTGACACGCGTTACTCGAAGGTGTACTTCTCTTTGAAACCAAATTTTATTACATTGTCGCGATATGTAAATTATGTATCACATGTCATTTTGTAGACAAAATATTTCTCAAGCAATTGACATTATTAGTATATTTTCCACAAATATTTTTATATTTGAAACACTAACACACTTGATGGCTCTTTAAGTTCTATCAAGGTCTTGCCGTTTTGGTCCAAACGTGGCGACCATGGGGTAAACCTAGCATAAGTGTCAACTGAATTTAGGATGACCAAATAACCGCTGATAATGCTAAGCCAGTAATTGCCATACAGTTCATAGTTTCATAAATTATCAGTATATTGTAAGTAACGGGTGCGTATAGAATTGTGTGAACAATGGATGTTGCTCCGATTTATTCTCTTTTTTCTCATAAAACATTCGACGTTTTATCAGTACAAAAACGTAGATTTCTGTTACCTTGACATTTTCTAATGTGTCACAGAAAAGTTATGATTACAAAATTGATGTAACGGACAATTTGTTCATTGTCACAAAATGAAAGTTAATTGGCTTGATTCGTCCATTATGATCTACGATTTGGATAAAGGTGTTTCACTGAACGTGTTTCTTGAAGCAGAAAATCATCGGAACTGCTTTTCTTCATTGGAAAAACTCATGGCATTGGTTGTAGTGTTTTGAACCTACATTCCCTTATGCTTGGCATTTCGGTTTCCACATCGCGGTTACAGTTTTAATGGAAACCGACTTTCACGTGCCGGAAGATACACTTTTGGTAGAATTAAAGGCAACCACATGTCGTGGTATTGAGCTAACGAAGAGTTAGGTACTTGTGTAACAACATACACAACATGGGTGTTGCTGTTTTGATGTAATTTTACTAAATCAGAAAATAACTGACTAGCAATGTTATTTTCACGTCAATCACCATTTGCACACAGATATTCTTTATTTTCTCCGAAGTCAAAGATACAGTGATATAACAACAGGATATACATGTATAAACACGTTACAGACATTTAGGTTAGAACAGGTATTTCAAAGTATGAGTCCAATATTTTACAGCTCTTGCAATCAGTAAGATACATTTAAACTATGTTGCTTGATCAAGCTGTTTAACATACATGTTTGACAGTCAACCAAGCATAAACGATACAAATTGATCTTCATCAGTCCATAAACTGACAAACATATCAACATCTAACACATCAACAAGTGACTCGATCAAATTTTGTCGACTACTTTACATGAGTGAACAACAAAGCAATACATGTTTTACAATATTGAGCTACTATGCCACATTCACACGCATTGGAGTGAATACAAAGTGTGCTAATGTGTAAAAGAGGAGCGATATAACTAAAACATTCTGGCATTGTGTGACAGGCAGCCCGCAGTCTGTGAGCATTTTCAGGATGTCTTGTGGTATTATATCGTTCAAAACGTAATCTAGACATCAACATTGCAGAAACATATGAATCTTCAGCCTTTAGTATTCTTTCTTTAACTAATAAGGACCACTCGGACTTCGTTAAGAAAGAAGATTTGTTAACATAGTCATGCACGTACATGTCTAAAAAATACATGGTAACAAGATTTAACATGTGGATTATTGCCGAGGATTTGCTATAACGTTCTCTCTCCAATGACGTAAGATACATAAATTGATATAGTCTATGGACAAGCATCTTTTTAAATACAAGCATAGTATTACTAATATACAGTTGTCCAAGAAATCAAAGATTTTGGTGCGTATATCTTCTTAGTGTGACTAAGCCGAGAGTCTCTCTGGCTATTGTGGATGAACCACGCTTTTAAAGGCCCTGGATAATTTTACAAACATGATTTTGAACTTTTTCAAGCATATCATATTCTTTTTCTGGTAAACAGCCCCACACATTACATGAATATAAACCACATGGTAGAATAACTCTTTCCAAAATTCGGACACAACATAATGGGTTAAGACCACCAAAGCACAGACCATGGTTCTTATCGGCTTTAAAAAGAATCCTTAGCCTTTCATATACAGATTGTGTGCGTTCTATAGTTCTACTTGAAGAATATACTTGGAGGCCAGCAAATTTTACATGTGTATTGGAAGGTATTTCTTTTACAACAATGAATATCTTAGGATGGACATTTGGTTTTGAGTTTCCAAATACAAGCGAAGATTTTGTGAAGCATTAAACTTCAAGTGCCACGTGTTGGCATATCTATTTACAATATTTAGCAGATTTTGGAGTCCTGCAGGGTATGTACTCAATAACGACAAGTCGTCAGCTAACAGTACCCCGGCTGTTTTACCCCATGGTAAACAAAGGCAATGACCGGAGTCAACCATACAATGTAATTAGTCGTTGATATAAAGAGTAAATAGCCAAGCCGATAGGACGGGACCTTGAACGACGCCCTGCTTAACATCAAATACATTAGAAGTAGTACTGTTACCAATGCCAACACGTGATTTCATGAAAGTATACATAGTATCTATAAGACGCCAAAGTTTACCACATATTCCAAAATAATAAGAGTTTATAAAACAGTCCATTTAGTCAAACTCTGTCAAATTCTTTTTCATTATCAAGGAAAGCACAGTAAATTGACGAATTCCTTTCAACATAATATGCAATGCTTTCTGTTAAAGCAAGTGCTCCTTCACCCTTCAACTCAAACTAAAGAGAGTGAGGGAATTCTTTTTCGACTTTAGTCCATCCTTCAATTCTCTGAAGCAGTAATTTTTCAAAAACGTTTTGAGAGAACAGGAGTAAGGGTGATTCTTCTATAGTTACATGGGTCATGCTTGTTTTTACCGTTGCCTTTGTGGATTGGCAAAATATTTCCAACATGAAATATTCGCATTGTTACAGAGTTTACATGAGTTGAGCAACCTCTGGAGAAT